>JALAZF010000104.1:1195000-2447500 GCA_022829125.1 Lathyrus tuberosus | reverse complement strand
TTTAATTCAAAATATATTATAAATATAATAATAATAATAATAAAAAATTTATTCATATTTATTTAAATAGCCAAACCTGATAGACTAAATGGCTTTTTTCATGGCCCGAGGCTTAACCTTTTTAACTAAATAGGCTTATTAAAAAACCCAGGCCTTTTCTACTTTAAAAAACCCTGGTCTAGGCCTGTGTAGGCTAGGTCGTAGGCCCCTGTTAGTTGACATGGCCTAATCCCACCCCTACCAGAGATATAAATTTGTGGACCATGTGATCACTAATAAGGGGAGGAAGGTGACAATTAAGCGATACCCCCATTCATGCAACAAAAGAAACATCACTCTTTATTGAGGGACCAACAAAATCCCAAAGGATGTAAAGTTGAGGGACCAACCCAAAAGTGTACACAATGTTGAGCTTGTTTAAACTATATAAACACTAAAATTTTCTTTATAGAAAACAATGTGGGACTTCTATGTTCTCTTTCTCTCATTTTTCTCATTTCTTGATTCTGCAGCATCAGTTGGGTCCATAAATTGAACAAAACCAAGTCCCCTTTACCCGCTAGAACTTAAAATCCAAAAACATTTAGACAATTTATTCATGGCGCAATAAATGAACATGTATGCACACTAAAGTAGCGCGGGTTGCTGAAATGCATTATTCAAAAATGTGATCTTGTATCCAACATAAGTTATACTCTCAAGTCTCTGCGTAATTCAATAATAAACACCATACAATTCTAACCTTACTGGTGGAAAAATATTGATATGGAAATCTTCAAGAATTGAACTTCTTCACAATCAATACAAACTCAACCTTTGGAAAACTAACATCGCCTTGAACTTCAAGTCTTACTACTTGGTAATGTCTTCAAAATGACAAGTGGTAAAACCAAATTCTTACTTCATTCTTGTCTTCAACACTTTCAATAAAAAATGAAATTCTGTTAAATTGTAAAAACCCAATGTCATCTGGCCTAATCCGTTAGCTAGTTATTTTCTGATTTATGCCTATATTCGACTAGCCTATATAACATGTATTAGTATGAATTCTAATTTTTTGGAATATTAATATTTTTCTAGTTTTTTCACCTATTTTAAATTTTAAATGTCTTCCGCTAACACTTATTAACATGGTACCAGAAAGAAAGAGAGTACTCTGATTCTATCATCTTCTTTTATCTCAGCTTATCTGTCATCACATTAGTGCATCAAGATTATGCTATATTTCTTTATCTTTTATCTCTGTCATTCTGCCAGAATTCTTTACACATGTTACCATCACACGTCTTATCTTGAGATCACGTTAATCTCCTATCTCACAAAACTCTTTCTTCACTTTCATTATTCACCTTCGTCTCTCTCTCTCTCTCTCTCTCTCTCTCTCTCTCTCTCTCCGCCTTCATCATCATCATCATCATCGCTCAATTTCTCCCCAAAACAAACTCTAACATAATCACCTTTATTCTTGCTCACACAAAATTTAACCCTAAAACCATCATTTTCTCTGATATTTTATTCGTTTTCTTCAGCTATTTCTAGGGTCACCGATTAATCACCTTCTAAATTTGTACATCGTACCTAGAAATCCCTACTTCGCACCCAGAAACCTTCATCTTCAACAAACCATTATTTTCTTCTTTCATTCTTCTGTTTGTTGTCTCTTAGTCCTGGATTTTGAACATGGAATTCCTCATCCCCTCGAAATTCTCCTAAATCCAGACACCATAATAGTAATGATTCAACCTCTCACACCAAAAACACGAACAATCGCCCTTCTCACCATACCTTTCAGCAAGATATGCTTGATCCCTTCTATATGCACCCTAATGATAATCCTGGGTTGGCTATTGTCACACCTTCTCTCAACAACTCCAATTTCCATTCATGGTCTTGTTGTTGACGTTTGCCCTAATGTTAAAAAACAAGCTAGGGTTCATAGACGAAACCCTAGTTCGTCCAGATTCTTCTGATCCAAAATACATACTCTGGAACCACTGTAATAATATGGTGATTGCATTGCTCACTAATAGCATAGACAAAGAAATTTCACAAAGTGTTCTTTGGATGAATTCTGCTAAAGATATCTGGGACGAGCTTCATAAACAATATCATCAAGGTGATATTTTTCAGAATTTCAGATCTTCAAGAATAAATCTATGTCGAGAAACAAGGTGATCAAAGTATTACACAATATTTTACTACTTTAAAGAAGTTATGTCAAGAGTTCAACCACTTCCGACCCATCCCCAACTGCAAATGTGATCCCAGTTGTCATTGTCTTTTGATTCCCACCATCAAAGCCTACTAGGACAACGGTTATCTCATAAGCTTCTTGAAATGCCTCAATGATCAGTATGCTTCGGTGCGTGCCCAAATAATGCTCTTGAACCATCTTCCTCTGGTTAACAAAGTTTTTCTCTCCTGATACAACAAGAACGACATCTTTTCACACCCGTTTCAGAAGAGAAAATGATTTTTCAAGTCACCAAACCCTACATGAGATGTTACCCAAATGATTCTTGAAATAAAAACCTTACTCTCCGAAACCTAAAGGCCTATAAATTTGCACGTATTATAACAAACCCGAACACACGATCGAGGTATGCTTCAAAAAGTATGGACTTCCTCCTTATCTTAAGAAGACCAACCTAGCTCAAGCTACAAATGACCAACCTTATGAAACCAGCACCTCTCATCAAACTGAAGAAACACGAGACACCATTGGTTTCACTTCTGAACAAGAACATGCATTATTAGCTCTCATTTAGCAAAACAACACCACATTCGGAGCTAATATTCAACATCTTCTCTCTTCTGGTCCCTATAAATAAGGTACTTCTTATCTCAGTAATCTTAATTGTATTGATAACTCTGAATGGCTATTGAATACTAGGACCACAGATCATGTGTGCCATTCCATAACATTTTTCACTTGCCTTAACCTCATCAAACCTATTATAGTTAGGCTTTTGAATGAAGCCTCTATAACCACCAACTTCTCTGGCTCCATTCACTTCAATGATACTTTTTACCTTCATGTGATTCTATACATTCCATCTTTTTATACTAATATAATATTTGTCTCTAAATTGGCTAGTTCTCTAAATTGCTCCTTTATTTTCACCTCCGCTCATTGTCTCATACAGGGGACCTATACCCTGATGAAGATTGGTGCAACTAGGTTACATCAAGGCCTTTATACCCTCATATCCCCCATTCTTTTCCTAAACAATGTTTCCCCTTCTATCCCCCCTCCCTTATTCCCATTATCAGGGTCGACCCAATCAAACTAGAGGCCCAGTTCTAATTTTAAAATGAGTCAAAATAAAAAAAAAACAATTAGAATAAATAAAAATGACATTTAAAAATATAATTATATATTAATAAAAATAAGATTTAATTATAATTATTTTGACTTTCATCAATCTTATTTTTTAATGTATTGAATTTTTATTAAATTTTTATTATAGTATTTCTTTTAATTGATTTGTTTTTTTAATAATATTTTTTATATTTATTAATATAATTTTTTTTTAGACTTTTCAATATTTTGGAGCCCTCCAAAATATAGAACCTTGTGCTGTAGAGCCTGTTGCTCCTACACAGGGCCGAACCTGCCCATTATCAATACTTGTACCTTTTGGCATAATAGACATGACCACCCTTCTTATGTCACTCTTTTATATATCAATAAAAACTTTCTTTTACAAAGCTTGGCCAAATCCACTAATCCTTGTGACACTTGTCAACAAATTCCCATAAAATGAAGGGATTATAAATTACAGGCTACTTATATGGGTCAGTTTGTTTTAGCTTTAAAAAAATAGATTTTTTTTTGCAAAATGAGTTCTATAAAAACGTTTTTTAAAATATTATAAGTTTTTTTAAATTTATTTTTTATAAATTAAAAAACTAATTTTGACATTATATAACATTAATATACATTATTGAAGATCGAAAAATAGTCAAAATCACAATTTTTTCAAAAAGTTGTAATTCAAAAATGATTTTTATGAAAAACTATTTAAAATAGCTTCAAAATTAAGTGATTTTTTGAAATTTTAATATCCAAAATTTTTTCGATAAAATGGTGAAATACTTAAAATAACATTTTAAGAATAATTATTCAAACCTAATTTTTATTTGAACCTTTTATGAAAAGTTTCTTTATAAATTTTTTTTTCCCAAAAATATTTTACACTATAAAAATCATTTTTAACCAAAATAAACGAACCCATAACCAAGTGACAAAACTTAAAGAAAAAAAAACATACATTATTCCAAAATCCCACAATCAGGAAATAACAACACCAGACACAACTTCACAGCAGAACAACTTTGCAATATAAAAAGTGTTTTAAATAAAATCCAAGACTCAACCTATGCTTTCACTTAACAAAATAAGCTATAAAAGCTATCGAGAGTTAATAAGAGTTTCGATATAGACAAAGAATGACAATGTTATTCAAGAAGAACCATTATGGATAATCTTAAAATGTTACGGCAATTTTTTAATGCACCACCCAAATTTCTTAGGCATCACGTGAAATTATTTTTTTGCCCCTCTATTTCGGATGTGCACATTCGGACGCACCAAATTTTTAAAAATCGTAGAGATTTTCCGAATATGCATATCCGGAAAGAATTTTGATGTGCACATCCGGAAGTATTTCTTATTAGTTCGCGTCAGACGTTCTTCCCCCTCATTATTCACCTTTCCATTTCCAAAATCTCTCAAACTCTCTCAAACTCTCAAATTTTTCAATCACCACAAATCTCGATTTTTTCCACTCCGTATCACATTTTAAGAGTTTCGGAGTAATTTTCGAGTGATCGATTTAGAGTAGACATTTAGGTGTAGAAATTGTTAGGTTGTATGAATAACATAGGTTAGAGACAATGTAGGTCATTTTTACTGCTTCAAACGGACGACTAGGGCATAAAAATGCCCTTTGGTTGTTACAGTGGCCATGACTGTCGTTTTTAAACTTCAAAATACGTACCGGATGTACAGATCCGGAAATATTGAAACGTTTAGTGTTTCCGGATGTGCACATCCGGAAATACCCAACGTTTAAAATTCTGCGTCCTTCCGGATGTGCACATCCGGGAATACCTAACGTTTAAAATTCTGAGTCCTTCCGGATGTGCACATCCGGAAGACTATTTTTTTTTCTTTTTTAAGTTTGCTTGTTTGTTTGTTTTTGTTTAATTATTTTTAAACAAAATTTAATTTATTTATTATGCTTTGCAGATTAGATGGCTGACAGAGACGATCGTACCATACATGGACGGACAGCTCAGCACGCATCTGTCCGACGTGAGCGGATGCAGTCTACAGCCGAGGCTTCCGACGCAGAGGGAGTTGGGGTAGCCCCTACAGCTGAGGGACATCCTACACCACATCCTACACCACAGCCATCCACATCACAGGTTCAGGCCACTCCCTCGTCAGCCGCCGATTCTACATCTCGGAGGCGTCGGGATTCTAGTGCTAGTTCATCAGGGTCCCAGCCTGCACGCAGGCGTCGTCGGGAGACTACAGCTCCATCAGCTGCTCCTCCTCGTTCCCCTGTTGCTGTTCCTGTTCTAGAGGGTGATCACCCAACACATGAGAGTGTTGACGATGATGACGATTTCGATGAGCTGGACGGTTACCCCGGGGGACCGTCTAATATGTCCCTACTCGCGGGGTACTCTGAGCATACTGCCAGGCGAGTCTGGCTAGGACAGGTAACCTTTCTCGGTTTATTTATAGAATTGTATTCGTTGAAAATATGTTCATTTGTAACATTGTTTTATTTGGAAATTTTCAGGATAAGGATTCACAGAAGTTCTATAACCATGGGGGCAAGGTTATGGACACGATTGAGATGCTGCCAGAGGCTGAGTGGTTCACGTCTGCACTTGCGGAGTCTGGTCTTGGAGGCCTGTCTAGGATTGGGTATTCCCAGATCCAATACGGTATCCTGATGGCATTTGTTGAGAGATGGCACCCTGAGACATCCTCATTCCATCTACCGTACGGCGAGATCACGATCACGCTAGACGACATCTCGTGCCTCTTACATCTACCGATCACGGGTACCCTTCTGAGTCACGGTAGGATGACGAAGGCGAACGACATAGAGTTGTTGGTTACAGAGCTTGGGGCTAGCCCAGAGAAGGCACATGCGGAGGTGCACCAGTTGAGGGGCGCACACGTCCCGTTCTCATTACTGGTTGGGGGAGTGCCCAGGGGTACACTGAGGATATGCCACGTGCTGCTGCATTTGTCCTGCTCAGAGGGAACCAGGCGCCGGACCCCTTCAGAGTGTATCTAGATCGGATGGCTACTGAGGACGTTTTGTATTGCCCCTATGCCGCTCACCGTGTGACGCGCCCGTTCGATGAGGTTTGTTTGTTCTCAGGATGGTTGGCATGCAGTTCGACCGTTACTGCTCGATACCTGCCAGAGCGCGTCTTGCGTCAGTTCGGTTACACGCAGACGATCCCCAGGATGCCTCATGAGTCTGCTCCTCTAGGCTTGACCCGCAGGCAGATAGATGAGTTATATGCTGACTACCAGTCCCACTTGGTACCGGAGGAGGCTCGGGCGACCAGAGCGGAGACAGACTGGAGTGTTGCTGCCGGGTACATCGTGTGGTTCTACACCGTCTCACACCCATGTATGGTGCCCACTGCTGAGGGATCGCCACCCAGACCTGCTCATTAGGAGATATTAGAGGAGCGGCAGTCTCAGCTGGACCACACTCAGGATGTCCTACCACGCTGTCGTCAGATAGAGCAGATAGCGCAGCAGGCCATTACGGACGGTCACCTCCCTGAGGGCTCTGGTGCCAGACTTGCCGTGGACAGGATTATTGCGATTGCTCATGGGGCACTTCAGTACCGCATACATCGATCCAGGATGGCGGGTAGGGGCAGAGGAGCAGGGGAGCCAGGAGAGATCCTTCGCCATACGCAGTAGTTTTTTGTTTGATGTATTATATTTATATTAGATGTATGCACTGTATTTTGACAGAGATTTATTATATATATATATATATATCATTTTATTTTATATATGGATGTTGTCAAATGTATATTAAATTGCGACGATTTATTAACATATGCGACCAAGCAAAAAAACCGATTTTAAAAAAAAAATAATGTTCTGCCTTTTTTCGGATCTGCAGATCAGGAATGTTTCCGGATGT
The DNA here is from genome assembly GCA_022829125.1 of Lathyrus tuberosus. Taxonomy (NCBI): domain Eukaryota; kingdom Viridiplantae; phylum Streptophyta; class Magnoliopsida; order Fabales; family Fabaceae; genus Lathyrus; species Lathyrus tuberosus. Next base: position 2,440,301 of record JALAZF010000104.1, on the reverse strand, counting down.
GCACTTCCGGAAAGAATCAACGTTTTTAAAAAAATTGGTGCGTCCGGATGTGCACATCCGAAATCAGGGGGCAAAACGGGAAATTCAGATGGTGCCTAAGAAACAAGGGTGGTGTGATAAGAAATTGCTAAATGTTACATGGTGATTAAGCTTAAGCAAGAGTTAATGATGGTTTCTTTCAAAACTATTGGTAGAAGAACAAACGTGCACATTGCTGGTGGACCTTGTATAAATATACAGTTTGTGACAAATATTATAATGCATGGAATTAATGTGCATGATTGTAAAAGAGATGGAAATGCTTATGTGAGAGATTCACCTACACATTATGGTTTTAGAACACTTTCTGATGGTCATGGGATTTCGATTTTGATTCATATAGTTGAGGAATGGATGAAATGGAATATCATTTTTTAGCATGTTTGACGTTTTGGAATATCATGTTTTAGTATGGTCAAGTTCTTGGTTGCTAAAGAAATCAGGAAGAAACCTGAAGTAATGAGAACTAGAGAACATAGAAATCCCACGTCGTTTTATGTAAAATTGTTTTAGTGTTTATATAGGTTAAGCAAATTTTTCAATATTGTGTACATTTGTGGGCTGGAATTTTTTTTTCAAAGATATGGACTTCAAAATTATTAGATAAATTTGTATTAGATAAAATTTAAATCTATCATATAAAAAAATCTTATACCACCAAAAATACCATTTTACCCTTTTGGACACGTGTCGCTCTAATAGCACTCCTTTTGGTAGCATGTATGCTGTCTTTCCAATTGCTTCCGCATATTTTAATTTTTTCGTTTGATCCTTATGCAACCTACACCTAAAAGTGGCTTCATGATTAAGCCTCCTCTGGAACAGTGTTTCTATGTAGTCCGCATTGGGAACTGAATACAACACTGTTTCTGCTATGCCTCCTCTACACACTTCCTCATTATCTCTCATTCTTCATTTGTCACTGTTTATTTTTTCCGTCCAAGGCTTTCACTTCGTTTCCTCTTTCACCCATTTCATTTCCTTCTGGTTTGGTCAGGTGATCATTGTTTGTAAAACGCAGCAACATGGCACGACCGTTTGAGATGATCAAGGACATCACTGATCGCAAGGAGTTGTGGAAGCTTACTATCAAGATACATCATAAATGGAAGGTTACCACCACCAACAAAGAGCATTTTGAGATGGTTGTTGTAGACAAGCAAGTGAGTTTAGCCATGTTTCGCGGTGTCCGTCGCATTTTATATATTTGTCTCTTTAGTATGTGTTCTACCTCTTATTGTTGAATCTATTGTTGTTTACATGCTATTAGTTTGTTGTTTACATGTTATTCTCGCGTTTTTAGGTTATACTTCACTTAATATGGTAGATGTTTTGTGGTTTTGTTGTCGACGGTGGTGCTCTATGTCTCTTTGTTAACTTTTGTTGTTTTTCACATTTGGGACAGACTATTAACTATATTTGTTGATAATATTCTCAGGACCATGACATTCATGTTATTGTTCCAACCATATTCAGACAAACATTTGACTCGGCTTTGTCTGTTAATGTGACTTGCACGATGTCGAACTTTCAAGTTCAACCTAACGATTTGCTTTTCAAACCGACTGCCCACAAATATCTTTTGAAGTTCACTGGTGGGACCACAGTTAGAGATATTGGCAAACATGAAATCCCTGATAAGCAGCTTAACCTTGTCCCATTTTCGGACATAATCTCAAGTAAATGGCCAAAAAATCTTCTGATCGGTATATTTCTTTACCATTTCCATTTGAGACTGTGTTGTTGGTTTTCCTATCTTGTACCTTAACATTGCTGCATGCCTGTTTTTTAGATGTTATAGGTGTTGCCAATGAAATTGGATACTCCCAGACCCAGTTTGGCGGAAAGAAGGCACGGGTCAACTTGGTTTTGCGAGATTTATGGTGTGTTGGTTTTTAATCTATCTGCTACTGAATTTGTACATCTTTTCCTACTATTGATTGTTATATATTTTGACTATTTAAATTTGCGAAAATTAGCGACAACACCCTTCATTGTACACTATGGGAGACCTATGCTTTGGATTTCTTTGATTACATTAAAAAACAAAGCAATCCATCTAAACCAACTGTTATTCTCTTGATGTATGCTAAGGTTAAGGAAGAAGATTTGCAAACACCTCATTACACTTCTTTGTTTTTAAAGATTTCTGTCATTGGTTTTATACTATGAAATAACCATTTATTATCTGTCATTTGTGTTGTAGGCAAGTGTCCACTGGCTGTTACAAACACATACAACATTACCAAGATTCATATCAATGAGGATATGGCCGACATCACGACGTTTCTTCAAAAGTGACCACCTTATACTTTGATCATTTAGTATCCTTGGACTGTGTCTGTAGTTATTTCATTGCAACATTATATCTTACCACTATTTCCCATATGCAGGTTACCCCCTGACTTCATCTTTGGAAATTCTTCAGCTTCGGGAAGGCATAACCGTTCTTGGTCACAATAATCTTCTGGTTCTCAACTGACCCCGGCTGAGAAGTTTATGTCGAAGGCTGTCCCACTACCGTTACGTGAGATCATAACATTAAACAAGGTAACGTAACAGATATTTTGACTTTATTAGATCTTCTTGGTTTAAGTTGCATAACAATCATCTTTGCTTAACTTTATGTGTACATGATTTTAAGACCACTTTCTACGTTACTATTGCAAAGACCGATAAGCTCATTGCATCACCTAACGGTTGACACTACATAGCATGCCATCAATGTCCTCAGGTGGCTAAGGGTGACAACCCCCCCTTTTTTTTACCGTGACGGTCACCGAATCGAGGCTGAACTCTGGAGGTGCACATCTCATTTTGTTCGATACACGGTTGTTTCAGGCGCCACGCTGTTTCTTGATTTTTTTTGTTTACCTTTTCGTAGGTATAAAATTAAGGTTGGAGTCATATGAGACGGTTGTTGTGGGAGCTTCATTTTCTGGGATCGCGAAGCCAGTGAGCTATTGAAGACATCTGCGGCCCAATTGTGTGCGACCATGATAGAGGTACGATGTACCTTGGTTGTGTTGTATCATTTCATAATCGTAAAAGACGTGTTACTAATCCAGCTTAAGCTGCTATTGACACTGACATTTCTATTTTAAAATGTAGGCCGATATCATGGACCCCCTGGAATTTCCACTGGCATTGGATGCAATGTTGGGCCTGAAGTATGCATTCAAGGTTAAGTGGTGTCCCAGGTGGAAGAGTTGTTCTGTTGTGTAGTTTCTTAATGATGAACACCTAATTAAACAACTCTAGGCATCGCTTAGAACAAATCAGGTCAAGGGTTTCAATTCTAATGTAACTCCAATTTCACCTCTAACTTCAATTTGCCAAATACTGCTGTTGTTGTTTTCACTTCTAATGTCAATTTGCCACCCTGGTGTTTCCTTTCAGCCACCATCTTTCCTTGCTACAAATTCTAATTCAGTTCGGGTTTCTTTTTATCTTTCCTAACCACATATTATAATAATCGGATATGATTTTATAAGATACTTTAGTCAACACTTTTGTATTCGTTTGCCGCAGGTGCTGGAGAGCGTCGACGAAGATGAACCTTTTGAAACGCTGAATCCAAACACGGTATGCAACACAATGATCGAATATGTAACTCGGTTAATTTTTTGTCGGATACATGTAATGCACACTAATTTCTCTTATGATGATCCATACTTTTCTTGCATCCCGTAGGATGGTGAAATAACTTCTTCTCGCATACCCGATCCCGCCACCCCTACAACTAACGGGAAGAGAATGTCTCCCGACGCTTCCAATGATTCTTCCGAAAAAAATCATAATGATGGCGATCTCTCATCAACTAAGGTCAAGAAGCTCATCAAGCGGGGGAAAAAGGCAGCGGTCTAAATGTACCTATATAAATTTGTATACGTATTTTGTTGTCGAAGTGGTATCTCTGAACTACCGAAAATATTGTCCCAAACCATGTATATCAATTAGACTTTTGAAATATCTTTTTTTTTTGTCCTACTTTTGTCTCCCACCTTAAATGATGGGCTATATTTTGATGCAGTTTTTGAACAATGGATGTATGTTCAACATTATATTACTGTTAGTGGTTTTCCTTTAAACTATATATTAATGAAGAATTCATACAAGTTGTTGTTATTATTTGTGTTCAACTTTATACAATGGTCAGACCACTTGTTGGAAACCCAAAAATAATAGCCAGTAATTTTGTTGGCCAAGTGACGAAACACACGTTATAAATTGGAGCATTCCCCATGTGTTCTATACCATATTCAGGTATCACAAAAAATTAAACACACTGTACTATATTCATGTAAGTAACTATATAGTGCAATTTACACACACATCCTTCGCTATAGAGAACCAAACAGATACAATTATGATTATGTTGGTATAAAACCATTGGATAAAACCACTATTTTCTATCGCATATGTGGACAATGTGATTGTAATATGGCAAATGGGTTAATCATCATCAACCTGCAGCTTACTTTATGGGCCAACATGTCACCTCATATCTCACTCATGACTTCCTGTGTACAACATTTTTAATTACTAAACTTTGACACAATCTACAATTAAAAATCATCACACATAATAACCTTCTTTGAGTAACGTGCATAACACTATTATGTGTCATAAATTACAAAAACTTAATTTTCATTTACAAACTACTACATAGGTAGCTTCTATGATAACTTATGTTCAAATTTATACTTTATATTTTCCATTTCAATAATATCACCATCACTGAAACTTACTTGGCAATGTCATTTCCTTATAAGCCATCAAATTCGAATTCTACTCAGTTCTACCTCATATTTTGATACGCTGTCTTCATTCTCCGTCCTCCAAACCAAACACAAGAAATCAATTCATCTTGGTGATGAGACTTTTACTTGACTTTGCCAAGCATGCATACCATTAATAAGACCTCTACCTTCATTTTATTGGTGAACTGACTTTGACTACTATTCCTTTCTAACCATGCAGTTCCTTTTCCATTTTGGCAGATTTCGGTAATGTTACCCGACAGTCTTGATACACTTGCGTCAATTTCAAGAAAAAGGAGAAAATTGTTGTTGCTAGAGCGGAAGCGTCAACAACCCATAATCAACACGAGAATTCTGTAGGCTCGCCGTCAACGCCAACCAATAAGGTCTCAACCTTCTCTCACATGGTTATTTCACCTCCCCTGACTGATGTTACAAACACCATTCATACGACTCCTTCTGTAAGGAATATACTACCAACGTGTCCTTCTAAGCGAAGACGTTTTGATATGCATTCTGGAGTTAATTTGTTTCTCACTTTCAACTCATCATACTCAGGTGTATTATCCTCATCTCTAACATTGAATGGCAACAAATCACAACAAATAACTCAAGATGGGGGCCTTGGTAGCAATACTATCCACAGACAATCAATACCACGACCTCGCATCACCACGCAACAAAGTGGTCATCATACTAATTTGGCGCCTGTTTCATCGCGTGGTACCAACACAGGTGAACCATTGACTCAATCAAATGCCCTCCCATCTACTTCTAATGGTGCCCCCTATCAGACATAACCACCAGTCTTCTTCCCATTCATACGTCCGCTGCTTACTCTTCTTCAGATGAAAACTCGGACTATGGTTTAGGGCATACACTACTACGAAAAACCCATTTAACAACGGTTGGGAATGACATATAATGACGCGGGCGAGGGCGTTGTTATGTAGATTGTTATTGTATATATGATACTTACAACGACGGCCTTGTATGCGTAGTAATAAACAAGAAAGCGCGCTAACTATCACAATGGTTTTACATTACACCGTTGTAATAAATATAATTGTCCTCGGTTCGATTCCCAGTAGCACAGTTTTGATATTTATTTTTTGCTGGACAGCGCGCCAGATATTATAACGGTTAGGAAATATAACTATCGTTAAAGTTTCTGCAAAATTAACAAATATCATCCTGCTTTTATAATTAATCCCATTTTTTTACCTGTATTATTGTTCTCCATATCTCAGCACAGCAGAAAAATACAATTCACATTTTGTGATACAGTTTTCATAATAATATTAATCGTATCATATTCATAATATCACATATACCAGATTACAGTTTATCAGAACAAACAACCTACATAAATAAAATATCACATATACCATATTACAGTTTACACACATTACATAACTTCACATAATTGTAACTTGGTATATTGGTATCTTGTATCTTGGTGTCTTGTCTCCTGGGCTGGTGTCTTGTCTCCTGGCCTGGTGTACCTATGATTTCAAATAATTATACTTGTTAGTAAAAATACTTCTAAACTATAACATACAATTAATATATTATGAATAAATAATAAATTACTTACTTGTTAATTTTCCCATATGCCTTCTTCATGATCGAGTCGTATAGCATGCACGACATCTCCATCAACTTCATCATATGAGGTAGGAACTTGTGTTGTGTAAGAAGGTGTGGACGGAATATCAAGACTTTCATCACTAAGAGGAATGTATTTTCCTTGGAGAACGATTGACCATTTCCCCGATTTGTCCGATGGATCGGAAACATAGAAAACTTGTTTTGCTTGAGAAGCCATGATGAATGGTTCTATATTAAAAGATACCTTGCCAAGGTCGACCTGGGTGAATCCTAAGTCATCAATGTCTACACCATTACTATTATTGGGAACCCACTTGCATTTAAATAAAGCCACTTTGAAAATAACATAATCAATCTCCCAAATCTCATCAATGACACCATAAAACGCGGTAGTTGCCAATACCGGATTCTTATCTTTCAAACTAGAGAAATACATCGATTCGGCTTCAACCATAACCCCCACTATTTTGCATTGTACTACGATCATCTTTTGATTTTGTATAAAAGGTATAATGACCAATGTCGTATGCACTCCAGGTAATGACACAAAATTTTGGCCCGTACAACAACCATCTAAGTATCTAGGATGCACTAGGATCATTAGATACACTTTTATTAAACCAATCCATGAATCTATTGTTATGCTCTATCAACAACAACTTGTCATTCATTCGGGGATATTTTTTCTTCATAAGTTTTTTGTGAGTATCTATGAAAGGTTGATTCTCATCTATATACAATATATAGAAATGTGATTGAATAACTACATCCCGAGCCATTGACCTAACATTTAGACCTTGAATACCTCTTCTGTCTGTGTTAGCATGACGAGACTTTGGAATTCCTATAGAATCTGCATCCGACAAATAGTTTGTACAAAACTCAACAGCTTCTTCTGTGATGTACCTTTCAATAATCGAAGCTTCCGGCCGGTGATAATTCTTCGTATATCCTTTAAAGATCTTCATATATCGCTCTATTGGATACATCCACCTTAAATAAACTGGACCACAAATTCTGATTTCTCTTACGAGATGAACAAGTGAACCATAATGTCAAAAAATGATGGCGAAAAATACATCTCCAATTAACACAAGATTATGGCGGCCTCATCTTCTAATTCATCCAATTTTTTTGAAATCCAGAACTTTACTACATATGGCATTGAAGAATAAACACAGTCTCGTTATAGTTACTCTCACATTTTTTGAAAGGATCCCACGGATAGCCACTGGTAGAAGTTGTTGCATCAATACATGACAATCATGAGATTTTAAACCAATTAACTTGAGATCTTTCATTTATACAAGTTTCTTGATGTTTGATGAGTAACCTTGCAGAACTTTAATACCTTGCAAACACTCGCAGAACATCTTCTTTTCCTTTTTAGATAGAGTGTGACATGCTGGAGGCAGATAAGTTCTTTTTCCCTTCTCTATTGGAGCCAACTGTTTTCGTATACCCATCTTCCCCATATCAAGACGGGAAGTCTTACTATCTTTAGTCTTGCCCGGAGTGTTTAGAAGTGTGCCAATCAAACTATCACACACATTTTTCTCCACGTGCATCACATCAAGACAATGTCTAACATCAAGACTTGACCAATATGGAAGATCAAAGAAGATGGACCTCTTTTTCCATATATTTTTCGCAACTACCCTTTTTTCTTTTCCTCTCTTCCCACCTTTTTCTTTTTCTCTCTTCCCACCTTTTTCTTTTTCTCTCTTCCCAAGGACAACATTAATGTATTCCTGTCGTTGATAAACTTCATCCCCGGTTAAAGGTTTAGAAGTCTCACCAAACTCTTGCTCTCCATTAAAAGCCTTTCGCAATCTACGATAAGGATGACCCGATTTTAGAAATTTTTGATGCCCAAGGTAAACGGTCTTTTTTACAAACTTAAGTTGGTGATAACAAGTATCATCTTCACATATAGGACACGCTTTATGTCCTTTGACATTGTATCCCGCCAAGTTACTGTAAGCCAGAAAGTCGTTAATTGTGCAAAATAACATTGTACGCATATAAAACTTTTCCCCAGAATATGCATCATCAACTTCAATGCCTTCATCCCACAAGAGTCGTAAATCATCAATTAATGGACTAAGATAAACATCTATGTCGTTACCAGGTTGTCGTGGTCCAGAAATCATCATACTTAACAATATATACTTGCACTTAATGCACAACCAAGGAGATAGGTTGTAAATAGTGAGAAGAACAGGCCATGAAGTATGATTAGTGCTCATATTACCAAAAGGGTTCATTCCATCGGTGGCAAGCCCAAGCCTAAGATTTCTTGGCTCGACTCCAAAATCCGGAAACAACGAATCAATTTTCTTCCATTGCAAAGAATCATCTGCATGGTGAATGTTTCCATCACGAATCCTTTCATCTGCATGCCATCTAAGATTCTTTGCGTCATTCGAATTAGAAAAAAGTCTCTTTAATCGTGAAAGTATTGGCAAGTACCATAACACTTTAGCAGGAGGATGCTTCCTACTAACATTGTCATAGTGATCATTGTCATCACCATTGCTAACCTTCAGCTTGTAACGCGACACACCATATTTCGGACATTGAAACAAGTCTTCATACTCTTTCCAGTATAATATGCAATCATTAGGGCAAGCATGTATCTTGATATACTCCAGACCCAGTAGACACAATATCTTCTTGGCCTCATAGGAACGATCCGACAATTTGTTATCTTCTGGTAACATTTACTGTAGCAATTCAAGTAATTCTGTGAAACTTTTATCCGACCATCCATTTTTTGCCTTCATATTAAACAACTTTAACACCGCCGACAATCGTGTGAACTCTGTGCATCCCTTATATAAAGGGGTGTCTTTATCACGACATAAATTATCATAAATATGAGCATTCATAAAAGAAGATTCCCCAATATCACGGAACATATCCTCTAGGTGATCTTCCATATATTCATCTTCCTCCACTCTTTGACTTTGTGACGCCCGACTTTCCTTATGATCCACCTCACCATGCCACGTCAATATTATATAATTTTGACATATACCATCACAACAAAGGTGATTGTGTATTTATTTCTTTGTACCCTTTTTTATATTAGCGCAAACAACACAGGGACAATAAAAGATACCATCATTGCCGGGAAGATGTTTATCAGCGTATTCAAGGAATTCACAAACTCTGTTCTCATAAACCGGATCTAATCTATTGGCTTTCATCTAACTACGATCCATTACAACTTCTGAAATTTATACATGTATAATAATGTGAATGACACACCAAAATCTAATCCAAAAACTCAAGCATATGCATATACAATATGAACAAAGAAAAAATCAATGAAGATGCACTCTCATACTAAACGTAAAGCATATGAAACATCTCATTCTGACTTGAGCATATACAATATGAACAAAGAAAAAAGGAATGAAGATGTTGAAGAGAACCTTACTTCGAAGCTGAAGAAGCAAATGAATGATGAAGACGGTCAATATTTGAGCATAAACCTAGAAAAAAGGAATAAAGATGTTAAAGAGAACCTTACTTCGAAGCTGAAGAAGCAAATGAATGATGAAGACGGTCAATATTTGAGTATAAACCAAGGAAAAGGAATGAAGATGTTGAAGAGAACCTTACTTCGAAGCTGAAGAAGCAAATGAATGATGAAGACGGTCAATATTTGAGCATAAACCAAGAAAAAAGGAATGAAGATATTGAAGAGTACCTTATTTGAGCAATATTTTAGCTCCAAATGAATGGATATGAAAAGGGTAAAGGTTAGGGTGTCTCTGGCTCACTTGTTCGATTAGGGCATCTTATGAAAGAAATACATAATAAGTTTTGTTTTAATTTATCAGTAAACCTTTTAATCTCGGTTGGAAAAACAAACCGTCGTGGAATCTTAAGTGACACACGCTAAATGTATCCTAAAAAAAGGAAAAAATGTGTTGCAGGGAATCGAAGCTTGTTACATTTCAATTATTACTACGGTTGTTTATCTTAACCGTTGTAAAATAATTTACAATTTATTTTTCAAATAATAGACTTAATTGTGACACGCTAAATGTACTCTAAAAAATGGAAAAAATGTAGTTGCAGGGAATCAAAGCTAGATACATTGTATTTATTACTACGGTGGTTTCACTCAACCGTCATTAAATGACTCAGCTTTTACATGGGCGAGAAATTTTTAACCTATTACAACAGCATAAAAGGATGCGTTGTAAGCCTGACGTTGTTGTTTTAGCGTTTTGTAGTAGTGATAGTTTGGGAAATTCTTCGGACTCTGATAATGACTCATTGGAGGAGTCACTTGATTCTCGCCTTCAAGGTTAATTTTCTTATCTTTCTTTATTTCACATACGCGTATTCTATTATCTACATTAAAATTTTTAAACCGTAGAGTATTACGACATCGGCGACCCTGTCTGGGAATGCGAGCATTGTAAGGCTTGTATGTGGTATCATGAATGTAAGTAGAAGGCTAGACATTCCGCCGTGGCAAAGTTTCACATTTGTTGCAAAAGTGGGAAAGTCGTGCTGCCCATAATGAAGCAGCCTCCTCCTCTGCTCCAGGAACTCCTCTTCGGTCTAACATCTCCCCTTAGTAAAAATTTTCAATCCAACATTAGAACATATAACGCAATGTTCTCCTTCACTTCACCTGGGATGAAGTTTGACACAACTTACTCCAGGGGGCACGTTCCTCCAGCTATAAGACTTCATGGTCAAACTTGTCATCGTATCGGTACCATGCTTCCCGACCTTGGAGATCCGCCACAATATGCTCAGCTATACATATTTGACACCGATAATGAGGTCGAAAATAGAATAGATTGTTTCAGGTGCTACTCTACATTTATATGTTACATTTTTACCGTCATGACTTTATGAAATAGGTGGCACTTCATAATATTAACATATCCAAATCTTTTGTTATTGTAGGGATAACAAAAATATTGAAAAGGATATTGTGACCAACTTGAAGGTAATGTTGGACGAAAACAATGTTCATGTTAAAGCTTTCTGAATGGCGAGGGATGTGTTGAGGGATAATACCTTTCAAGACTTGAGGTTGAAACTGATTTCGAGTCATCCCGGTGATGGTCGGGTATATAACATGCCCACCGTTTCAGAGGTGGTTGCACTTATTGTGGGTGATGTTGACACTGCTGAACAAAGGGATATCATATTACATGAGCGTAACAGTGGATTGCAAAGAATCGATGAGTTTCACCCAGCTTATCTTGGGTATCAATACCCTTTGATTTTTGCATATGGGGAAGACAGATACAGGGATAATATACTCCACAAGTACCAGCACGAAACAACAGTCACAAAAAAGAACATGCAAACTATTAAGGATTGGCCTTGCTACCGACTTCAAGAACTCGTTGGTGAACCAAAAACATTACTGCATTCGAGACGGCTTTTCCAGCAATTTTTGGTAGACGGTTACACTATGATGGAAACTGAGCGGCTAAATTGGTTGCGCAAAAATTAATCCAAATTGAGGGTTGGTAAGTACAACAACATACAACAACTGTCTACTGCAGGAACTTCCCAACTAAGTAACAAAGAAGGAAAGCGTGTTGTGTTGCCTTCAAGTTTTGTCGGTTCCAGGAGATACATGGACCAACTTTATTTTGACGGAATGGCTTTTTCAAGTAAGCTGGGTTTCCTGGACCTGTTTATAACCTTCACGTGCAACCCAAATTGGACTGAAATAAAATGACAGCTGGAACCGAATAACTTAAATGCCCATGATCGTCCTGATATTGTAGCTAAGGTGTTCAAAATTAAATTCGACCAGCTCATGCGCAACATAACAAAGAAACATGTACTCGGGCGTGTTTTAGCATGTAAGTCTTCTAATTCCCATTCATTATTATATTTTCAGCACCATTCTTGTCTTTCTAATGACTTTTACATTCATGTGCACTTTCAGTTATGTACACAATAGAATTCCAGAAAAGAGGTCTGGCCCACGCCCCCATCCTCATATTCTTGCATCTTGCGAGTAAATATCCCACCCCTTCTGACATTGACAGAATCATTTGTGCTAAAATACCTAACCCTGAACTTCATCCTACTTTGTACAATTTGGTCAAAGCACATATGGTACATGGACCCTGTGGTTTTTCGAGGGAATATTCACCGTGTATGAAGAACAGAAAGTGTACCAAGTTCTTTCCTAAGCGATTCATAGAACATACTATTATTGATGCTGAACGCTATACTTTGTACCGAAGATGGTCTTCTACATACATAATCCAGAAAAAGGTATCCCTTTAGACAATAGGCATGTTTTCCCTTACAACACAATGTTGTTGTTGAAGTACCAAGCTCATATAAACATGGAGTGGTGTAATCAGAGTACATCAATCAAGTATCTATTCAAATATATACACAAGGGATATGATATAATCAGCACTTTTGTTGTGCATGCTAACTGTTCCACCTTGAATATTAATGAACCCGTTGATGAAATCAAACAATATCTTGATTGTAGGTACATCTCTCCTTGTGAGGCATCTTGGTGAATTTTTGCCTACAACATCCATTGAAGGAAGCCAGCTGTTGAACGAATGTTTTTCCATCTTATCAGTGAGAAGCCCCTCTTCTAAATTATTATGATCGCAAGGAGAATATTCTAAAAAGGCAAGCGTTGCAGAATCCATGTTTTCCGCATGGCTAATTGCAAATCAGAATTATGAGTAGGCTAGGGAATTAACATACGGCCAGTTTGTCAGCATGTTTGTCTACCATAAAAGAAGTCGAACTTGGAAGCCTCGCAAAAAAGGGTTCACAATTGGTCGCCTGATATGGGTTCCACCGTCTACGGGTGAACTATTTTTTCTACGGATGATGTTGACTGTGGTAAAGGGACCTACAACTTATGATGAAACAAGAAAGATTGGTGATACACAGTCCAAATCGTTTAGGGATGCGTGTTTTGCTATGGGTTTCCTTGAGGATGATAGGGAGTACATTGGTGCTATTAAAGAAGCCAGTGATTAGGGGCCAGGTCATTTCCTACGAAAACTATTTGTGGTTATGCTTATGTCAGGCAACATGAACATGTCTGCGCATGTATGGAAGGAATCGTGGGTTTTACTGTCCGAAGGATTTTTGCAATGGCAGCGAGAGTTGGTACAAAACAAAGGTACGTTTTGAGATATTTTTTAGTAGTTGTTGGGATAATCCACTCATGATGTTCACTAATCATTGCAACTCTATGGCTATTGTAGATCTTACATTGAGTCAATCTGAGATCCAAAATCTTACACTGCTTAAGATTGAACAACTTCTTCAAACCAACCAGCGAAGTCTTAAAGATTACTATCCAATAGCATACCCAGACGATTATGTTTTGGAGCAACTGGGCAATCGACTCATATACGACGAACGCAATTATGACATTCCAACCATGCAGGCGGAATTTAACTCACTTCATGCTTCTCTTACAAGTAATGAGATTAACAGTTGTTCTACAGTTTTGCCATTTTTTCTGTGTCGATTGCTTTAGTCTTTCTATTTGTTTTAATGTAGACGAGCAGCGGGATATATATAAGCAAATCATGTCTTCTGTTACAAGTCAGACGGACGGGGTTTTTTCCTTCATGGTTATGGGGGTACCGGCAAAACATGCATGTGGAGGACACTCGAAAGTGCAATTAGAGCCAAGCATGATATCTGCTTAACCGTGGCAACAAGTGGGATTGCATCGCTGTTGTTATTGGGTGGGAGGACTACTCACTCAAGGTTTAAAATACCTGTGCCTACATTGGATAACTTTACTTGCAACATTGGCTATAAAGATGATTCTGCAGAACTGCTAAGACAGGAAAAACTAATAATTTGGGACGAAGCCCCAATGGCAAACAAGTGGTGTTTTGAAGCTCTTGATATAACATTAAAAGATATCATGAGTAGCAGTAGCAACTCCAGTACGGTCTGTGGTGGCAAGGTTGTTATATTCGGTGGTGACTTTAGACAGATTTTGTCGGTAATATCGAGGGGTAGTCATTCTGAAATTGTTCATGCCACAATCAATGCTTCCTACATATGGCATTCGGTACAGGTGTTAACCTTAACCAAGAATATGCGTCTGAATTGTGGTCCAACCGAACAAGAAAGGAACGAAATTTCTGAGTTCTCCGATTGGCTACTCAAAATTGGAGAGGGTGAACCAAATGACGGCACCGCTGACATCAAATTTCCTCCTGAGATGTTCATTACTCAATTTGAAGATCCCATTGTTGCAATCATAACGAGTACATTTCCAGATTTTGTTGAAAATTTTCGTGATTACAACTATCTTAAAAGTAGGGCTATATTGGCATCAACCACTGAAATGGTGGACAGAATCAATGATCATGTTCTGGGCTTGATGCCAGGTATGATTTCTTCATGTCATAACCTCATTAAAGAGCACTGCAACTTTTTTTCTAAATCTAATGTCTTTCATTGTTGGATGTATTTAACTTTATGGATTTCTATTATTGCTTTCTATCACCTGTTCATCGAACAGTACAACCATTTTATTTATCAAATTAATGTCTTTCATCGTTTGAATTAGGTGACCTGAGGGATTTCTTCAGTTGTAACTCTGTTGATCAATCTGAAATACATGACAGAGACATGCTTGATGTCCTTACTATGAAATTTCTAAGCTCTTTAAAAACCTCCGGGTTGCCTAACCATCACATAAAATTAAATACTGGAACACCCGTTATGTTAATGTGGAAAATCGATTAGTCGGAGGGGTTATGTAATGGTGCACGTCTAAATGTAACTAAGATGGCTTCGCATGTACTTGAGACATGTATTATGGGGGGCAAAAATCACGGAAACGTCGTCTATATTCCAAGGATGAACATGTACCCTTCGCAATCTCCCTGGCCTTTCAAGCTAAGCCGGAGATAATTTCCAATAGGTGTTTCCTACGCAATGACGATTAACAAGTCCCAGGTTCAGTCGTTGGATACGATTGGACTTTACATTCCTCGTGACGTTTTTACTCATGGACAAATATATGTCACGCTGTCCAGAGTTACCAGCAAGAAAGAAATCAAAGTATTGATCCATGATGACAACAACATGACCAAAAACACAACAACAAACGTCGTTTACAAGGAGGTTTTCAACAACGTTTGACTTTGTGAGTATACAGAATGTCCAATAACCCTTTCTTATTTATACTTGCTTACTGTCAATTACTTATCCACTGTTTCCTTAGGCTTCGCGAAATAAAACTTTTTTGCTTGTGTTATGCAGGTTTTCTTTAAGGCAATACGTGTATAAATGGAAAGGTGAGAGTCTATCCGTTCTATGCTACCCTTATAACACGTATTTTGGTGTTTCTCTATTGTGCAATCGCTTTATGATTATTTTTTTTGTTTGAATGGCTTAACTATGCCTTTTTGCAAACCTAAGTTGTATTTATCAAGATAATACTTATGTATTATTTGTGTACCAGTTTTGTGGTCACCAGCTTAATATGATTGGAATATAATACTTCATGTTAGGTGTCTTTTTGCTTAAAACATTTGTATCAAATTTAAATTTGTTTTTTATTTACCTTCGCCAATTTAATCATCAGAGACTTGATGCATTTAAACATCCCATTCATATTTCGGTTAAAATTCATACCCAACATCTTTTTGAGGAGTCTCGTGAGTACCTCAGACACATCTCGCAAGACCATAACGCTTGCACACCGTACCAATCAATATGCCTACAATAATCAAATTTTATTACAAATCAATTTTAACACACAACTTTTACTCAACAGAGTTGATGAATACTAACCATCTAACTAACATTACAGTCGTTCCGTCATAATGGTGCTAATACAACACGCAATTAATTTTGTCCATACGGGAATATGTAAACATGACAGGTTTTGCTGAGCGAAGTTGAATCAAGTCGGAATTGGATAGTATCTCCCGCTTTGAAATTGTTGTCTTTACAAAAGTCATCCCAGTTGTAACCCAGTTTGGTATTGTGGGTGTCTCCTACGTTAAACAGTTTCTTTAATTTCCACTTCCCATTATCTCCACACAGAACAAGATCTTCATAGTCGTGGTATCTTAGTGCTTCTGCAAAATCCAACTGCAACTTCTATAAATTGAACAACAAATTTTTAATGATGTTAGTGGTATCAAACTGCATATTTTTCAAATACTTAATAACGCAACATCACAACTACTTAACTAATCTTGGCAGATCCACACTAATAGGGGTTAATGTGTGTTGAAATGCATAGATCTCACGGCGAAAGATAAATCTGCTATGGAAATCTGGAAGATCGTGGAAGTTCGTAACCTCTTTGAAATCGTTTATTCCAAAGTTGTTGTTACCATAGTAACCGAACGTAACAACAACATCACTTGGAAAATTGTAGTAACTTTCCAAACAAGGCCAGCCACTTATAACAAGTGGATGAAGGGGTTGTTGGTTAAATATGACTTCATGGTGCACACTGTTGTTGTTTAAAATCGTCCAACTCTTACTTATCTCGTCTCCAAGTACTTTCACAAAGATGGGATCGATCTCCGGATAATTCTAGAAATGGGACCAAGCCGCCATCATGTTTAACCTACTTATTATTTACGAGTTTTGTTTAACAAAATTAACTATATTTAGAGTTCTGTTAGAGACTTACCTGTGAGGATAGCTTCGCGACTTTAAAGCATGTAATCACCTCTGAGTGTTTAAGAATTCCACAAATCTCCATGACTATGCTTCAAGGAGGAAGACAAGAGAATAATGAAACCTACCAAACAAATTTTTAAAGAACCTCTCTTTATGTTATGCCAACTAAATGCTTCATAGCTTTCTATTTATTACCCTTTCCCAGACACCGACCATCAATTTATTCACATGGCCTCATTATTCAACCTTGTATTTTACCACAAGAATCTTTGAATTAAGTTTTCTTTGTACAGGTGGGTTCACGTGACAATGTTTTATTTTAGGGTTAGATACTCAACCCCCACCCCCTGTAATGTTAGCAAGTTCTCATTTTAACCCCTGTAATTTTTTTTGGAAACCCCCTCGTAATATTTAGATTCCCTCACTTAGGCCCCTGATTGCTATAGTACAACAAAGATTCTTTCATATTGCCTGCCTGGCAGTCCACGTGACATTTTTTATTATTATTATTTTTTTAACATTCCATGTGGCATTTTTTATTTTTTATTTATTTATTTATTTTATTTTATATATATATATATATATATTTTTTATTTTTTTTGTTTTTTTAATAGGGTTAAATACACAACCCCCCATGTAATGTTAGCGAGTTCTCATTTTAACCCCTGTAATTTTTTTTTAAAACCCCCTTGTAATATTTAGATTCCCTCACTTAAAAAAAACATAAAAAAAATATAAAAAAAAATTTTAAAAAATATAATAAATAAATAAAAAATAAAAAATGCCACGTGGAATTAAAAAAAATGCCACGTGGAATGCCACGCAGGCAATATGAAAGAATCTTTGTTGCCATGTAGCAATCAGGGGCTTAAGTTAGGGAATCTGAGTATTACGAGGGGGTTTTTTAAAAAAAAACTTTACCAGGGGCTAAAATGAGAACTCGCTAACATTACAGGGGGGTTGTGTATTTAACCCTTTATTTTATGTGTAGATTTCACCCACAAAATGCCAAACAAAAAGGTGTCCTATTGCTTAAGTTTGTTCACATCTTACAGCACTTTAAATGTTTCGACATATTGTTTTTCTACCCTTGCTTTTGCATTAAAAACACATGCTAACCACTTTTGTTCTATCATTCATCAACTATTCAGTTTTAACTCTATTATATAAGCTTGCATGCATTATTTTACGTAACCAACACATAAAATGCATCACGCCATGTTACATACAACAACAAAAACACGTCACGTGTGAATACATGGGGCATATAGAAAGTAATAAACTTCTACGTAAACTTCATTAGTAGCACATGCAGTTCCAAATATAAATTACAAATCCAAAATACTGTTCCAAACACTACAATGACAAAACTAAATACTAAGTTCATTACAAAACCACAACAGAACATCCACAGTCAAAACATACAACCCACTGATATGGATCCATAACTTGTTCAAAAAACTTCAACACGACTTCAATATTATTCAACCATTAACATCAAACTTTCAACACCACCAATGCCTCTTCAACCTACATTAACTTACTGACATTAATTCTTGTAGCCGGAGGATCCCGTATGCTGAATCGCAGGATGTCTCCATCATTTAGACCCCTGTTCTTCGCAAATGAATATTACCCCATACCTATAAACTGTTCAGTACAATGTTCCCTTTTTCGAGTATGCACTTCAGTAACATATCTCTCATCAGTGTCAAGGTCATACATCTCTATATGACTAATTTCGGCTAAACACTGGGACTTGATGACATGCTGTGGCAGTTGCTGAAAAATACAAAAACAGTGTTGCTCAAACAATTCACAAAATGAATAATAAAGCACAATCAATATAAGAAAAAAAATGCTCCAATCTTTATTGAAAACAAACTTACAAGAACTTTTTTTTTGCAGATTCCCCTTTACTAATTTTCTTCTCCCACAATACGTACTTCGGCCTCTCGGATCCATCGGAACCAGCCCTACCATGACCATCTTTCACTTTGCCTAACCTGACACTTTCCAAATAACTTGTCTCAATACAGTAGAATTAACAAATATAGGCATCCATGCGTTTGAAGTAAATTGTTTATCCTATTGTGGAAGTGCGAATGAATATCCAAACACAATATCCAGTTGAAGTATCATCAACATTCCTAAACAGTCTTCTTATATGTATTGGACATCAAACAACGTATAAACCTTTACACATATGCATACTTTGTGTTCTGGACTGGGCCGAGGCTATCCAACAGGCGAGCAGGCCCAACCCATACAGCCTGGGGAGGCCCAATAAGGCCCTTCTGCAAGACATGTGACTGCCACGTGCAAGCCACAGTTTCGCCGGGCACTTAGGCAGTGTCGGGCACTTGGGACAATAGGAAAGGAGGACATCACACCCTACTGAGATATACCTCCTCGACAGATCAGCTTCTCCCTGCGAGAATGCTACACATCACTCCTCGACAGACATGATCCCTCCCCGCTAGGCCATGTCCATTCTACGGGCTTGATATATCCTCGACACAGAAGGCTCCTCCCCGCGAGGAGTACCCAACAGTCCATACCACGTGGACACGTTCCAAGTAACCTCCCACGTCCGAAGGATTTGGTCTGCCCTACTTCCGGAAATCTAGAAGCAGTTACTCTAGGGCAAAGACCACATGCTGGTCTTCACTACTACACGTAAGCCCTAGCAGTTGCTTGGAGTGGGCCTAGTTGATCCAGCCCACTGCAGGTAACGTTGGCCTCGCGCTGGGGGCTCTCTATAAATACCCTCTAATTTGAGAGGGTCAGGTTAGACACATTCTTCTTGCCACTCTACACTTTCTGTATTTGTTGTTACTCTGTACACCCTCTCACTTGAGCGTCGGAGTACCTTGCAGGTACACCCCCCCCCCCCCGACCGTCTCTCACCATCACCGGAGTTGCTGTTCCAGACGTCGTTGGCCACTATCGATCCAGGTATGATCAGTGGCGCCGACTGTGGGGAAATATAAGCTTCCCCGTTTTTCTGCTCGATAAACCAAAGCTTTCTCCATTCAACAACCATCATGGCCAACCCGTCGGCGAATCAAGCTCTAGACAACGTTATCGCGCAGCTCAGTACTGGCAACCGCGTCGACAACAATGCTGCCCAACCTGTCATGGAGAACGGCATCAGAGACGGACTCACCGCCTCACCATTTTCTGAGGAAGTGGAGTACGAGACAGCTCACCAAGACGGACATGAAACAGTCCTCCAGCCCGTGGACCCGCCGCCAAATACGGACCCGAGCACTGCTGCCCTGTTTGCTTTGGTCAATCAGACCAACCAGATTATCTTCAACCAGAACATCTGGATCGAGGCGCTGGAGAAAGGTTGTGGTCGGACTTCCCCGTGAAGGCACCGACCACCACCATTTCCAAGACATTCGCAGTCCCCAGAGGCCTCTCGCAGCCCTTCCCCAGTTCCCAGGGGTCGCAGGCCACACTTAGAGCGTACTCAGCTGGAACATACTCAGAAACGCCACCGCTCCCCGGCACCAAAGGGGCCAGTTCGCTCCTCGAAAAATAAAAGGAGCAGGTCGGACGCCGAGGAGCCCAGAGGCCGCCCAAAGGACCACTCCCCGAGGCGTCGCTATGTTCATGGACAACACTCCCCCTCTGTGTCTCCGGGAGCCAGCAAGGATGACGATTATCGGACCCCTCTGGCCAGGCACATCATGGACGCCCCTATTCCTAAGGGCCTGGAGAGGCCCCCATCCTTGGGGACATATGACGGGACATCTGATCCTGATGACCATGTCGAGAGTTTTGAAGCTCTGCTCGATTTCAGGAATGTCTCCGGCGCTATCAAATGTCGATTATTCCCTACGACTCTTCGGAAAGGGGCCATGGCTTGGTACAAAAACCTAGCATCTGAATCAATCACGTCGCGGAAGGTCCTGAGGGAGCGCTTCAGAAAACATTTTACGGCTTCTCGTCGACATCCGAAGATGATAGCCTCCCTGGAAGCCATCTTTCAGGGGAAGGATGAACCTCTCCGGAGCTACATCGAGAGGTTCAACAAAGAAGCGGTCGAAATCCACGTGACCGATCACATCAAAATGTATCTCATCATCAAGGGTTTGCGACTAGGATCCAAGTTCGCAGAATCCGTCGGACTACACTGTCCTCGCAGCTTTGAAGGCCTCCTCGATAGGGCTTAGTCGCATATTGAGTTCGAGGAAGCTGAAGCCGCACAAGTTGCCCTCGATTTGAGGCGCAGAGAAGGCCCCCGCGGCAACAAGGAAGAAGACTCCCCTCCACCTAGGCGAGGTGGAGGCAGGAGAAGAGAAGACTCACCTCCACCTAGGCGAGGTGGGGAAAGAAAAAAAGAAGCCCGGACCAAAGAGCCCCGCGAATCACGTGGACCGTCTGGCCTTTTCAAAGACTACACACCGCTAAACGCGTCCCGCGCGCGCATTTTTAGCGACTGTGCCAATTCAGAGTTCGTCAAAGGGGGAATCTGCTTCCCGAAACCGACGGCTCCCAAACCAAATACTGACAAGTCCAAGTACTGCCGGTTCCATCGCAGTCACGGGCACGTTACTGAAGATTGCGTCCACCTTAAGGACGCAATCGAAACGCTGATTAAAGAGGGGTACCTGAAGAAGTACGCCAAGCAACAAGAGGCCCCCCGCCCCAGCGGCCAGGAGGCCCAGAATGTCGAGGAGTCAACTCCTTCTCCCAACAACGGATCGCTGCAAGTCGCGTTGAGCATCACGCGACCTGAAGACTTTGGCTTTTCGGGAGAACCCGACAACCCTGAAGCTGTCCGAAACATGTGGAAGAGCTTCCCAACAGAAGAGCCGATAAGTGCCCGCAGTACCTGGGAGTCTTTCCCCCAAGCCCTGGTCATATCTGGCGGAGCCCCCGACCGTTTGACCATAGGGTCAATAAAGAGGAAATTCGACGAACTGAAAGCAACAACTCCTCGAGCCCCTACCCTCGAGAGGGTTAATGGAAGATCAACTCTGATTACCTTCTACCTCGAGGAACTTCCCGGCGGGGCACCTAACACCAACATCCCCCTCCTGATCCGGGCACAGATGGCCAATTTTGATGTCCACAGAATTTTGGTTGACCAGGGGAGCTCGGTGGATATCATGTACGTCCACCTCTTCAAGACCCTCCAGCTGACCAAGAGACACTTGTCCCCGTACGTAGGGTCAGACCTACAAGGCTTCAATGGCGCGACCACCAGACCATGGGGCTTCGTGGAGTTGATGGTCACCTTCGGGATTGAGGAAACTGCCCGACAGGTGGAGACGCGTTTCTTGGTGGTGGACTGCCCGTCCCTCTACAACTGCATCATGGAGAGGACCACGTTGGCGGAACTGACGGCCGTACCATCAACGGTCCACCTAAAGATGAAGTACTACACGAAGCGTGGACGAGTGGTCACTCTCCATGGGGACATCAAGGCGTCCAGAAGATGTTTCGACATAGCAATCAAGGGTCTGAGTGTCGTCGGCGGCGTCAAACCCAAGACTCAGGTTGGGGCATCTCCAAACGTCGCGCAGGTTCCACTCCCACCGGTCAGCGCGGTCGACCTTGATAGCAGGTTTCCCGGGGAGCAGGAAGAAGCTGCAGGCGAGGACCTCCCAGTTGAAATCAATGGGCAACCTCTCCACCCAACGCGCCTCATCCCAGACGGAGATTTCGAGCTGGTTCCTCTCGGCGACAGCCCAGATCGAAGCGTGAAGATTGGTTATGGACTCCCCGACCTGGCGAAGAGGCAACTGAAGGCATGCCTTAGAGAAAATGTAGATTTGTTCGCCTGGAGTACTGCAGAGATGCCCGGACTGGACCCTGAAGTAGCTTGTCATCAGCTGACTATAGATCCGGCCGCTAGGGCTGTAGCTCAACGTAGGCGTAGGCAGTCTCCGAAAAAAATGGAGGCTGCTGAAAAAGCTGTAAAAGACCTCCTAGAGGCAAACTTTATTTCCGAGGCCAAGTACACGACTTGGCTCTCAAATGTTGTACTCATTAAGAAAAATAAAGGAAAATGGAGGATGTGCGTTGACTACACGGATCTTAACCGGGCATACCCGAAAGACTCTTATCCCTTACCTAACATCGACCAGTTGGTCGATAACTCTGCAGGATTCAAATTACTATCCTTCATGGATGCTTACTCGGGGTACAACCAAATCCCCATGGACGAGGCCGACAAGCAGCATACCGCTTTCATGACCGAGTCGGGCAATTACTACTATAACGTAATGCCCTTCGGCTTGAAAAATACTGGTGCCACCTACCAACGGATGATGAACAAGGTCTTCCGGGCAGATATCAGTGACGTGCTTGAGGTCTATATGGACGACATGATCGTCAAATCTGCAGAAGAAGTCGACCATGCTGCTCATCTCAAGAAAGTGTTCGACACGACGAGGAAATGTCGCATGAGGTTCAACCCTGACAAATGCACCTTCGGTGGTCGCGCAGGGAAGTTCCTAGGCTTCTACCTCACGGAGAGGGGAATCGAGGCGAACCCCGACAAATGTAGGGCATTCTCCAAAATCCCTACCCCGAACTCGAAGAAGTCAATCCAGTCACTTAACGGAATGCTGACTGCTCTCTCCCGTTTTGTCTCCAAATCTGCTTAGTACGCACTCCCCTTTTTCAAGCTTCTCCGACAGAAGGCAACTTTTGAATGGAATGAAGAATGCGAACAAGCCCTCCTCCATCTAAAACAAGTCTTGTCACAACCCCCAGTCTTGTCCCGACCAGATAACGGGGAAACACTTTTCTTGTACCTGGCCGTCACCGGCGAAGCGGTGAGTGCTGTCCTCATACGAGAGACCCCCGACAGACAAAAACCGATTTATTTCACGAGCATAGCTCTTCAGGGTCCCGAGCTCAGATACCAACAGATTGAAAATGTCGCCTTGGCCCTCGTATCTGCAGCCAGAAGATTACGTCATTACTTCCTGGCCCACACAATCGTGGTAAGGACGGAGCAGCCTATCAGACAGCTCCTCAGTCGGCCAGATATGGCAGGGAGAATGCTCCGGTGGTCTCTCGAGCTATCCGAGTTCGACCTTTGATACGAAGGAAGAAAAGCCTTGAAAGCTCAGGTACTGGCCGACTTCGTAGCGGAAATGACCATCCCTGAATCCTCGACCAATGGCTCCCAGAGATGGACGATTTACGTCGACGGAGCCTCCGGTGTAAAAGGTAGCGGAGCGGGCATTATCCTCGAAAACGAGCAGGGCATCCTGATAGAGGTCTCCCTCGAACTGTCCTTCAAGACATCGAATAACCAAACCGAATACGAGGCCTTCCTCGCGGGACTTCAACTTGCGGAAGACCTTGGCGCAAAAGAAGTCAAAATCTTTACAGACTCCCAGCTCGTGGCATCACAAGTTCGGGGAGAATTTCAGGCCAAAAACGATAGTCTCGTCGAGTACCTAACCTTGGTGCAAGAAAAGTTGAAGAAATTTGTCTCCGCGGAGGTGGCTCACATCCCGCGCGAGCATAACACTCGAGCAGACGTGCTCTCCAAGCTTGCGAGCACTAAGAAGAAAGGAGGGAACAAATCAGTTATCCAGGAGATACTCTCCCAGCCGAGCATAAACAAACCCACACCGACCACAAAGGTCAATGCCATCGGGGACGCAAACTGTTGGATGACCCCAATTTACGAATACTTGATGACGGGAAAATTGCCCGACGATCCTAAAGAAGCGGGGATAGTCAAGAGGCGGGCATGTGCGTACACCGTCGTCGAAGGTAAGCTATACCGTCGAGG
Organism: Lathyrus tuberosus; assembly: GCA_022829125.1. Lineage (NCBI taxonomy): Eukaryota > Viridiplantae > Streptophyta > Magnoliopsida > Fabales > Fabaceae > Lathyrus > Lathyrus tuberosus. The sequence goes on along the minus strand of JALAZF010000104.1, from coordinate 2,415,464 downwards.
ATTCTCCATTCCCTTACTCCAGTGTGTCGAAGAAAGCAAAGTCTCGGGGATCCTCCAAGAAATCCACGAAGGGATCAACGCCCAGCACCTCGGCGGAAGGTCCCTAGCCCGAAAAGCACTCCGAGCGGGGTATTATTGGCCCACTATGCAACATGATGTAAAGGAACACGTCAAGAAATGTGACCGCTGTCAAAGACACGAGGACATACACCTCGCTCCTCCAAACGAGCTTAAGTCATTGTCATCCCCATGGCTGTTTGCGTGGTGGGGAATGGATATCCTCGGACCTTTTGTTATAGGGTTGTACCAAAACAAGTACCTCATCGTCGGGGTAGATTACTTCACGAAGTGGATTGAGGCAGAGGCGCTGGCCAAAATCACTGCCTTCAACATACTCCGTTTCTACAAGAGAAACATCCTCGTCCGATTCGGTGTGCCCCAAGCCATTGTCACCAACAACGGGACACAGTTCACCGACAGGAACTTCCAAGACTTCGTCGCCAAACTGGGCACAAAACAACACTTCACGTCAGTCGAACACCCTCAAACCAACGGGCAGGCCAAAGCAGCGAACAGAGTGATACTCTAGGGACTGAAGCGACGACTCGGCGAGGCCAAACAACAGTGGGTCGAGGAGTTGCACAACGTCCTCTAGGCGTATCGAACAACCCCACACTCCACGATCGGGGAGACCCCGTTTCGCCTAACATACGGAACCGAGGCAATTATCCCCGTGGAGATCAGGGAACCCTCGAGGAGGACAGAAGCTCCCCTCGACGAAGAAACAAACAATGAAGCCCTGCGAGAGGAGCTCGACCTTGTCGAAGAGATAAGGACCGACGCTTCCCTCCAAGAAGCCTCTTTAAAACAAAAAATAACTTTGCGTTATAATGACAAAGTTATCAAACGAGACTTCCAAGTGAGCAGTCTTGTCCTACGGAGAAATCAGAAAGATTCACGCGAAGGAAAGCTGGCCACAAACTGGGAGGGCCCATACCGCGTCATCGCAAAGACGGGGACGAGTACCTATTACCTCGAAAACCTCCACGGTGAACAACTTGCTCGACCATGGAATGTTGAGAAGCTCAAACAATATTACAGTTAGACACTGCCCGGGACAGTACGACGTCGCGACCACGGGGGCGTGCAACGGTACATGCGCGACACCTCTATATAACACACGACGGCCAAAAACCACGAAGTGTGTGCGTGAGACTTTTTGGCCCAACGAGGAGACCTCAACCGAGCTCCGTCGTCGACGTACCAAATAGGCAGAACACCCAGCTCGCGATGGGAAGTTCACGCCACGAAGCTAAGACCTCGACCGACTTCTTAGCCTCGTTGAAGGTCGGAGTACAACCCCCGACCACTCGACTAGCTCTGTTCACAGTCGAGGATCATCAGAGTCGAGCAAACTCCCAAGGCGCCAGCGATCTCAACTACTTAGGCAAAAATAAGTAATGTATAAAGTATCACACACAAGCAAAATAAATAAAGAGGCAAAGCGAAGTATTAGAATCGGGAAAAACCCATTGTACGAATATTACATCAATAAGCCCCTGGCCCACAAGCCGGGTAAAAACAACAAAATGGCCCGTAGGCCAAGTAAACTATACTCCTACGCAGCAGCAGTCTCAGCAGCGTCTGGCCCACCTCCTTCGTTGGCATTTCCTTCTTGCTCGGGCAGCACTATCCGGCCATCGACCACCTCGCGGTTAGCATCAGCCCCGTCGGTCACAAGGCCGGGATTTAGGATCCGAAGCTGCGCCACTGCATTTCGAAACCCTATGTCCGCGGCCTCAAGAGTATCATCCTCGGCTAGCCGGAGATCCTGCTCGACTCTCCTGAGTTTGGCCACCAGAGCTGCCCAAGAGGTTAGGAGCTTATCCTCTTCAGTTTCACCTTCAGCTGGCCGAACAGCATCCTCCAGCTCTGCGACCCTCTCCTTGAGCCGCTTCTCCTCTACCTCCAGCTCGGTGATCCGGGCAAGATGACCTTTCTCCGCTTCCTCAGCTTCCTTTAGCTTTGTCTCCGCCCGCTGCTGCTGCTCGCTCTGTTCTTTATTCAGGTCCCTGTATTCCTTCAACTCTTTGCGCAGGTCTAGCAGTTCAGCTTCCAAGGTCTCGAGCCTTTCTTGCAGTCGAGAAAGTTCAGCAGCGAGGCGGGTTTCATCGTTCAGGATAATAGCAGTCGAACAGAGCCGCATAACGACAGACATGTCCTCAAAAATCGTTCTCCTCCTCGCTTCCGCAGTAGTCCCTAGCACAACTTGGATTTCAGAGGGAGGGACGCGAGGATAGATGACTTCAGAGAAGAAGCGGGGCTTGAGATGGCATGGTGGGAGTTCGAAGCTTGGAGGAGGTGGGGGACTTTCTTCGTGGGCCAGGTCGACAAACTCCGCACTCGAAACCCGTAGCCGTTTCGGCGTCCCTTGATTACCCGGGGACTGGCTCCCAGCATAAGGTATGCGCCGGCCCGAAGTCCCCGACGCAGTCAAAGGAAGTTGGGATTGGCTGGAACCTTCGGGCATCGCAGCAGAGGAAATACCTTTGGGCATGGCCCCAGAAAGAGCAACACCTTGACCCTTTGAATAAGATGGCTCTCCCCGAGCCTGTTCTTCCCGAGCCCTCTTCGCCTTCAACTTCTTGAGCCTTTCCTCAGCTCCGGCCATTTTCCCTGCGAAAAGAAAGAAAACATTAGTAAGACAAGACATACAGACGCGAGGAAGGCTTAGGTCGAGGATGTTTTCACCACCTAACATCTCATATGCTTCTTCGTCGAAGAAGGTCTCGAGCAGAACACGGGTATTGATCAAGCGAAGTTGCTTCACCACCTGCCCGTCTGCTCCCGTTATAGGCTCGCCATCCGGTGTTTCGTGCTGAGCTTCATTGAAGCTTTCCACGAACGCGGCGATCTTATCATAAGCTGCCCGGTCGTCGACGTCAAACTTATTGTGTTTCACCTTGTATTTATCCACCCCTTTTTTGAAGTGTTCCTCCGTCCAGTACAGGGGGAACTTCGGCTCCAGAACCTCCTCGGAGCGACTTTCTACTTCACGGGTAACTCTCCGGTACAACGAGTTGATAGCCCCAAGGGTGACCGGCTTCACAAAATAGTAACAGTACTTGAAATCCCGGATGGAATCCAAATACGTGTGGAACAGAGCTTTGCTTTGCTTAAAGGACACCCAGCCGTGTCGTCCACCGACCGACGACCTTTGAAGATGGAATATTCGAAAGAAGAGGGACACTGTCGGTCCGATTTTCAGGTGTTTACAAACAAGCTCAAAAGCTCGGATAAAGGCCGGCGAGATCGGGTGAATTTGCGAGGGTGCCAACTTCAACTAGGCGAAGACCCCCTCTTGGAAATCCGTGAAGGGCAGCCTCCACCTCGCTTCGTCGAACATGAACTCGTATAACGGGATACGCATTCCTCAGTAAGGCGAGCATATTCGGTGATGCTCTTCAGGGCGGAAAACCTTCCATGATTTATCAGACCCAATTAGCCGATGCTCGACGGTACAGAACGCATCTTCCACGTCTCAGTAGACAAAGATGGACGACATCTCTAGGGCTTCGTCGCAGACCCACTCCTCGAGCGGGCGCTCTTGTGAAAAAGCCATATGAGCCATAGGAGACTCTGGGTGGTCGTCTTCTTCAAAGGATCCTACGGCCATCTTCGCAGCCAAACCGTCCATTTACCTGAAAAGCAGAAGGAAACGGTGAATTCGATGGGTCATATCAAATTCACCCTCCACCGGTGTTCAAGCGAACGGGCGAGGAAGGGGCAAGGCTTTCTCGTCTCCCCGACATAGCCGGCCGAGGAACAACATGGTCACTGGGGAACTCATCGCCTCCCCAGAAAATTCTGCCCCTTTTTCCCATAACGCTTACGAAAAGAGTAACCATTGGGGACCCCGGGACATTCATCGCGTCCCCGAGATATTCATCCCTTGTCCCCGAGACATTCAACAAAAGCGAGAGAAGTTCTCAACACTTCCTCTCCCAACAACAAAAGATTCCCGCCGTATTCGCTAGGAACCCTTTCATTTCTCATGGGAACTTCGTCAGTTCACCAAGGAAGTGCTATACGCTGGTTAAAATCAAAAGGAAACGCAAGAAAAAGGTCATTTTTTGAACAAATACCTTATAGGCGACGATTTAGGTTTCCGGTGCGGAGTTCCGGCAGTTGACGGCGGCGAACGACTGCTGTAGAAGATAGAGAGAGAAGGAGGGAGATTATTGAGAGAGAAACGAAAAAAGTGGGAAAATGAACGAGGGGAGGAGTTTTTATAGTGGTTTTCACGGAACTCGAGGGACATAGGGCACTTGAGTGCGCTACCCTAGCTAGCCGCCCTAGGTAATGATGACAGACGACACGTGGCACACATGCAGCCGTTCATCCTCCCACGTGTGTCCTTTCGATTTTCCCCAACATTTCGAATCTGAAACCCCTCATCTCCCCGGCGTTACGACTAGGCACAACTGTCTGATGCCCGACTTGTGTGCGACCGTAGGAACTTCGAGCACGAGAATGGCCTTCTCGGTTCCTCTCTTGGCGTATCCCCGACATGCCAATAACCCTTAAGTCATTACTCTGGCATCTCAGAGCAACGACTTGGGGGGCTCCTGTTCTGGACTGGGCCGAGGCTATCCAACAGGCGAGCAGGCCCAACCCATACAGCCTAGGGAGGCCCAATAAGGCCCTTCTGCAAGACACGTGACTGCCACGTGCAAGCCACAGTTTCGCCGGGCACTTAGGCAGTGTCGGGCACTTGGGACAATAGGAAAGGAGAACATCACACCCTGCTGAGATGTACCTCCCCGACAGATCAGCTTCTCCCCGCGAGAATGCTAGACATCACTCCTCGACGGACATGATCCCTCCCCGCGAGGCCATGTCCATTCTACGGGCTTGAGATATCCTCGACACAGAAGGCTCCTCCCCGCGAGGAGTACCCAACGGTCCATACCACGTGGACACGTTCCAAGTAACCTCCCACGTCCGAAGGATTCGGTCTGCCCTACTTCCGAAAATCTAGGAGAAGTTACTCTAGGGCGAAGACCACGTGCTGGTCTTCACTACTACACGTAAGTCCTAGCAGTTGCTTGGAGTGGGCCTAGTTGATCCAGCCCACTGCAGGTAACCGTTGGCCCCGCGCTGAGGGCTCTCTATAAATACCTTCTCATTTGAGAGGGTCAGGTTAGACACATTCTTCTTGCCACTCTACACTTTCTGTATTTGCTGTTACTCTGTACACCCTCTCACTTGAGCGTCGGAGTACCTTGCAGGTACACCCACCCGGTCGTCTCTCACCATCACCGGAGCTGCCGTTCCAGACGCCGTTGGCCACTATCAACTGTCTGATCCAGGTACGATCACTTTGTAATCATGTGATGCTTGTGTCATGCATATATTGCTACACATTTGAAGGTTTATAAACTGACCTTGACGAATTACATGAAATCTTTGTCACATTGTTTGTGCTCTTCCTTTGAAGTTCTTCACTTACAGCTACTACATTCCCCTTCTGTTTGGCCGGTACCTCAGCCTTCTCCTTTCCATTAACAGTTCCGGATTTCCTTTCAGATTCAGCATTCTTCCCATCAACCACAAAAGTCCTATCCGTCTTCCGGTCTCCCGCTTCGTATGGAGCCCTGTGACAACAAGAATTACACACGACATAAACGACATCCTACATTTAAAAAGGTTTAACATGTAATACAAATGACATAATACAAATGGTTTGTGAACCTCCAGATCGCGGATGGAGAAACTGTTTGGTGGCCTTGCAATATAATTGGCGCTTCCCATTTATGAATAAAATGTCTCGCATCTGTCAAAATCAATTTGCATTTTTTGCGACATAACCTTTCTTCAGCAGCTAACATATCAAAATACATTTCCTCTAATTGTTTCATTGAACTGCAAAACAAATGTAAAAACAAAATTATCCTAAACCTATTTGCATGCAACTACTTCGTATGTTATCAAAAACACTTATATTGTAAAATATCAACAAATGGGTTGAAATAATCTACCCCACAGGTTTAGATCAAATACCACAAATCGATTGATGATAACCAACACATTAGATTTCGCCTCACCACAGGCATGCAATGTAACATTAAGTCGTTTCATTTTTTACAGTTCATTTCACTGAAACTCATGAAATAACAATCGAATAATCAAACCTCAGAGAAGTCTCTTCTTTCTGTGCCATGGCTTCGCGATTTGAGCGTCCTTCAACGTTTTCGCCGACATTGTTCTTGCGACCTTCCATTCTTTTCAGTTTCTTTGCTGAGATGAGTGAATGACAACACCTTTACTTTACCCTATAACGTTCCTACTTCATTTCCAAAACATTGGTCATAATGTTGGAATAGTAATCGACGTGTTACTTTTTACATTGTTCCTCTTTGTATTTTGTTTAACAAATATTGTAAATATTAACTTACAAGTCTATCTAATACTCTATTTAATAATTATATCTATTTACATTATATTTTCTTATTTAAATGGATGGAATGACATTTTTTTATTTAAGTATTTACTATTATTTGTTTTATTTTGGTTTTACAAAACAAAAATGGTGAAATTTCAGCGGCTCGAATCAAAACCCGTGCAGACGCACGAATTTTCCACTAGTTTATATAAATAAAATTATTAATTTATTCTAAAATAATAATACTAATAAAATATCCTACTTATCAATCTCACGTCACTAAAATATTATTTTCATCCTAATAATTATCATCGCGTGGAAATCAACAAAATATTAAAGGAATAGTCTGTTTGGTTTGGCGTTTGGTGGCCCAAATGCACGTCTAGCCCTATAGTTAACGTGATTTTTCAGAAGCTACAAAATGGAGCTTCTACGTAAACGTGGAAATTGAACGTGATTTTTGAGTTAACGTGAAAATGCTGACGCCAAACCAAACATACACGAAGTAGAGTTGAAGGATTAAAAAGTTGATTTTTAATTAGAAGACTACAAATTAAAATCATCAAATTTAAGAATAAAAAATGTATTTAAATGTTTTTTTACACAATTTAAGCCTTTTATTTAAAAACTATTAAAAGCCCTTATTTCTTAAGAAAATTAATTTTTATTTTAGGAGACAAGTTAGGTATCTTATTGACTCACACATTTATTTACCCATATCATAACTGATAGTGGTAAACAGTTATTTGCCTGTTGTTTTTAATGGAAAATGTTGGTTGGTACAAAGACCAACCACCAAAAATTAATTAATGATTAAACACCATTGAATGAATCTTTTACCTTTAACTATTTTCTCTCCAAAATATTGTTTCCCATTTGTCTGATTTTTGTGATTCATGCACCGTGCAATTTCACGAGTAAGAGTGTCGTGCCGTATAAGTATAACGGCTCCTTTTGTTTATACCAACTCAATACTAACAATTTTGTTAAATTGTCTGAATCTCTGACGATTCAAATCAAACAGTGAAATCCCTTAATTTTGACTAAATTGTTTTTTTCAGCTCTAAATTTGCATCATGCTAATGCTATGAATTATATATCTTATTTAGCAATCAATGAAATTAAAATAATTGGAATTATTTCCTCAAGTTGTTTACAGGCATTTCATCAAACCATTCTTCAATAATTAATCATTGGAAGTCCAATTGGCCAAACGACAGCCTTCAAAGCCGGGGGATGGGTTGGCATTTGGCATGACACATACGAATCTTATTGAGCCCTATTCTTTTTGAGTATTTTAGAGGCTTATTAGGTGATGGTGGGATAGATGGGTCTGCGCATGAGAATCTTCAGACCCTTTTTATTTCAACTGTATTCACAAGCTGAGTGGAACTCCTAAAATGAGAACTATAACACATTTCTGAAATGGTACATAGCAATATTTAATGCAAAAAAGCAGCATGTCTACTACAATATATAATATGATGATAATAATAATACGTATACTGCCCTCTTTTACAATAGTGTCCTATTTAGCCGTGAAAGCACTCCAATCTACTCTTGTCCAATATTTATAACAATGTATAGCCCACCCAGCTTCTTGTCTTCTTCAACATCAAAGACAACATAGAGCATTTTCGAGTAGCACAACAAATGTATATATATTGATTAAATCATAGTTTGATGAAACAGAATATGCAATTTCGATCAGAAGTTCTATCAATCAACACTACTCTGATTGAGAATAAAATGACCAAGCACATCTGCAACAAAGTAAGAAATACAGTAATGAAAAAAGGCATACGAGTAAGAGTTGAATGATGCGTATAGTGCCAAGACTGGTATCAGTTGTATGTCCGTGGGCAATGGCTTCAAGAATATGCGTAGTCCAGAGGCAAAACACAAGCCTTCTTTTTAGATTGGTTCTGATCAAGCAAAATCCCTTGAATTAGTGTGTGCAGCTGCCAGAGGATTAGTGATGAAACCTCCATCAAGCCTGAATCTTTGGCTTGTCAAGTTAGTCTCAGCATTCCTTCCAGCTGGGTAGTGCACGGAAGCAAGTGATTGAGCAGCAGTACGTCTAGAGAACAACGGTGTTGAATACTGGCCTTGTGTTCTTTTCCAGAACTTGGAGCTAAAAAATTCTGCTCCAGATAGCAAGCAACATGTATTACGAGGGACATTAGAATTAGTTATCCTTCCATTTGATACAGCCAAATCATAAGAGATATCATCCAATGCCAACTCAAGGCCATGTACACGGGTCTCTAAAGATTGCATTCCATTTTGTGAGCTTCCCATGAATTTCTGTAACAATATGGGGGAATATCTTGGAGATGTTATCATTAAAAGATTGGAACGTGCTACATGTAAATATGATAACTAGAGTAACGGGAAGCTTAAAACCACAATGATAGTATATTATTAGTGACTGAACTTCCAGAAATATGCAGACAAAAACAACATAGATAAAAAGCTTGATCAGAACCAAACCTGCAGAAGATCAAGTAGACTGGACTGTTGCTTCTCAATTTGGTGTAATTGGTTACGGATCAAAGATAATTCTTCACTTTCTTTATCCTTCTTAAAAAGATCTTTGGCAACATTACTCACAGGATCTGAGTTTTGACTCTCATCATGATATGGAACTACACGAGATCCAGCTTTGGAGCCACCATGCTTTTTTATTCTCTCATCAGAATTTTTATTTAACAGTGCCCGATTCATTTCTGGCCTCAGAAATCTGCTTTTACCACTTTTGTTTTTTTCCAAAGAAGTTTCATTTTCATCCCTCTCCTGGAGATCACTCTGGTCAGTCATGGACACTTGAACATCCCAATTCTGATTGTTTAATTTCCGCGAAACAACGGAACTCCTTCTCTTGTTACTACTTAAAGCACTCACATTCTTTCCATTGCTAGCAGAAGAGCTATCTGGTGGACTGAATCGGCTAACAGGAGCTGATTTCCTCCGCAGGTTCGCCATTACTGAACCAGGATTACATGAACTTTGCGAAATTGGAGGATAATCCGCATCACTTCCATTCTCTGAGTCAAAAACAAAAACCCCAAAAGAGTTTCAAGAAACATTTATAGACAATCAATGCAACAGATCACAAGCAGACAGAAACATTTTCAAATCGATAGCCCCGACACATTCTAGTTCTAGACAACATAAATTATGAATTATTTTAGATCAAACATCACAAACACTTTTGTTATTTTTTCTGCACCCTTTATTTATCATAATTCTATTTTAAGGGTCGACACTAAATGGTTAAAAATACACAATCTATCTTTCTATTTCTGTAAAGAGATCTAAAGCTTACTCATCTTAGATTCTCAACTGCAAAATCAATCAAACACTAGATACCAAAATTTAATACTACCTTTAGAAGAAGATTGTGATTTAGGAGGTGGTGAAAACTCATCAGAAGTATCAGGAATATGCTTCCATGCCTCCAACATCTGAGTCATAACTTCGCGAACTAATTTCACCTACACCAAAAAACACACACTCCGATTTCACTTTCAAATTACCATAAATAAACACTAAGAATAAAACCAGAGGGTGAAAATTGAAAAACCTTATCAAATCTCCTATTCTCAAAAACTTTCAAACAATCAGACTTGAATTCCGACAAGAAATCTCTCTCGACGTTAGCCAACACCACCAGCGTCTCCGCCGCAGCCTTCCTCACCGCCCAATCGCGGTTACTCAACGATTCCACCAAACATGGAACCAAATTCTTCAAGGAAACGTGACCGGACGCACCACCGGCTTCGATTACGCTTCCGATCAGCGTCAAAAGCGCCGGTTTAGCCTTAAACACTTCGCGCTTAAGCAGCTTCTGGAACTTCGGCAACAGCTTCGCCAGCCTAGCCGAGTCCGGATCCGGAGCTCCGTCGATCGCCGAAGACAGACAAAGCGCAGCACCAATCTGCGCGTTCTGTTCCTGCTCCGTGAACAAAGCCTCCGATAACGGTTTCAGAAAGGAAAGAAAAGGTTGCTTGGTGACGTGGCAAGCCAATGCCGAAACGGAATTCACACAAGCGGATCGAACCGATGTGTCGGTGTCACGAAAACGACGAATGATATTAGCGATGATCTTGGAAAGATAAGGAGAAAGCGCGTTACCGTGTATCTCAGAGAGTAATCCAAAGAGTTGAACACATTGTTTTCGTACCGGAGATTTATCGGAAGCATCGGTGGAGTATAAGCAAGAGAGAAACACCGGTACGGTGTTTGTATCAAGGCTCCGAGCAATTGTCACGAGTTCAGATGCAGCGAGGGAGTGAGTATCGCGATCGGATAATTTGGTAAGACACGTGAACACCTTTTGTTTTACGTTTTGCGATGACGACATTGTGAGTTTGTTTACGCCGGAGTTGTTAGTTACGGTGGCGGAGTAATTATAGTTGCGGTGGTGGATCGGGAGGAATATCCGGAACCATTGCCGGTGAGAAGTTGGTTATGTTCTGCGTGGGAATTATGTGGAAGCGGTTTTAACTTTTAAGAGCGGTTTGTGAAGTGTGAAGGCGAAGATGGAAACGGGGTGTCGTTTATTGATTACTTTGAAGTGGGGACAAACAAGTGCCTCTTAACTGCAGTGTCGTTTAGTGATTATTACGTTCTAGAATTCTTCTCCTTTTTTTTTACTCTACTCAAGGTTGGGTTCGTTTTCGTTGTGATATTTTCATGCTTCCAATTGGATAATGCAAACATATCTGGGAATTTTGCCTCCAAAAAATTAGTATTAAATTTAGTTAGATTGTTTTCTGTGAGAAATTTAATAACATTAATTGTACATATGATGTGATTGGACACTATTTAGAATTTTCCCTTGAAAACGAAACTTAATTTAAAACTAAAGTTAATACAGTCTAAATACTTGAAATAAGCGCCATTATTCATTCATCCGTTAAGAAGTTTAATTATCTAAAAAAAACTTAAATTTATGGTTTTGAAAGCAAAATATATTATTTTTGAAGGAAAATGCTAACATATATTCAAAATTGGTGGATTTCACACAAAAATATACTACATTTATTTTTTTTTATTTTTTTTCCTTCATTTTTTTAATGTGGGTCTCATTCAAAATTAGTGAGTCTTACACAAAAATATATTAAGGTAGTATATTGCTAATGTACACCTACATGAGTGTGCATTAACATAATCCTATTTTTGAATATTTTAACTGATATATTTTTTATTTATTTTAACTAATATTTTTTGACACTTGTTTAAAAAAATAGATAATGCACTAAAATATTTTGACCATGTATCTTCTCTTTACAATTTTTTGGCAAATTTTCTCCATGGTGTTTTAAAGTATCCAAATTTGAATAGTATAAGCAAAACAGCATAAATGTGTTTGGTGGGAGTATAATTTTACAAATTTAAATTCTTATAGTTTTGACGTGTTTTTTTTCTAAAATATACAATTTTTTAAAAATAATTCCAATCATTAGAGACTCTTTATTTAATTGATTTAAATTTTAAATTTTTTTCTAAATTCGTATATCTAATGATATGATTTTAAACAGTTCCGTTCAACATAAAATACATAATGAATCATAAAACAAAATATTTATAATTTAAAGCACACAATGATAAAGTTTAGAACTGCATATCGGAGTATTCATCAAATACTTTTTTTTATCAAAGCAAATTTAATGAATATCATTAATCAGAAATTGTTCAATATAAGGAGGAACTCAATTTAAAGAAATACGTCTAGGCTAAGAATTGGCCGCCGTAGCAAGAGAATGGACAACCATATTCGCCTGACGTCTAATAAGCTTAACCTCAAAGCTAGGTGGGTGGCTTTCACAACAATTTGGGAGTCACTTTTGAACATCACGTTTACCAGATTTGATTTAATGGCTTCAAGGATAGCTTCCTTAAGAGTCAAAGCTTCAGCTTTATAAATAGTCATGATTCCCGAATCCTAAGCCACATCTGCAGAAATGAAGTTTCCGAAGTGGTCATGAACACACCAACCCCTATTCGAAGTGTCATTTTCATTCTTGAAAGTCGCATCCACATTACATTTCAACCAACCTTTCATAGGGGAACTCCAAGAAGGGAGTGTCTGTTGATCGTTATTCGGAACATGTACTTTTTGGGACAAAAATCATTCCTGCCACTTATGGAAGGCTAACCAACCAAGCTTTGGAGCTTCCTCAAACTCATTGTTCTAAATCTGGTTATCCTATTCCTCCATATCTCATCTAACATGACATCAACTCTACCAGCAACCTTCCTATCCTCCTTACTATAAATATAGAATATAAACGATTTAGCATCATGGAAAGAAAATAATCGAGTATCAATAATAGCGGACAAACCTGCTGCCCCCCAACACTGAATAATCTCATTACAGCCAAAGAAAATATGCCAAGTAGAAGGACAAGGGACATGGTGTTGTCAAAGTCTAGTACGAGCCGGTGAACACTCTTGACAAATTCCCCACAATACGGGATTCAATGAAGCCAAAATTTCAGGGTTCAAACTGAGTCAAAAGGGCACAACTTTAAGCTTTATGAAAGGATTTTGAGATTCTTCATATGAAAGAAGGAGAAACCGTTAATGCTTATTTCTCTCGCACTCTAACCATTTCTAACAAAATGAAAGCTCATGGTGAAAGTATGAGTCAAACAATCATCACCGAGAAGATTTCGAGATCAATGGTCTCAAAATTTTATTATTTGGTATGCTCAATTGAAGAATCCAATAACTTGGATTCAATGACTATTGATGAGTTCCAAAGTAGTCTTCTTGTTCATGAACAAAGAATGACAAGCCATAAAGAAGAAGAGCAAGTTCTTAGGATATCTCATGAAGATAAAACAGGAAGAGGAAGAGGTAAAGGCATGTTTAGAGGAGCTCGAGGAAGAGGAAGGGGGCGACAAACCTACAATAAAGTTGTTGTAGAGTATTTTTGGTGTCATCGGTTAGGACATTATCAATATGAGTGTCCTGATTGGGAGCAAAAGGCCAACTATGCTGAATTTGAAGAGAAAGTAAGTAAGAAATATTATTGATGTCCTATGTTGAAATCAACCATAGCGAGAAGGAAGAAGTGTGGTTTCTTGACTCTGGTTGCAACAATCATATGAGTGGAAACAAAAATGAGTTCTCAGATTTAGATGAAGACTTCAAACATACTGTAAAACTTGGAAATTATAGTAGAATGATTGTTATTGGAAAAGACAATGTTCATATGCAAGTGAATGAATTTACTCAGGTAATTTTGAATGTTTACTATATTCCTGAGTTAAAGAACAATTTATTGAGCATAGGACAGCTACAAGATAAAGGCTTATCTATTTTGATTCAGCATGGGAAATGTGTGATATGTCATCCAACAAAAGGATTAATTATGGAAACAATTATGAATGGAAATAAAATGTTTTTTTTGTGGTTTCCATGATGCAAAATGAGTCCACATGCTTTCAAAACGTGTCAGAAAATGAATCTTATGTTTGGCATTTTCGATTTGGTCACTTAAGCTATCAAGGATTGAGAACACTTTCTTATAAGAAAATGGTAAATGGGTTGCCTTCAATCCAAATTTCGAAGAAGCTATGTACGGAGTGTTTGATCGACAAACAACATAGAGACTTTATGACTAAAAAGAGCTTATGGAGAGCATCAAATAAGCATCAACTTGTGCACGCAGATATATGCGGACCCATTAAACCAGAATAAAATAGCAACAAAAGGTACTTCCTAAGTTTTATAGATGATTTTACTCGTAAGACATGGATTTACTTCTTACATGAAAAATCAGAGGCTTTTGCAATGTTAAAAAGTTTTAAAGCTTATGTTGAAAAGGAGTCAGGTGCATATATCACCTCTTTGAGAACAGACAGAAGTGGTGAATTTACCTCAAATGAGTTTGAATAATTTTGCAAAGTTCATGGCTTAAGAAGACAATTGACTGCAACCTATACTCCTCAACACAATGGAGTTGCTGAGAGAAAAAATAGGACAATAATGAACATGGTGCGCTCTATTTTGGTTGAGAAGAAAGTTCCTAAAATTTTTTTGGCCTGAAGTTGTAAAATGGAGTGTGCATATTCTTAATAAATGTCCTACATTGAATGTGCAAAACAAAACACCAGAAGAGGCATGAAGTGGTGTAAAGCCAATAATTAATTACTTTCGAGTTTTTGGATGTGTAACTCGTGCACATATTCAAAACCTGAAAAGAAGCAAGTTAGATGATAAGAGCAAGAAATGTGTTTTGCTAGGAGTAAGTGATGAAACAAAGACCTACAAATTATATGATACAGTTTCCAAGAAAATAATCATTAACAAAGATGTGATTTTTGAAGAAGATGTATGTTGGAATTGGGACAACAAAAAAGATGAATGCGTAATAGATGTTTTAGAATGGAAAAATGATTATGAGAATGACATTGAAGAGTGAGTAGAGGGAAATGAAGAAGGAGTCAGGAATGGCAATGAAGAGGGGTGCAACAACGACAATGAAGAGGGAGGAAACAATGATGATACAAAAAATTCCATTAAATTTAATTCTCTTCTAGTGAATCACATGAGGATGAATCACCAAATATGGTTGAAGGGAGGGTACGAATAACACCTTCTTATTTGGAAGATTATGAAACTGATGATGGCTTATTTGACGAAGATAACTTGAATGCAAAGATGATGCTCACTGAATATGATCCACTCTCATTTGAGGAAGCTAGAAAGAGCAATAAGTGGAGAGACCCAATGAAGGCAGAAATTGAATCAATAGGAAAAAAAAACAAGACTTAAGACCTTACTATTTTACCAAATAGAATCAAACCAATTGGAGTTAAGTGGATTTATAAAACTAAACTCAATGAGAATGGAGAGATAGATAAGTACAAGGGGAGACTGGTGGCGAAGGGTTATGCACAACAATATGTAGTTGACTACACTGAAGTATTTGCTCCAGTGGCTAGACTGGACACCATTTGATTGATACTTACTTTGGCTGCTCAACACAGTTGGGATGTTTTTCAGTTGGATGTAAAGAGTGCATTTCTCCACGGTGAGCTTGATGAAGAGGTATTTGTGAAGTAGCAATTAGGATATGAGAAGAAAGTTGAAGAAGAAAAATTTTACAAGCTAAAAAAGGTTTGTATGGCCTTAAGCAAGCACCAAGAGCATGATGTAGCAAGATAGAAGCATACTTTATTTGAGAAGGCTTTGAAAAATGTTTTTGTGAACATACTTTATTTACAAAAACAAAGGAAGGAAGCAAGTTATTAGTAGTGAGTCTTTATGTTGATGATTTAATATACACGTGTAATGATATGAATATGTGTGAAGAATTTAAAAATTCAATGATGGTAGAATTTGACGTGTCTGATTTGGGAAGGATTAGGTATTTTTTAGGAATTGAGGTAATACAAAATCCAAATGGGATTTTTGTGTGTCAAAGAAGGCATGCTCATGAAGTCTTAGTGAGGTTTAGAATGAATAATAGTAACTCAGTGCAAAATCCTATTGTGCAGGGAACAAAGTTATCAAAGAATAATGAGGGAACCAAAGTTGATGCAACTTTATACATGAAGATGGTTGGAAGTTGGAGGTATTTGACCGCAACGAGACCTGATTTAATGTATGGAGTAAGTCTCATTAGTAGATTTATGTCTTGTCCAACTGAATCTCACTGGCTTGCAACAAAAAGGATACTAAGGTACCTCAAAGGTACAACTAAATTGGGTATTTTTTACAAAAAGGGAGTCAACTCTAACTTGGTGGCATACATTGATAGTGACTTTGCCAATGATTTGGATGACTGAAAGAGTACTTCTGGAATTGTTTTTTTGCTTGGTTCTGCAGCAGTATCTTGGTCCTCTAAAAAACAACATGTTGTGACATTGTCGACTATTGAGGCTGAGTATGTAGCTGTTGCATCTTGTGCTTGTCAATGTCTTTGGTTAAAGAGTGTGTTAGAGAATCTTGGTCATAAAGACAAAAGGAGAACTATGATTATGTGTGATAATATCTCTACAATAAAGTTTTCAAAGAACTCAGTTTTTCATGGTAGAAGAAAACACATTGATATCAAATTTCATTTTTGAGAGATTTGGTAAAAGATGGAGTTGTGGAATTAAGCTACTGTAATTCTCAAGAACAAGTTTCAGACATAAAGACAAAACCGATAAAGTTAGATCAATATTTGAAACTTCATAAGATGATGGGAATGATTAAAGCTTCAAAAATAAACTAAATGCACTATGCATATAGTTTAAGGGAGGGAATGTCAAATATTTTGTGGTTATTATTATTACTATTTGTTTCTATTATAAGGAATATGACTTAGTATTTAGTCTCCACATAATTAACATTCAAATTTACCATAATCACACCATTAGGAGTCCAAATAAATTGAAGATTAAGATCCCTAAACTTTTCCAATAAGGCATACTCCAAGATCATTAATTCGGCATTATGCAACACTTTCTGACTCAATGCATCCGCTACTTTATTTGCTTTACCTGGATGGTACTTCAATTCTAAATCAAAATCCTTTAGATACTCCATCTATCTCCTTTGACACAAGTTCAACTCTTTTTGGTCGAAAAGATACTTCAAACTCTTGTGGTCGCTGAATATTTCAAAACGTACTCCATACAAATAATGGTGCCACACTTTTAGTGTAAAAACAACCGCCGCCAATTCCAAATCATGAGTTGGATAATTCCTCTCGTGAACCTTTAATTGTCGAGAAGCATAAGCCACTACATAACCATCCAGCATTAAGACACCTCATAACACCATCTTTGATGCACCACAAAATACTTCATACAACTTGCTAGGATCAGGAATGATCAAAACAGGAGCAATCGTCAATCTTTCTTTCAAACTCATAAAACTTTGTTCATAATCCGAATCCCACTCATAAGGACAATCCTTTCTAGTAAGTTTAGTCATTGGTAAAGCTAATTGAGAAAAACCTTCTGTAATAACTTGTCAGTCCCAAGAAACTTCTGACTTCTGAGACATTCTTTGGTCTCTTCCAATTGATTACCGCTTTAACTTTTGATGGATCCATTGCCACGCCTCCTTGAGATATGACATGATCAAGAAAACTACCCTCCGAAATCCAAACCTCAGAGTCATATAATATTAAGTTGATTTGTTCTGAGCTCATTGGATGCTCAAATTATCTTTGCAGACAATTTCTCAGAGTACACCGGAACCTAGTTGACCAAAACTAATATTATCCAGAGAAAATAAAATGCGGGGTATTACATCCTCCCCTCCTTAAATAGAAATTCGTCCTCGAATTTAAAAATTACCTGAAAAGATTAGGGTAAGCACCCCGAATTTCTGTTTCGATTTCCCAAGTTGCATCACCCGGACGCGTCTCATCCCACTGAACCTTCACAAGAGGAATCTCTTTGTTCCTTAGTACCTTTGTTTCTCTTCCTGTGATACGACTTGGTTGAGGTTCAAACGTTAAATTTGTTTCTATCTCAATTGTATCTGGTAGAATTGGCTGAAGAGGATATGGAACAAACTTCCGAAGTTGAGACACATGAAAAATGTTGTGCATCTCTGACAGAGAAGACGACAATGCTAATCTGTAAGCTACTTCACCAATCCTTTCTAAAATTTGATACGGTCCCACGTATCTCGGACTTAACTTCCACGACTTAAACGGTTCTTTCAACCTTAATCTCAGTGTAACCTTCAAAAACACATGGTCAACTTCATCAAACTCTAAAGGTCTCCTACGGTTATCCGCATAACTCTTCTGACGATCGTGTGCTTGCGTAACTTTGTCATGGATCATTCTAATCTTTTCCGTAGTCTCTTGGATAATTTCGGGCCCCAAAATTCTATCTTCACCAATTCTGCCCAACACAAAGGCGTCCTACATTTCCTTCCATACAATGCCTCGTAAGGAGCCATACAAATACTCACATGATAGTTATTGTTATACGAAAACTCAATCAACGGTAAAAGTTATATCCAATTTCCTCCACTTCCAAGTACACAAGCCCTCAACATATCTTCCATTGTTTGTATCGTCTGTTCCTTCTGACCATCCGTTTGAGGATGATTCGACGTACTCAAACACAACTTTGTTTCCATAGCTTGTTGAAAAGCTCTCCAAAATCTTGAAGTAAACTTTGGGCCTCTATCGAACACAATACTAGAGGGAATACCATGCAACCTTAAAATTTATGAAATAAACAACCTTGCAAGATGGCTTGCCTTGTACGTAGTCTATACGGCTAAGAAATGCGCAGATTTAGTCAACCGATCTACAATCACCCAAATAGAATTGTAACCACCTTGTGCACGGGGTAATCCAACTGCAAAGTCCATAGAAATACTATCCCACTTCCATACCGGAATTTCTAACGGTTGCAATAAGCCATCCGGTCTTTGGTGTTTAATCTTTACTTGTTGGCACACCGCACACTCCGATACATACACTGCAATATCTCTTTTCATACCGGACCACCAATAGTCCCTCTTTAAGTCTTGATACATTTTCGAAGAACCAGGATGTATAGTAAAAGCACCTTTATGCGTTTCCTCCAAAATTCTTCTTTTTAACACCGCATCATCCGGAATACAAATCCTTTGATTAAACAAAATGATTTCGGCAGTAGCTCGCACGAAACCCGGTTGAACCAACACTTCTTGTAACTTCTCATCCAACACTTGCCCTTGTTGAATTTCTTCTCTAAGAGTAGAATTAATATTCAAATTTCCCATAATCACACCATTAGGAGTCCAAAAAAATTGAAGATAAAGATCCCTAAACTTTTCCAATAAGGCATACTCCAAGATCATTAATTCGGCATTATGCAACACTTTCCGACTCAATGCATCCGCTATTTTATTTGCTTTACCTGGATGGTACTTTAATTCTAAATCAAAATCCTTTAGATACTCCATCTATCTCCTTTGACGCATGTTCAACTCTTTTTGGTAGAAAAGATACTTCAAACTCTTATGGTCGCTGAACATTTCAAAACGTACTCCATACAAATAATGGCGTTACACTTTCAGTGTGCAAACAACCGCCACCAATTCTAAATCATGAGTTGGATAATTCTTGTCGTGAACATTTAATTTTCGAGAAGCATAAGCCACTACGTGAGCATCCTGCATTAAGACACCTCCTAATCCTATCTTTGATGCATCACAAAATACTTCATACAACTTGCTAGGATCAGGAATGATTAAAACAGGAGCAGTCGTCAATCTTTCTTTCAAAATCACAAAACTTTGTTCACAATCCAACTCCTACTCATAACGACAATCCTTTCTAGTAAGTTTAGTCACTGGTAAAGCCAATTGACAAAAACCTTTGATAAACCTTCTGTAATAACCTGCCAGTCCCAAGAAACTTTTGACTTCTGAGATATTATTTGGTCTCTCCCAATTGACTACCTCTTCAACTTTTGATGGATCCACTGCCACGCCTCCTTGAGATATGACATGACCCAGAAAGCTAACCTCCGACATCCAAAAGTCACACTTACTTAACTTGGCAAAAAGTTGTTTCTCTTGTAAGATCGATAAAACGATTCTTAGGTGTTCTCCGTGTTCTTGAGGATTACGAGAATAAATAAGAATGTCATCAATAAAAATCACCACAAATTGGTCCAAGTAAGGTTGAAATATCCGATTCATATAATCCATAAAAACTGACGGAGCATTAGTCACACCGAAAGGCATTACTAAGAATTCATAATGGCCATAACGGGTCCTAAACACAGTCTTTGGTACATCTGAACTCTTCACACGGATTTGATGATAACTCGATCGTAAATCAATCTTCGAGAATGCACAGACTCATTTCAATTGATCCAACAAGTCGTCTATCCTGGGTAATGGGTACTTGTTCTTAATAGTGACTTTATTCAAATGTCGGTAATCAATACATAACCGCATTCCACCATCCTTCTTCTTTACTAATAACACTGGAGCTCCCCAAGGCGAAACACTAGGTCAGACCAAATGCTTAGCCATTAACTCTTCTAATTTATCCTTCAATTCTCTTAACTCAAGTGGTGTCATCCGATACGGAGAAACGGATATAGGAGTCGTTCTCGGTATTAAGTCAATAGAGAATTCCACTTCCCTTTCTGGAGGAAGATAAGTGATATCCTCGGGGAAAACTTTGGAAAAATCATAAACTACAGGAATATGAAGAACTTGAAGGTCACTACTCTCCTCCTTAGTGAGAACTAAAAGAGTAGATTTTTCCTTCTCAAACAAGAAATTCAACCGTACCTTCTAAAATAGTAGTTAACACATCCTTCAGAGTAGTTTCAGCAAACAGAATTATGATTAGCTTTTCCTCACAACCAATAAACACTGAATTAGCAGAAAGCCAATCTATTCCTAAACAACATCTACTTTCTTAAGCGGTGGATAAATAAGATCAATCTGGAAAACTCTTCCATCCACAGATAAAACACAGTTTTCACACATTAAAGGTGTTTCAACCATCTCATCCATGGCAATAGTAACCACCATGGGTGGAGACAACAGAATAGCTTGCAACCCAAGTCGCTTCATACATTGCATTGACACAAAAGAGTGTGTTGCTCCACAATCAAATAATAAAAAACAAGGATGTCCATTAACGAAACACGTACCAGCAATCCAAGAGTTGTCACCCTTTACCTTATTTGCATCCAATGTATAAATTCGACCGGTACTCTTTCCTTGAGTCTGATTCCTATTCTGAGGACAGGCTTTTGCCATGTGACCTACTTTTCGACACTGGTAACACTCTACTCCTTCGAAGCGGTATTTATCAGAATGCATCCTACCACAAGTACGACACACAGGAGGTGCACTGGCTCTAGGATTCTGAACTTGTTTTCCTTTGAATGCTTGTTGTCAAGGCCTAAACTGTTGGTTTGATCTCCCACGAGCATTCTGATTCGACCTACTCAAATCCCCTTCTGCTTGCACCTTCTTCAAACTGTTCTCAGCCACATAACATTGCCTTAGCAACTCAGCATAAGTAGTGAACTCTCTTTGAGACACATTATGAGAAATCTCAACTTTCAATCAAAAAAGAAATTGGTCAATCTTCCACTTTTCATCAGGAGCATACACGGCCTGCCTAGAGTAAGCAACCATGATCTCAAACTTCTTAGCATAAGCAGCCACAATCATAGTACCTTGCCTCAATTGTTGGAATTCAAACTCTTTTTAGGTCCTCAAAGAACTAGGGAAATAATTCTCCATAAAAGTAGTCTTAAATTTGCTCCCAGACTTTAGGCACACCTTGGATAGTCATTAAAGCCGAAGCACTCTCCCACCACCTCATAGCAGGACCTTTCAATGAGTGAGAAGCAAACACCACTTTGTTCTCTTCACTGCACTGAACTATTAGAAAGATTCTCTCCATACCAGCCACCCATTCATGAGCTTTCACATGATCTAATCCACCATGAAATTCTGGAGGATTCATGCGGATGAAATCCCAAAAACTCCCACCTACAACATCTGGAACAACCACTGGAGGATGAAGATTCCCATTCATCTGTTGTACCATCTGCTGCAAGAGTTGGTTTTGCCTGTGCTGCATCTGTTGTAAAAACTGAGGCCATGGGACATACTCGTCGCCGCCCGACGAATTTGTCCCAGCAGGAGTAGTTATGGGTCTACCACGGGTTCTGTGTCCGCCAGCCATGTTTCTAAGAGTCATACAAATAGGATTAAGTTGATCAGGCTCAATGCCATAAATATAACACTTAAGACCAATGGCGACACAACGCATATGAACGGAAAGAAACACTTATACTATTTCATGGCTAGGTCGAGGATACGACCTGCTCTGATACCAACTGTAACACCCACATATAACATCATACATCAAAGCATAAATATTATACATGAATCCAAGTTTTGGTATTGAATATACCATAAGTTCCTAGTTAACACATTGTATACATTACATGCCCAAAATACAAAATACTAAAAGTCTATGGTATCATATACACAAGATGTTCCAAGTACTAAGAACTAGATCAAAACAATGATCTCAAAATAGAACTCCACAACGGAAGCCATGCCATCCCAAAAAGTCAAGACATGTAAGGATAATCAAATGGCTTTATCCTTACCCTTCGCAGAACCTGGAGTACCTGTAATATAATCAACAACATGGGGTGAGATATTAAATCTCAGTGAGTTCCCTATCTTATGGATTCTCTCGACTTTACAAGGTTCTAACAATCCTAACTCAAGTCAACGGGAAGGAAAGTGACTTTGAGTTCACAATCTCACACTATATGGAAACATGTTTATGAGTTCATCAACTCAAAATATCACTAATCGATAACCTTACCAAGGCATCCTTTTTTCCCGTCCGCTTCTACGTCTAGAAGTCAACCCGAGTCATGGATCCTTGTAATTTACTTGACATACAAAATAGATTCGGAAACTAGGGACATATTATCACCTTATGAATCGTCACTTCACATGGGCCGTACCCCATCACAAGTCTCTACCCGTAGGTTCCATTCATACTCCAATGCAGGAACCAAACATGCCAAGTAATCATGCGTACATTCCAGAGGAGCTCTTTACTCATGGAACGATAAGTATTAGGGAAACTGTTACGATTACGTGATTTCACATACAACCGTGATTGTATTCGACAATCACAAGGCCACATTCGCCTTAAGGCCCATTCGCCCTTTTACAAACACAAGGTTCACGCATGTTCCATACTAGTGTTTCACTCTCTTCTAGACCATTACTCGGCAAGGATGCACCTTTCTACATCGAATGCACGAGCATCACCATCTAGGTTATCTATCAATTTCTAGTCACATTACTATATTCTATTATAGATTCATGGTAAGGTTTCCTCACTCTTCCTATTCCATATTTTAAACATGTTATCACTCAATTTCTTTTCACAATAAGAGGTTAAATGTAACACAATACAATAATGTAGCAAAAACGCACATAGTAATTCAATTCATGAAAATTAATACATTCTTGGGTTTTTCTCTGATTATTTAATCGGGTAACAAAACCGATATTTTTCATTTTCATTGTATAGATTATTTCCATAGCTTTTCGTCGATACCAAGAACGCTTCGATCGGAAACACAGTTCAAAAGATATGAATTTTCAAAAAATATTTTTCTTCAATCAATAGTGGTAATCGATTACCTCAGAATGAGTAACCGGTTACTCAAGCTGCACTGTTCAAAACAAAATCAAAATGAGAGTTAAAGACACATTTTGGTAACCGGTTACCTCAGAATGAGTAACCGGTCACTTAGTTCATTTTTCACGTAAACCCCAAAATTTCCTTCAAGTAACCGGTTACCTCAAAGTAAGTAACAGGTTACCACTGAACCAGAAGCTCAAAAACCTGTTTTTAATGGTGTAATTCCAAATTAAATTCAATCAAAACATGATCCATCACAATAACAAGTATCATACATCAATTTCTCACACAACCCAATCATGTTATGCATTCTATTTCATGTTTTAACCATAGAAACAACATTTAACACATTTGATCCAAATCTACCATTTTATTCAAAGTTCTAACCTAAGTTTCTACACTTAGGGTTCTAACTAGAACTCACCAAGAACAAGATGATGAAGATTGTGAGATGATTTGGTGAAGAATGATGAAGATTCAAGGCTTGTTATTCAATTCCAAGTTTTCTCCTCTTTCTCCCTTTGCTCTCCCTTCTCTCCACCTCTTACTATCTTCTTTCTATCTTTGGCTCAAGTGAGGGGAAAGGAAAAGATATAGAGAAATATTAACTAGTTAGTAACACTACTAATGCCCAAAATATCTCTATAGCACCAACTGATAAAACCTCAGAGTCAGATAAAATTAAGTTGATTTCTTCTGAGCTCATCAGATGCTCAAATTATCTTTGCAAACAATTTCTCAGAGTACACCGGAACCCAGTTGATCAAAACTAATATTATCCAGTGAAAACAAAATACAGGGTATTACAATGTTTTCCCAAGTATTCACTGTTCCTATGTTTTCCTTCGCATATCATCGTTAGTTCTTTGATTTTCTTGTTTATCTTTCTTAACATGACTTTTATATTCTCTTTGCGGTCCCCCACTACTGAGACATTGTTCATCTTGATTCATGATGATTGTCTGACGAGGAATTGTGTGCTTGCTGCTCTTTTGCTTTTTAATGTATTCCTTTTTGTTGTGTGTCCTTTTCTCCTTTTTCTTATTATAATCATTATGGCCTTTACTACTATGGTCCTCTAATTTACCTATCCTTTTTTAGATTAGGGTTCGGGCATTGCGCTTTTTCTCCTTTCTGCTACTATTAATAGCATATGTATTCTCACCCTCGTTCTTGTTTAGATGTATGACATTATCCTTTAATATAATTCCTTTATTAATATTTCTATTTTTTGACATATTTGGTCAAGAAACATAGTAGCCATAATCTTATTTCTGTCCTGCTTCCCCTTCAAGCTTTCTCCAATTTTCCAGTTTTTCCTTCTATCTTCATCCTCCCATTTGTTCTGATAGTAAGGAGTACTCTGAGTGTTACTTAAGATGTCCCATTTTAAAAGCGAACACTTATCAATCTTAACAAGGTAATTATTTATATTCCCTTTAGTTTTTGTATTGAAAGCATTAATTTTTAAACTCTTATGACTGGAATTATTGTTTGAATACTTCTGAGCTATGTGAGGTAGGTTCCTTATTCCTGCTTGTTATCATATTCTCTGGCTAACTAAAGGTGGATTCCTTCATCTGATTCGGCTGGTTTTCCTTAAGGCCAACTACTTATGATTCCTTATTGATTCTTTTACTTGTGTTGTTGTGTTTCTCTTCTAATTTTGGTATTGATAGCATTGCTTAGGTAATTAGAGTAGTTTGACACTTCAAAGCTATATGAAGTTAAGTCTTTAAGAATAACCTTATTCTTGGCCCACTATATACAATATAGGGTGTTCATTAGCCTCATATTAACCTTCTTATCCTTTTAAGTAATAGTTTCCCACATCCAACTCTTTATGTCAACTGTCTAAGTATTCTCAAAATTAATGTTGAGCATAGTAACAAACCACATCTTCTTAGACCAATGGCATTTCTTGAATATATGGTCTATATTTTGTGTGTGTTTGAGACACATAAGACAGAAAATGGGGAAATTAACCCCTTTCTTTTTTAATTCACTACGCACAAGGATAACATTAGTGATAATTCTCCGAGCAAAATACAAAATTCTAGTATGCACTTTGATACTCCATAAAATTTTTCCAGACGCTAGCTACCTTCTTGTTGTTTGAGGATTCATGTTCTTCCTTGTTCTCTAGGGTATGCATCCAATGATACCCAGTGTTTTCCGTGTTGTCACCTTTAGCATTAGCCATCCACATTAATATTCCTTCCTCTTCTTGGTTTCCTATAGGTATTTGGAGCATTCTGTCCATATCATAGGGAAGGAAAGTCCTTTGAATAAGAGGGAAGTTCCAATTTAGACACCCTTCATTAAGTATGTCCCTAACCCAAAATACATTAGAATTCAATGGTTTTCAATTTATGAGTTTAAACCATCCTTGGTAGGGTATCCAAGGGTCTTCCCAAACTTTAGTGGATTTCCCATGGATTTCCCATTCCATATTCTCCATCAACAATATTTTAAGAGATTATCCTTTATTTTAATGGTCTTATGCCATATGTAGTTGTGTCCATGCTTACTACCAGATTAAAAAATAGTTGTGTTTGGGTAATATTTTGCCTTAAGGCAGTTTTGGAGGATAGTATTATTGTTTATGGCTATTCTCCAACTTGTTTGGCAAGTAAGGCATAATTGAAAGAGGTCGTGTTCCTAAACTCTAGCCCCCCTTTCTCTTTACTTTGGAAAATATTCTTCCATTTATTCTAGTAGATATCTTTATTACTATTATTGTGGCCTTGCCAGTAGGATCTCATAGTCTTTTCAAAATCATCACACAGAGTCTTGGGTAGTTTGAAGACATTCATAATATAATTTGGAATAACCTAGATGATATCTTTGATTAGTAGTGCCTTACCAGTGTATGATTATTTCTTTTCTTTCCACCTAGTTATCCTCTTCCTAATCCTATCTAAGATAAACTGAAAATCCTTCCTCTTAGATCTTCCCACTCGGATGGGAAGTCCCAGGTAAAACCCCAACTTGTTTGTCCTTTGAATAGACATCCATTTGCAAATCTGGCCTTTTGTTTCCTCCTTTACTTTTCCACTGGAAACCATGGTAGATTTTTTTTTTATAATTTATATGTTTGCCTGATGCTCTTTGATATTTTCCAAAAATATTGTGTATATTCCTATAAGGGGCCTTTTTTAGAGCTTCTCAAGCTTCTTCTTCCCAATTCCTTTTCCGCCAAAAGGATGTCTATTTTATATATTCCTATAAGGGGCCTTTTTTAGAGCTTCTCAAGCTTCTTCTGTGATGTTTTTCTTTTGTTTAGAATATCACGAAAAACCTTCTTATCCCACTCAACAAACTTTGAAGGGTCTACTTTTGTTTGACATCATAATCGTCCTTAGACATACCCCAATGATGTTGGACAAATTTTTTGCTATCCTCATTAGAGATCCATACCTTTTCAAATTTGGTTGACGCATATAATTGATATTTATTCATCCAACAATTAGAGACTATGAACCTATCTAGCCTAACCTGAATGTAGTTTATTTCCCAATGGTTGTTGGCCCAAGTAAAAGGATCACTCATATACCCAATATCATTAAGATTACAATTAGCTATAATGTCATTGAACCTGTTAGTAATACCTATGTCTATAGGGTTACCCCCAATTTTTTCTTTGGTAGAAGTAATAATGTTAAAATTCCTACAAACAATCCAATTATCAAAATTATAGGCGTTATATAAATGAGTTAAGAGAGAACAAGTAAGATACTTTTTATAATGAATATAGTTGCCATAAATGCTAGATATTCTGCACCTATTACGTTGATTAGCACTAGATAAATACACATCAATAAAGTTTTCATTATCATTCATAATGGTCATAGTAACAAGGTTGTTCCACATTAACATTATCTCACCTGATTTTTCCCCACTCGTGGTGGAGCAATATTACATGTGGAAATTACTCATAGAAGGAGAAAAGTTACAAAAAATGCGTTTAAAAGAGGGATTAAGCAACTTAGCTTCCTAGAGGAAAACTATATTCGGATGATGACTATTGATCAAGTGCTTCAGTGCTTTGATTGACCAAGGGTTTCCCAATCCCCGACATTTCTAACTAAACATTTTCATGGCTTTTGGCTGGCCCTTTTCAGGGAGCGTGCCTTCTATTCAAGATTTCCTGTTATTGCTAGAATTTGATCTTCTTCCCACCTTATCGTTTTTACTTTAATGCTCATTATGATCAATAGTAGTCTAATAACATGTAATTTGGCTATTATTTGCATGCTGATTCTTACTATCTCCTTGACTTTGTTGTTGGCTATATAGTCCAGAAATCTTCAATAACCCCAACTTCCTTATCATAGCTTCAGGGATGGGGCTAGAGAACCTTGTACTGGGGGAAGACATTGGACTATTTTTGTTTGAGATCCCAGTTGACTCCTTTAGTTTCCTTCCAAATCCAGTGGATCTAATTCGGTGCCAAAGAGGCTTTAGAATTTTGGATTAAGGTCTTTTTAGTTTTCAGTGGGAAAAATTCCTTATTATGTCCCACGATACCACAACTAAAACAAAACATAGGTAGCCACATAACGGAATTCAATCCAGTTAATACCTTCTTTTTTTTACTACCTATGTGAATTACAACCTTGAGCGGTTTAATATCATCAAAAATCACCGTGACCTTGACAATGATAGTGTTGTTTGGAAAAGATACTCCCCCTGTTTCGTATAAAGTGTCTCATTTGAAAATTTTCTCTATCTCAAAATAATTGTCCCTTTACAATATTAATACATCATTTATTATTATTTTCCACTAGTATACACCTATTTATTAAATTTTACTTTATTCAACTACTCTATTAACTACAATTAATAAGGGTATTCTAGTAAATTATATTAGTTTTATCATTAAAATTGACACATCTAATCATTTTCTTTAGAACCGCGCATTGCTAAAATATGGCACTTTTTATGAGACAGAGGGAGTACAAGTTAGAGTTAAAGACCTAACGAATCTTCTCACCCAATTGAGCAAATCTGATTTTTTTTCTTTTTTTGGGAATTCCCCAAAGTTGAACCTAGATAAGAACTTTAAAAAATTGGTCTTTTTGGGAGACATAGTCTTGAAACCAGGGTTTGAGAGAAAACCATGTGTTTCTAAAGATCCAAGGGGTTCCTCTAAGGATTCTCTTAATGTCTAGGTTGTTTTTCATGGCAATACGATAAAAACTTGATTCCAATTTTAAAATTTGAAGATCTTTTTGGCTCACACCATATAATAGCAAGCACGATAGATAGAGAATTCTTATGCATAGGTTTGTTCAAAAGGAACTTTCCTATCAGAGCTTGATGATTATCTTTGAATTCGTATTTTATAACATCTTCATTCCGCACACAAAAGTCATTCTCTACATTGTCAACCGGTTGAGTTGTTGTTTCTTGTTGTTGTTAACAGGGTAAATAGGTCTGCAAAGACCCTGATTATGGTTTTGATTGAAATTGCATTCTCCCAATTGGTTTCGTAATGGGACTTGACTAGAAGACATCTGAATATCTAGACTAAATCTAACCTTTTTACCTTTTTTTTT
This sequence comes from Lathyrus tuberosus, assembly GCA_022829125.1. NCBI lineage: Eukaryota > Viridiplantae > Streptophyta > Magnoliopsida > Fabales > Fabaceae > Lathyrus > Lathyrus tuberosus. Next base: position 2,386,279 of record JALAZF010000104.1, on the reverse strand, counting down.
GTAAAAACTTGTATCTCCACGACCACTACCCAAAAACTAAAAGGAAAGATAGAGAAACAGAGGAGGCACGACATAATTTTTGTGTAGTTTTTTTTCTTCTTTCAAATATACCTTTTTTAGTTTTTATTTTAAACATTATCTTGTCTTTCTTACGAACAACAGTTATATATTTTTCATATCATTATCTTTTACTATTTTATAAATAATTTCAATCTATACTAATCTACTCCCCCCATTTCATATTATAAACAAATTTTATTTCTTATATATATTGAATAATTAATGTATCTGGACTATATATATAAAAGCAAAACATAGTTTTGGTATGTTGTTTCTTTCAAATATACCATTTTTATTTTTTTATTTTAAACTTTAACTTCTCTTTCTTATGAACTATCTTTATACCATTCTCTTTTACTATTTTATAAATAATTACAAAATAAATAAATAAATAAATAAAAATAATACAATTTACATTCTATACGCTTGGGTATTAAAAAAATAGACAAATGTCCTATCTGGGCACTAGTATTTATAAAAGAACAACTTAAAAAAATAACTTTCTTTAATAAGAACTAAATTAGCAAAGGTGTATACTTTATGGCTTAGAAATGTTATTTAAGCTATACGCAAACATTTAGTTTTAATATGAATAAATAAATAATCCGTAGAAAAATTAAAAAAATAGTTGTAGCTATTACAAAAAGTTGTAGCTATTAATTAACCAAAATGTTCACGTAAAGTTAAACATGCTTGTCTTAGTTTAATATTACAAACTTGTGATGATTAAAATGTACAATGTGGCCAATGTAGAGTTGAAGGAAACCCAATATTTACTCAAAATGTATCCACGTTTACAGTTGCTTCTTAAATGCTTAGACAACAAAAAGAAGCAATAAAATCAAATGGATTAACAAAAAGAGTATGTAACGATAATTGCAATTTGCAACATTGTTTAATCAGGATTGCGTATTATTAGGAGATTAATATGGGAGAGTGGCATGTGAAGAAGACAAATTATCATTATGAGTAGAAGAGAATAATCAATCATGAGTTACATGACATTCAGGTCAAACATTGTTATTGAAAATGTCAGACTGTCGGGTGAAGGTGCCAGACAACATCATTCAGAATTTACCATGTTACCACGCTCGTCTCATCTAGTAGTAACTAGGGTGGACAAAATTAAATCGACCGATTGAAACCGACTGATCCGTTGTCATTTTTGTACAAATAGATCGGATTGAATCGGGTGTCGGGTTGATTCGGTTGCTTAATTTGGATATTATAGGGTTGCTTCGGTCGGATTCGGATACTAATTTTGGATTCGACAAAAATCGAAACCGACCGAACTTAATTAATATATTTTTTATTTATTTTTATTACTGTATGAATGACTCACTGTAAAAATGAGATTTATACTGTTGCAGGATACTATCATTTTTATATATTGATGATTGCATTGTATACTCCCAAAAATACAAGATATGTAATATAAAATTTTGTATATTATTTAGTTTATTGGTTAAAGTGTGATAATGATCAAAATTAATGTCAAGTAATATTAAAAATATTATTCTGTAATAATAATTTTTATTAAAAAATAGTTTTATTCTAAAAATTTAATATTTTTTATACAAAAATTAAAAAAAATCATTTTTATAAATTTTTTTTAATAAATATTAAACCGACTAAACCTATTCGACTTAACCGCTAAACCGATTTAACCGAATCCGACGAAAATCGAAAATTTATCGGTCGAAATTGGGCCATAAAAATGAAACCGTTGTTTACGTTAGATTTAAGTTTTATGCTCGAAACCGACCGTAACCGATCGATTGTCCACCCCTAGCAGTAACTAAATAATGTCTCTCAACGGTTGAATCTTTGACTTTCTAAAAAATATAAGTTGGATTTTTATTTTTTTATTTTTTAACTGTATTAAACCAACAAGACTTTTTCTAATCATACACCCTAAAGTGGCTAGAATATTCTTACATTTCAATAAATTCTCAACTACCCTGTAAACTCGGTTCAATTAAGCTTGCGTTTGTTAATTTGTGATAATCTCTTGACCAGGGACGGAGCCACATACAAAGAAAATGGGCTGCTGCCCCCACTTGATTTTGAGTTTAGTTATAATAACTTTTTTTTCATTTTTTATACCATTCAATAATATTTAATAATTTAATATGTTTTATTTATAATTTTAATTATTTTTCTTACTAAATTAAAGTTTAAAAAAACATTAGTAAAACTATTTTGTATTTAATGATATATTTATTTTAATTTAAACTGAATTGAACCATAGAAAATTTAAATAATTTAAATAGTTAATAAACTAAATTGTTTATTTTAACCAATTTAATTAATCTCATTGAATTTAAAAACTAGTTTAAATTGTTATAAACTCTTTTCACAATTTTATAAAAAATGTATGTACTATTATTTAATAAATTCAATAAATTTAATAGGATCATATATTAAAACGATAAATATTTAAAGTTTATGTAATGAAAGAATACAAAGTGCATTCAGTCTTGGACTCAAACTCTTGTTCTTCCTAGTGATGGCGTACCAACTCGTTGCTTTTATCCGTTGTGTTTTACAAAAAATGGTGATATATATTATTGCAACAAATGATGATGTTACTGGAATTGGATTGGTGAAGTTAAATGATGAAGGACAACTTTGAGTGAATCTCATCTACGACCACGCCCAGCCATATAGATTCCAAGTTGTCATGTATACCGAGTCTCTCCTTTCACTTCTTGGGGGTGACCTTGAATAAGAAGAATGAGGTTGTGAAATATTCTCTTCACCATTTTCTTGATATTTATAATTATATTGTATTATGTTATCAACTTTTATTAGGTGGCTACATTTGCTTGGTAATATGTGTTTGACTGCATTTGTAACATGAGCTAATAGGTCCCATGAAATGTTTATTGGTTAATTTTTTTAAATATATAAGAAAACTTGTTTGAAATTAGGTGAAAAAATAATCTAGATTTTTCAAAAAAGTGATTTTAAACTAGTTAAACTAAATTAAACTGATTTAAAATTATGAACCGATTATGAACTGATTTTAAATCGAATTGAATTGGTTTAACAGATTAAACACTTTTTATTAAAGTGGTTTTTAAGAACTGCATTTAACTATTAATATAATTCGGTTCAATTTAATTCATGAACCCCGAACACCTCTAATTCGTGGTTGGTTTTTCACAAACGTGTTTTTTATTTTGAGACCCAGTAGAGTTGGTCACAGTGACCAATTTCACAAAAATAATAATTTAATATTAAATCTAACAATTTTATGCTGCTATTTAAAAAAAAAAAATTCTTTAACAATATATTTGTTTATAAATGATTTATATATTTATTTTATTTTACTTTAATAATTTTATAAATAATTTTTTTATAAATGTTAATTTTACTGTAACAATTTAATAATAAATGTTAAGTTTAATTAAATTTATTTATTTATTTTATTTCACATTAATATTGATTTGTATAATTTAAATTAATATTTTGAGTTAAAATAAAATTTAATATAAATAAAATATTAATATATGAGATAAAATTATGGGATCCAATATAAGTTTTTTAAAGTTGCATCATTATAGTGAAAATTGAATAAGTTGCTTCAAAATGAGGTGACTTAATAAGTCCCACAAAAAATTCAAAATTGAGTTGCACCATTGGAGATGCTCTTAATGCCTAAAAGTTTGAATCTTTAATTAATCTGATTTATTATTTTTTTCTTCCGGTTTTCACCACCAGTTTAATCTGGTTCGGGGGTCAGTTGTGGCATCAAATGGTTCCAGCCCCCTCCCGATCGCAATTGCGGGGGATCGAACCGTGGTTCTCCCTACCAAGTACAACGCCAATCACCACCGGACCAACTAACGAATGGTAATCTGGTTCATTATTTACATTGGCTCTAGGTACATTTTTATGCATGAAAGCAATAAACACAATTTGAGTAAATTACTCTAATTGAAAAAACTAACTTTCTAAGGATTAAAATAAAATAAAAATTATAATTTAACACCCCATTCAAATTAGAGTGGATACGATTCTAATCCACTTTAAACACAAGTGCAAAAAGGTCTAGAATGCAGAGATTTTGTAAGCACATCAATAATTTGGTTGACATAATTGTTAGGCTGCAGATGTATTATCTTGCTTATAACATTGTCACTTACTAGATTGCAACCCATCTTTATATACTTTGTTCATTCATGAAATATTAAATTGTTGACTATGTGTATTGCGCTTTGGTTGTCACAATATTAAAACATGTTGAAGATGAGAAATGTGAAAGTCCTTTAGTATATATATATGAGCTATTATGTCTTGCAACATGTTTTTGGCTAAAGCTCTATACTCAGCTTCTAATGATGATCTAGAGATAACTTGTTGCCTTTTGATTTTCTAGCTTATAATTGGAGTTCCTAGGTAAAAGCAAAAGTCTGTAGGGGATCTTCGAGTCTGTTGGCATAAGCCCCAATCAGAATCAGTGTGCCTGTGAGAAATCGACTAGAATATGCTTGGAATGATAAGTCATTGGATGGTGAATTCTTCAAATATTTGACAATCCGGACAGCTGTTTTGAGGTGAGTTGTGGCTAGTTTAGAGAGGAATTGGCTCAATCAACTTATAGAAAAAATAATATCAGAACGAGAATGTGTAAGATAAATTAACTTACCAATTAGCCTCCTGAACTGTGTTGGACAAGGAAGAAGATTGTTAGGGTCAAAGTGCAGGTTATGTGTTGGATCCATTGGAGTTGAAGCCAGTTTGGATGCTAAAAGTCATGTGTCCCGCAAAAGATCTAGACAATACTTTCTTTGGAATAGAGATATGCCTTTGGAAGGCCTATTTTGAAACCAAGAAAATATTTAAGGTTTCCTAAATCTTTAATTCTAAATTTGGTATCAAGAACAAATTTAATATATTGAGTTTCCAATAAATTTGTGCCTACAAGGATTAGATCATCAACATAAACTAAAATTGGGTGAAAGTTAGAGATTGTGGAAGATATATCATGGTTTTTAATAAATAGGGAATAATCATATTTTAATTGGGTGAAACCTAAGTCAAGGATTGTGGAAGTAAGCTTAGTATTCCATTGTCTTCTAGCTTGTTTGAGGCCATAGATGGTTTTTCCTAAGTTTACAACAAGGTTTTTGGGTTTTGTGATGAGACCAAGGGAACATTTTGTGTAAATCTCTTCATCCAAGTCCTAATGGAAGAAGGCAATATTGATGTCTATCTGGTGTAGAAACCAACATTTAGAGGAGAAAATGGATAAAAGTGATCTAATTGTGATCATTTTAATTTTCTAGACTAAAGGTTTCATGATAATCTAAACCTTTTATTTGGGTGAATTCATTGGCAACTAGGTGTGCCCTGTATATTTCGATGGTTCCATTAACTAAGTGCTTTAATTTAAAAATCCATTTACAACTTATGGTCTTCTTATTAGGAGGGAGAGAGGTTAATTCCCAAGTGTTGTAATCAACGAGTGCTTTTAACTCTAAATTTATGGCATTTTTCCAATTAGGATCAATTATAACTATAGATAAAGAAGTTGGTTCAATAACTTATGACATTGATAAATTAAAGATTTTGTGAGATGAAAATAAATTGTTATAAGAAATATAATTAGATAAAGGATAAGGATGTTCACCTGGGAGAAGAGAGTGAGCCAAATTTTTACCTCGAAGAGGAGCATAATGGTAGTCGCTTAAGTATGTAGAAGGTTTAGAGATGCAGGTAGACTTTCTAACGAGTTAGGGGTTGGGATAAGAGACGAAGAATCAATGGGAGTATTGTTGGGTAGGTGAGGGGAATTGGTTGGATACGATTGGTTTGGATTAATAATGGGGAAATTAAGGGAAACAATAGGTGCACATGATTGGGCAAAACTGTTATATGTGTAATAAAGGGTAAAATCAATGTTAGTGTAAGGGATAAGTCTAGGTGTATTTATGGGTAGAATTTCTTAGATTAGATATGATTAAATCGATTCGATGAAGGTGGTATCCCTAGATAAGAAAAATTTTCTTGTGTGGAGGTTATAAAAGATGTGCCCTTTGACACAATGCTTGTTGCCAAGGTCGACACATTTTTGGGATCTAGGGTTCCATTTAGTTACGCTCTTGTTAGGAGTGGAAGCAAAAACTAAACATCCAAACACCTTGATGTTTGAGTGGTTGGGACTGTCATTGTAAAGGATGTAAAAGGGAAATTTATAATTTAAGAATCTTGAAAGAAGTCCATTTATAAGATAGGTGGCATAAGATAAGGCATTGCCCTAAAACGTTTTGGGGAGATGGGATTGAAACAAAAGGGCACGAGTAACACCCATGATATGTTTGTGCTTTCTTTCTACAATCCCATTTTGTTAAGGCGTGTCTATACAAGACATCTGATGATAGATCATATGATTGAGATAAAACATTTTCATGAGAAATTATACGCCATTATCAGAGTGAATTGTCTTGACAATTTTATTGAATTGGGTTTGCACATACTGAACAAAACATTGAAGTAAAAGAGATGTGTCAGACTTGAGTTTCATTAAATAGACCCATCAAAATCTATTGTGATAATCAATAATGGTTAAAAAACATTTGTTCCCTAACATGGATGGGATCGAAATTGGACCCCATATATCCATGTGAACAAGATCAAAGCAAGCAACATCATTGTTAACATTATGATTAAAAGGTAACCTTTTTGTTTGGCATAAAGACTTGTGTCACATACAAATATCAGTTTATATGAAAGATATAAAATGAAATCTTTATTGATGTGAGTAAGGGTTTCATGTGAAGGGTGGTCGAGGCAACTATGCCACAAGTTACATTTATTAATAGTGTGATTAAAAGAAGGGTTAATAGTCATTTATCCCCCTGCAATATTGGCGAGTTTTGATTTATCCCCCTTTAAAAAAATAATTTTGGATTACCCCCCTGAAATTTTGGGGTACCTCCCTAAGCATGTAAAAACCAGGGGGGTAAATAAAAAAAAAATATTTTACAGGGGGGTAATTTTTCTACCTGGGGGGCAAAAGACTTAGAATTTTAAAATTTCAGGGGGTAATCCAAAATTCTTTTTTTAAAGGGGGGTAAATCAAAAGTCGCCTATATTGCAGGGGGTAAATGACTATTAACCCTTAAAAGAATTAGAAACATGCTTGTTAATGTAATTCTTAGCATTAACACCGTTATTGGTAGGGTTGGTTGGAAAAGTGAGGAAGAAAATACCATTGTGTATATTAGTTATACCAATCTCCTGTAGGGTATGGTTCCCCTGTATAAGACAATTAGTAAAGTTAAAATGAATCGTACATTTAAGGGAATGTGTTATTTTTTAGATAGTAATTAATTTGGTGTGAAAATCAGGTATATATAATACATTTGTAATGTAGAAATTGAGATTTAAATATATTGTACCAAAATAATAAAAAGTGATAGAGGCTTCATTAGGGAGCCTATTTTTAACATGATTGATTTCACGTAAATGAGTGGAGTGGAATACTTGAAGGTTCATCCATGTTGTGTTCATTTGAGGAGCGTATAGTTGTTGTTGAGATGAGACTTGGTTGATAAGAGCAAGGATTGCATTCTGTTGATTAGTAGTAAAATTGATTGGAACACTCGTGGTTGAAGAATCTTCAAGTTTCTTTGTTGAAGTTTGGGAAAGGTTCATCTTCTTAAAATACAAATGTAGACCACGCTTTTTGAAGTAAATGTCTATGGTGTGATTGTGCTTGCAATATTATGAGAAAATATTTATGCCTCGACCATGACCAGTAGGAAAGGACTTGATATAAATATCCTAAGGTTGAACTTTATAGAGAGGCTTCTGGACTTAAGTTAAGATTTTGTCGTTGTTAGTAAAGATAAGGTGTTGGCGCTTTTGTTGAATGAGCATGGAGAACAATTTTTTTATTAGTGGAAGCGATTGTATGAGAATTATTTGGGAGTAAACCAGAATTTATTGGTCGTTGAGAACTTTTAGAAATCAAATAACATGGTCATTGTCTCAGTAAAGTTTGATTGTAGGAGAAAGGAGACAAGAGCACTTGACAACACAATTGCAAGTTGGTATTGGACAAAATTTTCCTAGCTCTTGCCATAATTTCTTAAGGGTGGTGAACAATTGTGTGATGGACTGATACCCTTTCCTCATAGAATAAATTTATTCTTGCAAATCAGAGATACGAAAGATATCTTCTTGAGGGTAACGATCTTGGAGATCTTGCTAAATTCTCAATAAGTATCCATCCAAAGAAAATTCTCTTAAATATCATGATTAATGGAGTTTGTAATCCAGGCCATCACCATGTTATTACAACGTTCCCACACCATGGTAGTTCGATCAGATGTGAGAGAATGAGTAAGGGTCCCATCGGTTACCCCTAATTGATTCTTGGAGTGAAGCGCAACTTTGCTGGATCATGACCGCAAATGGTAATTGTTTTTTTAGAGGAGGAGAAAAGATTGCATGTTCTAATTTATTTGAAGGATGCATGAAAATTTGATCCATCATATCATATTTATGATGGATGTTTTGATTTTGGATGAAAGAACAGATATTGTTAAACGTGGTTGGGTAAAGGATGAATGTTGATGGTTGTGGTTGAGGGAAAATGAGGTGTGATCAGTACTACAAATAATATAATTATGACAAAGCTTTCACCTTAGATAACCCATTTATGAGGTATAAATACCATATATTCCCCCGGTTGTGGGAAGCAACCGATAGAAAGTGCGGCTTAGGGACTAAGCCTCAAAACTACCTTTTGCATTTTTAATATTTTTTTCAATTGACGCCTTTATTTTTTGTTTGTTTATAATTGTTATATTCTTTGTATTAGGAATTCCAACCAAGAGGAAATGTGACTCGTGATCCAGCCTAAAAACCCACCATTTGCATTTTTAATTTACTTTTTTTCATTTGGCGCCTTCATTACTTATTTTAATATATATATATATATATATATATATATATATATATATATATATATATATTCCCTCGGTTGGAATGTCCAACCGTGAGGAAATATCTTTTGCATATATTTCCCAGAATTATACTTTAACTTTTCATTTAATTATCATCATTCTTTCCATCTTCATTATATTGTGAAATCGAACAGTCTCTTAAAAGAACACACCTTAAGTGATTTTCATCTTCATCTTCTCCATTTAAACGCCCTAACATTTAAACTCACATTCCATCATCATTTTCCTAACATCAACTCTTCCAACACACAAACCTTTCCTCCCTTCGAGCTCCATTAACTCTATTGAAGTACAAACGAATCTTGAAACAAAGGAAAGACAACCAAACTCAAACGAAACTTCCTCCTCCATTTTTCGTATATTCTTGATCATGTTTTCGATATGTAGTTCACTTTATCCATACACATAACTTAGAAATATTAGTTTTTTTTTTTTGTTTTGGATTGATTATTTTATATAGATTATGTTAAGGGAAGTTACTTTTTCTGGTACTATTTATGTTATTTTGATATTTTTACACTACCAAACGAGCTTTCAAGCTTCATCTTTTTCACAACTCTGAAGCTTTCAAGTCCCTTTGCCATATATACCGATCAAATAAGCGTTTTACTGGAACCTTGAATCTTTTACTTAACGATGCTTGAGATATCTTCACACTAATGACCATCATCAAAGATTTAGAAAGATATCACTATATACTTCAACATTCATCAGCGTTGTCGTCATCAAAACATCAAGATGGTTGTCAGCATCAACTTCATACATGCAAGGACATAGATCCGCATTCACTACCTTTTTTATGATGACACCTCTTCTATCATGGATGTGGTAAAAGAGAAAACGAATAGATAAAATTTGGAGTGGTTAAACTCCCTCTCAAATGAGTAGAGAGTATACTCTACTCCCCCCGAGGGTATACTTCTCCCCCTTTGACATAATCAAAAAGGCGTGAAACAAAAATAGCACATAAATCGCATATCAGGATTTAGAGAGGAAATAAGAAAAAGTAGAAGAGACATATAAGCATACTAATCCAACATGATTGATTTAATATTTCTAGTCCAGTTCTTATGAAAAGAAGTTTTCTTTAGGAAGTGATTTTGTAAAAATGTCTACAACTTGATTAAATAAGGCCATAAACTCAAGCATGCATTCCCTTTTTTCAACATGATCTCTAATAAAGTGGTGTTTAACCTGTCATACCCCAAATTTTGACCACTAAGATGTACCATCATTGTGCAAATCATCATCACAATATGGAGGAACCATCATGCTTCATCAGTCTCCCCAAAGATGGGTGAGCATCCACTACAATCAAAATTAGGGTTTCAAGCCCTCTCTGAGTGCTTAGACAAAGGATCAATCAAGGAATGACATGATCTTCAACTTGTCTAGCCTCTTAAATATCCACAATGGATCAAGAGGACTCCCACTTCAAGGATTAAGCACAAGGCTGCTCCCTTCTAGGTGGATCAAGTCTCCAGATCGACGGTGTCACCAAATTAGGGTTTTGGTCGACCAGGGCCTCCAGATGGAAATTTTTCATCTGGGCACAAGCCAATGATCCAAAACATAACCTAATATACTCCATGGAACCTCATGGACCCAATCATCAAGTCAATTTTGCCTCAGGGGATGCATTCATCAAAAATCAGGAATTAGGGTTTCTTGACCTAATTCACCCCTAAGTTGACTTTTGGGACAAATCATGAACCAAGACCTCAAGAGAGGTTTTGAGGGTCTCTAATGAGCTATATTGATCCATTTGGAACAATGGATTAATCCAAGAAGCTTGAGCAACAAGTCTCAATTTCATCTGCACCACAATTAGGGTTTTAAGAGGAAAGTCAACTGTAACTTTGACTTTTGACCAGGACATGCTCCCAAACCCTAGGACATGCATCAATATACCCTATGACACCCATGGAACATGTCCATCAAGTTTGATTTAGGTCAAGGACAAGATTTCCTGAAGAATTGCACAGTTTGGAATTCATCTGATAAAAAGTCAACTGTGCACAAAAGTCAACTTTGACTTTTTGAGATTTTTCACCAAAATGGATTTTTAACCCTAAAATGATGTTAATGTATGGTTTGAATCATAATTCATCAAGAAAAATCAAGAAAAGTTGGATAACTTGTAAAAGGGGTAACCATAAAAACTTAGAAAATTTTCTAAGTTAAAAATAAAGTGACAAGGGTACCAACTTTGGAGGATCATAACTCCCAAACCACAAAGCCATTTTCCCTCATCCAAAGATGGATTTGTAGCCCTCATTACCCTCTACAAAAACTTCAACTAGACCTAAGTCCAATTCATTAAGGATTTTGAGTTATGGAGTGATCAAAATGGCTGAAAAGTGAAAATGTCACTTTTTCCAACACTTAGTGAATTTTCACTAAGTCAGAATCTGCCTTCGCTTTTTGCCAAATGTAGAGGGATTTTTCACTTGGATTCAAAAGAGATCAAAACCAAATATGTTCAAACAGTTGTTATATCATGTAAGGGCTTTCCAAAATGGCCAAGAACATTACCAAATTCAACTTACACCATGAGATATGACATTGGCAAGTTGCCTTGCTGAAATCTGTCAAGGCAAGGCAGAATTTGCAATTTTGCTCGATTTTCCAAAATCAGCCAAATTCAAATGCTCCTATCCACTTGGACACATCTGAGGATTGAATCTAAAGGGGACAATCACTGAGCCAAGCCTCCAAAGTCCATGGAACAAGAAATAGCATGTTGAACCTAGAATGGCCAAAATAGGGACAAGACTCCAAATTTGGATTGAAGCATTCAATGGAAGCATTCAATGGAAGCATCAAGGTGGCATGGACTGAGCCATTCTCATATGAATCAGTCAAGACTTATCCAAGACTAAGGGAACCACAGCCCTGTGCCCTAACCTCTAGTCAATGGCTAGAGGAGACTTGCATTTCCATTGGCCAACATTGAACAAACATCTGCTGCAGTTGCCATTCACTGTGGATCCCAAAAAAAACTTGCTCTACTATAAATAGAGCTCAATTGTGTTCAGTTTGAGTACACCAAAGCCATCAAACAGATGCTTTCCTCAAAATCTCTTATTTCACCTCAAATTTGCCTTCCAAAGCAAGTAATTCTGAGTTTTTGAGCTAGAGAGCAATTCTACCCAAACTAATCACTCACACACCTCATATATATCATATGCAAGCTGTGCAAACCATCAAAAGTGACCTGTAATCACAGCATCACAAAGTCATCTCTCAAAACCTCAAAATAGCACTTTTTTTGCATTTTTTAAGCCATGTCTTGATTCAGTCACTTTCCAAACCAGATAAAACCTCAAACACACTCCAAATATCATCCTTGAACTGTCTCAAATGGTTCCCACCATCTGGAACACCATTTGAGGGAGTTGCTATTTTGGTCACTTTTAACCCCTTTTGCAAGAAAGGGACTGTTTGTGTTTTTGCAGGTACCAGCTGATTCCAATCATCCTAAAAGCATCCAAGGGATCATTTGAGGTGGTTCAAAGCATAAAATCATATCTGGAGCAAGAGGGTTGGCAGATTGCAGAGAAACCTCCAAAATCCCAAAGAAGGGTAAGCCTCTCAACTTGCACTCACCAAAACATGTGTGCATTTGAAGTCCACTGAGTATGCATCCATTGTACATGTCATATGTGTTGTGTTTGTGCCAATTGATCATGTAATCCATGCTTGTACCAAGTTGTAGCATAGAAAATGCATTTATAGGTCATTTTCAAAACCACTATCGGGTTTTGAGGAGGGAGTGTGATCTGAAAAAACTACCACCACCATTGGATTCCTTGTGAAATTCTGGCCCAGATACATATAAATGTTGTCTCCAACCATTAAGAATTGAGAAAGTTATGACCTTCACGTTTTTTAGCCAAAACTTGCCTTGGGCAAGCCAAAACCAAGGCATGACTTGTGTATTTGTTGGTTTGTTTCAAACAATGGATGTATCACCACCCCAGTGGTAAGGCGCGCGCCTTGTATGCTTGAGGTCGTGGGTTCAAACCCCACCCATGCCATTTTGTGATTTTTCACATTTTGCTATTTTTCCAACTATTTTCATGTTTTGTTAATTATTTGGAAAATTAATAACTCTTTCAATTTTAATTATTTTTGATTGGTTCTTTTTGCAAAAAATCACAAAAATGTTGAAATATTTTATTCCACAAAAAAATCAAGTTTGTATTATTTATTTAATATAATTAGTATTTTTGTGAATAAATTCATTTTATTTGTTTTTAAACATTTTAAAATGAATATTCATCTTGAAAAATCAAGACCAAATGAGTTTTAATATCTCTTGTGATTTATACCTCATTTTTTAAACCTTCAACAAAAATCACAAGTGGTTTATTCAAACCTATTTGGTATTTTTCATTAATTTTCTTTAAATATTTACTTTTAAAGAATAAAATTAGGGTTTCTTCGATTTTCACTCAAACAAATCATTGTCAAACACTCATGGGCCTCTAATAGAGTGTAAGACCCAATCTTTTTTTTGACCAAATCATTTTTGGGCCTCAGTGTATTGTATAAGTCCCGATACTGTCAAAAACAAACGGCGCGATCGTCGCATTTTGAAAAATAACCTTTTGGGCCTCTCTTTGAGCTATAAGACCCATTTAAAACTTTTTTGGGCCTCTAATAGAGTGTAAGACCTAACCCCCTTTTAACCAAAACATTTTGGGGCCTCACTTATTGTATAAGTCCCTCTGCGTTAAAAGGAAACCTCGGCGCGATCGCCATTTTAAACGAAAAAATCATTTGGGCCTACCCTCGTGTTATAAGCCCCACTCTTTTTCTTTAAAACTTCTTGGGCCTCTTGAGAGAGTTAAGACCCATCCCTTTGTACAGAAAACCTTCTTGGGCCACAGTCACTTGTATAAGTCCCTCTGTACAAATTCAACAGTGCGCTCACTGATAAAACCCTGTGCCTCTCCTTGAGCTGTAAGCCCCAAATCTTTCTTTTTCAAAGCACTTTCTCCTTTGATTTTGAATATAGTGTTGTTTTCAATCTATCTTTGTTGAACAACTAACCAAACAGCATGGAAGCTCTACAACCGAGTAAGTGGTTATTGCTTTCATTTACTGCTTTCATATACATATAACTGTATTGTGGGGCTGTTTCACTGTAAGTCTTCTTTCATAAACTCATATCAACTGTGTAATAATAGTATAGATATTTCGAGTTTCCCCGGCAACTACGTCTAGAACTAGGTGACGCCGTTTCGTTTATTCGTAGAAATAGACAACTAGATCCCCAATAGGATCACCAGATACAGTCTTCTCTTCGGCTGTCCTCATTAGGAATTATCAAGAAACTCTATTCCCAGAGATGAATGTATTCTCCGTGAATGGCATCTTTGAGTTTCTTCCAAATTCTCAAACTTTCCTGACTTGATATATTCCTCGTGAATAGCTTGCCTTGAATTTCTCGGGGTTTGGGGACCCACGGGCTTCTTAAAAGCATCAGCCTCCTCTTGGGCATCGTACAAGGACCCACAGGCTTCCTAAAAGCAACCCCGCCTCCTCTTGAGCTTAGTACAAGGACCCTACGGCTTCTTAGAAGTATTCACAGCCTCCTCTTAGGCTTCGTATAATGATCTCTTCCTCCGGGAATGATAGCCTTCTCTTGGGCTTAGTACAAGGACCGATCGGCTTCTTAAAATTTTCCAGCCTCCTCTTGGGCTTCGTACAAATTGTCCCGACGGCCTCCTAGAGGTATAGGAACAGAACTTAGTTATCTGCATAGAACAGTCCTTTCATAGAGTTTACTACTGTTTCTCAAAGCATAGTACAAGAGATGACACTCTAGACTTGGACAGTCTAATTTCCTTGAGTCTCAAAGACATTCTCAAGTGACCCCTTCGTTAAATAGGAAGAAAACCCGTAGACTCGGACAGTCTCAATACCCTTCGAATTTCCCGCTTCCTTAAAGAACAGGAATAACCCGGATCCTCGAATCAAATCCTCGAGCACAGTGTTGCTCATATAAGAACTGATTTTCTCTTTCAAAATCAGTATACTGGACCTGTCACTCAACTGAAACAGTCACTATAGCCTCTCTCTTGGGCTTTGTACAATGATCCTCCCCAGCGGAATCAAACAACGTTTAGCCTCTCTTTCGGGCTTTGTACGAGACACATAAGAGACTCCCTCGTTGAGTCAATCACCCCTTTCACCTCCATCTCGGGCTTTATACGAGATACAAAAAATGTTCTTGTTGAACCAAACAAACAACCTTGTACTGGGGGAAGACATTGGACTATTTTTGTTTGAGATCCCAGTTGACTCCTTTAGTTTCCTTCCAAATCCAGTGGATCTAATTCGGTGCCAAAGAGGCTTTAGAATTTTGGATTAAGGTCTTTTTAGTTTTCAGTGGGAAAAATTCCTTATTATGTCCCACGATACCACAACTAAAACAAAACATAGGTAGCCACATAACGGAATTCAATCCAGTTAATACCTTCTTTTTTTTACTACCTATGTGAATTACAACCTTGAGCGGTTTAATATCATCAAAAATCACCGTGACCTTGACAATGATAGTGTTGTTTGGAAAAGATACTCCCCCTGTTTCGTATAAAGTGTCTCATTTGAAAATTTTCTCTATCTCAAAATAATTGTCCCTTTACAATATTAATACATCATTTATTATTATTTTCCACTAGTATACACCTATTTATTAAATTTTACTTTATTCAACTACTCTATTAACTACAATTAATAAGGGTATTCTAGTAAATTATATTAGTTTTATCATTAAAATTGACACATCTAATCATTTTCTTTAGAACCGCGCATTGCTAAAATATGACACTTTTTATGAGACAGAGGGAGTACAAGTTAGAGTTAAAGACCTAACGAATCTTCTCACCCAATTGAGCAAATCTGATTTTTTTTCTTTTTTTGGGAATTCCCCAAAGTTGAACCTAGATAAGAACTTTAAAAAATTGGTCTTTTTGGGAGACATAGTCTTGAAACCAGGGTTTGAGAGAAAACCATGTGTCTCTAAAGATCCAAGGGGTTCCTCTAAGGATTCTCTTAATGTCTAGGTTGTTTTTCATGGCAATACGATAAAAACTTGATTCCAATTTTAAAATTTGAAGATCTTTTTGGCTCACACCATATAATAGCAAGCACGATAGATAGAGAATTCTTATGCATAGGTTTGTTCAAAAGGAACTTTCCTATCAGAGCTTGATGATTATCTTTGAATTCGTATTTTAAAACATCTTCATTCCGCACACAAAAGTCATTCTCTACATTGTCAACCGGTTGAGTTGTTGTTTCTTGTTGTTGTTAACAGGGTAAATAGGTCTGCAAAGACCCTGATTATGGTTTTGATTGAAATTGCATTCTCCCAATTGGTTTCGTAATGGGACTTGACTAGAAGACATCTGAATATCTAGACTAAATCTAACCTTTTTACCTTTTTTTTTGTAAAAACTTGTATCTCCACGACCACTACCCAAAAACTAAAAGGAAAGATAGAGAAACAGAGGAGGCACGACATAATTTTTGTGTAGTTTTTTTTCTTCTTTCAAATATACCTTTTTTAGTTTTTATTTTAAACATTATCTTGTCTTTCTTACGAACAACAGTTATATATTTTTCATATCATTATCTTTTACTATTTTATAAATAATTTCAATCTATACTAATCTACTCCCCCCGTTTCATATTATAAACAAATTTTATTTCTTATATATATTGAATAATTAATGTATCTGGACTATATATATAAAAGCAAAACATAGTTTTGGTATGTTGTTTCTTTCAAATATACCATTTTTATTTTTTTATTTTAAACTTTAACTTCTCTTTCTTATGAACTATCTTTATACCATTCTCTTTTACTATTTTATAAATAATTACAAAATAAATAAATAAATAAATAAAAATAATACAATTTACATTCTATACGCTTGGGTATTAAAAAAATAGACAAATGTCCTATCTGGGCACTAGTATTTATAAAAGAACAACTTAAAAAAATAACTTTCTTTAATAAGAACTAAATTAGCAAAGGTGTATACTTTATGGCTTAGAAATGTTATTTAAGCTATACGCAAACATTTAGTTTTAATATGAATAAATAAATAATCCGTAGAAAAATTAAAAAAATAGTTGTAGCTATTAATTAACCAAAATGTTCACGTAAAGTTAAACATGCTTGTCTTAGTTTAATATTACAAACTTGTGATGATTAAAATGTACAATGTGGCCAATGTAGAGTTGAAGGAAACCCAATATTTACTCAAAATGTATCCACGTTTACAGTTGCTTCTTAAATGCTTAGACAACAAAAAGAAGCAATAAAATCAAATGGATTAACAAAAAGAGTATGTAACGATAATTGCAATTTGCAACATTGTTTAATCAGGATTGCGTATTATTAGGAGATTAATATGGGAGAGTGGCATGTGAAGAAGACAAATTATCATTATGAGTAGAAGAGAATAATCAATCATGAGTTACATGACATTCAGGTCAAACATTGTTATTGAAAATGTCAGACTGTCGGGTGAAGGTGCCAGACAACATCATTCAGAATTTACCATGTTACCACGCTCGTCTCATCTAGTAGTAACTAGGGTGGACAAAATTAAATCGACCGATTGAAACCGACTGATCCGTTGTCATTTTTGTACAAATAGATCGGATTGAATCGGGTGTCGGGTTGATTCGGTTGCTTAATTTGGATATTATAGGGTTGCTTCGGTCGGATTCGGATACTAATTTTGGATTCGACAAAAATCGAAACCGACCGAACTTAATTAATATATTTTTTATTTATTTTTATTACTGTATGAATGACTCACTGTAAAAATGAGATTTATACTGTTGCAGGATACTATCATTTTTATATATTGATGATTGCATTGTATACTCCCAAAAATACAAGATATGTAATATAAAATTTTGTATATTATTTAGTTTATTGGTTAAAGTGTGATAATGATCAAAATTAATGTCAAGTAATATTAAAAATATTATTCTGTAATAATAATTTTTATTAAAAAATAGTTTTATTCTAAAAATTTAATATTTTTTATACAAAAATTAAAAAAAATCATTTTTATAAATTTTTTTTAATAAATATTAAACCGACTAAACCTATTCGACTTAACCGCTAAACCGATTTAACCGAATCCGACGAAAATCGAAAATTTATCGGTCGAAATTGGGCCATAAAAATGAAACCTTTGTTTACGTTAGATTTAAGTTTTATGCTCGAAACCGACCGTAACCGATCGATTGTCCACCCCTAGCAGTAACTAAATAATGTCTCTCAACGGTTGAATCTTTGACTTTCTAAAAAATATAAGTTGGATTTTTATTTTTTTATTTTTTAACTGTATTAAACCAACAAGACTTTTTCTAATCATACACCCTAAAGTGGCTAGAATATTCTTACATTTCAATAAATTCTCAACTACCCTGTAAACTCGGTTCAATTAAGCTTGCGTTTGTTAATTTGTGATAATCTCTTGACCAGGGACGGAGCCACATACAAAGAAAATGGGCTGCTGCCCCCACTTGATTTTGAGTTTAGTTATAATAACTTTTTTTTCATTTTTTATACCATTCAATAATATTTAATAATTTAATATGTTTTATTTATAATTTTAATTATTTTTCTTACTAAATTAAAGTTTAAAAAAACATTAGTAAAACTATTTTGTATTTAATGATATATTTATTTTAATTTAAACTGAATTGAACCATAGAAAATTTAAATAATTTAAATAGTTAATAAACTAAATTGTTTATTTTAACCAATTTAATTAATCTCATTGAATTTAAAAACTAGTTTAAATTGTTATAAACTCTTTTCACAATTTTATAAAAAATGTATGTACTATTATTTAATAAATTCAATAAATTTAATAGGATCATATATTAAAACGATAAATATTTAAAGTTTATGTAATGAAAGAATACAAAGTGCATTCAGTCTTGGACTCAAACTCTTGTTCTTCCTAGTGATGGCGTACCAACTCGTTGCTTTTATCCGTTGTGTTTTACAAAAAATGGTGATATATATTATTGCAACAAATGATGATGTTACTGGAATTGGATTGGTGAAGTTAAATGATGAAGGACAACTTTGAGTGAATCTCATCTACGACCACGCCCAGCCATATAGATTCCAAGTTGTCATGTATACCGAGTCTCTCCTTTCACTTCTTGGGGGTGACCTTGAATAAGAAGAATGAGGTTGTGAAATATTCTCTTCACCATTTTCTTGATATTTATAATTATATTGTATTATGTTATCAACTTTTATTAGGTGGCTACATTTGCTTGGTAATATGTGTTTGACTGCATTTGTAACATGAGCTAATAGGTCCCATGAAATGTTTATTGGTTAATTTTTTTAAATATATAAGAAAACTTGTTTGAAATTAGGTGAAAAAATAATCTAGATTTTTCAAAAAAGTGATTTTAAACTAGTTAAACTAAATTAAACTGATTTAAAATTATGAACCGATTATGAACTGATTTTAAATCGAATTGAATTGGTTTAACAGATTAAACACTTTTTATTAAAGTGGTTTTTAAGAACTGCATTTAACTATTAATATAATTCGGTTCAATTTAATTCATGAACCCCGAACACCTCTAATTCGTGGTTGGTTTTTCACAAACGTGTTTTTTATTTTGAGACCCAGTAGAGTTGGTCACAGTGACCAATTTCACAAAAATAATAATTTAATATTAAATCTAACAATTTTATGCTGCTATTTAAAAAAAAAAATTCTTTAACAATATATTTGTTTATAAATGATTTATATATTTATTTTATTTTACTTTAATAATTTTATAAATAATTTTTTTATAAATGTTAATTTTACTGTAACAATTTAATAATAAATGTTAAGTTTAATTAAATTTATTTATTTATTTTATTTCACTTTAATATTGATTTGTATAATTTAAATTAATATTTTGAGTTAAAATAAAATTTAATATAAATAAAATATTAATATATGAGATAAAATTATGGGATCCAATATAAGTTTTTTAAAGTTGCATCATTATAGTGAAAATTGAATAAGTTGCTTCAAAATGAGGTGACTTAATAAGTCCCACAAAAAATTCAAAATTGAGTTGCACCATTGGAGATGCTCTTAATGCCTAAAAGTTTGAATCTTTAATTAATCTGATTTATTATTTTTTTTCTTCCGGTTTTCACCACCAGTTTAATCTGGTTCGGGGGTCAGTTGTGGCATCAAATGGTTCCAGCCCCCTCCCGATCGCAATTGCGGGGGATCGAACCGTGGTTCTCCCTACCAAGTACAACGCCAATCACCACCGGACCAACTAACGAATGGTAATCTGGTTCATTATTTACATTGGCTCTAGGTACATTTTTATGCATGAAAGCAATAAACACAATTTGAGTAAATTACTCTAATTGAAAAAACTAACTTTCTAAGGATTAAAATAAAATAAAAATTATAATTTAACACCCCATTCAAATTAGAGTGGATACGATTCTAATCCACTTTAAACACAAGTGCAAAAAGGTCTAGAATGCAGAGATTTTGTAAGCACATCAATAATTTGGTTGACATAATTGTTAGGCTGCAGATGTATTATCTTGCTTATAACATTGTCACTTACTAGATTGCAACCCATCTTTATATACTTTGTTCATTCATGAAATATTAAATTGTTGACTATGTGTATTGCGCTTTGGTTGTCACAATATTAAAACATGTTGAAGATGAGAAATGTGAAAGTCCTTTAGTATATATATATGAGCTATTATGTCTTGCAACATGTTTTTGGCTAAAGCTCTATACTCAGCTTCTAATGATGATCTAGAGATAACTTGTTGCCTTTTGATTTTCTAGCTTATAATTGGAGTTCCTAGGTAAAAGCAAAAGTCTGTAGGGGATCTTCGAGTCTGTTGGCATAAGCCCCAATCAGAATCAGTGTGCCTGTGAGAAATCGACTAGAATATGCTTGGAATGATAAGTCATTGGATGGTGAATTCTTCAAATATTTGACAATCCGGACAGCTGTTTTGAGGTGAGTTGTGGCTAGTTTAGAGAGGAATTGGCTCAATCAACTTATAGAAAAAATAATATCAGAACGAGAATGTGTAAGATAAATTAACTTACCAATTAGCCTCCTGAACTGTGTTGGACAAGGAAGAAGATTGTTAGGGTCAAAGTGCAGGTTATGTGTTGGATCCATTGGAGTTGAAGCCAGTTTGGATGCTAAAAGTCATGTGTCCCGCAAAAGATCTAGACAATACTTTCTTTGGAATAGAGATATGCCTTTGGAAGGCCTATTTTGAAACCAAGAAAATATTTAAGGTTTCCTAAATCTTTAATTCTAAATTTGGTATCAAGAACAAATTTAATATATTGAGTTTCCAATAAATTTGTGCCTACAAGGATTAGATCATCAACATAAACTAAAATTGGGTGAAAGTTAGAGATTGTGGAAGATATATCATGGTTTTTAATAAATAGGGAATAATCATATTTTAATTGGGTGAAACCTAAGTCAAGGATTGTGGAAGTAAGCTTAGTATTCCATTGTCTTCTAGCTTGTTTGAGGCCATAGATGGTTTTTCCTAAGTTTACAACAAGGTTTTTGGGTTTTGTGATGAGACCAAGGGAACATTTTGTGTAAATCTCTTCATCCAAGTCCTAATGGAAGAAGGCAATATTGATGTCTATCTGGTGTAGAAACCAACATTTAGAGGAGAAAATGGATAAAAGTGATCTAATTGTGATCATTTTAATTTTCTAGACTAAAGGTTTCATGATAATCTAAACCTTTTATTTGGGTGAATTCATTGGCAACTAGGTGTGCCCTGTATATTTCGATGGTTCCATTAACTAAGTGCTTTAATTTAAAAATCCATTTACAACTTATGGTCTTCTTATTAGGAGGGAGAGAGGTTAATTCCCAAGTGTTGTAATCAACGAGTGCTTTTAACTCTAAATTTATGGCATTTTTCCAATTAGGATCAATTATAACTATAGATAAAGAAGTTGGTTCAATAACTTATGACATTGATAAATTAAAGATTTTGTGAGATGAAAATAAATTGTTATAAGAAATATAATTAGATAAAGGATAAGGATGTTCACCTGGGAGAAGAGAGTGAGCCAAATTTTTACCTCGAAGAGGAGCATAATGGTAGTCGCTTAAGTATGTAGAAGGTTTAGAGATGCAGGTAGACTTTCTAACGAGTTAGGGGTTGGGATAAGAGACGAAGAATCAATGGGAGTATTGTTGGGTAGGTGAGGGGAATTGGTTGGATACGATTGGTTTGGATTAATAATGGGGAAATTAAGGGAAACAATAGGTGCACATGATTGGGCAAAACTGTTATATGTGTAATAAAGGGTAAAATCAATGTTAGTGTAAGGGATAAGTCTAGGTGTATTTATGGGTAGAATTTCTTAGATTAGATATGATTAAATCGATTCGATGAAGGTGGTATCCCTAGATAAGAAAAATTTTCTTGTGTGGAGGTTATAAAAGATGTGCCCTTTGACACAATGCTTGTTGCCAAGGTCGACACATTTTTGGGATCTAGGGTTCCATTTAGTTACGCTCTTGTTAGGAGTGGAAGCAAAAACTAAACATCCAAACACCTTGATGTTTGAGTGGTTGGGACTGTCATTGTAAAGGATGTAAAAGGGAAATTTATAATTTAAGAATCTTGAAAGAAGTCCATTTATAAGATAGGTGGCATAAGATAAGGCATTGCCCTAAAACGTTTTGGGGAGATGGGATTGAAACAAAAGGGCACGAGTAACACCCATGATATGTTTGTGCTTTCTTTCTACAATCCCATTTTGTTAAGGTGTGTCTATACAAGACATCTGATGATAGATCATATGATTGAGATAAAACATTTTCATGAGAAATTATACGCCATTATCAGAGTGAATTGTCTTGACAATTTTATTGAATTGGGTTTGCACATACTGAACAAAACATTGAAGTAAAAGAGATGTGTCAGACTTGAGTTTCATTAAATAGACCCATCAAAATCTATTGTGATAATCAATAATGGTTAAAAAACATTTGTTCCCTAACATGGATGGGATCGAAATTGGACCCCATATATCCATGTGAACAAGATCAAAGCAAGCAACATCATTGTTAACATTATGATTAAAAGGTAACCTTTTTGTTTGGCATAAAGACTTGTGTCACATACAAATATCAGTTTATATGAAAGATATAAAATGAAATCTTTATTGATGTGAGTAAGGGTTTCATGTGAAGGGTGGTCGAGGCAACTATGCCACAAGTTACATTTATTAATAGTGTGATTAAAAGAAGGGTTAATAGTCATTTATCCCCCTGCAATATTGGCGAGTTTTGATTTATCTCCCTTTAAAAAAATAATTTTGGATTACCCCCCTGAAATTTTGGGGTACCTCCCTAAGCATGTAAAAACCAGGGGGGTAAATAAAAAAAAAATATTTTACAGGGGGGTAATTTTTCTACCTGGGGGGCAAAAGACTTAGAATTTTAAAATTTCAGGGGGTAATCCAAAATTCTTTTTTTAAAGGGGGGTAAATCAAAAGTCGCCTATATTGCAGGGGGTAAATGACTATTAACCCTTAAAAGAATTAGAAACATGCTTGTTAATGTAATTCTTAGCATTAACACCGTTATTGGTAGGGTTGGTTGGAAAAGTGAGGAAGAAAATACCATTGTGTATATTAGTTATACCAATCTCCTGTAGGGTATGGTTCCCCTGTATAAGACAATTAGTAAAGTTAAAATGAATCGTACATTTAAGGGAATGTGTTATTTTTTAGATAGTAATTAATTTGGTGTGAAAATCGGGTATATATAATACATTTGTAATGTAGAAATTGAGATTTAAATATATTGTACCAAAATAATAAAAAGTGATAGAGGCTTCATTAGGGAGCCTATTTTTAACATGATTGATTTCACGTAAATGAGTGGAGTGGAATACTTGAAGGTTCATCCATGTTGTGTTCATTTGAGGAGCGTATAGTTGTTGTTGAGATGAGACTTGGTTGATAAGAGCAAGGATTGCATTCTGTTGATTAGTAGTAAAATTGATTGGAACACTCGTGGTTGAAGAATCTTCAAGTTTCTTTGTTGAAGTTTGGGAAAGGTTCATCTTCTTAAAATACAAATGGAGACCACGCTTTTTGAAGTAAATGTCTATGGTGTGATTGTGCTTGCAATATTATGAGAAAATATTTATGCCTCGACCATGACCAGTAGGAAAGGACTTGATATAAATATCCTAAGGTTGAACTTTATAGAGAGGCTTCTGGACTTAAGTTAAGATTTTGTCGTTGTTAGTAAAGATAAGGTGTTGGCGCTTTTGTTGAATGAGCATGGAGAACAATTTTTTTATTAGTGGAAGCGATTGTATGAGAATTATTTGGGAGTAAACCAGAATTTATTGGTCGTTGAGAACTTTTAGAAATCAAATAACATGGTCATTGTCTCAGTAAAGTTTGATTGTAGGAGAAAGGAGACAAGAGCACTTGACAACACAATTGCAAGTTGGTATTGGACAAAATTTTCCTAGCTCTTGCCATAATTTCTTAAGGGTGGTGAACAATTGTGTGATGGACTGATACCCTTTCCTCATAGAATAAATTTATTCTTGCAAATCAGAGATACGAAAGATATCTTCTTGAGGGTAACGATCTTGGAGATCTTGCTAAATTCTAAATAAGTATCCATCCAAAGAAAATTCTCTTAAATATCATGATTAATGGAGTTTGTAATCCAGGCCATCACCATGTTATTACAACGTTCCCACACCATGGTAGTTCGATCAGATGTGAGAGAATGAGTAAGGGTCCCATCGGTTACCCCTAATTGATTCTTGGAGTGAAGCGCAACTTTGCTGGATCATGACCGCAAATGGTAATTGTTTTTTTAGAGGAGGAGAAAAGATTGCATGTTCTAATTTATTTGAAGGATGCATGAAAATTTGATCCATCATATCATATTTATGATGGATGTTTTGATTTTGGATGAAAGAACAGATATTGTTAAACGTGGTTGGGTAAAGGATGAATGTTGATGGTTGTGGTTGAGGGAAAATGAGGTGTGATCAGTACTACAAATAATATAATTATGACAAAGCTTTCACCTTAGATAACCCATTTATGAGGTATAAATACCATATATTCCCCCGGTTGTGGGAAGCAACCGATAGAAAGTGCGGCTTAGGGACTAAGCCTCAAAACTACCTTTTGCATTTTTAATATTTTTTTCAATTGACGCCTTTATTTTTTGTTTGTTTATAATTGTTATATTCTTTGTATTAGGAATTCCAACCAAGAGGAAATGTGACTCGTGATCCAGCCTAAAAACCCACCATTTGCATTTTTAATTTACTTTTTTTCATTTGGCGCCTTCATTACTTATTTTAATATATATATATATATATATATATATATATATATATATATATATATATATATATATATATATATATATATATATATATATATATATATATTCCCTCGGTTGGAATGTCCAACCGTGAGGAAATATCTTTTGCATATATTTCCCAGAATTATACTTTAACTTTTCATTTAATTATCATCATTCTTTCCATCTTCATTATATTGTGAAATCGAACAGTCTCTTAAAAGAACACACCTTAAGTGATTTTCATCTTCATCTTCTCCATTTAAACGCCCTAACATTTAAACTCACATTCCATCATCATTTTCCTAACATCAACTCTTCCAACACACAAACCTTTCCTCCCTTCGAGCTCCATTAACTCTATTGAAGTACAAACGAATCTTGAAACAAAGGAAAGACAACCAAACTCAAACGAAACTTCCTCCTCCATTTTTCGTATATTCTTGATCATGTTTTCGATATGTAGTTCACTTTATCCATACACATAACTTAGAAATATTAGTTTTTTTTTTTGTTTTGGATTGATTATTTTATATAGATTATGTTAAGGGAAGTTACTTTTTCTGGTACTATTTATGTTATTTTGATATTTTTACACTACCAAACGAGCTTTCAAGCTTCATCTTTTTCACAACTCTGAAGCTTTCAAGTCCCTTTGCCATATATACCGATCAAATAAGCGTTTTACTGGAACCTTGAATCTTTTACTTAACGATGCTTGAGATATCTTCACACTAATGACCATCATCAAAGATTTAGAAAGATATCACTATATACTTCAACATTCATCAGCGTTGTCGTCATCAAAACATCAAGATGGTTGTCAGCATCAACTTCATACATGCAAGGACATAGATCCGCATTCACTACCTTTTTTATGATGACACCTCTTCTATCATGGATGTGGTAAAAGAGAAAACGAATAGATAAAATTTGGAGTGGTTAAACTCCCTCTCAAATGAGTAGAGAGTATACTCTACTCCCCCCGAGGGTATACTTCTCCCCCTTTGACATAATCAAAAAGGCGTGAAACAAAAATAGCACATAAATCGCATATCAGGATTTAGAGAGGAAATAAGAAAAAGTAGAAGAGACATATAAGCATACTAATCCAACATGATTGATTTAATATTTCTAGTCCAGTTCTTATGAAAAGAAGTTTTCTTTAGGAAGTGATTTTGTAAAAATGTCTACAACTTGATTAAATAAGGCCATAAACTCAAGCATGCATTCCCTTTTTTCAACATGATCTCTAATAAAGTGGTGTTTAACCTGTCATACCCCAAATTTTGACCACTAAGATGTACCATCATTGTGCAAATCATCATCACAATATGGAGGAACCATCATGCTTCATCAGTCTCCCCAAAGATGGGTGAGCATCCACTACAATCAAAATTAGGGTTTCAAGCCCTCTCTGAGTGCTTAGACAAAGGATCAATCAAGGAATGACATGATCTTCAACTTGTCTAGCCTCTTAAATATCCACAATGGATCAAGAGGACTCCCACTTCAAGGATTAAGCACAAGGCTGCTCCCTTCTAGGTGGATCAAGTCTCCAGATCGACGGTGTCACCAAATTAGGGTTTTGGTCGACCAGGGCCTCCAGATGGAAATTTTTCATCTGGGCACAAGCCAATGATCCAAAACATAACCTAATATACTCCATGGAACCTCATGGACCCAATCATCAAGTCAATTTTGCCTCAGGGGATGCATTCATCAAAAATCAGGAATTAGGGTTTCTTGACCTAATTCACCCCTAAGTTGACTTTTGGGACAAATCATGAACCAAGACCTCAAGAGAGGTTTTGAGGGTCTCTAATGAGCTATATTGATCCATTTGGAACAATGGATTAATCCAAGAAGCTTGAGCAACAAGTCTCAATTTCATCTGCACCACAATTAGGGTTTTAAGAGGAAAGTCAACTGTAACTTTGACTTTTGACCAGGACATGCTCCCAAACCCTAGGACATGCATCAATATACCCTATGACACCCATGGAACATGTCCATCAAGTTTGATTTAGGTCAAGGACAAGATTTCCTGAAGAATTGCACAGTTTGGAATTCATCTGATAAAAAGTCAACTGTGCACAAAAGTCAACTTTGACTTTTTGAGATTTTTCACCAAAATGGATTTTTAACCCTAAAATGATGTTAATGTATGGTTTGAATCATAATTCATCAAGAAAAATCAAGAAAAGTTGGATAACTTGTAAAAGGGGTAACCATAAAAACTTAGAAAATTTTCTAAGTTAAAAATAAAGTGACAAGGGTACCAACTTTGGAGGATCATAACTCCCAAACCACAAAGCCATTTTCCCTCATCCAAAGATGGATTTGTAGCCCTCATTACCCTCTACAAAAACTTCAACTAGACCTAAGTCCAATTCATTAAGGATTTTGAGTTATGGAGTGATCAAAATGGCTGAAAAGTGAAAATGTCACTTTTTCCAACACTTAGTGAATTTTCACTAAGTCAGAATCTGCCTTCGCTTTTTGCCAAATGTAGAGGGATTTTTCACTTGGATTCAAAAGAGATCAAAACCAAATATGTTCAAACAGTTGTTATATCATGTAAGGGCTTTCCAAAATGGCCAAGAACATTACCAAATTCAACTTACACCATGAGATATGACATTGGCAAGTTGCCTTGCTGAAATCTGTCAAGGCAAGGCAGAATTTGCAATTTTGCTCGATTTTCCAAAATCAGCCAAATTCAAATGCTCCTATCCACTTGGACACATCTGAGGATTGAATCTAAAGGGGACAATCACTGAGCCAAGCCTCCAAAGTCCATGGAACAAGAAATAACATGTTGAACCTAGAATGGCCAAAATAGGGACAAGACTCCAAATTTGGATTGAAGCATTCAATGGAAGCATCAAGGTGGCATGGACTGAGCCATTCTCATATGAATCAGTCAAGACTTATCCAAGACTAAGGGAACCACAGCCCTGTGCCCTAACCTCTAGTCAATGGCTAGAGGAGACTTGCATTTCCATTGGCCAACATTGAACAAACATCTGCTGCAGTTGCCATTCACTGTGGATCCCAAAAAAAACTTGCTCTACTATAAATAGAGCTCAATTGTGTTCAGTTTGAGTACACCAAAGCCATCAAACAGATGCTTTCCTCAAAATCTCTTATTTCACCTCAAATTTGCCTTCCAAAGCAAGTAATTCTGAGTTTTTGAGCTAGAGAGCAATTCTACCCAAACTAATCACTCACACACCTCATATATATCATATGCAAGCTGTGCAAACCATCAAAAGTGACCTGTAATCACAGCATCACAAAGTCACCTCTCAAAACCTCAAAATAGCACTTTTTTTGCATTTTTTAAGCCATGTCTTGATTCAGTCACTTTCCAAACCAGATAAAACCTCAAACACACTCCAAATATCATCCTTGAACTGTCTCAAATGGTTCCCACCATCTGGAACACCATTTGAGGGAGTTGCTATTTTGGTCACTTTTAACCCCTTTTGCAAGAAAGGGACTGTTTGTGTTTTTGCAGGTACCAGCTGATTCCAATCATCCTAAAAGCATCCAAGGGATCATTTGAGGTGGTTCAAAGCATAAAATCATATATGGAGCAAGAGGGTTGGCAGATTGCAGAGAAACCTCCAAAATCCCAAAGAAGGGTAAGCCTCTCAACTTGCACTCACCAAAACATGTGTGCATTTGAAGTCCACTGAGTATGCATCCATTGTACATGTCATATGTGTTGTGTTTGTGCCAATTGATCATGTAATCCATGCTTGTACCAAGTTGTAGCATAGAAAATGCATTTATAGGTCATTTTCAAAACCACTATCGGGTTTTGAGGAGGGAGTGTGATCTGAAAAAACTACCACCACCATTGGATTCCTTGTGAAATTCTGGCCCAGATACATATAAATGTTGTCTCCAACCATTAAGAATTGAGAAAGTTATGACCTTCACGTTTTTGAGCCAAAACTTGCCTTGGGCAAGCCAAAACCAAGGCATGACTTGTGTATTTGTTGGTTTGTTTCAAACAATGGATGTATCACCACCCCAGTGGTAAGGCGCGCGCCTTGTATGCTTGAGGTCGTGGGTTCAAACCCCACCCATGCCATTTTGTGATTTTTCACATTTTGCTATTTTTCCAACTATTTTCATGTTTTGTTAATTATTTGGAAAATTAATAACTCTTTCAATTTTAATTATTTTTTATTGGTTCTTTTTGCAAAAAATCACAAAAATGTTGAAATATTTTATTCCACAAAAAAATCAAGTTTGTATTATTTATTTAATATAATTAGTATTTTTGTGAATAAATTCATTTTATTTGTTTTTAAACATTTTAAAATGAATATTCATCTTGAAAAATCAAGACCAAATGAGTTTTAATATCTCTTGTGATTTATACCTCATTTTTTAAACCTTAAACAAAAATCACAAGTGGTTTATTCAAACCTATTTGGTATTTTTCATTAATTTTCTTTAAATATTTACTTTTAAAGAATAAAATTAGGGTTTCTTCGATTTTCACTCAAACAAATCATTGTCAAACACTCATGGGCCTCTAATAGAGTGTAAGACCCAATCTTTTTTTTGACCAAATCATTTTTGGGCCTCAGTGTATTGTATAAGTCCCGATACTGTCAAAAACAAACGGCGCGATCGTCGCCTTTTGAAAAATAACCTTTTGGGCCTCTCTTTGAGCTATAAGACCCATTTAAAACTTTTTTGGGCCTCTAATAGAGTGTAAGACCTAACCCCCTTTTAACCAAAACATTTTGGGGCCTCACTTATTGTATAAGTCCCTCTGCGTTAAAAGGAAACCTCGGCGCGATCGCCATTTTAAACGAAAAAATCATTTGGGCCTACCCTCGTGTTATAAGCCCCACTCTTTTTCTTTAAAACTTCTTGGGCCTCTTGAGAGAGTTAAGACCCATCCCTTTGTACAGAAAACCTTCTTGGGCCACAGTCACTTGTATAAGTCCCTCTGTACAAATTCAACAGTGCGCTCACTGATAAAACCCTGTGCCTCTCCTTGAGCTGTAAGCCCCAAATCTTTCTTTTTCAAAGCACTTTCTCCTTTGATTTTGAATATACTGTTGTTTTCAATCTATCTTTGTTGAACAACTAACCAAACAGCATGGAAGCTCTACAACCGAGTAAGTGGTTATTGCTTTCATTTACTGCTTTCATATACATATAACTGTATTGTGGGGCTGTTTCACTGTAAGTCTTCTTTCATAAACTCATATCAACTGTGTAATAATAGTATAGATATTTCGAGTTTCCCCGGCAACTACGTCTAGAACTAGGTGACTCCGTTTCGTTTATTCGTAGAAATAGACAACTAGATCCCCAATAGGATCACCAGATACAGTCTTCTCTTCGGCTGTCCTCATTAGGAATTATCAAGAAACTCTATTCCCAGAGATGAATGTATTCTCCGTGAATGGCATCTTTGAGTTTCTTCCAAATTCTCAAACTTTCCTGACTTGATATATTCCTCGTGAATAGCTTGCCTTGAATTTCTCGGGGTTTGGGGACCCACGGGCTTCTTAAAAGCATCAGCCTCCTCTTGGGCATCGTACAAGGACCCACAGGCTTCCTAAAAGCAACCCCGCCTCCTCTTGAGCTTAGTACAAGGACCCTACGGCTTCTTAGAAGTATTCACAGCCTCCTCTTAGGCTTCGTATAATGATCTCTTCCTCCGGGAATGATAGCCTTCTCTTGGGCTTAGTACAAGGACCGATCGGCTTCTTAAAATTTTCCAGCCTCCTCTTGGGCTTCGTACAAATTGTCCCGACGGCCTCCTAGAGGTATAGGAACAGAACTTAGTTATCTGCATAGAACAGTCCTTTCATAGAGTTTACTACTGTTTCTCAAAGCATAGTACAAGAGATGACACTCTAGACTTGGACAGTCTAATTTCCTTGAGTCTCAAAGACATTCTCAAGTGACCCCTTCGTTAAATAGGAAGAAAACCCGTAGACTCGGACAGTCTCAATACCCTTCGAATTTCCCGCTTCCTTAAAGAACAGGAATAACCCGGATCCTCGAATCAAATCCTCGAGCACAGTGTTGCTCATATAAGAACTGATTTTCTCTTTCAAAATCAGTATACTGGACCTGTCACTCAACTGAAACAGTCACTATAGCCTCTCTCTTGGGCTTTGTACAATGATCCTCCCCAGCGGAGTCAAACAACGTTTAGCCTCTCTTTCGGGCTTTGTACGAGACACATAAGAGACTCCCTCGTTGAGTCAATCACCCCTTTCACCTCCATCTCGGGCTTTATACGAGATACAAAAAAGGTTCTTGTTGAACCAAACAAACAACAGCCTCCATCTCGGGCTTCATACGAGATACAAAAAAAACTCTCTTGTTGAGTCAAATAGCCTCCCTCTCGGGCTTTATACGAGATACCAAAAGACTTCATCGTCGAGTCAAAAACCTTTTAGCCTCTCTCTCGGGCTTTGTACGAGACACATAATAACCTCCTCTTAGGCTTTATATAAGAAAACCACTGGTTAATCCAATTAACCTTTTAGCATCAAAGTTGTGCCTCGTTCACAGTACATAAACATCAACAACTCCTTCCTCTTTATCTAATCGCTGTAAGCGGCAAGCCTCTGGATTATTTACATCCATGCCACTGTCCCTCTTTTAGCATGAGAAATCCCTAAGGAAAGATAGCATTGCTCTACACTGAGTTAAAGTCTTCTCCTTCAGGTTAAAATCCCCTTTAAAGGAAATTATGGCTTTGCCGGATTCACACATCCTGGTTAAAGTAATTCTCCTTTATAAACAGTTGTGACATACAACCCCCTCTTTAGAGATGACAAAATTCTCTCTAAAGACAACACCTTTCAGCTTCACATCTTGGGCTTTGAACAAGATACAAATATACTTTTTCAGCTTCACATCTTGGGCTTTGAACAAGATATATATCACCTTTCGCTTCACGTCTTGGGCTTTGAACAAGACACTAAAACACCCATTTCCTCCCATAGAATAGGAGGAACTACGAACGCTCTGATTTCCCTGTTTTGGATAAACGGGAATACATAGGCATAAGATTGAAAGAAACATCTTAGCGAGCACACTAAACAAAAACTCAAATCCCATATCTCCATCAATCAAAAGCAGTAATTCAAAAACATCAGTCCTAACATCCTAATCCTTGTTCCCCGCCAGAAACCATTCTGTCAAAATAGCATAAGAAAGGCCCCCCACATTGATAGCATTCGTAACCTAACAGACCGCTGTTTAAACTCAGTATGCAAGCAGGGTTAATTGGAGACATCTATTTCCCTTCCTTCATCAGCTTTAATAGGATAAAAAATGAATCGACTTGTAGTTTAAGCTCAACCGCAGAGAGCGACCAGCGCTTAAGAACCGCGTCCAAAATCGCTCGCTACAGAAAAATGGCGCCCACCGTGGGGCCTTTCAAAGTTAGATCTAGGCACGGTCTTCCTTTTCATCTCTTGTGTGAAAACCACAGATTGGCACTTCCGCCGGGGAACCCATTTTCTCTCATGAACTTAGGATTCATAGCTTTAAAGGTCTAGGATGATTAGGACAAATATATATACTGCTTTTCCTAATTGCTATACGTGTTTATTTTTCTGCTAATGGGAATGCGGGTGATGCCGTATGTGGAAAGATTGAGTATACACTTAAGATAAGTGATGGCGACGGGGTCGACCATCAACCTCAGTGGAGGCTGACCAACGCAACCCATTCTCTCACCCAGACAATGGGCTGGTTGTTAAGTCTGAGAAGCTGAGGAGCCAAACCCTTTCGTAGTGCGGAAACTATTGGGAACAGTTGTTACGCGATACTACCCTCATTTGAGGCTGGTGATCTATTCTCGGTGAATGACACTTACTCTAAGATTGCTCTACAACTCGCTGGCGATCCGCTTGTTGTTTTGCTTTCCTGGGAGGAGCTGATGATAATGAGTACAGGTACAAAAATACCCTAGTATAAACCTTTGGGGATGGGTAGAGC
The DNA here is from genome assembly GCA_022829125.1 of Lathyrus tuberosus. Classification (NCBI taxonomy): domain Eukaryota; kingdom Viridiplantae; phylum Streptophyta; class Magnoliopsida; order Fabales; family Fabaceae; genus Lathyrus; species Lathyrus tuberosus. Next base: position 2,352,791 of record JALAZF010000104.1, on the reverse strand, counting down.
CTTGACTTCATGACAACGACCCTTTGACCCCATGTTTTTTCTATGTTTTTGTGTGCTGCATTCATGCATTCATTTAAAAAAAAACATTAAAACATTCAAAAAATTCTTCTCTTCTAGTCTCTCTGTTTTTCAAATTAAACTAAGACTGTGATTGCAAATATCAGAGAAAAGGATTGCACTAATGGATTTCGATAGAAGGAGAACTCACCAGTATACCTTCAAGGTTCCAAAACTTGAGGATTTGAGAAGGTTAGCAAGGATGATCACTAACCCTGAGGCTTTCAGAGCCAAGTACGGAGGTCTGCTACCACTGTTAAGAGTCCATGTGATTGAGGGAATCATGGATGCGCTCATTCAGTTTTATGATCCAGTTTATCACTGTTTCACATTCCCGGATTACCAGCTTGCACCAACGCTGGAGGAATATTCTCACCTGATCGATCTACACATTACAGATCGAGCTCCATTTTCTGGACTGGAATAAATTCCAAAGAATCAGACTATTGCAAGAGCAATTCATTTGGACGAGTCTGAGGTTAGAACTCACCTAACTACTAAGGGTGGCATCCAAGGTTTGCGAGCCCAGTTCTTGCCAGCATAGGAAACGTGACTGCTTTTAAAAGCATCGTTGTCTTGCTCACCTACGGGTTATTTTTGTTTCCCAACATCAATAACTTCGTCGATATTAACTCCATTAAGTTTTTTCTCATTGGAAACCCTGTGCCGACCTTGCTCGCAGATGCGTATCATTCTGTACACTTGGGAAATTTGTACAGCGGAGGGGAGATCACATGTTGTGTACCTCAGCTTTACAAATGGTTTATCTCTCACTTGCCCAAGTCTGCTACTTTTTGGGATTGTAAGAGTGCCTTACGTTGGTCGCAGAAGATCATGCCTCTTACCAACTCTGACATTGATTGGTGTAATAGGATTTATGAGGGAATTAGGATAATTGACCGTTGTGGAAACTTCCCCAACGTACCCCTCATAGGAACTAAAGGAGGAATCAACTACCATCCGGTATTGGTTCGCCGTCAATTTGGGTACCCGATGAGACACATCCCACGGGGTGTTCATCTGGAAGGTCTTTTCTTCAAGGAAGGAGAAAGTGACAGAGCACTAAAGATGGAAATAGTGCAAGCTTGGAAGCATGTTCATAAGAAAGGACGAGAGTCTCTAGGAAAACCGGACTGTGTCTCGGTGGAGCCTTACTTCTATTGGGTACAAACTAGAGCTCTCAAGCTAAAAATGCCTTATCCTCGTTACGGAATTCTTCCGCCAAAGGAATCTGTCATGTACTTCATGACGGAAACTGAAAAGCTTCAGGTTACTCTCAACAAAGTTCAGCGGGAGAGAAGGTCTTGGAAGAACAAGTACCGCACCCTCGACATAGAGTGCATCAAAATACAACAATTACTGAAAGAGAAAGATGCTCTGATTTAAAATTTGGAGCAACATGCTGTAGAAAATCAAGTTGACCAAAGGAATTTGCTCGCTCCTTTCACCTGGCAAAGGAATGACAACCCGACAACGGCTCAAGAGCCCAGGTCAAAGAAAAGGAAGATACCAGAATCAGCACCCGATTTCTCTTCAGAGAAGACTCGGGACCCATTAGTTTAGGTTTCTGTTTCCGCACCTTGTAATCTACTGTATTTCCATTTCTGTAATCCTTCGAATTCAATAAAAAGGATTTTCCCCATTGTTTGATATTTGCAATCTAATTGTCGAAGTTTATTTTGATTAAACAAAAAAACAATTAATATAATCATTGCATTCATCATTCTCACATCGCACATTCTTCTTACCTACGAATCTCACGTTTGTGTCTCGATTCTAGAGTCAAACTGTCTAATTCGTATAATACTCGGGCCAATCGTCAGAAAAAGATGGATGATCTTAAGGAAGAAAACAGAGAGTTGAAAGAAGAGATCGACGCTCTGAGAGAGGATATGAGAAAGCTTCGTAACGACATGCAAGCCATGGTAGAAGCTCAGCTACAAAGGACTGTGATCTCAGAGGTCACCTCAATGCCCATAGTGGAAAAGTTTGATCCTAGGTATCAGATACCGAAAGATCGTCCTTGGGGCATGCCTGTTAACTATATCCCGGAAGGATATGTTCCGCCGATCACTGAAGATCAGGGAATCTCAACAGAAGCCGCTGGGCCTGAAGGTTACAAACTTCGGGAAAGCGAAGATGCCAGGGGCATACTGAAGACTCCTGAAGGTTACAAACTTCGTAAAACGCCAAGATTCACAGCCGTAGTTACGGTACCACCCCCTGTGGTGCACACTGTCCCGGAAGGACAGATTCCACAGATACCTTCTGGTAAAAAGGAAACTATGTTTGACAGAATGGAGGAATTCCAGGAGCAGTTCTTGGAAATGCAGAAGGAACTGCAAGCCATTCGCGGTCAGGATCTTTTTGGAAAGGACGCCGCAGATCTCTGCTTAGTCCCCAATGTGAAAGTCCCGCACAAATTTCAAGTGCCCGACTTTGAAAAGTACAAGGGTAACTCTTGCCCTCAGAGCCATCTGGTGATGTACGCTCGGCGAATGTCAGCCCAGACGGAGAATCAGGACCTACTGATTCACTACTTCCAGGATAGTTTAACCGGTGCCGCACTCAAATGGTACATGGGTTTAAACCGTGCCACGATCAGCACTTTCAGAGATCTTGGCACTGCCTTCGTCCAACAATACAAATACAATTTGGACATGGCACCCGACAGAGATCAACTCAGATCAATGTCACAAAAGGACAAGGAAACCTTTAAGGAGTATGCTCAAAGGTGGCGTGAAATTGCCGCTCAAATTTGTCCACCTCTTGAGGAAAAAGAGATGACAAAGATCTTCTTAAAGACCTTAAGCTCATTTTACTATGACCAAATGGTTGCCAGTGCGCCCAGTGACTTCACTGAAATGGTCGGTATGGGCGTACGTCTTGAGGAAGCCGTCCGAGAAGGACGTTTGGTAAAAGACACTGGATCGACGAGCGGTACTAAAAAATACGGTAGTGCTCTCCCTAAGAAAAAAGAGCAAGATATTGGGAATATCTCTCTCAGAAAGCAAAGGCGACGTTATCAACCGGTAGCAGCTATGACTCCTGCTATCAACCTTGCGTCTATTCCTACGTATCAACCTCAGGTTGCACAAAGCCAACCTGACCAACAAAGGACACAACAGCCTCTTCAGCAGGCTCGTCCCCCATATAACAACAACCGTACAACACGACCACCAGGATTTGATCCTATACCCATGTTGTACACAGAATTATTTCCGTTACTACTGGCTAAGGGGCACATTCAGACTAAATCTCCTCTTACAGTACCGGAAAATCCGCCTTTTTGGTTTAAGGTGGAACAGACATGCCCTTATCATCAAGGAGGTCCAGGGCATAACATAGAGACTTGTCTCAATTTCAAGTCCGACGTGCAAAAACTTGTTAGGAGCGGGGTCTTATCCTTCAAGGATACAAATCCTAATGTTCTCACGAACCCGCTGCCTCAACATGAGAAAGCTGCAGTCAATTTGATAGAAGGAGAGACTAACGATGTCTATCAAATTCACGATGTACTCTTGTTGAAAACCAATCTGGTCAAGATGCATTGTAGACAGAGTAGATATGGCCATGTGCCACCTCACAATTATCATCAGTGTGATATCTGCTCTAAAAATAATCAGGGATGTTCTGTGGTGCAAGCAGCTCTACAGGAACAAATGGATCTCGGATGGATCCAAGAGCACCGAGTTCGTGGAGTTAACATGGTTTACACGAATTCTAACGTCATTCAGAACCACGATATCCGTGCAATGAATGTCAACTTGGTGGCAATGCACTCAAGGCAAAGCCAGTATCATAATCTGCCGCGGCACGATTACAGTTCCTGTCTGACTTGCTCAGTAAACAAACAGGGATGCTCTTTCATATAGGAGGCCCTCCAGCGTCAGATGGATCTTGGATGGATCCAAGACTACCATGATAGGAACCCTTATCAGATCAACATGGTTCAGATATTTGATATCCGCTTGATGAATACCAACCTGGTAGAGTTACATGCTGAACAGGTCCGACTCAGATTCTTAATATCACATAACTATCAAAGCTGTAAGGCGGGTTGCGAAAACGATCGAGGTTGTACCCTTGTCCAGGAGGCACTTCAGCACTTGTTAAATCACTGGTGAATGCCAATCTATATGGATGAAGATACTCAGCAGATTAGTATCAGTAATAGAAACCCCACTCGGCGTCAAAGTCAGGATGTCCGATCAGTGGAAGCTAACCTAGTAAGGTTACATTGTATTCAAAGTGGGCGTGGCCAGGTGCCACCACACAACTATGACAGTTGTAGCGTCTGCTCGGAAAGTAACCAAGGGTGTTACCTTGTGAGAGCAGCTCTTCAGGGTCAGGTCGATCATGGAGAAATTCGTCCATATCCGGGTTCTGGACCCATCGACTGGACGCCGAACTACCTTGCCGAGCAAGTTGAGGATGTTGTCACGATCTCTGGTCATCACAGGACCAAGGATGTTTTTGCCATTATTCCTCTACTTGACGAATCTAAAGTTCCCAACCGGGAACGAATCGAGATCACTTATGATGGTCAAAAAAATCAGAAGGTTCCCATAGTCATCTATCTACCGGGACCACTACCGTATGAATCAGCTAAGGCTATCCCTTACAAATACGGTGCAACGACAATTGAAAATGGAAAGGAAATTCCATTACTCTCCGTGTGAATATTGAAGACATCAGTCGTGTAACACGGAGCGGTAGAATCTTCAACTGAGGGGTTGGGGAACTTAACAAAGAAAAGGAACTTCAGACAGAAGCTCCCGATCTATCAGTCGGTCAATCCAGTAATCCCGACCTTTCGAAAAATAATGATGAGATGCTGAAGCTCATCCAAAGGAGTGAATACAACATTGTCGATCAACTGTTACAAACTCCTTCAAAGATCTCGGTATTATCACTGTTACTCAGTTCAGAAGCCCACAGGGAGGCTCTACAGAAAGTCTTGGAACAAGCCTTTGTGGAACAAGATGTAACAATTAGACAGTTCGATAGCATTGTCTCTAACATCACTTCCTGCAATAATTTGGGATTTAGTGATGAAGAATTACCCGAAGAGGGTCGCCGTCATAACATGGCACTCAATATCACAGTTAACTGCCAGGGCGATGCTTTAGCCAGCGTACTGGTAGACACAGGGTCAGCCCTGAATGTTATGCCGAAGTCCACTTTGATGCAATTATCATTCAAAGGCCCTCCGATAAAAATCAGCGAGGTCGTCGTCAAAGCATTCGACGGATCTAAAAAAATAGTTATCGGCGAAGTTGATCTTCCCATAACTATTGGTCCTCACACTTTCCAAGTCACTCTCCAGGTCATGGACATCCGGGCAACATACAGTTGTTTATTAGGAAGACCTTGGATACACCAGGCTGGAGCGGTCACTTCGACCCTCCACCAAAAGCTAAAATTTGTCAAGAACGATCAACTTGTCACAGTTTGTGGGGAACAGGCCTTGCTTGTAAGCAACTTGTCATCATCTACTGGTATAGAACCCGAGGAGGTTATTGGAACTCAGTTCCAAGCACTGTCGGTGAGCAAGGACAATCAGTTCAGAGGAGGAACCTCGATTTCCTCATACAACGATGCTATTAAAGCGGTCGAGAGTACCGATACAATAGGATGGGGACAGCTTGTCATTCCTACTGGCAATAAAACAAAGAAGGATCTTGGTTTTTCTGTAACCTGTACCCAGACAGCTGCCAACGATGAAAGTCTTCATCCCCTTCAAAACTTCTTCCACAGTGGAGGTTTTCTTCACCCAGTGTCTCAAGCAGTACATGCTATCAATGGGGAAGATCCCTCTGACCCAGATGAAGAATGGAAATCCTATCTTAATGAGGACGGTTATATGTCTCAGGAAGAGGTGCCTACTCCTTTTTGCTTTCCTACAGAAAGTCTGAGATTTATACCAAGATCAGACATCGAAATGATATACGGGGATTGTGATCCGGAAGGATGCCATGCTCAGCCAAATTCATTAGAGGAGGACACTCCGATGAAAGACAACTTTGACCACGACTACTATGGCCCAATGGATGGACTGCCAATGTGGCAACCTTATCCAGGAGACTTGGGGCAAGAAAGTCAGCCGAGTAATGAAACTCAACTGAGCATCATTGAACAGAATACCTGTGTCCCCACCATGTCATGGGATCAACACTCAGGTCATCTTGAAACTGCTCAACATGAAGATGAATTCGCAACGTTTGCAGGACTTGAGTTCATCAACTTTGCTTTTCCTGAGGTCAACGTCATCGAGAAGGATGACTCCTCCAGTTCCAAAGAGGTTTGGGACACTCTGGGAGAACCAAGTGGAAAATACGACTATATGGTCAAGTACACCGCTCCCGAAAGCTCTCGTATCAGGCTCGAAGACATCCAGCCTACAGGATGGGGAGAGACAGCTGAGGGCACAACTACTCTGCAAAATACAACTGAGGAATCCTCCTACGGCAACTCTGCCTGGGAGACAGATTCCAATGATCCCGCTCCACCAGAAATTAGTGTTATTTCTGAAGACAAATCAAGGAAAGTGCCAGACTTTGTGATTCACCGAGGAGTTCGCCGCCAATGGGTTGCCGTCGAGGTTCCAAAGATCGTTCATCAGTCAAAGTAATTGCCGTTCTTTAATCTTTCACCCTGCCCAGGTGAAACGGATGTTTTGATAGGGCTCGCTTTCTGTAAATTTTCCCTCTTCGCTCCGCCCAAAGCGACAGAGTTTTGTTTTATAGGATTGTAGTTTCAAGAATCGACTTGTTCATTAATAAAATAACGTCGTTCTGTAATTTCCGCATTAATTGCTGTTTTCTCTTTTTGTTTTTCAGAAAATGGTAATCCTAAAAAACAATTCAATAATAAAAACAAGCAGTAATAAAATAAATACACTGCACACACTTGCATTTTCTCTATCTCTTCTAAACACGAATCATCACGTCATGCAGATTGCTTGTTTTAAACCCAGTTGAAACATACGATCCGATGCCTTCTCCCAACTTTGAGTTCCCGGTATTCGAGGCTGAATAAGAAAATGACAATGAAATTCCAGAAGAGATCTCCTGACTACTTAGACAAGAGTAAATGTCCATTGAACCTCATAAAGAGCCGTTGGAAACGGTAAACTTGGGTTCAGAAAAAGAGAGAAAAGAAATCAGGATTGGGGCACTGCTCAGTCCAACTGCCAGAGAGGGTTTGATAAAGCTTCTAAGAGAATTTCCCGATGTATTCGCTTGGTCTTATCAGGATATGCCAGGATTGGATACCAGCATCGTGGAACATCACTTACCATTAAGATCGAAATGTCCGCCAGTAAAGCAGAGGTTGAGACGGACTCACCCGGACATGGCCATCAAAATCAAAGAGGAGGTGCAAAAATAGATCGATGCGGGTTTCCTCGCCACATCAGAATATCCTCAATGGTTAGCCAACATCGTACCCGTTCCCAAAAAGGACAGAAAGGTCAGAATGTGTGTCGACTACCGAGATCTGAACAAGGCTAGTCCAAATGACGACTTTCCTTTACCACACATTGACATGCTGGTTGATAGTACCACAAAGTTCAAAGTTTTTTCCTTCATGGATGGATTCTCGGGCTATAACCAGATCAAAATGGCGCCGAAAGACATGGAGAAACCTTCGTTCATTACCCCATGGGGCACCTTTTGTTACAAGGTAATGTCGTTCGGTTTGAAGAACGTCGGGGTAACCTATCAAAGGGCTATGACTACTCTGTTTCATGACATGATACACAAAGAAATCGAAGTGTATGTCGATGATATGATTGCAAAATCAAAAATAGAGAGTGAGCACGTTGAACATCTGTCAAAATTGTTCGAACGTCTAAGAAATTCAAGCTCCGCTTGAATCCCAACAAGTGCACCTTCGGTGTCCGTTCAGGGAAACTACTAGGGTTCATCGTCAGCCAGAAAGGAATTGAGGTTGATCCTGACAAGGTCAAGGCCATTCAAGAAATGCCTTCTCCGAAAACTGAAAAACAAGTCAGAGGATTCTTGGGACGGTTGAACTACATCTCCAGATTCATATTCCTTATGACCGCGACATGTGCGCCGATTTTCAAATTACTGAAAAAGAACTAGGATTGCGTTTGGTCAGAAGATTGCCAAACTGCCTTCGACAGTATTAAGGAATATCTATTGAATACTCCGATTCTATCACCTCCAGTGGAAGGAAGACCACTGATTATCTACCTCACAGTCCTAGAGGACTCAATGGGATGTGTACTTGGCCAACAAGACGAAACTAAATGGAAAGAGTCTGCCATTTACTATCTAAGCAAGAAATTTACCGACTGCGAAACTCGGTACACGATGCTCGAGAAAACTTGCTGTGCTTTGGCTTGGGCAGCCAAACGTCTTCGCCAATACATGATTCGTCACACTACTTGGTTAATCTCCGAAATGGATCCAATCAAGTATGTCTTCGAAAAGCCTGCTCTCACGGGAAGAATTGCCCGTTGGCAGATGCTGTTATCAGAATATGACATAGAGTACCACGCTCAGAAAGTCGTTAAGGGAAGTATTTTAGCCGATCATTTGGCTCATCAACCGATTGACGATCAAGAATCAATCGGGTTTGACTTCCCAGATGAAGATGTCATGTATCTAAAGATGAAAGACTGCGATGAACCGCTACCCAGTGAAGGGCCAGAACCAGGTTCCCAATGGGGACTTATCTTTGACAGAGCAGTTAATCATTATGGAAACGGAATTGGGGCAATCATTGTTACCCCTCAGGGTACCCACATTCCTTTCACCGCTCGACTTACGTTCAAATGTACGAACAACGAGGCCGAATACGAAGTTTGTATCATGGGTCTCGAAGAAGCGATTGATTTAAGGATCAAAAACTTGGACGTATATGGCGACTCAGCTCTGGTTATCAATCAGATAAAAGGAGATTGGAACACATACCAATCAGGATTGATTCCTTATAAAGACTATGCAAGAAGGTTGTTACCCTTCTTCAATAGAGTCGAGTTTCATCACATCCCTCGTGAGGAGAATCACATGGCTGATGCATTAGCCACTCTCTCTTCCATGATCAGTGTAGGTCAATGGAATAACTTACCTAAGATCGACATAATGCGCCTTGAACGGCCCGCTTACGTCTTCACGATTGAAGCAGTCATAGACGACAGACCTTGGTATCACGATATCAAATGCTTCCTTCAGAAACAAGGATACCCATCTGGGGCATCCAGGAAAGATAGAAAGACCCTCAGAAGATTGGCTGGAAACTTCTTCCTGAGCGGTGACACTCTTTATAAGAGAAATTTTGACATGGTCTTGCTCCGATGCCTAGACAGACCAGAAGCAGAAATGCTGATGAAAGAAATTCATGAAGGATCCTTTGGCACTCATGCCAACGGACATACAATGGCGAGAAAAATTCTAAGGGCAGGGTACTATTGGTTGACCATGGAATCCGACTGCTACAAGTACATGAGGAGGTGTCACAAATGTCAGATATACTCCGACAAAATTCATGTACCGCCATCACATCTCAAAGTTCTTTCTTCCCCATGGCCTTTTTCCATATGGGGAATCGACATGATTGGCTTGATCGAACCTAAGGATTCAAACGGACATCGGTTCATCCTGGTAGCCATTGACTATTTCACCAAGTGGGTCGAAGCAGCGTCGTACGCTAATGTAACCTGACAAGTGGTGGTCCGATTTATCAAAAACAATATCATCTGCCATTATGGTGTTCCAAGCGATATCATTACCGATAATAGATCTAACTTGAACAACAAGATGATGAGAGAGTTGTGTGCAGAGTTCAAGATCGAACATCATAACTCATCTCCCTACCGACCCAAGATGAACGGAGCGGTAGAAGCGGCTAACAAGAACATCAAGAAGATCGTTTAAAAGATGGTCGTAACCTACAAAGACTGGTATGAAATGCTACCCTTTGCTCTTCACGGTTATCGCACATCTGTCCGCACTTCAACAGGGGCAACCCCTTTCTCTCTAGTATATGGCATGGAGGCAGTTCTCCCCATAGAAGTAGAGATCCCGTCAATCCGAGTGTTGATGGAAGCTAAGCTCACCGAAGTTGAATGGTGTCAAAGTCGACACGACGAACTGAATCTGATCGAGGAGAAGCGAATCACGGCACTATGCCATGGTCAGCTGTATCAACAGAGAATAAAGAGGGCGTTTGACAAAAAGGTCCGACCTCGTGTTTTCAGAAAAGGAGACCTCGTGCTCAAGAAGATACAACAGTTTCTCACTGATTCGCGAGGTAAATGGACTCCGAATTATGATGGCCCCAATGTGGTCACGAAAGCTTTCTCAGGCGGTGCCTTGAGACTTGCAACCATGGACGGAGAGGAATTTTCCTACCCCACGAATGTTGATGTAGTCAAGAAATACTTCGCCTAAACTAAAAAAAAAAACGTCTTGGTGGATTGAAAACCCGAAAGGGCGGTCCAGGCAAAAGTTAGAGACATGAAAAAAAATCATCCCGTTGGATTGGAAACATCATAGTACAATCCAGGCAAAAATTAGGGATAATGGCAAGTAACTATGTTCAACAGAGGCAGGTCTCTCAGCAGCAGCAGTTACACCATCCATCGAAGGAAAACTCCAGTCAAGGTCATCTTCGACAGAAGCTCAGGATGTCCCGAATTCAAAGTTGGTAGAAGGATAGTGGTCGTTATGTTTCAACGTAGCCCTTTTCCCTGTAAATTACCATTTTCAAACTTTGTATATACTCTTTGGAATCACGCGTTTGGCTGATCTCCATCTTATCAATAAAATTTGAGCCCTTGTGCTTTTGTTTGTAATTCTTATTTGTTTTAGCTTTACAGAACGACGTTGTTAACATGATTAACGATTCTTGAAATAAAACAAAAATGAATTTACTTGTTAAAACTTTTTCTGCTTTTTAATAAAGACGGCAATTTCTTTTGACTGTTGAACGTCAAAAGAACATCGGTCACTTCTCCAGAAGTAATCGAACCTCAAAGTGCAGAATCAAAGTACTCCTTCTAACCTAGTACGCCTGAATGAAGGGATCAACTGTGTCAGAGACCCTGTTTCGTCTGACACACCTCGGCCGAGTTCTCATCTCCTAAGCCCGATCAACGTAGCTCCCAACAGGGACTATCTTTCCTAAGCAAGGTGGAATTGCTATCTTGAACCAGCTATATTTCTATACGCCCCGCGATGGTCGAGTATCCAGTCATGTTCATCTTTCAGTTTGTATGTCGCGTCAGTTTTGTCAGCATAAACATACATGCATCATGCATTATTGATTTGCATTCACATTTCATATTGCATCGCTATCACTCTAGTCGGTCTTGTCCCCTAGTGATAAAAGTCCTCTCAATCGAGTTGTCAGTTCTTGCCTCGTCAGGAAACGCTGAGTTTGAACCATCTTGCCTCCAGTGTATCTCTGGATTAGAGTCGGCACTCGACCACTTTGATAACTTGAACCTCTGAAAAGCCAGAGAAGCTTTCTACAAATGTCACTCTTCGCCATTGAAGATGATATCCTTGCTTTCCCGGATTAAAGAAAAATCCCCAGAGAAAGCCTCCTAAGCAGAGATTTGGCAGTACAGCTGCCATTCTCTGAAAAACCCACCGATGAAAAGGTCATCGGCACCTCAAAATTGGATCCCATCACATGACATTTCTCCGAAAAGATCCCGAGAAAAGTATGATGTAAAAATCCCAAACGAGAACAGTCTCTCAAGAGACTCGTTTTCCCTAGTAGAATCGACAAATGGCGTCTCCAACAGAGAAGTTTGTGCAACTCTACAACTCAGACGACTAGGTTCTCCAGCAAGTCTGACATCAAAGCTTTTTCCATCAAATGGAATCTCCCCAGGAAAATTCGGCAAGAAGTTTGAGGGAAATCCGCTACAAATAGCGTTCCTTGTCAGTAAAGTTTATTGACAAAAGAAACTGAGACCAGTTCCTTGGTGGGAAACCAGGATCGAGGGGAAGTTTAAATCAGAAACTAAGACCAGTTCCTTGGTGGGAAACCAGGATCGAGGGGAAGTTTAAATCAGCAACTGAGACCAGTTCCTTGGTAGGAAACCAGGAACGGGGGGGGGGGAGGTTGACAAAACAAAACTGAGACCAGTTCCTTGGCTAAAAACCAGGATCGAGGGGAAGTTTACCTTTTCTAAGCATCATTGCTTAGCTAAATAAGATGAATGTGTAAGCTACCATTCATAACCACCATCAAAATTTCGGGTATTCCGATATTTAATCCTCTTGCACCCCGAATGCCCGAATACCTTCGTCATTCACACATTCGGGTCCAAGAAGATTAAATAGGGGCATCTGTCATACCCCAAATTTTGACCACTAAGATGTCCCATCATTGTGCAAATCATCATCACAATATGGAGGAACCATCATGCTTCATCAGTCTCCCCAAAGATGGGTGAGCATCCACTACAATCAAAATTAGGGTTTCAAGCCCTCTCTGAGTGCTTAGACAAAGGATCAATCAAGGAATGACATGATCTTCAACTTGTATAGCCTCTCAAATATCCACAATGGATCAAGAGGACTCCCACTTCAAGGATTAAGCACAAGGCTGCTCCCTTCTAGGTGGATCAAGTCTCCAGATCGACGGTGTCACCAAATTAGGGTTTTGGTCGACCAGGGCCTCCAGATGGAAATTTTTCATCTGGGCACAAGCCAATGATCCAAAACATGACCTAATATACTCTATGGAACCTCATGGACCCAATCATCAAGTCAATTTTGCCTCAGGGGATGCATTCATCAAAAATCAGGAATTAGGGTTTCTTGACCTAATTCACCCCTAAGTTGACTTTTGGGACAAATCATGAACCAAGACCTAAAGAGAGGGTTTGAGGGTCTCTAATGAACTATATTTATCCATTTGGAACAATGGATTAATCCAAGAAGCTTGAGCAACAAGTCTCAATTTCATCTGCACCACAATTAGGGTTTTAAGAGAAAAGTCAACTGTAACTTTGACTTTTGACCAGGACATGCTCCCAAACCCCAGGACATGCATCAATATACCCTATGACACCCATGGAACATGTCCATCAAGTTTGATTTAGGTCAAGGACATGATTTCTTGAAGAATTGCACAGTTTGGAATTCATCTGATAAAAAGTCAACTGTGCACAAAAGTCAACTTTGACTTTTTGAGATTTTTCACCAAAATGGATTTTTAACCCTAAATGATGTTAATGTATGGTTTGAATCATCATTCATCAAGAAAAATCAAGAAAAGTTGGATAACTTGTAAAAGGGGTAACCATAAAAACTTAGAAAATTTTCTAAGTTAAAAATAAAGTGACAAGGGTACCAACTTTGGAGGATCATAACTCCCAAACCACAAAGCCATTTTCCCTCATCCAAAGATGGATTTGTAGCCCTCATTACCCTCTACAAAAACTTCAACTAGACCTAAGTCCAATTCATTAAGGATTTTGAGTTATGGAGTGATCAAAATGGCTGAAAAGTGAAAATGTCACTTTTTCCAACACTTAGTGAATTTTCACTAAGTCAGAATCTGCCTTCACTTTTTGCCAAATGTAGAGGGATTTTTCACTTGGATTCAAAAGAGATCAAAACCAAATATGTTCAAACAGTTGTTATATCATGTAAGGGCTTTCCAAAATGGCCAAGAACATTACCAAATTCAACTTACACCATGAGATATGACATTGGCAAGTTGCCTTGCTGAAATCTGTCAAGGCAAGGCAGAATTTGCAATTTTGCTCGATTTGCCAAAATAAGCCAAATTCAAATGCTCCTATCCACTTGGACACATCTGAGGATTGAATCTAAAGGGGACAATCACTGAGCCAAGCCTCCAAAGTCCATGGAACAAGAAATAGCATGTTGAACCTAGAGTGGCCAAAATAGGGACAAGACTCCAAATTTGGATTGAAGCATTCAATGGAAGCATCAAGGTGGCATGGACTGATCCATTCTCATCTGAAATCAGTCAAGACTTATCCAAGACCAAGGGAACCACAACCCTGTGCCCTAACCTCTAGTCAATGGCTAGAGGAGACTTGCATTTCCATTGGCCAACATTGAACAAACACGTGCTGCAGTTGCCATTCACCGTGGATCCCAAAACAAACTTGCTCTACTATAAATAGAGCTCAATTGTGTTCAGTTTGAGTACACCAAAGCCAACAAACAGATGCTTTCCTCAAAATCTTTTCTTTCACCTCAAATTTGCCTTCCAAAGCAAGTAATTCTGAGTTTTTGATCTAGAGAGCAATTCTACCCAAACTAATCACACACACACCTCATATATATCATATGTAAGCTGTGAAAACCATCAAAAGTGACCTGTAATCACAGCATCACAAAGTCACCTCTCAAAACCTTAAAATAGCACTTTTTTGCATTTTTCAAGCCATGTCTTGATTCATTCACTTTCCAAACCAGATAAAACCTCAAACACACTCCAACTATCATCCTTGAACTGTCTCAAATGGTTCCCACCATCTGGAACACCATTTGAGGGAGTTGCTATTTTGGTCACTTTTAACCCCTTTTGCAAGAAAGGGACTGTTTGTGTTTTTGCAGGTACTAGCTGATTCCAATCATCCTAAAAGCATCCAAGGGATCATTTGAGGTGGTTCAAAGCATAAAATCATATCTAGAGCAAGAGGGTTGGCAGATTGCAGAGAAACCTCCAAAATCCCAAAGAAGGGTAAGCCTCTCAACTTGCACTCACCAAAACATGTGTGCATTTGAAGTCCACTGAGTATGCATCCATTGTACATGTCATATGTGTTGTGTTTGTGCCAATTGATCATGTAATCCATGCTTGTACCAAGTTGTAGCATAGAAAATGCATTTATAGGTCATTTTCAAAACCACTATCGAGTTTTGAGGAGGGAGTGTGATCTGAAAAAACTACCACCACCATTGGATTCCTTGTGAAATTCTGGCCCAGATACATATAAATTTTGTCTCCAACCATTAAGAATTGAGAAAGTTATGACCTTCACGTTTTTGAGCCAAAACTTGCCTTGGGCAAGCCAAAACCAAGGCATGACTTGTGTATTTGTTGGTTTGTTTCAAACAATGGATGTATCACCACCCCAGTGGTAAGGCGCGCGCCTTGTATGATTGAGGTCGTGGGTTCAAACCCCACCCATGCCATTTTGTGATTTTTCACATTTTGCTATTTTTCCAACTATTTTCATGTTTTGTTAATTATTTGGAAAATTAATAACTCTTTCAATTTTAATTATTTTTGATTGGTTCTTTTTGTAAAAAATCACAAAAATGTTGAAATATTTTATTCCACAAAAAAATCAAGTTTGTATTATTTATTTAATATAATTATTATTTTTGTGAATAAATTCATTTTATTTGTTTTTAAACATTTTAAAATGAATATTCATTTTGAAAAATCAAGACCAAATGAGTTTTAATATCTCTTGTGATTTATACCTCATTTTTTAAACCTTAAACAAAAATCACAAGTGGTTTATTCAAACCTATTTGGTATTTTTCATTAATTTTCTTTAAATATTTACTTTTAAAGAATAAAATTAGGGTTTCTTCGATTTTCACTCAAACAAATCATTGTCAAACACTCATGGGCCTCTAATAGAGTGTAAGACCCAATATTTTTTTTGACCAAATCATTTTTGGGCCTCAGTGTATTGTATAAGTCCCGATACCGTAAAAAACAAACGGCGCGATCGTCGCCTTTTGAAAAATAACCTTTTGGGCCTCTCCTTGAGCTATAAGACCCATTTAAAACTTTTTTGGGCCTCTAATAGAGTGTAAGACCCAACCCCCTTTTAACCAAAACATTTTGGGGCCTCACTTATTGTATAAGTCCCTCTGCGTTAAAATGAAACCTCGGCGCGATCGCCATTTTAAACGAAAAAATCATTTGGGCCTACCCTCGTGTTATAAGCCCCACTCTTTTTCTTTAAAACTTCTTGGGCCTCTTGAGAGAGTGTAAGACCCATCCCTTTGTACAGAAAACCTTCTTGGGCCACAGTCACTTGTATAAGTCCCTCTGTACAAATTCAACAGTGCGCTCACTGATAAAACCCTGGGCCTCTCCTTGAGCTGTAAGCCCCAAATCTTTCTTTTTCAAAGCACTTTCTCCTTTGATTTTGAATATACTGTTGTTTTCAATCTATCTTTGTTGAACAACTAACCAAACAGCATGGAAGCTCTACAACCGAGTAAGTGGTTATTGCTTTCATTTACTGCTTTCATATACATATAACTGTATTGTGGGGCTCTTTCACTGTAAGTCTTCTTTCATAAACTCATATCAACTGTGTAATAATAGTATAGATATTTCGAGTTTCCCCGACAACTACGTCTAGAACTAGGTGACGCCGTTTCGTTTATTCGTAGAAATAGACAACTAGATCCCCAATAGGATCACCAGATACAGTCTTCTCTTCGGCTGTCCTCATTAGGAATTATCAAGAAACTCTATTCCCAGAGATGAATGTATTCTCCGTGAATGGCATCTTTGAGTTTCTTCCAAGTTCTCAAACTTTCCTGACTTGATCTATTCCTCGTGAATAGCTTGCCTTGAATTTCTCGGGGTTTGGGGACCCACGGACTTCTTAAAAGCATCGGCCTCCTCTTGGGCATCGTACAAGGACCCACAGGCTTCCTAAAAGTAACCCCGCCTCCTCTTGGGCTTAGTACAAGGACCCTACAGCTTCTTAGAAGTATTCACAGCCTCCTCTTAGGCTTCGTATAATGATCTCTTCCTCCGGGAATGATAGCCTTCTCTTGGGCTTAGTACAAGGACTGATCGGCTTCTTAAAAGTTTCCAGCCTCCTCTTGGGCTTCGTACAAATTGTCCCGACGGCCTCCTAGAGGTATAGGAATAGAACTTAGTCATCTGCATAGAACAGTCCTTTCATAGAGTTTACTACTGTTTCTCAAAGCATAGTACAAGAGATGACACTCTAGACTTGGACAGACTAATTTCCTTGAGTCTCAAAGACATTCTCAAGTGACCCCTTTGTTAAATAGGAAGAAAACCCGTAGACTCGGACAGTCTCAATACCCTTCGGATTTCCCGCTTCCTTAAAGAACAGGAATAACTCGGATCCTTGAATCAAATCCTCGAGCACAGTGTTGCTCATATAAGAACTGATTTTCTCTTTCAAAATCAGTATACTGGACCTGTCACTCAACTGAAACAGTCACTATAGCCTCTCTCTTGGGCTTTGTACAATGATCCTCCCCAGCGGAGTCAAACAACGTTTAGCCTCTCTCTCGGGCTTTGTACGAGACACATAAGAGACTCCCTCGTTTAGTCAATCACCCCTTTCGCCTCCATCTCGGGCTTTATACGAGATACAAAAAAGGTTCTTGTTGAACCAAACAAACAACAACCTCCATCTCGGGCTTTATACGAGATACAAAAAAAACTCTCTTGTTGAGTCAAATAGCCTCCCTCTCGGGCTTTATACGAGATACCAAAAGACTCCATCGTCGAGTCAAAAACCTTTTAGCCTCTCTCTCGGGCTTTGTACGAGACACATAATAGCCTCCTCTTATGCTTTATATAAGAAAACCACTGGTTAATCCAATTAACCTTTTAGCATCAAAGCTGTGCCTCGTTCACAGTACATAAACATCAACAACTCCTTCCTCTTCATCTAATCGCTGTAAGCGGTAAGCCTCTGGATTATTTACATCCATGCCACTGTCCCTCTTTTAGCATGAGAAATCCCTAAGGAAAGATAGCATTGCTCTACACTGAGTTAAAGTCTTCTCCTTCAGGTTAAAATCCCCTTTAAAGGAAATTATGGCATTGCCGGATTCACACATCCCGGTTAAAGTAATTCTCCTTTATAAACAGTTGTGACATACAACCCCCTCTTTAGAGATGACAAAATTCTCTCTAAAGACAACACCTTTCAGCTTCACATCTTGGGCTTTGAACAAGATACAAATATACTTTTTCAGCTTCACATCTTGGGCTTTGAACAAGATATATATCACCTTTCGCTTCACGTCTTGGGCTTTGAACAAGACACCAAAACACCCATTTCCTCCCATAGAATAGGAGGAACTACGAACCCTCTGATTTCCCTATTTTGGATAAACGGGAATACGTAGGCATAAGATTGAAAGAAAAATCTTAGCGAGCACACTAAACAAAAACCCAAATCCCATATCTCCATCAATCAAAAGCAGTAATTCAAAAACATCAGTCCTAACATCCTAATCCTTGTTCCCCGCCAGAAACCATTCTGTCAAAATAGTATAAGAAAGGCCCCCCACATTGATAGCATTCGTAACCTAACAGACCGCTGTTTAAACTCAGTATGTAAGCAGGGTTAATTGGAGACATCTATTTCCCTTCCTTCATCAGCTTTAATAGGATAAAAAATGAATCGACCTGTAGTTTAAGCTCAACCGCAGAGAGCGACCAGCGCTTAAGAACCGCGTCCAAAATCGCTCGCTACATAACCTCAATGTGCTTAGTTTGAGAGTGAAGTATCAAGTTTTGGTTAGATTTATGATACTAGTGATGTCGCATCTTATCGAGACAACTCCAAGATTAACACCATAATCACTTAGTTGTTGTTTCATCTAGAAAATTTGTTAGAAACATCTACCCCAATAATGTATTATGCTTTAGTTGTGGGTAACACAACACTTACTTTTTTCTTGTTATGCTAGGAGACAAGTGAGGTCCCAAGTAAGTGACACGTATCTCTGTCACTTTTCCTATCCAATTTTCATCAAGGAAAATTAGAACCGGTGTACCCAACTAAGTCACAATTTTCTCCCTTTGGGAACCATAAACCAATGTGTTGTGTTCCAGTGAAATATCCCAGGATACGTTTGATTGCACTAAAATGTGATTCTTTTGAGGATGTTCAAAAGTGAGAACAAATACACACAACAAATATAATTTTAGGAGATATGTAGTGAGATAAAGGAGAGAGCATATTATACCTCAATATTTTCTTTCCTCAAATGGCTTTCCATTATCGTCCTTGTCGATATTACATGAGGTTTCCGTTGGAGTTTCTATTATATTCGATTTCTCCATGTCAAATCTCTTTAGTAGATCTTTGAAATATTTGTCTTGATTGATGAAGTTTTCTTCCTTAGCATGATGAATTTTAAGCACTAGGAAGTATCAAATCTCCCCCATCATTAAAATTTCAAATTCGTTTTTGCATCACTTCAAAAAAATTCTTGCACAAGGATTCGTTAGTAGCACCAAAGATGATATCATCATCATAAATTTGAACCCATAAAATGTCATGCTGGATTTTCTTGATAAAAAGAATTTTATCAACTTGTCCTCTTTGAAACTTGTTTTAAAGATAGAACTTGCTTAGATGATTGTACCAAGCTCTAAGAGCTTATTTCAAACTGTATAAAGCTTTCTTAAGTTTGAAAACTTTACTAAGAAAGGTCGAGTTGATAAAACTTGGAGGTTGATCAACATGAACTTCCTCTTTGATGTACCCATTTAAGAAATCACTTTTTACATCCATTTGAAAAAGCTTAAAATTCATAATGCAGGAAAAAGCTAATAACATCCTTATAACATCTAATCTAACTATAAGGGCATAGTTTCTTCGAAATATATTTCCTTCCATTGATTATAACCCTTCACAACAAGTTTTGCTTTATTTCTTAAAACATTTCCACCTTCATCCAACTTTTTGCAAAAGACCCAACAGGTACCAATCACTTGATTAACTAATGCTTTGAGAACGAGTTCCCAAATGTTGTTTTGTTAAAATTAATTTAACTCTTCTTTCATAGAAAATACCAATGTTCAACAACGATAGCCTTGTCGATTAGTTTTGGCTTAACTTGTGAAACAAAGGCCACAAAGTTACATATCTTTTTAAGGGAGTGTCGATTAGTGTCTCTCTAGAGATATCTCCAATAACATTATGTATATGATGGTTTTTGGTTGTCCTCCATTATATTGGAAGATCTTGATGATCTAAAGGAGTATATACATTTGGACTTGAACAATTTTTTGATCTAAGACTTGATTTTGACTATGACCTTGTTCTACTTCTTGACCATTTTCTTCTAGGTTTCCTTTTCTAGAATACCTGCATAATCAATAACTTCTACTTCTAATGGCTTAGGGTAGTTTAATTAAAAGTGACATGAACCTATTCTTATATAGTTAGGGTTCTTTTGTTTGAGACTCTGAAATCTTTTCTCAAAGTGGAATATCTTATGAATATGCCTTCAACAACTTTTCCATCAAAATTTTCAAGGTTATCTTTACCGCCATTAAGGATAAAGCATTTGCATCCAAAGACATGCAAGTGAATACATTCATCTTTCTTCCTTTATATAGTTATAGGGCGTCCGCTTTAGAATTGGTCTTATAAATACACAATTCATAACATAGAAAGCAATGCTTACTGCATCAACACAAAAATATTTAGGAAGATTTGTCTCATTGAGCATCATCATCGCAAGCTCTTCTAGATATTTATTTTTCCTCTCCACTAGCCCATTTTGTTGGGGTGTTTTTTGAGTGGAAAAAGTATGTTGAATACTATTCTCTTTACAATTGTTTTTCTCAAATTCTTCGTTTTGGAATTCTCCACCGTAGTCCCTTTTAATGGATGTAATGCTTACTCATTTTTCGTTTGGATAGCCTTGGGTAGTTTTCAAAAGGACGCAAACACATCTCTTTTCTGAGATAAGAATAATTTCTAGGCGTATCATTAGTAGTCATCCACAACTACATGGTGTAGACATTTCCACCAAGACATACAGTTCTATATGGACCAAAAAGGTCCATGTGAAGTAGTTGTAAGTGCCAATTTATGGGAATGATATTTTTTGATTTAAAATAGGTCCTTACTTGCTTACCCCTTTGGAACACATCACAATCTATTCTTTTCGAAATGCAAGTATGAAAAGCCATCCATGAGATCCTTACGGATCAACTTGTTTAAGTGGTCCACATGGTTGTGAGCTATTCTCCCATGCAATAGCCAAGATTCATTCTCATTACTCAGGAGACATACATCACTTGAATGAATTTTATTTAAATTCACTGTGTAGATATTTTCACTTCTTGATCTTGTAAAGAAAGTTTCATTCGATTTAGTTTTTATAACCATGCATCTAGAAGAATAAAAGTTTTAATTGTTATATTAGTCACATAATTGACTTATGCTAAGTAAATTATATTTTAACCCTTTAACTAGTATAACTTCCCCAATCGTTGGACTAGGGGACTTACTGATTGTATCAAAACCTAAATTCTCCCCCTGATTATTATCACCATAACAAACATAACCTACCTTTTTACGAGAAAAGAAGGTAAACAAAGTTTTATTAGTGGTCATATACTTTGAACAACTGCTATCGAGATACCATTTAACATTTGCAACTGTAAAGCATTCATGCGATAAAAAACTTAGGTTTTAACTTCGAGTACCCATATCATCTTGGGTCCTCTCTTGTTAGTTTCAAAAATATTCTTATCATTGGATTTTATATCACAAGCATTTCAAGAGATATATACATTTTTCATTATGCGCTCACCATGTTTTTTTATAAAAGTATGAAGGATGATGTCCTTCTTTACTTTAATGACTTTTTTTAATGAAACTAAATGGCAATATGACCTTATTTACAATAATTGCATTTTAATGTTTTGCAATGTGATGTGATTTGCTAAAGTTCTCACTATTGTTTTTTGATTCATAGTCGAGACCGCATCTATTGTAAGAAGCTCTTTGGTTCCGTGAAAAAAAATTAAATTTATACCTTCCCTTAGTTAACTTTTCTATTGTTATTTGAAGATCATAAATTTCACTTTTTAAAATGTCACATTCATCGCACTTGACAGGTTCATCCACCTCTTTAAAAGGGGGAGTGTTTTGGACTAGATCATTTTGTCTCTCTCTAAGATTTTCTATTTAATTTACAAGGTTTTTTTTAGATTCAAGTGAAAAAATAGTATCCCTGGAGATGGAGACAATTTGTTCTAGTTTACTTGTCTCTTTTGTTAACTTCTTACAAATGAGAAAAAGATCTTGATAATAGAAGTAAGAAGTTACCTCATCATCTTGATGATTTACCATGAGATAGATGTTAGCTTCTTCATCATTTGATGATTCCATGTCATTGTCCTCCCATGTGATGTAAGCGTTCTTGCCCTTTTTCTATGGTTTCTTAGATTTCTTCTGATTTTGATTTGCCTTTTTCCCTAGAGGACAATTTGGATGATGTGCCATTTTATTTCCACATTGAAAGCATGCAAGAACGTATGATATATTTTCTTCCCTCTTGTCTTTCTCTTCTTATTTTTGTTTCTCATGCTTCAAGATTTTTTTTTTATGTTTTGCACCATGAGGGAGATATCTCCATCAGAATTGGAATCTTCAACTTCAAGCACCATACTTTTGTTTTCATTTTCTCCTTCCTCATCCATGGTAAGCCTTTTCAACTCAATTTCATTTTATGCAATTTACTAGAGATAGATAGATAGATAGATAGATAGATAGAGAGAGAGAGAGAGAGAGAGAGAGAGAGAGAGTCTATGAATGCTAAATCCTTCGATTCACAATTTAGAGTGACTTTAGGTTTCCAACTACGGTTTAGGAATCTCAAAATTTTCACAATCAATTCCTCATTTGGAAATGTTTTCCTAGAGTTCTCATGTGATTTACAATACGGGTAAACAAAGTTTGTATTTGATTTATGTTCTCTTTAGGTTTCATAATTAAAAGTTCATACTCACGAGTTAATGTGTCAAACGTTGCTCTTTTTACCTCAATAGTTCCTTCATGGGAAATTTGGAAGATGTCTCACATTTCCTTTGGAGTCTTGCAGTGAGAAACTCACAAAAATTCATTAACACATTTTCTTTATCATCTTTGGTCTTGGTCCAATCCTTGTCAGGTTTGTTTACTACAATACCATTTACTTCGTGTATAGGGACAAATGGATCTTCCTTCACTATCTTCCAAATACCATGATCCACCCATTCTATGAAAAACTTTATTTTCTCTTTCCATAAATTATACATTGTCCATTAAAGTACGGTGGTTTGTTTAGTGAATAACTTGAAGTCATTTTCCTTTTGGGACAATTATTATTTAAAAAGAGTTAGGCTCTGATGCCACTTGTTGGGCAAGTGACTCCAAACACAGGAGAAGAGGGTGAATTGTGCCATTTAAAGTTTGTGATTAATTTAATACTTTTATTACTCAAAAATGGAATTATATTAGTATTCATAAGATCAGAGAGAAATGTAGTGGAAATAAAAATAAAATAGTAAGTTAAATGATAGAAATTAAAGAGATAAGGTTTAAAAGGATGACACCTAAGAATTATCTAGGTTCGGCCGAATGTTGGCCTAGCCCTGTCCCAAGAGATCTTCTTGAGATTTCACTATAATATTAAGTTTTTATAGGTTATGCCCATGAACCCTTGATACAAGAAAATTGAAATATTTTACACAGGCTTATCTCCCCAACTAAAAGATACATTTTCCACCAAATAAACTCACCAACCGAGTAGAGATTTCATCGACTAATCTCAATAACTGAACATAACTTTTACAGGTTGAATTCTATAACCAAAGATTTTTAATGGTTGATCTCAAGATTCAAACTCCATTCTTCAATAGTATCATACTCTTTAAAATAACAATAGTGGAACAACAATACAACCATTTTGCCATAAGTAGTTTTCACTCACAATGCACTAAGACAACTTTGATGAAAGAAAATATTTAAAGAGAGATAAGAGAGAGATAAAATGTATAGAATTAGGAAAAATATGAATTCAGGTGTGAAATAAAGTGAGGAGAAACCTCCTTTATATAGGAGAAAATTTGGCTTAAAATGGAAACAATCCATGAGCCAAATGGCCTAATAGATTAGACTAATTAATTAAGTGCACCAAATAATCGATTATTGTTGCCCAAAAAGGAAGATTTTCATACAGATTTGTTACCAATCATTAAAAGACTATCATAATAGATTATAGCTTAATTGGTCATCATCTAATAAATTATACATATAATTTAATTGATTAGACAGTTTGAAAATTCTCCCAATCAAGTAGACAATCCCTTGATCAACAAGTTATTCCTTAAAAACATTTTTAGGTTATTTTGTCAAGTAAAGAGAGGATTTAAAATTATTTTTAGGTTGTGTGGGTGACATTAGTATCTTAGGTCTTACTCTCTTACTTTCACAAGACTCTAGTAACTCAAACAGACATGACCAGGAGAGCTTTCACACTTCCTTTCTTTTACAACTCTGAAACTTTCAAGTTCTTTTGCTAGATATGCCAATCATATAAGCACTTCACTGGAACCTTAAATCTTCTACTTGATGATGCTTGATATATCTTTAAGCTAATCACCATTATCAAAGATTTGTAAAGATATCACTACCAACTTCAATATTCCTCGGCGTTGTCCTTATCAAAACATCAAGAAGGTTGTCAACATCAGCTTCATACTTGCAAGCACATAGATCCACATTATTTGTGTTGTAGAATTCATTGGTTGAAAAAGCCAATGTTAGTGCCTTTGTTCCACAACAACACCATGACATATTGGTAGAAGAGATCGGAACGAAGGAGCATGCTCAATCATCATCTCGTAGTATTATTATGTAAATCTCTTTCAATTTATATTCATTATTCTCAAATACTTTTAATATCAAGTCTGACATTACAATTTGAATTGTATATTAACATTTAAGTACATGGATCAGATTTATGGAGAAAGAGATTAAGAAAAGTATGGTTTCATAGATCCCTTCAATATTCAATTTGCCTAATGTTCATCAAATAATATCCAAACATACATGCAGAATAAGTTATTTCAAGAAAAAAGAGATTGTCACCTAGGATTGTTTATCAATTCACAAGTGTATATAAATTTGTATTTTTTGTTATTAAATATTCAATTTTCTACCCAATATTAATCATTCTAGATGTTCATACAATGGTCATTAGCAACTAATAATTATTTGTCCTAAACAAATAGCATAATTATGTTATGTTCATTAGGAAATCATCTTGATACAAAGATAAAAGATATTATTAGCACGTAAGTGATACTATTTGTAATACTAAAATGCTCACTTTATTTTTGAACAATTTTTATTTATGTTTAACTTTTCTAACATGTAGAGCTATGGATGGATACAATCTTATGTGTAGTGGTTTAAGAAATAAAAATCCTAAGTTTATTTTATCAAAAGTAAGTGATATTATTTGTGACATTATTTTATTTTCGCTATACAAAAATTATTTCTAGATACAATGACAACCAAAAGGATATGAGTGTGAATATTATGTTATGAAGTATATGTTGAATGTCTCTAGAAACATTAGTTATTCATGTGGTAAGGTAATCAATCCATTCATATACATGTAATTTATTTATGTTAGTTGTTAAATTAATGTTGTGGTTGTTTAGTAAAAGGTTTATTTGTTGTTGATGTTCTTGTTCACTAAGCCAAAAATGAGTTTTCGCAGCGCAACAAAGACAGCACTTTCTGGTAGAAGCGCTGTTACATGTTTCGCTAAAAACAAAAATAAAAAACGAAAGAAAATAGCGCTGCTAAATGGGGGACATAAGACAACGCTTTTGAAAAGCGCTGCTAAAACCCTAAGGCAGGTGAACTTTAGAAAGCGTTTTATGAAAAGCGCTGCTAAAGGTGTAACATAAGGCAGCGCTTTTGAAAAGTGCTGCTAAAGGGCTTTCGTACAACACGCTTTAGGCAGCGCTTTTGGAAAGCGCTGCTAAAGGCCTTTCATTAATCCCACATAAGAAAGCGCTTTTACCCCAAAAGCGCTGCTAAAGGATTAACATAAGAAAGCGCTGCTAAAGGATTACTAAAGGTCTTTTAAAATATTAAAATTAAAACAGATTCTGATCTCCCTCTGTTTTCATTACGACCGTTTCTATTTTCGCCCTAATCTCTCGCGACACTGTATCTTCATCTTCTTCTTCTGCAAGCGAAACTCCCTCTGTCCTCCATCATCCGCCGTTCGTGACTTTATTCCGTTCGAGGCTACCCTCACAGCTACCGTCATCCGCCGTTCGTGACTTGAATCCGTGCTACTGTCGTCCGCCGTTTGAGGTTTTTACTCTCCTTTTTTTCTGGTTTTCTCTCCAATAATGGAAATGCCTAATATTCTCCATTGTTGATTGTTTCTCTGCTGTTTCTGTGATATAAATTTGTTGTATTATTAGTTGTTGATGTTAGGTTTTAATTTTTTGGTTTGTAGAAGTTTGTTAGTGTTTAATTGAAAATGTGATTAGTTGTTGATATTTGATTTGATTTGATTTAAAATGATATTAGTTGTATTGTTAGTTGAAAATGATATTAGTTGTATTGTTAGTTGATTTTTGATATTAGTTTTTGATTTAATTGAAAATGATATTAGTTTTTGATATTTAGTTGATTGATTTTTGATTTAATTGAAAATGATATTAGTTGTATTGTTAGTTGATTTTTTATTTGATTTTTGATTGCCTATCCGTTTGCGTATCTGTATCGATTTCACTCACAGGTTCATTGTTTATAATTGTGTCTAAAATGACTTTGAACTTAATCCCTCTAAGTTTGTTTAGCTTTATAAGTTTTTTAATATAATTGTGTCATTTTATATTGATGTTTTTCTTAATTACAGGTGAAATGGCTAGTAAAGTGGAAAATTCACATGATACTTCAAAAAATGATGGACATGAAACAATTCAAGAAGCGGAAAGAGATATTACGCGAGGAGTAACTATTATGAAGACCATCATTCTTGCTAGAGATAAAGGAATAACGTATGACGTTTATTGGAATGATACGAACCAACTTGTTGAGCCTAACGGAGCAATGTTGACAAGTTACATTGGTACACTTGTTCGTTCGTATATTCCAATTACTTGTGATAATTGGAGAAATGCATCGTTGAAACCCATCAAAGAAAAGATATGGAGTGAGATACAGGTACCATATTGATGTAATTTGTTTTTGTTGCCGATTATGTCTTTAAATTACTAATTATGTTATTTGTTTTTGTAGAGGTATTTTAATATTAGTGATGAGCGAAAGAAGTATTGTATTCAATTAGCCGGAAAAAGACACAGAGGGTTTCAAGCATTTCTATCAAACAAGTATCTTAGGGATGCCGAACGAAATTTTATTGAAGCAGAATGTCCAGTGAAGTATGTGGAATTTATTTCACCTGAAGAATGGGCAACTTTTGTAACCAAAAGAAGAACCGAAGCATTCCAGGAGTTGAGTGGCGTAAATCGCCAAAGAGCATTAAAACCCGCGTATCCATACAGGAAGGGGCGTTTGAGATATGCACGCTTACAACAAAAAATAGTAAGTATATATAAATGATTTGATTTACTTGTTTCTTTCCCATGTGTTATAATTGAATTTATTATTTGTCTTAATGTGTAGTTAGAAGAAGAGAAAAGTGAAGAAACATGTGTTCCGGAACATGTTTTGTGGAAGGCTGCTCGTGTGGGCAAGGATGGAGTTGTTGCGAAAAATGTTCATCAAGTTTTTGAGCAATGTGTAAGTATAACGTTATGCGTTTTATATCCCACTTATTGACATATATATAATATTTATGCTTTTTAATCCCCGCTAATATTTTTCGATATTCATGCATATGAATTCCAGGAGACTCTGTCTCAGTCCGCAACTCTAGATGAAGACCAGGATTGCAGGAGCATACTTACTCGAGTGTTAAATGTTCCTGAGTATTCCGGTCGTGTGAGGGGTAAGGGTTTTGGGGTCACTCCATCATCCTTTTATAATCGTTCAAAGAGCCAAAATCCTAGCAATAAACAAGTGATGGAAGCCATGGAAGAATTAAGAGCTCAAGTCCGTGAATTACAAAAGGACAAGGAAAAATATATGTCAGAAAGGCATGGTTCAGAGTTTAATGATACTAGTGACAAAGGTAGTATCAATTGCCAACAGAAACTTGCCGAGGTAATTATATATGCTTATTATGAAATTAATTTAGCTTTATAAAATTTTCAATATATACACATTAGAAGTGTTAATTCTATATTCAAATGTTTTACGAACTTATATGATTTTTAGATTCATGCCCAAGAGTTGTAAATAATAGAAAGTCAGAATAGGCAGCCAGAATTAGGCAACAAGTCCAACCAAAAAAAGACTCTTGCAAGGACGGGAAAAAAAAGCAATTGTATCCCAATTTAGGTCATCTCTTGAAACACTTGTAGAAACATCGAATTTGATGGACGGAGGTATTCGTGCAGTACCTATGGAGGAAGGTATTTTCGGTTATTCCTATTCAGAATCAATTTCTAAAGAGGATTTGGATCAAATTTTTAATCATTCTGAATTAGGCATCGGTGTTATGCACACATACATCAGGTATTTCGACTAACTTTCTTTAATTATTTAAACAATTTATTTACTCATTTCAACGAATAATCTAATGTTTATTATGTTTTTATTTAAGATTCTTGTATGAGAAATTGGTGCACCCGCATCAATTGTCAGAAAGATTCGGTTTCTTATCTGCCAACTGTATCAATGCACCGTTAATTGCGATGAATCCAACTTCAGTACAATCTCACTTAGTCGAAAGATTTATGGCCAGCATAGATACAGAAAAGTTGTATCTTTTACCATATAATACTGGCAACGGGTTAGATTTGCATTCTTACTTCATTTATTATCATTTTTCATTTTTCATTTTACAGTGGACACTGGTTGTTGGTTGCGATAAATCCGATAAGAGAAATAGTGTATTATGTGGATTCGTTAGATGGTGATGTAGATAAATACCCGGATATGAAGACGACGATTGATACGTAAGTGAAATTGTTCTAAATATTAGTGTGTATTTGTTTATTAATTTATTTAAGTGAGATTGTTCTAAATATTCGTTTATATTATGTTAGAGCTATACAAATATTTCGATCATAAAGAGGAGCTCAAGTATCAAAGAGTAAGTCAACCAACATTACATGGATCAGAGTGGAGGTATATTTTCACAATTTTGCTTATAATAGTGATGCTATTTGGTAAAACAAGTTAGACTATATATCCTGATATATATTATTACTTTTTTTCACTGTGTAGTGTCCTCGTCAAAAAAATGGTATAGATTGCGGTTATTTCATTTTGAGGTTTATGAAAGAAATCATTCATTTGGATCAAATAGAGATTCGAATCATGGTATGGATTTATAACTTATGAGTTATTTTAATATTTATCGGATATTTGATATAATTAATTACTTTTAATTAAATCATGCATATTATGTTATATTATGTAGTATTTTGATGAATTCAAGTGTGCTACTTACTCCAAAGTACAATTGGAAGAAATTAAGGAGGATTGTTGTCAATACCTTATTGAGCAAAGAATCATATAAGGTATGGAAGTTGGAAGTTGTTGTATATACTTTGTATAGTTTTGGAAGTTGTTGTATATGGTTATTAGAATGGTTATTTTATTTTGGAAGTGGAATGATTATTAGAATGGTTATTTGGTGTATGAATAGTTGTTATTAGAATGGTTAATTAATTTGAAAGTTACCGACCATAAGTTGAATATTAAAATGGTTAATTGATAAAGTCTTGTGTATAATTATGAAATATAAGGCCTATATATAGTGATTGAAGTATATAATTATGTAGGCCTATGTTGAATAAAGGCTTGTGAATTGAAGTATATAATTATGATAAGTTTTGATAAAAAATTATGTTATACATGTTTGTTAATATACAGGTCTATTATAAGGTTTTTTAAAAAAAATGTTTTCTTAAAAAAAGAAATTTTAGCAGCGCTTTTGACAAAAAACGCATGCAAAACAAATAATTTTTAAAACAATTTACGTGTACAAAAGACAGAGCTTTTACTGAAAAAGCGCTGCCAAAAGTGGAACTAAAGAAAGCGGTGCCTAAGGGGGGGGGGGGGGGGGGAAACCAACGCTTTTTCCAAAAAAAGCGTTGCCTAAAGTTGGAAAATAATACACATTAGGCAGCACTTTAAAAAGTGCTGGCTAAAGGGGAACAAAAGACAGCGCTTTTAGTGGAAAAGCACTGCCTAAAGGGGACCTAAGGCAGCGCTTTTACAGGAAAAAAAGCGCTATCTTTACCTTTAGCAGCGCTTTTAAGCGCTGCTAAAGGCAAAAAAAAAGCGCTGCTAAAGGTCTTTTTTGGCATTGTGGTTGTTGTTGTTGTTGTGGAAATTGAATGTTTAATATTATTGTTGTTGTGTTATCATGACTTAAATTTTGTTCAAATTATAGGTATTTAATGATCGAATACCATTCACACAAGAAGATATAAATGGTGTTCGTTCACGTCGGGCCGATTCCTTCCTAGAATTTTTTATTTATAGGAACACTAATTTTCCTTAGTTGTTACCTTGTTAATTGGTTAACCATTTGTGTGTGTGTGTATATATATATATATATATATATATATATTAGTTTTGTTGTAAAAAATGTCTGTGTATGCAAATGTGTTTGTTGTAAACAATATATTTTGGTACATAATAAAATGCTCTAGCTCTGTTTCACAAAATGTGTATATAGGTTTTATGAGAATATGTGTATATATAGGTTATGTTTAAAAAAAGTACAGGTTAAAAAGAAAATTATGTAAAATTAAAATTAAAAAAGGGATTCCCCTCGTTTGGAACTCCTAACAGAGGTAAATACTCAACTTTCACCTCTTTCTAGTTTTAAAAATATAGAAAATATTGTTGTTAGGATCGAACCCATGACCAATGTCACTTTTCTCCTCGGTTGGCAGTTCAACCAAGGAGATAAGTGGTGCACATTTCATAACACAATTCATTACCTCGTCCACCAACCGAGGAAAAACTCATTTTTCAACCGAGATAAAAACATTTATTGTTAGTAGTGGACAATTTCATCTTTAATGGCACTATCAACAACGACCATTGTGCATAGAAAAGGAAAATTGAAGTTTAGGGTTTTTTGGATAGTTGTGATGAAAAGAGAGAGATACAAGAACAAAGGAAGAGAAAATAAATGAAAGGATAAAAAAGAAAGAAATACTTTTGCATTATAAAACTACAAATGAATGAGGATGAAATATAAGGTGTCAATTAAATATGATGGGTGGCGAATGTGAATATATGATCAGACAAAGGGGAAAGTTTTACCCCATACCCCTCACTTATTCCCACACCACTACATTAATATTCCAACTTTTCCCTTGCAAGATAGTAACTAATTTATCATTTTATTTTTTACTATTCATTAAAGTTTTCCAAATATTTGAAGTAGTTTACACCTGACAAATGTTTACGAGATAACTGCCAGAAATGTCATTTTGTACGTTTTTTCTGTTTACCGGGTAACTTGAAGTTATGTTATCTGATTTATATTTTGTTTTTACCAGAGAGCTAATGGGATAGTTATCTGGTTTGTAATTTTTTTAATTGTACCATATAAATTTGTACAATATTATCTGGTGTATTCAATTTGCATACCAAAATACTTATTAAGTTATCTGGTGAATCCTATTATGTTTACCACAAAACTTAATGGTAAGTTATTTAGTACTCAATTTAAAAAAAAATTGAACTTTTTTAAATGTTGCAGCTATGGGAATTCCTTTAGAGATATGAAATAAAAATAAAAAATGCATATATATCTTTGATGCATTCTCAACTGTTAGAACAAGATTTGTTCATGACATATTTTCCTTGGGTTTTGATGATAATAAAGTATTGAAAGAACAATAGTTTATTTGATGTGTGTTACATGTGTGCAAGTTCTAATACTTGTAAATATTATAGTCACGGTCTGTTTTACATTATCACACTTTGGAGTTGCTGAAATGCTAGCTTCTTGTGGTAGAATCTGAAAAACACTTGCTAAGTGATGTCTGGTTTAGACTCTGAAGCTGAAGGTCTCAGCATCGGAAGAAGCAACATAATTGTCTCTACACTTAGTGAATGCAAATTAGCTTCTGGTACCATTCAGAGTTGGCGATAAGGCTGAAGCTGCCCGTACTACAGAAAGAAGTTGTATTGTCAAATCAGTTTGTCAGCTAACGTCTACAGATTGCAAGGCTCAAGAAAGGTTGGCATGCTTTACAGATATCTACTCTCAACGGCTCTAATAGTACAGAATCTCTTGAAGACTCAAAGGTTAAACATGTTACACATTGAATCAAGATTTTCGGGTGTATCTATCTTTAACATGTCTTGTACTATGGAGCAAAAGCAAAGACTCTTGATCAAGTTACCTTTTCAATGGATAGTTTTTGCAAAGGCTATATATATGGCTGAAGGTTCAAACTGAATCTTTAACAAGGATTATCCAAAAGACGGAGTAACAAGATCCGCTGTTATCAACACCATTGTATATGCAAATTTTCTGTTGTATGTTGTAATTGTAAAAGCTTTAAGATTTCTTACACATTGAATATCTTAGAAATCTTAAGTGCTTTAGGTCTTTGTTATGGTGATTTCCCGCACCTCTAATACTTGTATCAAGTACACCTTGTTCTTTATTCTGCTTAACTTGTTTAGCAGTTTAGATCAAAGTATCTTGCTATGTGCTTGAGCAAAAGTCTTAAAGTCATCGAGACTTAAGCAAGGAAGTCTCGAGCCAAGATGCTTGAGCCATGTAAGTCTCTTGTTATGTGCTTGAGTAATGCAAGTCTTAATCAACTAGGTTGATTGAGCAAAAGTCTTAAGTCATTGGAACTTAAGCAAGGAAGTCTCGAGCCAAGATGCTTGAGCCACGTACGTCTCTTGCTATGTGCTTGAGCTGTGAAAGTCTTAATCAAGTGTATTGATTGAGCAGGAAAGTCTTGGGCCAGTGTAGCTTGAGCAGGTTGGCTCGGTACATGAAATTGGGAGCAGTAAGTCTTAAATCTGAGGGCTTTAAGCAAGGAGACGTGTTTCATGGAACTTGGAGCAGAAGTCTAAGTCAGCGTGGCTTAAGTAGGTTGGCTTGGTACATGAAATTGGGAGCAGTAAGTCTTGAATCTGAGGGGTTCAAGCAAGGAGAATCGTTTCATGGGACCTGGAGCAGAAGTCTCGGCTAGAGTGGCTTGGAGAAGAAGTATTGGGCTAAGGGCCTAAGCAAGGAAGTTTTGGGTTCGTGGAACCTAAGCATGAAGTCTCGAGTGAGGAGGTTGAGCAAGAAGTCTTGGACCTTAGGCCTGAGCAAATATAAAAGTCTTATGTAGAATACATAAGCAATTGTAATCATGATATGATTATAGTGAAAATCTCTTGTGAAGCAAGGGGACTGGACTACTCTCAGTTTGGAAGGAACCAGTATAAATCTTTATGTCTTCTGCTATTATTTATTTGCTTCTGTTAACATTCAGCTTCTAAGAATTAACCAAAATCTGAACACCAATTTAGATTCTGAACTCAGATCAGATGCAAACTAAGAAAATGGAAAACGCAATTCAACCCCCATTCCTGTGTACTTTTCCCACCTTTAATTGGTATCATATCATGGTTTGTGCATAACAATTGATAGTGGCGGAGATAATGATCCAATAAGAAATGTATGTCTGTTAAAGACTTTCCTTCAAGAAGGAATCAAGTGCCATATGAAAAATATCATACTGTTTTTCCTACCACATTCAAAGGGTGATTCCACTGAATTTAAATGATGGAAAAGCCAAACATACTTTTAACTCATTGGCCTTGATAAAAGGGGTTTCTGAAGGTCTATAGAATATCCTTGAAAAAGGTATTACTATAGAAGTTGATGGTGTAGAGATGATCTGTTTGAAAGTCTCTATCACCAGCTCAGAAGAAGATTATTGAATATCTTCAGAGGTAGTTGCACTCTGGTAGGTGCTCTATCTCACTTCTGAGTATGTCAACATCATTGATATGTCTGATGCTTGGACTATCTTTAAATCCTTGTGCTCAGATTTATGGGAATCAGTTTTGAAGCTTGTCTAGTTACACTTCATCTAATCTTTCAAGCAAATTCTGAGAAGATTGGTTTAGATTCAAACCTGAGGTCACCGTTATTCAAGAAGTTATACAACTTGAATTTATTGTGCTTTGTTAGTTTGTCTTGCAAATCTTCAAATAAAAGAAATGAAATTAGATGATGAAAAGCTATCTAACATATCACCTTTCCTAAAACTTAGTTCTTTGGAATGTCTGATGATGAGGAATTTATATTTCTTGTCAGAAGAACTTCTTAACCAACTTAATAGGCTGTAACATCTATTGATAGAAGAGTAACTTTATAAGCTTCTGAAATATTAGTATTTCAACTGATTTCCCAGATCTGAAAGCAAGGAGAAACACTACCAGGACCTAATATTAGCTAATCTTCACTGCATATTCTTTTGAAGATGACATTAGTGCAGGATTCAGATAAAAGAGTAATTTGGCTTTGCAAGTCATTACTGCTTCTGAAAAAGTATCTGTGTCCTGAAATAATAATCAAGTATTGAAGAGAAAGAGATTATGCCAGATCTATCTTGCTTCAATATTTGATAATAAGGAGTGTGCTCTTTAAGGTGATATCTTAAGAGACTCCGTTGCTCCTTAATTGAGGGTCATCATGGAATTTGTGTTAAAAGACAATTCTATGAGAAGTCTTCAATTTTTCTTTGAGTTCTGTCAGCAACACTATGACAGTGCCTTAATTTGTTTTGTTCCAATCTCTGATAGCTAACATTATCTGGTTTTATGCTTGTCAATGATTTCAAAGTCAAAAGATTTAATCCTAGACAATGAGATCAGTGACTCTGCTTAGAACAAGATTTTGTTCTTATCATAACTCATCCTAGACTTATACTCTGGAATGAATTATGGTTCTGCTATCAGATTGAGGCACAAGGAAAAGAAAAGAATGTCAGTACTTACATGTATGGTCTCAAAGAAATAAGAGTGTCATTATTCAAATGTATTTGCTACAGATATCAAAAAAAGGAGCAGAGGCATCTTCCATGGTATTTATCAAAGGTTGTTTACAACATTCGATGGAAGAAGAGCCCACAACCTAGACTCAAGTGCTAGAGGTACTGAGTTTGGTGAGAGAAGTGGAGTCATTGGTTTAACAACCATTCAATCAGAATCCACTCAAAGCGGTGTTCAGACTCTATGGTCAAGTCTGAATACTAATACGAGTCTGACTGAGAAAATAACAAAAAAAGGGTATGCTTGTTCTTTCCTGGCTTATCTCTTTATTCAATGAGATATTTCTGTAGATGTAAATACAAAGTTTTAGTTAGATTTCAAGAGAAGCTCTTTTGGAAAAAGGATCTTCAGAAATCTTTAAGAAGAAACTCTATTGTATTTATCTATAATGAATATTTCATTAAGCTAGATGATGATCATATTTATTGAAACAATATCCTCACTTTTTGTGATGTTACTATTATTTGTTAGTTGTCAAAGGAAACAATTCAATATTCATCTATCACTCACGACTCTTGTTTCAAGAGGAAGTATTGGTTCTGAATAGAATCTTGGAGACTATTGACAGACAAAAGACATCTCTCTCTAAGTCTAGAACTACTAGACTCTGATGGATGATAGCTTCTGAAAGTTGTCAGATTCTGAGATTCAGAAGAGGATTCTTTATTTCTGATAAATCAGTTTAAGTAATAGGTTTTCATAAAACTTTTATATTACTTAAATTTTCATAAAGGAGAAATTCATCTAATGGATTCAAGAAATCTGCTGGATAAGAACCTTTGGGTAATGATGCTTTCTTTTTATATATTTGCTGTCTCAAACCCCTGTCTTATGAAACATCATTTTGTGTCCTTTTTCTGACAAGATTCTCATTCCTTTAGAATTTTGTTCAGTTCTTATTCTTTTTTTTTGTTTTCTCTTTGGCTGTGTTCTGATCAAGCCAAACTTTCGATGAGTTTCCTAGTCAATTCTTCCTTGAATCAACTGGTTGTCAACAATAAAAAGTTTGTGGATTTTAATGAGTTGCTTATATTGGGTTTTAACTTCTGGAAGACTGTGTATGAACAAAGATGGAATGGATACTTGGAGATGCTATGTGGTTTCACTTATCTAGATCTTGTCAAAGAGTTTTGGATTAATACCTCCATTGTTGAGCTGAATTCCGAGTGTGTTATTCTTTCTATAGTAACTGGTGTTTCTATAATAATAACCTCTAAAACAATTTCTAATGTGATCAATTTTGAGGAAACTGGAGAAATTCCAGGAACTCTTGTTTGGAAACACTATCTTCCTACTTGGCATATCTTTATAGATCCATCTAATACATCATTGGTCTCAAATCTTCGTCTTGATGCATTTGTTTGGAATTAGATTTTGAATTCAAACTTGCTGCCTAAGGATAAGGATTTAGACCTCATGGACCCTATTGAAAAAGAAATGCTATTACTTCTCAATTCAGACTTGCAGATTGATCTCCCTCGTGTTATGTTTGACTATTTGAAGAGGAATCTTTCTTCCTTTCACAAGGGAAAAATTTTCTTCATTCCTTATGGACGAGTTCTTTCAAAATTACTTGTTCATCAGGGAGTTATCATAAGTTCAGAGGCTGATTCATCTAAAATCTGGAGATACAAGTTTGAAGCTATCTATGAAAGATTCTGATGTTAGATTTCTACATAGTTATGCTTTGTAATTGTTAAAACCTTTGTATTAAGTAATCTTATTAATAATTCGTGTTTGTTCATGATGATGTGTAGTTTAAACTGTTATTTATATATTTATTGTTGTTCTAAAGGATTAATGAAATGGGATTAAGAACTCAAACATGCAACAATTCTAATTAGTTAAATGGAAGATATTACAAATTATTTAGACTTTCTAGTCTGTTGGATTTTCCCGAAGGTATTCCCTAGGATCATTTGACATGTCCAGATTATCTAAATAATCTTTCCATTATTCCTTATCAAACTCCAAAGCCTCATTTCTCGGATAGTTTATGCGTTTGGACTCAGAAGTTCTTCTTCTGGAAGTCTTCAAAAAGAATGTTGAAGAAGTGTGCGCTTATGAAGTCATCTGCTTGCTAGTAGATCCTTCAGCTGCTGCTTTTCCTTTGGTTGCTTGAGTTGCTGCATTCAGTATGGCTGCCTTTCTGAAATCTCTCTTTGGAACCCAAATTAGTTTTTGTTTATACATCTTGGTGTTCTAAAGATTAAGTGATTAAGGGATAGAGTATGCTATGAGTTTTTATAGACTTGTTACATTTATTGTCTTGAGTATCTGTTATTTTAATATTGATTAAGTCAAATCAATGTTTTAATAACGACTCTTGATAATGTTATCTAACAGTCTGACCTATTAAGATTCCTTTTTAACAATAGTAAGTATTATAGTTAACACGCTTAACTGTTGCTTCTAGTGTCAATATTACTTCATTAATGTTTTATCAGAATATCTAATAGGTAAATAAGGTGTTTTTATGATTGCATTATATTTACTGGTCAAAATAACTTCTTATCATTAATCAAGCTTAAAGGATTACATAATAACCTAAGAATCTAGTTTGAACTAAGACTAAGCTCTATCTATGTCATCCAGTGCCTTATAGTAGAAGTTATTGCCAAAATCATAAAATGGCTCATCTGCATCAATGTTCTCCTCTTCTGCTTCTGGGACAACAAGACGGTGAAACATCTCCTTGAGCCTCTTCCTTTTTGTCTTTTTCATGGATATCTTCCGTGGCTTCAAAACAGCTACTGATGGGCCTACTTCTGTAGGTCTTTGAGGTACTACTGACGAAGTCTCATATGAAGTATTCAGGGAAAAAGGCATAGGACCAGTAGTAGAAGCTTCTGAAGCTCCTAGCTTTAGAGGGTTTTGGATATTCAGGCTTGTAGAGTTCTGTGTAACCTCTGTTACAACAGAAATTGTGTTGCTCTTAGTTGATGACTCCATAATATTTTGGTTAATGTTGATGAAAATGAACTAGGTTTTGATTGCTTTTATAATGACTTCTGAGTAACCCAAATGACTGATTTAAATCCTTGCTTGATTCTTTGAACAATAACGACCACTAAAAATTTAAAGCATGCACTATACAATCCTTAAAGACCCTTGTTACTTTATCGTTTTTCATTTCTTGGAAACTGATCCTGTGATGCTATTATGACTGTAATTATTTTCTTCTTCTCTTTTTATTTCTTTTTTATGTGACAAAAGGGGGAGAAATAATGGTAGGTATTTAATTAGAAACTGAACCCATTGAGTACCTATTCAGTTGTACATATTGGTCATTTATAATTTTATTCTTTAAATTTATGTTATTATGGTTATCTTGCCCGGGCGACACATTTTAACTTTCTTGTACATAGAACTAAGGAGGAGCTTACAAACCTCAGCCTTAGCCTATCAGACTCAGAAGGAGCTTACAAACCTCGTATTCGGATATTGCCAAAGGAAGTTAAAATATTATTTTTGGTTTTCTTAAATATGGAACTAAGGGGGAGCTTAAAAACCTCAACCCTGGAAATGTTTGACTAAGGGGAAGCTTACAAACCTCAGACTCTGATGTTACTAAGAAAACTGAATTACTTTTTCTTGAAAGTAGTACTTGGTATGAGTCTACAAAACTCAGCTTTAGACTATAAGACTCAGGGGGAGCTAACAAACCTCATACCCTGATGGTGCAGAGAAAATTATAACTGCCCAACATTGTCCTTTAAATACTTATGTTTGTCATAATAAAAAAGGGAGAGATTGTTAGAACAAGATTTGTTCATGACATATTTTCCTTGGGTTTTGATGATAACAAAGTATTGAAAGAACAATGGTTTATTTGATGTGTGTTACATGTGTGCAGGTTCTAATACTTGTAAATATTATAGTCATAATCTATTTTACATTAGCACACTTGGGAGTTGCTGAATTGCTAGCTTCTGGTGGTAGAATCTGAAGAACACTTGCTAAGAGATGTTTGGCGTAGACTCTAAAGCTGAAGGTTTCAACATTGGAAGAAGCAACATAATTGTCTCTACACTTAAAGAATACAAATTGGCTTCTGGTACCATTCAGAGTTGGTGATAAATCTGAAGATGTCCGTACTGCAGAAAGCATGTTGTATTGTCAAATCAGTTTGTTAGCTAAAGTCTACAGATTGCAAGGCTCAAGAAAGGCTGACATGCTTTACGGATATCTACTCTCAACGGCTCTAATAGTACAAGATTTCTTGAAGACTCAAAATTTAAACATGTTACACATTGGATCAAGACTTCTGGTGTATCTATCTTCAATGTCTCTTGTACTATGGAGAAAAATCGAAGACTCTTGATCAAATTACCTCTTCAACGATTAGTTTCTGCAAAGGCTATATATATGGCTGAAGGTTCAAACTGAATCTTTAACAAGGATTATCCAGAAGAATGAGTAATAAGATCATCAATTATCAATACTATTGTATATGAAATTTTATGTTGTATGTTGTAATTGTAAAAGCTTTAAGATTTCTTACACATTGAATATCTTAGAAATCTTAAGTGCTTTAGATCTTTGTTATGGTGATTTCCCGTAGCTATGATACTTGTATCAAGTACACCTTATTCTCTTTTCTGTTGAACTTGTTTAGCAGTTTAGATCAAAGTCTCTTGCTATGTATTTGAGCAAAAGTCTTAAGTCATTGGGACTTAAGTAAGGAAGTCTCGAGCCAAGATGCTTGAGCCATGTAAGTCTCCTTGTATGTGCTTGAGTAATGCAAGTCTTAATCAACTAGGTTAATTGAGCAAAAGTCGTAAGTCATTGGAACTTAAGCAAGGAAGTCTCGAGCCAAGATGCTTGAGCCACGTAAGTCTCTTGCTTTGTGCTTGAGTTGTGAAAGTCTTAATTAAGTGGATTGATTGAGCAGGAAAGTCTTGGGCCAATGTGGCTTGAGCAGGTTGGCTTGGTACATGAAATTGGGAGCAATAAGTCTTGAATCTGAGGGGTTTAAGCAAGGAGGCTCGTTTCATGGGACTTGGAGCAGAAGTCTCAGCCAGTGTGGCTTAAGCAAGTTGGCTCGGTACATGAAATTAGGAGCAGTAAGTCTTGAATCTGAGGGGTTCAAGCAATGAGGCTCGTTTCATGGGACCTGGAGTAGAAGTCTCGGCCAGAGTGTCTTGGAGCAGAAGTCTTGGGTTGTGGGCCTAAGCAAGGAAGTCTTGGGTTCGTGGAACCTAGCAAGAAGTCTCGGGTGAGGATCTTGAGCAAGAAGTCTTGGACCTTGAGTCTGAGCAAATGTAAAAGTCTTATGCAGAATGCATAAGCGATTGTAATCATGATTTGATTATAGTGAAAATATCTTGTGAAGCAAGAGGGCTGGTATACTCTCAGTTTGGGAGGAACCAGTATAAATATTTGTGTCTTCTGCTATTATTTATTTTCTTCTGTTAACATTCCGCTGCTAAGAATTAACCAGAATCTGAACACCGATTTAGATCTAAACTCTGATAAGATGCAAACTAAGAAAATGGAAAACATATTTCAACCCCCATTCTTGTGTACTTTTCTCACCTTCATTAACTACACAAAGATTTGATACACGAGGAGAGGTGATAAGGTGGATTAAAGAGGTTAGTGTTAGTTCTTGGATTGGCTGGAATTTTGGTAAAACAAAGTATGTTCAATGTTGATGTCAAGGTACTGATGTTACAACATTGAGTCTTAACACTGGGCTGTGTTAAGTATTTATATTGTTGAAGTTGGATGTCTGATGTCACATGGCGATGTTGTGACATTAGATCTACAGAATTAATAACATCAGGTTGTGATGTTGTTAGGGTTTGCGTGTTAGCTGGAATTGTGGAGAGCAAGCTGTCTCTCATTGGATGCGAATATCTTGGGATAGATATT
This sequence comes from Lathyrus tuberosus, assembly GCA_022829125.1. NCBI lineage: Eukaryota > Viridiplantae > Streptophyta > Magnoliopsida > Fabales > Fabaceae > Lathyrus > Lathyrus tuberosus. The sequence goes on along the minus strand of JALAZF010000104.1, from coordinate 2,311,933 downwards.
TTCTGCTGCATAGGAGATCTGGTGCAGATTTGTAGGAGATTTAAAAGGTTGAAGATTTGAAAAGATTTTAGGAGAAAATCTGTTTTAAATATTTAGTTTTAAATAACAAATCAGGTCAGATATTGTAGCAAGTCCAAGACCAATTCAAGGAGCTATATAAAGCGCACGAGTTCTAGAGAAAAGGGACGAAGAAGGGAGAGCTAAAGACTGATTGTCGTTTGTGTCTTCGTTTATGATTTGTAAACCATTCTAGTGTGAATCGGTATTAGTGTTTTGAGTTGTTCTTGATCAAAGCTGTGAAGCAGAATCAAGTAGTGATATTCAAAGGGTGTGATCTTTGAAGTGTTTTAGGGATTGAGTAGTGTTCTCATATCTAAGTGGTTTCTTAGGTAGAAAATCACTAGTAGGAATTAAGTTTAGGAGATTGTCAACTGGGCTGTTGAGTCTGTGAATTAATTCTACAAGTAGTGAATTTCATCCCTGGCTTGGTAGCCCCCAGACGTAGGTAGTTAGACCGAACTGGGTGAACAATTCTTTGTGTTGATTTGTTTCTGTTATTGCTGTCCATTGTACAGAGTGTGTTGTTGTGACATTGCACCTTAACATCACACGTCTGATACCAGAATTTCAATTGGTATTAGAGCAGGCATCCTGTCTGTCTCTAGGTGAGATCTAGGGAAGTTACTTTCTGGTGTAAATATGGACAAAGAAGTTGGAGGATTCGTCAACAGACCCCCTATTTTGGATGGATCCAATTATGACTATTGGAAGCCAAGGATGACTACTTTCTTAAAATCCTTGGACAGCAGGGCATGGAAGGCCATTATTAAAGAGTGGAAAGCACCTGTTGTGTGTGAAAAAGATGATGCTGGCAAAGATAAAGAAGGAACCTCTAAGCCAAAGCCTGAAGAAGAGTGGACCAAGGAAGAAGATGAGCTTGCCCTTGGCAATTCCAAAGCTCTAAATGCAATTTTTAATGAAGTGGATAAGAATATTTTCAGGTTAATCAATACCTGTGAAGTTGCTAAGGAAGCGTGGGATATTTTGAAGGCCACTCATGAAGGTACATCTAGAGTTAAAAAGTCAAGACTTCAGATTTTAACATCAAAATTTGAAAGCCTGAAGATGAAGGAAGATGAGACTATTCATGACTTCCACATGAATGTTCTGGAGCTGGCTAATGCATCCAGTGCTCTTGGTGAAAAAATGTCAGATGAAAAGCTTGTAAGGAAGATCCTTAGGTCCCTTCCTAAGAAGTATAAGATGAAGGTAACTGCCATTGAAGAATCACAAGACATCAGCAAGCTAGTCAGGTTATGCCTCCCCAATATCACAAGAGCATGCAAGCTGCAAGGTTCAAACAGAACATGCCTCATCAGATGTCTCAACATCAGGAAAACTGGTATGGATATGGATACAACAATGTTGTGCCTCATTACTATGGAAGAAGGAAGCCTCATCACCATGGGAGACAGCCTAGAAGACAGCATCCTCAGTTCAGGAGACAGTCTACCTATGGTAAAAGACATCAGCATCATAGAAGACAGACCAACACTGGAAGGAGGAGACAACACTATGGGTGGAAGCCACAACAATATCATAATGGTAGAAGATATAACCAATTCAGAGATGACAGAGTGAGATGCTTCTATTGTGGAAGGTTTGGACATATGCAGTACTCTTGCTTCAAGCTCCATGGTTATCCAAATTATGTTCCTCAAACCAGACAGAAGGAGGTCAGACCTAAAGTTGCTAAACAATGGGTTCCTAAGGAGAAGGTGAAATGTCTTTTAGCCCACACCTCAGATAGCCAGATTGATAAGTATACATGGTACTTTGATAGTGGATGTTCAAAGCACATGACTGGAGTCAGAACTCTGATAGTTGAAGTCAGTCGTTGTCCCTCTCATGAGGTTATGTTTGGAAATGGCGAAAAAGGTGTAGTTGCAGGAGTTGGAAAAGTGAAAGGTGATGGTAGACCTGAACTGGACAATGTTCTGTTTATCAACGGTTTAAATGCAAATTTGATCAGCATAAGCCAATTGTGTGATGAAGGGTACAACGTTAACTACACTAAAGATGAGTGTGTGGTTTCTGATGAGCATAATCAGGTTGTGTTAAAGGGTATAAGATCTAAAGATAATTGCTATCAATGGATACCAAAAGAGGTCAGCGTATGTGGTAATGATGTTGTAACATCAGATGGTAACATCAAGCATGAAAGAATTCTGAAAGGACAATCAGAATTAATGAATTTTGATCCTTTGAAAAATTCAAAAGGAAAGTTTGTGTGGAGGGAGAAAGTCATTTACACTCAAAATCAAGCTCCTTGCCTTAGACCATCATTTCCTAGTGTTGCAACATCACGCTTCTTCAAAGCCCTGTTCTCGCGACTGTTCATCTCCTTTGCTTTCAAGAATCAATCCTTACTAAATCCCACCTATCTCAACGAATTCATGGCTTCTCCTTACAAGAAATCTGCGTGTCAAAGTTCTACAAAAGGAATGACTAGGGTTTCCTCAGAAGAGGGATTTGCAGAAGAAGCTTTGAATGTAGAACCCATCTCTATGATGCTTCCAGTCTCAGGAAATACTAGACCTTAGAAATATCAACCTGTGAGAGCTTCAAAAGGTAGTACCTCTAATCAATCCACTCGCATGAAGTTTGACGATAGCGAGAGTAGGGCATTTGTGAGGAGTGTGCTATTTGGAGACAAACCTAGAACTACCAACCCTCGTCCACAAACTGTTGAGGAAAGGGTAGATGTTGATAAGAGCATGGGGCAGATCGTTGACAAAATCCTTGAGAAAGGACTTCCTATTAAGGGTATATCTAGACCCCTGAGACAAATGGCTGCTGATCAGTGTACAAGAGAAAAGAGTGACATACAATCTACTGATACAAATCTTCACAGATTAGCTGTCTCCGAATCGAAGATGCTGAGAAGGAAGTTGAAGTGGATACTGAAGTAAGTAGTGGAGAAGATGATATTCATGGTGAAGGGGATGTCAGAACATCGCCTAGTAGGGATGCTGAGACTACTCCTGGAGGAGAAAAGAGTACTGATGTGGTTAATGTTGATGACTTATCTGATGATGAAGTCATTGGAAGAGCAGTGACTGGTCTGGCTAAGAGATTAAGGACAAGGAAAGAAAAGCAGGTTGAATCGTCCCCAAAGAAGTCTTCTGATGATAAGAGGAAAAAGACTGTTGTTGGGCCAACAAAAGCTTGGAGTAAGGTCGAGGTGAATACAAGAAAGAGGAAGATTATGGAACAATCTGAGTCTGAGCATGATGATGAGGATGATGTTCAGAACATCACTCATGTCAGAAAATCTATTGCAAAAAGGATTGCAGACAAAGTCCCAGATGTTCCTGTGGATAACATCTCCTTCCACCGTGCAAGCAATGCCTATATGTGGAAGTTAATTTACCAAATGAGGATTGCTCTTGAGAGAGAGATTGGCAAAGAAGCCATGGAGATTAAAGAAGTGATGGAAGGAATTAAAGCTGCTGGGTTAATGAAAACTGTGTGTGGATTTTCAAGATGCTATGATGGCCTGGTAAAGGAATTCATAGTAAATCTTCCTGTAAATATCTCTGACAAGAGCAATCCAGATTTTATGAAGGTCTTTGTTAGAGGAAAATGTGTTGAGTTCTCTCCTAAGATTGTCAACAACTACTTAGGAAGAGAGGATGCATAGTATACAGAACTGGAGGATACAGATAATGAAGTGTGCAAGGAAATTACTGCTGGACAGGTTAGAGTATGGCCATTAAAAGAAAAGCTACCAACTAGCAAACTGAGTGTGAAGTATGCTATACTACACAGAATTTGAGCTGCAAACTGGGTGCCCACTAATCACAAAACCACCACAGTTGTGGGATTAGGAAGGATTATCTATGCTGTTGGTACACAGAAAAAGTATGACTATGGCACATACATATTTGATCAGACTGTAAAACATGCAACAACAAATGCTATTAAAATGCCTATAGCATTTCCTTCTCTCATTAGTGGAGTCATTCTGAGTCAACAACCAGGAATATTGACTTGTGCTGATAAAGCATGCAAGAGGGAGTCTCCATTATCCTTGCATCATAAATTGTTTATGGGAAGTCATGTTGCAGATATTGTCTCAACATCAAATGCTGGTATCAAGAAGAAAACTTCCAAGGCTGATTTACTAGCAGAGCTGAAGGCAACCCGCAAAGACTTGGATGATGTGATTAATACCAGTCTGGCTAGAAAAGAAAAGATTGAGAAGATGATCCAATCTTTGGAACAAGATGATCATGCTGACTTTGAAGATGAAAGACAAGATGGTGCAGATGGTGCAAGTTCAGAAGAAGACTATCTTATTTGCTTTTGCTGCTAGTAGGTTTAGTTTTTGTTTCTACAATGTTGTTTTTGTTAGCACTTAAGGTGCTTGGTTTGTAACTTGATTATTATGTTGTTTATGCATTCTTTACGTTTTGTTCTATGATTTGTTATGTCTGTTTGCTGTCTGTAAGACTAACAATGAGAGCTAGGGTAGTACTTCCTGTCTAGTTAGTCTGACTTGATGAGCTTGTCAAATTGTGGCTAAAAAGGGGGAGAAGTAGCCAAGAGAGAGAGCCTATCAAAGAGGCTGTTGCTAAGTGCAGAAATTAAGGGGGAGTAATTGCTGAACAGCTGCTATGCTGGTTGTTGCATTGAGGGGGAGTGCTAATCGCTGCTAATAATAAAATATGTGCAGCTGTTTGAATGTTTGAAGAATGTAGCTGTTTTGTTGCTGCAGTAGAGGTTTGTGAAGTCTTTATTGAAGATGCTGGTTTGTGAAGTCTTTATTGAAGATGTTGCTGCTTGGAGATTCAAAATCATTGATTGAAGTTTTTTCCGCTGCTGAAGTCTCTGAAGGTGCAGAGTGCAGAGATTGTTTTAGCCAAAATTAGCCAAAGGGGGAGATTGTTAGTTCTTGGATTGGTTGGAATTTTGGTAAAACAAAGTATGTTCAATGTTGATGTCAAGGTACTGATGTTGCAACATTGAGTCTTAACACTGGGCTGTGTTAAATATTTATATTGCTGAAGTTGGATGTCTGATGTCACATGGCGATGTTGTGACATTAAATCTGCAGAATTAATAACATCAGGTTGTGATGTTGTTAGGGTTTGCGTGTTAGCTGGAATTGTGGAGAGCAAGCTGTCTCATTGGATGCGAATATCTTGGGATAGATATTTTCTGCTGCATAGGAGATCTGGTGCAGATTTGTAGGAGATTTAAAAGGTTGAAGATTTGAAAAGATTTTAGGAGAAAATCTGTTTTAAATATACAGTTTTAAATAACAAATCAGGTCAGATATTGTAGCAAGTCCAAGACCAATTCAAGGAGCTATACAAAGCGCACGAGTTCTAGAGAAAAGGGACGAAGAAGGGAGAGCTAAAGACTGATTGTCGTTTGTGTCTTCGTTTATGATTTGTAAACCATTCTAGTGTGAATCGGTATTAGTGTTTTGAGTTGTTCTTGATCAAAGCTGTGAAGCAGAATCAAGTAGTGATATTTAAAGGGTGTGATCTTTGAAGTGTTTTAGGGATTGAGTAGTGTTCTCATATCTAAGTGGTTTCTTAGGTAGAAAGTCACTAGTAGGAATTAAGTTTAGGAGATTGTCAACTGGGTTGTTGAGTCTGTAAATTAATTCTACAAGTAGTGAATTTCATCCCTGGCTTGGTAGCCCCCAGACGTAGGTAGTTAGACCGAACTGGGTGAACAGTTCTTTGTGTTGATTTGTTTATGTTATTGCTGTCCATTGTGCAGAGTGTGTTGTTGTGACATTGCACCTTAACATCACACGTCTGATACCAGAATTTCAGTTAGAATTAGAAATAAAGCAACTCTTATCATCACTCATTAAAATACAGAAATAGGAAAGAGAGGGAGAAATAACCAAGTAATATTTGATTGTGATAAAGGTGGGAAATACAAGGATACCGATAGTGGAATATAAAGTGCCACTAATAAATGTGATTTTCCATTCAAAATCAGGTTAACACCGTTGAAAGATGGGTTCGGATGGAATGTCGATGTAAAGTTTGGACTTCATAACCATGATTTACCTGAAAGATTAGAAGGTCACTCATTTGTTGATAGGATAAGCGCATATGAGAAGTAACATGTTGTTGATTTGACAAAGCGACATGTTCCACCTAGATACATATTGCTTTCCTTGCTAGAGAGAGAGAGAGATATGGAAAATATCACCCGAATCACGCAAATATATTAACATAAGAGTAAGTTATAAAAAGATATAAAAGGTCCTAGAAGTGAGGTATAACATTTATTTAAGTTGATATAGGATTCAAGTTATATTTATAGGAGTAGAAGAAGAGATGACCTGTAAGTTCTAAGAGATATTTTTTTGGACCCATCTAAACTCAATCAAGTTGTTGAATATTTTTCCTATCGTGTTAGTTATGGAAAAAACTTCCAAGATAAACAAATATATACAACCTTTATTTTAAATAGTTGGCATGACATCAACCGAGTTGACATATGGTGTTGCATTTTCCTATATGGAATATGAGCAGACAAATAAATTTTATTGGGTGTTGGATAATTTGAAACAATTGTTTGTCAAGAAAGATTTATGTTCATAAGTGATTTTGACTAATAGAGATCTTGCTTTGATGAATACAATTGAAGTTGTGTTTCCAAGGATGATTAATATTCTTTTTTTATTTCACATCAACAAAATGCAAGCAATATGCGGTGAATGACATACAAAAGGCGATGAATACATTATGGATAGAAGTTGTATGGGCTAGCGATGAGGTTGAGTATGCTCAATGGTTTCAACAACTTGACCAGGCATGTGTAGATTGTCGTGAATTTATTGATTATGTGAATGATACATGGTTGAATCCTCATAGGCCTGAATTTATTGGAGCATGGATTAATCGAGTGTTGCATTTGGGTAACACCATGACTAATATGTATTTACCATTAGTATTTTTAGTTTGTATTTTTTATGTGTTGGTTTAATTTTTTTTCCTTTTAGGGCTGAGTCTACTCATTGGAAATTAAAACAGGTGTTGGGGAACAATATAGGTGTCATGGTCAAATGTTGGGAGGCTATGAATAACAACTTGAAGTTACAATTTGGCAACATAAGATATTATTTTTAAAAAAAATTATGAAGTCCAACACGCACACACTAGTCAATTTTATGGTAGTTTACGTGGATCATTATCCCGAGCTGTTTTGAGGAACATTGTTGAAGTGTTATTAAGGGTTGATTATGTGGGAAACAACAAGAAAATATGTGGATGTACTCTTGGAATGTATTATGGGTTGCCTTGTATTTGTGAGTTAGGAAGATACACATTTTGTGGTATATCGATACTAATAGATATTGTTCATGTTAATTTGAGGAAGTGATGCATAAAAGTTGAGTTGGAGGTATATGTAGATGATGGACCAGTGGATATGAATATTGCAATAGATGAATTATGGAAAATTTTAAAGTCACTGGATATTGTTGGGATAAGAGTATCAAAAAGTAGGGTTTGTGAAATTGCTTACCCCACTACGACATCAATGTGCCCACCACCTGAAAAATTAAAAACCAAAGGAGGAGTAAAGAAAAAAGGGAAGAAAATAATGGGATATGATGTTTATACAGACCCTTCATATCATGAGTATGTTAATCAAGCATCTCAATATTCAAAGAGGCCATGTACACGGCTATCTTAATGATCTAAGACTTATAATAAGCAGTCTCAATCAGAGAAGTAACCAACTTGAAAGAACCAGTTCATCCATAACTTTCCTAATCATATTAGGCCATATATGTAGTTAATGTTGTATCAGATGGAAATTGTAGATTTAGAGTCATTGCATCATTGCATGGATATAATGAGTATGGTTTGACAATGGTTAGTTGAGACATGGAAAACAAAATAAGAGACTAAAAATATCAAGTTTATATGAGAAGTTATTTGGAGATCAGTTATCATAAGTGAGAGAATTTTAGATGATATCAAATTTAGGTCCTAAACCACCAGAGAAATGGACGATGCTACCAGATATGGGTTATTTGATGGTGAATCGCTATAATTTCATTCTTGTTAGTTTATGTAATCCGTGTGTGAATTTATTTCCTATGAAAAGTTCACATTCACAAAACGTCTTCATTTATGACGTGTAAGTAATTTATGGATCCACTTTAACTTATAATAAGCACCCTTGTAAGAACAAATTTGTACTGCTTCCCCACCAAATGGAACTCCCAAGTAATCAACAACAAGACCAACAACACCTTCTTCCGTGACACCTAGAGGGAACCAAAACTCTCCCCTGATCAAAAAGTGAAGCAGACAAGAAACTTCGTTCAGTGTAATGTTCATCTTACCAAATGATATATGAAATGACGATGTCTCTCAATGTTATCTCTTTGCAAAAGATGATACCATGTTTTTTTCTATCCTCAACAAACAGGTTCTTTGGAGTGTAGATAGACCAGAGTCAGCCAACCACATATGCATCTAAGGTGTGAGACAATGTGGAATTCATCCTATAAGCTTGCTCCCGGGTCCAAAAACCTTGAGTTCTTTCTTTGGACATCTCTCCTGAAACAATTTCAAGTTTACATATTATAAAATATAAAATTACAATTACACTTTATTCAAAATAAAATAATTATCATCTGTTTACCTCGTCATACCATAAATGGTGACCAAAATAAAGCTCGTATTTTACTAGAAGAGACTTATCGTACGACCCTTTTGAAAACACTAATGGATTGGAGCAAATGTTGATCCACCTATATGCTCATCCCTCCTACCATAGGTTCTTGAGTGCCCCATTGTGCACCTAAATGTACTGGAATTCGACCGTCACGTCCTCAGGTTCGCGACATAGGAAAAAAACAAAAAACAAATTAATACATTTTTTTAAAAATAAAATCAAACCAGATGTCTATTAGCAAAGACATCTGGTGCCTTAAAAAATGCCCACCTTGGATAAATATGAGGTAAGTTATATGGTACTTTATTTTTCTTCATCGGATACCTTCTATTAAAGTTCTCTGAAGGCAAATTTAAAACACACAAACTAGATAACTTACCTGTGAGAATTCCAATTTTATAATGTATGAATCAAATAACTTTAAGAAAGACTTCCGATGGCTTTTCTATATCTGATAACTAAGGAGAAATACATTTGATTTTATGTCTATGAACCAGGAAACTTGGATTGATGATTTTTGGCACGTAACAAAATTCCTCTCTTACACTGTCTCGAAAAACTTCAAAATCAACTAAGGGGGAAAGTTAAAATTTTGAACAATTAAAATATTTATATGGGGGTATTTTAGTCAACACGTATATATTGTAGAGGTAAGAGAATAAAAGTTCGAGTATGGGATAAAATCTTTGACAAAAGGATAAAGCTGAAATCCAAAGAGCCAACGTGGCCCCGAAACAAGCGGCAAAGATGGAGAAAGAATGAGTAATAGTATCACATACTCTTGATACCATTCTAACTTGTGATAATCTCTAACACAAGTTTCATCATTTGGAATGATATCACCTTAGTGACTAAAAAATGAAATAATGATTTATTATTACATTGGACCTTAAGGTGCATTTATACGTCAAAACAATAACAAAATTAGAATAAATGACTCTAACTTAATTACAATTTAATAGTGTTAATTAAATTTAGGTAGATTTACACATATTCAATTTACATAAAATTTAGTACCAAATCTTATATAACATTGACATATATAAACTCAATTCAGGTAAAATCTAAAATTAAAATTTTAAATGATTAATGAGATCACGTACGATTCATATAGACGTATAAAAAAATAAAAAAATAAAAAAAATAAGTTTTGAAAATGCCTAAATTTACTAACCTATGTGATAGAAATGATTTTCATGTTTATCCATTCAATCTTCTTCAACTTTACACACTATCAAAACTCCTCTATATATAACTAATCATGAATGGTTATCTTAGTTAGTTAAGTCGGTTACACACATCCATACATGATGACATGCTATTATCCATATGAGATCATGTACATGTTGATGATATGATTCCATCTTTCTTGCATCATAAGTTACTCTCTTATTACTCTCCCACAAGCCTATGGAGAGGTGAGGGCCACAACTTTGAGTTTAGTGCGAAGCTCTTGAAATACTTCAATGCCCAAAGGTTTTGTGAGAGTATTCGAAACTTCCATTAAGATAGGGTCATGTTGAATCTTCATGAGTATGGAAATGACACGTTCACGAACAAAGTGAATATCTGACTCGATGTGTTTAGTGTAAGCATGAAGGATAGGATTATGAGACAAGAGAACAACACTGAGATTATCACATAAGAGTGTAAGCGAAAAGAAGGGAACATATAGCTCTTTAAGGAGATAATATAGCCATAACAAATATGATGTCATATGTGCTAAGGCATGATACTCAACCTTCGTGCTTGAGCCAACTACCATGTTCTACTTCTTAGGACTTCGTGAAATAAGATTGGGCCAAAAAAGATGCACGAACCGGAATTAGAACGCCTATCATCGGGATCACTCGCCTAATTAGAGTCATTGTAGGAGCAAATGGAATCTTACAGGATGGTGTAGTCGGAGAGAGTAGAAAACCATGATTGACGGTGCCACTTAGATACCTCAGGATACGCTTGAAAGCTGACTAATGCAAGTCTAAAGGAGAGGCCATAAATTGACAAGCTTTGTTGACACTAAATGCAACGTCTAGTCGGGTAAGTGTCACATACTGAAGAGCATCTACCATGGAGCAATACATATGTGGATCTGAAAGAGAGGGAGAGCCATGTCTGCTTAATCTGCAAGTGCTAATCATTGAGGGTAGTAACATCATTTGCATTACTCATAATTTATTTTGCAAGAAGAGCTCAAATGTACTTGGATTGAATGAGAAGAATATTCCCTGGTGACAAGCGTTTAATCTTAAAGCAAGGAAATATTTAGGAGTTCCCAACTTTTTAAGTGCAAACTTATAATGAAGAGAATATATGAATTTGTGAATGAGCATGGATGACGAGCCTGTGATGAGAATACCATCAACATATGCTAAAACATATATGGTGATACCTTAATGAGAGAAGACGAAAAAGAAATGATCATATTTACTATGATTGAAACCAAAGTAAACTAATGCTTGATTCAACTTCACATACCATGCACGAGGAGCCTATTTAAGTTCATACAATGCTTTCTGAAGTTTGCACACAAGGGAATGATCATCCTTCTTAAAGCCAGGAGGTTGATACACATAAATATCCACATGTAAATTTACATTCAAAAAGGAATTATTAATATCCATTTGTTAGAGTTCCCATTTGTGAGTAAGAGCTAAATTTAGAATGACACGGATGGTAACTAGTTTGACAACCAGAGAGAAGGTCCATTGAAGTCAAAACCAAATTACTAATGATAGCCATTTGCAACCAAACATGCTTTATCTTTATTCGAAATGTCATCAAGATTCTTTTTCACCTAAAATCCACTTGCAACCCACAAGTTTCTTATGAGGTGGGAAAATGGTTAATGTACATGTCTAATTATCCAAGAGAACCTTACACTAGTGCAGGAAAGACTTTTTACATCGGGCGAAAATCACATTTTACATCGGGTCTGAGCCCGATGTAAAGCCAAGCGATGTAATAAATCAAAGACATTTTACATCGGGTAATAGCCCGATGTGAAAAATACACTTACTACATCGGTTGACTGTTACGTCTGATGTGAAATATGGGTTTAACTTTATTTATTTTTAAATAAATGCACATTTAACATCGGTTGCATTTCTGGCCCGATGTAAAATGTAGGTTATTACATCGGTTGCCTTTCCGGCCCGATGTAAAATATAGGTTTTTACATCGGTTGCAAGGCGCATCCGATGTAATATGTATGTTATCTTTCTTAAAAAATTAGACTTTTTTAGTGGAATCGAGGTGGAATCCTTGTATTTTTTTTATACCTAAGTTTTCATAAATAAAAATAAAAATAAAAATAAAGAATAAACCAATAGGCGAAAGCAATAACTATCATCCATCTAAATATTTATTATCTTTGTCTGAATTGTTTTTTATTTTTTTAGTAACCATGAAATGAATATAGGTTATAAATTGATATGAGAAAACAAGTTTTGTAACCGAATAATAATTCATTATGTAATTGTGTTTGTAATACTGAATCATAAAAACATCCTAAAAGTAATACTTTTGCTTATTTCATTCACAGATAAGCTTAGAACTTCTTGATGAATTCGTAAATGTAGTTACTGATTTCCTCAGCTGCTTCTTCATTGTTGAAGTGAGCCACACCTTTATGCACAATCACTTCCTCCAAATTTGGCACATCTTCCTTAAATCCTCCACCAAATATATACTCTGATTGATTTAATGAGGTGTATACCGAGTCTAACTCACCAGTAATGAATTTCACAGGAATTTGGATTTTCACTCCATTCCATGGTGCCAACAGCTACAAATTTCTACAATACAAATAGTAATATTTTTTCTGTCATTAGAATTATATGATAACAAATCTATGAGCTATTAACATCAAAACTAATATGAGGCATCACAGAGAATCAAAACAATACAGGTTCAAGTTTCTATAATAGTTTAGTCCTCCAGTGAAGCCAAATTTCTCAAATTTGGAGACATAATATGCAAGATCATCTTCTGTGAGCCAAGATGGAAGAGTGTTCGGGGTATTGAGATCGAATCCAGTTCCATACTCTCCCTTTGGAAGGATTGGAGGACCAGGTTTCCGAGCTGTGAGGATATCTTTCAGCACATATGCAGTGCCAACTTCAGCAATCCCAGCTTCCATTTTGCCCGGTTCCTGTGATTCGGATCGAAAACAGTTATGATATCATGTGTCAATAAACAGTTACTATAATTAAAACTAAAGAAATAATGGAACGGACCTGAAATATGCAAATATAATAATCGTCACCGTAAGCAGCACGCATGGCATCAACGATCCTGATTTTCGGGTTTCTGTGGAGGAAGGGAACACTGAGACAGACATAGGCTTTGATTTTTTCAGAGCGAAACACGAAAAGGTACCAACCAATGATAGCACCCCAATCATGAACAACAAGATATACTTGTTCAACATCGAGTAAATCGATGAGTGCAACGATATCACCTACTATATGAAAACCTGTGTAGTGGCTTACTAAAGCTGGAGCATCGGTGTCGCCGTAGCCTTGAAGATCTGGAGCCACAGCACGGTAACCGAGTGAGCCAAGAGTCATAATCTGGTGGCGCCATGAGTAACATAGTTCAGGGAAACCATGAAGGAACAAGACAACCGGTCCTTGTATGCCTTTCTCAGTGATATGCATTCTTTTCAACCTTTCCCTTGGCGGCATTTTGCATTACTGCTTCTATCATCTTATGTGAACTTCTACCAATGGCTTGTATACCATCTCCGTTAGGAGAACCATTAGAACAATTAGAAGCCCACCTACTTTCTTGATCAATCAGCCGTTTGTAATCTTGCATTCTTTCATTGAGAGCTGCTTGCTCATAATTGGACCTTTCTCTTGATTGTTGAGCATAAGTCAAAACCTGCAAAGTAGGTAGCCTGGTGTGAATCGTTTGCAATTTCAACTAACCACTCTTGAGATGCCAAATGACAATTGATAATATGACATAAATTTCTATGTAAACAACACATTTAAAGACAAAGCTGGTTCTAAACCTGGTTAATGTATGGCTCCATTTAATGCAACAGTTCATACCCCTACAAGTTAAATTGATTGATGATAAGAATGTTGTGACAAAGAATATGTGAAAGAATACTTAAAACAATATATGTTTACCTGTTTGAAGTAACGAAGATGTGCATCCATGGTCCCACTTATCTGCTTCCAAAAATTCAGATCTCTTATTTGCTTCAACATTTGACAGGGCAGTAACCTGGGCAGAGATTTTTAAAGCTTATTTCGGAAAGTAACGGTAAAATTATTACTTATATACTTCAAATCAATTAAACTTACTATGAAGCTCCTAAATCATGCCCCAAACATGTAAGGTTTAATAGAATGATATCACAAATCTAAGTTGACTCAACAAGTGAGGTATACAAAGCTTACCTCTTCTAGAGCATGGGCTACATCAGTTTTTGTACCTTTTCTCAGTGACAAAAACTTTTCATGAGTCTGCAAGAGTAACAAATTTAGCAATCATCAGACAAAAACTTGATTTCATAGCTTCTAATACTGTTGACTAAAAACAATATCGGTTTCTGCAGGTCTATTTTAATATTCAAGAGGTAAAACAGAAAGTTCAAATCCAATACCAAGTGACAAATTGTGAAAAAGCATCACCCACAAAATGAAACTCATCATGCGCACGTCATTGTGCAAATTCATCACAAATCATGAATAATCAATAATAGTGTAACAACAGTGAATCATGAACAAGAAACAACAAGGAATACTTTTAATCATGCCAAAAGAAGCTATAAATCAAAATTTAACTTGTAAAGATGCACCATACTTGTGAACTGCTACATGACAGAATGCAAGACAAGCCTTATAATGAATGACAGATATAATAAATATATACTTACATCGAATGAAGAAGAAAATCCATATTTTTTCTTAATTTGACTGACTGCACCAATTTTCTCATCTGGTTGCTCTTCCTTATCTGATGTTTTCTGGTTGTTGCCCTTCATCTCTCTCATTTTTCTTGCATATTGATGCCCGATATTATTTACCATTGTGCTTAACACAGTGTACTTTGCCACAACCTAATGACAAAACATGAGATCATTATCAATTTGACCATGAGTACTGGAAAACATAATAAGATCCTGTCCTCTATATAAATCCCCTATATTAGCCCAGGTTTCATAGCATCTAGAGTAGTTCATTCAAGTTCTTGTTTCTTAGGTCAAATATGGACATAAGAAACCATAGTTTGCATAAAATCCTTTACAGGTGCAATGTGAAATTAAGGAAAGATTCTGTCATACCAGAACAATGTCTCCTCTGGATGAACAACATATATGTTTGTCAGGAAACGACTTAAACTTAGGAGGTGAATAAGTGAAGCCTCTAATTGAATTCTTCACTATCAAAGATAAGTCTGGTAAAGACCTGAATCAAAACAGAAAAAGTATAAAAAAAACAATGCGCAGTGGAAAAATAATAATCAAAATATTGGTAAGTCTAGTTCTAGGCATGTTGTATACTCATCAATTTACTATGAAAACTAAGTGCAGACTTCAGAAAGAAAATCCACCTTAGTTCTACTTTTCCAGTGATGAAAATTAGTTGTTGCGGTCGTTGTGCACGACAGATGATGGTGATTCAAGGTTGCGAAGACGTAGTTGTGCCGGCGTTGATACGAAAAGATTGTCTCCAAACCAAGATGTTGAAGTTGTTGTTGCAAGAGCTCGTCGGAAAATGGCAGAGAGAGTTTCGAATTCGGTGCTAAATGAGGATTGATGAAGGCGGCGAACGGTTGATGTAGATGTGTAGGGGATGGTGATAAATTCGCCGGCTGAAAAAATAGAGGGATTGTTGTAGGAGAGGAAAAAGGACGATGAGGGTTAGAATGAAAGGGGTTTTGTGATTTCAAATCGGAGACGGTTGACGGTGGTTTGTGGTGGCGGATCGTAGGTGGTGGTGAGGTGAACTGTTGTGTGGTTTGGTACTGTTGTGTTGTACTGAAGGTTTTAGGGTTTTGAAGAAAAAATGGCGAAGGGAAGCGAAGACGAAATGCGTTTTTGAGTAAGAGAGATTAGATTATTTGTTTTTTTTTTAAATCTCCACATCGGTTGCAAAGAGGCCCGATGTAAAGGTCTACTTTTTCACATCGGGTTCAAATTAAGGACCAATGTGAAATTATTTATAACAAAAATTCATATTATTTACGAAACTGCCACCTTGTAATTTTTTCATTTGTGAACTTTTCACATCAGGTGCAAATCTAAGTCCGATGTGAAATCCTTTATAACAAAATTTCATATTATTTACGAAACTGCCACCGCATTATTTTTCACATCAATAGAAATAAATGTATGATGTAAAATCCCTAAATCAAATATTTTTCACTTCATATTATTATGAAATCTGATGTAAAATCCTTTGACAAATATTTTTCACATCATATATCTTGAAATCTGATGTAAAATCATTTAACCAAATGTCTTATTTTTAGTAGTGTTATACTCAAGTTTCATAACTTGTAGCCAATGTGGATGATAGAGATCCCTTTAAACTAATGTTGGTTCAATATGAGTAAGTAAAGCCTTAGACTTTTAGTGACAAGTTTTGGCCCTAGTTAACATATGGTGTTCATTAAATTGATGAATTTGAGGAGGAGAGGAATATGGAATAACCGGAGATAAGGATTCATTTGAGAGAATCGTGTTTTAAAATAAGAAGGATTTAGGCTGGATCTAGGGACTGATAGGTGGTGGAGTTGATGAAGATGATGGAGTTGGAGTTGATATGTGATGGTAATGACTAGGTATAGGTATGGGCTGAGGTAGAGTAGATAGCGAGAAAAAGGACCACTTAAGAAGTTAGAGGATAATGTATAATTAGCTGGAAAAGAAGGAGAGCTATGACCCAAGGGATTAGTACTTGTCATCAAAGGGGCTTTATTCAGATGCAATGAAGGACAAGGAATTGGCTCAGGAGTACTAGCTTGGTCACATGGAATAGAAAAAAAAGTATAAGGGAATATGTGTTCATGAAAAATAATAGACCTTGCATGTTTTGCTCAAGAATTTGTAAAGCCTAGGTTGTTGTGAAATGCTTAAGAATACACACTCTTGACTCATAAACTTCAATTTATGTTTGTTATAAGGGCGAGTAAAAGGAAAGCAAGAGCAACCAAATACTTTCAGTGTGTCATGCCTAGGAAACTTGTGGTATAAAGTTTGATATGGTGAATGAAATTTAGCAAGACATGCAGTGGGAAACCTATTGATTACATGAACGGAAGAAGCAAGGTTATGTTCCTAATATCAAAGTGGAATTGAAGCATGAGACAACAATGTGAGGCACATTTCCACAATGTGCTTATGTTTTCTTTCAATTATACCATTTTGGTGAGATGTATGTGGACAAGTGAGCCTATGAGAAATGCCCAACTCAGTTAAATACTTGGTGAAAGACCTAACCTCTCCCCCATAATCTAATTTCAAGGATTTAATGGTAGTATTGAATTGTGTTTGTACAAATTTAAGAAAAAAATTTAAGGCATGAAAGGCTTAAGACTTGTGTTTTAAAAGGTATATCCAAGTGTACTTAGAACGAACATCCACAAAGACAATATAATATAGGAAACTTAATGTTGAGGGAAATGGTGTAGACCCCTACAGATCAGTATGCATCAATTCAAAGGGAGTGTGATACGTAATTAATGAAGGAGAAGCATCCAATCTATGAGATTTGCCAACACAACATGCCTTGCAAAGAAAAGTGTTTGAATTATTGGAAATTGAAATATTTCAATGTTTAAGAGCTTGTTTAATGGCTTGATAATTGTTATGACCTAGCTACTAATGCCATAAAAGAATAAGACTTTCTTTATTTACATCGGACACAACTAAACATGAAACCGAATTAGTATTTGTACAAATAGAAGTAGAGGTTTGATGAGATATGGAAGACATCCTTGAAGGCTCTATGACCAAGCTAGAAAAGAAATTCAATCCACTTGAATCAAGAAATCCTTTAAGAAAAGTGTGCTTAGAAATTTTAGATTTGATGAAACACTTGTCAGCAGGAGTTCAAACATAACATTCTTATCTCTTGAAACCTAGAAACTGATAGCATATTTCATGTAATGTAAGGTACAAGAAGAATAACATTAAGGGAAAATGTATATGTATAATAGTAATTAGAATGAATAAGATATAAACCTACATAGTTAATGGAAAGTGATTGACTATTAGCAACACTAACTCGACAGTTATGTGAATAAGATTTCTTAGAATGCAAGTAAGAAGCATTAAAGGTAAGATGGTGTGAAACACCTGAGTCAACAAACCACACCTGAGTCTTAAGGTCTCTAGGAAAAGAGTATTCATAAGTAGTACACATCAAGGCCAAGGCTTGAGGATCAGATGTAGAGGCTTCATGTTTATCAATAAACATGTAAGAAAAATGCAGAGTCTTATGTTTTTGCTTGAGTAGGAGTGAACTGCTCATCAAAATGGTGCCAAAAATCAATTACAACATAACTATATTTGCAAAAAGGATAACAAGTAGGTCGACTCCCAGGTGAACAACGTCCTATACCACGACATCTACCATGCTGCATACGTCTATCACTGTTGGAGAAATTGTCATGCACATCAACTGTTTGTTGATTTTCATGCACTACATTTGCCGAGCCCGACAAAACAACCAAAACCTGATGAAACGTATCAAGTTGAGATTTTTGAACATAGAGGAGAGCCTCTAAATCATAAAGAGATTAAGGCTCATGTGCACCATACATTTTCATAACAAACCGATTATACTCCTCAAGGAGACCATCAAGAATGGAGTCAATTTGATCTTGTTCAGAAAATATGTCTCTGACTGCAAGTAATGAGTTCAAAATATCTTTAACATGCAAAACAAATTTAGTGATAGAACTATTACCTAGCTTGATAGATTTCAGTTCAACTCAAAGTTGACGAACACATGCTTTCATATTTGTATTGAAGTACTTGTGAATCCTATCTCAAACTTCAAAGGCATGCTTACACGAGAGAATACAAGGAAACATTGATTCAGATATAGTAGAGAGAAGCCATATGAAGATATCTTGATCTTGAAAAATCCATTATTCATACTCATCAGAAACTTTTCCTTCAACTTGATCTTGTGCAGTCTTAAACTTTTTAGGAATACGAGGGTTCACCACTACTTTATGCACCCTTTGAGCGAGAATGACACCCTTCACTTGTTGATTCTAAAATAGGAAGTTATTCTCCTGAAATTTGATCGATATTTTTTAGACCAAAATTGTGTAAGGAATATGAATAAGATGCAGAGAACACAATGCTCTATGGAGTTTGAGAAACACCGACAACTGGTGCAGTTGGTCTAAAATTCAAAGAGTCATCCATGGCATCGCAAGGAAGAAAAAGACGAAGTTTCAATTACGTAACTGTAATTGAGTTTAGTTAGATAGGTTAGAGACAACGGAAGAGGTCGACTCGATGAAGGATACCATGATAAAAATGATTTTCATGTTTATTCATTCAATCTTCTTCAGCTTTACACACTAACAAAACTCACACACACACACACACACACGCACAAACACACACACACACACACACACACACACACACACACACACACACACATATATATATATATATATATATATATATATATATATATATATATGCATGACTATCATAGTTAGTTAAGTCTGTTACATACATCCATGCATGATGAGTTGATGACATGCTATTGTTCATATGAGATCATGCACATGTTGATGATATGATTATATCTTTCTTGCATCATAAGCTACTCTCCTAACACTCCCCCACAAGATCATGGAGAGGTGAGGACCACAATTTTGAGCTTGGTGTGAAGCTCTTGAAATGATGTTGTGCCCAAAGGTTTTGTAAGAGTATTCGCAACTTACATTAAATTAGGGATATGTTAAATCTTCATTAGTTTGTAAATGACACGTTCACGAACAAAGTTAATATCCAACTCGATGTGTTTGGTGCGAGCATGAAGGATAGGATTATGAGACAAGAGAAAAACACAGAGATTTTTGATATTATTATTAAATTTTAATTAATTTGTGTAAATAGATATTTTAGGGACTAGAAAACTCCAAAAATAAAATGAAAAGATAAATAATAAATTAGCAAAAGTAATCTTGTTTAATGGATTATGCGCCCATGGATGAATTGTACTATGTGATATGTATAGACAAAGCTAATTTTACTAACCAATGTGTATCAACCTATAAATTCTAGCTTCATTGTTCTATTTTTGCGAATGGTGTGTCTTTCCATTGTTGGCATGCAATGTCTGTTAGATCTTTGTTGGAGGTCTGCTATAAAACATGAACAAAAAGAAGGTAAAAATGGTACGATTAAAGTTACACAAAATAAATTTCAAAGCGTGTGTTTACACCAAGCTTTAAGTTCGATTCATCCACACCAATTTAGGTAAATTGGATGCAATTAGGTAATCTAGTAATTCTCCTTCAGGATATTTTAGAAACCTTAACACGAATTGTACATTCACACCAAACATATCGATCAACGATATTTTATAGAATAAAATTTTCTTATTTATTCTTGTGCACTAAAAAAATAAAAGAATGACTTAGAGATAATTTTTGGCACTTGAAAGATGTATATTTTTGTGTGTTTTTATGCCTAAAAATGTCTTTATTTATATAAAAACTTATACCAATTGATAAGGATAAACAATTTTTCCAATGATTTCAACGTGGTCATTCTGAACAATTATATATTAATAACAATAATTTATAATATGAAACATTGTGTAGGTCTGGTGGTAACATCTTCGAATCCGGGTAAGTGTAACTTGTGGCCATTTATTTTGTTATTTTAACAAATAAATCTAAAAAATGTTCTAACATAAGTATTTTGTTATTTTAACAAATAAACCAAACCTTGTTCAATCTAAATGATGAACACATGGCCTTTTAATCTATATCAAAAGTCTCAACCAATACATCAACATAATTATTCTTTATTGAAAATATTCATAAAATGAATTTAATCATTCTCACTTATCAATTAAATATTTTTCATAAAAATTTTGTATTCATTATCCACATGTGTGCTATTGCATCAGATTTTCCATCAAAAAGAAAAATATTGTTCTAATTAGTGACCCTTCAAACATAGAACATAAATAAAATGTTGAATTGTCAAATTTCAAGTGATTTTGATTATTTTTTACACTCTCACACTCTTCTTAGTTATTGTTGGATTAAAAAAAGATTTGTCTTTCATATTCGACTCTTTTTAGTTTGACGAACAACCATTCAGCTACCAAAACCTAATTTGGCTATTTCTCATGTTTGCCTAACAATTTACAATTTTTTTATATATAAATAGATGACAATATATACTCTGCTTATCCTATAGTATCATATAATAGTATATAAGAGTAATATGCACCTTTTTATAGAAGGAATATGCTAACAATTTGATGACTACCAAACTCAAATATTTGTAATTTCATATTGTATATTACTGACACTTTAATCATATAACTTCGAATTTATGAAATGACAGAAATTAGAATGTGTTGTGATACAAATGTTAGTTAAGAGAATCCATATATTTGATGCTTTAAGATTTTAGATGAATATGTGATTTTTTCTCATTGTGTGGTTTCTCTTAAGTTAGTGTAAATGCTTCCCGCATGATCCATCAAGATATCAGAGCAGTTGGTTAAATTAAGGGATTGTCTCTTTGTATCAAAATTCTTCTTGACAAGGTGATGGTTAGACATCGTGTCTTGTTGAAGTGTTTGTGACGTGGTAATAGTGTGAGTTAAATGTCCCACAATATTTAAAAAAGTAGAGATTGAATACTTTATAAATGAAGAAATACATATATCTAATACTTTAAAGTTTTGGGTGAATATATGACGTTTCTGTCACACTTGTGTGATTGCTCTTTAGTCAATGTGAATGCTCTCTCATGACATCATAATGATCATGAAAACTGTATGTCAAAATATAAGAACAAAAACAATGAAATCGAAAAAAATGTAATTATGAACAAGTAAGAAATAGAATGGAAGTCATCATGATTGATCTTCTAGGGAAGAGGTGAATGATAAGGCATGTATAATAATTTCAAAAAAGTAAATTAATATTAATCAAATAGAAACATATTTTTCAACCAGGGTCGTTTCTAATGATGTGTAAAATAACTTATTGCACATAGTCTAAAATTTAATTGTGATTAAATAAATTATCATAAAATCATCTTTCTCTCTCTTAAGTGTCATTCTTTATTATTTTATTTTTAATCAACAATTATTTTTGTTTAAAAGAAAAAATTCTTATTTTTTAATGCTAATATTTTCTTATTTTTCTTTATTCATCTCACAATTTTTTTATAATTATTTAATACAATTTAATTTATATGATGATTATTCATTTTACAATTAATTAATTCATTTTAAATTTACATACGTATTTAAATATACTTTATATCATATCAAATTAAATAATACTCAATAATTCTATAAACAATTAACTTTTTATTTCACATGTCACTATTAAGATAATATTTTTTTATAAATTGATAAGTTTCTTTATTTGAGAAACTAAATCTTAATTTTTAAATGTCAATTTCTTTTCTCCATTTCACGAGAAATTCTTTTTCTTTTTATGATTATTTAATACAACTCAATTTATATAATTATTGTTCATTTAAAAAAAAAAGTAACTCATCTAAAATATACATATGTATCTAAATATATTTTATACCGTATCAAATTAGATAATACTCAATAGTCGTGTAGATAATTAACTTTACATGTCATATGTCAATATCAGACTAATATCTATTTTATTTTAATCAACAATTATCTTTATTTGAGAGACTTAATTTTTATTTATAAATGTCAATTTTGTTTCTTTTTCTATCTTGCGATTCTTTTTTTCTTTTTGTATGATGATTGTTTATTTTATAATTAAGTAACTCATTTTAATTTTATATATGTATTTACTTATATTCTATATGATATTAAATAAATTCATCCGTGCGGACGCACAAAATATTATTATTATTACTATTATTACTATTATTATTATTATTATTATTATTATTATTATTATTATTATTATTATTATTATTATTCGCCTCTTTGTATTTCATTACTTTAATAAGATTGATTTAATAAAATTGTAATTTTTTTAAAACAATTTTATTGTAAGTTTTAATTTCTATGTTAAAATATTAAACCACACAAGTTATCAAACGAATATAATATACTTTAGCCTGTGGGTGTACTTAAGCATTACATAATTATATTGACAATTTGGCACATATTAAAAAATGTGATAAACAAAAAAAAAACTATTTTAACAAATTATCTGTATTGATTATTGATGGATTTTAATTATCAATAATAAAAGGTAAGAAAAATAATAAATTGACCGTATTAATTAAAAGATACAACTAAAAGATAAAAAAAAAATATTACATTAAAAATTTAAAACAACATTTATTTTAAATTAAATAAATTTTACAAATATAACATTAATTTTGAGACGGAGCGAATATTATCAAACTTCAAAGATGATTTAAATGTTGAACCTACTCACAACATGAATCTCAACCTCCCCACCTACACCATACAGTTGGAAAGAGCTTAACCTTCCATTATTGACGAAAAAAGCAGACCCATCCATGGAAAAAAGTAGCTAAATTTGTGTTAGTTGGGACTATCATTTCATTTTTCTGGTCGAATAATAAATTCTGTGGCTTGCAAATCATAAGTATGCAACTCACCACCTTCACATGAGTGGGATAAGAAGAATTAAATTAATTGCTACATGTCCAAAACAATATAAAATGATCAGAAAAAAGAAAGTGGTATACTTTAAAAATGACACATATAAACAACTCAAAAAATAGAATATGAGAAATAATACTCCATATGGTCAAATTGGATGGAGAAAAAAAAAAAGCAAAAAGTAAGATAACTTTTATTTCATCTTCTCCCACTATAGGTACCAAACAATAGAAAAGAATATTTAGAGGACTCATCACATTTTTTTAGATATTAGACCCGTTTATTTTGGGATTTTTTAAAAATGATTTTTATAATATAATATAATTTTGTGGAAATTTTTTTATTAAGAAATTTTTCATAATAATTTTAAATGAAAATTTGGTTTGAATAGTTATTCTTAAAATGTTATTTTAGGTATTTTATCATTTTATAAAAAAATATTAGATATCAAAATTTCAAAAAATTATTTAATTTTGAAGCTATTTCAAATAGCTTTTCATAAAAATCATTTTTGAAATACAACTTTATAAAAAAATTGTAATTTTAACTATGTTTTAATCTTCAATAATATATATTAATGTTATAAAATGTCAAAATTAGTCTTTAAATTTATAAAAAACAAAATTAAAAAAAAATATAATATTTTAAAAAACATTTTTGTAAAATCCATTTTCAAAATTATAAAAAAAAATCTAATTTTTTTAAAGTTAAAACAAATTCGTCCATTTAAACATAGGAAAGGTTTTGTAATTCTTGTTTTCTCTTTTTAGTACTTTTATCTACCGTATAAGTTTTGAGTTACTTACTTGATAATGTGATATTTTAGTTTGATCTCAATTGTGATATCTACCATATAAGAAAATATGGTACTACCATAGTTACAATTTTAACCTTTTGGACAAGTGTCACCTTCTTAAGGCCTCTACTTTTTTTCACCTTTACCATTTTGAATTTCAACTTTCTTTCTCTCTCACTCTCTCTTCTTCTTCCTCCTATCCATTTTCTTCTTCTCCTCCGTCTTTTCCTTCGTCCTTCATCTTCTTCAAATTGACGGAAACAAACTAACCATACACAATATCGGTTCTATGACGACTGAATCGTTTCGTTTTTGTTGTTTAACTTTGTGGGTTCAAGTTAGGGTTTTTGATTTTACGGTTTCACCCGATAATGTCGGAATCTGAAGCAAGAGTGACGGCTAGAAGAGGAAGCTGATAGAAGACATTGTCTAAAGTTGAAGACTATTGAGGTATACTTTAGCATTTTTTTTCCTGAGTAAACTATCCCTAATACTCGATTTTGTGTTTTTTGAGATGTTTGCTACAGAAAATAGAGATACATTGTCGTTTCTGAGTTGTCGTTGTTCTTCTTTCAGGAATAATTGAATCGGGTTTCTACGGGTACGTCAATGTAACTTTGTGGGTACTGAAACCCAATATTTCACATCTATTGTTGTATGATATGAGGCAAAACATATCCATATGTAATATCGATTGTAAGGGTTTTGACTGTTTTTGTTATTGTTCTATAACTGTGTGGGTTCAAGTTAGGGTTTTAGCTGTATTTGTTGTTGTTGTATAACTTTGTGTGTTTAATTTGGGGTTTTTAATTTTATGGGTTCACCGGAGAGTGCCGGGAGCTGGAAGATGAATTAAAGTTGGAAGACGAAGCTGGTAGAAGGGATTTTCTAAAGTTGAAGATTACTCAGGTAAAAATTATTATATTTCGTTGAGTGCATTACGAGTAATATGCGTTTTTATGTTTGTTGGAATGTAAATTCCGTTTTGAATTTAAGGTTTTGACTGTTTTTGTTGTTGTTGTATAACTTTGTGTGTTCAATTTAGGGTTTTTAATTTTAGGGGAAGATGGCGGTGGCGTTTCCGGCAGGAATAGAGAAATATGAGTTTTTGTTCGATTTGTAATTTTCATCTCAGATCTGAGTTTTTTCTTTTAGGGCTTTGATTTTTGAAGTTTTATTTTCATTTTTTGCAGGTATCTGTAATAAATATAAAACTATCACTACTGTCAACGGACTTCAGCACCATCAAGACGAATCGTTAGTGGATTTGCGGAGGACGCGGAAGTTCCACGCGAGAAATGCGGAGGACGTCGGCGTCGAAGGCAGAGTGCGATTACAGAAGAAGCTTCAAGTTCCTGATGATGAGTTTGTCAAAGTATGTCTTCATCTTCGCGAGTTCTATTATGTTTTAAGTAATTTTGGTTTTACTGATTGATGCTTCATACAGTAAATATTGGTTTTCATATCAAAAGGATCTCTAAAACCCAAAAAGTGAGAAAACTTTAGCTTTTTAGAAAATTATATTAATATGATTTTGTATCTCAGCTCATAGTTGGTTACCCTGCATTTCCACATCTATTTGTTTAATATCTCATACATGATTTTTTATAACTATTGTAGGTTTGAAGGGTCACGCACTGCATAAACACTTGCAGAATTTGTAAATACAGACAGGTAGTTTTTGTAAGGACAAATATCGGATGTAGATTGAACTTTGGTATTTGGTATTGTTATTCAAAATTAGAACTTAATTTTTGGTCTTAATGTTTCAATCCTCAGTGTTACAAGGCTACCAATCCTCTGCTCTATCAGTATTATCTTAGGTCGGCTCAGCAGCAGCATTTTGGTTTTACGGAACTATCGTATCGGTTTCAGTCAGCAGAATAACTTTCATAGTACTCCATTTTCTTTGGTGAGTTTTCCAATTTCATGCTATAAATTTCCAGTTTCTTCTTCTTAAATGTGTTTGATAAGTTGAAATGTCACTTGGTTGTCAAAAGGGCAAAGTGTAGACAACATTGTATACAAACATTTACTTTTGATACATTGCATCTAAATAGCATTGCATATAGATTAAAATCTATGTCGTTGCTTTTACCTAATAACTTCCTCTTTTTTAAATTGTGAATTATTTACAATTTGCTGCTGTGAATGTTTAGGTCCTCACAAGATTCAAGGGCTTGGTGTTGGCTTTCCTATTTATGTCTTAGCAAGTACTAAAAAAGACTACAAATCCTCTGCTATATCAGTATTATCTTGGGTCGGCTCAGCAGCAACATTTTAGTTTTACGGAACGATCGTATCGGTTTGAGTGAGCAGAATAAGTTTCATAGTACTCCATTTTCCTTGGTGAGTTTTCCAATTTCTTGCTATAAATTTCCAGTTTTTTAAAAAATTATATTAATATGATTTTGTATCTCAGCTCATAGTTGGTTACCCTAACTACTGTAGGTTTGAAGGGCCACGCAGTGCATAAAAACTTGCAGAGTTTGTAAATACAGAAACACGTAGTTTTTGTAAGGACAAATATAGAATGCAAATTGAACTTTGGTATTGTTATTCAAAATTAGAACTTAATTCTTAGTCTTAATGCTTCAATCCTCAGTGTTACAAGGCTACCAGTCCTCTGCTATATCAGTATTATCTTAGGTCGGCTCAGCAGTAGCATTTTGGTTTTACGGAACGATCGTATCGGTTTCAGTGAGCAGAATAACTTTCATAGTACTCTGTTTTCCTTGATGAGTTTTCCAATTTCTTGCTATAAATTTCCAGTTTCTTCTTCTTATATGTGTTTGATAAGTTGAAATATCACTTGGTTGTCAAAAGGGCAAAGTGTAGACAACATTATATACAAACATTTACTTTTGATACATTGCATCTAAATAGCATTGCATATAGATTAAAATCTATGTCGTTGCTTTTACCTAATAACTTCCTCTTTTTTAAATTGTGAATTATTTACAATTTGCTGTTGTGAATGTTTAGCTCCTCACAAGATTCAAGGGATTGGTGTTGGCTTTCCTAATTATGTCTTAGCAAGTACTAAAAGACTACAAATCCTCTGCTATATCAGTATTATCTTGGGTCGGCTCAGCAACAACATTTTGGTTTTACGGAACGATCGTATCGGTTTCAGTGAGCAGAATAAGTTTCATAGTACTCCATTTTCCTTGGTGAGTTTTCCAATTTCTTGCTATAAATTTCCAATTTCTTCTTCTTATATGTGTTTGATAAGTTGAAATGTCACTTGGTTGTCAAAAGGGCAAAGTGTAGACAACATTGTATACAAACATTTACTTCTGATACATTGCATCTAAATAGCATTGCATATAGATTAAAATCTATGTCGTTGCTTTTATCAAATAACTTCCTCTTTTTTAAATTGTGAATTATTTACAATTTGCTGCTGTGAATGTTTAGGACCTCACAAGATTCAAGACATGATTGCTTACTGTGATTTATTTACATGATTGCTTACTGTGATTTAATTTTGATTGCAGCCTTATTCCTTACAGTAAATGGCACTGGTGTGATGGAAAGTGTGAAACGGGTTGCATCCTGGAACATTTGTATTATGTGTGTATTTTTGGCCTTTTGATATAAACTCACTGTATGATTGCACCCAAAAACCATTAATCTCATAACTTGCTTATTATCTCATAATGAGTCATAATAATTTGCAAGCTTCAACTATTTTCTAATTTGACAGATTGTGAGAATATGGTTACTATGCCACAAAGAATATGTTTCTTACATTAAATATACAATTAGTGTAGAATTAAATGTAAACACTAACCCATTTTAAAATTCTAGAACTTGGTTGGTGGATTGAGAGGTTCATATTGTAACAGCATGCAACGTAGTGATTTGTGTGACAATTATTTTTTGTGTGGTCAAAATTTCATCTTGCTATTTTTGTTTATACTATAGCAGCAAAATCAAGTGAAAAAATATTTAAGGCTTTATATAATTGGCAGTATCCCACAAAAAAATTTGACAAACATACAATGAGGTCAATTACTTAAAAAAAAATAAGTTGAATTTTATTACAATCATTAAATCAAAATCATAAATTAAAAAAAAAACTAAATCCCTATTATCAAATCTGACTGTCTTTTACTGCATCTTAAATGTTATATACTATACTTTTCATTAAAATAAAGAATTTAAATCAGTTTAAATCCATATCGGTGAAAAACTAAATGAAAATGATATTAATTAATGTATAATTATAATTGTGAGAAATGGAAAACTTATTTTTTAATTTAATTATAAAGAGGAAAGAAACTCAACAAAAATAAATTTGAACATTTTATCAACTTTTATCATAAACTACTTTTAATTATATATGACTAAGTTTACACTTATATTATATAAATTTGAAATGTTTTATTTTTAAAACATATTTAATCAATTCTATTTATTTATTATCACCACAAAAACAAAAATATTTATTTTCTTATTTCCATGAAATTAATAATTTATTATATTAAATTGAATAATATTATATACAATTCATTTTCTATCTTACGGGTCATTATCACCATAATACTTTTTATTTTAATATTTAGTCAACATTTACCTTTATTTGTGAAACAAAATTCTTTTTTTTAAATATCAAAATTTTATTTTATTTTTCTCTATTTTACAATTTTGTTTTCTTTTATATACTTATTTAATATAGTTAAATTTAGATGATCACTGTCTATTTTGCATATAACTGACTCATTTTAAATTTATATGTGTCTCTATATAAAATTTATACAATCTCAAATAAATTTACACTTACAGACAGAGAATAAATTATAAATATTTTTATAAACGGTAATAAATTATAAATTTGTTTATAAATATTTTTATAAGTTATAAATATTGTCAACAACTATAAATATTCATTTTAATATATTTACAAATGGGAAAAACTTTACTATTGATTAAAATATTATTATAAATTTTGTCAAAACAAAACTAATTATTTTCATTTGAATTTTTGTTAACGCTCATACTCTTACTTATTATTTTTATAAACATAACTTATAAATATTGTCAAAACAAACGGGAAAAACATTTTATATACGGGAAAAACACTATTGTTATAAACGGGATCAACGTTACTACTTATCCAAATTTTGAACAATAGAATTTTATCAACCATTTTTTTAAAATATATCAAAACAATTTGCAAAAGATAATATAAAATATTGACTTGATTTTCTAAAATTGTATTCTCTCTTATAAAATATTTGTCTTATTTTAAAATCATATTATTTTACATATTTTGGTTTACATTTCATCTTCTACATTTATTACTATTTAAACTTAAATTTAATATTATTCTTATAAACTTTTTTTATAAACGGAAAAAACTTTATTTTTGATTCAAATATAATTATAACTTATGTCAAAACAAAAATAATATTTTAATTTAAATATTTTTATAATTGGGAAAAACTTGACCATTTATTCAAATATATTTATAAATACTTTCAAAAAACAATTAATTTTTATATACGGGAAAAAATACATAATTTATTTCGGGAAACATTTTAATTCTTTTAAACGAAATAACATACATTTTCTGCTTCCAATTTTTTTATAAACATTATCACAAAATAAAAACATTCATTCTCATATTTTTACAAACGGGAAAAGTTTTACTATTGATTATAATATTTTTATAAATAATGTCAAAACAAAACTTATTATTTTCATTTAAATTTATTTTTAAACAAAATCAACTTTACTATTTATTCAAATTTATTTCTAAATTGTGTCAAAACAAAAATATTATTTTTTCGTTTTTTTTTCATAACCTAACTGGTGACGTATGCGCGGTCCACACCAACACCCGTGCGGACGCACGAGTTTCCCACTAGTTTAGTATTTACCAAAGAAGAAAAGTTAAAGAGTTAGAATTTTTTTTTTCAAAGTTGAAGTTAATATATTATTTCAAATTACTTGATTATTCGCTAAAATTAATAAGATGTGATTATACTAACCCAAAATAGAAAAAGAAGCACGCAATAAAAATAATAAATATAATAAACATAGTTTTAAGAAAATCTACATAACAATGTTGCTATTGTAATTTTCAACCTAATTGCTATTGTAATTTTCAACTTATGCAAAACGTAATAGTTAAGTTTGTTAGTTGATGTTAAGATTTACCATCTATTTAAAAGATTTTTTTTCATTTTATTCTTTTATATGTATATATTGTTCTGGACCGGGCCTAAGGTTATCCCACCGTTGAGTACAGCCCAACCCAAGTCTTCGTCGAGGAGGGCCCACTTAAAGTCTAGTCCATCTGCACGTTTGGGGAGCTCTCCCACGTCTCCCCCACGGACTCCACGTGCCCCACGCGGGACACGTTATCAGGCAACTACACACTTCTGGAAGAACTGGTCATCCCCCTCCGAAGATCACGAGACAGTTGATCCAGGGCGAAGACCACGTGTTGGTCTTTCCTACGCCACGTAAGCCCTGGCAGTTATCGGCATTTGGCCTAGTGATCCAACCTAGTGCAGATGACCGTTGGCCCTGTGCTAGGGGCATACTATAAATACCCTCTATCACTAGAGGGTCAGGTACTCTGAATTCCATTCTCTACACCTTTTATGTACTTGCGCTTTTTACTCCGTCTCTTACTTTGGCATCGGAGTACCTTACAGGTACACCCCCACCTCTTCACCACCACCAGAGAATAAAGGAGTTCACTACGTGTTGCTGGCCACCGATCTATTTTTGATCAGGTACGATTAGTGGCGCCGTCTTTGGGAACCCTTGCTTCCCCGTTCTTCCTCCCGTAGAAACTCAAGAACCAAAGTAACCTTCAATCTCCGACGATCATGGCCAGCCCACGAACTGACGACAAAGCTACAGAAATTGCCTTAACTCTATTCACCAACGGTGACGGTCACGATCCCAATGCCACTGTTCACGTCGAAGATGGCAACCCAAGGGACGGGCACACCGCCTCTCCCTCCTCGGACGATGCGGCGTTCAACGCCACCAGATGCTTCGAAAGCTCGGCTGTCTATCAGCCGTTCCCCGCGCCACCAAATGCTAATCCGACCACGGTGGCTCTATTCGCAGCGATCAATCAGACAAATCTGATGATCTTCTAACAGAATGAGCGAATAGGGATGCTCGAGAGGGAACGACAATCACGCTCTCCCCCGTGGAGACATCGTGGCCCCGTTTCGCGTAGTCCCCCTCCTTCCTCGCGGAGGACACAACACGATGACTCTCGGAGCCCTTCTCTCGAAAAGCCTGGTCGTCGCCCGCACTTGGAACGACCTCAGCCCGTGGTCGCTCAAAAGCGCGACCGTTCCCCCTCCCCAGAAGGAACGACATTCCCCCGCTCATAAGAAGAACAGAGCTGATGAGTAAGTCGAAAAGCCAAAGAGCCGACCAAGAAGTCCTCCCCGATGGAGAAGGAGCGACCGAAGTGACCTATCCTTGTCGCAATCACCTGTCAGGAGCGACAAGGACGACCAGCGCACACCGCTGTGGAGGGACATCATAGAGGTTCCCTTGCCCGTCGGGATGGAAAAAGGCCGCCTTTGGCGACATATGATGGTACGACCGATCCGGACGACCACAGTGAGAGCATCGATGCGATGTTCGACTATCGGAACATCCGGGGAGCCATCAAGTGCAGGCTCTTCCCCACTACCCTGAGGAATGGTGCTATGGCGTGGTACAAGAGCCTCGCACCCGAATCCATCACCTCTTGGAAGGAACTGAAGACGCAGTTCTCCAGGCACTTCACCGCTTCCCGACGCCACCCGAAGACGGAAGCATCCCTGGAAGCCATCATCCAGGGAAAAGACGAATCTCTCCGGGATTACATAGAGAGGTTCAATCGAGAAGCTATCCAGGTATCCACCTCGGACGATATGAAGAGATTTTTGATCGAGCGAGGGCTACGACCTTGCACCGAGTTCGCCAAGGCTGTCCGCATTGGAAGGCCCAACACGTTAGACGCGCTCCTCCACAAGGCCCAAGCATACATTCAGTATGTGGAGATAGAGGCCACCCACTGTGCCCACGACTCGCAGAATCAGGAGGGAGCCAAGAACTCCAGGCACGAGGATTCCACCGCTCCCCGGCGAGGCGGGGAAAGAAGAAGAGAAAATCGGCCCCGAGACTCCTGAGAACAAAAGGAGCCCGCAGGCCGTTTTACTGAGTACACGCTACTCACAGCTCCCCGCGAGTGCATACTAGCTGAGTGTATCAATTCAGAATTCCAGAGAGGAGGTGTCCTCTTCCTGAAGCCGACACCCCCTAAACCAAACGTTGACAAGTCCAAGTACTGCAGGTTCCACAGAAGCCACAGGCATTTCACGGAGGATTGCATCCACCTCAAGGATGCCATCAAAATCTTAATTAAAGAGGGGCACCTCAAGCAGTACACGAAGAGGAATGAGCCCCCCACAAGAAACTTGGGAGACGAAGAGGGTCGAGGAGGCGACCCAATCCCCCGGCAAGAACGGACTACAAGTCGCCCTATGTGTCACCCGATTAGAAGACTTCTACTTCCCGTGCGAGCCCGACACGCCTGTGACTGCTCGCAGCCCATGGGAAAGCTTCCCCACTGCCATGGTCATATCCGGCGGAGGATTCAACAGGGTTTCAGTGGGGTCGATCAAGCGGAAGTTCGACGAGTTGATAGAGGAAAGCTCGACATATAACGCCACGTTTGAGAAGGTACAGGGATGGTCGAACCTCGTCACATTCTACCTCGAAGAACTGTCGGGCGGCGCCCCCAACTCCAACATCCCCCTCCTTATCAGGGTACAGATGGCGAACTTGCCACATCTTGGTCGACCAAGGGAGCTCAGTGGACATAATGTATACCCACCTTTTCACTACCCTCCAGCTCGACGAGACACATCTGACCCCTTACGTGGGCTCAAACCTGCAGGGTTTAAACGGCACCACCACCAGACCGTGGGGCTACGTCGAGCTGATGGTTACATTCGGGAACGATGACACTGCCCGGCAAGTTAAGGTCCGCTTCCTTGTGGTAGAGTGCCCTTCTCTATACCAGCGCATCCTGGGGAGGCCGACTCTAGCCGAACTCACGGTTGTACCATCTACAGTCCATCTGAAGATGAAGTACTACACGACCAGGGGCCGTGTCGTCACTCTCCACGGGGATATTGAGGCCACCAGGAGATACTTCGAGGCTGCAACCAAGGGTATAAACTCGATCAACATAAAGTCCAAGACCACAGGGAAGCCAGCCCTGGATGAAGAGCAGAAGCCACTCCCGCACGTCAATACGATCAACCTCGACAGCCGTTTTCCTAGCAAGCAGGAGCAGGCCGAGGCGACAGATCACACCCCTCCAACTGAAGTCAACGGGCAACCTCTTCACCCCATGCGACCCATTCCAGATGGAGACTTCGAGCTCATCACTCTCGGAGATGACCCGGACAGGAGCATGAAGATTGGTACGGGCCTCCCCAACTTAGCGAGGAAACAACTGAAGGTATGCCTCCGAGAGAATGCTGAACTATTCGCATGGAGCGCTGCAGAGATGCCCGACCTCGACCCAGATGTGGCCTTCCATCAACTCACAATAGATCCGGCCACTAGGGTTGTAGTACAACGTAGGCGTAGGCAGTCTCCCGAGAAAGCGGAGGCTGTTGAAAAGGCAGTAAAAGACGTCTTAGAGGCGAACTTTATTTCGGAAGCCCAGTACACAACCTGGCTTTCTAATGTTGTACTTGTTAAAAAGAATAATGGAAAGTGGAGAATGTACGTTGATTACACAGATCTTAACCGGGCATGCCCGAAAGATGCATACCCTTTGCCTAACATCGACAAATTTGTCGACAATTCTGTAGGTTTCAAATTGCTGTCGTTCATGGACGCATACACGGGATACAATTAAATCCCCATGGCGAAGGCAGACAAGCAGTACACGACCTTTGTGACTGAGTCGGGCAACTATTACTACATCGTAATGCCCTTCAGTCTGAAGATCGCTGGCGCGATTTATCAGCGGATGATGAAAAAAGTCTTTCAGGGAGAGATCGGAGACATGCTCGAGTCTACATGGACGACATGATCGTAAAATCACGAGAGGAGGTCGACCACACTGCCCATCTAAGAAGAGTCTTCGACACGGCGATGAGATGCAAGCTAAGGTTCAACTCAGAAAAATGTACCTTCGGTGTCCGAGCAGGCAAGTTCCTAGGTTTCTATCTCACAGAACGAGGAATCGAGGCAAACCCCGACAAGTGTAGGGTGTTCTCCGAGTTCCCAATGCCGAACTCAAAGAAATCGATCCAGTCGCTAAGCGGGATGCTCACCTCGTTGTCCCGCTTCGTGACCAAGTCGGCGCAACACGCACTTCCATTTTTCAAACTCCTACGCATAGAGGCCACATTCGAGCGGACTGAGGAGTGCGAACAGGCATTCCTCCACATCAAACAAGTCCTTTCACAACCTTGGGTTCTCTCGCGGCCAGAGACCAGGGAGACGTTGTACTTATACCTCGCCATCACGGCCGAGGCGGTCCGTGCGACTCTTATCAGGGAAACCCCTGAAGGGTAAATGTCGATATACTTCACCAGTAAAGCCCTCCAAAGCCCCGAGGTTAGGTACCACTAGATCGAAAAGGTCGTTTTGGCTCTCGTCATTGTGACTAGAAGGCTGCGGCATTACTTCTTGGCTCACACGATCGTGGTAAGGACAAACCAACCCGTGAGGCAGCTCCTCGGCCGACCCGACATGGCGGGCATGATGCTAAAATGGTCGCTCGAGCTCTCCGAGTTCGACATCCAGTATGAGGGTAGGAAGGCCCTGAATGCTCAAGTGCTAGCCGACTTCGTCGCGGAGATGACATCCTGGAGCCCTCGACCGACGGATCATAGAAGTGGACGATCTACGTCGACAAGGCATACAGTTCGACGGGAAGCGGAGCAGGCATCATCCTAGAAAACGAGGAGGGCATCTTGATCGAGGTCTCCATCACGTTATCCTTCCCGACATCAAACAACCAGGCAGAATACGAGGCCTTCCTCGCCGGACTGCGCCTGGCCGAGGACCTCAGCGCTAAAGAGGTAAAAATATTTACTGACTCCCAGCTCGTGGCCTCCCAAGTGCGGGAAGAATACTAGGCCAAGAACGGCAGCCTCATCGAATACTTGTCCCTAGTGAAAGAGAGGATGAAAAATTTCATCTTGGCGGAAGTGAGTAACGTCCCGCGTGAACACAATACCCAGGTAGACATCCTATCTAAGCTGGCAAGCACGAAGAAAAAAGGCAGGAACAAATCTGTCATCCAAGAGGTGCTTCCACGACCAAGTATCGAGAAACCCACCTCGGTAGCCGACATGAACGCCATCGGGAACAGCCATTGTTGGATGACCCCGATGTACGAATACCTCAACACAGGGAAACTACCCAACGACCCCAAGGAGGCTAGCATAGTCAGGCGATATGCCTGTTCGTATGCCATCGTCGAGGATAAGTTATACCCGCGGAGTTTCTCCATTCCCCTCCTCAAATGCGTCGAAGAATCTAAGGTCCCTGGCATACTCCAAGAGATCTACGAGGGGATCAACGTGCATCACCTCGGCGGACGGTCCTTAGCCCGTAAAGCGTTACAGGCGGGGTACTACTGGCCCACCATGCAGCAAGACGCCAAAGAGCACGTCAAAAAGTGCGACAAGTGCCAGCGACACGGGGACATGCACCTGGCCCTATCAAATGAGCTCAAAACACTCTCATCCTCGTGGCCATTTTCCTGGTGAGGGATGGACATCCTCAGGCCCTTCACCACAGGGTCATACCAAAACAAGTATTTGATAGTCGGCGTCGACTACTTCACTAAGTGGATAGAGGCCGAAGCCTTAGCCAAAATCACGATCCACAACATACTCCATTTCTACAAAAGGAATATACTCGCCCGGTTCGGCGTACCCCAAGCAATCGTCATTGACAACGGGACACAATTCACCGACAAGAACTTTAAGGGCTTCGTTACCAAGTTGGGCACGAAGCAACACTTCGCGTCGGTCGAGCACCTGCAAATGAACGGGAAGGCCGTGGCCGCGAATAGGGTGATCCTGCGAGGCCTGAAACGAAGATTGGGTGACGCTAAGAAAAGATAGGTCGAGGAGCTGCACATCATGCTCTGGACCTACAGAACGACCCCACACTCGACCACGGGGGATACCCTGTTCCAACTGACTTACGTAACCGAGGCAGTGATCCAGGTAGAAATAAGAGTACCCTCGAGGAGGACGGAGTCCCTCCTCGACGAGGAGATAAACGATGAGGGGTAAGAGCTCGACCTGGTCGAAGAGATATGGTCAGGGGCATCCCTCCATGAAGCCCTCTCTCAAGCAGAAGATAACATTGCGACATGACAGCAAAGTCATCAAACACGAATCTTAGGTGGGCATCCTCGTCTTGCGAAGGAACCATAAAGATTCACGCGAAGGCAATCTCGCCGTGAACTGGGAGGGCCCCAACCGCGTCCGCGCGAAAACGGGGATATGGGCCTACTACCTCGAAAACCTACATGGGGAGGAACTTGCTCGACCATCGAACGCTAAAAAGCTTAAACAGTATTACAGTTAAACACTACCCGTGACCTATTCGCATCGCAACTATAGGAGCACACTAAGTTACAAGCGCGACTCCTAAACTCGAGACAAGAAGACGAGGGCCCGCTTTTGTGTGTACGCGCAGACTCTTAATCCGATGGGAACACCTCTACCGAGCTCTAGCATTATCGTACCAACTAGGCAGAACGCCCAACTCGCAATGGGAAATTCACGCCTCGGAGCTAAGACCTCGATGAGCTATTAGTTTCGTCGAAGGTCGGAATCCGACTCCGACCACTCGACCAGTTCCCTACACTATCGAGGACCAACAATGTCGAGCAAAGGCCCCAAACACAAGAAAAAACATGCAAATATAAAGTACGTATTCAATATACAAACAACACACACCGAAACATATCAAAAGAGAAACAATGCATTAAAGCGGGCAAAGCCCATTGTCAAAATATTACAAACCCATGGCACCCAGGCCGGGCTAAGTCAACTTACAAAGTCATGGCACACAGGCCTAACTAAACAGTAACCAAAAAATGGCACGCAGGCCGACTAACTGACAAGAAATCGCATCATGTATTTAGGCTCAATATGCGCATTTTATGTCTGCTTTTCATTATATTTTTATTGTATTTAAATCGTTTTACTTTGTTTTGCAGTTGACAGGTCAAGCGTTCGAGAAGAATAGCGGAATGATGGCAAAAAGGATAGCAAAACAATAATTCTGCAGATTTTCTTGATATGGCGTTCGCCACAGGAGAATGGTGTTCACCATCCCTTAGAAGCCAATGGCGTTCGCCATGGCCTAATGGTGTTCGCCATTGGTTTGCAGCAGCAGTCTTTGCAAGTTTTCAGTAGTTGCAGTAGTTTTTAGAGTTTGAATTTCCCTCCATCTTCAGTGCGTGGGGAGCAGTTTTCAGAGCCAAATTTCTCTATAAATAGGACCATTGCACCTGTTCCAAATCATCCAAGCCGTGCGGAAGCCCTGTCGAAATACCATTTGAATTCCTTGGCACTAAATTCAGTTTGTAAAGCGACAATTGCTCATACTGAGAGATTGTCACAATTATTATTATTACTTGTTACTGTACACTTGGATCATCAACACAATCTTGCCGTTCTTATTTTGTTCCAATTCATTTACTGTTTAATTTATAGGATTTTAATTTTACAGTGTTTTATTTCCATTGTTTTCAAATTGTTATTGTTATTTCTAAATTATAATTGTATCAAAAATTAACCTTAACATTCTTTTATTAAAATTCATAATCCTTAACATGTTAGACTTAGGATTTAAAATGTCCGGCTAATTCCTTTTGAGACCGTTGTATGAGGACCTTCGTTACCGACGGGACTCTGTAGAAAGCATAGGTGCAAAATTCTGATCTTACCAGATTTTGGTTTTTGTTTCTAATTTTGCAAGTTTATTATTTCGTCGCGAGAGTGAAGAATAAACCAAAGTGCGGCCAATAGAGCGAGAGTTTGAGGTATGCACTGGATAGTAGAAACTAAACACCGATCCTAAAAACAGCAAGAGCGCTTTAGGCATCGTTTAGGCTTTATCGATTTTCAAAATACGCTTTTTAATTACCGAGCGAGCGAGAGCAATATCTTGGGGTTATTAAGCATGGCTCTTGTCAATAGCGCGAGAGTGTGAGACGGAGTCTTTTAGTCGGTATTTCCTACGAAATCGAGTTGTGATCTTAGTTAGCACCCGTAATCTACAAGTCCCTCAGGCGCGTGGAAATCATGCTTCGGGCTCGCTTTTATATTGTTTTTAAACCCCTTTAGAATTCGGTTTTTTTATTTTTGTTTCCTTTCCCGTAAACCTTAAGACTTAGCTTTGCATAGCAACCATAGAGCACTCTAGTTTGATTATTAGTCCTTGTGGGTTCGACAATCTTTTAAAACTACGCGATAAGCTGTATACTTGTAGTTGTAATCCGACCAACACGTAAAATCGCGACCAAGTTTTTGGTGACGTTGCCGGATACTAATTTAGTCAATATTATGATCCCTTTGTTGCACAGTATAGACTAAGGCAACTATTTTTCTTTTTAAACTGTCGATTGTATACCAAGCACTTGCTCACAAGGCGAAGAGTTGGAGCAACCAATTGATGAATTCGAGCATTTTATTAATTTAAGACGCCGAATTAACGAATTTCTTATTAGATATAATCTTCCAGACCCTATAATTCCTTACTCAGTTTCGGAACCCGAATCAGAATCAAAATCAATCATGGCTGAAGGACCGAGAAACCGTCCTCTGAAGTATTACGATGTTCCATCACAAGAAGAACCACATAACAACATTGCTTCCCCCGCTATTAACCAGAACGATTTCGAGCTGAAACCTTCACTAATATCAGCAGTTCAACAAAACCAGTTTTCAGGCAATGCTACGGATGACCCGAATTTACATTTGTCAATATTTGTGCAATACGCAGACACTGTAAAAGTAAATGGTGTCAGTCCTGAAGCGATAAGATTGAGACTCTTCCCATTTTCCTTGAGAGATTGAGCTAGAGCTTGGCTCCAGTCTCTACCGTCCAACTCAGTGACCACATGGGACGAGTTGAAGAAAGTTTTTTTAGCCCGATATTTCCCACCAAGCAAGACAGTTATGTTAAGAGCTCAAATCAACGGATTTAAGAAAAAAGATAACGAATCTCTTTTCGACGCTTGGGAGAGATACAAGGACATGATGAGGCTTTACCCACACCATGGACTTGAAGAATGGCTGATCATCCATACCTTCTACAATGGTATGTTGTACAATACTAAAATGAATCTGAGCGTAGCAGCTGGCGGTGCTCTAATGGATAAATCGTATGAGGAAGCCTACGAACTTATCAAGACTATGGCTCAAAACCATTTCCAATGGGGAAATGAACACACTGGTGTAGAGAAGCCAACCCCGAAAGGCGGAATGTAGGAAGTTAATGGTTTAGACCGTGTCAATGCTAAAGTGGATGCACTTACTCAAAAGATCGAAAGTTTAGCAATAGCATCACCCGCAGCTACCCTAGATGCAGTTACACCAAGTTGTGAAATATGTGGAACCCCTGGGCACACTAATGCTGAATGTCAGGTATTGGCTGGTACTTCTACCGACCAAGTGAACTATGCTCAAGGAAACCCATATTCAAACACTTACAATCCTGGCTAGAGAAATCACCCGAATTTTTCATACAAAAATAACAATGCTTTACAACCACCAAACCCAGCACCTGCTCTTCCACCTGGTTACCAAAAGGGACCACCCTCTGCTCCGCAACCACCTAGAAAATCAAATCTAGAAATCATGATGGAAAACTTTATGAATGTTCAAGTTTAACAAAACAAAGAATTCGCAAATCAAAACGCTCATACGAGTGAATTGATGAAACAATTGTCAAGTAAACTTGATGCTATGGCTACTCACAACAAAATGTTAGAAACTCAAATTTCTCAAGTAGCCTAACAAAAATCAACTGTAGCAGCCCCCGCTGGAACATTTTTTGGCCAAACACAACCAAATCCAAAAGGTCACGCTAATGCTATCATATTGCGAAGTGGAACAGAGTACGATGGACCAGTTGACCCGAGACTCCAAGATTCAGCCATGCATCAAAATTCTTCTAATGGAACTGAAAAGTAAGAGAACCAACCGGCGAAAAGGAAGATAAAAGAGAAGAGGCCGCAGAGAAAGAAACACCCTACGTGTCTTCGCCACCATACAAACCACCTGTACCTTATCCTTAAAGACTATCTAAATCCAAAAATGAAGGACAATTTAAGAAATTCGTAGAACTTCAAAAACAACTAAACATAACCATACCTTTCTCAGAAGTTATTACGCAAATGCCTTCATATGCAAAATTTCTCAAAGAGATCCTGTCAAATAAGAAAAAGCTCGAGGATAATGAAACCTAAACTAAAAGATCCATGCAGTTTTTCCATACCTTGCGTAATCGGAAAGTATGTCATAGACAAAGCGCTATGAGATTTAGGAGCTAGTGTTAGCTTAATGCCCTTATCCACATGCAAGAAACTCGACTTAGGGGAACTAAGGCCGACAAAAATGTCATTACAACTAGCAGACCGTTCTGTTAAATTTCCCGTAGGTATGCTAGAGAACATACCCATTCGTATAGGTCAGTTCTATATTCCTACTGATTTTGTGATAATGGACATTAAGGAAGATTCAAACATACCCATTATTTTAGGAAGGCCGTTTTTAGCAACAGCCAGAGCCATCATCGATGTTAAGAAAGGAAAACTAACTTTTGAAGTTGGGTAAGAGAAAGTTGAATTTATTTTGGCCCAATTCCTAAAAGCTCCAGCTATAGACGATTCATGTTGTTTCTTAGATGTCATCGACGAATGCGTTAGAGAAATGGAGAAGGAACCAACTAAGTACACTGAAGTACTAAAGATTCCAGTGCCTCCAATATTCCAAGATGATAATTGGCGCGAGCCATACGAAGATGACAGTCTAAGAGAATGTCTAGCATTAACACCCGATCCAATGCCATGCCCAAAGAAACCTTCTATAGAAATCAAAACACTACCCAAAGACTTAAGGTATGAATTCCTAGACATTGAGCTTGAACGACCAATAATAGTCAATGTCGACTTAGGACAAATAGAAACCGAAAAACTATTACATGTCTTAAGAAAGTATCCTACAGCTTTAGGTTACAATATCTCAGATCTAAAAAGAATAAGTCCCTTTATATGTGAAAGCTCTTGTGTTTTGGACAAATTTTGGTAAAACATAAATGCTGAAAAAGAAGCGTCAACATGAAGATCAAGCTGAATAATTCTGTAGAAGATAAGATGTCGAATGAGATGTCCCAGCATGCAGACTCGACATCTTGGACTGTTATAACAGATTGACTTAAATCGGTTTTATATATGCTGCAAGATTCAGGAGAAATCGCAGGAGTGAATCAAGGAGATGGAAAGCCCAAGACAGCAGAAGACTATAAATAGTAGACTTAGGTCTAGGGTTTAAGGACGGTACCTTTGTATCACTTGTAACTTTGTAACCTATTATTTTAGTAAAATAAGGGTTTAGGGTTTGAGAGTCGTTGGCTCTCTTAGGAGTTGTAAGTTTCCACTCTGCAGTATGGGATGCAGGGTGGAAGGCATAGGTGCAAGTACACAACCAGAAGCCTTTAGGTAATGGTTGTTGTATTGTTCTTGGATGAAGATTTTAAGCAAGTCCGAGATAACTTATTGGTCAAGGAAATCATGACGGGTTCTGAATTGGCAAATAACAGAAACATCACAGGTGGTGATGAAGGATGTGAGTAGGTCTCTCATATCAGAGTTGTAAACGTTAGAGTTTAGCTTTGGTAAAGATATTCATTGAGGGTAGTGATTACGATAAAGTTGTAAACGGGGGAGTTTAGCTTTAGGGTAATACTACAAGATAATGAAGTCTTCATCCTGGATTGGTATCCCCCAGAGTAGGTGAATTGCATTGATCTGGGTCAACATATTTTGTGTTCTTTATTATTTTGCAGATTTACAGCTTTGTTGTTTGTGTTCTTGACTGAGATGTCGCAACAAGATGTCTCGACATTTTTTGTGACTTTGCTGCTGCACTTCATAATAGCAGCTGATGTATTTATCCTTGCTTATTAAAGATACAGTAATCAATGTCCAAACCTGATGTTGGGACATTCGAGTAATCTGCATAACCAGAATTTCAATTGGTATCAGAGCAGGCATCCTGGTCTATTTCTGGATGAGATCTATGGAGTACTTTCTGGTGATTAAACAAGGAAGAGTTGGAAGAAGCAGTTCAATCGTCTGATAATTGAAGAGGAGTGTTCTGGTTCCTTATTGTCTGAAAGGTTCTGCAACAACAAACATGAGGAGTAGTTCTCTTGGGTGGTGTCCTGAAAGATATCTTGACATCTTGTCTAGGGCAAGTTGAAGTTGTTCTTTAGTGATTCTGCTGCAGATGTTTCTGATTGAAGGATTCCAGTAGTATGGGATACTGGAGTAATGATTGAAGGAAGATTATAGTTGTTCTTACCTGGTTCTGTTCTTGTAGATGTCATCTGGTTTGAAGACACATAGCATTCCAAAGTTGGGAGCAGAGGGATGTTATTGTGATGGTTGAGTCTTATATGACTTGGTACATAGTTGAGTGGCGTCATCATGTATGCTGAAGTCAGATTGAAGAGAATGGGTAAGATGAATTACCAACTCATGCTCTAGGGGTTTGACATTTTCTTGTTGGCTAAGTTGTTGAAGACACTTGATATGATGATCAAGTCCAATCAAGTCAATTCAGTCATGTTTTGGAGTCTTCTAGTTATTCTTCAGACTAGAAGGTGCTTTCTAGGAGGCATAGGGGTGAAGACCGTGGAGGTGATTTATTTTCACCATCCACAAAAACTTGCAAGGAAGAACTCATACTTCTCAACCCTAAGGATGAGTTCACACGGTTGAGGTAATTAGGATTCGTTCAGAGAGAATCTTAAGAGCTTGAGTCAAGGGGGCAGCCTTGATATCTCAACAACTTGCACAAATAGAAGAAGACAGCATGAAGAGGAATATCTTGGTGATATTCAGAAGACGCTGGAATAAGATAAGGGTTAAAACTACAAAGATTTAAGATCAATTGCTTTGTATAGATTGATTATCCTTGTGATTCAAGATTGAGGATCTTCTGTCAGATGTTCTAACATCTTTTCATCAGAGGTTTGGAGAATCATGGGAGGGGTTCTATATTCGCTCAGAAGTCTCCTAGGTGTTGACCGGGGATTATTGGCTTAGCATCTTTTCCTGGAAAGTATTGTGAATAACTTGTCCAGATGGTGATGCTGTTGAAGATGGAGATGGAAGACTATGATAACATCATAATCTTGATGACTACTTGGATTGGTTTATTTCTGATCCAGGTACTTTACGACATTCCAGAATGCTCATCATGGAGTTTAGATAGGTGGCAATATCAGCAACTTCTTGAAGACGGATCTACTCAAGGAAAGGTGGCATTCTTGGTATAGCTATGGGGGGTAGTTTCTAACTATTCCTTCTGAAGATTCAGACAGTGGTAGGTTTGAAGTCTTTGGAGAAGCACTGACAGGTATTCATTAAGGTGTGAGCTTGTATGGAATAACTGTAAAATCAACAGGATAGAGGTTGTCTACTCAAACTTGGTTAGTGAATCAAGTCTATGAGAGCATGGGACTCTTGTTCTGTTAAGGGAGGAAGTTCTTTCTAGTGGCAGAAGAAGGAGCTGAATTCAACAACTAGATGTCGAATCAGAATGTTCTGACATCTAGTTCAACATCAGAATCTCAGTTGGTGAAGTGGCACATCAACTTAAGATAGGGTGATCTACAGGAATGAATAATAGGATGCTTCAAAAAGATTGTTCTCATGGCAGTTTGCGGGAGCTGCAGGAAGGAGAAGATGTTACATGTCCATTGTAACACACTTTTCTACCCCCAAATAATGTTGCAGCAGAAACAACTCATAT
This sequence comes from Lathyrus tuberosus, assembly GCA_022829125.1. NCBI lineage: Eukaryota > Viridiplantae > Streptophyta > Magnoliopsida > Fabales > Fabaceae > Lathyrus > Lathyrus tuberosus. The sequence continues at coordinate 2,267,528 of JALAZF010000104.1, read as the reverse complement.
ATCAGAGTAAGGCATAAAAATTCCCTCAAAGGGTGCACATTTCTCATTTAACTCAAAATAAATACAATTGCCCTATAAACAAAGGGTCTTCCTCAAATCAAATCAAAAGCCTTCACATGGCAGCGGAACTCAAAAATTTCAATTAAAATAGGTTTTCAACAAACGTCATAATAATCCATATAAAACCACATCATCAAATAACAGCAAAATAAGGAAACAACATAGTTCAAATCAAAGGACCCCAACCCGATGTTACACTATTAGAGCAAGACCCTCTAAATTGACCAAAAGCAAATAAACTTCAGGGTCCTTGGAAGCATCCAAAGTTAAACCTGATCACCTGCACGTTGCCCACTTAGAGGCAACATTCAAACAGGAAGGGTGAGTAATCACAATTCAATATAAGTCATATAAAGAAAAGACGTTAACAGGGCAACATTTGTTTTTATCAAATACTACAACAACTCACCCAAAGCATCATATAAAACATCACATCACCAATATCACTCATATGCAATCATGCAATGCCACCAAGAATGAAATGCAACGTCATAAAAATGCATGTGGTACCAAATCGTCATAATAATGGACACTAGGCCATCAACCCTCCACAAGGGAGCACGTCACAAACACCTTAATCCACACAATGGGATTGAAGCCACCACTGGACCGAAGTCCTAACATCATCATTGGACCGAAGTCCTAACATCATCAATAGACCGAAGTCTAAATGCTATGAATGCATGATGCGCAACGTCATAATCATCATCATCAACAAAAGTCATTATGTGCATCACCATTCATCAAACTCACATATTCATCAATCATTAAATATGCCACCAAAACATCATTAGTCTTCATTTCGCAATCATCAATATAACTCATGGCAATTCACATCAAAATAGTCATGTATCATCGTCATAAAATCATCAACACATATCATAGTAGTTCACATCATCAATTGTCCATCAAAACACCACATATACGCAGCTCATAAAGTCAAGATACATCGTGGTAATTCATATCATCAATTAATCGTCAAACATCATCTATACACAGCTCATAACGTCAATATACATCATGGTAATTCATATCATCAATTAGTCATCAATTAAACATCATAATGTGCATCATCATTCATCCACAAAAGTCATCACTTATATTATCATTCATCAAAACCTCATGTTAATCATATCATCATGTACATCATCAAAACATCATGATTCATCATCGTCAAATCATCAATATACGCATCAAGATAGTCATGTAAAATCATCAATATACTCATGGTACTTCACATCGTCATTTTATCATCAACCATCACGTATAAACATCTAATAATCATCAATAACATCATATCATCATCTAATCATCAAAACATCATTTTCATCACTAATTAATTCATCATATAACACGTCAGCACATGGCAGCAATTCACAGCAACATCACAGCCTTAATATAGTACACAACAGATATTTCCATGAGTTTTAAATCAATAAAATAATATTTTTTATTTCAGTTCCAGGTCGCGCTAAGCGCGCTACTCACTTCCATGAAGAGGCGAAATTTCTTCAGACCGCGCTAAGCGCGCTAGGCCGCGCTAAGCGGGCTCTGCGATTTCTGCAGAAAAATCCTGCGATAACAGCACTCCTCCATCTGCGATTCAACACCCCTAAACTAGTTTTCAACTCAGATTTTTCACAGATTATGTTATTATAACCTATAGCTATCACATATACATCAATAACAACAATCATCACATAGCAAATCATCAAAATGCATCATCCCTAACCTCAAATTCCTAGGTTTTTCCCCAAAACCCCAATCACCCACCAACATCTAATCTTTATATCAAATATATTGCAAAGTGATACTCCCCATACCTTAGAATATTGTCTCCTTGGACCTCTCCTGAAGTTTCTCCAGAATTCTTCTATGCCCTAGCCTCCCTCTCACTTGTTCTTCAGAGCACCTTTGCCCCTTCCTAAAAAATAATACGAATAATGAGTTCCTTTTCACTATTCTCTCTTAAAATACCCCTAAATGTGCTATTCCCATCAAACCCTCACTTATTCTCCTCAAATGTCCACTTTACCCTTACTTCCTCTAATTTTATTTAAATTAAATAATAATACAAATATATTCATATTATATACTATTATTTAATTAAAATAACCTAAACTTCACAAAATCACCGACATCGACAAGAAACACCAAAATTCACAGAAAACCACGAATATAATATTTAAATAAATTAAATAAATATTCTTACAAAAATCGGGGTGTTACAACTCTCCCCCACTTAAAGGATTTTCGCCCTCGAAAATTACCTCAAGGAAATAGAGTCGGATACGACTCCCTCATCTGATCTTCACGCTCCCAAGTCCAACTTTCGCCAGCTGGTCCACCACACAACACCTTCACCAAGGCTATGTCTTTACCCAACAATTGCTTCATTTCTCGACCATCAACCCGCACAGGTAATGCTTCCACAGTAGGATTATCCCTTACTTGTACATTATCCATCTGAATCACATGCGACGGGTCTGATATGTACTTCCTCAATTGAGACACATGGAACACGTCATGCAAATTCGCAAGTGACGGCGGAAAAGCAATTCGATAGACTACCTCTCCTATCCTCTATGATATCTGATATGGACCAACAAAACGTGGAGTAAGCTTCCTAGACTTCAAAGCTCGACCCACACCAGTCACTGGTGTCACTCTCAAAAACACGTGATCTCCCTCTTGGAATTCAAGTGTTTTCCACCTCTTATCATGGTAGCTCTTCTGACGACTCTGTGAAGCTTTCATCCTCTCTTGGATCTTCCTAATCTTCTCAGTCGTCTCTTTCACAATTTCAGGTCCAAGTACAACACTCTCACCCGACTCATACCAACACAACCGAGTCCTACACCTTCTCACATACAAAGCTTCATACGGCGCTATTCCAATACAAGCATGAAAACTATTGTTGTACCTGAACTCAATCAACGGAAAATGGAAATCCCACGATCCTCCATGATCCAACACACAAGCCCTCAGCAAATCTTCTAAAGATTGGATAGTCCTTTCTGTCTGACCGTCCGTCTACGGATGATAGGTAGAACTCATCCTCAACTTAGTACCCAAAGCATCTTGCAAACTCTTCCAAAACCTCGATGTAAACCTCAGATCTCTATCCGACACAATACTCGAAGGTACCCCATGTAACTTCACAATCTCCTCAATATACATCTCGGCTAGCTTCTGCATGGAATGATTAATCTCCATCGGCAAGAAATGAGCCGACTTAGTTAATCTATCCACGATCACCCAAATGGAATCATTTCCCTTAGCAGTCTTCGGTAATCCCGCCACAAAATCCATGGAAATACTATCCCATTTCCATTCTGGAATCCTCAACGGCTGCATCATACCTAAAGGCTTTTGATGCTCCACCTTCGACTTCTGACAAGTCAAACACGCATAAAAAAACTCCGCAACATCCTTCTTCATACCTGGCCACCAAAACAACTTCTTTAGATCCTGGTACATCTTCGTAGCACCGGGATGAATGCTCAATCTACTTCGGTGTCCTTCTTCAAGAATGATCTTCTTAATATCTGGGACATCTGGGACACACACCCTATCCCTGAACATCATCACACCATTCTCATCAATCCGGAAGTCACCTCCGTTACCTTGGTTAATCAAAGTCAATTGGTCAACCAACTTTAAATCGGATTGTTGTCCCACTCTGATTTCTTCTAGAATACTACTAGTCAACCTCAACATTCCCAACTTCACACTGTCAGGAGTCGATTCACATACCAAACTCAAATCTCTGAATTTCTCAATTAATTTCAAATCTTTCACCATAAGCATCGACATATGTAATGACTTTCTGCTCAATGCATCGGCCACTACATTTGCTTTGACCGGATGATAACTCAAATCAAAATCAAAATCCTTCAACAACTCTAACCACCTCCTCTGCCTCATATTCAATTCCTTCTGATCAAATAAGTACTCCAGACTCTTATGATCATTGAACACCTCAAATTTAGAGTCAAACCGATAATGTCTCCAAATTTTCAACACAAACACCACAGCGGCTAATTCCAAATCATGTGTAGGATAATTCCTCTCATGAACTCACAATTGTCTCGAAGCATAGGCAACAACTTGTCCAATCTGCATCAATACTCCACCAAGACCCATCTTCGACGCATCACAATACACCACAAAAGACTCACACTGATTAGGCAAAATCAACACTGGAGCAGTAGTTAATCTCTTCTTCAATTCCATAAAACTCTCTTCGCAAGCTACATCCCACACAAAAGTCTGACCTTTTCGAGTCAACTGAGTCAAAGGTAATGCCAACTTAGAAAAACCTTCAATAAAATTGCGGTAATAACCCGCTAATCCCAGAAAACTTCGTATCTCAGTAGCAGACTTCGGAGTCTCCCACTGTAACACAACATCAATCTTAGAAGGATCAACAACAACACCACCACTTGAAATCACATGGCCAAGAAAGCTTACTTCCTTCAGCCAGAACTCGCATTTAGACAGCTTTGCATACAATTTCTTCTTCTTCAAGACTTGCAACACAGTCCTCAAATGCTCAGCATGCTCTTCTTCAGATCTAGAATATATCAAGATATCATCGATAAACACCACCACAAACTTATCCAAATACTCATGAAAGATCTGATTCATATACTCCATGAACACACCAGGTGCATTGGATACACCAAACGACATCACAGTGTATTCATAGTGTCCATACCTCATCCTGAAAGCCGTCTTCGAAATATCATCAGGCTTAACTCAAATCTGATGATAACCCGACCTCAAATCAATCTTGCTGAGCACACAAGCACCTACTAGCTGATCCATCAAATCGTTGATTCTCGATAGCGGATACTTATTCTTAATAGTCACTTTATTCAACTGCCATAATCAACACACAACCATATGCTACCGTCTTTCTTCTTCACTAGCAGTACAGGAGCACTCCCCCAGGGAAACACTCGGTCGAACAACCTCTTCTCAATTAATACTCCCAGCTAGTCCTTCAGTTCACTTATTCAAAAACATACATTCTGTACGCAAACACCGACATCGAGCTTGCATCGAGTACCAGGTCGATAGCAAGTTACACTCCACACTACAGTGGTAAATCCTTGATATACCATGGGAACACCTCTAAATAATCACATGGCATATGTAGATCACACACCACCGCATCCCTTATGCCTTCCAATAATCCAACATCATAGCATCTTTAAACCATCCTTCATAGACTTACCCACTTACTTCACAGAACCAACAACTCTTCACCTTTGTCAAAATTTGATTAAGGTGATCGTTAGGAATTACACACCACCGGCATATCACTAGTTGCCACATTGTTCTCTATCCTTCAAAAAGCAGACATCAACCATACCTGGTCGTTCTCTTCAAGATATTCCCGCTTGACCGACAGGCAAGAAACTCTAATTCGCCTCATCTTCAAATCTAATAGTCTGCATTGACTCATCAAAACCATCCGTAAGCACTCGGCTTAACCCCAACAATTCACCGCGCACACTACTCAAGCTCGCAAGACACGTCTATCCCATCCACATGATCCCGTCTGTTACCAACAAGAGATTAAGGGTGACCAGTTCCTCAATTTGTCAATAACAGCCGACTATCATGAGGCGGTACAAACTATCTTACCAAACCATCGTAGCATCCAACACTGCACTTAGCCATTGCTCCACACTCGAAGCACCTTGGAGAAGTACCATCTTCTCCCCCACTTGTTTCATTCCCCACCTGCAAAAATGGAAAACAAAACAAGCATCGACAATGTTTTTACACACATGTCGCACACTAGGGAAACAAACAACATTAGACAACCTGGCCAGACGAACCGACCTGCTCTGATACCACTAATGTAACACCCTTTTCTACCCCCAAATAATGTTGCAGCAGAAACAACTCATATATCAGAGTAAGGCATAAAAATTCCCTCAAAGGGTGCACATTTCTCATTTAACTCAAAATAAATACAATTTCCCTATAAACAAAGGGTATTCCTCAAATCAAATCAAAAGCCTTCACATGGCAGCAGAAGTCAAAACTTTCAATTAAAATAGGTTTTCAACAAAAGTCATAATAATCCAAATAAAACCACATCATCAAATAACAGCAAAATAAGGAAACAACATAGTTCAACTCAAAGGACCCCAACCCGATGTTACACTATCAGAGCAAGACCCTCTAAATCGACCAAAAGCAAATAAACTTCAAGGTCCTCGGAAGCATCCAAAGCTAAACCTGATCACCTGCACGTTACCCACGTGGAGGCAACATTCAAACAGGCAGGGTGAGTAATCACAATTCAATATAAGTCATATAAATAAAAGACATTAACATGGCAACAATTGTTTTTATCAAATACTACATCAACTTACCCAAAGCATCATATAAAACATCACATCACCAATATCACTCATATGCAATCATGCAATGCCACCAAGAATGAAATGCAACGTCATAAAAATGATGTGGTACCAAATCGTCATAATAATGGACATTAGGCCATCAACCCTCCACAAGGGAGCACATCACAAATACCTCAATCCAGACAATGGGATTGAAGCCACCACTGGACCGAAGTTCTAACATCATCACTGGACCGAAGTCCTAACATCATCAATAGATCGAAGTCTAAATGCTATGAATGCATGATGCACAACGTCATAATCATCATCATCAACAAAAGTCATTAAGTGCATCATCATTCATCAAACTCACATATTCGTCAATCATTAAATACGCCACCAAAACATCATTAGTCTTCATTTCACAATCATCAATATAACTCATGGTAATTCACATCAAAATAGTCATGTATCATCGTCATAAAATCTTCAACACATCTCATAGTAGTTCACATCATCAATTGTCCATCAAAACACCACATATACGCAGCTCATAACGTCAAAATACATCATGGTAATTCATATCATCAATTAATCGTCAAACATCATCTATACACAGCTCATAACGTCAATATACGTCATGGTAATTCATATCATCAATTATTCATCAATTAAACATCATAATGTGCATCATCATTCATCCACAAAAGTCATCACTTATATCATCATTCATCAAAACCTCATGTTAATCATATCATCATGTACATCGTCAAAACATCATGATTCATCATTGTCAAATAATCAATATACGCATCAAGATAGTCATGTAAAATCATCAATATACTCATGGTACTTCACATCGTCATTTTATCATCAACCATCACGTATAAACATCTAATAATCATCAATAACGTCATTTCATCATCTAATCATCAAAACATCATTTTCATCACTAATTAATTCACCATATAACACGTCAACACATAGCAGCAATTCACAGCAACATCACAACCTTAATATAGTACACAACAGATATTTTCCACGAGTTTTAAATCAATAAAATAATATATTTTCTTTCAGTTCCAGGTCGCGCTAAGCGCGCTACTCACTGCCTTGAAGAGGCGAAATTTCTTCAGGCCGCGCTAAGCGGGCTCTTCGATATCTGCAAAAAAACCCTGCGATAACAGCACTCCTCCATCTGCGATTCAACACCCCTAAACTAGTTTTCAACTCAGATTTTTCACAGATTATGTTATTATAACCTATAGCTATCACATATACATCAATAACAACAATCGTCACATAGCAAATCATCAAAATCCATCATCCCTAACCTCAAATTCCTAGGTTTTCCCCCAAAACCCCAATCACCCACCAACACCTAATCTTTATATCAAATATATTGCAAAGTGATACTCCCCATACCTTAGAATATTGTCTCCTTGGACCTCTCCTGAAGTTTCTCCATAATTCTTCTATGCCCTAGCCTCCCTCTCACTTGTTCTTCAGAGCACCTTTGCCTCTTCCTAAAAAATAATACGAATAATGAGTTCCTTTTCACTATTCTCTCTTAAAATACCCCTAAATGTGCTCTTCCCATCAAACCCCCACTTATTCTCCTCAAATGTCCACTTTACCCTTACTTCCTCTAATTTTATTTAAATTAAATAATAATACAAATATATTCATATTATATACTATTATTTAATTAAAATAACCTAAACTTCACAAAATCACCGACATCGACACGAAACACCAAAATTCACAGAAAACCACGAATATAATATTTAAATAAATTAAATAAATATACTTACAAAAATTGGGGTGTTACAACTCTCCCCCACTTAAAGGATTTTCGCCCTCGAAAATTACCTCAAGGAAATAGAGTCGGATACGACTCCCTCATCTGATCTTCACGCTCCCAAGTCCAACTTTCGCCAGCTGGTCCACCCTACAACACCTTCACCAAGGCTATGTCTTTACCCAACAATTGCTTCATTTCTCGACCATCAACCCGCACAGGTAATGCTTCCACAGTAGGATTATCCCTTACTTGTACATCATCCATCTGAATCACATGCAACGGGTCTGATATGTACTTCCTCAATTGAGACACATGGAACACGTCATGCAAATTCGCAAGTGACGGCGGAAAAGCAATTCGATAGACTACCTCTCCTATCCTCTACGATATCTGATATGGACCAACAAAACGTGGAGTAAGCTTCCTAGACTTCAAAGCTCGACCCACACCAGTCACTGGTGTCACTCTCAAAAACACGTGATCTCCCTCTTGGAATTCAAGTGCTTTCCACCTCTTATCATGGTAGCTCTTCTGACGACTCTGTGAAGCTTTCATCCTCTCTTGGATCTTCCTAATCTTCTCAGTCATCTCTTTCACAATTTCAGGTCTAAGTACAACACTCTCGCCCGACTCATACCAACACAACCGAGTCCTACACCTTCTCCCATACAAAGCTTCATAAGGCGCTATTCCAATACTAGCATGAAAACTATTGTTGTACGTGAACTCAATCAACGGAAAATGGTTATCCCACGATCCTCTATGATCCAACACACAAGCCCTCAGCAAATCTTCTAAAGATTGGATAGTCCTTTCTATCTGACCGTCCGTCTGCGGATGATAGGCAGAACTCATCCACAACTTAGTACCCAAAGCATCTTGCAAACTCTTCCAAAACCTCGATGTAAACCTCAGATCTCTATCCGACACAATACTCGAAGGTACCCCATGTAACTTCACAATCTCCTCAATATACATCTCAGCTAGCTTCTGCATGGAATGATTAATCTTCATCGGCAAGAAATGAGCTGACTTAGTTAATCTATCCACGATCACCCAAATGGAATCATTTTCCTTAGAAGTCTTCGGTAATCCCGCCACAAAATCCATGGAAATACTATCCCATTTCCATTCTGGAATCCTCAACGGCTGCATCATACCTAAAGGCTTCTGATGCTCCACCTTCGACTTCTGACAAGTCAAACACGCATAAAAAAGCTCCGCAACATCCTTCTTCATACCTGACCACCAAAACAACTTCTTTAGATCCTGGTACATCTTCATAGCACCGGGATGAATGCTCAATCTACTTCGGTGTCCTTCTTCAAGAATGCTCTTCTTAATATCCGGGACATCTAGGACACACACCCTATCTCTGAACATCATCACACCATTCTCATTAATCCGGAAGTCACCTCCGTTACCTTGGTTAATCAAAGTCAATTGGTCAACCAACTTTAAATCGGATTGTTGTCCCACTCTGATTTCTTCCAGAATACTACTAGTCAACCTCAACATTCCCAACTTCACATTGTCAGGAGTCGATTCACATACCAAACTCAAATCTATGAATTTCTCAATTAATTCCAAATATTTCACCATAAGTATCGACATATGCAATGACTTTCTGCTCAATGCATCGGCCACTACATTTGCTTTTCCCGGATAACTCAAATCAAAATCAAAATCCTTCAACAACTCTAACCACCTCCTCTGCCTCATATTCAATTCCTTCTGATCAAATAAGTACTCCAGACTCTTATGATCACTGAACACCTCAAATTTAGAGTCAAACCGATAATGTCTCCAAATTTTCAACACAAACACCACAGCGGCTAATTCCAAGTCATGTGTAGGATAATTCCTCTCATGAACTCGCAATTGTCTCGAAGCATAGACAACAACTTATCCATTCTGCATCAATACTCCACCAAGACCCATCTTCGACGCATCACAATACACCACAAAAGACTCACTCAGATTAGGCAAAATCAACACTGGAGCAGTAGTTAATCTCTTCTTTAATTCCATAAGACTTTCTTCGCAAGCTACATCCCACACAAAAGTCTGACCTTTTCGAGTCAACTGAGTCAAAGGTAATGCCAACTTAGAAAAACCTTCAATAAACTTGCGGTAATAACCCGCTAATCCCAGAAAACTTCGTATCTCAGTAGGAGACTTCGGAGTCTCCCACTGTAACACAACATCAATCTTAGAAGGATCAACAACAACACCACCACTTGAAATCACATGGCCAAGAAAGCTTACTTCCTTCAGCCAGAACTCGCATTTAGACAGTTTTGCATACAACTTCTTCTCCTTCAAGACTTGCAACACAGTCCTCAAATGCTCAGCATGCTCTTCTACAGATCTAGAATATATCAAGATATCATCGATAAACACCACCACAAACTTATCCAAATACTCATGAAAGATCCGATTCATATACTCCATGAACACACCAGGTGCATTGGATACACCAAACGGCATCACAGTGTATTCATAGTGTCCATACCTCGTCCTGAAAGCCATCTTCGGAATATCATCAGGCTTAACTCAAATCTGATGATAACCCGACCTCAAATCAATCTTGATGAGCACACAAGCACCTACTAGCTGATCCATCAAATCGTTGATTCTCGGTAGCGGATACTTATTCTTGATAGTCACTTTATTCAACTGCCATAATCAACACACAACCATATGCTACCGTCTTTCTTCTTCACTAGCAGTACAGGAGCACTCCCCCAGGGAAACACTCGGTCAAACAACCTCTTCTCAATTAATACTCCCAGCCATTCCTTCAGTTCACTTATTCAGAAACATACATTCTGTACGCAAACACCGACATCGAGCTTACATCGAGTACCAGGTTGATAGCAAGTTACACTCCACACTACAGTGGTAAATCCTTGATATACCATGGGAACACCTCCAAATAATCACATGGCATATGTAGATCACACACCACCGCATCCCTTATGCCTTCCAATAATCCAACATCATAGCATCTTTGCACCATCCTTCATAGACTTACCCACTTACTTCACAGAACCAACAACTCTTCACCTTTGTCAAAATTTGATTAAGGTGATCGTTAGGAATTACACACCACTGACATATCACTAGTTGCCACATTGTTCTCTATCCTTCAAAAAGCAGACATCAACCATACCTGGTCGTTCTCTTCAAGATATTCCCACTTGACCGACAGGCAAGAAACTCTAATTCGCCTCATCTTCAAATCTAATAGTCTGCATTGACTCATCAAAACCATCCGTAAGCACTCAGCTTAACCCCAACAATTCACCGCACACACTACTCAAGCTCGCAAGACACGTCTATCCCATCCACATGATCCCGTCTGTTACCAACAAGAGATTAAGGGTGATCAGTTCCTCAATTTGTCAATAACAGCCGACTATCACGAGGCGGTACACACTATCTTACCAAACCATCGTAGCATCCAACACTGCACTTAGCCATTGCTCCACACTCGAAGCACCTTGGAGAAGCACCATCTTCTCCCCCACTTGTTTCATTCCCCACCTGCAAAAATGGAAAACAAAACAAGCATCGACAATGTTTTTACACACATGTCGCACACTAGGGAAACAAACAACATTAGACAACCTGGCCGGACGGACCGATCTGCTCTGATACCACTAATGTAACACCCTTTTCTACCCCCAAACAATGTTGCAGCAGAAACAACTCATATATCAGAGTAAGGCATAAAAATTCCCTCAAAGGGTGCACATTTCTCATTTAACTCAAAATAAATACAATTGCCCTATAAACAAAGGGTCTTCCTCAAATCAAATCAAAAGCCTTCACATGGCAGCGGAAGTCAAAACTTTTAATTAAAATAGGTTTTCAACAAACGTCATAATAATCCAAATAAAACCACATCATCAAATAACAGCAAAATAAGGAAACAACATAGTTCAACTCAAAGGACCCCAACCCGATGTTACACTATCAGAGCAAGACCCTCTAAATTGACCAAAAGCAAATAAACTTCAAGGTCCTCGGAAGCATCCAAAGCTAAACCTGATCACCTGCACGTTACCCACGTGGAGGCAACATTCAAACAGGCAGGGTGAGTAATCACAATTCAATATAAGTCATATAAATAAAAGACATTAACATGGCAACAATTGTTTTTATCAAATACTACAGCAACTTACCCAAAGCATCATATAAAACATCACATCACCAATATCACTCATATGCAATCATGCAATGCCACCAAGAATGAAATGCAACGTCATAAAAATGATGTGGTACCAAATCGTCATAATAATGGACATTAGGCCATCAACCCTCCACAAGGGAGCACATCACAAATACCTCAATCCAGACAATGGGATTGAAGCCACCACTGGACCGAAGTTCTAACATCATCACTGGACCGAAGTCCTAACATCATCAATAGACCGAAGTCTAAATGCTATGAATGCATGATGCACAACGTCATAATCATCATCATCAACAAAAGTCATTACGTGCATCATCATTCATCAAACTCACATATTCGTCAATCATTAAATACGCCACCAAAACATCATTAGTCTTCATTTCGCAATCATCAATATAACTCATGGTAATTCACATCAAAATAGTCATGTATCATCGTCATAAAATCTTCAACACATCTCATAGTAGTTCACATCATCAATTGTCCATCAAAACACCACATATACGCAGCTCATAACGTCAAAATACATCATGGTAATTCATATCATCAATTAATCGTCAAACATCATCTATACACAGCTCATAACGTCAATATACGTCATGGTAATTCATATCATTAATTATTCATCAATTAAACATCATAATGTGCATCATCATTCATCCACAAAAGTCATCACTTATATCATCATTCATCAAAACCTCATGTTAATCATATCATCATGTACATCGTCAAAACATCATGATTCATCATTGTCAAATAATCAATATACGCATCAAGATAGTCATGTAAAATCATCAATATACTCATGGTACTTCACATCGTCATTTTATCATCAACCATCACGTATAAACATCTAATAATCATCAATAACATCATTTCATAATCTAATCATCAAAACATCATTTTCATCACTAATTAATTCACCATATAACACGTCAACACATAGCAGCAATTCACAGCAACATCACAACCTTAATATAGTACACAACAGATATTTTCCATGAGTTTTAAATCAATAAAATAATATTTTTTATTTTAGTTCTAGGTCGCGCTAAGCGCGCCCCTCTCGCGCTAAGCGCGCTACTCACTGCCTTGAAGAGGCGAAATTTCTTCAGGCCGCGCTAAGCGGGCTCTGCGATTTCTGCAGAAAAACCCTGCGATAATAGCACTCCTCCATCTGCGATTCAACACCCCTAAACTAGTTTTCAACTCAGAGTTTTCACAGATTATGTTATTATAACCTATAGTTATCACATATACATCAATAACAACAATCATCACCTAGGAAATCATCAAAATCCATCATCCGTAACCTCAAATTCCAAGGTTTTCCCCCAAAATCCCAATCACCCACCAAAACCTAATCTTTATATCAAATATATTGCAAAGTGATACTCCCCATACCTTAGAATATTGTCTCCTTTGACCTCTCCTGAAGTTTCGCCAGAATTCTTCTATGCCCTAGCCTCCCGCTCACTTGTTCTTCAGAGCACCTTTGCCTCTTCCTAAAAAATAATACGAATTATGAGTTCCTTTTCACTATTCTCTCTTAAAATACCCCTAAATGTGCTCTTCCCATCAAACCTCACTCATTCTCCTCAAATGACCACTTTACCCTTACTTCCTCTAATTTTATTTAAATGAAATAATAATACAAATGTATTCATATTATATACTATTATTTAATTAAAATAACCAAAACTTCACAAAATCACCGACATCGACACGAAACACCAAAGTTCACAGAAAACCATGAATATAATATTTAAATAAATTAAATAAATATTCTTACGAAAATCAGGGTGTTACTTCCCTGGCTTAGGGAGTCTAAGTGTGTTTGCTATTAAGCAAGTGGAACATGTGACTTGAAGATCAAGTTTCATTGGTGGATCCAGATATCTTTGAAAGAGTTCTGACAAATGTGAAAAGGTCAAACTGTGGCATTTGGCTATTTTCATATGAGGATTCATGAAGGAGGTGATCAAACTATGGCAATTGGTTGATCTCAGAAGTGGATTCGAAGAATCAAGATAATCAGAGCGTGGCAGCTGGTTAGTCTTGAGGATTGTCTTGGAACAAGTTACTCTTGGGAAGAAGGGTGATGAGTTGAAGACTCAAGGAGATTTTTCTTCTTGAAGGTGGATGAGAGTTTATTTCTCTCTTTCTGGAGTTCTTATTGATGAAGCTTGTGGAGCAGAAGTCATTGAAGTTCTTCAGTTTTTTTTAGATTACTATGCTATAGTAAGTCCAGTTGGTGGAGCATATCAAGAATCATTGTGATGATGTCTTGGTGTGTGGAAGATGTTCTAACTTGGTGTTAGGACATTATATGGGTTGGATATCCTTGGTGAAGGATGATTATGCTCAGGTCAAGGAGCTTGGTGCCTACATTATGCCTAAGGAGCGTCTACATAATCATACGGGAGAATGATGAAGTAGAAGGGCTGCCTTGGATGGAGAATGTAGAGAAGACTGAAGTAGATCAGGTATTGATTGCTTGGAAGTTTGAATATAAAGATATTCATCAGCTGATCAGGAGTATTCGAGATTATCATACGGGAGAATGATAGGGAATGACTGCCTTTGGAGAGTTGGGTGATTATCAGATGGAGAGGCCTTGCTAAGGCCAGATGAAAAGCTTGTGGAGGGGATACCGCCCCTAATTGGCAAGTCATACTTTTCTAAAGCATGTGTCCGGTATCTGACACCGATGGGAGAAACAAACTAAGAGGTATGGTATCTCTTTGGGGAGTGTGCTACATTCCAGGCCAATTAGATTTTATCTCAAGCAACTGGAGGTCTATACATGAGAATTCAGGTGGAGTTCGTATGATGTGTAGATGGTTGCAGGAAGAGGGGGATCAATGGGACTTTGATCTTAATCCAAGAGTTTGTTACTAATGGAGTATGCCGATCCTTAGTTGACCTCACGATAGCATGATAGGACTTCATGTGTGAGTGATTATTGGTTCTTGTTAGAAGAAGCAATAAGAGAGTTGATGGTTGTGTTCAGCAGGTGACTTGAACTGAGGGTGCGCTCTTGAAGACATGAAGATGCGTCTTATGTTTTCCATTCATTAGCTAGGTGTTCTGTGGAGGAGTACTGGTTACCATAGATAAGGGGAGTTGCTCCTTGATCTAAGATGTTTTTCTGCTAAGGTGCAGTTGGAATTTCAGTTTGTATTGTGCGTCAAGCAAGCTGTGATTATGTGTCCATCCTGGGAGGATAAGATGTCAAGAAGGATGTCTTGACATTCTTGTATTGTTGCAAGTTAGGGGAGACTTGGCAGTGCAAGTTACATGGTTCTTATTGGATGCTTAAGAATCATTAGTTGAGTCTGGGGGAATTTATTTTTCTCTGTGGACTATGATCACAAAACTGTGAAGTTATTGATCAATACAAAAGTTTCTGGTAGATAATGTCTAATTACTACTGCTTCTGTTGTTCTGCTACTGTCTGCTTGCTTTTGATTGATTACCCTTAATGCATAGTTGCTTGGTTTGTCATATTATGGCTAAAAAGGGGGAGAAGTAAGTAGTAGTATTGTTCCTTGGTTGTTTCCTTGAGGGGGAGATGGATGTGGTATGCAAAGGTTGTTTTAGCCAAAATTTGCCAAAAAGGGGGAGATTGAAAGCTCTTGTGTTTTGGACAAATTTTGGTAAAACATAAATGCTGAAAAAGAAGCGTCAACATGAAGATCAAGCTGAATATTTCTGCAGAAGATAAGATGTCGAATGAGATGTTCCAGCATCCAGACTCGACATCCTGGACTGTTATAACAGATTGATTTAAATCTGTTTTATATATGCTGCAAGATTCAGGAGAAATCGCAGGAGTGGATCAAGGAGATGGAAAGCCCAAGACAGCAGAAGACTATAAGTAGTAGACTGAGGTATAGGGTTTAAGGACGGTACCTTTGTATCACTTGTAACTTTGTAACTTATTCTTTTAGTAAAATAAGGGTTTAGGGTTTGAGAGTCGTTGGCACTCTTAGGAGTTGTAAGTTTCCACTCTGCAGTATGGGATGCAGGGTGGAAGGCATAGGTGCAGGTACACAACCAGAAGCCTTTAGGTAATGGTTGTTGTATTGTTCTTGGACGAAGCTTTTAAGCAAGTCCAAGATAACTTCTTGGTCAAGGAAATCATGACGGGTTCTGAATTGGCAGATAACAGAAACATCACAGGTGGTGATGAAGGATGTGAGTAGGTCTCTCATATCAGAGTTGTAAACGTTAGAGTTTAGCTTTGGTAAAGATATTCATTGAGGGTAGTGATTAGGATAAAGTTGTAAACGGGGGAGTTTAGCTTTAGGGTAATACTACAAGATAATGAAGTCTTCATCCTAGATTGGTATCCCCTAGAGTAGGTGAATTGCACTGAATTGGGTCAATATATTCTGTGTTCTTTACTATTCTGCAGATTTACAGTTTTGTTGTTTGTGTTCTTGACTGAGATGTCGCAACAAGATGTCTCGACATTTTTTGTGACTTTGCTACTACACTTCATAACAGCAGCTGATGTATTCATCCTTGCTTATTAAAGATGCAATAATTAATGTCCAAACCTGATGTTGGGACATTCGAGTATCTGCATAAGCAGAATTTCAATTGGTATCAGAGCAGGCATCCTGGTCTGTTTCTGGATGAGATCCATGGAGTACTTTCTGGTGATTAAACAAGGAAGAGTTGGAAAAAGCAGTTCAATCGTCTGATAATTGAAGAGGAGTGTTCTGGTTCCTTATTGTTTGAAGGGTTCTACAACAATAAATAGGAGGAGTGGTAGTTCTCTTGGGTGGTGTCCTGAAAGATGTCTTGATGAACAAGAAAATACTACGTTCACCTGTCCCTATGGTACATTTGCCTATCAACAAATGTTGTTTGGACAGTGTAACGCTCCCGCAACATTTCAAAGATGCATGATATCGATCTTTGCTGATTTCATAGACGACATAATGGAAGTATTTATGGACGATTTCTCTGTATGTGGGGGAGTTTCGAAAGTTGTTTATCAAACCTTGAGATGGTACTTGAACGATGCGTTAAAGTAAATCTAGTACTTAATTGGGATAAATGCCATTTCATGGTGAGACAAGGAATAGTTCTTGGACATGTAGTATCCTATAGAGGTATTGAAGTAGATAAAGCAAAAATAGAAATTATAGAAAACCTTCAACCTCTAAAAACCATTAGAGAAATTTGCAGTTTTTTAAGACACGCCAGATTTTACCGACGATTCATTAAAGATTTCTCTAAAATCACAAAACCGCTAGCTGGATTGTTGATGTAGGATGCCGAATTCATCTTTGATGAGGATTGCTTGAAAGCATTCAAACATCTTAAGAACGCTCTTATTACGACACCCATTATGCAACCACCTGATTGGAGTATACCATTTGAAATTATGTGTGATGTCAGTGACTACGCTGTTGGCGTTGTCCTAGAACAGAGAAAAGATAAGAAGCTTCATGCTATTTACTATGAAAGTAGAACCTTGGACAATGCGCAGATGAACTACGCCACCACCGAAAAGGAACTCCTAGCAGTTGTGTTCGCTTTAGATAAATTTCGTTCCTACCGAGTGGGAGCAAAAATCATTGTCTATACCGATCATGCCGCAATTAGATACCTGTTCACTAAGAAAGATGCCAAATCAAGACTCTTAAAATGGATTTTGCTTTTGCAAGAATTTGACTTGGAAATCAAGGATAAGAAAGGCACCGAAAATGTAATAGCAGATCATCTCTCTAGGATTGAGGATCTGAGACCCGAAGAAGTACCCATTAATGACGAATTCCCTTATGATAAACTAGTAGCCCAGTTAGAAAGCGAAAGTGAGACGATCGAATATTCTTTGATATTTAATGATGCAGAAACTACTGAAGTAGTAGAATCAATTTGCACCAAGACCACACTGACGTGGTATGCTGATTTTGTCAACTACCTAGCAGCTGGGGTGCTTCCACCAGACTTAACATACCAACAAAAGAAAAAGTTTTTCCATGATCTTAAACACTACTACTGGGATGAGCCCCTGATTTTCAAGAGAAGTGCCAATGGAATATTCCGTCGATGTGTCCCTGAATCAAAAGTAGCTGATGTCATATCTCATTGTCATGCTGCACCCTATGGAGGGCATGCAAGTACTTCAAAAACATGTGCGAAGATCTTACAATCTGGTCTCTTCTGGCCAAATCTTTAGAAGGATGTCCACACGCTGTTATAAATTACGACCAGTGTGAACGCACTAGGAATATCTCTAGACGCGATGAGATGCCACTGAAAGGGATTTTAGAAGTGGAAGTCTTTGACGTATGGGGTATAGATTTCATGGGACCATTTCTATCTTCTTTTGGTAATAAGTATATACTCGTTGCAGTCGATTATGTATCGAAATGGATCGAGGCAATAGCTTCTCCTACAAATGATGCACGAGTGGTGGTTAAGCTCTTTAAAAACATAATCTTTCCCAGGTTCGGTGTGTCAAGAGTTATCATTAGCGATGGCGGCTCCCATTTCATTTCAAATGTCTTTGGGAAGCTATTGCTTAAATATGGAGTTCGACACCGAGTAGCAACACCCTATCACCCTCAAACCAGTGGACAAATCGAGGTGTCAAATAGGGAGATCAAACAAATCTTAGAAAAGACCGTTGCAACTTCCAAGAAGGATTGGTCTACTAAACTTCATGAGGCTCTATGGGCTTATAGGACAGCTTACAAGACCTCGATAGGAACCACTCCGTTTCAAATAGTTTATGGAAAATCATGCCACCTTCCTGTAGAACTAGAACATAAAGCTTATTGGGCCATTAAGACCCTAAATATGAACTACACAGCAGCAGGGGAGAAAAGAATTTTAGATATCCATGAACTTGAGGAACTTAGACTTGATGCCTACGAAAATTCCCGAATCTATAAGGAGAGAACCAAAAAATGGCATGATAAATGGATCGTAAGGAGAGAGTTCAATGAAGGAGATATAGTTCTTCTTTTCAACTCTCGACTGAAGTTGTTGCCAGGCAAGTTGTGTTCCTGATGGTTTGGTCCCTTCAAGGTTGTGAAAGCTTTCCAAAGTAGAGCAATAGAAATTCGAGGAAAGACAAATGAAACGTTCATTGTGAACGGGCAACGAGTTAAGCACTACCATACCATAGAGAACAAAGAATTCTTCACTAGTTATAAGTTGGAAGAGTTGTCCGCTCCTCCAAATGAATGACGTTTCTTTCTAGATCAATGTCGAGCTCCTGACATTAAACGAAGCGCTCCGTGGGAGGCATCCCACGATCTTTGGTCATTATTACCTTATTACTATTTTCATAATTTTGCATGTATTAGATATTAATTTTATTGCATACTCATTTTTATGTTATTATTATTATTATTACTACTACTATTACTACTATTATGTATATTTACTAACTTTTATTTGTGGTACAACTTGACTAATAGATAATTATTGTCTAATTTCAGGCTAACTCGAATGCAGCCCTTCGAGAATCACGAAGTTATTTTTAGGAATGAGGTCTTGCCATGACTACTCTTGGTATCCAAGATAGTGTTACCTACCTGCTGAATCAGTTGGGGTGGGATGACTTTGCTATCAGGAATATATTCAGTACCTATCATAACTTGACTCTGGAGTTCCTAAGCTCTATGTACTATGATCCTACCCGTGGGTTCGGGTTTAGCCGTGGATTAGCCACCTTTAGGTTGTTCAAAAATAAGTATCGCTTCACCCATCATGAGCTGGCCGACTTGTTAGGATATCCTAATGGGTCGGATGTTATCACTAAGACTCCTGAAGATGCTTTCACTGGTTATGACCTCAATCAGTTTTGGGGTACTCTCACTGGTAACTATAATCCTGAGCCAAATGGCATGTTTTCTAAAAGTATTCACAATCCTGGTATTAGATACTTCCATAAGACACTGGCCTACACTCTTTTTGGGAAGGAAGAAAATGTAACTTCTGTTTCTAAGGATGAACTCTATATCATGTTCTGTGCTTCTCAAGGTAAGCCAGTTAATGCTGCCCCATTCTTTCTAGCTAATCTTGTTAAGATTTCCCATGAGTCCTTCGGACCTATTATTATTGGAGGCTTGATTACCATGATCGCTGATGCTATTGGGTTGCGGTATCATTCGCCCCATGGACATCAACTTCTGTTTTAACCGTGGAATTATTGCAAACCTTGGCCCGGTTGAGTTTGAATTATGAATTGACAATGCTGTTGTTCACCATTTTACTTTGCCGAATCATGAAAAAACCAATGTACATAACAGAGACAATTGGATTTATGACTTGGAAGGCCAGAACAAGTCCCTGACTCCTCCTGATTTCTCCATAGGCCTATGAAAATTTGGAAGCTAATATGCCAGATGTTGCTACTCATGGCTCAGCTATTCATCTTGTTGATCCGCCTATCAATGTTGTTACTGCAATTCATGATCTTCAATCTGAAGTGGAATCCTCCGAGGAGAGATGACTTCTCTTCGTGTGGATTTCTTAGGATTCATAGACGTAGTGCATGAGCAGTTCGATCATCTGTTCCAAATTGTTTATTCATTTTGGCGTTCCACTGAGCCTCAGATAAGGCGTCATAATGGATAGTTCCATAATTATACCTATTTCCCTACTTTATTAGATTAGGATTTGTTTTGTCGTATCAGTATTTCAATTCCTGTACTGTTTGTTTTTCGATTCTGCTATTGTACTATCAGTATGCTGACAAAGAATTATGTGTGTACTATTATTTTCCCTTAATGCATATTTTCCTTCCGTAAATTATGTGTGTTGTTTATCTTTAGTGATTGTGAAATTTTCTTAAGTTTTTTAATGGCCTTAGGTACCTTAAATTCGTATTAGTAGTAGGATAAAACTCTAAAAAAGCCAAAAAGATTTTTTTTTCTAATTTAGGACTGACTGTGAGAAAATTCGCGATTTAGCTTAATGGCGTTCACCATTATGCTGATGGCGTTCGTCATCAGTTTAAATTTTTAATTTTTCCCATTCGCAACACATGGCATTCGTCATGTGTGTAATGGCGTTCACCATTATGCCTGAACCTGCAATTCCTACGCAGAATTCAAACCTTGCGCGTTTTCCCTAGACAAAACCACTCAAATAACTTTTTAAACTTCCAAATCCTCTTCCAACTACCCTCATAAACCTCTCATAACCCCCAACCATTTAGATTCCATTCTTTCTCCCTATAAATTCACCAAACCTCTCTAATTTCTCCTCATCACAGTCACTCATATTCTCTCACACTCTTCACCCACAAACCCTTTCATTTCTTCTCATTACAATTATTCTGTCAAAATGCCTCCAAGAGTCGCTCCTGATGTCGACTACATGGGAATTACCTTTCTTGAAGGAGTCATTGGTCAGAGTCAACGCACCAACTTCCTCAAGTTGCGTAAAAGAGCGGTCGTTGCAACTCGGTATCCAGACACTGCTGTTGTCCAGGCCTTGGGTCTCTATGATAGCGTCGACTAGATGCTCACTAACTTAGGTATGTTGCATTTCAGTTTTATGAAAAGCCCTACTTACATTAGGCTGACATACGAGTTCTTAAGTTCTTACCATTTTTCCACCGACTTGTCTCGCACTATTGGTTCCGTAGATTTTAGGATGTTTAACACCGATTACTCCCTCACCCTTGAGCAAATAGGCACAATTTTTAAATTTCCTAGTGGTCAGGAGTACGCTACACAAGCACCCTTAGAGAGTGAATGGCAATCTAGTGCACTTGATTTTTAGCATCAAATCACCGATAAGACTTTCGACACATGGAAAGGTCTCAAAGATACAGAAATAGCGAAAATAGCAGGAGGTAGCAGGAGGAGCTGAGAGTCGTTGTTGACCAGATTAGCCAGCAGCAACATGATTTTACAAATAGGACTCAGCATGACATGGGTGACTTGATAGAGCAGATGAATGGAGTACGCATTGAGATGACAGATCTGAGGGATTTCATCAGACATGTACCACAGTCCGAGTGGGACAGAGTAGGCCGTACCAGAGCCAGAGGCCGTGGCCGCCATCCTTGATTTTTCACCAGGTTTCATCACTCATTCTTTTGCCTTGTAACTAAGACATTGAGGACAATGTTTAGTTCAAGTGTGGGGGATGAGCTTTACCGTTTTATTTCCTTTCCTGTTATTTATGTTTTCTAGTATTTATTTTTCATTTTGTTTAGTTTATCGAGTCATATGCGCTATTCAGTCCTACTGTATGCTACTTTTTCTGTCTGTTTGAAAACTCCTTTAATTTTGACCCCCAACGAAAAAAAATTTGTTTGTCCTGATTCAATGGCATGACACTCTGTGTATGGGTTGTTTTTCATTTTTAGGCTATGTTAGGTAGACTTGGGAAAGTGTTGTCAGTATCGGCATCGTCCTATCACCTTAGGCTCCTTAAGTATGCAATATTGATTTGAATAGCCATTATGCCAAAATCTTGTTTCCTAAGTAACCTCTTGATTAGTTTATATTAGCAGCCAACACCATCCTAAGGCACGAACTAAGTAATGAACCGATGTAAATATGTGTTAGATCTCAAATTTGAATTGAATTGAATAATTTTTTGTATAGCGAATGATAGGATAAGCCTCCTTCTAAGTTAGGTGGTCCTCACCCGACCATTTAGTCCAACGAAAATAATCCTTGAAATTCAAAAAGCAAAAAGAAAAGAAAAAAAAAAGAAGAAAAAAATGCATTGTTTGTTATTGAGATCACTAACACTAATAAGTTCACTTACCATGTGTCGTGTGGGGATAACGGGCTTAATGTGATTGCGCAAGAATGAAAAAAAGGTGAAAAAGAATGATTATAGGTTAAGATATAATGGCATGATTCGAATTGGTATTGTATAGGGGGAAGTCTTTGTCTGCATATGCGGAAATGTATCATCACGATGTCCTTAGTTTCGATATTCAGTACCTATTTCTTTAGCATTAGCCTGGCAACTTTATACTTTCATGAGTTTTGTCGTGCTTTTGTCGTGCCTACGTTTCAGACACCGTTCTTACCATTTTCCTTGAGTTGGGAATTTGCTTGATGACAAGCAAAGGTCTTAGTATGGGGGAGTTTGATGACGAGAAATCACATCATGTATTTAGGCTCAATATGCGCATTTTATGTATGCTTTTCATTATGTTTTTATCGCATTTCAATCGTTTTTCTTTGTTTTGCAGTTGACAGGTCAAGCCGTATCAGATGCGGAAGCGTTCGAGAAGAAGAACAGAATGATGGCAAAAAGGACAACAAAACAGCAATTCTGCAGATTTTCCTGATATGGCGTTCGCCACAGGAGAATAACGTTCGCCATTGTCGTACCCTAAATTTTAACCATTATTTTAGTAGTCGTCCGGTCACCCCAATTGGGTCTGCCATATGGTAAAGATTGGTATTTAAGGACTAGCCCCTGGTTTGTTTTAGATATTGTGATTAGTTTTTAAGAATTAATCATGTTGTATAGGGTTGCATTAGCAAAATTAGTGTTAATTGGGTTATTATTACTAAAATGTTATAAGATTCTTAATATTAGTCTTATTATTAATCTTATTTCATCAATACTCGGGAGGTTAGGTTTTTAGTTTAAATTAGTCGTTTTATTAAATTATTAAGCTGGTTTAGGATTTCGTATAAGGGGGTGTGCTTTTAAGAGTAACATAATTAAATTATTATTATTAGTTATTATTTTAGGGATTTATCATTAAGTCTATTTGTTAAATATTTGGAGGAGGGTTTTTATCTTAAGATTATTTATTTAAACTATTAGGATTTTAATTCAATTTGGTTATATTAATTCAATTATTAGATTTACTAATAGGGAGATTGGGGTCTTTAATTTTTATCAAGTTTATAATTAAAACTATTAATATTAATAATTATTTAGTTTATTATTTACTATTGGAATATTATTAATCCGAATTAATTATTGTTTAATAGGATTATTGGGATCATTAATCCCATATTGAGAGGAGTTGATTTTATTCACTACCGATTTAGAATATTTTTTTCCCTTAGGGACTAAATCAGGGGATTAGTATGTTAATCTTGGTCACCTTATTATTAGTATTAATATCATTATTAGAAAATTTATTATATGTTAATAGGGTCATAAAACGGAGGGTCGGTTTTCATTTACTTTTGATCAGAGTATTTTATTTTAAGTTATTTTAATATTAAGTTTTGGGGTTAATTAGTCTTAAGAATAGTTATTAGTATTATATTATATTAATATTAGATTATAATTATTTGTTTTATTCGGTCAAAATAGTTGACCAAAGGAAGAGCTTCATCTTCCCCAACTCTCAAACCCTAAGTCTGCGCATTGTGAAATCAAAGTTGGATCAAAACTTTCTAAAAACAAATTTTTACATTAACTTGATGGAAGTACAAAAATGTTACAATTGCAAAAGATCTAAAAAACATAAGACCTAAACCAAATCAAGTTAAATATGAAAATACACCAAATCAAATAAAAAATTACATCAGAAAAATCCTAAAATACAACAATCTAATTAATTCTAAAACCTATTTTTACCCTATAAAAGCTAAAGGAAATTTCAGAATGAGGGACGAAAAAATTGAACCCTAGAAGCTGCGCGTATCCAAACACCTCACGAAAGCTCCTACTTCTGAAAACTCAAGGTTTCACATCGAAACCTTAAGTTCTTCGAGCTAGACCACAAACCGGTACCTGTAAACAAGAATGAGAGATATTAGAGGCGAGGAATAGTAAAGAGGAAGTGGAAAGCAGCATAATAAGGTCACAGCAGGAAAGGTAGGTGTTGGCTCCTAATTTCGATGCCTGATGTTGGGATAAAAGTCTCTCCTAAGAGAGAGAATATTTGAAGTATTTACGAGGTTTCGACAGGGACGTGACTATAAGAAGATCTAGTTGAAAGCCATCTTTCTGCTGAGAAGAGAAGATTTAAAAAACATAGAAATATTTCTAAGAGTTTGGAAGAGTTTTCGACCGAAGACTAGGAAGTGTCGTTCGACGCGAAGGTTTGAAATTCAAATAAAGGATGGAATTTTGATTTTGAAAGGAAGACGTGTGGAATGCATCTAAGGGGCGAAGGCATGCTGAATGACATTTGTCTTCATTAGAAACGGTGACCGTTGTTGACAGTTATTTCGACTGTATATAAATAGGGAGTCGTAGTGTTAGATTTCCGTGTGTGTATTCAAAATTTGTACAAGTTACTCAAAAATACTCAAAGTACCGTGTGAGAGAAAAGAGTTATCATTGAGAAAATGTACGTTTGAAAAACACCAGTTTTATTCTTTACATTTCAATGAAATTTTAAGTTATTTACATACAGTTGTTCTACATTTCTGCAATTTACTTCCGCACGTTTATTACGTTTTTGTTATTTCTTTAAAAGAACAAAACTTATCATTTTCATTCAAATCATATTAATTTATAAAAAAACAATGATGAACATAATGAATAAAAGGCTTGATTTCTATACATGTTGTCGAAACTCTTGAAGCACATTGTCCTAGGATTTGTATGGTCAATCCTGCAAGTAAACTAATTTTTTACAAATTAGGAGACCAGCGGTTGTTTGCTAATTTTCAAGGCAAACAAATTGGCACGCCCAGTCGGACATTGTGCTATTGACAACATAAAACCTTTATTTTTACATTTACTCCTACGAAACTTTCTTCGCTTCGTTGTATGAGACTGGGAAGTGGTAAGTAGCCATAAGTAACGAAGAAAGACCCAGAAGAAGAAGAAGAGTAAGGAGAATGGCGAACCCAAATCTGCAGAACAATCAGAATTCCACAAATGATGGAGTGCTGAAGATGGCTGGTTTATACCTGAGTGAATCACACACTCAAAGATACAACAGAGTCGCCACCGAACTTTATTTAGTCCCAAAGGACAGGGAAAATATCGATAAAACCCAAGGGGAAGAGAAACGGGAACAGGGGTCGGTTATGCGAAAGGAAGGTACTAGCACCTAACGCATCCGTCGTACTCGACGGGAACCATTTCGCTTGCTTCTAGGCTTGGATGGGTTATCTATCTAAAGGCTTCTAGCTAAAAGAAGAGGAGAGAGAAAAGAAAAAAGAAAGAAAGAAAGAAAGTGCTCGCGGAGGATTGGGGCCCTCGTGGCTACGTACCCTCATAGTGCAATGAGGCAATAAGAGCTCTGTAGTTCATGGAACCAGGGAAAAGAAAGGGGAAGGAGCGGAGAAAAGGAAGGGTGCTCGCTAAGATCATCGCAATCTCGTGCCTACGTATCATACATTTGAATGAATGCAGAATCAGAGCTTCCGTAGTTCGGGGAACTAAGACGGAAAAAAGAGAAGAAAAGGAAAGTGGTGTCAAAACCAAGGGCAAAAGAAATAGAGAAAGATCCACAGGGGATGCAAAAGAATTGGTGTTAAAACTAGGAATGAAGTGCAAAGAAAAGATAGTGACTGAGCTGGGGATAAAGTGCAAGGGTGGTGTCGAAACCAAGAAGATAAAGAAGCAAAAGGAAAGATAAAGACTCCACTGGGGAAGAAAAGATCAACGAATTTTACTAGGGATCAGAGGGTAGTGACCCTACTGGGGAACAAGCAAAGAGATAGTGTCAAAACTGAGAGAAAAAGGAAACTCGGCATGCTAACTGACTGGCAGTGATTAACCGAATAGAAATAGAGATTTAGAACTCTGTGGGGAAAAAGGGGTCGGTATCAGCAGACAGGCTGTGATGGACCAAAAGAAAAGAGAGAGTGCTGAACCAAGAGAAGGTGTTTGACTCTGAGGGGACATCGGTATGTTAACTGATAAACAATGGTTAAGCGAGGAAAATAAAGATTGCAACTCCGCGGGGATAAAGAAGCATAGGTTTTAACAGGTGAACTGTGATCAACCAGAAGAAAGGGTGTAGAACCAAATGAAGGTTGTGACCCAAAAGGATGTTGGTATTGTCTGAACAAACAACACTTGACCAATGAAGAAGGGTATTGAACCAAAAGAGGTTGCTAACCGCTGGGGATTCAGTGTTAACAGAGGAACTGTGATTAACCGAAAATAAAAACGAGTGATTAACCAAGAGAAGGTGATTAACTCAAAAAGGGTTCAGTGTTTTAACAGACAGGCTGTGGTTAACTGAAAAAATGGGTGATTAACCAAGAGAAGGTGACTAACCCAAGAGGAACTCAGTATGTTAACAGATAGATTGTGGTTAACTGAGAAAATGGGTGATTAACCAAGAGAAGGTGACTAACCCAAGAGGAAACTCAGTATATTAACAGATAAACTATGGTTAATTGAGAAAATGCAAATTGGTGTTTTAACTGACATGCAGTGGTTAACCAAACAAAGGAGAAGGACCAAGAGAAGGTCGCGACCTCCGAAAGAGTTTCGGTGTTTAACAGGAAGACTGTGTTTAACCGAAGAAAAGGGTTTGAGACTCTTTAGGGGAATCAAAGAGCAATGATTAACCATGAGAAAAGGCTCATGAGGCAAGAGATGGGTGCTAACCCAAGAGACAATGATATTTAACCAATAGAAATGGTGATTGATCAAAAGAGAGATTGAAAAAGATAAGAGTGATCAGAGAACAACTCAGCCGAGGATGGAGAAACACTACAGCTTAAAGATAAAGGTGACTAATCTCAGCGAGAGGACCAACGTCCTTACCCAAGAAATAGTCACAATGAGGATAGGACAACTCCCACCTCATTCCTTCTCTAGCACTCATAGTATAGTGCAGAAATTGAAATGGACAGCGTAACAAATCCAAGTTGTACAGTGCTCCAGTGAATTATGCGTCGTGAGTCGTGCGAATCTCCGACTCCGCGGGAGAAAGAAAAAGCTCTAAAGGAAGCCTAAAGAGAAGAGCAAGGGGAGAGATTAACTAATCGAAACGATGTTTCGATTAATCAATCAAAGGGAATTGACATGCTTATAATTTTCCAAGGAGAATGGAAAATCATTAAAGTAGAAGGTGTGAATTATTGATTATACAAGATTAAGTTTATTCTCTTGAGAACAAACCTAATGCAAAGAAAATAGAGAAAGTGAAAAACAATGCCAAATGATACACAAATTGCAACACAAAATCATGTTATTGTGATCAAAGAAAATGCAAGAATGATCATGTTCACACCATGTCAAGAATATACACAAATTGAATAATCGGAATCGTATCGAAAGTTAATGAATATGCTTCAAACGGAAGTTAAATGACACTTAAAACATCCATAAAAATCAAGCATATCAATCCATGGAAGTTGGAAGAAGAAAGCATAGCAAACACACTTGAAAAAGCAAGAAAATGACCTTCTGATTCAGTGTTAATCGATTAACACTTTTGCACTGCAAAGTGTTAATCGATTAACACTTGAAAATCAACAAATTTACACTGGTTAATCGATTAACACTTTTGCACTGCAAAGTGTTAATCGATTAACACTGGACAGGGGCAGAAAAATCAGTTTTCCAAAAGTGATTCCAGCAGTTAATCACTTAACTGAACATCCACATGCTATGGTTCACACTTGTGCACGAAAATTACATCATGTATGAGCAATTAAACACAAATTGAAAGTATTAACATAAAGATCAAAGATCAAACAATCTCATGGCAAATCAAACTGAAAAACGATCAAAATTACATCGTAAACTCGCAAAAATAATCGAAACAGTGAGTAAAGTAAGATCTACCAACCTACAAGCCGGAGAATTGGCTTGGTGATTGTTGCAAAGGATTCTTGATGAAGATAATCAAATAAAACCAGAGGAATCTTCAATCGTAGCAGAATCGTATCGAAACCGAGCAAATTGCGATGAAACTCCGAAATACGAATTCGAACTGTTCAATCTTGAAGCAAACACTTGAGACGAATCCAAAAGCTAATAGAACTCCAGAAACTCAATTATAATTGCAACGCGATGAAGATAATCAAAGAAAACCAGAGGAATCTGCTCTTGCACTTCAAACTGTAGCGAAACCGAGCAAAAACGCAAAAATGCACCGAGATCGAATTTGCACCGAATTGATTGATATGAACACTTGCGTTGAAGTAGAATTAGATGTGATTCCAGAAATCCAATGAAGAAATGCCAATTGATGGAGGCTTAATCTCAAGAGAAAGCAATTTCAATGTGAAATTTGCTACTCTTTAATGGTTGAATTGAGCTCTAGTGTGGTTTGGGGAAGAAATGTAGATGAAGAAGAAGAAGTTGCAGAAAAATTCAGAGAGAATTGAGAGTGAAGTGTGAGAAATTTGTGTGAAATGGTTGAGAGTGATTGGGATCCTTGAAAAATGAGTGAAGCTTTGTTTATAGAGAGTTTTGGTTTGGAGTGTGAGAGGTTAGGAATTAGGCTAGGAGCTAGCTTTGGATGGTTTGGACTTAGGATAGGAGTTAGTTACACTTGACTCACCGAGTCAAGCGGTTAACTCGGTTAGTTAGGATCAACTCGGTAATAATCCCAATGTGAGCTCCAACATCCAAAGGTCCACATACTTGGAAATCAAGGAACATGGTAGACTTATTTTATAGTGATGTATTAGAATAAATGCACTTGAGATGTCTAGAGATGTCTAGAATATTCCACATGTTGCTAGAATACTGTAGAATCAAAGACCAAAGTGTGTGCAAAGGTGTTGTCATGAAAAAGCATCAGATTATGCATATTCTGCCTGTGTTAATCGATTAACACATTTGCACTGCAAATGGTTAATCGATTAACCAGGCCAAAAAATGCCCAATTTGCCTGAAAAATGGTGTTGTGGCCACGGTTCCGATTTTCCACCTCTTGCTTTGATGAATAGGCATAGAAACTGTTGTTTTGTGCTTGTGTTGATGATGTGATACCCTTGTGAGGATGTGATTAATCGGGATTGAGAAACCTGAAAACCTTGCAACAAGAAACAAAGAGAAAAATGCGAATACTTATGCCGCCAATGCGAGTGCACATGCTTATGCAAAGGGCAAAGAGAGGGAGGTCAAATTTTGGGTTACGACAGCTCCCCCTATTTAATCCACCTGCACCTGAATGTTCGAATTGTGCCAGCTTTTCGATGATTCTAGGTAAAAGGGGATTAAATAAAAGAGTAGCTCGAAAATTTGGACGACGGCGACAAAAGAAAAGGTTTAAGAGTGTTTGAAGTTTGGCTGAATATCTGTTGGGGAGATGAATCAGGCCAAAGGAAAGAGAGTATGCTTGATGCATATGCCATGTATGTGTTATACATGATGCTTGGTATTATGCAATGCAACGGGTGCGAGTTAAGGTAATGTGCAGATTTAGGCAGAGATTGTAGCAAAACGACCTCGACATCCTCGGCTGGGGAGAGAACCCGCAAATGAAGATAGTCTGCCGGAGAAAGGCCCCGAATGGTGACAACTCCGTCGGGGAAGAAAAAGAGAAGTCTCAAACTTCTAGACTACCACCATTGTCACTGTTGGGGATAAGAGAATCAGGCTGATCTTCATGCCATGATTGACCCTGCCTGGGGAATGAAATAAACAAATCAGATTTCTAAGCTATCCCTGACTTTGCTATAGGGAATTCACAAAGCTTAGAGGATCTTCCCTACTTGGGGAAGATAAGAAACCAAGTCGTACCATTGCTGGTGCGTGATAGTTCAGACATGCTGGGAATGATGTGCAACCCTTGCTGGGGAAAAGAACAATCAAGTCTCGGATTGAAGTACATCACTCGGCCACTCTACTGGGGACAATATGGATCTGCTAGGTGTAGCACCCCAAATTTTACCTTTTTGTTTCTAACACTAACTGGCCTATGTTTCATTTCATTTTGCATTATCATTTGTGCACATCATTGGTTCTTAGCATGGGATCGAGGTGTCTGAGTTAGCTCAAGAGGAAGAGATGTTTTACAGAAGTTCAAGTAAGAGATCATGGGCATTGTCCAAGAGACCAAAAGAAGAGATGGTCTTAACATCACCATTACTCAAGCCACAAGGGATCCTTTGACCTCAGGGCATTTTAATGAGGTCATCACCTCATCATATGATCAAGTTTGGCAAGAGATTTTAAGTGAATCACATTCTCCTAGCCTGATTTCTCAAATTAGGGTTTTTGGAGATTCTTCGGTCTAACCCCTCAATGGGCAAGATATTTGAGTTTTTATCATCATCAAATGGCATGTCTCATCATTGTTTGAGAAGATACACATCATATTCATAGGAATTTGGATTTTGAGCATGGGTCGATTTCTCCTAAACCACAGGTGCCAAAATTAGGGTTTGCCATAAAAATAGTTTATTTCTGATTTTTTGGGCAAGACTTGATTCCATGGTATTACTCATGTCCCCAAGTGTCTAGGAATGGAGAATTGTCCATCAATTTGGTTCAAAAGGGTTTCAATTGTTCAAAAGATTCAAAATCAGGAGAATTAGGAATAAAGTCAATTGTGCAGTGAAAACGTCAACTCCTGACTTTTTGAGGTCTACATCATGATTTTCAAGTCAAATATGATCCATGTAAGAGATTTTATCAAGGAATGTTCAAGAATTTATGAAAAATCAAGAATGTTGAAAAGTTGCCATTTTTGGAAGGAACTAGGTTTTGGGAACTTTCTATTTTTGGAAATTTCTAAGCTTGGACCAGTCATCTTCATGGCCATTTTTCACCATGATACAAGCTCCATTTGGAATTATTTTTCACATTAAAGTTATAGAGCTTGTTCAAAGCTTTCCAACCTTGTAAAGTTTGTCCCATTTGGATCATTTTTTAGAGAGATATGGTTTCTTAAAGTTCAAGGTTTCAAGTTGTAAAATTTGAAAACTTAGGTTTTTTCTAAGTTATTCATGGACAGTTTTGTGCACTCATGTTCATGCTCACATTTGAATGATTTCTAAACCTCACCTTGATAAACATCAAACATGAAAAGTGTAGAGGGAAATCCCCTCTTTCCAAAGAATCCAAGTTTGTGTCATTTGGATCATTGTGGTGGAAGTTATGGTTGCTTAAAGATCAAGGTTTTCATACTCATTGTTGGATTCATGACTTAGAATTTTCTCATGTCATTTTGGCAGTTGTGAATACGTATCTTTATGGCTGATTTTTATCATCATCTAGGCATTGTTTCAAGCTAATTTCAACATGGAATTTATTGTTTGTTCTTCATAATTTCATTAGAACTTAAAAGTGCATCAAATGGAACATGCTTTATCAAGTTATGGTTTCTAGAATGAGTGGGCCCGACTAGGAATTTTCATGGCTCATGATGGGCATTCCTTGCATCATGATGGTATACATTTACCACACGGATCATAGCACTGCTTTTATGTCATTTTTCTTTTCCAAAATCAGCCAAACCATTACACCACCTCATGCACATGCCATGCACACTTTTGGCACGATTTTGAAAGGAATGAAAGAGGTACAGACTGACCTCATTCTTCTCTCACATGTTAACACCACACACTCACCACATGATTCATTTTCACTCAACAAACCACTCTCCCAAACCACATTCCAAAGCAACAAAAAACATCACTATAACCTAGCAAACCCGTGCCATACATGTGCTTCAATTTAAAATCCAAACCAAGTGAAACAAACTCACACTCTCATTTTTTATTTCCCAAACCAGAGCCACACTCCAATCCTCAGCTTTGATCCCTAACCTAAAATCACCTCATATATAAGCCAAACAATTCCAAACCTGGCCAGAAGTTGGTTTTCTAGATCTGAAGCTCTCATCTCTCTCAAGAATTTCTCACCTTCGAAGCAAGCTCTCTCTGCGTCATCGCCTCATTTTCTTGCTCTCTTCATCATCAAGCAAGCTCAGAGTTGGTTTTCTCTTCATTTTAGATCACAAGAACAAGGTGCAGTGGACATACTCGACTAGGTAACACCTGGATTTTCTCACTTCCATGCTAGATCTATGAATGTTTAGGCTCATATCATTGCATCTGAAGACCTACTCGTGTAGGAAATGGCTAATGTGTGTTTATATGGTTGAATCGTGATTTTTCAGTTGTTATGCATTGTCTTTCAATTCACATTTCCATGTGTTTCTGTGTCTGTTTACATGGTTTGTTGATGTATTTGAGATCTATGTAAGCTGTGCTTGAAGTTTATGCTATGTTTGTGTTGATCTGTGAATGTTTCAGTTTGGATCTACTTTTTGTTTCTCTTCGATTCTCTGTGTTAACATGCTAATTTTAAAAATTTGAGAGCGGATTTGAGACCAGTGTAAAATTTGGAGTGAAATGGCGGTGGTCTGGTGAATTTCTGGAAGTTTAGTGGTGGCTCCGGCGGTCTGCTCGCCGGAGAAGATGACCGAAGCTAGGGTTCCGGCGTCTGAAGTTTGATGATAGATGATGTTGCATTCGTGCCAATTTTTGAATTTGAAATGTTTGACTTGTTTTGATCCTGGCCAATGAATGCTCCACGTCAATTAATGAGGCTTGCGTGGCATTTTTTTCTTTGAAATCTGAGTGTGAAGTTGGTTTGGGCCTAGTTGGTTTCTGATGTTCACACCCCCTGGTTCTGAGCCCAACGCGTGTATGACTTGGTTTCTCTTGTTTCCAGTTTTCCTGAGTACACCCCCTCCCTTTCTTGCTTCTTTTATTTTCTTTTTTCTTTTATTTTTACAATTTGAATTTTATTTTAATTCTTAGACATATATTATAAATCCACAAAATTTTTTTTCTGATCATTGGATGTCTTGACTTATTTTTCATGATTTTTATTTTATTTTTCATTTTATTTTCATATTTTATTTGAATTTAATTTGTGATGCACTTTTACACTTTTGTCCTTGAGCTAGGGTTTATGCTTTGATGCCATGTGTTTGGCTTCTTGAGCCAATATTTTTACCTTGTTTTGAAATGTGGACGAGCAATGTTTGAATGTTATCTTGCTGCCTTGGTGATCACCTTTGATTGTTTTTCATGTGATTTTTGATGCTCGTCGATTCATACACGATCACTTGCATACCTTGCCTTATGGTTCACTTTTGGACATGTTCTTGAACTAGTTTTGTTCCATTACTTTGCACATGTTAATTGGATGTTTAAAATTGTCTTTCATTATATTTTTGGAAATTTATTGGATCACTTTTCTATTTTTGGTTGGTGCTTTCATTTGATGATGTTTTGAGCATACTAGTGCACACTTCTTGACCTAATTTTGTGCCTTTGAATGACATGAACTTCCTTGATGCTTTGTTATCTTTCTTTGATTAATAAGACATGTTTGAGATTCTGATTTGCCATGGTCCTTGGTGCATGGCCTATCTTTTGTATGGCTTTACTTGTGTGGAAGCATGTGAATCATTTTGAGCCTTATTTTGTTGCAACTTGCATAGTTTTGATACAAGTCTTGAGTATGATGCTTGATGATTATTCTTGTTTGTTTTGAGATTGATTATGGTTTGTGGATGATGCCTTTTCTACTGCCCACTTGGATTCACATCATGTTTTTATTTCATTTGATCATTGTGGATTGATTTTTTTGATGCATTTCATTAACATTTGATTGTTGCTACTTTGGTTCATGATGCATGTTAATGTGAAGCATTCTTACATGTTTGAATTGGATGATTATAATAAGACTTAAGTTCTGACTTCGATTTATTTTCATCTTACCTTGTTTATTTCATCCTTGTATGGTGTTTAATGGTGTTCAATTGTGTTTCTTATGCAAGTATCCTTGTATCCTTTCTTGTTTGCTCTTGCTTGCTTACTTGAATCTTCTTGCATGATCTTTGAAGCTTGATTGATGATGTGAATTAGATATGATGTGCATGATGTGCTTGCTGCCCTCTCTTGTTTCTCATCTCTTATTTCCTTTTCTTCTTCATCTCTTTCACTTCTTTCTTTCCCCTTTGGATCTTAAGACTTGTTCAAGTCTTGGATCCACTTTTGTATGCTCCCTTAGGATTCCCTAGTCCAACTTAATCTTTGATTAAGCTTGGAGTAGGGTAGACATTAGGATTCAATCCATGCATGCTAACATTAGGTAGAATCTTTCCCTCTTACCTCAACCTTAGGGCCATCTTTGCATGACAACATTAGGATAGAATCCCCGTAGTGTTTTCTTTTCCTTTGAGTCTTCTCTTCTCTTCTCTTAGCAATTCTAAAACACTTAATAAGGACAACGTGCATTGCACACGAGTCTTAAGCATGGGAAATGAGAAATTAGGGGTTTCCTTTTATTTTTCTAGAGTGTCTAGCGGACGTCCCGTCTTGGGACGATTTGCGACGCATTCGTTCCTATGTCATAGACTTTGGTGCAATGTAAGATATGAACTAACTCAATTCACTTCTGTCTAAAAATCACAAAAACAAATTCAAGTTTTTTTCATCCTTCGGGATTGGTAAGTTTCAAATCATTTTCAGAAAAGAGCACGTTACTTCCGTTCAGTCGCAAACAGGTATCGACCGTAACTTCCGGACGCTAACTTAACGTCGCTCATAAAAAACATAAAGACCTTTTTAGGTCGAACTACGACTGCTCTGATTTCTCTCTCTTGTCCGATTGAGGATACGTAGGCACGAGATGCGATGTCTCGACGAGCAACCTCCCCCTTCCCCCGTAGTCCGTCGAACTACGTCGACTCTGATTCTTCGTTCGTCCACGGAGATACTTAGGCATAGGATTGCGACGATCCTTGCGAGTCCATTTTTGTTTTTCCCTGTTCCGTTTCCGTTTAGCAGTAGACTTTAGATAACTCAGCCTTTGATTAGACAACAAGCGTGGATCCCACAGAGTACGATGGATGCGTGGGGGTGCTAATACCTTTCCCTCACGTAACCGACTCCCGAACCAGGACTATGGTTGCGATGACCATGTCTTCTCCCTTTTGTGGTTTCTTCGATCGTTTCCTTTCCCTGCGTTGGGATAAATAACGTTCGGTGGCGACTCTTCTGTTCTTGTTTCTCGCCGATTGTTTTTCACAGTTGCGACAACTGACGACTCTGCTGGGGACTCTGGTTCCCTATGCGAGTAAATCCTAGCGCTTGCATGTCTTTATTTAATTGGGTGTTTGCTGTTGTGCTTTATTTGTTGTATATTAATGTATTTTACTGTATTTATTGCATTTGATTACTGTTATCATATTGCTCTGCTGCTGTTGTGCTGTTGGGTGGGTTGGATCCGTGAGAGATAAGCCCAATACACAGGCTTGAGCATACACCTAGGATTAGAGTGGAAAGTAGTGTGGCCTACATAGCATCTTGGTACGTTTGGTTTACATGAAACCCACACCCAGACGAGGTTTTCTTGGGAGATACTCTGATTGTGCGTCTTGTGCATTTCGGGGTGTTGACTTAGAAAGCTGTCGACTCTGGCGACCTTTCCCCGAGGACTCAGTTGAGGCACTCCTCCCAAGAGGTAGTAATGGCAGACCAGAAATGGCAAACCCATTATACTTCTTGATCCGAGGACCCGAAGCTGGGAACTCATATAGGATGACCTTTTTGGGGGGAATCAGTTGAGGTTTTCTCGATTGGTGATGATGCCAAACCATAAATGGTGACCGTATCATCATTTCTCGACATAGGAGTCCGACGCTGAGGATCCTCACTTTTCTAGAACCCACATGTGAGAAGGGTTGGGTGTTTGCAGGTTTGCAGGTGACCTTGGCCTTCAACCTACCTGGTTTTCTGGTTATCTCAGTGATCCAGCATTCTGTTATTCTGGGTTTCTGGATTTCTAGTCCCTGTTCAATTGACAGCACAACAGACGTTCAAAGCAACTTGACACCTTGATCCCATGTGTGCATCTGCATCGTCATTTTGCATTCTGACGTACATGTTCTCGTATTTCCAAGGATCTTAACTTTGAGACTAGCTGTTGAGCATTTCCATCTATTTCTTGTGGTTTGTATGTGAAAAAAAACATGAATCAAAGCAGAATGATTCCTTGGAAATATTTGAACATGGCATTTTTATTGCATTTCCATACTCATTTGCATAACAGGTGTTCGAGGCTGGTTATTCTTGTCCTGATCTGGTTTTCTACAGAATTGCAGACTTAACTTTTCAAGCCAGTCAAAAGTTGATCATGGAGCAAATTCAAGCGGAATTGAGGGAAGTACGAAGCCAGATGGGGCAGTTTATGGGGAAAATGCAAGTGTTGATTCAAGACCAGAAAATGCTGAAGGAAGAGGTCAATCAAATGAAGACTCAGATGAGCCTGGTTATGGAAGTTGTGAGAAATGTGATCAGAAAGGATGATAATCCCACCCCGGAGGCTGCAGCAGAAATTGTCGTTCCGCCATTGCCTGTGGAATCTCTCCCAAAATGTGATTTACCTCACGGATTTTTTGCACAACCCGAGGTTCCAGAACATTCCCGACAGCAGCCAGGTCTTGTTTCCCAAGAGAAGCCCAAGGTTAAGAAGTACCCACCAAAGTCGAAGAAAGCCGACAGAATCTTTGATCCGCTTCCTATGCCTTATGCTCAGATGTTGAGGCATCTTCTCTGACTTCAATTGGTTGAACTTCGGATGCTGGCTCCGCTTATTGGTACTCCCCCACGAGGTTACGATGCAAGAGCCCTTTGTGAATACCACTATGGTGCGCCGAGGCATAATGTAGAGAATTGTAGGGCTTTTCAGCATGTTGTCCAGGACCTGATCGATTCAAAGACAATTGAATTCATGCTGGTCAGCATAAGCATACAAGGGGGTCTTACTCCGGCCACTAAAAAAGAAGTGGATATCCCTGTTGTCTCTCCCAAAGTTGTATCAAGTCAGGGGTATATCTTGAAGTCCTTGGTCTTAGAATCCCCACGTTCGCAGCTGTTGCATGTTCCTAAGCCGAGTTTAAGGATGAAAGTGCCTGAGCGAGAGGAAGGCACAAGTCGGTATCAATAACAGAACTATCAGCGTCAGAATCTGCATAGGCCTCGCAACAACTTGGAAAGAAGGAGTGCTCCTCTTCATCTAGTTCCTATGTCGTATAGTCAACTCTTGCCGCACCTGATTCAAAACTCGTTGGTAGAGCCCAAGACTCTCAAGCTGTTGCCAGAGCCATACCCTCCGGGGTACAACTCCAATGTACAATGTGGATATCATGGAGGGTCCATGGGGCACTCAACTGAAGATTGCAAAGCCTTCCAGGCCAAAGTGCAACCATTGATTGACAAAGGGTACATATCCTTTTTAGAGGGAAATTTAGTGGTGCATGTCAACCTCTCATCTGGTTGAGTTCAATGACTTCAAAGGACATCATCAGAAGCAATAAGTCCAGATGGAGTCAAGCCTCCTCAGCAATGGCAATCTTCGGCTTCTTTACTGCATTTTCATGTGTAATTTTTCATTGTTTGTTAGTACAGTGTTTGCATGAAAAAACTTGTTTGTGTTTTGAATGATGATTTTAATGCCATGAATGTGTTGTTCTTGAAGTACTTTACTTTTATGCACTCGTATCATGTTTCTATGCATTGCGATACCAACTGTCTTGCTTAAACTCTTGGAGGGAGGATGATGAAATGAAAAACGCAAAATATTTGATTGTGTGCTTTTTGGATAAAACCCTGTTGAGGATGTACAAGCATTGTTTAAAATCCCTAAACACTGGAGATATAAGGGAGATAGACCCTCGTTAACCCCTTTGAGCCTTGAAGTAGGAGTTTCTTTCGTACGAAAAACCCTCACATTTAACCCAGGGGCAGGGTAGTTGTCAGTTGGTTTGACTGAGCGTTCTACTTTCAAAAGGAGTGTGCATCTGAGGATCCATTACCTTTATTTCCACACATATCAGGAGGTCAAGGGGCGTGAAATCACAATGGTTACCCCTCACCACAAGGAGTGAGGTAGTCACAATCCTTTCAAAGAAGTCAAGACAAGCCAGTGTCACACGATTTGTTCAAAAGAAAAAGGAAAAAAAAATAGAGATAGAAAGCCTGCTAAGCGAAAGTTTGAAAACAAGTGACTTAGGCAAAAGTTAGGGCATCCCGCTGGACTTCAAAATTGAAAAGAGATTTCAAAAAAAAAAAAAAAGACAGAATCAGTCCAGGAAAAATCAGGGAAACAAAAGAAGAAAAAGCGAATAGAAAAAGCGAAAAAGCTTACAAAAGGGAGAACCTTCGAGCAAAAGCAAGTCGTGTGACCACAGGCACCCAAAGACGAAAGGAGCGACTACCACTCCGAAACCCTTGCAGACTCCTTAACTGTCACCAATGGCAAGTCATAACCTTTTGGTAGGTGAGCGCTCACGCTGGATTAACTGAACGTAGGACTAAAGGACATCATGGAGAATGGGTGGGTACAGACAAAATTTTGAGCCATAAATCCTTTTTTCTAAAAAACCGCGAACCCGGCCACGTTACAACCCTTAAAAGTCCTAATTGAAACAGGGTTTATTCTGAAGATGTTCTTCAATGAGATAGCGTTCCTGACTCCTATGGGTTTTGCTAATAAGATTTTTGTTGGTATTGCATGTGCGTATTATTTTCCATTCAAAAATCAATGTCGCATCCTAGCTAGTGATTCGTTCACAAGGCTTGGTGATGCATTTTCAATAAATCTTCAGGTTAACATGTGTGTTGCATTAGAATTTTCATTCTCATAATAAACATTTTGTGCTTGCATGTGCTTAAGCGTCAGGGGAGGTTACACAATGAACGTCAGTCAGGAAGCTCGATCATGCCGAGTTGAGATGCTTGAAATTCCTGAAGGATAGTTATGTCAAGGGGCATGTGGCCAAGAGACTGTGCGCAACCTGGGTGTTCTCGATGAGTGGTGATAAGAGGTAGCTAATCCGGAGCAGTCACATCAAAAACTTTCTCTGAAGCATCCAAGCAGGGGCAATCACGTCGAGATTTGGGCAAATCTCTCGAAGACCAGTCGGTCAGAGGCAAATTCACTTCAAGGCTCGTATTGGGGCAGGCCACCTCTAGAGCATGAGAGGTTGTCCACTCCTGAAGACGGTTAATTGAAAGAACCTCTTCAAAGGTCAAAATACCGAGGCAGAACATTTCAGATCATTACGAATCCTCTCAAGGCAATTTACTTCATGAATTATGAAGTCTGGGGCAGTTATGTCAAGATCTGATACATCTCTAAGAGTTTGAAGACCCGGGGCATGTTGAAAGCCAGGTCTTCTATAAAATCCTCTTGAGACGATTTCTTCCGCTAGACCCTGTAGTCTGGGGCCAGTGGAGATCAAATGGTCGTTGGTTACGTGTGAGAATCAGCACACAGTCGATCAACAGAAGCATGAAGCCCCAAAGTAGTTCCCAGTATGGAATTTCTCTTCCTCAGCAAGGCGCACTAAAGGGTATCTTTTTCCAGCGAGGCATTTGAATTACCATTCGTCCTCAGCAAAGATAGTTGAAGTGCTATCATCCATGGCAGAGCATTATGAAAATGCTGACTATCCTCCCTAACCAGAGTTCAGAAGTTTGCCCTCCCTTGGCCGGGTTGGTGAAGTTTATTTCTTGTCAACACGAATTTATATTCCCACGTACAAGTCAAGTGTATTCGCCTTTGGCCGTCCTCGTATTATTTTGTTAGTTAGTCTGCCTTCGGCCGGTCTTCCTTTTCGAGTTCGCCTTCAGCCGTCCTCATATTATTTTGTTGGTTAGTCTGCCTTCGGCAGGTCTTCCTTTTCGAGTTTGCCTTCGGTCTTCCTCGTATTCTTTTTTTGGTTAGTCCTCCTTCGGTCGGTCTTCCTTTTCGAGTTCGCCTTCAGCCATCCTCGTATTCTTTTGTTGGTTAGTCCTCCTTCGGCCGGTCTTCCTTTTCGAGTTTGCCTTTGGCCGTCCTTGTATTATTTTGTTGGTTAGTCCGCCTCGGCTGGTCTTCCTTTTCGAGTTCGCCTTCGGCCGTTCTCATATTATTTTGTTGGTTAGTCCACCTTCGACCGGTTTTCCTTTTCGAGTTCGCCTTCGGCCGTCCTCGTATTATTTTGTTGGTTAGTCCGCCTTCAGACAGTCTTCCATTTCGAGTTCGCCTTCGGCCGTCCTCGTATTATTTTGTTGGTTAGTCCGCCTTCGGCCGGTCTTCCTTTTCAAGTTCGCCTTCGGCCGCCCTCGCATTCTTTTGTTGGTTAGTCCGCCTTCGGCCGCTCTTCCTTTCGAGTTTTCCTTCGGCCGTCCTCGTATTCTTTTGTTAGTTAGCCCGCCTTCGGTCGGTCTTGTCTTCCAAGCATAGTCCACATTCGGCTGGTAAACACTCTATTTCATTATCCCCACAATTTGTAAATTTCTGGGTTCTTTGGGTATTTAATCTCTATGGACCTCAAATGTCTGAAAGTCGTTGCCATCATCCTTTCAGGTCCAAGTTGATTGAATATGGGCAGCTGTAGCACCCCAAAATTTGCCTTTTTGTTTCTAACACTAACTGGCTTATGTTTCATTTCATTTTGCATTATCATTTGTGCACATAATTGGTTCTTAGCATGGGATCAAGGTGTCTGAGTTAGCTCAAGAGGAAGAGAAATTTTACGGAGGTTCAAGCAAGAGATCATGGGTATTGTCCAAGAGACCAAAAGAAGAGATGGTCTTAACATCACAATTACTTAAGCCACAAGGGATCCTTTGACCTCAGGGCATTTTGATGAGGCCATCACCTCATCATATGATCAAGTTTGGCAAGAGATTTCAAGTGAATCACATTCTCCTAGCCTGATTTCTCAAATTAGGGTTTTTGGAGATTCTTTAGTCTAACCCCTCAATGGTTAAGATATTTGAGTTTTTATCATCATCAAATGGCAAGTCTCGTCATTGTTTGAGAAGATACACATCATATTCAGAGGAATTTGGATTTTGAGCATGGGTCGATTTCTCCTAAACCACAGGTGCCAAAATTAGGGTTTGCCATAAAATCAGTTTATTTCTGATTTTTTGGGCAAGACTTGATTCCATGGTATTACTCATGTCCCCAAGTGTCTAGGAATGGAGAATTGTCCATCAATTTGGTTCAAAAGGGTTTCAATTGTTCAAAAGATTCAAAATCAGGAGAATTGGGAATAAAGTCAATTGTGCAGTGAAAAAGTCAACTCCTGACTTTTTGAGGTCTACATCATGATTTTCAAGTCAAATATGATCCATGAGATTTTATCAAAGAATGTTCAAGAATTCATGAAAAATCAAGAATGTTGAAAAGTTGCCATTTTTGGAAGGAACTAGGTTTTGGGAACTTTCTATTTTTGGAAATTTCTAAGCTTGGACCAGTCATCTTCATGGCCATTTTTCACCATGATACAAGCTCCATTTGGAAGTATTTTTCATATCAAAGTTATAGAGCTTGTTCCAAGCTTTCCAACCATGTAAAGTTGTCTCATTTGAATCATTTTTTAGAGAGATATGGTTTCTTAAAGTTCAAGGTTTCAAGTTGTAAAATTTGAAATCTTAGGTTTTTTCTAATTTATTCTTGGACAGTTTTGTGCCCTCATGTTCATGCTCACTTTTGAATGATTTCTAAACCTCACCTTGACAAACATCAAACATGAAAAGTGTAGAGGGAAATCCCCTCTTTCCAAAGAATCCAAGTTTGTGTCATTTGGATCATTGCGGTGGAAGTTATGGTTGCTTAAAGATCAAGGTTTTCATTCTCATTGTTGGATTCATGACTTAGAACTTTCTCATGTCATTTTGGCAGTTGTGAATACGTATCTTCATGGCTGATTTTTATCATCATCTAGGCATTGTTTCAAGCTAATTTCAACATGGAATTTATT
This sequence comes from Lathyrus tuberosus, assembly GCA_022829125.1. Taxonomy (NCBI): domain Eukaryota; kingdom Viridiplantae; phylum Streptophyta; class Magnoliopsida; order Fabales; family Fabaceae; genus Lathyrus; species Lathyrus tuberosus. Next base: position 2,224,470 of record JALAZF010000104.1, on the reverse strand, counting down.
GTTTGTTCTTCATAATTTCATTAGAACTTAAAAGTGCATCAAATGGAACATGTTTTATCAAGTTATGGTTGCTAGAATGAGTGGGCCCGACTAGGAATTTTCATGGCTCATGATGGGCATTCCTTGCAGCATGATGGTATACATTTACCACACGGATCATAGTACTGCTTTTATGTCATTTTTCTCTGCCAAAATCAGCCAAACCATTACACCACCTCATGCACATGCCATGCACACTTTTGGAACAATTTTGAAAGGAATGGAAGAGGTACAGACTGACCTCATTCTTCTCTCACGTGTTAATACCACACACTCACCTCATGACTCATTTTCACTCAACAAACCACTCTCCCAAACCACATTCCAAAGCAACAAAAACATCACTCCAAACCTAGCAAACCCGTGCCATAAATGTGCTTCATTTTCAAATTCCAAACCAAGTGAAACAAACTCACACTCTCATTTTTTATTTCCCAAACCAGAGCCACACTCCAAGCCTCAGCTCTGATCCCTAACCTAAAATCACCTCATATATAAGCCAAACAATTCCAATCCTGACCAGAAGTTGGTTTTCCAGATCTGAAGCTCTCACCTCTCTCAAGAATTTCTCACCTTCGAAGCAAGCTCTCTCTGCATCATCGCCTCATTTTCTTGCTCTCTTCATCATCAAGCAAGCACAGAGTTGGGTTTCTCTTCATTTTAGATCACAAGAACAAGGTGCAGTGGACATACTCCACTAGGTAACACCTGAACTTTCTCACTTCCATGCTAGATCTATGAATGTTTAGGCTCATATCATTGCATCTGAAGACCTACTCGTGTAGGCAGTGGCTAATGTGTGTTTATATGGTTGAATCGTGATTTTTTAGTTGTTATGCATTTCCTTTTAATTCACATTTCCATGCGTTTCTATGACTGTTTACATGATTTATTGATGTATTTGAGATCTATGGAAGGTGTGCTTGAAGTTTATGCTATGTTTGTGTTGATCTGTGAATGTTTCCGTTTGGATCTACTTTTTGTTTCTCTTCGATTCACTGTGTTAACATGCTTATTTTTAAAATTTGAGAGCGGATTTGAGACCAGTGTAAAATTTGGAGTGAAATGGTGGTGGTTTGGTGAATTTCTGGAAGTTTGGTGGTGGCTCCGGCGGTCTGCTCACCGGAGAAGACGACCGGAGCTAGGGCTCTGGCGTCTGAAGGTTGATGATAGATGATGTGGTATTCGCGCCAATTTTTGAATTTGAAATGTTTGACTTGTTTTGATCCTAGACAATGAATGCTCCACGTCAATTAATGAGGCCTGCGTGGCATTTTTTTGTTTGAAATCTGAGTGTGAAGTTGGTTTGGGCCTGGTTGGTTTTTGATGTTCGCACCCCTTGGTTCTGAGCCCAACGCGCGTATGACTTGGTTTCTCTTGTTTCCAGTTTTCCTGAGTACACCCCCTCCCTTTGTTGCTTCTTTTATTTTCTTTTTTCTTTTATTTTCTAATTTGAATTTTATTTTAATTCTTGGACACATATTAAAAATCTACAAAAATTGTTTTCTGATCATTGGATGTCTTGACTTATTTTTCATGATTTTTATTTTATTTTTCATTTTATTTGAATTTAATTTGTGATGTGCTTTTACACTTTTGTCCTTGAGCTAGGGTTTATACTTTGATGCCATGTGCTTGCCTTCTTGAGCCAATATTTTTACCTTGTTTTGACATGTGGATGAGCAATGTTTGAATGTTATCTTGCTGCCTTGGTGATCACCTTTTATTGTTTTTCTTGTGATTTTTGATGCTATTCGATTCATACACGATCATTTGCATACCTTGCCTTATGGATCACTTTTGGACATGTTCTTGAACTAGTTTTGTTCCATTCCTTTGCACATGTTAATTGGATGTTTAAACTTGTCTTTGATTATTTTTTTGGGAATTTATTGGATCATTTTGCTATTTTTGGTTGGTACTTTCATTTGGTGATGTTTTGAGCATGCTAGTGCACACTTCTTGACCTAATTTTGTGCCTTTGAATGACATGAAAATCCTTGATGCTTTGTGATCTTTCTTTGATTAATAAGAAATGTTTGAGATTCTGATTTTCCTTGGCCCTTGGTGCATGACCTATCTTTTGTATGGCTTTACTTGTGTGGAAGCATGTGAATCATTTTGAGCCTTATTTTGTTGCATACTTGAATAGTTTTGATACAAGTCTTGAGTATGATGCTTGATGATTATTCTTGTTTGGTTTGAGCTTGATTATGGTTTGTGGATGATGCCTTTGCTACTGCTCACTTGGATTCACATCATGTTTTCATTTCATTTGATCATTGTGGATTGATTTTTATGATGCATTTCATTAACATTTGATTGTTACTACTTTGGTTCATGATGCATGTTAATGTGAAGCATTCTTACATGTTTGAATTGGATGATTGTAATAAGACTTAAGTTCTGACTTGGATTTATTTTCATCTTATCTTGTTCATTTCTTCCTTGTATGGTGTTTAATGGTGCTCAATTGTGTTTCTTATGCAAGTATCCTTGTATCCTTTCTTGTTTGCTCTTACTTGCTTACTTGAATCTTCTTGCATGATCTTTGAATCTTGATTAATGATGTGAATTAGATATGATGTGCATGATATGCTTGCTTCCCTCTCTTGTTTCTCGTCTCTTATTTCCTTTTCTTCTTCATCTCTTTCACTTCTTTCTTTCCCCTTTGGATCTTAAGACTTGTTCAAGTCTTGGATCCACTTTTGTATGCTCCCTTAGGATTCCCTAGTCCAACTTAATCTTTGATTAAGCTTGGAGTTGGGTAGACATTAGGGTTCAAACCATGCATGCTAACATTAGGTAGAATCTTCCCCTCTTACCTCAACCTTAGGGCCATCTTTGCATGACAACATTAGGATAGAATCCCCGTAGTGTTTTCTTTTCCTTTGAGTCTTCTCTTCTCATCTCTTAGAAATTTTAAAACACTTAATAAGGACAACGTGCATTGCACACGAGCCTTAAGCATGGGAAATGAGAAATGAGGGATTTCCTTTCACTTTTCTAGAGTGTTTAGCGGACGTCCCGTCTTGGGACGATTTGCGACACATTCGTTCCCTTGTCATAGACTTTGGTGCAATGTAAGTCATGAACTAACTCAATTCACTTCTGTCTAAAAAACACAAAAACAAATTCAAGATTTTTCATCCTTCGGGATTGTTAAGTTTCAAATCATTTTCAAAAAAGAGCACGTTACTTCCGTTCAGTCGCAAACAGGCATCGACCCTAACTGCCGGACGCGAACTTAAAGTCGCTCATAAAAAACATAAAGACCTTGTTAGGTCGAACTACGACTGCTCTGATTCCTCTCTCTTGTCCGATTGAGGATACATAGGCACGAGATGCGATGTCTCGACGAGCAACCTCCCCATTCCCCCATAGTCCTTCAAACTACGTTGACTCTGATTCTTCGTTCGTCCACGAAGATACGTAGGCATAGGATTGCGACGATCCTTGCAAGTCCGTTTTTGTTTTTCCCCATTTTGTTTCCGTTTAGCATTAGGCTTTAGATAACTCACCCTTTGATTAGATAACAAGCGTGGACCCCATCGAGTACGATGGACGCGTGGGGGTGCTAATACCTTCCCCTCGCGTAACCGACTCTCGAACCCAGACTATGGTTGCGATGACCATGTCTTCTCCCTTTTGAGGTTTCTTCGATCGTTTCCTTTCCCTGTGTCAGGATAAATAACGTTTGGTGGCGACTCTTCTGTTCTTGTTTCTCGCTGGTTGTTTTTCACAGTTGCGACACTAGGGATATGGAAGGTAGCCCACCTTTCCAGAGAACCATAATGGAACTTGCTGGGGAAATGATGGCTCTGCTGGGGGAAACAACAGCCTCTTCAATAAAACCATCACGGTGTAAGTCGGGCATTAGGCTTGCCAATGGACATTACCGATTATCCTACAAGATTTATCAATAAATATGCAATGCATAATGCTTCTCGATTGATTTAGCTTTTAATTATTCTCAACATTTTATAGTATTATGTGATCACAAATAATCATTTATTTTGCCAACAAAATACTGCAAAGAAAACAATTGAGAAAACAAATGATGTCATTTTATTGAATGTAAAAGAACGTACATAAGATGTGTACAAGGATGCAAAAATCCTTGATGAGGAAATTTGCAATAAAATTGAAAAACAAATGTAAATGGCAAAGGGAAATCATGCTTTGCATTGATTACAACATTGGCTACCATCCACCGTAAGTTGGGGGGGGTTGAATTAGGTTCATAGAAAATTATCCCGATTTTTGACGATTTTTTGTCTTTACTTTCCTAAAGATTTCTAAGTGATGAAATGATAAATGCGGAAAGTAAATGAACACCGAGACGTATAGTGGTTCCCCTCACACTTCGAGAGTACTCCACTCCCCTTTCAACTTGAAAGAGAATTTCACTAAATGTTAGATTCCTAGACAAGACAAAACTATGTCTTTCTATCCTACTCTAACAACCAAGAACAATCCTCTTGGATTTGCAAATATTTAAAGTCCAACCGAGGATCAATATCTCACAAATGGACCTCTTGTATCCACAATCCGGATTACAAGGAAAGACCTTACAAACTTATCTTTAACAATCCTAAAAATAAGTTGTAATCAAAATATCAAAAATATGAATTTTGTATATGTGTAGAAAGTTGAATCTTCAATGTATCAATCTAAAGATTGATCTTCTTCTTTGTTGCAATCACTCTAGGAATGTTATACAAGTGTTCGACACAATGAGGATGAAACTAATGCAGTGTATATGAAGATTTCAGTGCAGAAGTTTCACTTAGAAAAGTTTGAAGAACACTTTGATAAAAATGCAAGTATAGAGAGAATGATTGTTTGAAAATTTTAGCAAAGAAGGTGAGTTTAAAATCTGACAATTTTATGCTTTTATAATGCTTAAACACCTCTACAAACAGCTATAATTGATTAAGGGATGCCATGGTTCGTATGGAAAAGGTTTGAGAATGAAACATGAAGAGTTGCAAATATTTTTGGAATCTGATCAGTGGTAACCGGTTAACACTCTGTTAGTAACCGGTTACTTCATGCAATGTTTAAATAATTTTTGAAAAAATGCTTAGAGTAACCGGTTAACATACTGTCAGTAACCAGTTACTTGAAGTCAGTTTTGTGAAAAATGCTTAGAAACAGATCTGCAACATTCTTTTGATGCTAAAAATATTTTCCAATGACCAAGACACAAATAAAGACCAGTTTGAACACTTGTATGCACATTGCTAAGGAGTAATTGATTATACCTTTGATCAATCCTTGAGAGTTCTTCAAGACTTGAACCAATGTGCAATTTTGTTCAATTCTTCAATGTAGCTTCAATGTCCTTGATCCAATTCTATTTTAAGCAAGCATAGTAAATGACATAACCAATGTTGTCTTCATCAAAACTCTTGAGAAGCCATGTCTTCACATTCTCCCCCTTTTTGATGATGACAACCTAATATTTGAAACTTAATTCCACCATTGTTTCTCTAACCACATGAAAGCTCCCCCTTAGATGATGCTCCCCCTAAATCCAATGTTCTTAGGGATGTTTGAAAGCTTTTAAAATTCTGCATACTTTGTTAGAGAAACCATACAACATAATATAATCTTCTCCCCCTTTGTCATTACCAAAAAGGAAAGGGAAAAAGAATTTGGAACAAGGTATCACAAGTTGTATGAACCAACTTTAGAGAGAATAAAACTACTACCACACAGAAGAAGATGAATATAAAACAGAACATAATGCATAAATAGATTAACCAAAGAAAGTACCAACTTAATAATCAAGTACAACCAACACAAAATAACTTAGCAAGTTTTAGACAAAAAACATAATGAACTAAACTTTAAAACTTAGAAAAAACATAAAAACAAGACCAATTAATCACTTCCAGAATATTCCTCCATTTCCTCATCATCATCTCCTTCTCCTTCCTCTTCATCATCATCATTTCGTCTTTCTTCTTCATGAGAGGCTTGGTTGCGGAACATGGACCGGAATAGTTTCTTGAGAGACTTTATGCCACGGGTAGTTTGTTGATGGTTTTGGGTCATTATTGCCTTTAAACTCTGAATTTCATTGTAGAGAAATTCGTTTGTAATCCCTCCTTCCGGAGCAACAGCCGGGGCAGCCGCTTCATCTTTGTAACGGTATGTTCCATTAGGTGCCACAATAATTCCGGTGCTTTTAGTCACCGTTGTAGCATTGATTTCACATGCCCTTGCAGTCATTTGATTTTGTGGCTCCCTTTTGAGTAAACGCTTGTTATACTCCAGAATCTTTGACACAATTCTCGCATATGGTAACCCGCCAGAAAGAGATAGTTGATGTTTCATGTGATGAAAAATCACATAAGCCTAATTGATTTTCATACCCAATTTCATTGCCCTAATGAGTTGTACTTCCAGCTCACTTACTTGAGCGTGATTGGAGTGCTTTGGAACCAAAATGTATGCCAAAATATAGTGTAGCATACGGTCACTAACAGTAAAAAAAGCAGCATATTTGATAACACGTCCAGCATTTGCCGGTTGTTTAGCAAGAAGTTCATCATACGTTCCTCTAGATATTTCCACAAAGTATGCCAAGCTATCAAAATCTTTCCAAGTCCTAGAGTTTGGTAAAATACCGTGACGAAGTTCCTCACCATCATATGGAACACCCAAACATTTTCCTAGTTCTTCTAAATCCATTGAAATTTCCTTATGCTTAACAGTGGCAGTGAGTAAAGGTTCATCTAACTCATCTTTTCCAAAAGTGACAGTATGGTAAAATTCCCTAATAAGGTCTGGGTAATAAGGTCCAACATCACAGACTAAATCCTTAACACCAGAATCTTTCAACAATGTCTCAAAGGTAAAACTATGATTCGGAAAAGCTGAGAAATTTACATATTTTACCTGCATTAGAGTTCTGGTTCTGACATTGAAATCCATTCTCCGAAGTTTCACAGGTTGCATGTGGTATTCTTCAACAGAGTCAGAACTTTCTCCCATTTTCTTCTTTGCCTTATCTTTCCTTGAAGGAGCCATGGAAGCTTTGAATTTCTTTTGGAGGCTGAGATTTTAGGGTTTGGAAATGAAATCCGAAAATGGACTAGAGAGAGGTATTTAGAGGAAATATAGTAGAGTGGGGTTTTAATTTCTTTGAATGGAGATGAGGTTGGAAAGAGTGGAAGAATGAGTGGAGGAAATATGTTGAATGTACTTTATGACAATTAGATGCACTTTGACCAACAAATAAGACTAAACATAAATAAAAAACATAAAAAACACGTAACATTAATTTTTTTTTTATAGAAAATAGCAGTGGTAACCGGTTACTTACCGACTGTTTACTGGTTACTGCGTGTGAAAAATCATATTCTGGGCAAAAAATACAAAGGGTAACCGGTTACTTACCATTTGATAACCGTTTACTCTGGCAAAACTTCCAAAAATAGTGGCTTTGCAGCGCATAACTCAGGATGTTTTTCCACAATATTAAGGTTTGACATGTTAATAGACATAGTAAGGCAACTTTGAGAGAAAAAATAACGTTCATAAAAATAGAGTAAGTAATTGTAAAAACTATAAATAGCAACTTTGTAACATAAAGCAAGTTGTAACTAATATTCGAAATATACAAAAAATTAAACTTTTGTGTACCTTGGCTTCATTTGAATGTGTAATGAAGAATTATTGAAGAGTTATAGATCACCTTCATCTAAAATGCCAAGTGTCGCTCCCGAAAGATTTGCATCCAATGGCACAAACGCGAGAGTGGCGCGGAAAACACAGAGTCTCCAGCAATGCGTATTTATCCCGAGAGAGGGAAAGGAAACACTGCATAAACCTGAAAGAAGGGAAAGAACATGGTCTCGCGACCAAGAGAAACGGGTACAGGAGTCGATTACACGGAGGGAAGGTGTTAGCACCCAACACGTCCATCGTACTCGATGGGATCCACGCTTGTTGTCTGCATCAAAGGGTGTCGTCGTTTGGAGCTCCACTGCTACTGGATCAGAGAAGAAACGAGAACGAAAAGAACGAAGAAACGAAGAAGAAAAGAAAAAAAAAGTGACTCGATAGGACGTTATCGTTATCCTAGGCCTACGTACTCCCTCAGTGCAACGTGCTCTTTTCTGAAAATGTTCTGGAACCAAACAATCCCGAAGGATAAAAATATTTGAATTTGTTTTTGTGTTTTTTAGACAGAAGTGTTTTTTTTAAAGTTAGTTTATAACTTACATTGCACTAAAGTCTACCATGCGGGAACGAGTGAATCGCATGGTCGCCCCCAAATGGGACGTATGCTAAACACTCTAGAAGAGGAAGGGATACCCCTCGTTCTTCATTTCCTACACTTAAGGCTCGAGCGCAATATACGTTATATTTTATTAAGTGTTTTCAAGAAGTTTTGAGATGAGAAGAAAGAAGACACAAAGGAAACTCTAAAGGGGAACTAAGAGTCCTAATGTTATCATGCATGGATGACCTATGGTTAGTGAGGTTTAGGAGAGACGACTACCTAAAACCTAATGCTAATCCTACTCCAAGCTTAATTAAAAATTAAGTTGGACTAGGTAGCTCTAAGGGGAAAAGAATCCAAGACTTAATCAAGTCTTGAGATTCATGGGATGAGAAAGAGTGAGAGAAGAAAGGAGCATCTTAAATGCCAAGGCAAACACAAGTATGAAAGCTTAAAGGAGAAAGGAGAAGTTAGAATGTGGATGACTATCCACATCCCATTCACTTACCATTAGCCCCTACATGGTTAGCAAAACAAACATAAGCAACAAATGAAACCCAAACAAGGAACAACCCAAAGAGAAATGACTACAAACCAAGAGAAACTCATCCAAGTCAGAATGTACACCTTAAGGGTGACCCATAATGTTTACCAAATAAACTCAAGCAAAGAGAATGCAAACAAGTGGAAAAACATCCAAGAAAGTCATCAAAGAAGGAGTAGAAGAAGAATGAGTGGATATGCAAGGTGATCATGCAAGAATGCTTCAAATAAAATCCAAGTCAAAATATGGATGACCTAAACATGTGCCTAAACATGCTATACAAGTGTGACTCGAGGCACACAAGCAAGTATCCAAGCATTAAGAACCATTAGAAGAAGGAGAAGGAAGCATGTAAATGAAACATGTTAAAGGATGCAAGATGAAACATGAATAAATCATGGGATGGATACAAAGCTCCAAGGTCAGAAACATACATCAAATGAAATGCAAAGAATTGATATGGCATGGCATACACAAACCAAACACAAACCAAGAAGAGGCATAGATGAGAAGAAGTGAAAAGATAAGTCAAAAAGAGGCATATAAATCAAACATCAAACATGTGCACAAAATATGCAACAACCTCATACCAATGACCTATAATTGTAATAAAATGACTTATAATGATTCAAACATGGTTTATGAAGTCAAAGAAACAATCCCAAACAATGGCACAAGTGCCTTCTCAAACAAGTAACCAAACATGATCCAAAGATGTGCATAAAAGAGACCTCAAACAAAGAGCAATCAAACAATTAGTAAATCAACTTCAGAAATTACCAAATTAATTATCAGAACACCTCAACCAGAAGTAAACATCATATTAAAAACTCATGCAAAAATTCACAAGATAAGTCCTTCAATTAATCATGCAAAGTCACATAGGAATTATGAACTAATATGCAAAAGAGAGGGACCAAAATGCAATATGAACAGAATTTAAAAATATGAGAAAAATGTTTTTATGCAACTCAATATGTTGGTGAATCAATGCAAAAATAATGGGCTCAAAATGTTTTGTATACTATGAGAAATAAAATCTACAATGCAAAGTGTGCAAAATAGGAACAATTCAAAAAGAAATCAATTAAACAATTAATTCAGATACCAAAAATAAAATAAAATAAGAAAATAAAATTTTGTAAAATTTTATAAAATTCTAAACATGCTTCATAATTTTTCTTGTAATTTTATAATGCATAAAACTAATTTTAAAAATTAAAAATGAAACTATGCAAAAAGAATAAAATAAAATGAAATAAAAACTAGAGGGGGTGCAGACAGCAAGCATAGCACGTTCGGAAATAAAATGGATCAAAGCATGGGGTGGGAATAGCAAGCCCAAGTCATAAAAGCCTATCAGCGAAGTCAAAAGAAAATACATGAAACCCAGTCAACGGTCAGATTCAATCAGGACTCTCAGATCAATCCAGCGTGTGATAACAAGTCAAAAAGGCAACAAGTAGTCATGATAAGAGGTTCAGATCACAAGGCACATCATAAACAACGTACACATGCGCACACATAATCACTCAGCATTTAAAAGAGGGCACGTGAGAGGCACACCATATTTTAATGTGTTGGCGTAAATCCAACCATCAGATCTATCCTACGCACACAATCACATTATCAAATCAACAATTAAACAACATGAGGGGCTCAGATTGAATGTTCATGGAAACACACGTGGAATGGCAGACACGCAATTAGTAAAATAAGAACAGAATTTAAATGGCGTGGCAACGTGTCATACCCCAAATTTTTACCACTAAGATTTCCCATCATTGTGAAAACCATCATCACAATATAGAGGAACCATTATACTTCATCAGTCTCCCCAAAGATGGGTGAGCATTCACTACAATCAAAATTAGGGTTTCAAGCCCTCTCTGAGTGCTTAGACAAAGGGTATATCAAGGGATGACATGATCTTCAACTTTTCTAACCTCTCAAACATCCACAATAGATCAAAAGGACTCCCACTTCAAGGATTAAGCACAAGGCTGCTCCCTTCTAGGTGGATTAAGTCTCAAGATCGACAGTGTCACCAAATTAGGGTTTTGGTCGACCAGGGCCTCCAGATGTAAATTTTTCATCTGGGCACAAGCCAATGATCCAAAACCTAACCTAATATACTCCATGGAACCTCATGGACCCAATCATCAAGTCAATTTTGCCTCAGGGGATGCATTCATAAAAAATCAGGAATTAGGGTTTCTTGACCTAATTCACCCCTAAGTTGACTTTTAGGGAAAATCATGAGTCAAGACCTCAAGATAGGGTTTGAGGGTCTCTAATGCACTACATTGATCCATTTGCAACAATGGATTGATCCAAGAAGTTTGAGCAACAAGTCTCAATTTCATCTGCACCACAGTTAGGGTTTTAAGGAAAAAGTCAACTGTAACTTTGACTTTTGACCAGGACATGCTCCCAAGCCCTATGATATGCATCAATATACCCTATGAAACCCATGGAACATGTCCATCAAGTTTGATTTAGGTCAAGGACATGATTTCATGAAGAATTGCACAGTTTGGAATTCATCTGATAAAAAGTCAACTGTGCATAAAAGTCAACTTTGACTTTTTGAAATTTTTCACCAAAATGGATTTTTAACCCTAAAATGATGTTAATGTATGATTTGAATCATCATTCATCAAGAAAAATCAAGAAAAGTTGGATAACTTGTAAAAGGGGTAACCATAAAAAACTTAGAAAATTTTCTAAGTTAAAAATAAAGTGGCTATGGTACTAACTTTGGAGGGTCATAACTCCTAAACCACAAAGCCATTTTCTCCCATCCAAGGCTTGATTTGTAGATCTCATTGCCCTCTACAAAAACTTCAACTAGACCTAATTCCAACTCCTCATGGATTTTGAGTTATGGAGTGATCAAAATCAAGAAAAGTCACTTTGTTCCAACACTTAGTGAAAATTTCACTAAGTCAGATTTTACCCTACTTTTTGCCAAATGTAGGGGGATTTTTCACTTGGATTCAAAAGAGATCAAAACCAAATATGTTCAAACAGTTGTTGTATCATGTAAGGGCTTTCCAAAATGACCAAGAACATTACCAAATTCATTTTGAGTCATGAGATATGACATTGGAAAGTTGCCTTGCTGAAATCTGCCAAGGCAAGGCAGAATTTGCACTTTTGCTCGATTTGCCAAAATCAGCCAAATCCAAATGCTCCTATCCACTAGGACACATATGAGGATTGAATCTAAATGGGACAATCACTGAGCCAAGCCTCCAAAGTCTTTGGAACAAGAAATAGCATGTTGAACCTAGAATGGCCAAAATAGGGACAAGACTCCAATTTTGGATTGGAGCATTCAATGGAAGCATCAAGGTGGCATGGACTGAGCCATTCTTAACTGAATTCAGTCAAGACTTATCCAAGACCAAGGGAACCATAGCCCTGTGCCCTAACCTCTAGTCAATGGCTAGAGGAGACTTGGATTTCCATTGGCCAACATTGAACAAACACCTGCTGCAGTTGCCATTCACTGTGGATCCCAAATAAAACTTGCTCTACTATAAATAGAGCTCAATTGTGATCAGTTTGAGTACACCAAAGCCATCAAACAGATGCTTTCCTCAAAATCTCTTCTTTCACTCCAATTTTGCCTTCTAAGGCAAGTCACTATCGGGTTTTGAGTTTGAGAGCTTTTCCAATCAAACCAATCACTCACACACCTCACATACATCATATAGAAGTGATCCAAACACTCACATAACATCTGGAACACAGATTTCACAAAATCACCAGTCAATTGCTCAAGGTTTTAACCAAAGTGCAGTTGAGATGCCATGAAGTGATCCAGCCATTCTCAGTCAAGTCCAAGCATTCAAACACACTCCATAAGGTGTAGGGAAGCTGTTCAGATCATCACAATTCATCTGTAACACCTCCTACTCAGAAATCAATTTGCTCTTGCTGTCACGACCTAGAGGTAAGCCTAAACTTGGTCATCTCTCAATCTATGCATATTTCCTCGCACAATACTTTTGCCAAATGTTCATAATCATGCATGGAATGTTTCCCCTCAAGTAATTGCTTTGTTTGAATCGTGTATAAAAAATCCTAGCCTTCATGCAGAAATTAGGGTTCTTGAGGATTTTTCATGATTTCTTGTTATATGTTTAATTTAAATGAAATTAAATACCATAGACATGATCGTGAGGTTGAAACGAGTTGATTGGTATGTGGATTGCATGATATGATTAAGTATTCAGTGAGATTGGAGAGAAAATGCAAATCTGGGCCAAGCTGAAACACGCGCGCGTTCTTAAGCTGTTCTTGGCGCCATTTTTCATAAATTCAAATATTTGAATTTTGTGATTTTATTTAATTGATTCAAAAATTAATTTCTCTCTGAGTTTTAATGATTTTGAGTTGATTCTTTTTTTAATAATTCACAAAAATGTTAAAATATTTTATTTTCCCAAAAAATCCCAAAAACATTATTTATTTTGTATAATTGATATTTTTGCAAAGAATTAATGTTTTAATTGTTTTTGACATTTAAAATATTTTTCCACCTAGATTTTGCAACTTTTAATGCTTTCTAATTATTTTGTAGGTCAATACTTAATTTTTAAAGCATTAATCCAAGATCACAATTTGTTTTTCCTATGTTAAACAATTTTGATCATTTTAATTGAATTTTTATTCAATTAAATACATTTTTTGAAAACAAATTAGGGTTTTTGGATTAATTCAACCCTCATAAAACATTTTCAAAACATTTTGGACCTCTAATAGAGTGTAAGACCCAATCTTTTTTTGACCAAACCATTTTTGGGCCTCAGTGTGTTGTATAAGTCCCGATACCGTCAAAAACAAACGGCGCGATCGTCGCCTTTTGAAAAATAACCTTTTGGGCCTCTCCTTGAGCTATAAGACCCATTCAAAACTTTTGGGCCTCTAAATAGAGTGTAAGACCCAACCCCCTTTTAACCAAAATCACTTTGGGCCTCAGATATTGTATAAGCCCCTCTGCGTTAAAAGAACACCTCGGCGCGATCGCCATTTCAAACGGAAAAATTATCTGGGCCTACCCTTGTGTTATAAGCCCCACTCTTTTTCTTTAAAACTTTTTGGGCCTCTTGAGAGAGTGTAAGACCCATCCCTTTGTACAGAAAATAATTTTTGGGCCACAGTCACTTGTATAAGTCCCTCTGTACAAATTCAAACAGTGCGCTCACTAATAAAATCCTGGGCCTCTCCTTGAGCTGTAAGCCCCAAATCTTTCTTTTTCAAAATACTTTCTCCTTTGATTTTGAATATACTGTTGTTTTTAATCTTTCTTTGTTGAACAACTAACCAAACAACATGGAAGCTCTACAACCGAGTAAGTGTTTATACGCTTTCATTTACCGCTTTCATATACATATAACTGTATTGTGGGGATGTTTCGCTGTAAGTCTTCTTTCATAAACTCATATCAACTGTGTAATAATAGTATAGATATTTCGAGTTTCCCCGGCAACTACATCTAGCATTAAGCCCGTTGATCACTCTTAAATAGTCAAAACTAGATCCCCATAGGATTACCAGACACAGTCTTCCCTCCTCTTGGGGTTAAACAATATGGAGATATGAAAGGCAGCATTCTCGGTGAACCCTTTCATAGACTGTCACTCGTAGAAGTTGTCAAAGAAACTCTATTCCCCAGAGGTGATCGCTTCTCCGTGAATTGCATCTCTTGAGTTTCTTCCAAATTCTCGAACTTTCCTGACTTGATCTATTCCTTGTGAATAGCTTGCCTTGAATTTCTCGGGGTTTGGAGACCCACAAGCTTCTTAAAAGCACTTGTCAAGAAACTCTATTCCCCAGAGATGATCTCTTCTCTGTGAATTGCATCTCTTGAGTTTCTTCCAAACTCTCAAACTTTCCTGGCTTGATCTATTCCTCGTGAATAGCCTGTCTTGAATTTTTCAGGGTTTGGGGACCCATCGGCTTCTTAAAAGCATCGGCCTCCTCTTGGGCATCATACAAGGACCTACTGGCTTCCTAAAAGTAACCCCGCCTCCTCTTGGGCATCGTACAAGGACCCGCCGAGTTCTTAGAAGTATTCACAGCCTCCTCTTAGGTTTCGTATAATGATTTCTTCCTCCGGGAATGATAGCCTCCTCTTGGGCTTCGTACAAGGACCGCTCGGCTTCTTAAAAGTTTCCAGCCTCCTCTTGGGCTTCGTACAAATTGTCCTGACGACCTCCTAGAGGTATAGGAACAGAACTTAGTCATCTGCATAGAACAGTCCTTTCATAGAGTCTACTACTGTTTCTCAAAGCACAGTACAAAAGATGACACTCTAGACTTGGACAGTCTAATCTCCTTGAGTCTCAAAGACATTCTCAAGTGCCCCCTTCAAGAATAGGAAGAAAACCCCGTAGACTTGGACAGTCTCAATACCCTTCAGATTTCCCACTTCCTTAAAGAACAGGAATAACCCGGATCCTCGAATCAAATCCTCGAGTACAGTGTTGCTCATATAAGAACTGATTTTCTCTTTAAAAATCAGTACACTGGACCTGTCACTTAACTGAACAGTCATCATAGCCTCCTCTTAGGCTTTGTGTAATGATCCTTCTCCAGTGAAGTTAACCTCCCTCTTGGGCTTTGTACACTAATTCTCTCCAGCGGAGTCAAACAACGTTTAGCCTCTTTCTCGGGCTTTGTACGAGACACATAAGAGACTCCCTCATTGAGTCAATCACCCTTTCGCCTCCATCTCGGGCTTCGTACGAGATACAAAAAACTCTCTTGTTGAGTCAAATAGCCTCCATCTCGGGCTTTATACGAGATACCAAAAGATTCCCTCGTTGAGTCAAAACCTTTTAGCCTCTCTCTCTCGGGCTTTGTATGAGACACATAATAGCCTTCTCTTAGGCTTTGTATAAGAAAACCACTGGTTGATCCAATTAACCTTTTAGCATCAAAACTGTGCCTCGTTCACAGTACATAAACATCAACAACTCCTTCCCCTTCATCTAATCGCTGTAAGCGGCAAGCCTCTGGATCATCTACATCCATGCCAATGTCCCTCTTTTAGTATGAGAAATTCCTAAGGAAAGATGGTATTACTCTACACTGAGTTAAAGTCTTCTCCTTTAGGTTGGAAATCCCCTATAAAGGAAATTATGGCATAGTCGGATTCACAAATCCCGGTTAAAGTAATTCTCCTTTATAAACAGTCGTAACAGACAAACCCCTCTTTAGAGATGACAAATTCTCTCTAAAGTCAAACACTTTTAGCTTCACATCTTAGGCTTTGAACAAGATATAAACCACCTTTTTCAGCTTCACGTCTTGGGCTTTGAACAAGACACCAAAACACCCATTTCCTCCCATAGAATAGGAGGAACTACGAACGCTCTGATTTCCCTGTTTCGGTAAACGGGAATACGTAGGCATAAGATTGAAAGAAAAATCTTAGCGAGCACACTAAACAAAAACCCAAAATCCCATACTTTCATATATATTCGTCCTAACATCTCAACCGATAGCAAACGGCCAAGGTGACGACAAGACATTCAGAGGAGTAGGCGGTACGTGCACCTTATCAGCATAAATCTGGCATTTATGATATTTTCGGGCGTATTTGAAACAATCAGACTCCATAGTCATCCAGTAATACCCCGCTCTCAACAATTTTCTTGCCATAGCATGCCCATTGGCATGAGTACCGAAGGAACCTTCGTGAACTTCTTCCATTAATTGGCCTGCCTCGTGTTCATCAACACAACGTAGCAAGACCATGTCAAAGTTTCTCTTGTACAACACATCGTCCTTGTTCAAAAAGAAGTTTCCTGATAACCTCCTCAATGTCTTTTTATCCTTGGAAGATGCCCCAGCTGGGTATTCCTGACTCTTCAAGAAGACTTTGATGTCATGATACCAAGGCTTGCCATCTGGTACCCCTTCAACTGCAAATACAAAAGCAGGCCTGTCCAAGCGCATGATTCTGATTGAAGGAGTTTCATTCCAAAGATTCACCCGATACATTGATGACAACGTTGCTAAGGCATCAGCCATCTGATTTTCAACCCTGGGAATGTGATGGAAGTCCACTCTATCAAAGAAAGGTAACAACCTTCTAGCATAGTTGTTGTATGGAACAAGATTCGCTTGACGAGTCTCCCATTCACCTGTAATCTGATTAACCACCAACGCAGAATCACCATAAACATCGAGGTTCTTGATTCTCAAATCAATTGCTTCCTCTAACCCCATGATGCATGCTTCATACTCTGCCTCATTGTTGGTGCATATGAACGCCAATCGGGCAGTAAAGGGTATATGAGAACCCTGTGGAGTCGTAATGATAGCCCCGATTCCGTTACCATATGAATTAACAGTTCCATCAAAAACCAACTTCCACTGAGACCCAATCTTAGGTCCTTCATCAGGCAAAGGTTCTTCATAATCCTTCATTTTCAGATACATGATATGCTCGTCAGGAAATTCAAACTTCATCGATTGATAATCCTCAATTGGCTGTTCAGCAAGATATTCTGACAAAACACTTCCCTTAATGGCTTTCTGGGAAATATACAGAATATCGTATTTTGTCAAATCCATCTGCCAACGGGCTATTCTACCAGAAAGTGCTTGCTTCTCAAACACATACTTGATCGGATCCATCTTCGAAATCAAGAGGGTTGTATGGTTTAACATATACTGCCTCAAACGCTTAGCGGCCCAAGCGAGTGCACAACATGTTTTCTCCAGCATCGAGTACCTTGACTCACAATCAGTAAACTTCTTACTCAGGTAGGAGATGGCGTGCTCTTTTCTACCTGGCTCGTCTTGTTGACCGAGCACACAACCCATTGAATTCTCAAGAACCGTGAGATACATAATCAAAGGCCTTCCTGGCACTGGCGGCATAAGGACCGGAGGTTCCTGCAAGTATTCTTTAATCTTTTCAAACGCCTTTTGACAATTTTCATTCCACCTGACCGCTTGATCTTTTCTTAGCAACTTGAAGATTGGTTCACACATGGCTGTGAGATGCGAGATGAACCTAGCAATGTAGTTTAATCTCCCCAAGAAACCACGAACCTCTTTTTCTGTCTTTGGCACAGGCATTTCTTGTATGGCTTTTACCTTTGCAGGATCAACCTCGATACCCTTTTCACTAACAATGAACCCCAGCAATTTTCCTGATCTCACCCCGAAGGTGCACTTGTTTGGATTCAACCTCAGTCTGAATTTTCTCAATCTTTCAAATAACTTCTGAAGATTTACCAAATGTTCCTCTTCCGCCTGTGACTTCGCAATCATGTCATCAACATAGACTTCAATCTCTTTGTGAATCATATCATGAAAGAGAGTCACCATCGCCCGCTGGTAGGTTGCCCCTGCATTTTTCAATCCAAAGGGCATCACTTTGTAGCAAAAAGTTCCCCACGGTGTTATGAATGTTGTCTTCTCCATGTCCTCTGGGGCCATCTTGATTTGGTTATACCCAGAGAAGCCATCCATGAAGGAAAACACAGAATACTGAGCAATATTGTCAACTAACACGTCAATGTGAGGGAGCGGGAAATCATCCTTTGGGCTTGCTCTGTTCAAATCCCTGTAATCAACACACATCCTGACCTTCCCATCCTTCTTAGGTACAGGCACGATGTTAGCAACCCATGGAGGATAATTTGTCACGGCAAGAAAACCGGCATCTAGCTGTTTCTGAACCTCTTCCTTGATTTTGACAGACATCTCCGGTTTAGTTCTTCTCAACTTTTTCTTGACCGAAGCACAACCTTCTTTAAGTGGTAGCCGGTGTACAACAATATCAGTATCGAGCCTAGGCATGTCTTGGTAAGACCAGGCGAAGATGTCCACATACTCTCAGAGCATTTCAATCAATCTTCCCTTGACACTGTCTTCCAATGCAGCCCCTATCCTTACTTCCTTTCTGGCGTCCTCGGTTCCTAGATTCGCAATCTCAATTTCCTCCTGATGAGGTAGGATGACTCTCTCCTCTTGCTTCAACAATCTGGCCAACTCTTCGGGCAGTTCACAATTTTCGTCAGTCTCTTCTTCAGCCTGATAGATTGGATTGGCAAAGTCATACCGAGTTATAGCTGAGTCATGATCGGTGTCATCTGAACAAAAAGACCTGCATGATTGATGAGGTATGTTTTATTATGTATGCAACAAAGAAACACATTGCCATTTTGATGTGGGTTTTTAATGCATAAAAACAAAAATAGAAAGACAGAGATCAAAATTTTTTGAGTGTGAAAAGTCCTTTATTAATGATAAAGCAAAACATGCCACAGTTAAAAGCCCTACAAATAAAATCACTACGTCTAGGGCAGAACGTAGGATTAACATAATAGGAAAACAAAGCAATTACTCGAAGCCTGTCACTTGAATGACTCTCTCGGAAGACCAGTTGCACAGACTTTCTCCTGGGACGCAAGGGCGGATCCAGCTATCCATGTCACAATCATTGTCCCCTTCTTCCTCAATGGCATTAACCCTGTCGAAGAAAACACCGGCACTAGTGAAACGGACTGGGCCATAGAATTTGGAAGGATCCCCATCTCTCCTGGACGGCTTGTATCCCAATCCATAAGTATCCCTCTTCTCCTGGACTTCAACCACCTGGCCCCACCTTTGTGAGCTACCAGCCTGAACCACAGCTTTGGCGTCCTTAAACGAAGACATAGAAACTTCAGGCTGATTTGCCCCTGCAGACTGCTCTATAGCTTTAGACTGGACAACCTCTTCAGAAACCTTCACCTTTTCAAACCCATGACACAGCGTCTCATGGATTTCACCATCCACTTCCACGTATTTGAAGGTTGACAGCTGACTAATCATTATATCTTCTTCTCCGTACACCGTCACTACATGACCATCAACCATGTATTTCATCTTTTGATGCAAAGTGGAGGTTACAGCGCCTGCACCATGGATCCAAAGACGACCCAATAAACAGCTGTACGCTGGCTGAATATCCATTATATAAAACATTGCATCAAAGATTTCCGGTCCAACCTTGATCGGAAGCACAATCTCACCAAAGACAGATCTCTTCGAGCCATCAAAAGCTCGCACTACCAAGTCGCTTGGTGTACAAATAAGTCCCCTGGTATCTAACTTCATTAATGCTTTCTTGGGCAATACATTCAACGATGATCCAGTATCAACTAGTACATGCGACATCAGTGAACCACAACACTCAATTAAAATATGTAGGGCATTGTTATGATTCCTCCCTGCGGGAGTCAAATCAAGATCTGTAAAACCCAAGCCATTACCCGCATTCACGTGCGCTACAACCCCTTCCAGCTGGTTAACAGAAATCTCTTGAGGAACATAGGCTGCATTCAAAACTTTTATAAGAGCATTCCTATGGGCTTCAGAGCATAACAACAATGACAGAATAGAGATCTTGGATGGGGTCTGATGTAACTGGTCCACAATTTTGTAATCACTTCTCCGGATGAGTCTCATAAACTCCTCTACATTTTTAGAAAAAACATCATCAACCGGTTTTACTATAGAATCAGTAACCACTGGAGTCTGAACAGAACCATCCATTGCCTGTTTTCCCCTATCTTACCTAGAGGTACTAGGTTGATCATTAACAGGAGTAAGCACTCTACCACTTCTGGTTATAGCATCAGTCTTAACTTTAACCTCTGAACTAGAACTCACTGGTGAAGTATTAATTAATTCTTGCTTTTGTCCATTGACAACCACCTCTGCACCGTAATTCCACGGAATAGCCTTAGTGCTTTCATATGGAATGGGTCTAGCCCTTGTGATAATAACTGGAGGTGGCCTTGCCGGACCAGAAATAATGATCGTTTTGAACGGAATGGCGATAGTAGCAACCTTCTCACTAACAACCTCTTCTTGCTGATAACCTCTGTCAAACTGTAAATAGCCCTCATCAATCAGATTATGAATACCCATCTTCAGCGAATCACAACCATTATCTTTTGTCAAACAATCTGAGCAGTTCTCATCACAACCCGGATAGATGCCACCCTTCAATAACCTGTTTTTAACCACAGCCAACGGAGTCTTCAACTCCTCAACATCCATGATCAAATTCAGAGCTTCACATTCCTCAATTATCGCATTCACCCTTGGCCCATTGTGATCAGGCATAGGGTTTTGAATAACATTGGGCCCAGCATTTGAGAAATTGATAGCTTTGGAGTCTACAAGATCCTGCACCTTGTGCATGAAGGCTTTACACTTCTCTATAGTATGCCCCGGAGCACCAGAGTGAAAGTTGCAATGTGCGTTAGTGTCATTACTTCGTGGCAATTCCCCTTTTGGTGGAGCCAGGGTACGGAGCTCAACTAGACGCAACTGCAGCAAATGTTGCAACAACTGTGCATATGACATTGGTGGCTGATCAAAGTGCCTATCTACTCTTCTCTGTCTATTCTGATATTGGCCCTGCTGCCCGTTCTGATATTGATTAGCATTGTTGTTTTGTTGCTGTGGTGGAGGTAACGTTGCTGGGATAGTTACCGATGCTACTTGTTGATTATTGCCCTGACGCTGTTTCCCTTTCCCCCTGTGAGATGATATAGCATTGGCCTCTCCATTATTCTTATAACCATCAAATGACTTATTTCCATGTCCGGAGGACGATCCATCACCACTAGAAACTTTTCCAGCCTTAATTCCAACCTCTACCTTCTGTCCGATAGCAATCACATCTGCAAACTTGCCTAGAGAACCAGGCAACAGCTTCTCATAATAGTGCTTAGGCAGTGTGTCCATAAACATATCCAACATCTCTTTTTCCAGCATTGGTGGCTGCACCCTAGCCGCCAATTCACGCCACCTTTGCGCGTATTCTTTGAAACTTTCATCACTTTTCTGGGACATGCTCAACAACTGAGTTCTGTTGGGAGCCATGTCTGTGTTGTACTGGTAATGCTTAATAAAGGCTGCAGCTAGCTCTCTCCAAGTACAAACATCTCTACTTTCCAGCCCCATGTACCATTCCAAAGATGCGACGGATAGGCTTTCTTGGAAAAAGTGCATCATTAACTTTTCATCTTTGGCGTGAGCAGCCATCTTCCTGGTATAAGCCTTTATATGAGTTCTCGGGCAGGTAGAGCCATTATACTTCTCCAGTGTAGGAATCTGAATCTTGTGTGGAATGACAATATCAGGGACCAACCCTAGGTCGTCCAAATCTATTCCCAAATCATCCTGTTTCACAACCCCTTTCAATTGTGCCTCGATTAAACGGGTCCTCTCATCACTGACCACAGGAAGACCAGCGTCCAAGCTTCTGACTGAAAAGACATCATCCTGTTGATCATCAAAACTATAGCCATGGATAGCTCGGACAGTGCTTCCTTCTCCAACCACTAAAGGAATACCACCCTGTCCACCAGCACCGGGAATAGGAATGTTGATACCAGCACCACCTCCGCCCGGAGGAATAACACGATTAAGAAAACCACCGTGTAAGATACCATTTTCATCAACCTGTGACACCAAAGGCTGAACTAGAGTTCTGAATTCATTCTGACTCTGCACCACACCCTGCATCATCTCCATGAATTGATCGATGCGAGCTTGCATAGCTTCCATGTCTGCCTGAACTTTGTCCATCACTCTGCTTTGGTTAAGCCTGGTAGAATACCGATGAGTTGGTTGATCAATCCTGACTGACAAAAAGAGAGAGCATAAGAAAACCGAAGAAACCAAGATAACCTGCAAATGCAAAAATGGTTATGATTATGCAAATGCAAATGCAAACATGTTTGTATATTCGTAGGGCGATCCACCCCTTGATTCCAGTTTAAAGATAAGATAGGATGAAATTGCTGCTCATATATAAATCAGAGTGAATCACTGTCAGAAATTACAACCCAAGGTACCATAAATAGCCTGAAACAGAAATAAGCAAAGGTCCCAGCCAACAATTCTGGTGGTGACCCAAAATACAAAGAAAGCACAAACTACAAACTACAGAGTAGAGTTCTCTTCAATCATCAAAGTCTTGCACCCTTTGAGGACCACTGCCTGAGCTAGAGCTTTCCCACTTAGACCTCTTCACCTCTGCTTGTATCTTCAGCTCTTCCATGGTTGCTATGGCTTCATTGAGTCATTCCTCGACTGCGTGTCTTTGGAACGTCCCTGACAAGATCTCCTCGTCTTTCTTCCTGAGCTTCAACTTTAGACTCTCAATCTGCTCCAAATACTTATCCTCTTTCTGCTTGTTGGCTGTGATTGCAGTATCTCGGTAAGCATTGAACTTGTAAATCTTCGACCAAGCCTTGGCGAGGTCTTCCTTCTTGGATTTGAGAGTCTTACTAACACCTTTTAGAGCTTGCCCTACCCTTTTCTTAGCTGCGACCTCTTCAGCCAGCTCCTTTTCTTTCTTAGCGAGAAGCTCTGTCTTCAACTTGGCAATATGAACAGCTTCACCTCGCTCATGTTTCAACTGGTAGATTTCCTTTTGTAACTCACCGTTCTCCTCTCGAAGTTTCTCCTTTTCAGCCCACAATTTGTTATACTTCTCTATCTCAATCGTGGTCGGAGGTTCAATCAGCAAGGGGTAAGATGGAGGTTCTCTGCAGAATGGTAAAAGTACACTTTCTACTCTCCTCTGATTCCAGTCTTCGTACGCAGGGAAGGCTTTTATGTTACACTTTCCAAAAGAAGTTTTTCCTTTCTTATGGCGATCTCTCCAAGCATTTTCAGCTTCTTTCAACACCTCCAGATTGGCTTCCTCACTCACAAATAGAGACTCTTTAACATCTTGGCCCTTTGGAGGCTCTTTCAAAGCATACCCAAATTGCCTAATAGCAAGAATGGGGTTGTAATTAATTCCCCCTTCCTTCCTATTAAAGGTACGTTTGGGTAACCTCCGCAACTCATTAGGATCTCTTGGCCCAGCAAATTACGATTGATCCAAATCAAGTTATCAACCCTTAATACCATTAATCTCTTTGACCAATCCCAAGTGTCCTTAGTGTCCTCGAATGCCCCAGATTTGGGAAGACGATCAGCAAACCACTTATAGAAAATTGGAGCACAACAGTAAAGAGGTCCACCTCTTCTTTTCTCATTCTTATAGTGCATTGAATAATACAGATCCCCAAGCAAGGTAGGTACCGGATTCTTCATGGTGAATATCCGGACAGCATGCACGTCTACAAAATCCTTCACATTAGGGAACAACGCCGTCCCATAAACACACATAGCCAAAATTGCATTGAACACCGGCCAACACTTAGCCTTAGCACAAGTAGCAGCCTGCTCGATCAAAAACTTCGTGTGAAAACCCTGATAACCCCCTTTACTGACAATATTTTTCTTCAACAAAGACTGATCCAAACGTAAAGCAGCAGCAACCTTTTCCAGATCATGAAACTTTTGGAAGGATAGAAGGGAGCTTATTCTTTGACTGAAACATCCAAAATGAGAGCATACTCTTCCAACGTCGGAGCCAAAAGATAATCCGCAAATAGAAAACACTGAAGGTGAGGGTCATAGAACTGTGCCAGAGTGTGTAGGGCCCTGAACTCATAGTTGGTAACATTTCGGGCAAAACTCAGAATCCTCCCATATTCTCCTCTAAAATCTGCCAATACCCCAGGTTTTGCCATAGCCGAGATCTTGTGCACAACATCTAAATGAAGCTCTGGGAACTTGTACATGATGATATTCTTTCTCTCTCCACTGCTAATACTCATCATGGATAGTCTTCGGACAACCGGAATCAAAGTTAGGATGCAACCCTACAAATGAACAAACATGTTAGAATGCAAAATGATGATGCAAAATGCAAACATGGGATCAAGGTATCCATGATGCTCAAAACTGTTGTTGTTCTGCTGACTGAATAAGACCCTGAATACCAGAAACCCAGAAATCTAGAATAACGGCCCACTCAGACTGCCAGAATATCAAGATAATAACAATACACTGATGATAAATCTGGAAAACCGGGTAGGTTGAAGGTTTCGGTTACCTGCAGACCTGCAAACACCCATCCTCTCTCACATGTGGGTTCTAGAATGGCGAGGATCCTCAATATCCCGGGCTCTCAGGTCGAGAAATGATGATACGTTCACCATTTCTGGTTTGGCATCATCACCAATCGAGGAGGCCTCAACTGATTCCCCTCAAAAGAAAGGTCCTCAAAACGAAAGGTCCTTAGCTTCTGGCACTGAGGTCGAGAAGCAATAGTACATTCATCCCTTGGGGTACAGTACTATCGCCAATCGAGGAGTGCATCCACTGATTCTCTTTCAAAGAGGATAACCTATAGCGATTTCCCAGCATTGGGTCCTCGGATCGAGAAGTGTGATGGGTTTGCCATTTCTGGTCTGCCATTATCACATCCCGGGAGGAGTGCCGCAACTGAGTCCTCGGGAGACGGTCGCCAGAGTCGACAATTTTCCAGGTTATATTCCATCGTCTGCCCCAAATGAACATGATAGAATATTACTAAACAAAACCTCGTCTGGATGTGGAGTTTTCATGTATACTTCGTCTGGCCAAATGTCAAACAAGTCACACTACTTTCCATGCTAATCATAGGTGTATGCTCAAGCCTGGGTATTAGGCTTTTCTCTCATGAATCCGACCCACCCTACAAACAGAAAATCCAGCAGCAGAATAGTACATCAATATCCAGCATGACAGTAATAAAATGAAATGCAATGCAATAAAAGCTGTAAATACAATAAAACAAATAAAACAGCAATACAATAATACAGTAATATACAACAAAATAAAGCACCACAAAATAAACACCCAATGAAATACAAACAGACAAGCGCTAGGATTGACTCACTAAAGGGGATGGACCAGCAAGAGGTCAACCAGAGTCCCCAACAGAGTCGCCAGCTGTCGCTCCCGAAAGATTTGCATCCAACGGTACAAATGCGAGAGTGGCACAGAAAACACAGAGTCTCCAGCAATGCGTATTTATCCCGAGAGAGGGAAAGGAAACACTGCATAAACCTGAAAGAAGGGAAAGAACATGGTCTCGCGACCAAGAGAAACGGGTACGGGAGTCGGTTACGCGGAGGGAAGGTGTTAGCACCCAACACGTCCATCGTACTCGATGGGATCCACACTTATTATCTGCATCAAAGGGTGTCATCGTCTGGAGCTCCACTTCTACTGGATCGGAGAAGAAACGAGAACGAAAAGAACGAAGAAACGAAGAAGAAAAGAAAAAAGAAGTGACTCGATAGGACGTTATCGTTGTCCTAGGCCTACGTACTCCCTCAGTGCAATGGGAAAATCAGAGTCAACGTAGTTCGGACAGGAACTGTGGGGGAAGGTTGCTCGCCAAGACAATCGCTGTCTTGTGCCTACATATCCTCAATCGGACGAGAGAGAGGAATCAGAGCTGATTTAGTTCATGGGTACGACCACGGATGGGTGAGTGTTTTTTATGAGCGACGTTAGATTCGCGTCCGGCAGTTAGGGTTGATGCCTGTTTACGACTCAAACGGAAGGTAACGTGCTCTTTTCTGAAAATGGTCTGGAACCAAACAATCCCGAAGGATAAAAAGATTTGAATTTGTTTTTGTGTTTTTTAGACAGAAGTGTTTTTTTTTTAAAGTTAGTTTGTAACTTACATTGCACTAAAATCTACCATGCGGGAACGAGTGAATCGCATGGTCTCCCCCAAATGGGACGTATGCTAAACACTCTAGAAGAGGAGGGGAGACCCCTCTTTCTTCGTTTCCTACACTTAAGGCTCGAGCGCAATATACGTTATATTTTATTAAGTGTTTTCAAGAAGTTTTGAGATGAGAAGAGAGAAGACACAAAGGAAACTCTAAAGAGGAACTAAGAGTCCTAATGTTATCATGCATGGATGACCTATGGTTAGTGAGGTTTAGGAGATACGACTACCTAAAACCTAATTCTAATCCTACTCCAAGCTTAATCAAAAATTAAGTTGGACTAGGTAGCTCTAAGGGGAAAAGAATCCAAGACTTAATCAAGTCTTGAGATTCATGGGATGAGAAAGAGTGAGAGAAGAAAGGAGCATCTTAAATGCCAAGGCAAACACAAGTATGAAAGCTTAAAGGAGAAAGGAGAAGTTAGAATGTGGATGACTATCCACATCCCATTCACTTACCATTAGCCCCTACATGGTTAGCAAAACAAACATAAGCAACAAATGAAACCTAAACAAGGCACAACCCAAAGAGAAATGACTACAAACCAAGAGAAACTCATCCAAGTCATAATTTACACCTTAAGGGTAACCCATAATGTTTACCAAACAAACTCAAGCAAAGAGAATGCAAACAAGTGGCAAAACATCCAAGAAAGTCATCAAAGAAGGAGTAGAAGAAGAATGAGTGGATATGCAAGGTGATCATGCAAGAATGCTTCAAGTAAAATCCAAGTCAGAATGTGGATGACCTAAACATGTGCGTAAACATGTTATACAAGTGTCACTCAAGGCACACAAGCAAGTATCCAAGCATTAAGAACCATTAGAAGAAGGAGAAGGAAGCATGTAAATGAAACATGTTAAAGGATGCAAGATGAAACATGAATAACTCATGGGATGAATACAAAGCTCCAAGGTCAGAAACATACATTAAATGAAATTCAAAGAAGTGATATGGCATGGCATACACAAACCAAACACAAACCAAGAAGAGGCATAGATGAGAATAAGTGAAAAGATAAGTCAAAAAGAGGCATATAAATCAAACATCAAATATGTGCACAAAATATGCAACAACCCCATACCAATGACCTATAATTGTAATCAAATGACTTATAATGATTCAAACATGGCTTATGAAGTCAAAGAAACAATCCCAAACAATGGCACAAGTGCCTTCTCAAACAAGTAACCAAACATGATCCAAAGATGTGCATAAAAGAGACCTCAAACAAAGAGCAATCAAACAATTAGCAAATCAACTTTAGAAATTACCAAATTAATTCTCAAAACACCTCAACCAGAAGAAAACATCATATTAAAAACTCATGCAAAAATTCACAAGATAAGTCCTTCAATCAATCATGCAAAGTCACATAGGAATTATGAACTAATATGTAAAAGAGAAGGACCAAAATGCAATATGAACAGAATTTAAAAATATGAGAAAAATGTTTTTATGCAACTCAATATGTTGGTGAAACAATGCAAAAATAATGGGCTCAAAATGTTTTGTATACTATGAGAAATAAAATCTACAATGCAAAGTGTGTAAAATAGGAACAATTCAAAAAGAAATCAATTAAACAATTAATTCAGATACCAAAAATAAAATGAAATAATAAAATAAACTTTGGAAATTTTTTTTAAAATTCTAAACATGCTTCATGATTTTTCTTGTAATTTTTTGATGCATAAAACTAATTTTAAAAATTAAAAATGAAACTATGCAAAAAGAATAAAATAAAATGAAATAAAAACCAGAGGGGGTGCAGACAGCAAGCATAGCACGTTCAGAAATAAAATGGATCAAAGCATGGGGTGGGAATAGCAAGCCCAAGTCATAAAATCCCATTAGCGAAGTTAAAAGAAAATACATGCTTCAATAACCAAAGAAGAATCTCCATAGACCTCAAGAATCTTGATTCTCATGTTAATTTCCGCTTCAATACCGTAGATACATGCTTCGTATTCAGCCATATTATTGGTACATGCAAAGCATAATCTGGCAGTGAATGGAAGATGAAACCCTGTTGGAGAGATGAGGATAGCCCCAATTCCACTCCCTTTAGCATTGGAGGCACCGTCGAACATGAGCGTCCATCGCGCCCCTGGTTCAGGTCCTATGTCAGGGTCTGGAGTCTCATAGTCTCTGATAAACAGGACATCCTCATCAGGAAAGTCAAATTTCATTTGTTGATAACCCTCTACAGGTTGATGAGAAAGGTAGTCAGACAAGACGCTCCCTTTTATTGCTTTCTGGGTAGCATGTTGGTTATCATACTCAGTTAACAGCATCTGCCACCGAGCAATCCTTCCAGAGACAGCAGGCTTTTCAAATATGTACTTTATCAGATCCATTTTGGATATCAATAAAGTAGTATGTTAAATCATGTATTGTCTTAGGCGTCGAGCGGCCCAGACCAGAGCACAACAAGTTTTCTCTAAGAGTGAGTATCTGGTCTCACATTCAGTGAACTTCTTGCTCAGATAGTAAATTGGATGTTCTTTTCTTCCAGTGTCGTCATGTTGACCCAATACACATCCCATTGATTCATCGAGAACAATGAGATACATGATTAAAGGCCTACCAGGAACCGGCGGTACTAAGATCGGCGGTTCTTGCAAGTATTGTTTTATTTTGTCAAATGCTTCCTGACAATCATTGTTCCATTCGACCGATTAATTTATTCTTAGCAATTTGAACATAGGTTCACAGGTAGCCATCAAGTGAGAAATGAATCTGGAGATGTAATTATGTCTGCCCAGAAAGCCACAGACTTCTTTTTCTGTTTTGGGAGGCGGCATGTTCTGAATTGCCCGAACCTTGTCAGGATCAACTTTAATGCCCTTTTGACTCACAATAAAGCCCAACAGTTTACCAGATCGAACTCCAAAGGTACACTTCGCAGGATTCAATCGCAATCTAAACTTTCGGAGTCTGTCAAATAGTTTCTTCAGATGAACCAGGTGATCACCTTCAGTTTTGGATTTGGCAATCATATCGTCCACGTAAACCTCAATCTCTCTATGGATCATATCATGAAAGAGGGTTGTCATGGCACGTTGGTATGTTGCCCCTGCATTCTTCAAACTGAATGGCATGACTTTATAGCAATTTGTACCCCATGGCGTGATGAAAGTAGTCTTTTCCATATCAGCTGGGGACATCTTGATCTGATTATATCCTGAGAAACCGTCCATGAAAGAAAATATAGAGAATTGTGTTGTGTTGTCTACCAAGACATCAATGTGAGGCAAGGGGAAATCATCTTCCTGGCTTACCTTGTTGAGATCTCGATAATACACACACATTCGGACTTTCCCATCTTTCTTTGGAACCGGGACGATATTAGCAATCCATTCAGGATACTCGGAAGTGGCAAGGAACCCAGCGTCAAGCTGTTTCTTTACCTCTTATCTGATTTTAAGTGCCATGTCGTGCCTAGTCTTCCTGAGTTTCTGCTTGATCGGAGGACATCCGGGCTTGAGTGGCAAGTGATGTTCAACGATGTTGGTATCCAACCCAGGCGTATCTTGAAAGGACCAGGCGAAGATATCAACATACTCTTTCAATAACTTGACCAACTCGGAGTGTACATGCTTAGCGTGTGACGCGCCAACCTTGACTTCTCTTCTGACTTCATCAGTACCAAGATTGACAACTTCCACTGGCTCTTTGTGTGGCTGAATCTCTCTATGCTCGTGCTCAAGAAGCCTTGCTAGTTCATCCAGTAATTCACAATCTTCCTCACCATCTTCTTCGGCTTGGTTAATTGGAATCCCAGAATTATAATGGATGTTTGCCATGTTGTTATCAATGCATTTATTTGTTCTGCATGTTTATGAATATGTTTAGAATGAGCTATTTTGAAGAGTGAAAATAAAAGAAATTTTTGCCATTTTTTTGTGAAAAATAAAAGTAAAGAAAGAAAATAGAGCATGATTTGAATACAAAAAAAACTCTTATTTATTGATCACATAATATCGCGAAAGCGTGAGGCCCTTTACAAGCTATCCACTCGTCTCGGCCGAGGACAAGGGAATGAGAAAGTAAAATGCATTGCATGTTATTTGGAAAAACCACAGGAATCAGGGTAGATGTCCAGTTGTTGAGCTTGAAACCCGACGAGCATTTGCGCACAAAGCTTGAAATCTGGTTACTGGGACCAACATCATCCATGGTTGCCACGATGTCACCAATTTGAAAACCTGCGCTATTAAACTTGATCAAACTGCACTGCTTCTGACCATGTGAGCTAGTTTTTAGACCAGAATGATAACCCAATCCAAAACGATCATGTTTTTCAACCACATCAATCACGTGCCCCCAGCCAGGCAAGGCACCCTTCTCGATGGTCTCTTTAGCACTGTTGGAGGATGCTAAAGTCACTTGCGGTGATCTACTTTGACTAGATGAAGTAGAGCTGACATCTTCGAATTTGAGACACTGCAACGGCACCTCAGCTATGCCTTCCTCGGTCTCGACGTATCGGAAAGATGATAACTCGCTCACAATCAAATCTTCTTCACCACAGACGATGACCAGTTGATCGTTGAACATGAATTTCAACTTCTGATGTAAAGTATAGGTAACTGCCCCTGCAGCATGGATCCACGGACGACCCAATAGGCAGCTGTACGTGGGATTGATATCCATCACTTGGAAAGTAATGGTGAACAAATGCGGTCCAACTTTGATGGGTAAATCCACTTCCCCGATGACTTGCCTTCGAGAACCATCAAAGGCTCTGACAACTAAGGAGCTTGGCCTCATCTCGCTTCCTTCTACCAGTAATTGACTCAATGTTCCCTTGGGCATCACATTGAGAGAAGAACCGGTGTCCACCAGAACACGAGATAAGAGGATGTCGGTGCAGGTTACGGATATGTGCATTACTTTGTTGTGGGCAGCTCCTTCAGGAGGCAATTCTGATTCATTAAAACCCAAATATCAGCTTGCTGTTATATTGGCCACCACGTCATCAAACTCAACAACGGATATATCATGCATAACATGAGTAGTGTTCAAGACTTTCAACAAAGCTAATCTGTGCACAGGAGAGCTCATGAGTAAAGACAAAATCGAGATCCTTGAGGGAGTTTTCCCTAGTTGATCCACAATTTTAAAGTCACTTTTCTTAATCAACTTTAGGAACTCTTGATCATCAATTGTTTCCTTGCTCTTTGAAACATCCTCAGACGGAACAAATGGCACTGGTACTGCAGTAGATGCCCCTTGCTGAACAACAGGGGTTTTAGATGCAGGCTTCTCCTTGGAAAGCACAATGGTTGGAACTTGAACATGCTTTGTAGTGACCTTCGCAGCAAACACCCGTCCACTACGAGTCATACCTCCAGCGGCTGTAACGTTCACGATCTCAGACTCAGTGAACCTTATCTCTTGACCTCCAGAAAACACAGTTGATCCATACTTCCAAGGTACCTCCTTAGAATTCTGATACAGAAACGGCTTCGGCGGGAAAACAACGATAGGTTGTATCTTCTTCTGTTTAGGTGATTCAACAGGAACCTTCCTATAAACGATGGTGAATGGCTCAATGGTAGCAACTTCCTCAACAGGCTTAGATCTGGAAAATTGAACTTCACCTTGATTCATCAAAATCTGGACACAACCCTTCAGCCTCCGACACTGGTTGGGATTATCGTTGCAAATATGACACTTACCATGCAATCCTTTCAACAGCCCATGTTCATTCAATCTCTTGAAAACTACAGTCATCAGGGTTTTTACCTCGTCGACATCCATGATCAATTCAGCCTTTGAGTTATCCTCAACCATGTTCACCGCAGGTCCACCGTGATTAGGAAATGGATTATGCTGAATGTTAGGACCTTCTTCAGCAAAAGTCAGAATCTTCCGATCGATGAGTTCCTGAACCTTGGTTTTGAAAACAAAAAAGTCCTCTGTATCCAGCATGATAGGCACATGATGCATTTGGATTATGCTTCGGGCCGAATGGAGGAATTGCAGGTACGATTTCCTTGGGAACAATTGCCCCTTGGTGAACCAAGTAGGGGAGCAATTCAGTGTATGACACCGAAATTTTATCGAAATTCGGACACTTGCGGTTTCCTTGATTGTTGTTGTTTTGCCGATTTTGATTTTGCGGATTTTTGTTATTCTATTGATTTTGTTGTTAGCATCGCGGTTGTTGCTGATTCTGAGCATTCTGAAATGGTTGTTGTGGATGATACTGGTATGGCAGTTATTGATATTATGCAGCAGCAATGTACGGATATGGATACTAAGGCACGGGAGCCATGGGTGCTTGATACTGAGGAGAAACTTGAGCTGTCACAGCGTTGGCTTCACCTTCCTTCTTCTTTGATAGACTGTTCTGAGATTTTTTTTGACCGGTTGCTGGGAAGCAGCTCCAAGAATCTTTCCAGTCTTCAACCCGTTCTCAATCCGTTCACCAATGGTTACAATTTCAGCAAAGTTCGATGAAGAACTACCCACCATCTTCTCATAATAGGATCCTTGCAACGTACCCATAAAGATATCAACCAACTCGTTGTTAGAGAGAGCAGACCACACACGAGACGCCATCTCATGCCATCTTTGTGCATACTCTTTGAATGTTTCAACTGAGCGTTGAGATTGGTTTTGCAACTGTAATATGGTAGGCGCCATATCAAGATTGTATTTGTACCGTTTCAAGAATGCTTAAGATAAATCCCTCCAAGTACGAATTTTGCAGCGCTCTAAGCCCATGTACCATTCCAATGAAGCTCTAGACAAACTATCTTAAAAACAATGAACTAGTAGTTCATCATTATCAATATAGGATGCCATCTTCCTGCAGTACATAGTGATGTGACTACGCGGGCAACTTAAACCTTTGTACTTTGGCAACTCAGGTATCTTGAATTTCTGTGGCAGTACAACATTCGGAACCAAGCATAAGTCCTTGCCCTCCAAGCCAAAAGCAGAAAACCCCTTAATAGCTATGATATGGTCTTCCAACAACTTGTAACCAGCAGGTCTATCTTGATTAGCAGGCCTAACAAGAATCTGAGGATTTGGAAGCTGAGATGCGGTCGAAGCATGCACTTGCGGAGTAGCAAACTGAGAAGGATATACCAAACTCTGATTAACCATCTGCCAGCATTCTGACCCATCTGAACACCAAATGGATAAATTGGAGGAGGTACCATAGCAGATGAGGAAGATGCCCCAGGATAGAACATTCCATGATGAACATTCTGAACAACAGTTTGAACATCTTGAGATGAAACCGGAACATGAATAGGAGGACCCCTATACACATGCTCTTCTTCATCAGGAGTTTCAATGTCAGCCAACCCAGGAGTCTGAAGAGTCTGAACCTGAAGATTCTCATGATCATCATTCACCACTGGAGGTGGAACCGGAGTAGGCATACCCTATGAATATGCAGCAGTATTCCCATTAGGCACGGGTATAACAAACAGATGATATGGTACAAAGGCACCACCATTATTTGTAATCTGAGGAGTGTAATTCGGCGGCATGCCCCATGGGAAACCAGCATTAGAAGGAACTACAACAGGAGTAGCTGTAACAACAGGATACATAGTCACAATAGGGGAGACAATGGTTGCATCAGTAACAGTTGCAACAATAGAAGTGGCAGCAGCAGCAGCGTCCTTTTGAGCACGAAGGAGTTCCATGATAACATCCATGTTCGTCTGAAACTGATCCATCCGACCTTGAAATTGAGCCAGAGTTTCCTTATAAGTAGCGTTCTCAGCTTCGAAGTCAGCCATGATTCTAGATTTACTTGAGCGAGTGAAATACCGATGTCGAGTCGTCGTCTTGCTACAAGCCGGAAATGATCAGAGTAAGCAACAGTTCCAGGATGAAGGATATGCATATGCGTGCATGGATGAATGCAAATCATGCAAAAATAATTTTTAATGCACATGTAAAATTAATTTGACATGATGAAATGATATGCAACACCAGCATCAAAAGGTCAGCGCAGTCTGAATAATCAAATATGGACAATTTGAACATCTGCAAAGGTAATTCTGTGTTGGTGCAAAAATCTGACGTAATGAGAGAACAAAGGTTGGAAGAGTCTTGGTTTCCTACAGAAAAACCCAATATCCCCCTCACAGGTATGATCTACCCAAGAATGGTTCGCAGCTTCTCAGGCTCTCAGGTCGAGAAATAATAATACGTTCACCATTTCTGGTTTGGCATTATTACTCCTTAAGAAGGCCTCCACTGATTCCCCTAAAAAGGGTCATCCTATAGCAAGTTCTCAGCTTCGGGTCCTCGGATCAAGAAACGTAATGGGTTTTCCATTTCTGGTCTGCCATTATCGTTCCTTGGGAGAAGTACCATAACTGAGTCCCCGAGAATGGTCACTAGAGTCGACAGCTCATCAAGGGGATATCGAATGACCTGCATCAACATGCAGTATCGGATATCTCCTAGAAGAACCTCGTCTGGTTGTGGGTCTCGTGAACACTACACGTGGTCACCACCATGCGAGCGACACGACTATCCACTCTAAAACCTGTGTGTATGCTCAAGCCTGGGTAATGGGCTTATCTCTCAGAACACCCATACCACCAACAATAAAGAATATAGCAGATATCCAGAATATACAACATATGAATATCTAAAGCAGTAAAGAAATGCAGTAAATAAACACAAAGCAAATAAAGTGTAAAGATAAACACCCAAACAAGCAAGAAAGCAAACAAAACTAGGCGAGACCCCAACTTGCAAGTGCAAGGACTCCCCAGCAGAGTCGCCAGCTGAAGATGGTTGGTTTATACCTGAGTGAATCGCACACTCAAAGATACACCAGAGTCGCCACCGAACTTTATTTAGTCCAAAAGGATAGGGAAAATATCGATAAAACCCAAGGGGAAGAGAAATGGGAACGGGGGTCGATTATGCGAAAGGAAGGTACTAGCACCTAACGCATCCGTCGTACTCGACGGGAACCATTTCGCTTGCTTCTAGGCTTGGATGGGTTATCTATCTAAAGGCTTCTAGCTAAAAGAAGAGGAGAGAGAAAAGAAAAAAGAAAGAAAGAAAGAAAGTGCTCACGGAGGATTGGGGCCCTCGTGCCTACGTACCCTCATAGTGCAATGAGGCAATCAGAGCTCCGTAGTTCATGGAACCAGGGAAAAGAAAGGGGAAGGAGCGGAGAAAAGGAAGGGTGCTCGCCAAGATCATCGCAATCACGTGCCTACGTATCATACATTCGAATGAATGCAGAATCAGAGCTTCCGTAGTTTGGGGAACTAAGATGGAAAAAATAGAAGAAAAGGAAAGTGGTGTCATAACAAAGAGCAAAAGAAATAGAGAAAGATCCGTAGGGGATGCAAAAGAATTAGTGTCTAAACCAGAAAAGAAGTGCAAAGAAAAGATAGTGACTGAACTGGGGATAAAGTGAGAGGGTGGTGTCGAAACCAAGAAGATAAAGAAGCAAAAGGAAAGATAAAGACTCCACTGGGGAAGAAAAGATCAAAGAATTTTGCTAGGGATCAGAGGGTAGTGACCCTACTGGGGAACAAGCAAAGAGACAGTGTCAAAACCGAGAGAAAAAGGAAACTCGACATGCTAACTGACTGGAAGTGATTAACTGGAGAGAAATAGAGATATAGAACTCTGTGGGGAAAAAGGGGTCGGTGTCAGCAGACAGGCTGTGATGGACCAAAAGAAAAGAGAGAGTGCTGAACCAAGAGAAGGTGTTTGACTCTGAGGGGACATCAGTATGTTAACTGATAAACAGTGGTTAACTGAGGAAAACAAAGATTGCAACTCCGCGGGGATAAAGAAGCATAGGTTTTAACAGGTGAACTGTGATCAACTAGAAGAAAGGATGTAGAACCAAACGAAGGTTGTGACCCAAAAGGATGTTGGTATTGACTGAACAAACAACACTTGACCAACGAAGAAGGGTATTGAACAAAAAGAGGTTGCTAACTGCTGGGGATTCGGTGTTAACAGAGGAACTGTGATTAACCGAAAAGAAAAACAAGTGATTAACCAAGAGAAGGTGATTAGCTCAAAAAGGTTTCAGTGTTTTAATAGACAGGCTGTGGTTAACTGAAAAAATGGGTGATTAACCAAGAGAAGGTGACTAACCCAAGAGGAACTCAGTATGTTAACAGATAGACTGTGGTTAACTGAGAAAATGGGTGATTAACCAAGAGAAGGTTACTAACCCAAGAGGAAATTAAGTATATTAACAGATAGACTGTGGTTAACTGAGAAAATGAAAATTGGTGTTTTAACTGACATGCAGTGGTTAACTAAACAAAGGAGAAGGACCAAGAGAAGGTCGCGACCTCCGAAAGAGTTTCGGTGTTTAACAGGAAGACTGTGTTTAACCAAAGAAAAGGGTTTGAGACTCTTCAGGGGAATCAAAGAGCAATGATTAACCACGAGAAAAGGCTCATGAGGCAAGAGATGGGTGCTAACCCAAGAGACAATGATCTTTAACCAATAGAAATGGTGATTGATCAAAAGAGAGATTGAAAAAGATAAGAGTGATCAGAGATCAACTCAGCCGGGGATGGAGAAACACTACAACTTGAGGATATAGGTGAATAATCTCAGCGAGAGGACCAACGCCCTTACCCAAGAAATAGTTAGAATGAGGATAGGACAACTCCCACCTCATTCCTTCTCTAGCACTCAAAGTATAGTGCGGAAATTGAAACGGACAGCGTAACAGCTCCAAGTTGTATAGTGCTCCAGTGCATCGTGCGTCGTGCGAATCTCCGACTCCGCGGGAGGAAGAAAAAGCTCTAAAGGAAGCCTAAAGAGAAGGGCAAGGGGAGAGATTAACTAATCGAAATGAAGTTTCGATTAATCAATCAAAGGGAATTGACATGCTTATAATTTTCCAAGGAGAATGGAAAATCATTAAAGCAAAAGGTGTGAATTATGATTATACAAGATTAAGTTTATTCTCTTGAGAACAAACCTAATGCAAAGCAAATAGAGAAAGTGAAAAACAGTGCCAAATAATACACAAATTGCAACACAAAATCATGTTATTGTGATCAAAGAAAGTGCAAGAATGATCATGTTCACACCATGTCAAGAATATGCACAAATTGAATAATCGGAATCGTGCATCAAAATTTAATGAATATGCTTCAAACGGAAGTTAAATGACACTTAAAAGATCCATAAAAATCAAGCATATCAATCCATGGAAGTTGGAAGAAGAAAGCATAGCAAACACACTTGAAAAAACTGGTTCAGTGTTAATCGATTAACACTTTTGCACTGCAAAGTGTTAATCGATTAACACTTGAAAATCAACAAATTTACACTGGTTAATCGATTAACACTTTTGCACTGCAAAGTGTTAATCTATTAACACTGGACATGGGCAGAAAAATCAGTTTTCCAAAAGTGATTCCAGCAGTTAATCACTTAATTGAACATCCACATGCTATGGTTCACACTTATGCATGAAAATTACATCATGTATGAGCAATTAAACACAAATTGAAAGTATTAACATGAAGATCAAAGATCAAACAATCTCATGGCAAATCAAACTGAAAAACGATCGAAATTACATCGTAAACGCGCAAAAATGATCGAAACAGTGAGTAAAGTAAGATCTACCAACCTACAAGCCGGAGAATTGGCTTGGTGATTGTTGCAAAGGATTCTTGATGAAGATAATCAAAGAAAACCAGAGGAATCTTTAATCGTAGCCGAATCATATCGAAACTGAGCAAATTGCGACGAAACTCCGAAATACGAATTCGAACCGTTCAATCTTGAAGCAAACACTTGAGATGAATCCAAAAGCTAATAGAACTCCAGAAACTCAATTATAATTGCAACGTGATGAAGATAATCAAAGAAAACCAGAGGAATCTACTCTTACACTTCAAACCGTAGCGAAACCGAGCAAAAACGCGAAAATGCACCGAGATCGAATTTGCACCGAATTGATTGATATGAACACTTGAATTGAAGTGGAATTAGATATGATTCTAGAAATCCAATCAAGAAATGCCAATTGATGGAGGCTTAAGCTCAAGAGAAAGCAATTTCAATGTGAAAGTTGCTACTCTTTAATGGTGGAATTGAGCTCTAGTGTGGTTTGGGGAAGAAAATGTAGATGAAGAAGAAGAAGTTGCAGAAAAATTCAGAGAGAAATGTGAGAGAATTGAGAGTGAAGTGTGAGAAATTTGTGTGAAATGGTTGAGAGTGATTGGGACCCTTGAAAAATGAGTGAAGCTTTGTTTATATAGAGTTTTGGTTTGGAGTGTGAGAGGTTAGGAATTAGGCTAGGAGCTAGCTTTGGATGGTTTGGAGTTAGGATAGGAGTTAGTTACACTTGACTCACCGAGTCAAACGGTTAACTCGGTTAGATAGGATCAACTCGGTAACAATCCCAATGTGAGCTCCAACATCCAAATGTCCACATACTTGGAAATCAAGGAACATGGTACACTTATTTTAGAGTGATGTATTAGAATAAATGCACTTGAAATGTCTTGGATAGTCTTGAGATATCTAGAATATTCCACATGCTGCTAGAATACTGTAGAATCAAAGAACAAAGTGTGTGCAAAGGTGTTGTCATGAAAAAGCAGCAGATTATGCATAATATGCCTGTGTTAATCGATTAACACATTTGCACTGCAAATGGTTAATCGAATAACCAGGCCAAAAAATGCCCAATTTGCCTGAAAAATGGTGATGTGGCCACGGTTCCGATTTTCCACCTCTTGCTTTGATGAATAGGCATAGAAACCATTGTTTTGTGCTTGTGTTGATGATGTGATACCCTTGTGAGGATGTGATTAATCGGGATTGAGAAACCTAAAAACCCTGCAACAAGAAACACAGAGAAAAATGTGAATGCTTATGCCGGCAATGTGAGTGCACATGCTTATGCAAAGGGCAAAAAGAGGGAGGTCAAATTTTGGGTTACGACAAGTGCCACTCCTATTCCATCGACTGGGGGCAATACGGCCTCAATACCAGTTTCAGAGGCCATACCATCGACAGCGGGTTCGACACCAGCGTATTCAATCCCCTAGAATGCGCCTAGTTTCTCTACCATAGGACCCCAAATTTCTCAAATGACCCCTCCCCCTTCAGGGAATATGTACAGGCCCTTTATATCCGATTTTTCCATGCCTCCACTAAATCGAGAACAGCCGTATAGAATGCCAACATCAGTGATGGCAAGTTTACATAATGTGTCATCAGCATTTACAGATCCACCGGTTAACGTAACTTCGCCTCTACAAGGATCCGATTCCGGTATAAATCATATGGGTAGGATTAGCCAACCTTTAGGAACGGGATATCAAACGTATATGCCAAACATTACTAATAACTCTGCAGCAGTAATCAGGAAACATATCGACGAAAGCAACCATGATATGGTTCAGATGCTAGCCCAACAGATGGGGATTATATTTAACCCTTTGATTCAAAACACTACACAAACAAACCACCAATGGGCAGCGCAAATGACGCGTATTGCTGATTTCTTTGGCGTCCCTCAACCTCCCCAAAGGGAACGTGTAATCCATAATCCAGGAGTAGTCGTCGAAGAAGAACCTACCATAAATCAATGACAACCAAATATTCCTCAGGCGGACGCGTTGAACCAAGGAGGAGTAATCGAACAGCCAGGAGTCGAAATTCCTATCCAATAAGAACCAAGGGTAGTATTAGTTAATAGAAACCAAAATGCTGATAATGTTATACAACAAATGCGACATAACGATATGCCTGTGGAAAATAATTTGGCAGCCATGGTCGAAAGAATTATGGTACGAAATGGGATGAATGTGGGCCAGCAGAGGCCCAGTTATACTTCTCCTTTATCTGAATATATTTTACAGCAAGATTTACCCCCAAGGTGGAAGGTTCCCAAGTTTACGAAATTTTCAGGAGATACTAGTGAATCGACGGCCGAACACGTGGCACGATATTTGATAGAAGTGGTCGAAATAGAAAATAATGAAAATTTGAAAATAAAATATTTCCCAAGTTCGCTAACAAAAAACGCCTTTACTTGGTTCACCACACTACCTGCAAATTCGATACATATCTGGACCCAATTGGAGAGATTGTTCCATGAACAATTCTACACGGGACAAAGAAAGATAAGTTTGAAGGAATTGGCTAGCATCAAGAGAAAGTTCTCAGAACCAATTGATGACTACCTGAATAGGTTTAGGTTGCTCAAGGCAAGGTGTTTTACACAGGTGCCTGAACACGAGTTAGTCGAAATGGCCGCGGGTGACCTTGACTATTCAATTAGAAAGAAATTAGATACCCAGTACTTAAGAGACATGGCCCAATTGGCTGATAGGGTTAGGCAGGTCGAATGACTAAAAGCCGAGAAAGCTAGGGCTAACAAGAATAAAAAAGAAAGGGTAGCCTATGTCGGAGTTTGCGAAGACAACGACGAAGATGAATCATTGTATTTCGACGAACATGAGGTCGATCTGGTGGAATTGAAACAGGGTCTGCCATATGCTTGCAAAGTCTTGGCTCCATCGAATAGGAAAAACCCAATCGAATCAGAAAAGAACGACAAGTTCCCTGAAAGAACTTATACGTTCGACGTCACAAAGTGTGACGAAATATTTGATTTGTTAGTCAAGGATGGCCAAATGATAGTGCCACCTGGTGCTAAAGTGCCTCCTTTAGAACAACAGAAAAAGAGAGTTTTTTGAAAATACCATAATTTTTTGGGTCATAAAACGTCTCAATGTTTCCTTTTTCAGGGATCTAGTGCAAAATGCAATCAGAGATGGAAGGCTCAAATTCGGCGACAAGTCGAAGCCCCAGATGAAGATAGATTCGAACCCTTTGCAAGTGGCAGAAGCCCACTACGCTGAGCCATCCATGGTGAATATGATCGAAGTTGCTGAAGGCTTCGACAACAACATGAATATGATCGAGGCTGCTGACGGCTTCGACAGTAATGTGAACATGGTGGAGGTTACTGAGGATCCCGCCGACAAAAGTGACATGGTCGAAGTTACTAATGAGTTCGTAAACCAGGCTGTGATGGTTAAGGTTACTGAAGACCTTGACGGTAAGATTATAGAGAATTACATTGGTGAGGCCACTGATGGCGTCAACCACGAAACTACTGAAGGTTTCACTAAAACCAACAACGAGACTGCTGAAGGTTTCGCCCAAGTTAATAACAGGACCACTGATGGTTTCGTCCAAGTTAACAAGGGGACTACTAAGGGTTCCTACAAACAGGCTACTGTTGGCCTCCTCCGGAGAACCATGGAGGACCCAAAGGAGAGGGCTGTCGGATTCGTCAGCCAACAGGTTACCAAGGGTCTGCGTCCAAAGGTACCAACAAAGGAAACCACTGAGTGTTTCAACCGTGTCAAGAAAGATCACGAGGTCAATAAAGGCCTTAGATTGAAGTTAAACAAATTGAGCATTGCCACAGAGACAGCTGCCAATGTGAACATGGTGCAGGTGTCTCAGAATGTTTCGATGCAAGTCGATGAAGAGCGTTGACGTGAGGAATACCACAAATTGGCATACCCTAAAGAAGAGAAAAACTTGGCAGATTTCATCCATAGATGCCAGAGAAAGAGGTCTGAATTAATGCTCTATCCTCGTTGTAGTGTCGTCTTCGACAAAAAGGCAGCACAAAACCTAGAAGGAGTAGAAAGGGCAAAAAGAAGGGGAAATTGGAAGCCTTCACAACCAGCGGGAGGAGAAAGATTCGACCCCAGAAGAGGAAACCAAAACAAGCAGAAACTAGGAGGAAGGTACCCAAACACATTCAAGCCTACGAATAAGGCTCCAGATGACAAATGGGTCAATCCAATCCGGCAAGCCCAAGGGCAAGGGAAGTGTAAAGATTTCAAAGTGCAGAGGAGATCTTCCTTATCGTACAGGAAAGAGTTCCAAAAATCCAAGAGGATGACTTACTCATCTGAAAACTACAAGGGTAAGAACCCCATGACAAAGTCACAATGAAGAAGGTATCAACGTCGAAAGAAAGCAGAGAAGGAGGCTGCAGGAATGGCTAAACTAGAAACCAGTAGTAATGTTTAAACCTCGAACCAGAAAGAGGAATTGAAGGATGGAAAGTCGTTCGTTGCTCCAGAACAAGCGTCTTCGAGGTAGGACGTAACTAGAGATGATGAAATGACTGATAATTTTAACTCAGGGTCGGAAGCATCTTTCGACGTGATGTGCAACGTTGTGTCAGTACTCCCTTGGGAGTATGACCAGATAATGGAAGTCGAAGATGAGGAAGAGGCCATGGAAGTCAAAACGGCCCGGCACATGCCTGTTTGTTATTACATTATGAACAAAAGATGCATGGAAGAACAAAACGCATTTTTTGAAAGACTAGATGATTCAATAAGGAGTCACTTGAAACCCCTGTTCATTAAAGGAAAGGTGGGAAACATAGGGGTAAATAAGATTCTGGTCGATGGAGGCACGACAGTCAATTTGATGTCACATTACATGCTCAAGAAGATTGGAAAGAATGATTCCGACAGCAAACCTCATAACATGGTGTTGTCGAATTACGAGGGTAAAGTGGGAACCACCATAGGTGTAATACAAGTGGATCTAACTGTCGGAACCATCACAAGGCCGACAATGTTTATGGTAATTGCTTCAAATGCAAATTACAACCTGCTGCTAGGTAGGAAATGGATACACGGCATAGGTGTCGTCCCTTTGTCGATGCACCAAAGAATAACGATATGCCGTGCCGACGGGATTGTCGAGAATATAGAGACTGACCAAAGCTACTTTCTAGCCGAAGTAAACCAGGTTGATAGGCGAAGCTTTGATAGAAATCTGGCTCATATTGCTCCATGTAGTCCTGCAACGTTCGACATGACACCAACTGACAATGCCTTCTGCTCCTTATACCTTCATCCCACCCACGAGTTTCAGTGGGATAGAGAGGTAGTTGGCGAAGGAAATTATATTTTTGGAACCTCACACATCCAGCCAACTGGATGGGGCAGCAAATTTAGTGATAATGAGTGAGTCACTAGTTCTTGAGAAGACCGCGACTTATGTAGCCGAGAACAAGCTCAAAGCGGCCTTAGAGGCCGAAGTAAAGTATATGGCTGTCGAAGCCAATGAGATCGAAGCA
Organism: Lathyrus tuberosus; assembly: GCA_022829125.1. Taxonomy (NCBI): domain Eukaryota; kingdom Viridiplantae; phylum Streptophyta; class Magnoliopsida; order Fabales; family Fabaceae; genus Lathyrus; species Lathyrus tuberosus. The sequence continues at coordinate 2,180,857 of JALAZF010000104.1, read as the reverse complement.
GATCAACAAGGTCCTGGAAAGGACTTTGATCTGGATCCACCTGACAAAGATCTGGGAGAATTGCAAAACCAGAGGCTCGACGCAATTAATGATGATGAGCCTTTGGGCTTTGAGAAGGATCCGTTAGCACCAGACATCAAGATGATGGCACAAGATGCACTCGAAGAAATTGACTTGGGGCCGGGGGCAGAAAAAAGACCAACCTACATCAGTGCAAAAGTCAGCCCCCAACTCAGGCTAAAGGAGTTCAAGGATCGCTTTGCGTGTGACTATGACGAAATGCCCAGTCTGGATAGGAATTTGCTCGAGTTAAAGCTGCCAATAAAGCCTGGGAGAAAACCTGTTAAGAAAACTCCAAGGCGATTCGCACCAGAGATCCTTTCAAAGATTAAAGAAGAAGTCGAAAGGCTCCTCAGATGCAAGTTCATCCGCCCAACCAGGTATGTCGAATGGATTGCCAATATAGTTCCAGTGATAAAGAAAAATGGCAAACTAAGGGTATGCATAGATTTTCGAGATTTGAATTCTGCAACCCCAAAGGATGAATATCCTATGCTAGTGGCGGAAATGCTTGTCAATTCTGCTGCAGGCCATGAGTACCTTAGTATGCTTGATGGGTACTCTGGTTACAATCAAATTTTTATTGCTGAGGAAGATGTTCCTAAAACAGCATTTCGATGCCCTGGAGCCTTAGGCACTTACGAATGGGTGGTGATGCCTTTTGGTTTAAAGAATGCTGGGGAATGGGTGCAATGAATTCGATTTTTCACGATTTCATTGAGACTTTCATGCAGATTTATATTGACGATATTGTTGTTAAGTCTGTTTCAGGAAAAAGTCACATAGACCATCTTCGACAGTCCTTTGAAAGGATGAGGAAGTTTGGTTTAAAGATGACCTCTCAAATGTGCGTTTTGGGTGTAGGCGGGAGACTTCCTAGGCTTTGTGGTCTATGAGAAAGGGATCAAAATCAATCAAAACAAGGCCAAGGCAATAATGGAAGCGAAAGCGCCATCTACGAAGAAGGAATTGCAGTATCTACTTGGCAAGATCAACTTTCTCAAAAGCTTCATCTCCAACCTTAGTGGCAAGATACAAGCCTTCTCCCCTCTACTTCGACTGAAAAAAGAAGACTTCGAATGAGGGCAAGCGCAGCAGGATGCCTTCGACAAGATCAAGGAGTACCTGACGCATCCTCCAATTTTGATGTCACCTTGTAGAAGTAGGAGTATGAGGCTATACATATCTGCGTCGGATAAGACATTAGGGAGCATGTTGGCTCAAGCGGATGAGAATGGTGTCGAAAGAGCCATTTATTACCTCAGTAGGGTCTTGAACGATGCGGAAACTAGATATAGTATAGTCGAAAAATTGTGTTTATGTTTATACTTTTCATGTATGAAATTGAAGCATTATATAAAACCAGTGGATATTTTCGTTTCTTCTCATTTCGATGTTATAAAATACATGTTATCCAAACCAATTTTGCACAGTCGAATTAGAAAGTGGGCGTTAGCATTAACTGAGTATTCTTTGACATACTTACCTCTAAAAGCTGTTAAAGGGCAAGTAGTGGCTGATTTCATAGTCGACCACGCTATAAATGAAAAGTCTTTGGACTACATTGAACTAGAACCATGGAAGTTATACTTCGATGACTCTAGTCATAAAAATGGAACTGGTATAGGAGTTCTAATTATTTCTCCTAATAAAATTATAACAAAATTCAAGTATAAAGTCGAAGGCCTATGTTCAAACAATGAGGCAGAATATGAGGCTTTAATAGCCGGACTTGAAATTTTATTGGAATTGGGGGCAACTCGAGTCGAAATAATGGGCGACGCAGAGTTAATCATAAAGCAAATAACAAAGGAGTACAAATGTGTCAAAGAAAATTTGATCACGTACTTTGTAATTGCCAATCGACTCTTGAAAAGATTCGATATAGTAACGATTCGACATATCCCTCGAATAGAAAACCAGGAGGCAATTGACTTGGCGCAAATTGCTTCTGCCTATAAAATATCAAAGGAAAGTCTGCAAAAAGCCATTGAAGTTAGAGGTAGATTCATGTCGACAAGATTATCCCCATCAGACTTGGAAGCTACAAAGTTAGGGTACGCTGATAAGGAAAATTTTGAAATTTTGGCTATGGATAGTTTGAGGGACGAAGATTGGAGGAAGCCAATAGTGGAATATTTGCAAAATCCAACAACATCCACAGAGCGTAAAACCAGGTATCGTACTTTGAGCTATGTTCTTATGGGTAATGAATTGTTTAAAAGGACTCCCGAAGGGGTCTTGCTTAAGTGCCTTAGTGAGTCTGAAGCGTATTTAGCCCTTTCGACTGTCCATGGTGGGGCATGTGGGGAACATCAGGTAGGCCACAAGATGAAATGGCTCCTGTTTCGACAAGGCATGTACTGACCTACCATGGTAAAAGACTGTATCGAATTCGCTAAAGCCTGTCAAGAATGCCAAGTGCATGCAGGTAGAAAACATGTTCCTGCAAGCGAACTACACTCCATAGTCAAACCATGGGCCTCTTTAGAGTTTGGGCTTTGGATTTGGTTGGCGAGATTCGACCAGCATCGTCTAAGAGTCAAAGGTACATTTTGGTAGGTATTGATTACTTTACAAAGTGGATCGAGGCCATACCTTTACCAAATGTTGACCAAGATGACGTGATCGAATTCATTAAAAGACACATTATCTATCGATTTGGAATCCCATAAACTATCACAATGGATCAGGGATCTATTTTTACTGGTCGAAAGATGCAGGAATTCGCTAAAGAAATGGGTTTCAAGTTGTTAACCTCTACACTATATTATGCCCATGCTAATGGTCAACTGGAAGCAGCAAATAAGGTAGTGATTGGGTTGATTAAGAAACATGTGGGAAAGAAGCCAAGAAATTGGCATAAGACATGTCGAACCTCTCCCAAAGACGCAACTAACACTACTCCTTTTCGTTTGACTTTTGGCCACGATGCAGTTTTACCTGTGGAAATCTACTTACAATCGACAAGGATCCAAAGGCATCATGAGATCCCTTCTGAATCCTATTGGAATATGATGTTAGATGAGTTAGTAGATTTAGATGAAGAAAGACTCAATGCCTTGGAATTGTTAAAAAGGCAAAAGAAAAGAGTAGAAAAGTCTTACAATAAAAAGGTGAAAGTCAAGGCTTTTTCTCCTGGAGAATTGGTTTGGAAAGTAATTTTGCCTATGGATCAAAAGGTTAGGTCTTTAGGGAAATGGTCCCCTAAATGGGAAGGTCCTTTTCAGATCATACACGTTTTTTCAAATGGTGCCTATGAGATCGAAGAGGTAGATGAAGATAAAAGAATCTTGAAAGTAAATGGTAAGTATTTGAAAAAATATAAACCTGTACTTCAAGAATTAAAAATTGTTTATGAGTAATTACAGAGAATTGGTCGAAGCCAACTTGGTATATAACTGCCAGAATGGCTCAGTTCATTACATAAAAAGCCTCGAGGGGCTGAGAAATATTGTGCTAAAAACAAATATATTGAAATTGCAAATTAAAAAGGAAGGTTGCGCTTCATCTTGAGATACTTCGACTTTTGGAGCTCAAGGCGTCTCTCACATGAGGATTTGTCAAGCTTTAGCGCTGCAACCTCTCATTCTAACTATCGAGCTTTGTCGAGAAATTCCCGGGCAAGTTTTAATTCTCTGACTACTTCAGATTCGTCAGAGGCTTGTAGTTTAGAGTTGCGTTGCTCAGCCTTGGAGATCTTGGCTTGCAGTTCTTCGATTTGTTTTTTCCAATTGGCAATATCTGCTTTGTTGCTCTCAATCTCCTTAGTGTGTTGTTCCTTCATCTGCTCCAATTCTCCCACCCTAGCTTCCGACTCAGTAGAAGCCGTCCATGCAGCAGCCTCACTCCCAGATGTGGTCTCAAGTGCACTATTGATCTGAGGCAGTTGTTTTAGACCGGCGGTAACTTGATCAATCATAGTACCAAGTTCCAAAATGATGGTGGCAACTTCAGGGGAAACAGTTTGGAGATCAACTTGCTTGAGAAGAGCTTTCAATTGAAGAGAGGCAGTGGCATCAGATTCTAGAAGTCTGAAGAGGTTATCTTTGAAGACTTTATCTTTGATATTTAGAAGGGCCTCAGTTGGAGGCTTGCTCGAAGGTTGACCTCCAGAAGCCGTCGAAGCACTCACGTTGCTATCAGAGGAACTCCCTCGTTTGCTGAGAAATATTTTCAGGTATTCACGAGGGTTGGTGGCCTTAAGGCGATTAAGCTCTTCTTAAGAGTAAGCAAAAACTGTCTCAGTCAAAGGTTTAGCACTTTCAGCAGTTACAACGACCTTAGGAGCACCAGTGTGTTCTCTTTAGGTTTGCTTTTTGACAGATTTGCTTCTAGCCTTCTCTTCTGAGCCCTTATCATCTTTACCATCGTCTTCTTGGTTATCATCATCATCATCATCATCATTATCATTACCTTCATCATCATCATCATTTCCGCCAGTTTCAGGTTGGAACATTGAATGTTGTTCTTCTTCTTCTTCCATTTCAGCCTCTCGGACAGCAGCATCTGGATCAGCATTATTTGGGTCTTTGTTGCCTGTGAGTTCGACCTCTGGGGAGCCACTGTCAGAAGATTTCTCACCCAGAGTATTGCCTTCATCCATAGCCGCTGTCTCTTTATTTACTTCTTCAGGAATACCTTGGTCCTGGTCCTCCTGCTCAGAATCACTAGTCTGAGATTGTTGTGCAGACAAAGTTGGAACTTCTTTCACAATAAGTTTGTTGACTGGGGCAGGGAGAGTAGTTGGAGGAGTAGAGTTGGTTGATTGGGTCGAAGTACCTGTACCATCCTGAAATAAAAAACAAATAAGGTTAAGTTTGAAACAAAAGAAGGCCAGTAAAATAAACAGTTTAAGGGAAAATTAAAATTACCTTGAGTTATTCAACTCTAGGACTGGAGTTATCGCTTTCAAGTTGAGTTGAGCCTGCCTTCGATGTGCCTTGAGGAGAAGACTCCAAGTTCTTTCGAGCGAAAGATACTTCAGAGACCTTCACTGCCTTTACCTTAGGTTGACTTGGAATCTCAGTGATCCTTAGTTGTTTCTTCCTCTTCTTAGTTTGTTGATCATCAGGCGGAGACTGATCATCGTCATCCGATTCAAGCACAATTTGGGCAGTAGCCCTTTTGGATTTTTTATTTTGAGGAGTAAGAGGTGGTCTTCGAGCACTCTGAGAAAAATCAAAATATTAGAAAGCATAACAATACACAACACAAGAAATGTTAGGGAGTAAAAGTTACTCTTGTGGATGGTTCAGTCTCTTCTTTGACTGGTCTTTTTTCCTGCAGGTTTCTTTGGTTTGACAACTGCAGATAAACGAAAAAGTCACAAGTCAGTAACATCAGTCAAGTAAGGTAAATATAAAATTCAACAACCTTCATTCTACACCTTCATAGATTTCGGATTCGATGAGAACATCTTCGATACCGATATGTGAAGATGGCTGGTTTATACCTGAGTGAATCGCACACTCAAAGATAACACAGAGTCGCCACCGAACTTTATTTAGTCCCGAAGGACAGGGAAAATATCGATAAAACCCAAGGGGAAGAGAAACGGGAACGAGGGTCTGTTATGCGAAAGGAAGGTACTAGCACCTAACGCATCTGTCATACTCGACGGGAACCGTTTCGCTTGCTTCTAGGCTTGGATATGTTATCTATCTAAAGGCTTCTAGCTAAAAGAAGAGGAGAGAAAAGAAAGGGAAAAAGAAGAAAAGAAATAAAGTGCTCGCGGAGGATTGGGGCCCTCGTGCTTACGTACCCTCATAGTGCAATGAGGAAATCAGAGCGTCGTAGTTCAAAGGAACCAGGGGACAAAAAAGAATGGAAGAAAGGGAGAAGGAAAGAAGGGTGGAAGTGTGCTCGCCAAGATCATCGCGATCTTGTGCCTACGTATCATACATTCAAAAGAATGCAGAATCAGAGCTTCCGTAGTTCGGGGAACCAAACAGAAAACGAAACAAGAAAGAGATAGGTGGTATCAAAAACCAAGGGCAAGAGTGAAAGAAAACTCTACTGGGGAAAACCTAAATAGTAAGAGCGATTGCACGAGAAACTAGAAAAGGAATGGTGTCAAAACCAAGAATGAAAAAAAACTCCGCTGGGGATAAAGGAAACATTGATTTTAACAGACGGACTATGATAAACCAAAAGAGAGAGTGTCGACCCAAGGGAAGGTGTTTGACTCTGAGGGGACATCGGTATGTTAACTGATAAATAGTGGTTAACCGAGGAAACAAGGATTTCAACTCTGTGGGGATAGAGAAGCATTGGTTTTAACAGAGAAAACTCTGATTAACCAGAAGAATGGGTGTAATACTGATCGAAGGTCGTAACCCAAAAGGGGTGTTGGTATTGACTGAACAAACAACACTTGACCAACGAAGAAGGGTATTGAACCAAACAAGGTTTCTAACCGCTGGGGTTCGGTTTTTAACAGAACATTGTGATTAACCGAGAAAAATGAGTGATTAACCAAGAGGAGGTGATTAACTCAAAAGGGGTTCAGTATTTTAACAGACAGGCTGTGGTTAACTGAAGAAACGGGTGATTAACCGAGAGAAGGTGATTAACCCAAGGAATTCAGTATGTTAACAGACGAACTGTGGTTAACTGAGAAGGAGTACAAACATTGGTGTTTTAACTGACAGACAGTGATTAACCAAACAAAAGGAGAAGAACCAAAAAAAGGTTGCGAACTCCGCAAGGGTTTCGGTATTTAACAGGAAGACTGTGATTTACCGAAAGGAAAGGAATGGAGACTCTTCTGGGGGATCAAAAGACCATGATTGACCACAAGAAAAGAATAGGGTATTGAAACAAAGACAGTTTTCTAACCCAAGAAACAAAGGATCTTAACCAAGAAGGTGATTGATCAAAAGGGAGATCGAAAGAGATATGAGTGATCAAGGATCGACCCAACTAGGGAGAGAAAACACACTACCGCCTGGAGATAGAGATGACTAAGCCAAGCACAGGGTCATTCGTCCCCTACCTGAAGTAGTCAAAATGAGAGTAGGAATTATCCCTTCTCATTCCTTCTCTAACACACAGGGTGTAATGGAGAAGTTGAAACAGACAGTACAACAGCTCCAAGTTGTACAATGCTCTTGCGTGGTAAAACGGACAACGTAATAGCTCCAATTTGTACAGTGTTCTGATGTAGGGCGAAGCACGAAACTCCAACTCCACGGGGGATCGAGAGAGAAAGCTCTAAAGAAAGCCTAAAGAGAGGGAAGGGGAAGATCAATTAATCGAAACATGGTTTCGATCAATTAATCAAAGGGAAATGCCATGCTAACAATTTTCCAAAGAGAGTGGAAAATCATTAAAGCAAAATGTGTGAATTATTGATTATACAAGATTAAGCTCATCCATGAAGAATGAACTTAATGTAAAACCAAGAAAGAGAGTACAAAACAGTTCCAAATGATCAACAAATATGAAACACAAAGTCACGTTATGTGATCAAAGAGAAATGCAAGAATGATTATATTCACATGATGCCAAAAATATGAACAATTTGAATAATCGAAAGTGCGCAACAAAAGTTCATGAATAAGCTTCAAACAGAAGTTAAATGACATTTAAAACATCCATAAAATCAAGCATGACAATCAATGGAAGTTAAAATGAAGAAAGCATGGCAAACACACTTGAAAATGCAAGAAAATGGCCTCCTGGTTCAGTGTTAATCGATTAACACTATTGCACTGCAAAGTGTTAATCGATTAACACTTGAAAAAGTGCAAAAAAACACTGGTTAATCGATTAACACTATTGCACTGCAAAGTGTTAATCGATTAACACTGGACAGGGAGCAGTTTTGAAAAATGCTTTTGGCCAACTTTTTGATTATGCAATCACTCCAATGCTAGGGCAAACAATTATGCACGAAAAATCAAGTTTAGAAGCAGTCAACAATAGAATCAATAAAACAATCAAGATCATGGATCAAGCAATGGCATAATCAATTCACATGCAAAAAACATCGAAACTACATCGTGAATGATACGAAAACGATCGAAACAATCTAATGAATGAGATCCACCAACCTACAAGGCTGAGATGTGCCTTGGAAAATGTTGCAATGTGATCTTGATGAAGATAATCAAAGAAAACCAGAGGAATCTTCAATTATAGCCGAAACGTATCGAAACCGATCAAATCGCGCCGAAAACTCTAAAATGAGAATTATCACCGAAGAAGCTTGAATCAATCACTTGAGATGAATCCAAAAGCTACTGGAATTCCACAAAAACCTGTATAATGGAATGACAATGAAGGTTAAGCTCAAGAAAAAAGTACTTTCAAGGTGAAAGTAGCTTGTTCTTCAATGGAGAATTAAGAGCTTTGGTGAGGTTTTGGAAGAGAATTGAGATGAAGATGATGTAGTAGAAAAAAAATTAGAGAGAATGTGAGAGAATTGAGAGTGAAATGTGTAGAATGGTTGAGAAATTGTGGATGAAAATGGTGGAGAAATTGAAAAATGGTGAAGCTTTGTTTATATAGACTTTAGGTTTGGAGTATGAGAGGTTTGGAATTTGGTTTGGACTTAGCTTTGGGTTTGGAACTAGGCTAGGAGTTAGTTGGGCTTGACTCACCGAGTCAAGGCGGTTAACTCGGTTAGTTAGGACCAACTCGGTAACAATCCCAAGGTGAACTCCAACATCCAAAGATCCACATTACTTGGAAAACAAGGAACATGGTGCACTTAATTTGAAGTGAAGCATTAGAATAAATGCACTTGGAATGAATTGAATAGCCTTGAAATGTCTAGAGATGTCTAGAATATTCCACATGCTACTAGAATACTGTAGAATCCAAGACCAAAGTGTGTACAAAGGTGCTGTCATGAAAAAGTAGCAGATTGTGCCTATTCTGCCTGTGTTAATCGATAAACACAAATGCACTGCAAATGGTTAATCGATTAACCAGGCCAAAATATGCCCAATTTGCCTAAAAAAAGGTGTTGTGGTCTCGACTTCGATTTTCCACTTCTTGTATTGATGAATAGGCATAGAAACCTTCATTTTGTGCTTGTCTTGATGATGTGATGACCTTGTGAGGATATGATTAATCGGTCTTGGAAAACCTGAATATTCCTGCAACAAGAAACACATAGAGAAAAATGCGAATGCGTGTGCCGACGATGCGAATGCTTATGCTCATACAAAAGGCAAAAAGGGAGGTCAAATTTTGGGTTACGACAGCTGCCCATATTTAATCCTCTTGGACCTGAATGAACAAATTGCGCCAGCTTTTCGATGATTCGAGGTAAAAGGGGATTAAATAAAAGAGTAGCTCGAAAATTTGGCCGACAGCGACAAAAGAAGAGTGTTGAGAAACTGAATATTTGCAGGGGAGATGAATCAGGCCAAAAGAGGGGGGGTATGCTCGATGCATATGCCATGTATGCATCGACCTAAATGATGCTTGATATCATGTAATGCAAAAGGTATGGTTTAAGGTAATGCATGGTAAGTTAGGCAAAGGGTGTAGCAAAACGATCTCGACATCCTTGGTCTGGGAGAGAACACACAGATAAAGACAAAATCTGCCGGGGGAAGGCCCTCGAAAGGATGATAACTCTGCTGCAGAAAACCAAGGAGATGGTGAAGACTCCGCCGGGAGAGAAACTAAGAAGACTCACCATCGACACTGCAGGGATAAGAGATTCGTACCAATCCCTTCATTAAGACTGCCTTCGTCGGGGATGAAACCAGACAAATCTGATTCTTAAATTACCGCCAGCTCTGCTGTAGGGAATTCACAAGGCTCGGAGGATCTTCTCCACTTGGGGAAGACATGAAACCAAATCCTATAGCTGTAGGCGTATGACAAACTGACATGCTGCGGATGACGCGCGACCCGTGCTGGGAAAAAGAACAAACATGTATCCTCTCGGGGTACAACATTGCAACTTTGCTGGAGACATTATGGATCTGTTGGGGAAATGGAATGCAATCAACCCTTCCTGAGAACCACAATGGTGACTGCTGGGGAAATGATGACCCTGCTGATGAACATCAACTTCTTCAGAGGACCCTCATATTGTCGGCCGGGCGTTAGGCTTACCAACGAATATTACTGATTATCCTGTAGGAATCACCAGTAAAGTATGCAATGCATAATGCTTTCTCGGTTGATTTAGCTTTTTATTGTCCTAAACTTTTTATAGTATTATGTGATCACAAATAATCATTTATTTTGCAAACAAAATACTGGAATGAAAATAATTGAGATAACAAATGATGCACTTTATTGAATGTGAACATATTGTACATGAGATGTTTACAAGGATGCAAAAATCCTTGATGAGGAAATTTGCAATGAAATTGAAAAACAAATGTAAATGGCAAAGGGAAATCATGTTTTGCATTGATTACAACATTGGCTACCATCCACCGTAAGTCTAGGTTCCGACGCCTTGCACCAGTTGATGATGATTTGACTGTTCCGTTACCGTCTGAGGTCTAGCTGAGATGAAAAGAGGCTCAAATGTTCACAGTCAATGCCTTTATCCCTAATTTTTGCTTGGACATGTTTTTTCTATTTTATTTTTTTCTTTTCGTCCACCGGGATACCCATTTTTGCCTAAGTCACCCTTTCGGGTTTTCAACTTAGCGGACTGCTATTATTTTTTTCATTGTCCATAACTTTTGCATGGACATTTCTTTTTTTTTTGGTCCATCGGGACGTCCATTTTTGCCTAGATTGTCCTTGCGGATGTCAATATAGCGGACTCTTATTCATTTTTTTTCAGGCATAATATTTTTTGACTGTATCGGAGTTCACGGGCGATGGCAACTCCTCCCCATCCATTGTGGTGAGGATCAGGGCTCCACCTGAGAAGGACTTCTTGACAACAAAGGGTCCTTCGTAATTTGGAGTCCATTTACCTCGAGGATCCGAGTGAACGGGTGAATATCTCTTGAGCACGAGTTTGACTTCACAGAACATTCGAGGGAGAACTTTCTTGTCAAAAGCTCGCTTAAGGCATCTCTGATACAATTGACCATGACAAACGACTATAAGGCGCTTCTCTTCGATGAGATTCAGCTGGTCGTATCTGGATTGAACCCATTCAGTTTCATCAAGACCTGCTTCTATGATGACTCTGAGCGAAGGAATTTCGACTTCAATGGGTAGAACTGCCTCCATACCATACACTAGTGATTACGGAGTTGCCCCAGTAGAATTACAGACTGAAGTACGGTAGCCATGCAATGCAAAGGGAAGCATTTCATGCCAATCTTTGTATGTCTTGACCATTTTTTGGACAATCCTCTTGATGTTTTTGTTTGCTACTTCAACGACGCCATTCATCTTGGGCCGATATGGTGAAGAGTTGTGGTGCTCGATCTTAAATTCTTGACACAACTCCTTCATCATATTGTTGTTCAGGTTGCTTGCATTGTCTGTGATAATGTTGCTAGGAATGCCATAATGACAAATTATCTCTTTCTTGATAAATCTGGCAACTACTTGTCGTGTAACGTTTGCATAAGAAGCAGCTTCAACCCACTTGGTGAAGTAGTCGATAGCAACCAAAATGAATCGGTGACCGTTGGAAGCCTTCGGCTCGATCATTCCAATCATATCTATACCCCACATGGAGAATGGCCAAGGTGCAGCCAAAAAATTCAATGGAGTTGGAGGCACATGGATCTTGTCTCCGTAGATTTGGCACTAGTGACACCTTTTGGAAAAGTTGTAACAATCTACCTCCATTGTTGTCCAGTAATACCCAGCCCGAAGGATCTTCTTGGCCATAGCAGGACCTTTAGCATGTACACCCTCACAACCCTCATGTATGGACCTTATGATCGTGTTTGCTTCGTGTCTATCCACGCATCTGAGCAACACGGAATCATAATTCCTCTTGTACAATATACCACCACTTAAGAAGAACTTGGCGTAAAGCCGCCTAAGAGCTTTCTTATCAGTGATAGTGATACCCTCGGGATATTCCTATTTTTCCAGATATCTCTTAATGTCGTAGAACCAAGGTTTGTCATCAGACTCATCCTCTATTGCTAAACAGTGTGCTGGTTCGTTCAAGTGATCAATGCCGATATGAGGAGCTTCATTCTTCCACTTGACCTTGAACATGGATGCTAGAGTGGCAAGAGCATCGGCTAGTTGATTTTCTTCCCCAGGGATATGATGAAAAGAAATCTCATCAAAGTAAGGAATCAACTTCGCAATGTGTTGTTGGTACGGAACCAGCTTGGAATCCCGAGTCACAAAATTCCCTCTGACTTGACCGATGACCAAGGCAGAATCTCCATAGACCTCAAGAATCTTGATTCTCATGTCAATAGTTGCTTCAATACCATAGATACATGCTTCGTATTCAGCCATATTGTTGGTGCATGCAAAGCAAATCTGACAGTGAAGGGAAGGTGAAAACATGTTGGAGAGATGAGGATAGCACCGATTCCATGACCCTTAGAATTGGAGGCACCATCGAACACGAGCTTCCATCGCGCCCCTGGTTCGGGTCCTATGTCAGGGTCTGGAGTCTCGTAATCTCTGATGAACAACACATCCTCATCGGGAAAGTCAAACTTCATTTGTTGATAACCGTTTATAGGTTGATGAGCAAGGTAGTCATACAAGACACTCCCTTTTATTGCTTTCTGGGTAACATGTTGGATATCATACTTAGTTAACAGCATCTGCCACCGGGCAATCCTTCCAGAGACAATAGGCTTTTCAAATATGTACTTTATCGGATCCATTTTAGATATCAATAGAGTAGTATGGAAAATCATGTATTGTCGTAGGCGTCGAGCAGCCCAGACCAGAGCACAGCTAGTTTTCTCTAAGAGTGAGTATCTGGTCTCACAATCAGTGAACTTCTTGTTCAGATAGTATATTGCATGTTCTTTTCTGCCAGTGTCGTCATGTTGACCTAATACACATCCCATTGATTCATCGAGAACGGTGAGATACATGATTAAAGGCCTACCAGGAACCGGCGGTACTAAGATCGGTGGTTCTTGCCAGTATTGTTTTATTTTGTCAAATGCTTCCTAACAATCATTATTCCATTCGACTGATTGATTTTTTCTTAGTAATTTGAACATTGGTTCACAGGTAGCCGTCAAATGGGAAATGAACCTCGAAATGTAATTGACTCTGCCCAGAAAGCCACAGACTTCTTTTTCTGTTTTGGGAGGCGGCATATTCTGAATTGCCCGAACCTTATCAGGATCAACTTCAATGCCCTTTTGACTCACAATAAAGTCCAACCGTTTACCAGATCGAACTTCGAAGGTGCAATTCGCAGGATTCAACCGCAATCTAAACTTTCGGAGTCTGTCAAACAGTTTCTTCAGATGGATCAGGTGATCATCTTCAGTTTTGGACTTGGCAATCATATCGGCCACGTAAACCTCAATCTCTTTATGGATCATATCGTGAAAAAGGGTCGTCATGGCACGTTGGTATGTTGCCCCTGCCTTCTTTAGACCGAATGGCATGACTTTGTAACAATATGTACCCCATGGCGTGATGAAAGAAGTCTTCTCCATATCAGCTGGGGACATTTTGATCTGATTATATCCTGAGAAACCGTCCATGAATGAAAAGACAGAGAACTGTGTTGTGTTGTCTACCAAGACATCAATGTGAGGCAAAGGAAAATCATCCTTCGGGCTTGCCTTGTTGAGATCTTGATAATCTACACACATTCTAACTTTCCCATCTTTCTTAGGAACTGGGACGATGTTGGCAATCCATTCAGGATATTCAGAAGTGGCTAGGAGCCCAGCATCAAGCTGCTTCTTTACCTCTTCTCTGATTTTGAGTGCCATGTCGGGTCTAGTCTTTCTGAGCTTCTGCTTGACAGGAGGACATTCGGGCTTGAGTGGCAAGTGATGTTCAACGATGTTGGTATCCAACCCAGGCATATCTTGATAGGACCAGGCGAAGATATGAACATACTCTTTTAATAACTTGACCAACTCAGAGTGTACATGCTCTGCGAGGGATGCGCCAACCTTGACTTCTCTTCTGACCTCATCAGTACCAAGATTGATAACCTCCACTGGCTCCTTGTGTGGCTGAATCTGTAATTCCCCAGTCAGTCCAGTCAATTTTGTCAGTTTTATTTATTTGAGTCGTTTTGAGTATTTTATTATTATATTATTTTATTTCTGACTTTTACGTGAAAATATGTTATTTTTCATCGTGAATATATTTTGTCGCGTTTTGGGAACATTTGCGAGATATTTGAGTGTAGGGGTATTTTGGGCATTTCACTTTATTTTGATTAAGTTAGAAGATAATATAAATAGAAAGAGAGAAAATAGTAAGGAAAAGAATAAAAAGAGAAAAGAAGAGAAGAGAAGAGAAAGAAGAAAAGAGAGAAAAACTTGAGAAAGAAGAAATCAGTCTCCCGACTTTTCTACACGCGATTTAATCGGGTAAGGGTGTGAAACTCTATTATACTATGTTTGTGTATGGTTATGTATGTGTATGTTTGCATATTTTCTGGTCTTTCCATAGCTTTTGATTTTAGGTTGGAAATGAGAAATATAAGGTGAAATCGATGTTTTCATGGTCGAAAATCGGTGTAAACGTAGTAGAATACTTGTTACCATGTTTGAGTTATGTTCTAATTGTTATATGTTGGTTTGGAAATGTTTTGGTTGAGAAAATATAATTTTTTGGAGGGTCTGGTGCGCTGCTAGGTTTTGCTGAAATCGCAGGTTCGCACTGCGAATGGCCAGCGAATGGAGTGGCGAGCGTTCACGTGAGGTTCACACTGCGAACGTTGTATTATTTTTCATTCTGCCACTGTTCGCTGGAGGATTCGCATTGCGAATGGGGTAGCGAGCATTCGCTAGATGGTTCGCACTGCGAACATTGGGAATTTTCTAGGCTATTTTGTTTCTGCCACTGTTCGCTGGGACATTCGCACTGCGAATGAAGAAGCGAAGGACTCGCTAGGAGCTTCGCACTGCGAACAGGACAACTTTTCCCAATTTGTTTTCTTTGTAACTTTTGATCTGTGGTTCGGTTTGAGGCGTGGTTTGATGCGTTAGAAAGATTATAAAATGTACTTTATTATCATGATGGTTTTGAGAATTGTTGGTCGATTAAATTAGGCCGGGAATTAGAAAATGTGTCATTTTGTTGTCGACTTTTATCGTTTAACCGTGTGAACTTGATATGTATGTGCAATATGTTGTTGGTGTGGATATTGTATGACTTGTGTACTGTTGAATGATGAAATTGCATGAAATACATATTGTGATGATGGTTGGGGGCCTTACGGCAAGAAAATGCGATGTATGTTAATTGTTGATATATGCATGATTATGGATGTGTATATGTGTGCATATTAAATGTCATGAGTCATTGTATGCCAAGCATCATGATATGCCTTATTGTGACGGCCTTAGTGGAGGATTGATTCCAGAGGGAATCTGCTATAACATCGTGCGCCTTAAAAATAAGAGGACCTAAAGCGATTTGATATATCGTGCGCCTTAAAAATAAGAGGACCTAAAGCGATGGTTATAAACGATCGTGTGCCCATGTGGGGTGTGAACGATCGGATTGTGCGCCTTATACCGAGAGGACCTAAAGCAATCCATAAACGTCGTGCGCCTTATACCAAGAGGACCTAAAGCGAGAGGGAACATCGTAGGCCCGACGGGGTGTTACTTGAGTGATCCTCAGTAACGAGCGATGATTCCAGCAGAGTTCTTGAGTGAACTAGTGATGAGAAACATTGGAAGTCGGTACCACATGGCATGTGCATAGAGTCGTTGTGTCGGTCTCTGTGCATTTGCATAAATCATGGATTAATTGTGCATGGAATTGTTAATGTGATTGATGAGATGGAATATGTGTAATTGTATTGATGATGAGTGTATTGTGTATGATTGATGTGTAGTGGTATTTGATACTTGAGAATTGTACTGTGTTGTGTTGTATTTGATTGTGGTGCATTTGTGGTGAGAATGTTTTATCTGTGTATTTCTGTGTGAATATATATAATTATATGCAACTGTAATATGATTATTTTTCTCACCCTTCTGCTGTTTTATAATGCTTTATGAGGCATTGCAGATTAGAGTTGCTGGAGGTCTTTTTGTGAAGCATTGCGTCTTCTTTCTTTTGTCGGTCGGCTCTGATATGTGACACCGGGTAGTTAGGGTGGCCGTTTGTGATTATTTTGTATTGTGTATACGTATCTGTGGGATTGTACATGTATGGTTGTACAGGACGAATAAACTTTCACGATATATATATATATATATATATATATATATATATATATATATATATATATATATATATATGTTGATATTTAGTTACAGATTTACCGCTTTTATTCTGTTTCTGAATTGTGGGTGTAATACTACCTGAATGGTTGCATATCTGTATGAGCAGGTGTTGTATGTTTGTTTCAAATTGATGTGAACCCTCGGTCTATGCCGTGTATGTGTAATTATACTCTGATGAAATTTTGAATTTTATTTATCGCTTTAATAGCTTGGGGGTATAGAAGGGGGTGTCACAGTAAGTGGTATCAGAGCTAGTCCGTGTCAGTCCATGCCAGTCCGTGTCAGTTCGTGTCTGGTTGTGTTAGTCTTTGTCTGTGTGGCGTTTGGAGTGAGTTGTTTGTTTAACCATAGTTTCTGTTATTGGAAATGAATAGAATATGGCTGGTAGGAATGATGCTGCTTTGGCTGCTGCTATGCAAGCTATGGCTCATGCTGTGTAGGGTGCACCTAATGCTGCGGGTAATGATGAGTTCAGGAAGAACAAACCGCCTGTCTTCAAATGGAGACATGATCCTGATGGTGCACAGATTTGGTTGAAAGAGATTGAAAGGATTTTCCGAGTTATGGATTGTGCGAAGGACAGTAAGGTGAGACTGGGAACTCACATGTTGCAGGAAGAAGCTGATGACTGGTGGGTTAGTACTCGTCAGGTGTTGGAAGCGGGGGATGAAGAAGTTACTTGGGAATTATTTAGCCAGGAGTTTCTAAGGAAGTATTTTCCCGAGGATGTTAGAGGAAAGAAGGAAATTGAGTTCTTGGAACTGAAACAAGGTAGTATGTCTGTTGTTGATTATACTGCTAAGTTTGTGGAGCTTGTGCAGTTTTATCCTCATTATGCTGAAGCGACTGCAGAGTTTTCTAAGTGTGTGAAGTTTGAGAGTGGATTGTGTCCTGAGATTAAGCAGGCAATCGGTTATCAGAGGATAAGAAAGTTTGTTGATTTGGTGGAATGTTGTAGGATTTATGAAGAGGATAGTAAGGCTCGTTCTACTCACTATAAGAGTGTGAGTGACAGAAAAGGGAAGCAGCAGTTTCGTAGTGGTTCGTATGTAACACCAGCTGATAAAGGTAAGCAAAGGGTTACTTTTGATCGAAGGTCAGGTGGAGGAGGTGTGTCTAATTCTCTGAGATGTTTTAAGTGTGGTGAGTTGGGGCATCGTCAGTTTGAGTGCAGGAAGGATGTGAGAAAGTGTTCTAATTGTGGAGGTGTCTGACATGTCGTAGCTGATTGTAAGCGGAAAATTGTGGTGAAGTGTTTCAACTGCGGTGAACCTGGTCATATTAGTATAAAGTGTCAGAAACCGAAGCAGGCTCCAACTAGTGGGAAGGTATTTTCATTGGCAGGGACTCAGACTTCAAGTGCAGATCGTCTGATCAGAGGTACTTGTTTTATTAATAGTACGCCTTTAGTTGCTATTATTGATACTGGAGCGACTCATTCGTTTATTTCATCTGAGTGCGCGAAGTGTTTGAATCTTGTGTTGTCTTTGATGGATGGTGAGATGGTTATTGATACTCCAGTAATGGGGTCAGTAACTACTTCTTTGGTTTGTTTAAGTTGTCCTTTGACCATTTATAGTAAAGACTTTGTAATGGATTTAGTGTGTTTGCCATTGGAAGGGTTAGATGTGGTTCTGGGAATGAATTGGTTGCAATTCAATCGGGTTCATATTGATTGTTATCATAAGCTAGTAAGGTTTCCTTCTCTTGAGGAAGACGAAGACTCGAGTTTCTTATCTACCAAAGAGTTGAAGAGACTTTTGGCGGATGAAGCTCAGTTGTTCGGGTTGTTTGCATCGTTGACTGTGGATAGCCAAGTTTCACTTGAGGTATTCCCTGTTGTGTGTGATTTTCCTGAAGTGTTTCCTAAGGATATTTCAGACTTGCCGCCAGAGAGAGAGGTGGAGTTTTCGATAGATCTAGTTCCTGGTACTAGACCTGTTTCTATGGCACCTTATCGTATGTCGGCATCTGAGTTGGTAGAGTTGAAGAAGCATTTGAATGAGTTGTTGGAGAAAAGGTTTGTGAGGCCAAGCGTTTCTCCTTGGGGAGCTCCAGTTTTATTGGTGAAAAAGAAAGATGGAAGTATGCGATTGTGTATTAATTATTGCCAGTTGAATAAGGTGACGATTAAGAATAAGTATCCTCTCCCAAGAATTGATGATCTGATGGATCAGTTGGTTGGTGCGTGTGTGTTCAGTAAGATTGACTTGAGGTCAGGGTATCATCAGATTAGGGTAAAAGAGGAAGATATTCAGAAGACGGCTTTTAGGACACATTACGGTCATTATGAATAATCTGTGATGCCGTTCGGGTTTTCTAATACGCCAGGTGTGTTTATGGAATACATGAATCGTATTTTCCACGAGCATTTGGATCGATTTGTTGTTGTGTTTATTGATGACATATTGATTTATTCTAAGTCTCGGGAGGAGCACGCGGAGCATTTGCGTATTGTTTTGCAGGTTTTGAAAGAAAGAAAGCTTTTTGCCAAATTGTCCAAGTGTGAATTTTGGTTGTCGGAAGTGAGTTTTCTTGGACACGTAATTTCAGGTAATGGTATTTCTGTGGATCCATCTAAAGTAGAAGCAGTTCTACAATGGGAGGCTCCGAGATCTGTCACTGAAATTCGAAGCTTTTTGGGTTTGGCTGGATATTATCGAAGGTTTATTGAAGGTTTTTCTAAGTTAGCACTTCCTTTGACCCAGTTGACTTGTAAAGGGCAAGCGTTCTTTTGGGATATTCGGTGTGAGGAAAGTTTTAATGAGCTAAAGAGTAGATTGACGACAGCTCCGATTTTGATTTTGCCGAATCCTAATGAACCATTTGTGGTGTATTGCAATGCATCTTTGATTGGTCTAGGTGGTGTTCTGATGCAAGAAGGTAAGGTCGTGGAGTATGCTTCAAGGCAGTTAAGAGTGCATGAAAAGAATTATCCTACTCACGATTTGGAATTAGCGGCTGTGGTTTTTGTGTTGAAGATTTGGAGGCATTATCTTTTTGGTGCGAGGTTTGAAGTCTTTAGTGATCACAAGAGTTTGAAATATTTGTTTGATCAGAAGGAATTGAATATGAGGCAACGAAGATGGTTGGAATTTTTGAAGGACTACGACTTTGGCTTGAATTACCATCCTGGTAAAGCTAATGTGGTAGCCGATGCATTGAGCCGAAAATCTTTGCATATGTCCGCTTTAATGGTTAAGGAGTGGGAGCTTTTGGAATCGTTTAAAGATTTGAGTTTGGTTTGTGAAGTGACGTCGGATAGCGTGAGGCTTGGAATGCTAACGATTACTAATGATTTTCTGATGACGGTTAGTGAGAAACAGAAGTTGGACGTGAAATTGGTGGATTTGATGTTGGTTGGCAGGCAAGATGCGAGTGGTGATTTTAAAGTGGATATTAATGGTGTTTTGAGATTTCGAGGTAGAATTTGTATTCCTGATGATGCGGAGTTGAAAAAGATGATTTTGGAGGAAGGACACCGGAGTAATTTGAGTATACATCCAGGAGCAAATAAGATGTATCAGGATTTGAAAAAGATTTTCTGGTGGTCTGGATTGAAAAGAGATGTGGCTCAGTTTGTGTATGCTTGTTTGACGTGCCAGAAGTCAAAAGTGGAACATCTGAGGCCTAGTGGTTTGTTGCAACCGTTGGATATTCTGGAATGGAAATGGGATATCGTCTCCATGGATTTTGTGACAGGGCTGCCGAATACACAGTGAGGGCATAATGCTATTTGGGTGGTTGTTGATAGGCTGACTAAATCGGCTCATTTTATTCCGATTGACATCAGTTTTTCTTTGGAGAGGTTAGCTGAGATTTACATCAGTGTGATTGTGAAGTTGCATGGGGTTCCGTTAAGTATTGTTTCGGATCGAGATCCGAGGTTTACCTCGAGATTTTGGGAAAGTTTACAGAAGGCGTTGGGTTCTAAATTTAGATTGAGTTCGGCTTATCATCCATAGACAGATGGGCAGACGGAGAGAACGATTCAGTCTTTGGAGGATTTGTTGAGAGCGTGTGTTTTGGAATAAGGTGGTGTGTGGGATAGTTATCTTGCATTGATTGAGTTCACGTATAATAACAGTTTCCATTCGAGTATTGGAATGGCACCGTTTGAAGCATTGTATGGACGAAGATGTCGAACACCGTTGTGTTGGCACGAATCAGGTGAGAGTTCGGTAGTTGGACCGGAGTTGGTACAGCAGACTACGGAAAAAGTGAAGCTTATTCGAGAGAAAATGAAGGCTTCTCAGAGTAGGCAAAAAAGTTATCATGATCAGAGAAGAAAAGATCTTGAGTTCCAAGAGGGCGATCATGTATTTCTAAGAGTTACGCCGGTAACGGGTGTTGGTAGGGCATTGAAGTCAAAGAAACTTACTTCTCGGTTTATTGGTCCTTACCAGATATCTGCGAGAGTGGGTGCTGTGGCTTATAGGGTGGCGTTGCAGCCGAATCTGTCGAATTTGCATGATGTTTTCCATGTTTCACAGCTTCGGAAGTATGTTCTGGATCCGTCGCATGTGATTCCGATGGATGAGGTTGAGGTAAGGGAGAACCTTACGGTCGAGGCTTTGCCAGTGAGTATTTTGGATCGCGAGTTGAAGAGGTTGCGGGGCAAGGATATTGCACTTGTGAAGGTGGCGTGGGGAGGCGCTGCTGACGGTAATTTGACTTGGGAGTTGGAGAGTCGGATGCGGGAGTCGTATCCAGAGTTGTTCGTCTCAGGTATATTTTCGAGGACGAAAATTTCTAAGTGGGGGAGAGTTGTAACGCCCCGGTCAGTCCAGTCAGTTTTGTCAGTTTTATTTATTTGAGTCGTTTTGAGTATTTTATTATTATATTATTTTATTTCTGACTTTTACGTGAAAATATGTTATTTTTCATCGTGAATATATTTTGTCGCGTTTTGGGAACATTTGCGAGATATTTGAGTGCAGGGGTATTTTGGGCATTTCACTTTATTTTGATTAAGTTAGAAGATAATATAAATATAAAGAGAGAAAATAGTAAGGAAAAGAAGAAAAACAGAAAAGAAGAGAAGAGAAGAGAAAGAAGAAAAGAGAGAAAAACTTGAGAAAGAAGAAATCAATCTCCCGACTTTTCTACACGCGATTTAATCGGGTAAGGGTGTGAAACTCGATTATACTATGTTTGTGTATGGTTATGTATGTGTATGTTTGCATATTTTCTGGTCTTTCCATAGCTTTTGATTTTAGGTTGGAAATGAGAAATATAAGGTGAAATCGATGTTTTCACGGTCGAAAATCGGTGTAAACGTAGTAGAATACTTGTTACCTTGTTTGAGTTATGTTCTAAGTGTTATATGATGGTTTGGAAATGTTTTGGTTGAGAAAATATCATTTTTTCGAAGGTCTGGTGCGTTGCTGGGTTTTGCTGAAATCGCAGGTTCACACTGCGAATGGCCAGCGAATGGAGTGGCGAGCGTTCGCACTGCGAACGTTGTATTATTTTTCATTCTGCCACTGTTCGCTGGAGGATTCGCATTGCGAATGGGGGTAGCGAGCATTCGATAGATGGTTCGCACTGCGAACGTTGGGAATTTTCTAGGCTATTTTGTTTCTGCCACTATTCGCTGGTGTAGCGAGCGATTTTGGACGCGGTTCTTAAGCGCTGGTCACTCTCTGCGGTTTGAGATTGCACTATAGGTCGATTCGTTTTTTATCCTATTGTGAGCTGAATAAGGAAGGGAAATATATGTCTCCAATTAACCCTGCTTTGCATACTGAGTTTAAACAACGGTCTGTTAGGTTACGGATGCTATCAATGTGGGGGGCCTTTGTACTGGTTATTTGTATTTTCACCAATACGATTTTCTTTCTTTTTACCTGGGCAGATGGTTTCTGGCGGGGAACAAGGATTAGGATGTTAGGACTGATGCTTTTGAAATACTGCTTTTGATTGATGGAGATATGGGATTTGGATTTTTTGTTGATTGCGCTCGCTAAGATCTTATCTTTCGATCTTATGCCTACGTATTCCCGTTTACCGAAACAGGGAAATCAGAGCGTTCGTAGTTCCTCCTATTCTATGGGAGGAAATGGGTGTTTTGGTGTCTTGTTCAAAGCCCAAGACGTGAAGCGAAAGGTGGTTTATATCTTGTTCAAAGCCCAAGATGTGAAGCTGAAAGGTCTATTTGTGTCTTGTTCAAAGCCCAAGACGTGAAGCGAAAGGACCTCGACTTTAGAGAGAATTTGCCATCTCTAAAGAGGGGAGAAGGAGAATTACTTTAACTGGGATACGCGGATCCGAGCAATGCCATAATTTCTGAAGAAAGGGTTTTAACCTGAAGGAGAAGACTTTAACTCAGTGTAGAGCAATGCCATCTTTCCTTAGGAATTTCTCATGCTAAAAGAGGGACAGTGGCATGGATGTAGATGATCCAGAGGCTTGCCGCTTACAGCGATTAGACGAAGGGGAAGGAGTTGTTGATGTTTGTATGCTGTGAACGAGGCACAACTTTGATGCTAAAAGGTTGATTGGATCAACCAGTGGTTTTCTTATACAAAGCCTAAGAGGAGGCTATTTTGTGTCTCGTACAAACCCCGAGAGAGAGGCTAAAAGGGTTGACTCAACAGGAGAATCTTTCATACTCAATAAGAGAGTGTTTTTGTATCTCGTATGAAGCCCGAGATGAAGGCTAAAAGTTTGACTCAACAAGAGAGTCTTTGTGTGTCTCGTACAAAGCCCGAGAGAGAGACTAAAGGAGGTTAACTCAACAAGAGAGTCTTTTATACTCAACAAGAGAATGTTTTTGTATCTCATACGAAGCCCGAGATAGAGACGAAAGGTTGGCTGTTTCAGTTGAGTGACAGGTCCAGTATGTTGGTTAAAAGAGAAAATCAGTTCTTATAAAGAGACTGATTAAAAGTAAGGCTATGCTTTGGCGCTTGATCAGAGGATCAGGGTTATTTCCTGTTCCTTAAGGAAATGGGAAATCCAAAGGGGTTTTGAGACTGTCCGAGTCTGCGGGTTTCCTTCCTATTTAACGAAGGGGTCGCTTGAGAATGTCTTTGAGATTCAAGGAAGTTAGACTGTCCAAGTCTAGAGTTTTATCTTTGGTACTATGCTCTGAGAAACAATAGTAGACTCTATGAAAGGACTATTCTATGAGGATGACTAGGTTCTGTTCCTATACCTCTAGGAGGTCGTCGGGACAATTTGTACGAAGCCCAAGAGGAGGCTGGAAACTTTTAAGAAGCCGACGGGTCCTTGTACGAAGCCCAAGAGGAGGCTATCATTCCCGGAGGAAGAGATCATTATACGAAGCCTAAGAGGAGGCTGTGAATACTTCTAAGAAGCCGACGGGTCCTTGAATAATGCCCAAGAGGAGGCCGATGATTTTAAGAAGCCCGTGGGTCTATCATCTCCTTTCCATTAGGAGAGATAACTCTTTTAAAGATAAAAACCACTGGTAAACGTGCGAGGTTTACTATCCAGCGACTTTTAGCTTTTGAAGAGGGTTCCTTAGTTAAGGTCGAAGATTATGACCGTAGTGGGTATCCAAACCCCGAGACATTCAATGCAAGCTATCCACGAGGAATAGATCAAGTCAGGAAAGTTCGAGAATTTGGAAGAAACTCAAAGATGCCATTCACGGAGAATACATTCATCTTGGGGAGTAGAGCTTCTTGACGATTCCTAAGGAGGACAGCCGAAGAGAAGACTGTATCTGGTGCTCCTATTGGGGATCTAGGCGTCTATTTCTATGAATAAATGAAACGGTGTCACCTAGTTCTAGACGTAGTAGCCGGGGAAACTCGAAATATCTATACTATTATTACGCAGTAGATATGAGTTTATGAAAGGAGACTTACAGTGAGCAGCCCCACAATACAGTTATATATATATGAAAGCAGTAAATGAAAGCGATAACCTTACTCGGTTGGAGTGCTTCCATGCTGTTTGGTTAGTTGTTCAACAAAGAAAGATTGAAAACAACAGTATATTCAAAATCAAAGGAGAAAGTGCTTTGAAAAAGAAAGATTTGGGGCTTACAGCTCAAGGAGAGGCCCAGGGTTTTATCAGTGAGCGCACTGTTTGACTTTGTACAGCGGGACTTATACAAGTGTCTGGGGCCCAAAAAGGTTTTCTGTACAAAGGGATGGGTCTTACACTCTCTCAAGAGGCCCAAAAAGGTTTAAAGAAAAGAGTGGGGCTTATAACACGAGGGTAGGCCCAAATGATTTTTCGTTTAAAAATGGCGATCGCGCCGAGGTTTTCTTTTAACGCAGAGGGACTTATACAATAAGTGAGGCCCAAAATGTTTTGGTTAAAAGGGGGATTGGGTCTTACACTCTAATAGAGGCCCAAAGTGTTTTGAATGGGTCTTATAGCTCAAGGAGAGGCCCAGATGATTTTTATTTTTAAACGGGCGACGATCGCGCCGTTTACTTGTACAGAGGGACTTATACAATGAGTGAGGCCCAAAAAGTTTTTGTACAATGGGGGATGGGTCTTACACTCTCTCAAGAGGCCCAAAGAGTTTTGAAAATGATTTATGAGGGTTGAATTAATCCAAAATCCTAATTTGTTTTCAAAATGTATTTAATTGAATAAAAATTCAATTAAAATGATCAAAAATTGTTTAACACATGGAAAACAAATTGTGATCTTGGATTAATGCTTCAAAAATTAAGTATTGACCTACAAAATAATTAGAAAGCATTAAAAGTTGCAAAATCAATGTAGAAAAAATATTTAAAATGCCAAAAACAATCAAAATATTAATTCTTTACAAAAATATCAATTATATGAAATAAATAATATTTTTGGGATTTTTTGTGAAAATAAAATATTTTAACATTTTTGTGAATTATTAAAAATAGAATCAACTCAAAATCATTAAAACTCAGAGAGAAATTAATTTTTGAATCAATTAAACAAAATCACAAAATTCAAATATTTGAATTTATGAAAAATGGCGCCAAGAACAGCTGAAGAACACGCGCGTGTTCTTGGTTTCTCAGATTTGCATTTTCTATCCAATCTCCATGAATACGTAATCATATCATGCAATCCACATATCATTATGCTCGTCTCAACCTCACGATCATGTCTATGTACTTTAATTTCATTTAAATTAAACATACAACAAGAAATCACGAAGAGACCTCAAGAACCCTAATTTCTGCATGAAGGCTAGGATTTTTGATACACGATTCAAACAATGCAATTAATTGAGGGAAAACATTCCATGCATGATTATGAACATATGGCCAAATTATTGTGCGAGGAAATATGCATAGATTGAGAGATGACCAAGTATGTGCTTACCTCTAGGCCGTGACAGAAAGTTCAAAGTGATTTTTGATTTGGAGGTGTTACAGATGAGTGGTGATGATCTGAACAGCTTCCCTACACCCTATGGATTGTGTTTGGATGGTTGGACTTGATTGAAATTGGCTGGATCATTTTGTGGTACCTCAGCTGCACTTTGGTTAAAACCTTGAGCAACCAGCTGGTGATTTTGTGAAATTGATGTTTCAGAAGTAATCTAAGTGTTTGATCAGCTCATATGTGATGTATGTGAGGTGTGTGAGTGATTGGTTTGATTAGAATTGCTCTCAAACTAAAAACCCGATAGCTACCTTGCTAAGAAAGGCATTTTTGCCAAGAGAAAGAGATTTTGAGGAAAGCATCTGTTAGATGGCTTTGGTGTACTCAAACTGATCACAATTGAGCTCTATTTATAGTAGAGCAAGTTTGTTTTGCAAGGAATAGTGAATGGCAGCTGGTAAGTAGGTTTGGCCAATGTTGTCCAATGAAAATCCAAGTCTCCTCTAGCCATTGACTAGAGGTTAGGGCACAGAGCTTTGGTTCCCTTGGTCTTGGATAAGTCTTGACTGATTTCAGATGAGAATGGCTCAGTCCATGCCACCTTGATGGTTCCATTGAATGCCTCATTCCAAATTTGAAGTCTTGTCCCTATTTTGGCCATTCTAGGTTCAACATGCTATTTCTTGTTCCATGGACTTTGGAGGCTTGGCTTAGTGATTGTCCCCTTTAGATTCAATCCTCTGAGGTGTCCAAGTGGATAGGAGCAATTGAATTTGGCTGATTTTGGCAAATCGACCAAAGTTGCAAATTCTGCCTTGCCTTGACAGATTTCAGCAAGGCAACTTGGCAATGTTGTATCTCATGGTGTAGGTTGAATTTGGCAATGTTCTTGGCCATTTTGGAAAGCTCTTATATGATACAATAACTGTTTGAACAAGTTTAGTTTTGATCTCTTTTGATTCCAAGTGAAAAATCCCCCTACATTTGGCAAAAAGTGAGGCAAAATCTGACTTAGTGAAAATTTCACTAAGTGTTGGAAAAAGTGACTTTTTCACTTTTCAGCCACTTTGATCACTCCATAACTCAAAATCCTTAATGAATTGGAATAACTTGTAGTTGAAGTTTTTGTAGGTGATAATGAGGGCTACAAATACATCTTTGGATGAGAAAAAATGGCCCTGTGGTTTAGGAGTTATGGTCCTTCAAAGTTGGTACCTTTGCCACTTTATTTTTAACTTTGAAAAATTTCTAAGTTTTATGGTTACCCCTTTTACAAGTTATCTCACTTTTCTTGATTTTTCTTGATGAATGATGATTCAAATCATACATTAACATCATTTTAGGATTAAAAATCCATTTTGGTGAAAAATCTCAAAAAGTCAAAGTTGACTTTTGTGCACAGTTGCTTTTTATCAAATGAATTCCAAACTGTGCAATTCTTCATGAAATCATGTCCTTGACCTAAATCAAACTTGATGGACATGTTCCATGGGTGTCATAGGGTATATTCAATCATGTATTAGGGTTTGGGAGCATGTCCTGGTCAAAAGTCAAAGTTACAGTTGACTTTTCCCTTAAAACCCTAATTGTGGTGCAGATGAAATTGAGACTTGTTGCTCAAACTTCTTGGATCAATCCATTGTTACAAATGGATCGATATGGTGTATTAGAGACCCTCAAATCATCTCTTGAGGTCTTGGCTCATGGTTTGTCCCAAAAGTCAACTTAGGGGTGAATTAGGTCAAGAAACCCTAATTCCTGATTTTTGATGAATGCATCCCCTGAGGCAAAATTAACTTGATGCATGGGTTCATGAGGTTCCATGAAGTATATTAGGTTATGTTTTGGATCATTGCCTTGTGCCCAGATGAAAATTTCCATCTGGAGGCCCTGGTTGACCAAAACCCTAATTTGGTGACACTGTCGATCTTGAGACTTGATCCACCTAGAAGGGAGCAGCCTTGTGCTTAATCCTTGAAGTGGGAGTCCTTTTTGATCCATTGTGGATGTTTAAGAGATTATACAAGTTGAAGATCATGTCATTTCTTGATTGACCCTTTGTCTAAAGCTCAGAGAGGGCTTGAAACCCTAATTTTGATTGTATTGGATGCTCACCCATCTTTGGGGAGACTGATGAAGCATGATGGTTCATCCATATTGTGATGATGATTTTCACAATGATGGGGAATCTAAGTGGTCAAAATTTGGGGTATGACAGCTGGGACATTCGCACTGCGAATGAAGAAGCGAAGGACTCGCTAGGAGCTTCGCACTGCGAACAAGACAGCTTTTCCCAATTTGTTTTCTTTGTAACTTTTGATATGTGGTTCGGTTTGAGGCGTGGTTTGATGCGTTAGAAAGATTATAAAATGTACTTTATTATGATGATGGTTTTGAGAATTGTTGGTCGATTAAATTAGGTTGGGAATTAGAAAATGTATCGTTTTATTGTCGACTTTTGTCGTTTAACTGTGTGAACTTGATATGTATGTGCAATATGCTGTTGGTGTGGATATTGTAAGACTTATGTACTGTTGAATGATGAAATTGCATGAAATACATATTGTGATGATGGTTGGGGGTCTTACAGCAAGAAAATGCGATGTATGGTAATTGTTGATATATGCATGATTATGGATGTGTATATGTGTGCATATTAAATGTCATGAGTCATAGTATGCCAAGCATCATGATATGCATTGTTGTGGCATCCTGAGTGGCGGATTTATTCCCGAGGGAATCTGCTATAACATCATGCGCCTTAAAAATAAGAGGACCTAAAGCGATTTGATATATCGTGCGCCTTAAAAATAAGATGACCTAAAGTGATTTGATACATCGTGCGCCTTAAAAATAAGAGGACCTAAAGCGATGGTTATAGACGATCGTGTGCCCATGTGGGGTGTGAGCGATCGGATTGTGCGCCTTATATCGAGAGGACCTAAAGCAATCCATAAACGTCGTGCGCCTTATACCAAGAGGACCTAAAGCGACGGGGAACATCGTAGGCCCGACGGGGTGTTACTTGAGTGATCCTCAGTAACGAACGATGATTCCAGCAGAGTTCCTGAGTCAACTAGTGATGAGAAACATTGGAAGTCGGTACCGCATGGCATGTGCATAGAGTCGTTGTGTCGGTCTCTGTACATTTGCATAAATCATGGATTAATTGTGCATGGAATTGTTAATGTGATTGATGAGATGGAATATGTGTAATTGTATTGATGATGAGTGTATTGTGTATGATTGATGTGTAGTGGTATTTGATACTTGAGAATTGTACTGTGTTGTGTTGTATTTGATTGTGGTGCATTTGTGGTGAGAATGTTTTATCTGTGTATTTCTGTGTGAATATATATAATTATATGCAACTGTAATATGATTGTTTTTCTCACCCTTCTGCTGTTTTATAATGCTCTACGAGGCATTGCAGATTAGAGTTGCTGGAGGTCTTTTTGTGAAGCATTGCGTCTTCATTCTTTTGTCGGTCGGCTCTGATATGTGACACCGGGTAGTTAGGGTGGCCGTTTGTGATTATTTTGTATTGTGTATACGTATCTGTGGGATTGTACATGTATGGTTGTACAGGACGAATAAACTTTCATGATATATATATATATATATATATATATATATATATATATGTTGATATTCAGTTACAGATTTTCCACTTTTATTCTGTTTCTGAATTGTGGGTGTAATACTTCCTGAATGGTTGCATATCTGTATGAGCAGGTGTTGTATGTTTGTTTCAAATTGATGTGAACCCTCGGTCTATGCCGTGTATGTGTAATTATACTCTGATGAAATTTTGAATTTTATTTATCGCTTTAATAGCTTGGGGGTATAGAAGGGGGTGTCACAGAATCTCTTTATGCTCATGCTCAAGGAGCCTTGCTAGTTCAGTCGGTAATTCACAATCTTCCTCACCATCTTCTTCGGCTTGGTTAATTGGAATTCCAGAATTACGATGGATGTTTGCCATGTTGTTATCAATGTTTTTATTAGTTCTGCATGTTTATGAATATGTTCATAATGAGCTAATTTGAAAAGTGAAAAAGACTTTTGCCATTTTGTTTGTGAAAAAGTAAAATAAAGAAAAAAAATAGAGCATGATTTTGAACGCAAAAAAAAAACTTTTATTTATTGATCACATAATATTGCAAAAGCGTGAGGCCCTTTACAAGCTATCCACTCGTCTCAGGCGAGGACGAGGGAACGAGAAAGCAAAATGCATTACATGTTATTTGGGAAAACCACAGGAATCACGGTAGATGTCCAATTGTTGAGCTTGAAACCTGGCAGACACTTGCGCACAAAGCTTGAAGTCTGATTACTGGGACCAGCATCATCAAGAGCTGCCACGATGTCACCCTGCTCGAAACCCGCGCTATTGAACTTGACCAAATTGCACTGCTTTGAACCATGTGACCTAGATTGTCGACCAGGACGGTAACCCAATCCAAAACGATTATGCTTCTCGAACCACATCAATCACATGCCCCCAGCCTGGCAATGCACCTCTCTCGATGGCCTCTTTAGCACTCTTAGCAGACGCTAAAGTCGATTGTGGTGATCTACTTTGAATAGTTGAAGCAGAGCTGACATCTTCAAATTCGAGACATTGCAACGGCACCTCAGCTATGCCTTCCTCGGTCTCGATATATCAGAAAGATGATAACTCGCTCACAATCAAATCCTCTTCACAACAGACGATGACAAGCTGATCATCAAACATGAACTTCAACTTCTGATGTAAAGTGGAGGTAACTGCCCCTGCAGCGTGAATCCACGGGAGACCCAGTAGGCAACTATACGCCAGATTGATATCCATCACCTGGAATGTAATGGTGAATAAATGCGGCCCAACATTGATGGGTAGGTCTACTTCTCCCATGACTTTCCTTCGAGAACCGTCAAATGCTCTAACAACTAAGCCACTTGGTCTCATCTCGCTTCACTTTACCAGTAATTGACTCAATGTGCCTTTGGGCATCACATTGAGAGAAGAACCGGTATCTACTAGAACACGATATAATAGGATGTCTGTGCATGTTACAGATATGTGTAGCGCTTTATTGTGGGAAGTTCCTTCAGGAGGTAATTCTGATTCATTAAAGCCCAAATATCGACTTGCGGTTATGTTGGCCACTACATCATCAAACTCGACGACAGATATATCATGCATAACATGAGCACAGTTTAAGACTTTCAACAAAGTTGATCGGTGCACGGGCGAGCTCATGAGCAAAGACAAGATAGAGATCCTTGAGGGAGTCTGCCCTAGCTGATCCACAATCTTAAAGTCACTTTTCTTGATTAACTTAAGGAACTCTTGATCATCAAGGGTCTCTTTGTTCTTCGAAACATCCTCAGACGGGACAATCGGCACTGGAATGGTAGTAGAAGATGCCCCTTATTGAACAACAGGGGTTGTAGATGCAGGTGTCTCCTTGTGAATAACAACAGTTGGAATTTGCACAGGCTTCGTAGTGACCTTTGGAGCGAACACTCGTCCACTACGAGTCATACCTCCAATGGCTGTAACATTTACGATCTCAGATTCCGTAAACCTTATCTCTTGACCTCCAGAAAACACAGTTGACCCATATCTCCAAGGTACCTCCTTAGAATTCTGATATGGAAATGGCTTCGGCGGAAAAACAACGATGGGTTGCACCTTCTTCTGTTTAGGGGATTCAATTGGAATCTTCCTATAGACGATGATGAACAGCTCGATAGCGGCAACTTCCTCAACCGATTTAGACTTAGCAAATTACACTTCGCCTTGGTTCATCAAAATCTGGACACAACCCTTCAACTTTCGACACTGGTTGGGATTATCGTCACAAATCTGACATTTACCATGCAATCCTTTCAACAGCCCATGCTCATTCAACTTCTTGAAAACCACAGCCATCAGGGTCTTTACTTCGTCAACATCCATGATCAATTCAGCCCTTAAATTATCCTCGATCATGTTAATTGCAGGTCAACCGTGATTCGGCAACAGATTATTCTGAATGTTAGGTCCTTCCTCAGCGAAAGTCAGAACTTTCTTGTAATTGAGTTCCTGAACCTTGGTTTTGAACACAAAGCAACCTTTTGTTGCATGTCCTATGTATCCAGCATGATACGCACTGGACGCATTTGGATTATGCTTCAGGCCAAATGGAGGAATTGCAGGTGCAATCTGCTTGGGAACAATTTCCCCTTGGTGAACCAAGTAAGGAAACAATTCGGTGTATGACACCGGAATTCTGTCGAAATTCGGACGCTTGCGGTTTCCTTGATTGTTGTGGTTCTGTCGGTTTTGATTCTGCTGATTTTTGTTATTCACTTGATTTTGTTGCTGATTCTGAGCATTATGAACTGGTTGCTGCGGATAATAATGATATGGAGGTTGTTGATACTGTGCAGCAGCAATGTATGGATATGGATAATATGGCATGGGTGCCACGGGAGCTTGATACTGAGGAGAAACTTGAGCTGTCACAGCGTTGGCTTCACTATCCTTTTTCTTAGACTGACTGTTCTAAGATTTTCTAACGGCCGGATGCTGGGAAGCAGCTCCAGGAATCTTTCCAGATACGTAATCATATCATATCATGAATACGTATCTGCATTTTCTATCCAATCTCCATGAATACGTAATCATATCTTGCAATCCACATATCATTATGCTCGTCTCAACCTCACGATCATGTCTATGTACTTTAATTTCATTTAAATTAAACATACAACAAGAAATCACGAAGAGACCTCAAGAACCCTAATTTCTGCATGAAGGCTAGGATTTTTGATACACGATTCAAACAATGCAATTAATTGAGGGAAAACATTCCATGCATGATTATGAACATATGGCCAAATTATTGTGCGAGGAAATATGCATAGATTGAGAGATGACCAAGTATGTGCTTACCTCTAGGCCGTGACAGCAAGTTCAAAGTGATTTTTGATTTGGAGGTGTTACAGATGAGTGGTGATGATCTGAACAGCTTCCCTACACCCTATGGATTGTGTTTGGATGGTTGGACTTGATTGAAATTGGCTGGATCATTTTGTGGTACCTCAGCTGCACTTTGGTTAAAACCTTGAGCAATCAGCTGGTGATTTTGTGAAATTGATGTTTCAGAAGTAATCTAAGTGTTTGATCAGCTCATATGTGATGTATGTGAGGTGTGTGAGTGATTGGTTTGATTGGAATTGCTCTCAAACTAAAAACCCGATAGCTACCTTGCTAAGAAAGGCATTTTTGCCAAGAGAAAGAGATTTTGAGGAAAGCATCTGTTAGATGGCTTTGGTGTACTCAAACTGATCACAATTGAGCTCTATTTATAGTAGAGCAAGTTTGTTTTGCAAGGAATAGTGAATGGCAGCTGGTAAGTAGGTTTGGCCAATGTTGTCCAATGAAAATCCAAGTCTCCTCTAGCCATTGACTAGAGGTTAGGGCACAGAGCTTTGGTTCCCTTGGTCTTGGATAAGTCTTGACTGATTTCAGATGAGAATGGCTCAGTCCATGCCACCTTGATGGTTCCATTGAATGCCTCATTCCAAATTTGAAGTCTTGTCCCTATTTTGGCCATTCTAGGTTCAACATGCTATTTCTTGTTCCATGGACTTTGGAGGCTTGGCTCAGTGATTGTCCCCTTTAGATTTAATCCTTTGAGGTGTCCAAGTGGATAGGAGCAATTGAATTTGGCTGATTTTGGAAAATCGACCAAAGTTGCAAATTCTGCCTTGCCTTGACAGATTTCAGCAAGGCAACTTGGCAATGTTGTATCTCATGGTGTAGGTTGAATTTGGCAATGTTCTTGGCCATTTTGGAAAGCTCTTATATGATACAATAACTGTTTGAACAAGTTTGGTTTTGATCTCTTTTGATTCCAAGTGAAAAATCCCCCTACATTTGGCAAAAAGTGAGGCAAAATCTGACTTAGTGAAAATTTCACTAAGTGTTGGAAAAAGTGACTTTTTCACTTTTCAGCCACTTTGATCACTCCATAACTCAAAATCCTTAATGAATTGGAATAACTTGTAGTTGAATTTTTTGTAGGTGATAATGAGGGCTACAAATACATCTTTGGATGAGAAAAAATGGCCCTGTGGTTTAGGAGTTATGGTCCTTCAAAGTTGGTACCTTTGCCACTTTATTTTTAACTTAGAAAAATTTCTAAGTTTTATGGTTACCCCTTTTACAAGTTATCTCACTTTTCTTGATTTTTCTTGATGAATGATGATTCAAATCATACATTAACATCATTTTAGGATTAAAAATCCATTTTGGTGAAAAATCTCAAAAAGTCAAAGTTGACTTTTGTGCACAGTTGCTTTTTATCAAATGAATTCCAAACTGTGCAATTCTTCATGAAATCATGTCCTTGACCTAAATCAAACTTGATGGACATGTTCCATGGGTGTCATAGGGTATATTCAATCATGTATTAGGGTTTGGGAGCATGTCCTGGTCAAAAGTCAAAGTTACAGTTGACTTTTCCCTTAAAACCCTAATTGTAGTGCAGATGAAATTGAGACTTGTTGCTCAAACTTCTTGGATCAATCCATTGTTACAAATGGATCGATATGGTGTATTAGAGACCCTCAAATCATCTCTTGAGGTCTTGGCTCATGGTTTGTCCCAAAAGTCAACTTAGGGGTGAATTAGGTCAAGAAACCCTAATTCCTGATTTTTGATGAATGCATCCCCTGAGGCAAAATTAACTTGATGCATGGGTTCATGAGGTTCCATGAAGTATATTAGGTTATGTTTTGGATCATTGCCTTGTGCCCAGATGAAAATTTCCATCTGGAGGCCCTGGTTGACCAAAACCCTAATTTGGTGACACTGTCGATCTTGAGACTTGATCCACCTAGAAGGGAGCAGCCTTGTGCTTAATCCTTGAAGTGGGAGTCCTTTTTGATCCATTGTGGATGTTTAAGAGATTATACAAGTTGAAGATCATGTCATTTCTTGATTGACCCTTTGTCTAAAGCTCAGAGAGGGCTTGAAACCCTAATTTTGATTGTATTGGATGCTCACCCATCTTTGGGGAGACTGATGAAGCATGATGGTTCATCCATATTGTGATGATGATTTTCACAATGATGGGGAATCTAAGTGGTCAAAATTTGGGGTATGACAGCTGGGACATTCGCACTGCGAATGAAGAAGCGAAGGACTCGCTAGGAGCTTCGCACTGCGAACAAGACAGCTTTTCCCAATTTGTTTTCTTTGTAACTTTTGATATGTGGTTCGGTTTGAGGCGTGGTTTGATGCGTTAGAAAGATTATAAAATGTACTTTATTATGATGATGGTTTTGAGAATTGTTGGTCGATTAAATTAGGTTGGGAATTAGAAAATGTATCGTTTTATTGTCGACTTTTGTCGTTTAACTGTGTGAACTTGATATGTATGTGCAATATGCTGTTGGTGTGGATATTGTATGACTTATGTACTGTTGAATGATGAAATTGCATGAAATACATATTGTGATGATGGTTGGGGGTCTTACAGCAAGAAAATGCGATGTATGGTAATTGTTGATATATGCATGATTATGGATGTGTATATGTGTGCATATTAAATGTCATGAGTCATTGTATGCCAAGCATCATGATATGCATTGTTGTGACGTCCTGAGTGGCGGATTGATTCCAGAGGGAATCTGCTATAACATCATGCGCCTTAAAAATAAGAGGACCTAAAGCGATTTGATATATCGTGCGCCTTAAAAATAAGAGGACTTAAAGTGATTTGATATATCGTGCGCCTTAAAAATAAGAGGACCTAAAGCGATGGTTATAGACGATCGTGTGCCCATGTGGGGTGTGAGCGATCGGATTGTGCGCCTTATATCGAGAGGACCTAAAGCAATCCATAAACGTCGTGCGCCTTATACCAAGAGGACCTAAAGCGACGGGGAACATCGTAGGCCCGACGGGGTGTTACTTGAGTGATCCTCAGTAACGAGCGATGATTCCAGCAGAGTTCCTGAGTGAACTAGTGATGAGAAACATTGGAAGTCGGTACCGCATGGCATGTGCATAGAGTCGTTGTGTCGGTCTCTGTACATTTGCATAAATCATGGATTAATTGTGCATGGAATTGTTAATGTGATTGATGAGATGGAATATGTGTAATTGTATTGATGATGAATGTATTGTGTATGATTGATGTGTAGTGGTATTTGATACTTGAGAATTGTACTGTGTTGTGTTGTATTTGATTGTGGTGCATTTGATGTGAGAATGTTTTATCTGTGTATTTCTGTGTGAATATATATAATTATATGCAACTGTAATATGATTGTTTTTCTCACCCTTCTGCTGTTTTATAATGCTCTACAAGGCATTGCAGATTAGAGTTGCTGGAGGTCTTTTTGTGAAGCATTGCGTCTTCATTCTTTTGTCGGTCGGCTCTGATATGTGACACCGGGTAGTTAGGGTGGCCGTTTGTGATTATTTTGTATTGTGTATACGTATCTGTGGGATTGTACATGTATGGTTGTACAGGACGAATAAACTTTCATGATATATATATATATATATATATATATATATATATATATATATATATATATGTTGATATTCAGTTACAGATTTTCCGCTTTTATTCTGTTTCTGAATTGTGGGTGTAATACTACCTGAATGGTTGCATATCTGTATGAGCAGGTGTTGTATGTTTGTTTCAAGTTGATGTGAACCCTCGGTCTATGCCGTGTATGTGTAATTATACTCTGATGAAATTTTGAATTTTATTTATCGCTTTAATAGCTTGGGGGTATAGAAGGGGGTGTCACAGAATCTCTTTATGCTCATGCTCAAGGAGCCTTGCTAGTTCAGTCGGTAATTCACAATCTTCCTCACCATCTTCTTCGTCTTGGTTAATTGGAATTCCAGAATTACAATGGATGTTTGCCATGTTGTTATCAATGTTTTTATTAGTTCTGCATGTTTATGAATATGTTCATAATGAGCTAATTTGAAAAGTGAAAAAGACTTTTGCCATTTTGTTTGTGAAAAAGTAAAATAAAGAAAGAAAATAGAGCATGATTTTGAACGCAAAAAAAACACTTTTATTTATTGATCACATAATATTGCAAAAGCGTGAGGCCCTTTACAAGCTATCCACTCGTCTCAGGCGAGGACGAGGGAACGAGAAAGCAAAATGCATTACATGTTATTTGGGAAAACCACAGGAATCACGGTAGATGTCCAATTGTTGAGCTTGAAACCCGGCAGACACTTGCGCATAAAGCTTGAAGTCTGATTACTGGGACCAGCATCATCAAGAGCTGTCACGATGTCACCCTGCTCGAAACCCGCGCTATTGAACTTGACCAAATTGCACTGCTTTGAACCATGTGAGCTAGATTGTCGACCAGGAAGGTAACCCAATCCAAAACGATTATGCTTCTTGAACCACATCAATCACATGCCCCCAGCCTGGCAATGCACCTCTCTCGATGGCCTCTTTAGCACTCTTAGCAGACGCTAAAGTCGATTGTGGTGATCTACTTTGAATAGTTGAAGCAGAGCTGACATCTTCGAATTCGAGACATTGCAACGGCACCTCAGCTATACCTTCCTCTGTCTCGATATATCAGAAAGATGATAACTTGCTCACAATCAAATCCTCTTCACAACAGACGATGACAAGCTGATCATCAAACATGAACTTCAACTTCTGATGTAAAGTGGAGGTAACTGCCCCTGCAGCGTGAATCCACGGGAGACCCAGTAGGCAACTATACGCCAGATAGATATCCATCACCTGGAACGTAATGGTGAACAAATGCGGCCCAACATTGATGGGTAGGTCTACTTCTCCCATGACTTTCCTTCGAGAACCGTCAAATGCTCTAACAACTAAGCCACTTGGTCTCATCTCGCTTCACTTTACCAGTAATTGACTCAATGTGCCTTTGGGCATCACATTGAGAGAAGAACCGATATCTAATAGAACACGATATAATAGGATGTCTGTGCATGTTACAGATATGTGTAGCGCTTTATTGTGGGAAGTTCCTTCAGGAGGTAATTCTGATTCATTAAAGCTCAAATATCGACTTGCGGTTATGTTGGCCACTACATCATCAAACTCGACGACAGATATATCATGCATAACATGAGCACTGTTTAAGACTTTCAACAAAGCTGATCGGTCCACGGGCGAGGTCATGAGCAAAGACAAGATAGAGATCCTTGAGGGAGTCTGCCCCAGCTGATCCACAATCTTAAAGTCACTTTTCCTGATCAACTTAAGGAACTCTTGATCATCAAGGGTCTCTTTGTTCTTCAAAACATCCTCAGACGGGACAATCGGCACTAGAATGGTAGTAGAAGATGCCCCTTGTTGAACAACAGGGGTTGCAGATGCAGGTGTCTCCTTGTGAATAACAACAGTTGGAATTTGCACAGGCTTCGTAGTGACCTTTGGAGCGAACACTCATCCACTACGAGTCATACCTCCAATGGCTGTAACATTTACGATCTCAGATTCCGCAAACCTTATCTCTTGACCTCTAGAAAACACAGCTGACCCATATCTCCAAGGTACCTCCTTAGAATTCTGATACGGAAACGGCTTCGGCGGACAAACAACGATGGGTTGCACCTTCTTCTGTTTAGGGGATTCAATTGGAATCTTCCTATAGACGATGATGAACAGCTCGATAGCGGCAACTTCCTCAACCGGTTTAGACTTAGTAAATTACACTTCGCCTTGGTTCATCAAAATCTGGACACAACCCTTCAACTTTCGACACTGGTTGGGATTATCGTCACAAATCTGACATTTACCATGCAATCCTTTCAACAGCCCATGCTCATTCAACTTCTTGAAAACCACAGCCATCAGGGTCTTTACTTCGTCAACATCCATGATCAATTCAGCCCTTGAATTATCCTCGATCATGTTAATTGCAGGTCCACCGTGATTCGGCAACAGATTATTCTGAATGTTAGGTCCTTCCTCAGCGAAAGTCAGAACTTTCTTGTCAATGAGTTCCTGAACCTTGGTTTTGAACACAAAGCAATCTTTTGTTGCATGTCCTATGTATCCAGCATGATACGTACTGGACGCATTTGGATTATGCTTCAGGCCAAATGGAGGAATTGCAGGTGCAATCTGCTTGGGAACAATTTCCCCTTGGTGAACCAAGTAAGGAAACAATTCGGTGTATGACACCGGAATTCTGTTGAAATTCGGACGCTTGCGGTTTCCTTGATTGTTGTTGTTCTGTCGGTTTTGATTCTGCTGATTTTTGTTGTTCACTTGATTTTGTTGCTGATTCTGAGCATTATGAACTGGGTGCTGCGGATAATAATGATATGGAGGTTGTTGATACTGTGCAGCAACAATGTATGGATATGGATAATATGGCATGGGTGCCACGGGAGCTTGATACTGAGGAGAAACTTGAGCTGTCACAGCGTTGGCTTCACTATCCTTTTTCTTAGACTGACTGTTCTAAGATTTTCTAGCGGCCGGATGCTGGGAAGCAGCTCCAGGAATCTTTCCAGTCTTCAAACCATTTTCGATCTGTTCACCAATCGTTACCACATCAATGAAGTTCAATGAAGAACACGCGCGTGTTCTTGGTTTCTCAGATTTGCATTTTCTATCCAATCTCCATGAATATGTAATCATATCATGCAATCCACATATCATTATGCTCGTCTCAACCTCACGATCATGTCTATGTACTTTAATTTCATTTAAATTAAACATACAACAAGAAATCACGAAGAGACCTCAAGAACCCTAATTTCTGCATGAAGGCTAGGATTTTTGATACAGGATTCAAACAATGCAATTAATTGAGGGAAAACATTCCATGCATGATTATGAACATATGGCCAAATTATTGTGCGAGGAAATATGCATAGATTGAGAGATGACCAAGTATGTGCTTACCTCTAGGCCGTGACAGCAAGTTCAAAGTGATTTTTGATTTGGAGGTGTTACAGATGAGTGGTGATGATCTGAACAGCTTCCCTACACCCTATGGATTGTGTTTGGATGGTTGGACTTGATTGAAATTGGCTGGATCATTTTGTGGTACCTCAGCTGCACTTTGGTTAAAACCTTGAGCAACCAGCTGGTGATTTTGTGAAATTGATGTTTCAGAAGTAATCTAAGTGTTTGATCAGCTCATATGCGATGTATGTGAGGTGTGTGAGTGATTGGTTTGATTGGAATTGCTCTCAAACTAAAAACCCGATAGCTACCTTGCTAAGAAAGGCATTTTTGCCAAGAGAAAGAGATTTTGAGGAAAGCATCTGTTAGATGGCTTTGGTGTACTCAAACTGATCACAATTGAGCTCTATTTATAGTAGAGCAAGTTTGTTTTGCAAGGAATAGTGAATGGCAGCTGGTAAGTAGGTTTGGCCAATGTTGTCCAATGAAAATCCAAGTCTCCTCTAGCCATTGACTAGAGGC
Source organism: Lathyrus tuberosus (assembly GCA_022829125.1). Taxonomy (NCBI): domain Eukaryota; kingdom Viridiplantae; phylum Streptophyta; class Magnoliopsida; order Fabales; family Fabaceae; genus Lathyrus; species Lathyrus tuberosus. The sequence continues at coordinate 2,140,740 of JALAZF010000104.1, read as the reverse complement.
TAGGGCACAGAGCTTTGGTTCCCTTGGTCTTGGATAAGTCTTGACTGATTTCAGATGAGAATGGCTCAGTCCATGCCACCTTGATGATTCCATTGAATGCCTCATTCCAAATTTGAAGTCTTGTCCCTATTTTGGCCATTCTAGGTTCAACATGCTATTTCTTGTTCCATGGACTTTGGAGGCTTGGCTCAGTGATTGTCCCCTTTAGATTCAATCCTCTGAGGTGTCCAAGTGGATAGGAACAATTGAATTTGGCTGATTTTGGCAAATCGACCAAAGTTGCAAATTCTGCCTTGCCTTGACAGATTTCAGCAAGGCAACTTGGCAATGTTGTATCTCATGGTGTAGGTTGAATTTGGCAATGTTCTTGGCCATTTTGGAAATCTCTTATATGATACAATAACTGTTTGAACAAGTTTGGTTTTGATCTCTTTTGACTCCAAGTGAAAAATCCCCCTACATTTGGCAAAAAGTGAGGCAAAATCTGACTTAGTGAAAATTTCACTAAGTGTTGGAAAAAGTGACTTTTTCACTTTTCAGCCACTTTGATCACTCCATAACTCAAAATACTTAATGAATTGGAATGACTTGTAGTTGAAGTTTTTGTAGGTGATAATGAGGGCTACAAATCCATCTTTGGATGAGAAAAAATGGGCTTGTGGTTTAGGAGTTATGGTCCTTCAAACTTGGTACCTTTGCCACTTTATTTTTAACTTAGAAAATTTTCTAAGTTTTATGGTTACCCCTTTTACAAGTTATCTCACTTTTCTTGATTTTTCTTGATGAATGATGATTCAAATCATACATTAACATCATTTTAGGGTTAAAAATCCATTTTGGTGAAAAATCTCAAAAAGTCAAAGTTGACTTTTGTGCACAGTTGACTTTTTATCAAATGAATTCCAAACTGTGCAATTCTTCATGAAATCATGTCCTTGACCTAAATCAAACTTGATGGACATGTTCCATGGGTGTCATAGGGTATATTCAATCATGTATTAGGGTTTGGGAGCATGTCCTGGTCAAAAGTCAAAGTTACAGTTGACTTTTCCCTTAAAACCCTAATTGTGGTGCAGATGAAATTGAGACTTGTTGCTCAAACTTCTTGGATCAATCCATTGTTCCAAATGGATCAATATGGTGTATTAGAGACCCTCAAATCATCTCTTGAGGTCTTGGCTCATGGTTTGTCCCAAAAGTCAACTTAGGGGTGAATTAGGTCAAGAAACCCTAATTCCTGATTTTTGATGAATGCATCCCCTGAGGCAAAATTAACTTGATACATGGGTTCATGAGGTTCCATGAAGTATATTAGGTTATGTTTTGGATCATTGCCTTGTGCCCAGATGAAAATTTCCATCTGGAGGCCCTGGTTGACCAAAACCCTAATTTGGTGACACTGTCGATCTTGAGACTTGATCCACCTAGAAGGGAGCAGCCTTGTGCTTAATCCTTAAAGTGGGAGTCCTTTTTGATCCATTGTGGATGTTTAAGAGATTATACAAGTTGAAGATCATGTCATTTCTTGATTGACCCTTTGTCTAAAGCTCAGAGAGGGCTTGAAACCCTAATTTTGATTGTATTGGATGCTCACCCATCTTTGGGGAGACTGATGAAGCATGATGGTTCATCCATATTGTGATGATGATTTTCACAATGATGGGGAATCTAAGTGGTCAAAATTTGGGGTATGACAGATGCCCCTATTTAATCTTCTTGGACCCGAAGGTGTGAATGACGAAGGGATTCGGGCATTCGGGGTGCAAGAGGATTAAATATCGGAATACCCGAAATTTTGATGGTGGTTATGAATGGTAGCTCACACATTCATCTTCTTTAGCTAAGCAATGATGCTTAGAAAAGGTAAATTTCCCCTCGATCCTGGTTTCCTACCAAGGAACTGGTCTTAGTTTCTTTTGAAATAAACTTCCCCTCGATCCTGGTTTCCTACCAAGGAACTGGTCTTAGTTTCTTTTGAAATAAACTTCCCCTCGATCCTGGTTTCCTACCAAGGAACTGGTCTTAGTTTCTTTTGAAAAAAACTTCCCCTCGATCCTGGTTTCCTACCAAAGAACTGGTCTTAGTTTCTTTTGAAATAAACTTCCCCTCGATCCTGGTTTCCTACCAAGGAACTGGTCTTAGTTTCTTTTGTCAATAAACTTTATTGACAAGGGACGCTATGAGTAGCGGTTTTCCTTCAAACTTCTCGCCGAATTTTCCTGGGGAGATGCCATTTGAGTAGAAAATGTTTTGTTGTCAGACTTGCTGGGGACCCCAGTCGTCTGAGTTGTAGAGTTGTACAAACTTCTCCGTTGGAGACACCATTTGTTTCTACTGGGGAAAGCGAGTCTCTTGAGAGACTGTTTTCATTTGGGATCTTTCATCATACTTTTCTCGGGATCTTCCCGGAGAAACGCCATATGATGGGATCCAATTTTGAGGTGCCAATGACCTTCTCATCAGTGGTTTTTCGGAGCAAAACTGGCGTGCTGCCGAATCTCTGATCACGGGGCTTTCTCTGTGGATTTTCCTTAATCCGGGAAAGCAAGGATATCATCTTCAATGGCGAAGAGTGATGATTATTGAAAGTTTTCTCTGGCCTTTCAGAGGTTCAAGTTATCAAAGTGGTCAAGGACCAACTTCTTTCCAGAATTAAACCGGAAGCGAGGTTGTTCAGACACAGTATTTCCTGACGAGGCAAGAACTGACAACTCGATCGAGAGGACTTCTACCACTAGGGGACAAGACCGACTAGAGTGATAGTGATGTAATACGAAATGTGAATGCAAATAAAAAATGCATGATGTATGTATGTATATGCTGACAAAATAGACGCGACATACAGACTAATGGATGAACACAATTGGATACTCGGCCATCGCGGGGCGAAGAAGTACCGTTGATTCAAAATAGCAATTCCACCTTGCTTAGGAGAGATAGTCCCGTTGGGAGCTATGTTGATCGGGCTTAGGAGATGAGAACTCGTCCGAAGATGTCAGACAAAACATGGTCTCTGACATTGCTGATCCTTCATTCAGGCTTACTGGCTTAGAAGGAGTACTTTGATTCTGCACTTTGAAGTCCGCTTACTTCGGGAGAAGCGATCGATGTTCTTCTGATGTTTAACAGTCAAAAGAAATGCCATCTTTAATTTAAAAGCAGAAAAAGTTTTAACAAGTAAATTTATTTTTGTTTCGTTTCAAGAATCGTTGATTAAGTTTAAACAACGTCGTTCTGTAAAGCTAAAACAAGTAAAGAATTACAAACAAAAGCACAAGGGCTCAAATTTTATTGATAAGATGGAGATCAGCCAAACACGTGATTCCAAAGAGTATATACAAAGTTAGAAAATGGTAATTTACAGGGAAAAGGGCTACGTTGAAACATAACGACCACTATCCTTCTACCAACTTTGAATTCGGGACATCCTGAGCTTCCGTCGAAGTTGACCTTTGACTGGAGATTTCCTCCGATAGATGATGCAACTGCTGTTGAGGGACTTGCCTCTGTTGAACATAGTTACTTGCCATTATCCCTAACTTTTGCCTGGATTGTACTATGAGATTTCTAATCCATCGGGATGATTTTTTTTCATGTCTCTAACTTTTGCCTGGACCGCCCTTTCGGGTTTTCAATCCACTGAGACGTTTTTTTTTATAGTTTTAGGCGAAGTATTTCTTGACTACATCAACATTCGTGGTGTAGGCGAATTCTTCTCCGTCCATGGTTGCAAGTCTCATGGCGCCGCCTGAGAAAGCTTTCGTGACCACATAGGGGCCATCATAATTTGGGGTCCATTTGCCCCGAGAATCAGTGAGAAATGATTGTATCTTCTTGAGCACAAGGTCTCCTTTCCTGAAGACACGAGGTCGGACCTTTTTGTCGAACGCCCTCTTCATTCTCTGTTGATACAACTGACCGCGGCATAGTGCCGTGATTCGCTTCTCTTCGATCAGGTTCAGGTCGTCGTGTCGACTTTGACACCATTCAACTTCGGTGAGCTTCGCTTCCATCAATACTCGAATTGACGGGATCTCTACTTCTATGGGGAGCACTGCCTCCATGCCATATACTAGAGAGAAAGGGGTTGCCCCTGTTGAAGTACGGACAGATGTGTGATAACCATGAAGAGCAAAGGGTAGCATTTCGTGCCAATCTTTATAGGTTACAACCATCTTTTGAACGATCTTCTTGATGTTCTTGTTAGCCGCTTCTACCGCTCCGTTCATCTTGGGTCGGTAGGGAGATGAGTTATGGTGTTCGATCTTGAACTCTGCACACAACTCTTTCATCATCTTATTGTTCAAGTTAGATCCATTATCAGTAATGATCTCGCTTGGAACACCATAACGGCAGATGATATTGTTTTTGATAAATCGGACCACCACTTGTCGGGTTACATTGGCGAATGACGCCGCTTTGACCCACTTGGTGAAGTAGTCAATGGCTACCAGGATGAACCGATGTCTGTTTGAAGCCTTAGGTTCGATCATGCCAATCATGTCGATTCCCCATATGGAAAAAGGCCACGGGGAAGAAAGGACTTTGAGATGTGATGGCGGTACATGAATTTTGTCGGAGTATATCTGACACTTGTGACACCTCCTCATGTACTTGTAGCAGTCGGATTCCATTGTCAACCAATAATACCCGGCCCTGAGAATTTTTCTCGCCATTGTGTGTCCGTTGGCATGAGTGCCAAAGGATCCTTCATGAATTTCTTTCATGAGCATGTCTGCTTCTGGTCTGTCGACGCATCGGAGCAAGACCATCTCAAAATTTATCTTATAAAGAGTGTCACCGCTCAGGAAGAAGTTTCCAGCCAATCTTCTAAGGGTTTTCCTGTCTTTTCTGAGTGCCCCAGATGGGTACTCTTGTTTCTGAAGGAAGCATTTGATATCGTGATACCAAGGTCTGTCGTCTATGACTGCTTCAATCGCGAAGATGTAAGCGGGCCGTTCAAGGTGCATGATGTCGATCTTAGGTATGTCATTCCATCGACCTACACTAATCATGGAAGAGAGAGTGGCTAATGCATCAGCCATGTGATTCTCATCACGAGGGATGTGATGAAAGTCGACTCTGTTGAAGAAGGGTAACAACCTTCTTGCATAGTCTTTGTAAGGAATCAATCCTGATTGGTATGTGTTCCAATCTCCTTTTATCTGATTGATAACCAGGGCTGAGTCGCCGTATACGTCCAAATTTTTTATCCTTAAATCAATCGCTTCTTCGAGACCCATAATACAAGCTTCGTATTCGGCCTCGTTGTTTGTACATTTGAACGTAAGTCGAGCGGTGAAAGGAATGTGGGAACCCTGAGGGGTAACAATGATTGCCCCAATTCCGTTTCCATAATGATTGACCGCTCCGCCAAAGATAAGTCCCCACTGGGAACCTGGTTCTGGCCCTTCACTGGGTAGCGGTTCATCGCAGTCTTTCATCTTTAGATACATGACATCTTCGTCTGGGAAGTCAAACCCGATTGGTTCTTGATCGTCAATCGGTTGATGAGCTAAATGATTGGCTAAAATACTTCCTTTAACGGCTTTCTGAGCATGGTACTCTATGTCATATTCTGATAGTAACATCTGCCAACGGGCAATCCTTCCCATGAGAGCAGGTTTTTCGAAAAGGTACTTGATTGGATCCATTTCGGAGACCAACCAAGTAGTATGACGAATCATGTACTGGCGAAGACGTTTGACTGCCCAAGCCAAAGCGCAACAAGTTTTCTCAAGCATCGTGTACCGAGTTTCGCAGTCGGTGAATTTCTTGCTTAGATAGTAAATGGCAGACTCTTTCCTTTTGGTTTCGTCTTGTTGGCCAAGTGCACATCCCATTGAGTCCTCTAGGACTGTGAGGTAAATGATCAGTGGTCTTCCTTCCATTGGAGGTGATAGAATCAGAGGATTCAACAGATATTCCTTGATACTGTCGAAGGCGGTTTGGCAATCTTTTGACCAAACGTAATCCTGGTTCTTTTTGAGTAATTTGAAAATCGGCGCGCATGTCGCGGTCATGAGGAATATGAATCTAGAGATGTAGTTCAAACGTCCCAGGAATCCTCTGACTTGTTTTTCAGTTTTCGGAGAAGGCATTTCTTGAATGGCCTTGACCTTGTCAGGATCAACTTCAATTCCTTTCTGGCTGACGATGAACCCTAGTAGTTTCCCTGAACGGACACCGAAGGTGCACTTGTTGGGATTCAAGCGGAGCTTGAATTTTCTTAGACGTTCGAACAATTTTGACAGATGTTCAACGTGCTCATCCTCTGTTCTTGATTTTGCAATCAAATCATCGACATATACCTCGATTTCCTTATGTATCATGTCATGAAACAGAGTAGTCATGGCCCTTTGATAGGTTGCCCCGGCATTCTTCAAACCGAACGACATTACCTTGTAATAAAAGGTGCCCCATGGGGTAATGAACGAAGTTTTCTCCATGTCTTTCGGCGCCATTTTGATCTGGTTATAGCCCGAGAATCCATCCATGAAGGAGAAAACTTTGAACTTTGCTGTGCTGTCTACCAGCATGTCAATGTGTGGTAAAGGAAAGTCGTCCTTTGGACTTGCCTTGTTTAGATCTCTGTAATCAACACACATTCTGACCTTTCCGTCCTTTTTGGGAATGGGTACGATGTTGGCTAACCATTGAGGATATTCAGATGTAGCAAGGAAACCCGCGTCAATCTGTTTTTGCACCTCCTCTTTGATTTTGATGGCCATGTCCGGGTGAGTGCGTCTCAACCTTTGCTTTACTGGCGGACATTCCGATCTCAATGGTAAGTGATGTTCCACGATGCTGGTATCCAACCCAGGCATGTCCTGATAGGGCCAAGCGAACACATCGGGGAATTTTTTGAGAAGCTTTATCAGATCTTCTCTGGCAGTTGGACTGAGCAGTGCTCCAATCCTGATTTCTTTTCTCTCTTGCTCTGAACCCAAGTTTACCGTTTCCAACGGCTCTTTGTGAGGTTCAATGGACCTTTCCTCTTGTTTGAGTAGTCGGGAGATCTCTTCTGGAATTTGGTCGTCATTTTCTTCTTCAGCCTCGAATACCGGGAACTCAAAGTTGGAAGAAGGCATCGGATCGTATGTTTCAACGGGGTATAAAACAAGCAATCTGCATGACGTGATGATTCGTGTTTAGAAGAGATAGAGAAAATGTAAGTGTGTGCAGTGTTTTGATTTTACTGCTTGTTTTTATTATTGAATGTTTTTTTAGGATTACCATTTTCTGAGAAAAAGCAAAAAGAGAAAACAGCAATTAATGCGGAAATTACAGAACGACGTTATTTTATTAATGTACAAGTCGAATCTTGAAACTACAGCCCTATAAAACAAAACTCTGTCGCTTTGGGCAAAGCGAAGAGGGAAATTTACAGAAAGCGAGCCCTATCAAAACATCCGTTTCACCTGGGCAAGGTGAAAGGCTTAAAGATGGCATTTACTTTGACTGATGAACGACCTTCAGAACCTCGACAGCAACCCACTGGCGGCGAACTCCTCGGTGAATCACAAAGTCTGGCACCTTCCTTGATTTGTCTTTAGAAATGACGCTGATTTCTGGTGGAGCAGGATCATTGGAATCTGTCTCCCAGGCAGAATTGTCGTAGGAGGATTCCTCTGTTGCATTTTGCAGAGTATTGGTGCTCTCAGCTGCATCTCCCCATCCAGTAGGCTGGATATCTTCAAGCCTGATACGAGAGCTTTCGGGAGCGGTGTACTTGACCATATAGTCGTATTTTCCACTTGGTTCTCCCAGAGTGTCCCAAACTTCTTTGGAACTGGAGAAGTCATCCCTCTCTATGACGTTAACCTTGGGAAAAGCATAGTTGATGAATTCTAGTCCTGCAAACGTTGCGAATTCATCGTCATGTTGAGTAATTTCCGAATGACCTGAGTGTTGATCCCATGACATGGTGGGGACACAGGTATTCTGTTTAATGACGGTAAGCTGATTTTCGTTGTTCGGCTGACTTTCTTGCCCCAAGTCTCCTGGATAAGGTTGCCACATTGGCAGACCATCCATCGGGGCATAGTAGGTGTAGTCAAAATTGTCTTTCATCAGAGTGTCCTCCTCTAATGAATTTGGCGGAGCACGACATCCTTCCGGATCATAATCTCCGTAGATCATTTCAACATCTGACCTGGGTATAAATCTCGGACTTTCTGTAGGAAAGCAAAAAGGCATAGGCACCTCTTCCTGAGACATATAGCCGTCCTGGTTAAGATAGGACTTCCATTCTTCATCTGTGTCAGAGGGATCTTCCTCATTGATAGCATGAACTGTCTGAGACACTGGGTGAAGAAAACCTCCACTGTGGAAGAAGTTTTGAAGGGGATGAAGACTTTCATCGCTAGCAGTTGTCTGGGTACAGGTTGCAGAAAAACCAAGACCCTTCTTTGTTTTATTGTCAATAGGAATGACAAGCCGTCCCCATCCTTTTGTATCGGTACTCTCGACCGCTTTGATAGCATCTTTGTATGAAGAAATTGAAGTTCCTTCTTTGAACTAATTGTCCTTGCTCACCGATAGTGCTTGGAACTGAGTTCCAATAACCTCCTCGGGTTCCACACAAGTAGATGATGATAAGTTGCTTACAAGCAAGGCTTGTTCCCCACAAACCGTGACAAGTTGATCGTTCTTGACGAACTTTAGCTTTTGGTGGAGGGTTGAAGTAACCGCTCCAGCCTGATGTATCCAAGGTCTTCCTAATAAACAACTGTATGTTGCCCGGATGTCCATGACCTGGAAAGTGAATTTGGAAAGTGTGAGGACCAATAGTTATGGGAAAATCAACTTCGCCGATAACCATTTTTTTGGATCCGTCGAATGCTTTGACGACGACCTCGCTGACTCTCATCGGAGGGCCCTTGAATGATAATTGCATCAAGGTGGACTTCGGCATAACATTCAGGGCTGACCCTGTGTCTACCAGTACGTTGGCTAAAGCATCGCCCTGGCAGTTAACTGTGATATTGAGTGCCATGTTATGACGGCGACCCTCTTCAGGTAATTCCTCATCACTAAATCCCAAATTATTGCAGGAAGTGATGTTAGAGACAATGCTATCGAATTGTCTGATTGTTACATCCTGTTCCACAAAGGCTTGCTCCAAGACTTTCTGTAGAGCCTCCCTGTGGGCCTCTGAACTGAGTAACAGTGATAATACCAAGATCTTTGAAGGAGTCTATAACAGTTGATCAACAATGTTGTATTCACTCCTTTGGATGAGCTTTAGCATCTCATCTTTGTCTTTTGAAAAGTCGGGATTACTAGATTGACCGACTGGTGGATCAGAAATTTCTTCCTGAAGTTCCTTTTCCTTGTTGGATTCTCCAACCCCTCGGTTGAAGATTCTACCACTCCGTGTTACACGACTGATGTCTGCAATATTCACGACGGAGGGTAATGGAATTTCCTTTCCATTCTCGATTATTGTTGCACCGTATTTGTAAGGGATTGCCTTAGCTGATTCATACGGTAGTGGCCCCGGTAGATAGATGACTATGGGAACCTTCTGATTTTTCTGACCATCATAAGTAACCTTGATCCGTTCCTGGTTAGGAACTCTAGATTTGTCAAGTAGAGGGATGATGGCAAAAACATCCCTGGTCCTGTGATGACCAGAGACCGTGACAACATCCTCAACTTGCTCGGCAAGGTAGTTTGGCGACCAAATGATGGGTCCTGAACCTGGATATGGACGAATTTCTCCATGATCGACCTGACCCTGAAGAGCTGCTCTCACAAGGTAACACCCTTGGTTACTTTCCGAACAGATGCTACAACTGTCATAGTTGTGTGGTGGCACCTGGCCACGCCCACTTTGAATGCAATGTAACCTCACTAGGTTATCTTTCATTGATCGGACATCCTGACTTTGATGACGAGTAGGATTCCTGTTACTGATACTAATTTGCTGAGTATCTTCATCCATGTAGATTGGCATCCACCAATGATTTAACAAGGGTTGAAGTGCCTCCTGGACAAGGGTACAACCTCGATAGTTTTCGCAACCCGCTTTACAATTTTGATAATCATGTGATATTAAGAATCCAAGTCGGACCTGCTCAGCATGTAACTCTACCAGGTTGGTATTCATCACGCGAATGTCAAAGATCTGAACCATGTTGATTTGATAGGAGTTCCTATCATGGTAGTCTTGGATCCATCCAAGATCCATCTGACGCTGGAGGGCCTCTTGTATGAAAGAGCATCCCTGTTTGTTTACCGAGCAAGTCAGACAAGAACTGTAATCGTGCCGCGGCAGATTATGATACTGGCTTTGCCTTGAGTGCATCGCCACCAAGTTGACATTCATTACACGGATATCGTGGTTCTGAATGACGTTAGAATTCGTGTAGACTATGTTAACTCCACAAACTCGGTGCTCTTGGATCCATCCGAGATCCATCTGTTCCTGTAGAGCTGCTTGCACTACAGAACATCCTTGGTTGTCTTTAGAGCAGATATCACACTGGTGATAATTATGAGGAGGCACATGGCCATATCCACTCTGTCTACAATGCATCTTGACCATGTTGGTTTTCAACAAGAGTACATCGTGAATTTGATAGACATCGTTAGTCTCTCCTTCTATCAAATTGACTGCAGCCTTCTCATGTTAAGGCAGCGGGTTCGTGAGAACGTTGGGATTCGTATCTTTGAAAGATAAGAGCCCACTCCTAACAAGCTTTTGCACGTCGGATTTGAAATTGAGACAAGTCTCAATGTTATGCCCTGAACCTCCTTGATGATAAGGGCACGTCTGATCCGCCTTAAACTAAAAAGGTGGATTTTCTGGAACTGTAAGAGGGGACTTAGTCTGAATGTGCCCCTTAGCCAGCAGTAACGGAAACAGCTCTGCGTACGTTACAGGTATAGGATCAAATCCTGGTGGCCGTGTTGTACGGTTGTTGTTATATGGAGGACGAGCCTGCTGAAGAGGCTGTTGTGTCCTTTGCTGGTCAGGTTGGTTCTGCGCAACCTGAGGTTGATACGTAGGAATAGGCGTAGAGCCGATAGCAGGAGTTACAGCTGCTACTGGTTGATAACGTCGCCTTTGCTTTCCGAGAGAGATATTCCCAATATCTTTCTCTTTTTTCTTAGGGAGAGCACTACCATATTTTTTAGTACCGCTCGTTGATCCAGTGTCTTTTACCAAACGTCCTTCTCGGACGGCTTCCTCAAGACGTACGCCCATGCCGACCATTTCGGTGAAATCACTGGGCGCACTGGCAACCATTCGGTCGTAGTAAAATGAGCTTAAGGTCTTTAAGAAGATCTTTGTCATCTCTTTTTCCTCAAGAGGTGGACAAATTTGAGCGGCAATTTCACACCACCTTTGAGCATACTCCTTAAAGGTTTCCTTGTCCTTTTGTGACATTGATCTGAGTTGATCTCTGTCGGGTGCCATGTCCAAATTGTACTTGTAATGTTGGACGAAGGCAGTACCAAGATCTCTGAATGTACTGATCGTAGTACGGTTTAAACCCATGTACCATTTGAGTGCGGCACCGGTTAAACTATCCTGGAAGTAGTGAATCAGCAGGTCCTGATTCTCCGTCTGAGCTGACATCCGCCGAGCGTACATCACCAGATGGCTCTGAGGGCAAGAGTTACCCTTGTATTTTTCAAAGTCGGGCACTTGGAACTTGTGCGGGACTTTCACATTTGGGACCAAGCAGAGGTCTGCGGCGTCCTTTCCAAATAGATCCTGACCGCGAATGGCTTGCAACTCTTTCTGCATTTCCAAGAACTGCTCCTGGAATTCATCCATTCTGTCAAACATAGTTTCCTTCTTACCAGAAGGTGTCTGTGGAATCTGTCCTTCTGGGACAGTGTGCACCACAGGGGGTGGTACCGTGACTACGGCAGTAAGTCTTGGCGCCTCCCGAAGTTTGTAACCTTCAGGAGTCTTGAGTATGCCCCTGGCATCTTCGCTTTCCCAAAGTTTGTAACCTTCAGGCCCAGCGGCTTCTGTTGCGATTCCCTGATCTTCAGTGATCGGCGGAACATATCCTTCCGGGATATAGTTAACAGGCATGCCCCAAGGACGATCTTTCGGCATCTGATACCTAGGATCATACTTTTCTATGATGGGCGTTGAGGTGATCTCCGAGATCACAGTTCTTTGTAGCTGAGCTTCTGCCATGGCTTGCATGTCGTTACGAAGCTTTCTCATATCCTCTCTCAGAGTGTCGATCTCTTCTTTCAACTCTCTGTTTTCTTCCTCAAGATCATCCATCTTTTTCTGACGATTGGCCCGAGTATTGTACGAATGAGACAGTTTGACTCTAGAATTGAGACACAAACGTGAGATTCGTAGGTAAGGAGAATACGCGATGTGAGAATGATGAATGCAATGATTATATTAATTGTTGTTTTTTTTTGTTTAATCAAAATAAACTTCGACAATTAGATTGAAAATATCAAACAGTGGGGAAACCCCTTTTTATTGAATTCCAAAGGATTACATAAGTAGATTACAAAGTGCAGAAACAGAAACCTAAACTAATGGGTCCCGAGTCCTCTTCTTTGACCGGGGCGCTTGGGCCGTTGTTGGGTTGTCATTCCTTTGCCAGGTGAAAGGAGCGAGCAAATTCCTTTGGTCATCTTGATTCTCTACAGCATGATGCTCCAAAATTTCAATCAGAGCATCTTTCTCTTTTAGTAATTGCTGTATTTGGATACACTCTACGTCGAGGGTGCGGTACTTGTTCTTCCAAGACCTTCTTTCCTTTTGAACCTTGTTGAGAGTAACCTGAAGCTTTTCAGTTTCCGTCATGAAGTACATGACAGTTTCCCTCGGTGGAAGAATTCCGTAACGAGGATAAGGCATCTTTAGCTTGAGAGCTCTAGTTTGTACCCAATGGAGATAAGGCTCCACCGAGACACAGTCCGGTTTTCCCAAAGACTCTCGTCCTATCTTATGAACATGTTTCCAAGCTTGCACTATTTCCATCTTTAGTGCTTTGTCACTTTCTCCTTCTTTGAAGAAAAGACCTTCCAGATGAACACCCAGTGGGATGTGTCTCATCGGGTATCCAAATTGACGAAGAACCAATATCGGATGATAGTTGATTCCTCCTTTAGTTCCTATGAGGGGTACGCTGGGGAAGTTTCCACAACAGTCAATGATTCTAATTCCCTCATAAATCCTATTACACCAATCTATATCAGAGTTGGTAAGAGACATGATCTTCTGCGACCAACGTAAGACACTCTTGCAATCCCAAAAAGCAGCAGACTTGGGCAAGTGAGAGATAAACCATTTGTAAAGCAAAGGTACACAACATGTGATCTCTCCTCCGCTGTACAAATTTCCCAAGTGTACAGAATGATACGCATCTGCGAGCAAAGTCGGCACAGGGTTTCCAATGAGAAAAACCTTAATAGCGTTGATATCGACGAAGTTATTGATGTTGGGAAACAAAAATAACCCGTAGGCGAGCAAGACAAAGATACTTTCAAAAGCAGTCCCGTTCCCTATACTAGCGAAGTATAGAGCTTTTTTTGTCAAGAACTGGGCTGGCAAACCTTGGATGCCACCCTTAGTGGTCATGTGAGTCCTGACCTCAGACTCGTCCAAATGAATTGCTATTTCAATAGTCTGATTCTTTGGAATTTCTTCCAGTCCATAAAATGGAGCTCGATCAGTGATATGTAAATCAGTCAGATGAGAATACTCCTCCAGCGTTGGTGATAGCTGGTAATCCGGGAACGTGAAACAGTGATAAACCGAATCGTAGAACTGAATGAGCGCGTCCATGATCCACTTAATCACATGGACTCTTAACAGTGGTAGCAAACCACCGTGCTTGGCTCTGAAAGCCTCTGGGTTAACGATCATCCTTGCTAACCTTCTCAAATCCCCTAGTTTTGGAACCTTGAAGGTATACTGGTGAGTTTTCCTTCTACCGAAATCCATTAGCGTAATCCTCTTCTCTGATATTTGCAATCACAGTCTTAGTTTAATTTGAAAAACAGAGAGACTAGAAGAGAAAGTTTTTTGAATGTTTTAATGTTTTATTAAATGGATGCATGAATGCAGCACACAAAAACATAGAAAAAACATGGGGTCAGAGGGTCGTTGTCATGAAGTCAAGGCTCTACCCATCCCCAAAGGTTTATACTAGGGTGATTTTTGTACCTGTACTCATTATCATCAGCTCCTCCCAGGAAAGCAAAACAACAAGCGGATCGCCAGCGAGTTGTAAAGCAATCTTAGAGTAAGTGCCATTCACCGAGAATAGATCACCAGCCTCAAATGAGGGTAGTATCGCGTAACAACTATTTCCGATAGTTTCCGCACTACGAAAGGGTTTGGCTCCTCAGCTTCTCAGACTTAACAACCGGCCCATTGGCTAGAAGAGTGAATGGGTTGCGTTGGTCAGCCTCCACTGAGGTTGATGGTCGACCCCGTCGCCATCACTTATCTTAAGTGTATACTCATTCTCACCACATGCGGCATCACACGCATTCCCATTAGCAGAAAAATAAACACGTATAACAATTAGGAAAAGCAGTATATATATTTGTCCTAATCATCCTAGACTTATAAAGCTATGATTCCTAAGTTCCTGACAGAAATGAGTTCCCCGGCGGAAGCCCCAATCTGTGGTATTCACATAAGTGAAGAGAAGGAAGACCGTGCCTAGATCTAACTTTGAAAGGCCCCACGGTGGGCGCCACTTTTTCTGTTGGCGGCCACCGCCATGAAAATGACTTACCCAAGGTTTAAATTATAAGAAAGAAAGAATCGGCCCCACGGTGGGCGCCACTTTTCTGTTGGCGGCCACCGCCATGAAAATGACTTACCCAAGGTTTAAATTGTAAGAAAGAAAGAATCGGCCCCACGGTGGGCGCCACTTTTTCTGTAGCGAGCGATTTTGGACGCGGTTCTTAAGCGCTGGTCACTCTCTGCGGTTTGAGCTTGAACTACAGGTCGATTCATTTTTTATCCTATTGTGAGCTGAATAAGGAAGGGAAATAGATGTCTCCAATTAACCCTGCTTTGCATACTGAGTTTAAACAGCGGTCTGTTAGGTTACGGATGCTATCAATGTGGGGGGCCTTTGTACTGGTTATTTGTATTTTCGCCAATACGGTTTTCTTTCTTTTTACCTGGGCAGACGGTTTCTGGCGGGGAACAAGGATTAGGATGTTAGGACTGATGCTTTTGAAATACTGCTTTTGATTGATGGAGATATGGGATTTGGGTTTTTTGTTGATTGCGCTCGCTAAGATCTTTTCTTTCGATCTTATGCCTACGTATTCCCGTTTACCGAAACAGGGAAATCAGAGCGTTCGTAGTTCCTCCTATTCTATGGGAGGAAATGGGTGTTTTGGTGTCTTGTTCAAAGCCCAAGACGTGAAGCGAAAGGTGGTTTATATCTTGTTCAAAGCCCAAGATGTGAAGCTGAAAGGTCTATTTGTGTCTTGTTCAAAGCCCAAGACGTGAAGCGAAAGGACCTCGACTTTAGAGAGAATTTGTCATCTCTAAAGAGGGGAGAAGGAGAATTACTTTAATTGGGATACGCGGATCCGAGCAATGCCATAATTTCCGAAGAAAGGGTTTTAACCTGAAGGAGAAGACTTTAACTCAGTGTAGAGCAATGCCATCTTTCCTTAGGAATTTCTCATGCTAAAAGAGGGACAGTGGCATGGATGTAGATGATCCAGAGGCTTGCCGCTTACAGCGATTAGACGAAGGGGAAGAAGTTGTTGATGTTTGTATGCTGTGAACGAGGCACAACTTTGATGCTAAAAGGTTGATTGGATCAACCAGTGGTTTTCTTATACAAAGCCTAAGAGGAGGCTATTTTGTGTCTCGTACAAAGCCCGAGAGAGAGGCTAAAAGGGTTGACTCAACAGGAGAATCTTTCATACTCAACAAGAGAGTGTTTTTGTATCTCGTATGAAGCCCGAGATGAAGGTTAAAAGTTTGACTCAACAAGAGAGTCTTTGTGTGTCTCGTACAAAGCCCAAGAGAGAGGCTAAAGGAGGTTGACTCAACAAGAGAGTCTTTTATACTCAACAAGAGAATGTTTTTGTATCTCTTACAAAGCCCGAGATAGAGGCGAAAGGTTGGCTGTTTCAGTTGAGTGACAGGTCCAGTATGTTGGTTAAAAGAGAAAATCAGTTCTTATAAAGAGACTGATTAAAAGTAAGGCTATGCTTTGGCGCTTGATCAGAGGATCAGGGTTATTTCCTGTTCTTTAAGGAAATGGGAAATCCATAGGGGTTTTGAGACTGTCCGAGTCTGCGGGTTTCCTTCCTATTTAACGAAGGGTTCGCTTGAGAATGTCTTTGAGACTCAAGGAAGTTAGATTGTCCAAGTCTAGAGTTTTATCTTTGGTACTATGCTTTAAGAAACAGTAGTAGACTCTACGAAAGGATTGTTCTATGAGGATGACTAGGTTCTGTTCCTATACCTCTAGGAGGTCGTCGGGACAATTTGTACGAAGCCCAAGAGGAGGCTGGAAACTTTTAAGAAGCCGACGGGTCCTTGTACGAAGCCCAAGAGGAGGCTATCATTCCCGGAGGAAGAGATCATTATACGAAGCCTAAGAGGAGGCTGTGAATACTTCTAAGAAGCCGACGGGTCCTTGAATAATGCCCAAGAGGAGGCCGATGCTTTTAAGAAGCCCGTGGGTCTATCATCTCCTTTCCATTAGGAGAGATAACTCTTTTAAAGATAAAAACCACTGGTAAACGTGTGAGGTTTACTATCCAGCGACTTTTAGCTTTTGAAGAGGGTTCCTTAGTTAAGGTCGAAGATTATGACCGTAGTGGGTATCCAAACCCCGAGACATTCAAGGCAAGCTATCCACGAGGAATAGATCAAGTCAGGAAAGTTCGAGAATTTGGAAGAAACTCAAAGATGCCATTCACGGAGAATACATTCATCTTGGGGAGTAGAGCTTCTTGACGATTCCTAAGGAGGACAACCGAAGAGAAGACTGTATCTGGTGCTCCTATTGGGGATCTAGGCGTCTATTTCTATGAATAAATGAAACGGCGTCACCTAGTTCTAGACGTAGTAGCCGGGGAAACTCGAAATATCTATACTATTATTACGCAGTAGATATGAGTTTATGAAAGGAGACTTACAGTGAGCAGCCCCACAATACAGTTATATATATATATATATATATATATATATATATATATATATATATATATATATATATATATATATATATATATGAAAGTAGTAAATGAAAGCGATAACCACTTACTCGGTTGGAGTGCTTCCATGCTGTTTGGTTAGTTGTTCAACAAAGAAAGATTGAAAACAACAGTATATTCAAAATCAAAGGAGAAATTGCTTTGAAAAAGAAAGATTTGGGGCTTACAGCTCAAGGAGAGGCCCAGGGTTTTATCAGTGAGCGCACTGTTTGACTTTGTACAGCGGGACTTATACAAGTGACTGGGGCCCAAAAAGGTTTTCTGTACAAAGGGATGGGTCTTACACTCTCTCAAGAGTCCCAAAAAGGTTTAAAGAAAAGAGTGGGGCTTATAACACGAGGGTAGGCCCAAATGATTTTTCGTTTAAAAATGGCGATCGCGCCGAGGTTTTCTTTTAACGCAGAGGGACTTATACAATAAGTGAGGCCCAAAATGTTTTGGTTAAAAAGGGGATTGGGTCTTACACTCTAATAGAGGCCCAAAGTGTTTTGAATGGGTCTTATAGCTCAAGGAGAGGCCCAGATGATTTTTATTTTTAAACGGGCGACGATCGCGCCGTTTACTTGTACAGAGAGACTTATACAATGAGTGAGGCCCAAAAAGTTTTTGTACAAGGGGGGATGGGTCTTACACTCTCTCAAGAGGCCCAAAGAGTTTTGAAAATGATTTATGAGGGTTGAATTAATCCAAAACCCTAATTTGTTTTCAAAATGTATTTAATTGAATAAAAATTCAATTAAAATGATCAAAAATTGTTTAACACATGGAAAACAAATTATGATCTTGGATTAATGCTTCAAAAATTAAGTATTGACCTACAAAATAATTAGAAAGCATTAAAAGTTGCAAAATCAATGTAGAAAAAATATTTAAAATGCCAAAAACAATCAAAATATTAATTCTTTACAAAAATATCAATTATATGAAATAAATAATATTTTTGGGATTTTTTGTGAAAATAAAATATTTTAACATTTTTGTGAATTATTAAAAAAAGAATCAACTCAAAATCATTAAAACTCAGAGAGAAATTAATTTTTGAATCAATTAAACAAAATCACAAAATTCAAATATTTGAATTTATGAAAAATGGCGCCAAGAACAGCTGAAGAACACGCGCGTGTTCTTGGTTTCTCAGATTTGCATTTTCTATCCAATCTCCATGAATACGTAATCATATCATGCAATCCACATATCATTATGCTCGTCTCAACCTCACGATCATGTCTATGTACTTTAATTTCATTTAAATTAAACATACAACAGGAAATCACGAAGAGACCTCAAGAACCCTAATTTCTGCATGAAGGCTAGGATTTTTGATACAGGATTCAAACAATGCAATTAATTGAGGGAAAACATTCCATGCATGATTATGAACATATGGCCAAATTATTGTGCGAGGAAATATGCATAGATTGAGAGATGACCAAGTATGTGCTTACCTCTAGGCCGTGACAGCAAGTTCAAAGTGATTTTTGATTTGGAGGTGTTACAGATGAGTGGTGATGATCTGAACAGCTTCCCTACACCCTATGGATTGTGTTTGAATGGTTGGACTTGATTGAAATTGGCTGGATCATTTTGTGGTACCTCAGCTGCTCTTTGGTTAAAACCTTGAGCAATCAGCTGGTGATTTTGTGAAATTGATGTTTCAGAAGTAATCTAAGTGTTTGATCAGCTCATATGTGATGTATGTGAGGTGTGTGAGTGATTGGTTTGATTGGAATTGCTCTCAAACTAAAAACCCGATAGCTACCTTGCTAAGAAAGGCATTTTTGCCAAGAGAAAGAGATTTTGAGGAAAGCATCTGTTAGATGGATTTGGTGTACTCAAACTGATCACAATTGAGCTCTATTTATAGTAGAGCAAGTTTGTTTTGCAAGGAATAGTGAATGGCAGCTGGTAAGTAGGTTTGGCCAATGTTGTCCAATGAAAATCCAAGTCTCCTCTAGCCATTGACTAGAGGTTAGGGCACAGAGCTTTGGTTCCCTTGGTCTTGGATAAGTCTTGACTGATTTCAGATGAAAATGGCTCAGTCCATGCCACCTTGATGGTTCCATTGAATGCCTCATTCCAAATTTGAAGTCTTGTCCCTATTTTGGCCATTCTAGGTTCAACATGCTATTTCTTGTTCCATGGACTTTGGAGGCTTGGCTCAGTGATTGTCCCCTTTAGATTCAATCCTCTGAGGTGTCCAAGTGGATAGGAGCAATTGAATTTGGCTGATTTTGGCAAATCGACCAAAGTTGCAAATTCTGCCTTGCCTTGACAGATTTCAGCAAGGCAACTTGGCAATGTTGTATCTCATGGTGTAGGTTGAATTTGGCAATGTTCTTGGCCATTTTGGAAAGCTCTTATATGATACAATAACTGTTTGAACAAGTTTGGTTTTGATCTCTTTTGATTCCAAGTGAAAAATCCCCCTACATTTGGGAAAAAGTGAGGCAAAATCTGACTTAGTGAAAATTTCACTAAGTGTTGGAAAAAGTGACTTTTTCACTTTTCAGCCACTTTGATCACTCCATAACTCAAAATCCTTAATGAATTGGAATGACTTGTAGTTGAAGTTTTTGTAGGTGATAATGAGGGCTACAAATCCATCTTTGGATGAGAAAAAATGGCCTTGTGGTTTAGGAGTTATGGTCCTTTAAAGTTGGTACCTTTGCCACTTTATTTTTAACTTAGAAAAATTTCTAAGTTTTATGGTTACCCCTTTTACAAGTTATCTCACTTTTCTTGATTTTTCTTGATGAATGATGATTCAAATCATACATTAACATCATTTTAGGGTTAAAAATCCATTTTGGTGAAAAATCTCAAAAAGTCAAAGTTGACTTTTGTGCACAGTTGACTTTTTATCAAATGAATTCCAAACTGTGCAATTCTTCATGAAATCATGTCCTTGACCTAAATCAAACTTGATGGACATGTTCCATGGGTGTCATAGGGTATATTCAATCATGTATTAGGGTTTGGGAGCATGTCCTGGTCAAAAGTCAAAGTTACAGTTGACTTTTCCCTTAAAACGCTAATTGTGGTGCAGATGAAATTGAGACTTGTTGCTCAAACTTCTTGGATCAATCCATTGTTCCAAATGGATCAATATGGTGTATTAGAGACCCTAAAATCATCTCTTGAGGTCTTGGCTCATGGTTTGTCCCAAAAGTCAACTTAGGGGTGAATTAGGTCAAGAAACCCTAATTCCTGATTTTTGATGAATGCATCCCCTGAGGCAAAATTAACTTGATGCATGGGTTCATGAGGTTCCATTAAGTATATTAGGTTATGTTTTGGATCATTGCCTTGTGCCCAGATGAAAATTTCCATCTGGAGGCCCTGGTTGACCAAAACCCTAATTTGGTGACACTGTCGATCTTGAGACTTGATCCACCTAGAAGGGAGCAGCCTTGTGCTTAATCCTTGAAGTGGGAGTCCTTTTTGATCCATTGTGGATGTTTAAGAGATTATACAACGTCGTGCGCCTTATATCGAGGGGACCTAAAGCAATCCATAAACGTCGTGCGCCTTATACCAAGAGGACCTAAAGCGAATGGGAACATCGTAGGCCCGACGGGGTGTTACTTGAGTGATCCTCAGTAACGAGCGATGATTCCAGTAGAGTTCCTGAGTGAACTAGTGATGAGACACATTGGAAGTCGGTACCGCATGGCATGTGCATAGAGTCGTTGTGTCGGTCTCTGTACATTTGCATAAATCATGGATTAATTGTGCATGGAATTGTTAATGTGATTGATGAGATGGAATATGTGTAATTGTATTGATGATGAGTGTATTGTGTATGATTGATGTGTAGTGGTATTTGATACTTGAGAATTGTACTGTGTTGTGTTGTATTTGATTGTGGTGCATTTGTGGTGAGAATGTTTTATCTGTGTATTTCTGTGTGAATATATATAATTATATGCAACTGTAATATGATTGTTTTTCTCACCCTTCTGCTGTTTTATAATGCTCTATGAGGCATTGCAGATTAGAGTTGCTGGAGGTCTTTTTGTGAAGCATTGCGTCTTCATTCTTTTGTCGGTCGGCTCTGATATGTGACACCGGGTAGTTAGGGTGGCCGTTTGTGATTATTTTGTATTGTGTATACGTATCTGTGGGATTGTACATGTATGGTTGTACAGGACGAATAAACTTTCATGATATATATATATATATATATATATATATATATATATATATATATATATGTTGATATTCAGTTACAGATTTTCCGCTTTTATTCTGTTTCTGAATTGTGGGTGTAATACTACCTGAATGGTTGCATATCTGTATGAGCAGGTGTTGTATGTTTGTTTCAAATTGATGTGAACCCTCGGTCTATGCCGTGTATGTGTAATTATACTCTGATGAAATTTTGAATTTTATTTATCGCTTTAATAGCTTGGGGGTATAGAAGGGGGTGTCACAGAATCTCTTTATGCTCATGCTCAAGGAGCCTTGCTAGTTCAGTCGGTAATTCACAATCTTCCTCACCATCTTCTTCGGCTTGGTTAATTGGAATTCCAGAATTACAATGGATGTTTGCCATGTTGTTATCAATGTTTTTATTAGTTCTGCATGTTTATGAATATGTTCATAATGAGCTAATTTGAAAAGTGAAAAAGACTTTTGCCATTTTGTTTGTGAAAAAGAAATAAAGAAAGAAAATAGAGCATGATTTTGAACGCAAAAAAAAACTTTTATTTATTGATCACATAATATTGCAAAAGCGTGAGGCCCTTTACAAGCTATCCACTCGTCTCAGGCGAGGACGAGGGAACGAGAAAGCAAAATGCATTACATGTTATTTGGGAAAACCACAGGAATCACGGTAGATGTCCAATTGTTGAGCTTGAAACCCGGCAGACACTTGCGCACAAAGCTTGAAGTCTGATTACTGGGACCAGCATCATCAAGAGCTGCCACGATGTCACCCTGCTCGAAACCCGCGCTATTGAACTTGACCAAATTGCACTGCTTTGAACCATGTGAGCTACATTGTCGACCAGGACGGTAACCCAATCCAAAACGATTATGCTTCTCAAACCACATCAATCATATGCCCCCAGCCTGGCAATGTACCTCTCTCGATGGCCTCTTTAGCACTCTTAGCAGACGTTAAAGTCGATTGTGGTGATCTACTTTGAATAGTTAAAGCAGAGCTGACATCTTCGAATTCGAGACATTGCAACGGCACCTCAGTTATGCCTTCCTCGGTCTCGATATATCAGAAAGATGATAACTCGCTCACAATCAAATCCTCTTCACAACAGACGATGACAAGCTGATCATCAAACATGAACTTCAACTTCTGATGTAAAGTGGAGGTAACTGCCCCTGCAGCGTGAATCCACGGGAGACCCAGTAGGAAACTATACGCCAGATTGATATCCATCACTTGGAACGTAATGGTGAATAAATGCGGCCCAACATTGATGGGTAGGTCTACTTCTCCCATGACTTTCCTTCGAGAACCGTCAAATGCTCTAACAACTAAGCCACTTGGTCTCATCTCGCTTCACTTTGCCAGTAATTGACTAAATGTGCCTTTGGGCATCACATTGAGAGAAGAACCGGTATCTACTAGAACACGATATAATAGGATGTCTGTGCATGTTACAGATATGTGTAGCGCTTTATTGTGGGAAGTTCCTTCAGGAGGTAATTCTGATTCATTAAAGCCCAAATATCGACTTGCGGTTATGTTGGCCACTACATCATCAAACTCGACGACAAATATATCATGCATAACATGAGCACTATTTAAGACTTTCAACAAAGCTGATCAGTGCACGGGCGAGCTCATGAGCAAAGACAAGATAGAGATCCTTGAGGGAGTCTGCCCCAGCTGATCTACAATCTTAAAGTCACTTTTCTTGATCAACTTAAGGAACTCTTGATCATCAAGGGTCTCTTTGTTCTTCGAAACATCCTCAGATGGGACAATCGGCACTGGAATGGTAGTAGAAGATGCCCCTTATTGAACAACAGGGGTTGCAGATGCAGGTGTCTCCTTGTGAATAACAACAGTTGGAATTTGCACAGGCTTCGTAGTGACCTTTGGAGCGAACACTCGTCCACTACGAGTCATACCTCCAATGGCTGTAACATTTACGATCTCAGATTCCGCAAACCTTATCTCTTGACCTCTAGAAAACACAGTTGACCCATATCTCCAAGGTACCTCCTTATAATTCTGATACGGAAACGGCTCGGCGGACAAACAACGATGGGTTGCACCTTATTCTGTTTAGGGGATTCAATTGGAACCTTCCTATAGACGATGATGAACAGCTCGATAGCGGCAACTTCCTCAACCAGTTTAGACTTAGCAAATTACACTTCGCCTTGGTTCATCAAAATCTGGACACAACCCTTCAACTTTCGACACTGGTTGGGATTATCGTCACAAATCTGACATTTACCATGCAATCCTTTCAACAGCCCATGCTCATTCAACTTCTTGAAAACCACAGCCATCGGGGTCTTTACTTCGTCAACATCCATAATCAATTCAGCCCTTGAATTATTCTCGATCATGTTAATTGCAGGTCCACCGTGATTCGGCAACAGATTATTCTGAATGTTAGGTCCTTCCTCAGCGAAAGTCAGAACTTTCTTGTCAATGAGTTCCTGAACCTTGGTTTTGAACACAAAGCAATCTTTTGTTGCATGTCCTATGTATCCAGCATGATACGCACTGGACGCATTTGGATTATGCTTCAGGCCAAATGGAGGAATTGCAGGTGCAATCTGCTTGGGAACAATTTCCCCTTGGTGAACCAAGTAAGGAAACAATTCGGTGTATGACACCGGAATTCTGTCGAAATTCGGACGCTTGCGGTTTCCTTGATTGTTGTTGTTCTGTCGGTTTTGATTCTGCTGATTTTTGTTGTTCACTTGATTTTGTTGCTGATTCTGAGCATTATGAACTGGTTGCTGCGGATAATAATGATATGGAGGTTGTTGATACTGTGCAGCAGCAATGTATGGATATGGATAATATGGCATGAGTGCCACGGGAGCTTGATACTGAGGAGAAACTTGAGCTGTCACAGCGTTGGCTTCACTATCCTTTTTCTTAGACTGACTGTTCTAAGATTTTCTAGCGGCCGGATGCTGGGAAGCATCTCCAGGAATCTTTCCAGTCTTCAAACCGTTTTTGATCTGTTCACCAATCGTTATCACATCAGTGAAGTTCGATGAAGAACTACCCACCATTTTCTCGTAGTAGGATCCTTGCAAGGTGCCCATAGAGATGTCAACCAACTCGTTGTTAGAGAGAGCAGGTCGCACACGAGATTCCATCTCATGCCAACTTTGTGCATACTCCTTGAATGTTTCAGCTGAGCGCTGGGACTGATTCTGCAATTGCAATCTAGTAGGCGCCAGATCAAGATTGTATTTGTATTGTTTCACGAATGCTTCAATAGCTCTGATACGGTCTTCCAATAACTTGTAGTCAGCGGCCGGAGCGTGCAGTTGCGGAGTAGCAAACTGAGAAGGATACACCAAACCCGGGTTAACCATCTGACCAGCATTCTGACCCATCGAAACACCAAACGGATAATTCGGAGGAGGTACCATAGCAGCTGAGGAAGATGCCCCAGGATAGAACATCCCAGGATGAACATTCTGAACAGCAGTTTGAGCAGCTTGAGATGTGACTGGAACCTGGAAAGGAGGACCCCTATACACATGCTCTTCTTCATCAGGAGTTTCAATGTCAGCCAATACGGAAGTTTGATGAGTTTGAACCTAAAGGTTCTCAGGATCATCATTCACCACTGGAGGCGGGACTGGAGTAGGCATGGCCCATGGATATGCAGCAGTATTCCCATTTGGCATGGGCGCAACAAAAGGCTGATATGGTATGAAGGCACTGCCATTATTTGCAATCTGAGGAGTGTAATTCGGAGGCATACCCCAAGGAAAATCAGCGGGCATCTGGTTCAAACTGGATTGAGGATTTGTCGGATGAACAACAGGCCGATTCACAGGCTCAACTGGTACTTCAACAATAGCAGGAGAAGGAACAACAACAGCAGGAGTAGCCGTAACAACAGGAAAAGTAGTCACAATAGGAGTGACAACAGTTGCATCACTAGTGGTTGCAGCAGCAGCGGCATCCCTCTGGGCACAAAGGAGTTCCATAATGACATCCATGTTCGTCTGGAACTGATCCATCCGACCTTGGAATTGAGCCAGAGTTTCCTTGTAAGCAGCGTTCTCAGCTTCGAAGTCAGCCACGATTCTGGATTTGTTTGAGCGAGTAAAATACCGATGTTGAGTCGTCGTCTTGCTACAAGGAAGGTGGACAAGGATGAGCAACGGTTTCGGATGAAAGGACGTGCATATGTGGTGCAAATGAATGTATGATATGCATGCAAAAATAAAGTTTTAAATTCCAGGAATTCTTAAATTTATTTTTGTTGACGATATACATAAAGCGTATAAGTAAAGGCATAAAAGATAGAGTGAGCAAGAATCTTCAATCATTCAGCAATAAAGGAAAGAAGCATAAGTCGAATACAAGTCAAATATCTGCCTTTTGGGTTACAACAAAATCCGCATGGATTCTATCAAATACCACCCTACACACAGACAAGAAATGGAAAACATCCTAAGGAAGTTGGTGTGGCAATGCATCAACATATGCATCCCTCAACAACCCAGGTAGGTCCTCCAATGCATGCCCAGCAAATCTGGCTAGACGGTCATGCCTCTCACTCCAATACTTCGCATCCTTCATGAGGTTACGCAGCAAAGAATGGTTAGGTCCCTGAAGCACATCCTGAAGAAAGGCCTCTTTTTGATCTAGGAGGTTCTGCATATGACGGCTTTGATGCTCCCAATGAGTGCTCTCTGTGTTGAGCTGACTAATCTGCTCTTGGCTGGGTTGAAATTGAGAAAAGTCCTTTGCTAACTGATTAGCATGGTCTTGCTCGCTTTGCCATTTTGTCTTGAACTCTGATAACTTCCCTCGAAGCTCTTCAAGTTGCTTGTTGTAGCTCAACTCCTCTTTGTAGGCTTGATGATGGGCATCGACAAGTTGTCTCTCCTATGAAGCAAGTCCCTCGTAGGTGCTTTTCAAAGCATCACCCACCTTCCTACGCTTGTTTTGTTCAACCTCCACCTCTTTGAGCATGCGCTCGCACTTTTGACGGAGATCAATCTGTAAGCTATCCTTATCAGAAGTGACTCTATCAAGGTTGAGAAGAAGATTAGCATTCTCCTTCTCAACAATCAGCTTGAGTTGGTCGACCTCAGATGGAGGAACAATGGCAAGTTCAGGAGGCTTGGCATTCATGGAAGTCTCAGGAGAGAATGGCAACAAGATTTCTTTGCCGCGCTCTTTGACCCAAAGTGTGTAAGCTTCCTTGGCTACACAATTCTTCTTTCCTAAATTGGCTCTTCCTTCAAGATGAATCTGAGTCCAAGGGCACTAAACCTCTTCAACAAACCCATGTCATTAACCCTTTCATGAAAGATGAACTCCTCCACTACCTCAGGATCAGGCTTAGCAACCATAGGGTATCCCAACTGTCGGAAGGCCATTCTCGGATTATAGTTAATTCCACCCTTTGTACCCAAGAGAGGCATGTTGGAGAATTTCCCACAATGAAGAATGATCGGAATGTCGTCGAAGACTCGAGAATACCAAGAAATGTCATAAGCAGTAAGAGACATGATTCGCTGAGACCACTTGAGATTACCCTTATTCTCAACAAAGGGACCCTTCTGTGGAAGGTGAGACATGAACCATCGGTACAACAAAGGAGAGAAAAAGACAATGGTTCCCTTTTTCTTTTCATTCCTGGAATGAATAGAATGGTAGGTATTAGCAAGAAGTGTCGGAACAAGGTTCTTGGACAAGAAGATACTGATGGCAGCCTGATCTACGAAATCCTCCATGTTCGGAAACAAGACAATCCCATATATTAGCAAAGCAAGAACGACGTTGAAAGCCTTCCAGTGTCCATCCTTAGCAAAAGAAGTGGCCTTGTCAACCAAGAACTTCGAAGCGAACCCTCGAATACCTTTCCCTTTGGTCTTGAGATTATCCTCCACATCCTTCTTACTAATGCAAAGCGCATCAGCAATAAGATGAAACTTCGGACAACCGCTAGTGTAAACATAAGGAACCTGCTTCTTGATCTCAACCCCCAGAATGTAAGCATACTCCTTGAGTGTAGGTACTAGCTGATAATCCTGAAATGTGAAGCACCTATATGGCGGATTGTAGAACTGAACCAGAGTGTGAATAGCAGTGATGTTGACTTTACTGTTGAGGATGGTTAACAGATTGCCATAAGTATCTATGAAAACCCCTCTGTGATCTCCAACCAACAAAGATACCAAACCTCTCAAAATACCCAGCTTAGGCTCCACAAACTTGTAACTGAAGATGCCACGACAACCAGTACTCATCTCTATGATAATACCAACAAAAGATAAGTCCTCGAAAACCTGGAAATGCACATGCAAAAATTAATTTACATGATGAAATGATATGCAACACAACAACAAGAAGCCAACACTGTCCGAATAATCAAGTCTGAACTGTCCAGATATCTGCATATAATTCTATGTCAGTGCAACCTAATTTGATGTGTCGGTGAAGAAATCTGGCGTGTGTGAGAGAACAAGGGTATGAAGTGGCTTGTTTTCCTGGAAAAACCCATCCCCCTCACAGGTGTAATCTAGACGCAACAAGGTGGTCCCTAGAAAGGTCGCCCAAACCATAGGACTCAGAGTGAAAATCCCCCGCCGCAGTGAATTCTCATAGGACGGAAGTATTCTCAAGCGAATCATGATATGGGATGTTGCTCTCGTGATACGCGCAAAAAGCAGGCCTCACGGCTATCCACGTTCTAGCCTATGTGTATACTAGGCCCGGTGTTCGAATCTTTCTCTACAATAATATCTAACCATCCCAACAACAGCAGAAAATAGCAGATATCCAGAATATGCAGCATATGAATATTCAAAGCAGTAAAGAAATGCAGTAAATAATCATAAAGCTAAAGCAAGTAAAATAAAGCGAGTAAAGATAAAGCTAGTAAAGTGCAAAAGATAAACACCCAAGCAAGCAAGAAAAACAAACAAAACTAGGCGAGACCCCAACCTGCAAGTGCAAGGACTCCCCAGCAAAGTCACCAGCTGAAGATGGCTGGTTTATACCTGAGTGAATCACACACTCAAAGATAACACAGAGTCGGCACCTAACTTTATTTAGTCTCGAAGGACATGGAAAATATCGATAAAACCCAAGGGGAAGAGAAACGGGAACGGGGGTCGGTTATGCGAAAGGAAGGTACTAGCACCTAACGCATCCGTCGTACTCGACGGGAACCATTTCGCTTGCTTCTAGGCTTGGATGGGTTATCTATCTAAAGGCTTCAAGCTAAAAGAAGAAGAGAAAAAAGAAAGGGTAAAAAGAAGAAAAGAAAGAAAGTGCTCGCGGAGGATTGGGGCCCTCGTGCCTACGTACCCTCATAGTGCAATGAGGAAATCAGAGCGTCGTAGTTCAAAGGAACCAGGGAACAAAAAAGAATGGAAGAAAGGGAGAAGGAAAGAAGGGTGGAAGTGTGCTCGCCAAGATTATCGCAATCTCGTGCCTACGTATCATACATTCAAAAGAATGCAGAATCAAAACTTCCGTAGTTCGGGGAACCAAACGGAAAACAAAACAAGAAAGAGATAGGTGGTATCAAAAACCAAGGGCAAGAGTGAAAGAAAACTCTACTGGGGAAAACCTGAACAGTAAGAGTGATTGCACGAGAAACTAGAAAAGGAATGGTGTCAAAACCAAGAATGAAAAAAAAACTCCGCTGGGGATAAAGGAAGCATTGGTTTTAACAGACAGACTGTGATAAACCAAAAGAGAGAGTGTCGAACCAAGGGAAGGTGTTTGACTCTGAGGGGACATCGGTATGTTAACTGATAAACAGTGGTTAACCGAGGAAACAAGGATTGCAACTCTATGGGGATAGAGAAGCATTGGTTTTAACAGAGAAAACTGTGATTAACCAGAAGAACGGGTGTAGGACCGATCGAAGGTCGTAACCCAAAAGGGGTGTTGGTATTGACTGAACAAACAACAATTGACCAAAGAAGAAGGGTATTGAACCAAACAAGGTTGCTAACCGCTGTGGTTCGGTTTTTAATAGAACACTGTGATTAACCGAGAAAAACGAGTGATTAACCAAGAGGAGGTGATTAACTCAAAAGGGGTTCAGTATTTTAACAGACAGGCTGTGGTTAATTGAAGAAACGGGTGATTAACCGAGAGAAGGGGATTAACCCAAGGAACTCGGTATGTTAACAGACGGATTGTGGTTAACTGAGAAGGAGTACAAACATTGGTGTTTTAACTGACAGACAGTGATTAACCAAACAAAAGGAGAAGAACAAAAAAAAGGTTGCGAACTCCGCAAGGGTTTCGGTATTTAACAGGAAGACTGTTATTAACTGAAAGGAAAGGAATTGAGACTCTTCTGGGGGATCAAAAGACCATGATTGACCACAAGAAAAGAATAGGGTATTGAAACAAAGACAGTTTGCTAACCCAAGAAACAAAGGATCTTAACCAAGAAGGTGATTGATCAAAAGGGAGATCGAAAGAGATATGAGTGATCAAGGATCGACCCGACAGGGGAGAGAAAACACACTACCGCCTGGAGATAAAGATGACTAAGCCAAGCACAAGGTCATTCGTCCCCTACCTGAAGTAGTCAGAATGAGAGTAGGAATTCTCCCTTCTCATTCCTTCTCTAACACACAGGGTGTAATGCAGAAGTTGAAACGGGCAGCACAACAACTCCAAGTTGTACAGTGCTCTGCGTGGTAAAACGGACAGCGTAACAACTCCAATTTGTACAGTGCTCCGATGTAGGGCGTAGCGCGAAACTCCAACTCCACGGGGGATCGAGAGAAAAAGCTCTAAAGGAAGCCTAAAGAGAGGGAAGGGGAAGATCAATTAATCGAAACATGGTTTCGATCAATTAATCAAAGGGAAATGCCATGCTAACAATTTTCCAAAAAGAGTGGAAAATCATTAAAGCAAAGGGTGTGAATTATTGATTATACAAGATTAAGCTCATCCATGAAGAATGATTTTAATGCAAAACCAAGAAAGAGAGTACAAAACAGTACCAAATGATCAACAAATATGCAACACAAAGTCACGTTATGTGATCAAAGAGAAATGCAAGAATGATTATATTCACATGATGCCAAAAATATGAACAATTTGAATAATCGAAAGTGTGCAACAAAAGTTCATGAATAAGCTTCAAACAGAAGTTAAATGACACTTAAAACATCCATAAAATCAAGCATGACAATCAATGGAAGTTAAAATGAAGAAAGCATGGCAAACACACTTGAAAATGCAAGAAAATGGCCTCCTGGTTCAGTGTTAATCGATTAACACTATTGCACTACAAAGTGTTAATCGATTAACACTTGAAAAAGTGCAAAAAACACTGGTTAATCGATTAACACTATTGCACTGCAAAGTGTTAATCGATTAACACTGGACAGGAAGCAGAAAATCAGTTTTGAAAAGTGCTTTTGGCCAACTTTTTGATTATGCAATCACTCCAATGCTAGGGCAAACAATTATGCACGAAAAATCAAGTTTAGAAGCAGCAAATGATCAACAATATAATCAATTAAACAATCAAGATCATGGATCAAGCAATGGCATAATCAATTCACATGCAAAAAACATCGAAACTACATCGTGAATGATACGAAAACGGTCGAAACAGTCAAATGAATGAGATCCACCAACCTACAAGGCTGAGATGTGCCTTGGTAAATGTTGCAATGTGATCTTGATGAAGATAATCAAAGAAACCCGGAGGAATCTTCAATTATAGCCGAAACGTATCGAAACCGATCAAATCGCGACGAAAACTCCAAAATGAGAATATCACCGAAGAAGCTTGAATCAATCATTTGAGATGAATCCAAAAGCTACTGGAACTCCACAAAAACCAGTATAATGGCATGACAATGAAGGTTAAGCTCAAGAAAAAAGTACTTTCAAGGTGAAAGTAGCTTTTTCTTCAATGGAGACTTTAGGAGCTTTAGTGAGGTTTTGGAAGAGAATTGAGATGAAGATGATGATGTAGCAGAAAAAATCAGAGAGAATGTGAGAGAATTGAGAGTAAAATGTGTATAATGGTTGAGAAATTATGGATGAAAATGGTGGAGGAATTGAAAAATGGTGAAGCTTTGTTTATATAGACTTTAGGTTTGGAGTATGAGAGGTTTGGAATTTGGTTTGGACTTAGCTTTGGGTTTGGAACTAGGCTAGGAGTTAGTTGGGCTTGACTCTCCGAGTCAAGGCGGTTAACTTGGTTAGTTAGGACCAACTCGGTAACAATCCCAAGGTGAACTCCAACATCGAAAGATCCACATTACTTGGAAAACAAGGAACATATTGCACTTAATTTGAAGTGAAGCATTAGAATAAATGCACTTGGAATGAATTGAATAGCCTTGAAATGTCCAGAGATGTCTAGAATATTCCACATGCTGCTAGAGTACTGTAGAATCTAAGACCAAAGTGTGTACAAAGGTGCTGTCATGAAAAAGCAGCAGATTGTGCCTATTCTGCCTGTGTTAATCGATTAACACAATTGCACTGCAAATGGTTAATCGATTAACCAGGCAAAAATATGCCCAATTTGCCTAAAAAGAGGTGTTTTGGTCCCGACTTCGATTTTCCACTTCTTGTATTGATGAATAGGCATAGAAACCTTCATTTTGTGCTTGTCTTGATGATGTGATGACCTTGTGAGGATATGATTAATCGGTCTTAGAAAACCTGAATATTCCTGCAACAAGAAACACTTAGAGAAAAATGCGAATGCGTGTGCCGACGATGCGAATGCTTATGCTCATGCAAAAAGGCAAAAAGGGAGGTCAAATTTTGGGTTACGATAATATGAAGTAGTCCTTTGAAACTATCTAGGGTGTACTTAGTCGGAACCACCCGCTGAGCCTTTGGTTTCGATTGCTGACGAAAGATCTTTATAGAATTCCCACAGACGAACCAGTCTGGAATTGGAGGGGCAAGTACCACTCCAAAGTCAGCAGATGACAGTCGAGGAAAATTGGGAGGAAACATATTGAAAGCCATTTCGTAGCATTTTTTAGGAGGAATGTACGAAGGTATCTTTAAGTTCTCCATTTTCTTAAAAAAAAATTCCTTCAAAGCAACATCAGCCTCGCGGACGGTTCGACTAAGATCATCTGGGCGATAAATAGTTTCAAAGAATTTTTGGAATGACTGGATTTCCTTGATATGTGTAGAATTACCTTTTTTGGTTTTCTCCTGCACAGAGAGAAAAGCTTCGTCAATCAGCTGTGTGAAGGAAGCAACTTCAAAAGACTTTTCAGTGTAGTACTTCGACCACCACTGGTAAAATTCTGAAGTGCAGAGGTAATTGGGCTCAAAATCGACTGGAGAGAGGAACGCTTTGTATGCATAGAGAGTCATTTGTACTGCAGCCATCTCTCTAGTGTAGCTGGTGTGGTGGAGAAGGAGATGTCCTTTCTTCTCGTACAAGCATTTTGGAAGGGTTTGAACCAAACCAAACTGGCGAGCAACCAAGTTAGGTTGATAGGCAATCAAAGAGACTTGACCTCTTCCCAGATTAAGTCGAAGGGTCATAAGTCAAGGAATCAGAAAAGCCTCCCAGATCAGGTATGATTCTTCTTCTAGGGTTTTGTCAGAGGTGGGGAAAGGCCTAGTGAACCACTCAGGGCCATGTTTCCTTTAGCAAAAGGGACCATGTTTGAGGTAAACTCATGGCGCTTGGCGAACATCTTGATAAAACTAAGAAATGTTTGCCTGAGCAATTGACCCTCTTCGGTAGGGGTTAGATGTACTAAGCGGGTCCCTTCGACTCGTTGCTCTTTGATTTCTTTGGCTTCCTCTTCGGCAGATCCTTTGTTTGGAAGACTGGCTTCAAAAGAAGCATTCAGCCAAAGTTGAAGGAGCCAGAAGGGCCCTGATAGTAGTAGTTTTCCTCCTGCAGCTAGCCCTTTGAGTTGAGCGACACCTTCACTTAGGGACTCAAAGAGGTGCCCTAGAATCATCTCACTTAGACAAACATCTCGACCAGAGTGAAGTTGGGTGGCAAGTGTGAGAAATTTTCTGGCTACTTGCAAGGATTTTAAGCAAAACACGCAGTGTGACAGCCAGACAGTCAAAAAAGCTATATGTTCTCGATCAGTAACATCAGTTGTTTTGGGGTCATAATAGTGTTTGATAAAGTTTATATACGTAGGCTTGGCAGATGCAAAACCTATTTGGTCTTCAGAATTCAATTCTGGGTCATAAGGCTTCCCAATTGGTTTCAGCCCAGTGATGGAGGCTACATCAAATAACGTCGGGGTCATCATCCCACAAGGGAGGTGAAAGGTATAATGGGTGTTGTCCCAGAATTAAAGGGAGGAGACTAGCATTGTCGTATAATACGTGGGTCCTATTTTCGACAGCATGATAAGGTCATAGATTCCTAAGTCTTTCCAAGCTTGGGCCTTAACCTTTTCTATTTTTGTTAACCAGCTCAAATAAAGATCATAATCTTTGAACGATGGAGTTGCCCTAAAGATCCTAGATCCATCATTCATGTACCGTAAATCTAAGTTGTTGAGGGCTACAACATCAGGAGTATTGGTCTCTACCTTAGACTTGTTAGCTTGACCTATGGGTTTTGTTTTATGGTAGGAGGTGAAATATTCGCTAAGCTTCTGAAAATCAGTATCTAGAGCAGATAAAGGGCCAGATAACGCATGTGGCTTACCAGAAACGAGAATAGGGATCAAAACCTGAGATTCTTAGATACACCTCTTCTCCTTCTCAAGCGATTCTAGGATGCATTGCAGGTTCTTCACTATCTTGGGCCCAACAAGCGTAGAAAAGGAAAGAAGCTGAGAGTGGGTCTTCGGCTCCTTTGGTTTTTGGATTTTCTTAGAGTCTTTGATGTTGGAGGTTGAAGATGCCATGGTTGAAGAACAAGAGATTTTGGTTTTGTTTTTCTGAGAAGTTGAGAAAGAAAGCAAAGAGTTTGGAAGCGTAAAAAAGAAAAAATGGTTTAGGGAGAAAATATTTAAAAGCTACGGAAGATCAATAGACCTCAAATCAGCAATAAATGACTAATGCTGTAGTGGGACATGTGTCTCGTTAGGGATGATAGATGGGACGGTGGCAGTTACTACCTATACCCCACTATTTCCTAGGTTTTAGGAGGTAATGATGGTTAGTGATTTGGTGCGCTTTGAGGGAAGATTTTTTCAGGGATTGTCATGATAACCACGACGTCATATAATGGTTCAAAAGAAACTGAACATTTGGAACGTGGGAGTTCTAATTGTATCAATATCCATGTAAGTTGGGAATAAGGCGTCGAATGCTATTATCAAAAAATGACCTTTTCTCCAGCAATGTCGAAAAAGACATTTTTGGGGGGAAATTTGTTGGTTCCTAATTTCGACGCCTGATGTTGGGATAAGAGTCTCTCCTAAGAGAGAGAATATTTGAAGTATTTATTAGGTTTCGACAGGGATGTGACTATAAGAAGATCTAGTTAAAAGCCATCTTTCTGCTGAGAAGAGAAGACTTAAAAAACTTAGAAATATTTCTAAGAGTTTGGAAGAGTTTTCAACCGAAGACTAGGAAGTGTCGTTCGACGCGAAGGTTTGAAATTCAAATAAAGGAGGGAATTTTGATTTTGAAAGGAAGACGTGTGGAATGCATCTAAGGGGCGAAGGCATCCTGAATGCCATTTGTCTTCGTTAGAAACGGTGACCGTTGTTGACAGTTATTTCGACTGTATATAAATAGGGAGTCATAGTGTTAGATTTCCGTGTGTGTATTCAAAATTTGTACAAGTTACTCAAAAATACTCAAAGTACCGTGTGAGAGAAAAGAGTTATCACGTTTGAAAAACACCAGTTTTATTCTTTACATTTCAATGAAATTTTAAGTTATTTACATACAGTTGTTCTACATTTATGCAATTTACTTCTGCACGTTTATTACATTTTTGTTATTTCTTTAAAAGAACAAAACTTATCATTTTCATTCAAATCATATTAATTTATAAAAAAAATGATGAACATAATGAATAAAAGGTTTGATTTCTATACATGTTGTCAAAACTCTTGAAGCACATTCTCCTAGGATTTGTATGGTCGATCCTGCAAGTAAACTAATTTTTTACAAATTAGGAGACCAGCGGTTATTTGCTAATTTTCAAGGCAAACAGTAGGTTCTTAGCTTTTCTCACTAATAATTTATGGATTGTTGTGATTTCTGTGATTTTTTGGGCGTTTCTGGAAATTTAAGGGTTAGGGTTCGTCTGGGAGAGTTAGGGTTCTTCGTTGAACCCTTAGGGTTCATAGGGTTCGTGAGTGCTGCTGGGGTTTGGTTGAAGGTAGGGTTAGGGTTCTTCCCAAGAACCCTAGGGTTCTTAGGGTTCATCTTGAACCCTGAAGACCCGTATGAAGATCTGGGTTTGAGAGGGGGTTAGGGTTCTTGAAGTTGAATTTTCCGGCTGAATATTAACCGGAATCTGGGTTTAATGGAGGTTTTGGGGGCGGGGCGTGTAACACCCCAAATTTGTAAGAATATTTATTTAAATATAATATTCGTGATTTTTGGTGAATTTTGGTGGTTTGGGCTATGCGTGGAATTTTGTTGAGTTTTGGTTATTTATTTAAATAATAGTATTTAATATGGAATATATTGCATTATTAATAATTTAAATAATATTAGAGGAATTCAGGGTAAGATGGACTTTTGAGGAAGATTAGTGAGGGTAATATGGGGAAAGCCCAATTTAGAGACCCAAGGTTTAGGTTTATCAAAAAGGAGAATTTGAGAGGAATAGGTCTCATTTTG
The DNA here is from genome assembly GCA_022829125.1 of Lathyrus tuberosus. NCBI lineage: Eukaryota > Viridiplantae > Streptophyta > Magnoliopsida > Fabales > Fabaceae > Lathyrus > Lathyrus tuberosus. The sequence goes on along the minus strand of JALAZF010000104.1, from coordinate 2,104,601 downwards.
TTAGACCGTGAAAAGAAGGAGAAAGGCGAGAGCTCTGAGGAAAAAGGGAAAGGCGAGGATTCGAGAAGGTTTTCAAAGACTCAATAGAGAGAGCTCTGAATCGACAATCTAAGGTATGGGGAGTATTGCCTTTCATTGTTTTCAATATAGGAATTCGATGTGTTTAAAGCTGATTTTGAGGTTTATGAGGGTTTGTGGGTTTATGAGTAAATTGGTGATTTAGGCGTTGTTTTTGTGGATTGATGATGAATATGAAGGATGGAATTGATTAGGATAAAAGTAGGCCTTCAAGGCTAAACCTTCTATTGATGATATGTGGGATCTTGTATGGGGAAGGGATTTATGAGGTTTATGAGAATCTTGAGATTTTGTGAAGGTTTAGGTGATTTTGAGGTTTAGATAGTGTAATGAATCGACCTAATAGTCGTAGGTTTTGTGCCGTTGATTGCCGCAATACCTTAGGAATGTTTTGGGGATGTTTTTGGGGGTAAATATGGGTGGAATCGTAGGAGGTTTTGGGTCTGATATGCTACTGATGCGTAGCAGCGATTACAGGAATCGCAAGTTTGCAAAGCGAATGATTCACTCGAAAAATGAACACTCGCCCCAGACTCGTACGGCGAGTTTACCAACGAGTGACTTTGCAAGGCGAATGAGAGTGGCGAGGAGGACAGAAGGAGGTTCTCTGGTTTCTGTGTGGAATTGGGGGTTCGCTGGAGTTCGCAAAGCGAACTTTGTAGCGAACGTCTGTATTTCGCGAATTTATTTTGTGATATCTGTGTTGTCTTGATGTTTTGGGCTGTGATTATTCTGATGATTTACAATGATGTTATTGATGATTATATGATGATGATTTCGTGATGTTTTGATGATTAATTAATGATATGAATTACCGTGATGTATATTGATGATTATGAGCTGTGTATATTTGATGTTTAATGATTAATTGATGATATGAATTGCCATGAGTATATTAACGATTGTGAGCTGTGTGTATTTGATGTTTGATGATTAAATGATGATATGAATTACCATGGGTTATATTGATGATTATGAGATGATGTTTTATGATGTTTTGGTGAATAAATGACGATATGAGTAATATGAGATTTTGATGAATGATGATGCACGTAATGACTTTTATTGGTGATGATGATTATGACGTTGTGCATCATGCATTCATAGCATTTCAGTGATGATGTTAGACTTTGGTCTATTGTGGCTTCCATCCCATTGTGTGGATGTGAGGTGGTTTATGACGTGCTCCGGTTCTTGTTTGGAACCGATCCTAATGACGGGGATCTTTGGAGGGTGATGGCCTAAGTGTCCATCGACTGTGACGATTGGTACCACATGCATGAGAATTGTTGTGCATTGCATTTATGTGGCATTATTGATGTGATTTTATGATGTTGTGACTATTGATCCTTTTGATGACTCTGATGAGTTGTTTATGATTATGACGCCATTTTATGCATATCTTGTTTTTATATTGATTATAATGAATTGTGATTACTCACCCTGCCTGTTTGAATGTTGCCTCCACGTGGGTAACATGCAGGTGATCAGAATTATCCGTGGATGCCTTCGAGGACTTTTGGAGTTTATTTTGCTTTTGGTCGATGTAGATGGTCTTGCTCTGATAGTGTAACATCGGGTTGGGTTGTTGAGTCGATCCATTGTTGTGTTGTTATTTTGTTGTTATTTGATGACTATGGTTTTATTTAAAAAAACCTTTTTATGTTGGATTATTGTGGTTATGGTGGTTCCGCTGCTGTTTGATGGTTTTTGAATTATTCTGATAAAAACCCATTGTTTACGGAGCAATTTTGTTTAATTGAATTTATTGAGAAATGTGCACCCTTTGAGGTGGTTCTGATTTTACTCTGATATTTGATTTAATCTGCTGCAATATTTGTGGGGTAGAAAAAGGTGTTACAGGGCGCGGTGGCCGGAGGCCAAATCGGCGAAGGAGAAGAGAAGAGATAGGAGAGATCGTTTGGAATAGAGAGAGACGGAGAAAGATAGAGAGAGAGAGAGAGAAATAAGAAGGGAGCAATAAGAGGGGTTGAAGAGAGAAAGGATTAAATACTCTCTCGGGCGCCTCCTCTGATGATAGCCACGTGGTAGCATAAAGGTCCTAGGATGGGGATAATTTGACTGGCTCTGTGGGAGCACCCTGTCGCTCCCGGGATTTTCATCCTAGTACAAACGCGAAAGTGGCACCAAAACAGAGTCGCCAGCAATGTGTATTTATCCCAAGAGAGGGAAAGGAAACACCGCGTAAACCTGAAGAGAAGGAAAGAGCATGGTCTTGCGACCAAGAGAAATGGGTTCGGGAGTCGGTTACGCGAGAGGAAGGTATTAGCACCCCCTCGCGTCCATCGTACCCGATGGGATCCACGCTTGCTTGTCTCGATCAAAGGGTGATGGAAAAGAATACTGGAAAAGGAACGAAAAGAGAACTGGAAAAGGGACGAGAAACAAATGTAGGGAAAATAAAAGAAGTGCTCGCATGGGCCCTACCCCACTGCCTACGTATCTCATCGGGAACATGAGAATTAGAGCGACGTAGTTCCCCTCACTAGGGATGGATTGTCTGTGTTTTTTAGAGAACGGCTTACGTCCTAGCTCAGGTGTTGCAGGCTCGCTGGTCCGAGTGCGTTACCATCTTGCAAGAGAACGAGTAGAAGCGCGTTCGTGCGTTGAGAATGAATGAGATGAGAAAATAATTCCCGAAGGAAAGACGTTATTGTTTGTTTTTGTCTTTTAGAAGGAAGTGTTTTGGATTTGTTTGCATACGACAGTGTATCTGGATCTTAGTCATTGGAATGTGTACCTTCTCACATTCCAAGATGGAATGGGTAAGAAAGCACACTAAGGGTGCAGAAGACCCTCACACTTAGTTCCAATTATCAAGGTTCAAACACACTAGCATACTTGTGTTTATTAAGTGTTTTGTTGATTATGAAGTGAAGAAGTGTTTTTTATTATTTGCACCTTCAACAAGTATTGCATTTAAGTCCCTCATACAAGATCAAATATGTAACACATTGACCTAAGATGGGCCATATGCTACACATCTTAAGATTATAAGAGAAGACCCCTTATAATCTTTTCTTCATATGAAAGGCCTAAATGCAATAAATGCCTACCTTTATTAGATATTTTGAATTTTCTTTGAGATGAGAAAAGAGACTCAAGGGAGGATAAAGGTAAAAATCTATATGGACTAAGACTCAATCCTAATTGATTAGTTAAGGGAGTGATCCTAAGGTTTGTGAGGTTTCAACCTAAAGTCTAAAGAAAGAAAGAATTAAACAATTCACTTCCAAAGTAGAAGATGAATTGTAATTCAAAAAGGGAAAATAATGAGTTATTAAAAGAAAGCACATAAGTGCTTAGCAAAACACAAAATGGAATTGTAAAAGAGAAAGGATAGAAGTTGAATGTGGATTCCTTATCCACACTCAATTGAAACTTACCGAAGCCCCTACATGGTTAGTAACCATGTATAAGAAGTATATGAAGTAAAAGAACATGTAATGCATCATAAAACTCACAAGAATTCAATGAGAAAACAAATCCTAGAACCACAACCAGAATGGGCATCATATGGAAACCAATGGTTATTATCATACAAGTGCAAGTGAATAAGCAACCATCATCACCCATTAGCATTTAAACATGTTACAAGAAGAAAGGGGTAGATGAAAGATGGAAAGAAATGAAGAGGACATGCATAAATGGAACATGTAAATCAACAACCAGAATTGAAACTAAATGGAAAATGGTTTATAAACATCTCAAAAGTATTTATGAGGTAACTTCAAGACATTCAAGAAGTAATATAAGAAGAATTGAAATGAAAGTTCAAAAAGAAAGGGCAAACAATACATGTTAATGATGCACAAAGTTCAAATTGAAATGAACATGTAAAGATGACCTATAATGTGTATCAAAGACCTATAATATCATATGAATGGCTCATAACATATGCAAATGCTCATACAAATGTGCACAAAAGAATTCATGTAAACATGCACTAAAGTTGTAATGACATGCCATGGATTATACATCCAATGTGATGCATCAAACAAAGACCAAATGGATTCATGAAAATTATGCCAACATATCATTGGAATGCCTAGGTCAGAAATGCATCATACATCAAGATAGTATGTAAAAATTCAGAGCAAAATGACTTCAAACAAAGCAATTAGGTCAAATTGAAACATCATGCAAAGTGGTGCAAATATAGGCATCAAGACATATGATAAAGTGACCTAGAAAATCAAACAAAAATCATCTAACATGCTTCAATGTATTAGTGAATCAATGCAAAAAGAGTCATGTCAAAATAGTTGGTAATGAGCAAGAACAAAATTAAACAAATTCATGTATCATGCTTAGAATGCATCTAAGTGGAAATTCAAAGAAAATTATGGAACAGGGGCAAAAAGGTCATAAAATCAGAAAATAAAATCATGAAAAATTTCCTAAATGTTTTAAGAATACACATGAATTTTTGTAGAATTTTCCAATATGTTTTGGTATTTTTAAAAATTAATTATGAATCGTGTAGCAAAAATGAGAAATAAAATGAAATGGAACTAAAGAAGGGGGTGCATGCATAGCAAATTAACAGTTCAAAATCATTGGGCCTTGAAAACATGGGGTGTGGATATCAATCTGGCTTAGGTCCAGTAAGCACGCAAAACACCATAACTAGCGTGTACCATCAGTCAACCATTTTGACTCACTCACAACCATCAGATTAGGTCAGGTCAATGTAAAAGTCAAGGTAATCAAATCAAGCATCTCACATTGCTAGTACACACTAATAACCATGTACACACGCGCATGCTAATCATCAGATGGAAAAAATGAAGCACGTGACACACACCCTCTCCATTTATTCGCTGGCACCACCACCACCCTTGGATCAAAACAAATCAACGGACACGATTTAATCTGGCATATAAACCCTAATGAAACCTCACCGGCCGGAGAGGGACCTCCGGTCACCTTCTCCGGCCACTCTCCGGCACTGCAATCAATCAAACATTCCAGAAATTTATGCAATACACATCAAAATGTTCAGGAAGTCACATAGATCATGAATCTAGGCTTATTTTTCACAAACAACACACAAACAGAGAGAATCGAAGCAATGAAATTAGCCCTAGGTTTTGGATCTAAGCTTCTAAGAAGCTCTATCAACTAACCGGTTTCATATAGCTCCTAATAAGCTCAAATAACACATCAACCAGTTAAAATAACATCAAATCGTGCAAGCAAAGTTTGAGAACTTTTGGAACCTGAAACTTGAAGATCTTTGGATTTTTGAGAAAACCAGAGATGAGAACTTGTTCTTGAACTTCTAGAACTTCAATTTGAGCAAAATAAATGTTATTTGATCTTGAGAATAAGAGGAAATCTGAATCTGAAATTGGAGATAACTGTGCTATTCCATGCTTCAGTGATGTCTTCTTGCTTGATTGTGAAGGTTGAAGAAGAACTTGAGGAGTTCGTGCAGGTAGAGAGAAAATTCAGAGAGAAAGTTGAGAGTGCTTTTGGAGTGAGAGTGAAACAATCAGAATCTCCCTTTCCAAATCTGTTAGAATTGTTTATATAGGCGTGGTTATGATTTGACCCTGGTGGTTGATGGTTAGAACTACAGTTAACTGAGTTAGTTAACTGAGTTTGAGTTAACAGAATGAGTCATGACAGTTAGTGACACGAGTTGGAGAGGTTTTGTTTTAGTGTGGAAGAGCTCATGGTCACTTATGGTGAGGATAATGGTGAGGTGGTGTTATGCAGCAGTAGCTTGTGGTGGAAGTTTCGCAAGTTTCCCTTCTCATGTAAGAAGTAACAAAGTGGAAGCACGTGCAAGAATGTTTGGGCAAATGAGGAAAAGAAAACAGCTGGTGATGGTGAAGTGTTTGTGGTGTGACTGAACCAAAACAAAGTGTAAACTGCTACACATGACAGTCAATGCCTCAATGCAGATGGTGATGTTTGAACATGGATTTCTTTATGACCAAGGCACGAAAATGAATCATCTTGGTGTCAATGGATTGAGGAAGCATCATAGGACAATTTTGGTGTTGGACTTGAGTTGAAAAGGTACCTCAAACATGTCTAAAAATCATCATAAACAGATGGAAAAACGACTGGTGCATGGGCGAGCAATTTGTGGCATGGCATGGCAAGGTGTGCATGGCATGGATTTTCAGTTGTGTTGACCAATCTTTGAGCTATCATAACTCCTTGTCCTTTGATCAAATGAAAAAATCATGAACATCAATCTTGAAGATCTCACATAGGGGAACAACTTTGATGTTGCAAGATTTTTCATTTGAACCCTTTAACCATGAGTAAAATGAGTGGACATTTGGCCCACCACATGTTTGTTAAAATGACTGCGCGCGTGCCCTGAAAATCTTGGTCATGACCTAGTTTTGAACCTACTTTGCTCAAACTTTGATCAATCATATCTCCCTCATTTTTTATCCAATGGAGATGTTCCACACATGGATTTGAAGCTTAAAGCAAGGCCTTTCATTGAGGCAGAGCGGAATTTTCATTTGGTACTCCAAATTTGAATGGCCTTGGTTCAAATTCTGATGCAAAATGGCCAAAACTTGCTATTTTTAGTAACCCTTCCTCTTCCAAAAATGGCAACTTTCCACATCTTGATTTTTTCATGATTCCTTTGGAGTTTCTTGACCAAATTTTGTACATTGGACATATGTAACATGAATTTCATGCATTTGGCCTCAAAAAGTCAAGAGTTGACTTTTTCCTCTGATTATTTGACTTGGCCCCAAATTCCCTGATTTTTTATCTTTCTTCCAATTGAAACACTTCCAAAACCAATTGAGAGGCAATTTTCCATACACATACACTTAAGAACATGTAGAATATCATGACAACAAGCTTTGTCCAAAAAATCAGAGATATCCTGATTTTATTAGAAACCCTAATTTTGACCCTCTCTGGTTAGGAGGAAATTGCACATCTTCCAAATCCAAATTCCTCAGAGTATGTTGTGTATCCTCTTAAAGGATGATGAGAAATGCCACTTGAGAATGATTTTGAATCAATGAGCTATCTCTTTTGAGGGTTTTCCTTCAATTTTTGAACCTCTTGCATAGTGAAAGATGTAGTGCTTCAATCTCCCATTGAATCTCACTTCCTTGAGGTTTTGGAAGATCAATTGAGATAGTATGAGACATGAGAGACCTCTTGGCTTGCCTAGAGCCAACTTGATTGACCTTTTTGTGCTTTGAATGATTCCTTGATTGTCCACCTTCCACCTGATCACATGCCCTGATGGTAAGAAGGATGCCATGCTTCATTTTTCTATGTTAAATGCAATGTAATGTTAATGAGGTGGATATGATATGATAAATGATAATGCCATGCTATGATGACAAAAGGGGAGAGCAAATTTTGGGGTATTACAGCTGCCCCTATTCAAGCGCTGTAGACCTGAATGCCTGAAAGCAAATGCTTTCGGACTTTCAAGGTATATAGTGATTGAATACCAAAAATAACCAAAAATTTGCTCTGGGTGATGAAGAAGAAAAGGGATATAAACCCAACGAGACTGCTGGATTGAATCTTCGATGAAACGTCGGAGAGATCTGTCTTTTGAACGATGCCAGACGACTACTGGCTTGCCACGCTGATGGTGGACTTTAATACTGTCTTTTATGCAATTCCAGACGACTACTGGCCTGCCACACTACTGGTGGACTTTGGAAATGTCTTTTTGAACGACGCCAGACGACTACTGGCTTGCCACACTACTGGTGGACTTTAATAATGTCTTTTATGCAATTCCAGACGACTACTGGCCTGCCACACTACTGGTGGACTTTGATAATGTCTTTTATGCAATTCCAGACGACTACTGGCTTGCCACACTACTGGTGGACTTTAATAATGTCTTTTATGCAATTCCAGACGACTACTGGCCTGCCACACTACTGGTGGACTTTGATAATGTCTTTTATGCAATTCCAGACGACTACTGGCCTGCCACACTACTGGTGGACTTTGCAGCTTCGTGCCACCCGAAGATGGACTTTTGCCAATCCACTGTTGGACTTTTGCCACCCGAAGACGGACTTTTGCCAATCCACTGTTGGACTTTTAGCTGCTTTGCCACCCGAAGATGGACTTTTGCCAATCCACTGTTGGACTTTTAGAATATGCCACCCTTAGATGGACCTTTCGCCAATCCACTGTTGGACTTTTAGCTGCTTTGCCACCCGAAGATGGACTTTTGCCAATCCACTGTTGGACTTTTGCCACCCGAAGACGGACTTTTGCCAATCCACTGTTGGACTTTTGCCACCCGAAGACGGACTTTTGCCAATCCACTGTTGGACTTTTGCCACCCGAAGACGGACTTTTGCCAATCCACTGTTGGACTTTTAGAATTTTAAAATCGAATTACTCTCTGCCTCTGCGCCAGACATCTCTGCCGACTCTGCTGAGGAACCACAATCAATGATTTAATCTCGGAGACTCCTAAAAGGATAATATCTCTGCTGGCGAATGGATGAACAATCCGTCTGCTTCGAATTGCCAAGCTTGCCAAAAATAAATTGGACTTTAAGATATGAGGGAATGACGACTCTGCCAGGAATTATTCCATCTGTTTGGGGGAATGAATTCTGGTCACAGCGATTCCGCTGGGGATGAGAATTTTTAAATGACGTCCTGCTGGGGAAATGAGCCATTAAAACTCTGCTTGGGGATTTATTCAACCCAAGATCCTTTATAGGGATTATCAACCTTCTGACCCGGCTGGGGAAAGGCTGTACCATCCTTGTTGAGGAATAGATTCTGTCGATCTGATAAACCTCTGCGGAGAGAACAACAACTCAGCTGGAAGTTGCTGACAAGATTCGATGCTGACCTCTGTGGGGATACCATGACCAGAGATACGATCTTGCTGGGTATCAGGGCTACTCTGCCAGGGATATGCAAATCCTGGTTAGAACATTCCACTGCAACTTGCTAGAAAGAGTCCTTAGAGATCTGTTGGGGAAACCCAAAGCAAATCCACAGTAGTCTGCTGAAGAATATGACTGTCGAGCTTAGGATAAGTACCACAATGCACCATGTTAGGCGAGCTTCCCTTTAGACAATTCCGTTAGGGATGACGAGTTTATAACAAACTCTGCTGGAGGAAACTGCTTTAAAACGTCTCGTGCTGGGGAATGCCTTTTGAGAGGATTTTACAGAAGACCAACTGTCCTCGAACTCTACTGGGGATGATCAACACTTCATGATGGGGAAACAAACATGCCCCATGCTTGGACAAACCAACAATTTGTCCCCGAAGAAGATGTCATAAGAGGATTTTACAGAAGATTTAGCCTCTTCAAACTCCTGCGACTTCGCTGGGGATAATGACCATCAGTTTCGGTGTCGACGAGACCACTCTTTTGGGGAACCTGTGACCGTTATCGACACAGAAAAGCTTGTAGTTGTTGGAAGGACTGAATAAGAGAATCGACTTAATAAGATACCACGATACCCAGTTGAGCTCAATTCATTGATATCGAATCGTCGTGAACAATCGTCGAACGAACGATGAACGCCGATCTCCTTACCCGTAATTGCCCCAGTCTTTTGCGTGGGGTGATTGATTACTGGTCTTGTGCTTAAAATCATCTGCACCTGCTACCTGCAACAAAAGAATATACCCACATGCCCCGAATATTGCGTGGCTAGAATCCACCATCCAGGAGTATTCAACATTCGAAGTAATTTCAAATGTTTTTTCTGCGCATGTTATTGCAAGGCCGCCATGTTTTCAAATGCAATGTTTTATCAAAAATTAGGACGTTTTTGCAAACAAAGCAATAAAACAACAATAGGAAGCTTTTTATTGAAATTCAATTTATTGACTGAGAGCCCAGAATAGGCAATTACATCCGGAAGCAATCCCTGGAAAGAGGTGATCGCTGAAAATTGAGAAAAGAAACTATCCTAATGGCAATGTGAAAACGGACTTCCACTGAGTTTCCATTCTGTTATGACCAGTATGTCTTCAAAACTCCCCGACCTTGCCTTCTGAGGACTGATCAGACCGATTCCTATCTTTCAGAACGTCAGTTGTTCAAACGGTAATGGGTACAGATAACTCAGACCGTAGTCTTTCGCTTAAATCCCTCTTTTTTGTGGACCGCCCTTTCAGGTTTTCGATCCACCAGGATACCCTTTTTTGCCTAAGTTGCCCTTTCGGGTTTTCAACTTACCGGGTGTACAAAATTTTTTTTCAATTATATCCCTAATTTTTGCCCGAACCTTATTCTGTTTTTGGTTCGCCGGGATGCCCTTTTTTGCCTGGATTTTTTTTATTTTTATTATCCAGCGGGTCTATTCATGCGAAGTATTTTTTGACTACGTCCGAGTTGACAGGGGATGAAAAGTCTTCGCCATCCATGGTTGTAAGCAATAAAGCTCCGCCCGAAAAGACCTTTTTAACCACGAATGGACCTTCATAGTTAGGAGTCCATTTGCCCCTGTGATCTGTATTGGGAGGAAGGATCCTTTTGAGTACCACATCTCCGACTTTATAAACCCGAGGACGCACCTTCTGGTCAAATGCCTGTTTCATCCTGCGCTGATATAGTTGCCCATGACATACAGCGGCCAATCGCTTTTCCTCAATAAGGCTCAGCTGATCAAATCTGGCTCGTACCCATTCAGCTTCATCTAGCTTAACATCCATCATAACTCTGAGGGACGGAATCTCTACTTCAACCGGTAGCACTGCCTCCATACCATATACAAGTGAGAATGGGGTTGCCCCAGTGGACGTGCGTACAGACGTTCGATACCCATGCAAAGCAAATGGTAACATCTCATGCCAATCTTTGTACGTGACAACCATCTTCTGCACAATCTTCTTGATATTTTTGTTGGCCGCTTCGACCGCGCCATTCATCTTTGGGCGGTACGGAGAAGAATTGTGATGTTCGATTTTGAAGTCTCGGCATAACTCAGCCATCATCTTATTATTCAAATTAGAACCATTATCAGTAATGATTCTTTCGGGAACTCCATATCGGCAAATGATATCCCGTTTTAAGAAACGAGCGACCACTTGCTTTGTAACATTGGCATAGGATGCGGCTTCAACCCATTTGGTGAAGTAATCAATTGCCACCAAGATGAAACGATGACCATTGGAAGCTGTAGGCTCAATCTTTCCGATCATATCAATGCCCCACATGGCAAACGGCCAAGGCGACGACATGATACTCAACAGATTTGGAGGCACATGCACCTTGTCTGCATAGATCTGGCATTTATGGCATTTGCGGGCATATTTGCAACAATCTGACTCCATAGTCAACCAATAATATCCCGACCTTAACAACTTTTAGCCATTTCCTGCCCTCCGGCATGAGTACCGAAAGAGCCTTCGTGCACTTCAATCATCAACAAGTCTGCTTCATGTCTATCCACACATCTAAGCAGGACCGTGTCAAAATTTCTTTTATACAGCACGCCATCTTTGTTCAGGAAGAAACTACCAGCTAACCTTCTCAACGTCTTCCTGTCTTTGGACGATGCCCCGGACGGGTACTCTTGACTTTTCAAGAAACACTTAATGTCATGAAACCATGGCTTGTCATCAGACGTTGCATCGACCGCAAACACAAATGTTGGTCTGTCAAGGCGGGATACCTCAATCTTAGGTACATGGTTCCATCCTTGCACTTTGATCATGGAAGACAAAGTGGCCAAGGCATCAGCGAACCTATTCTCATCTCGAGGAATGTGGTACAGTTTCACTGTTGTGAAAAACGTCAGCAATCTCCTTGTATAATCTCTATACGGCACTAGATTTGCTTGGTGCGTGTACCAACTCCCCTTCACTTGATTGATTACCAAAGCTGAATCACCGAATATATCAAGGGTTTTAATCCGTAGATTAATCGCCTCCTCGATCCCCATTATACAAGCTTCGTACTCTGCTTCATTGTTGGTGCACCCGAAAGTTATTCGTGCAGTGAAAGGCATATGAACACCTTCCGGCGTGATAAGAACTGCTCCAACTCCGCACCCATTCATATTGACAGCCCCATCAAACATCAGACTCCATTTGGATTCAGGGTCTGGCCCCTCCTCCGGGAGTGGTTCCTCACAGTCTTTAGCTTTGAGAAACATGATGTCCTCATCAGGGAAGTCAAACTTCATGGGTTGGTAATCATCCATTGGCTGTTGCGCAAGATAATCGGACAAGATACTTCCTTTGATGGCCTTTTGTGAAGTGTACTGAATGTCATACTCTGTCAAGACCATTTGCCACCGTGCAACTCTGCCTGTCAATGCTGGTTTCTCGAAAATATACTTGATAGGATCCATTTTTGAAATCAACAAGGTCGTGTGCCTAACCATATATTGCCTCAATCGCTTAGCGGCCCATGCAAGCGCACAGCATGTCTTTTCAAGCATTGAGTATCGGGACTCACAATCATTGAACTTTTTGCTCAGGTAGTAAATAGCATGCTCCTTCCTACCTGTTTCGTCATGTTGACCGAGAACACAACCCATGGCACCTTCAAGCACTGTCAGATACATTATCAGCGGTCTCCCTTCAACTGGAGGTATTAGAATCGGAGGTTCCTGCAAGTATTCTTTTATCTTATCGAATGCCAATTGGCAATCGTCATTCCACCTGACCGTTTGATCTTTCCTTAACAATTTAAATATTGGCTCACACGTGGCTGTTAGGTGAGATATGAACCTTGCAATGTAGTTCAATCTACCCAAGAAACCACGAACCTCTTTTTCTGTTCTCGGTTCAGGCATTTCTTGTATTGCTTTCACCTTGGCAGGATCAACCTCGATTCCTCTTTCGCTCACAATGAAACCCAGTAACTTTCCAGAACGCACCCCAAACGTGCACTTGTTTGGATTTAATCTCAGACGGAACTTTCTCAACCTTTCAAACAGCTTTTTCAGGTTAACCAGATGTTCCTCTTCTGTTCTCGACTTGGCAATCATATCATCTACATAACATTCGATCTCCTTATGAATCAAGTCATGAAACAATGTCACCATCGCCCGCTGGTACGTTGCCCCTGCGTTTTTCAACCCAAAAGGCATTACTTTATAACAATATGTACCCCACGGAGTAATGAACGTGGTCTTCTCCATGTCTTCAGGTGCCATCTTGATCTGGTTGTACCCGGAGAAACCGTCCATAAATGAGAACACTGAAAACTGAGCTGTATTATCGACCAGCACATCAATATGAGGTAGTGGAAAATCATCTTTCGGGCTAGCTTTATTAAGATCTCGATAATCCACACACATTCTCACTTTTCCATCTTTCTTCGGTACTGGCACGATGTTGGCTACCCATGGAGGATACTTTGTCACAGCAAGAAAACCAGCGTCCCACTGCTTCTGGACTTCCTCCTTAATCTTTAAGGCCATGTCGGGGTGAGTCCGACGAAGTTTCTGCTTGACTGGCGGACATTCTTCTCTCAATGGTAGCCTGTGCACGACAATATCCGTATCCAACCCCGGCATGTCTTGATACGACCAGGCGAAGATGTCAACATACTCGCGCAACATTTCCGTCAAAGTTTGCTTCACATCTGCTTGCAAGCTGGCACCAATCCTGATCTCTTTCTTGGCGTCCTTGGTACCAATATTGATGATTTCTACAGTCTCCTGATGAGGCTGGATGACCCTTTCCTCTTGTTTCAACAATCTGGCCAGTTCTTCAGAAAGTTCACAATCTTTCCCATCCCCTTCTTCGGCTTGATAAATCGGATTGTCAAAGTCATACATGGCCATATCAAAATCGTTATCAGTGGTATCCGGAGGATCAAGTCTGCATGAACGGGTTCATGCCTTATTTTAGAATTTATTTTTAAGCAAAACAAAAGAAAATGAAACATTGCCATTTTATATTTTTTGTGCAAAAATAAAAACTGAAAGACAGAGAACAAAATTTGATTGCAAAACGTCCTTTATTAATGATTAAACATTGCAAATGCAACCATGGTGGCCCTACAAATGAATCTATACGCCTTGGGCAGAGCGCAAGATTTTGTCATGCATTATGGTTAGAAAAAACAAAGAAAAATTACTCTGTCTGAAGAGTAACCCGGATGACTTCTTCAACGAACCAGTTTTGCACTTGTTGTCCCGGAACATGAGGGCGTACCCAGTTGTCCAGGTCACAATCACTGTCAACACTATCCTCCGTGGCTGCACAAGACTGGTCCATGTAGATAATTCCCCCACTATTGAAAGTAATGGGTCCCCTGCTCCCCGCATCTGAAGTTGTAGAGGGATGATAACCAATACCAAATTTGTCTTCCTTCATTGGGGTCTCTATCAACCTGCCCCAACCTTGGGCGTTGCCTGCCCTGACGACTTCGACAGCTTGTTTGTAAGATGAAATAGAGGTACCAGCCCCAACTGGTACAGAAGAAGACTCAGGTGCATCGTCAATGTTGACTGCTTCAAATGATTGGCACAGCATCTCATGAATTTCCCCATCCATTTCAATGTACTTGAACGTGGACAGGTGACTCACAAAGATGTCTTCTTCCCCACACACTGTCACAACCTGCCCTTCAAACTCATACTTCAGCTTTTGATGTAGAGTAGAAGTAACAGCCCCGGCTCCGTGAATCCAAGGGCGTCCCAATAGGCAGCTATATGCAGGTTGTATGTCCATTACATGGAACGTGGATTTGAATACCTGTGGTCCAATTTGTACGGGCAATTCCACCTCACCAAACACAGATCGTCTGGTCCCATCGAATGCTCTGACCACCAATTCACTAGGCCTTAAGATCAAACCATCAACTTCCAGCTTCATCAATGCCTTCTTGGGCAAGACATTAAGTGATGAACCAGTGTCTACCAGTACATGAGATAACACTGCGCCCTTACACTCCATCGTGATATGCAAAGCCTTATTATGGTTTCTTCCTTCAACAGTCAAATCTCTACTTGTAAAGCCCAAGCCATGGCTGACATTAACATTGGAGATTACGCCCTCGAGCTGATTAACAGTAATTTCTTGTGGCACGTACGCACTCTTCAACACTTTCAACAACGCCTGCCGGTGCGCATCAGAGCACATCAATAGTGACAAGATTGAAATCTTTGAAGGGGTCTGATTCAGTTGGTCCACAATCTTATAATCGCTTTTCTTGATTATCTTCATAAATTCTTCCATTTCCTTATCAAAAATAATCTTTGTCTCTGCTTCAGGTGTAGGCGCACTTTCAACCACCTGTTTACCCTTAGCCTTTGCTGCAGCTTCTACCTCCTTATCACTTCTCAAGGTTTGGGGAGCGAACAACCTTCCACTCCCTGTAAAGCCCCCTACACCCCCTACATTATCAATATTTGGGCTGACTGACGGCTCAACTTCCTGCTTTTTACCTTCGTAATATACATCTGCCCCATAGTGCCATGGGATAGCTTTCGTAGATGTGAACGGAATTGGTCCTGGCACCGTGATAGTGACAGGACTGGGCCCTTCTGGCGCAACACTCGCCACGGGAACTGCATTGACCGGCATTTGAATCTCAGCGGGAGTGTAATAGATGGTCACGGTTGATATCTCATCAGTGTCTTTCACGACTCTGTCGAACTGTAGACATCCTTCATCGATCAGATTCTGTAAACCCATCTTCAACTTATCACAGCCGTTCTCCTGATTCATACACTCAGAGCAATCTTGATTACAGCCCGGGAACACCTGTCCATTCAATAAACGATCTTTTACAACCAACAAAGAAGTTTTCACTTGATGAACGTCTAACACCAAATTCAATCTCCTCCCATCTTCAATAGCGTACACATTTGCTGCACTATGATCAGGCATGGGATGCTGAGTAATATTAGGAGCGGGAGAGAAATTGATGGCTTTAGCATCAATCAAATCTTGTACTTTATGATGGAAAGCCCAGCATTTTTCAATGGAGTGCCCCTGAGCACCTGAGTGGAACTCACAACGAGCATTAGCATCGAAGTTAGGTGGCAGGTTTCCAGCAACCGGAGCTTTCATAGTACGGAGTTCTACCAACTTTAACTCGAGTAGCCGGGGCAACAGCGCGGCATAAGTCATAGGGAGAGGATCCATCTTACGATCCCTCTGTCTAGACCTTTACTGGAAAAAAGGTTGTTGCTGTTGAACTTGTTGTTGGGGTTGTTGTTTCTGAACAGACGGTGTGGGGATTGTCACAGCATCTACCTGATAATAAGCTCGAGAACGCCCTCTGCCTCGTCCTCTAAACACATCATTCGTATCACCTTCTCTTCTTTTCTGGTTACTAGCGAACGGTTTCTTCGTCCCCGAAGAGCCAGCCCCACTCACATCCTGGATCTTTCCAAGCTTTAACAGACTTTCTATTCTTTCTCCCGCAATCACAATATCAGCAAATCCAGTTGACGGACAAGCAGCTAATCTATCCAGATAGGCCCCTTGCAAGGTGCCCATGAACATATCTGCCATTTCTCTGTCTGACAAGGGAGGTTGAACCTGGGCAGCCATTTCCCTCCACCTCTGTGCATATTCTTTGAAACTCTCCTTGGCATTTTGTGACAATCCCTGCAATTGGGTGCGGTTGGGCGCCATGTCAATATTATATTGGTATTGCTTCAGGAACGCTTCTGCCAGATCTTTCCAATTCTTCACAGCAGCTCTACTCAACTTCATGTACCAGGTCAAAGACGCCCCCGCCAGACTGTCCTGAAAATAGTGCATCCATAGCTTCTCGTCATCCGTATGGGCTGAAATCTTCCCAAAGTAAGCTTGAAGATGCGTTTGGGGACACGCATTGCCGTGATACTTATCAAAAGTGGGAGGTTTGAATTTAGGGGGAATTCTGACTCCTGGGACCAGCCCCAAGCTAGTAACATCAATACCCATAGAGTTCTTGCATTCCATGGCCCTGATCTTTTCTGCTAACTCATCATACCTTCGATCACCTTGATTACCCACATCAGCATCCAGCAGAGTAAATTGGTCCTCCAGGGTATCTTCAAGAGTAACACCAACATGCCTACCATTTCCATTACCCCGATTGTTACCACCAGGAGGAGGGTTGCCACCGGGAGGAGGAATGCCATGTCCCTGTGAATTGTCATGATGATCACCTTCGGGCCCGTTGTCGGGACGCTCTACCAGAAGCCTCAGTCTCTCCTGATTTTGCGCCATGCCAGTCATGAGGGTCATGAACTGGTCCATACGCGCCCTCATTTCCGCCAAATCACTTTGCACTTGATCCATGATTCTTACTTGATTCCTTCGCGTCGAATATCGGTGAATATGACTCTCCGCTATACTGCCTGAAACTAAATAAAGGTTAGAGACCCCGCAACGAGTACCTGAAAAGCAAGTAACAAAAAATGCAAAATGATATGCAATGCCATGTTTGTCATTTCCGAGGTGCTTTATACCCTGATTCCAATCCAACCACAGAAATCTGAAGACCAGAAATTGTGATATAAAGAGACGTGTCGTGGTCATGTGCTTGTGTGCAGCTATCTGATAAGGAATAATTCTGAATAAAACTGCTCATACTCATTCAACAAAGTATTCAAGTACATTTAAGAAAGGCTCATCCGCAAATGCAATACAAGGAAAAATGGATCCATCAACAAGCCTGATGGTAACCATTAATAACAAAATATAAGGAAAAGAACATCAGTCTGACAATTCCACACCCTTCAGCTTATCACTTGAGTATTTGATCTCCTCAAAAAGTATACGGGTACGCTGGTGATTCGGCTTTTCAATCATTTCTTTGATCAAGACATCCCTTTTCTCAAGAGCTTCAGTTAAAGAACCCATGTGCAGCATCAGAGCCTCGTCATCACACACTCCTTTGTGTCTCTTTATGCCGGCTTGCGTCTTGAGTATCTCCCTTTCTATCATGACTTCTTCAAGCTCTTTCTTGGTATTCCTCAGCTCACCTCTAGCTTCTTCTAGCTGTTCTTGACTCTTACCGAGGCTTTCCCGATACTTTCTCCTCTGCTCATGCGCCTTTTCAAGCTCTTCGTCCTTAATCTGCAACTGTTCCTGTAATTCAGCATTCTCTATCCTAACTTCGTCCCAAGCGTGCTGAAACTTTGTTAACTTTTCTTTGGTCTGTGCTAACGCCTGTTTGGTTTGCTTGTGGGCTTGAGTAGCATCATCAGCACCTTTACTAATCTTCCGGAAATGTTGGGCTCTTCCAGCAAAGTCTTTTTCTTTTGCAGTTAGGATTTGTTCAGCATCTTGGGCTTTCCGCTCCAGCTCTTTGTTGGCATGTAGAGCATTCTGAAGATGGCTACTCAACTCGGAATTCTCTCCTTGGAGCTTTTTCACCAAGGCTTGCAACTTGTCAACTTCTTCCACAGTAGCAGTGCTTCTTGCTTTCTCATTCTCCGGATACAAAAGGGGTGCCTTACCAAAAGGCAAGAGAAAATCTTCAACTCTTTTCTTCACCCACTCTTCATATGCTGGATAAACCCGGTTGTTAGGCTTTCCTAGAGTAACTTTCCCCTTTTTCAGTATGCTACCCCAGCTTTCAGAAGCTTTCTGTGCTGCTTCCCATCCTTCTGATGTATGAAAATAGAGGGACTCCTCCACATCTCTCTTAATAGGCGGACCTATCAGGGCATACCCAAATTGTCGAATGGCCAAAGAAGGATTGTAGTTAATCCCACCCATTCTTCCTATCAGTGGAACGTTAGGGAACTTACCACAGCTGTGTATAATATTCTTACCAATCAGCCCATGATCTACCCATACGATGTCCTTGGCCACCAATCCCATTAAACGCTGTTTCCACTCTAGAGAATCTTTGGAATCCACAAAAGCCCCTGATTGTGGTAAACGGCCCGCAAACCACTTATAGAACAAGGGTGCACAACAACGAATTATCCCTCCTCTTTTCTTTTCATTTCGGTTGTACAATGAGTAGTGAAGATCTCCCAGTAGCGTTGGCACCGGGTTCTTCATCATGAATATTCGTATAGCGTCCGTATCAATAAAATCCGGCTCGTTGGGAAACAACACTATGCCGTATATACAAAGGGCTAGCAAAGCATTAAAAACAAGCCAATTCTCGCCTTTAGCTGCTTCCTGGGCCTTCTTAATCAGATATTCCAGCTTGTAACCACGAATCTTTCCTTTGTTGGAGACCTTGTCACTTAGCTCTGATTTGCTCAAATATAGAGCACCAGCCAACTTCCCAAAGTCAAGATCCCCCACTGATCCAAAGAAAGGGGGCTCCTCCTTGATAGCAATCCCCAACATGTTGGAATACTCCTCCAGGGTAGGAACCAGCACATAGTCTGGAAATACAAAACATCTCAGAGGCGGATCATAGAACTGCATCAACGTATGGAGACCTCTGGCTTCATAATCACTGACATTACGAACCATAGATAAAATCCACCCATATTTCTCTTCAAAAGCTTCTCGTGCTGCCGGGCTCGCCATTCCCTTCAGCACAACAATAGGGCCCAAAGTAGGCGTAAGGAACTTATAGCTGATGATATTCTTCCTCTCTTTAGTGTTCATCTTTGCAGGGACCTGATGACTGGAATCAAGGGTAATATATGCACCTGGAAATGAATAAACATGTATGTTAGGATATGATAATGCAATGCAAAGGGCAATGTGATCAGGTAATCAGGTGTCTGTGCTGAACTGTGAACGGTGTCAGTGTAGCTCTGAGACTAATATAGAACCATAGATAAGAACCATCTGAATACAATAGGATGAAAGTTCCTTTTTGTGCAATGATGATAGAAAACCGGGTATGTAGGAGGTCATGGTTACCTGCAAACCTGTAAACAACCCGCCCTTCTCACATGTGGGTACTAGGATGTTCAATATCCCGGGCTCTCAGGTCGAGAAATGATGATACGTTCACCATTTCTGGTTTGGCATCATCATCAATCGAGGAGGCCTCAACTGATTCTCCAAAACAAAAAGGTCCTCAGCTTCTGGCACTGAGGTCGAGAAGCAATAGTACATTCATCCCTCAGGGTACAGTACTACCGCCAATCGAGGAGTGCCTCCGCTGATTCTCTTTCAAAAAGGGATGTCCTATAGCAAGTTCCCAGCATTGGGTCCTCGGATCGAGAATGTGCCATGGGTTTGCCACGGAATGTGGTCTGCCACTGTCACAACTCGGGAGGAGTGCCGCAACTGAGTCCTCGGGAATGGTCACCAGAGTCGACAGTTCCTCAAGAGAATAACCACTGGCCTGCATAACATGCAGTAGCAGAAAGCTCCTGATAGAACCTCGTCTGGTTGTGGGTCTCATGAACAACAATACGTGGTCACCACCACGCAAGCGTCATGACTATCCACTCTAATACCTATGTATGTACTCAAGCCTTGGTAGTGAGCTTATCTCTCAGAACACCCATCCCGCCAAACAGACAAAACAGTGCAACACAATATAATATATGATATGTAATGCTAAAATGCGGTAAATACAGTAAAATAAATAAACAACAACATATAGCACAACATTAAACACCCAATGAAAGAAAAGCAGACAAGCGCTAGGATTGACTCGCTAAGGAAACCAGAGATCTTCCCCAGCAGAGTCGCCAGCTGTCGCTCCCGGGATTTTCATCCTAGTACAAACGCGAAAGTGGCACCAAAACAGAGTCGCCAGCAATGTGTATTTATCCCAAGAGAGGGAAAGGAAACACCGCGTAAACCTGAAGAGAAGGAAAGAGCATGGTCTTGCGACCAAGAGAAATGGGTTCGGGAGTCGGTTACGCGAGAGGAAGGTATTAGCACCCCCTCGCGTCCATCGTACCCGATGGGATCCACGCTTGCTTGTCTCGATCAAAGGGTGATGGAAAAGAATACTGGAAAAGGAACGAAAAGAGAACTGGAAAAGGAACGAGAAACAAATGTAGGGAAAATAAAAGAAGTGCTCGCATGGGCCCTACCCCACTGCCTACGTATCTCATCGGGAACATGAGAATCAGAGCGACGTAGTTCCCCTCACTAGGGATGGATTGTCTGTGTTTTTTAGAGAACGGCTTACGTCCTAGCTCAGGTGTTGCAGGCTCGCTGGTCCGAGTGCGTTACCATCTTGCAAGAGAACGAGTAGAAGCGCGTTCGTGCGTTGAGAATGAATGAGATGAGAAAAGAATTCCCGAAGGAAAGACGTTATTGTTTGTTTTTGTCTTTTAGAAGGAAGTGTTTTGGATTTGTTTGCATACGACAGTGTATCTGGATCTTAGTCATTGGAATGTGTACCTTCTCACATTCCAAGATGGAATGGGTAAGAAAGCACACTAAGGGTGCAGAAGACCCTCACACTTAGTTCCAATTATCAAGGTTCAAACACACTAGCATACTTGTGTTTATTAAGTGTTTTGTTGATTATGAAGTGAAGAAGTGTTTTTTATTATTTGCACCTTCAACAAGTATTGCATTTAAGTCCCTCATACAAGATCAAATATGTAACACATTGACCTAAGATGGGCCATATGCTACACATCTTAAGATTATAAGAGAAGACCCCTTATAATCTTTTCTTCATATGAAAGGCCTAAATGCAATAAATGCCTACCTTTATTAGATATTTTGAATTTTCTTTGAGATGAGAAAAGAGACTCAAGGGAGGATAAAGGTAAAAATCTATATGGACTAAGACTCAATCCTAATTGATTAGTTAAGGGAGTGATCCTAAGGTTTGTGAGGTTTCAACCTAAAGTCTAAAGAAAGAAAGAATTAAACAATTCACTTCCAAAGTAGAAGATGAATTGTAATTCAAAAAGGGAAAATAATGAGTTATTAAAAGAAAGCACATAAGTGCTTAGCAAAACACAAAATGGAATTGTAAAAGAGAAAGGATAGAAGTTGAATGTGGATTCCTTATCCACACTCAATTGAAACTTACCGAAGCCCCTACATGGTTAGTAACCATGTATAAGAAGTATATGAAGTAAAAGAACATGTAATGCATCATAAAACTCACAAGAATTCAATGAGAAAACAAATCCTAGAACCACAACCAGAATGGGCATCATATGGAAACCAATGGTTATTATCATACAAGTGCAAGTGAATAAGCAACCATCATCACCCATTAGCATTTAAACATGTTACAAGAAGAAGGGGTAGATGAAAGATGGAAAGAAATGAAGAGGACATGCATAAATGGAACATGTAAATCAACAACCAGAATTGAAACTAAATGGAAAATGGTTTATAAACATCTCAAAAGTATTTATGAGGTAACTTCAAGACATTCAAGAAGTAATATAAGAAGAATTGAAATGAAAGTTCAAAAAGAAAGGGCAAACAATACATGTTAATGATGCACAAAGTTCAAATTGAAATGAACATGTAAAGATGACCTATAATGTGTATCAAAGACCTATAATATCATATGAATGGCTCATAACATATGCAAATGCTCATACAAATGTGCACAAAAGAATTCATGTAAACATGCACTAAAGTTGTAATGACATGCCATGGATTATACATCCAATGTGATGCATCAAACAAAGACCAAATGGATTCATGAAAATTATGCCAACATATCATTGGAATGCCTAGGTCAGAAATGCATCATACATCAAGATAGTATGTAAAAATTCAGAGCAAAATGACTTCAAACAAAGCAATTAGGTCAAATTGAAACATCATGCAAAGTGGTGCAAATATAGGCATCAAGACATATGATAAAGTGACCTAGAAAATCAAACAAAAATCATCTAACATGCTTCAATGTATTAGTGAATCAATGCAAAAAGATTCATGTCAAAATAGTTGGTAATGAGCAAGAACAAAATTAAACAAATTCATGTATCATGCTTAGAATGCATCTAAGTGGAAATTCAAAGAAAATTATGGAACAGGGGCAAAAAGGTCATAAAATCAGAAAATAAAATCATGAAAAATTTCCTAAATGTTTTAAGAATACACATGAATTTTTGTAGAATTTTCCAATATGTTTTGGTATTTTTAAAAATTAATTATGAATCGTGTAGCAAAAATGAGAAATAAAATGAAATGGAACTAAAGAAGGGGGTGCATGCATAGCAAATTAACAGTTCAAAATCATTGGGCCTTGAAAACATGGGGTGTGGATATCAATCTGGCTTAGGTCCAGTAAGCACGCAAAACACCATAACTAGCGTGTACCATCAGTCAACCATTTTGACTCACTCACAACCATCAGATTAGGTCAGGTCAATGTAAAAGTCAAGGTAATCAAATCAAGCATCTCACATTGCTAGTACACACTAATAACCATGTACACACGCGCATGCTAATCATCAGATGGAAAAAATGAAGCACGTGACACACACCCTCTCCATTTATTCGCTGGCACCACCACCACCCTTGGATCAAAACAAATCAACGGACACGATTTAATCTGGCATATAAACCCTAATGAAACCTCACCGGCCGGAGAGGGACCTCCGGTCACCTTCTCCGGCCACTCTCCGGCACTGCAATCAATCAAACATTCCAGAAATTTATGCAATACACATCAAAATGTTCAGGAAGTCACATAGATCATGAATCTAGGCTTATTTTTCACAAACAACACACAAACAGAGAGAATCGAAGCAATGAAATTAGCCCTAGGTTTTGGATCTAAGCTTCTAAGAAGCTCTATCAACTAACCGGTTTCATATAGCTCCTAATAAGCTCAAATAACACATCAACCAGTTAAAATAACATCAAATCGTGCAAGCAAAGTTTGAGAACTTTTGGAACCTGAAACTTGAAGATCTTTGGATTTTTGAGAAAACTAGAGATGAGAACTTGTTCTTGAACTTCTAGAACTTCAATTTGAGCAAAATAAATGCTATTTGATCTTGAGAATAAGAGGAAATCTGAATCTGAAATTGGAGATAACTGTGCTATTCCATGCTTCAGTGATGTCTTCTTGCTTGATTGTGAAGGTTGAAGAAGAACTTGAGGAGTTCGTGCAGGTAGAGAGAAAATTCAGAGAGAAAGTTGAGAGTGCTTTTGGAGTGAGAGTGAAACAATCAGAATCTCCCTTTCCAAATCTGTTAGAATTGTTTATATAGGCGTGGTTATGATTTGACCCTGGTGGTTGATGGTTAGAACTACAGTTAACTGAGTTAGTTAACTGAGTTTGAGTTAACAGAATGAGTCATGACAGTTAGTGACACGAGTTGGAGAGGTTTTGTTTTAGTGTGGAAGAGCTCATGGTCACTTATGGTGAGGATAATGGTGAGGTGGTGTTATGCAGCAGTAGCTTGTGGTGGAAGTTTCGCAAGTTTCCCTTCTCATGTAAGAAGTAACAAAGTGGAAGCACGTGCAAGAATGTTTGGGCAAATGAGGAAAAGAAAACAGCTGGTGATGGTGAAGTGTTTGTGGTGTGACTGAACCAAAACAAAGTGTAAACTGCTACACATGACAGTCAATGCCTCAATGCAGATGGTGATGTTTGAACATGGATTTCTTTATGACCAAGGCACGAAAATGAATCATCTTGGTGTCAATGGATTGAGGAAGCATCATAGGACAATTTTGGTGTTGGACTTGAGTTGAAAAGGTACCTCAAACATGTCTAAAAATCATCATAAACAGATGGAAAAACGACTGGTGCATGGGCGAGCAATTTGTGGCATGGCATGGCAAGGTGTGCATGGCATGGATTTTCAGTTGTGTTGACCAATCTTTGAGCTATCATAACTCCTTGTCCTTTGATCAAATGAAAAAATCATGAACATCAATCTTGAAGATCTCACATAGGGGAACAACTTTGATGTTGCAAGATTTTTCATTTGAACCCTTTAACCATGAGTAAAATGAGTGGACATTTGGCCCACCACATGTTTGTTAAAATGACTGCGCGCGTGCCCTGAAAATCTTGGTCATGACCTAGTTTTGAACCTACTTTGCTCAAACTTTGATCAATCATATCTCCCTCATTTTTTATCCAATGGAGATGTTCCACACATGGATTTGAAGCTTAAAGCAAGGCCTTTCATTGAGGCAGAGCGGAATTTTCATTTGGTACTCCAAATTTGAATGGCCTTGGTTCAAATTCTGATGCAAAATGGCCAAAACTTGCTATTTTTAGTAACCCTTCCTCTTCCAAAAATGGCAACTTTCCACATCTTGATTTTTTCATGATTCCTTTGGAGTTTCTTGACCAAATTTTGTACATTGGACATATGTAACATGAATTTCATGCATTTGGCCTCAAAAAGTCAAGAGTTGACTTTTTCCTCTGATTATTTGACTTGGCCCCAAATTCCCTGATTTTTTATCTTTCTTCCAATTGAAACACTTCCAAAACCAATTGAGAGGCAATTTTCCATACACATACACTTAAGAACATGTAGAATATCATGACAACAAGCTTTGTCCAAAAAATCAGAGATATCCTGATTTTATTAGAAACCCTAATTTTGACCCTCTCTGGTTAGGAGGAAATTGCACATCTTCCAAATCCAAATTCCTCAGAGTATGTTGTGTATCCTCTTAAAGGATGATGAGAAATGCCACTTGAGAATGATTTTGAATCAATGAGCTATCTCTTTTGAGGGTTTTCCTTCAATTTTTGAACCTCTTGCATAGTGAAAGATGTAGTGCTTCAATCTCCCATTGAATCTCACTTCCTTGAGGTTTTGGAAGATCAATTGAGATAGTATGAGACATGAGAGACCTCTTGGCTTGCCTAGAGCCAACTTGATTGACCTTTTTGTGCTTTGAATGATTCCTTGATTGTCCACCTTCCACCTGATCACATGCCCTGATGGTAAGAAGGATGCCATGCTTCATTTTTCTATGTTAAATGCAATGTAATGTTAATGAGGTGGATATGATATGATAAATGATAATGCCATGCTATGATGACAAAAGGGGAGAGCAAATTTTGGGGTATTACACACCCCTGTGGCATACCCGCGACGACTTTAGATATGAGCCCTCCATTTTAATTACTTAGTCTGGTAAGTATGATCAACGGATGAGATCGTGTGTATTCTGGCCCGTGGGATCATGATCATACGGTGCCGAGAGAGTCAAAGGTCAGACTCTCTCAGCGTGGACATGCCCTCACAGATGGGCGCTAAGGCTAATGGGCTTAATGCCCTTTGCTATCCACACCCCCACCGAGGGGCCCAATTACTACTATAATTTAATTAATATATTAATTAACATTTAGTTAATTAATTTTAATTAGGATTAGAGTTTAATAATTAATTTGGGATATTAATTATTAGGATTATAAGTTAAGTTAATTAATTAAGATATTTTATTTAAATTTTATTGGGGATTAAGAGATTAATATTCATATAATTAGGATTGTGTTTCTAACTTAATTTGGGATTTCATTCAATCAATTAATAAATAAATTTGGGGCTTTATTATTAAGTTTGGATCATTTATAATTTTAGGGTTTATTTAACTTACTAAAAAATGGAGGTTTATTTATTTGGGGCTTAATTTATAATTTGGAATTTATCATAATCTAATTATAAGTTTGGGGTTTTTCTTATAGTTTTTTTTTTATAAAAAATGTTTGGATTAATTTATAATTTTAGGGATTCTAATTCATTATTTTATGGGGATTTATTTATATAAATTTTGTAATATATGGTTAGGGGTCATTTGGGATAATTGGAATTAATTCATATCTTGGGATATTACGAGGTTGATCTTATATTTCTTGGGATATTGTTAATTTCATAATTAAATCATGGGGATTATTTTTTAGGATATTCTAAGTTATTTAATGAAATAATTGGGATATTATATGGGATTAATTAATTTATTTTATGATTAATAAATGGGTTTAATTTACTTTTATGTGATATTATAAATTAGTCATTTTTTATAATTAATTAAATATGAGATTAACTTATATTTTTTGGGATTATTATAATTAATCCTTATGATTGATAAATTTTGGGATAAAGGATTATTTAAATATTTGATTAAATTAAATATTAAGTTGTTTCCAAGCAATGTGGGGATAAACTTAAGACGAGGGTTTCATTACAAATCGTGGTTTTATTAATCTTAAATAAATTAAGGTTTTAGGGATAAACTGGATATTAGGGATATATTTGGGATAAGTCATAGGATAAGGGATAAAAATTTGGGATGACACTCTTAGATCCAAAGAGTATAAAATTTAGGATAAGGGATAAAAATTTGGGATAAAACTCTTAGATCCAAAGAGTATAAAATTTAGGATAAGGGATAAAAAACTTGGGGATAGAACTCTTAAGATCCGAGAGTATAAATAAAGGACTAGGGATAAGGGGTAAAGGATAATTACAACTTAAACATAAAGGTATAAAAAAATGAATCAAATAGGGGATAGGGAAGGTGAACTACGGAAATTATGATCCTTCAAATTTGAGGGTACGTAGGCATAGGGTTGTAAACCCTAGCGAGTACAATACTAATAAAAACTTAGGGTCCCCTCTTATATCAAAGTCATCTTCTTTGGATAATAATAAGGATTTTTGTAAATAAATATAAACAGTCAAACATTCAAGTAGTAAGCAAGCATACCCTAGAACTTAAGGAGGATCCCATTTAGTACAATGGAGGTGGGGGGTGCCTAACACCTTCCTCCCGCCTAACCGACTCCCGAACCTAGCGTCTTTCCCTTAGGATTTAGGTTTTATCATTATTTTCCTGTCCCTTAGGACGAATAAAGGATGATGGCGACTCTGTCATTTTACCGGCCGCGACAGCTGGCGACTCTGTTGGGGATTTCTCATACTTCCCTAAAAAGAGAGTCCATCCTAACCTTGGGTTTTAGGGTTCTTGTTTGTTTTCCTTGCTTGTTTACTGTTTTTAAATATATATATATATATATATATATATATATATATATATATATATATATATATATCTTCTATGTTTTTATATATATTTTTGTTATTATATATACATTTATTAATTTTTCATATATTTATATAATATATTATTGTCATCATATATTGCTTGGGATATGATTATGTGTGAAGCTAAAACCCAAGCTTGGAGTACAACCCTAGATTAGGACGTAGAACGGAAATGTTTTGGGGGGATGTGACATCCCAACAATTCATTGATGCTATACTCAGAAGAGATCCTCCAAAGGTGTCTTCATGGTAGGGCTAGCCCCTAACATAGATGATGATTTGGATGTGGTCCATGACTCTGGGAACCTTTAGCCTACCCTTATCAACTCATGGTGACCTTAAGTATTCAACCCCTAAGGGTTGTTACTAGGGTCCCTCCTAGATGAGACTTATCCCGAAGGATTACCGTAGGAAGGCTTGCTCCTTCTCATGGTAAAATAAGGGTATAGTCTGTAAATTCTAGGGTTGTTATGCAGCCGAAAACTGTATATCCTACACGTGGGGGGATTGGGTAGACAAAACTTAGATCTAGCCAAATTATAGGGAACCTACCTAAGATAAGTCATGCTTGCATATCACCTTACCCTAATCAAAAAATTATATACATATAAAATTTTCATTCATCATCCTCATGAAAATCCTTTTTGCATTGTGTGTCACAGGAATCTTAAATATTCTGTAAAAAAAACCCAAGTTAAGGGTAATGGAATTCGGAAAGAAAAAGACTGTCGCAATCAAGGTAAGGAAGTATGACATAGAGGGACTAAAGGCCTATGCCATGAGATTACCTCAAGAAGGAAGAAAGCCCATAATCCGTAAGTATGAGGACATATTAGATCTTGTTACAATTCCTGTACAAGAAAAGAGTTTGACTACCTTGGCTCAATTTTATGACATGGAATTATGGTGTTTCCAAATGCAAGACTTTCAGATAGCCCCTACACTGGAAGAATTTCGTAGGATATTGGCTTTACCTAAGAATAACAAAGGTCCGTTCAAGGCAATAGGATACCGCTCTTCCCTTAAGGAAATTGCTAGGTGTCTCCATATCCATGAGGATGACTTGCAAGCTAATTCGAGAGTTCAAGAAGGGTTTCATGGGTTTTCTAAAGGTTTCCTGGAGAAGCGAGCCGCTCATTTTGCTGCCTGCAAAAATTGGGGAGCAATGGATACTATTATGGTACTCCTAATCTTTGGGTTGGTTTTATTCCTAAGCGAAAAAAACTTCGTGGACATCGCTGCCGTTAATTTATTCTTGGCTGCGACTATTGGGGAAGAAGATCCTACACCGGCCCTCCTTGCTGACGTGTATTTTACCCTTCAACAGAGGTATGAAAGGAGGGGAGGGGTTATGTTATGTTGTGCTCCGTTGTTGTAGAAATGGCTTTGCTCACACTTAGTAAGGGACATAAAGGACATTGAACAAATGAAGGGGTATGCATGGTCTCAATACTTAGTTTCTCTCATTGATAAAGACATCCTGTGGTTCCCTCAAGTCCTTCACCGAGAAGACGTGATCCTAAGTTGTGGGAATTTTCCTAAAGTACCATTGATAGGGTCGATGGGATGTATAAGCTACAATACTATTCTAGCAATGAGGCAATTAGGGCATCCATTGGCCTACAAACCCGAGGATAGGTTATTAGAAGGTTTTGTCCTACAAGACGTAACTGGAAATCATCCTGATGTTCTCAATATTTTTCAAGCTTGGAGACAATGTATCAAAGGTAAAATTAGCCTCAAGAGACCTAGGGAAGAATTTATGGTGCCCTATGTTCAATGGATGAGAGAAAGGGTGAGCATAGTCAAATTGCCTTTTACTCTGGATCGTCCTACTAAACCAAGGGTTCCCCCCACCTGTTACAATCTCCATGGAAGAGGGTGAAAGACTCAAAGAGGTTGTCTTACAATTTAAAAGAGAAAAAGAAGAGTGGGAGGGTAAATTCTACCATGTCACATGTGAAAATAGTCAATTGAGTAGAAGCCTTGATGAAGCTTTGGAATGATCAAGGATCAGTGAAGGGATAGCCCAAGTGGAGGAAGAAAAGAAAGAACGAGCTTATGCTGACCTTCAAGCCTTAAGTTTGAGTCTTAAAAACCATAAGGAGGAGCTAGATAGGGCCTCGCATCAAAGAGACGAGTGGAAGAACATATGGCTAACATCTACTCAAAGGGGAATCAAGGAAGGGTATGATAGGCGCATTCAAAATCTGGAGGCTGAAGTCCAAAGCTTGGACAATGCCCTTCTCAAGAGTAAAAGGCAAGCCATGGATGTAATGTTACAGAGGAGAGCCACTGAAGAACTTCTTGCTTTACGGCCACAGGAATAGAGGGAAACTCAAGAGGATAATCGAGCACTTAAAAGACAATACGAAGTGTTTGAAGGGGCTTATGAAGAACTTAGGGATTGGGGCATCTATATTGAAGAGTATAGCCAACAATTAGAGCGTACCATCGAGGAAGACAATGAGATCATGGCAGAGCTTCAACGAAAATAAGGGTACTACAGAGAAAGATATCAGAAGCTGGTGACATTATCTAACAACCTAATCCTTGAGATCCCTCGAAGCTTAGGAGAAGCAGAGCACATGGCGGATATTTTCAAGCCTAAGGAAGAAATTGTTGACATCCTCAAGTTATGTCGCTTCATGGTGGAAGAATTTAGGGCTCGGATTAGGCATATGTGTTAGATTTCCTTATATGTTATGTTAAGTTTGTTTCCTTTCAATTACTAACATAGTATTGGTTTTTTTCTTGGTGTTTCTATGAATAATGAATTGGGTTGCGTCCCTCTATGTTCCCTTTATAATTAATAAATGTTTGAATTTCCATTATTCCTGGCGTTGCTAATAATTGGTGAATGTTTAAGATTCCTACAAAACAAAAATTATTTTTTGCATACCCATACATTAATGCATTCATAAAAATATAAAAAAAACATCAAATGGAAATCATTTTCTTCAATATCTTCTCTCAGAATCATCATAACAGTCTGATGTCTCGACCCTACACCTGCACTCACCAAAAGAAAGCCATGGAACAACTGGAACAAAACCAAGCTGCTCTAAGGGGAGATGTGGATGCTGTTAAAGGAAATGTGGAGGAAATAAAGGACAAAATTGACCAACTGACTCGAGCAATTTAGAATATGCTAGCAAGAGAAACCGAGACTAGCAACCGTAGGAGCATTCCTACCCCTACTCCCCAGTCTAGAGATAATAATCCTCTCTTGGGATTTACTGTTGACTTGGAACGTGAAGAAGTTGAGGCTGGCAAAAAGAAAACTAGCACTCAACCTCCTCGAGGGTCTGTTCCTCCACCTGGTCCTAATGGAGCATCACGACCTACACAGATACCTGTCTCTCGTAAAGACTATGATGACTGGCACCTCTAATATGGTGAGGAAGATTCAAGACAGGTGGTTCGTGAAAACAAACTAACTACCATTGAAGGAAGAAGGACTGATGAAAAGTATAAGATAATTGAAGAGCGATTAAGAGTTGTGGAAGGATTCAATGTCTTTGGAGTCGATGCTTAGGAAATGTGTCTGGTACCCAATATGGCCGTACCTCCCAAGTTCAAGGCGTCTGACTTTGAGAAGTATAAAGGAGTTAGTTGTCCTAAAAACCACCTCCGGATGTTCGTCCGAAAGATGGCTGCCTATGGCGCTAATGAGAAGCTGATGATGCACACTTTCCAAGACATTCTTAGTGGGGCATCTTTGGATGGTACATGCAATTGGAGAGGGTTCACATCAAGACTTGGGAAGACCTTGCAAACTCCTTTCTGAAGTGTCGCAACTGCGAAAAAACAACCGGCGGAAACAGAACAGAAGAGTCACCACCGAATGTTATTTATCCTGATGCAGGGAAAGGAAACGATCGAAGAAATCTCAAAAGGGAGAAGACATGGTCATCGTAACCATAGTTCGGGTTCGGGAGTCGGTTACGCTAGGGGAAGGTATTAGCACCCCCTCGCGTCCATCGTACTCGATGGGATCCACGCTTATTGTCTAATCAAAGGGTGAGTTATCTAAAGCTCTAATGCTAAATGAAAACAGAAAAGAATGGGAAATAGAGAAACGGTGAAAGAAAAGAAAAGGTGACTCGATAGGACATCGCCGTCCTAGGCCTACGTATTCCCTCGAGAGTGGGAAAGTCAGAGTCAACATAGTTCGAAGGACTACGGGATTGTGGGAGAAGGTTGCTCGCCAAGACATCGTCGTCTTGTGCCTAAGTATCCTCAATCGAATAGGAGAGAGGAAGTCAGAGCAGTCGTAGTTCGACCTACGGATCGAAAAGACCTCGATCGCACTAAGGCGAGAGAAAAGGTTCGGTTAACCGATTGGTCTCGATCGCACGAGTGCGAGAGAAGATGGAATTTAGTTATTAGTGTACTCACCAAGGTGGAATTTAGTTATTTAGTTATTAGGGAATGAGGAATCAGAGCATCCGTAGTTCACGCAACTACGGGAAAAGTGGAACGGCCTCGATCGTACGGGTGCGAGAGAAAAGATGAGACTCACAAAAGGTCTAAGGGAAACTGAATCCTACAAGTTATCATGCACAAGATGGCCCTAAGACCAGGATTAGGAGGGAAATCTACCTAATGTTATCATGCTTGGATTGAGAGCCTAATGTCTATCCTACTCCGAGCTTAATCAGAAATTAAGTCGGACTACAAGCCTTAAGGGAGCATGCGAATACAAAGTAAACAACAAGTAAACACGAAGCATCTCAATCACAAAGGAAAATCGAGAACGAAACCAAGTAAGAAGAAATTCAAGTACAAAGTGAAAATAAAACAAGAGGCAAGTATCACCAAGGATTGGTTTAATCAAAATTAGCATAAAAAATAAAGTCTAAGTTTAGATTAAAAATCAAAATGACAATTAAAAGCTAAATACAAAATAACAAAATTCAAGATTAATTTCTAACCTAATTAGGATCAAGATTAATTTCTAAAGTTAAAAACTAATTCTAATATAAAAGTCTAAAACAAAATTCAATTCAAAATTAAATTTAATAAACTCTAAAAACAAACTAAACTAAACAAGAGAAGGGTGCAGCAGTAGATTGGGGAGGTGATCAATCTTCAGGCATCTGGGCCTCAGGTTATGGCCCAAGCTTTTCTATCCTGAGACCAAGGGGGTGTAACGAGTATTTTGGTGGTGAAGAAAAAAAATAGTTACATGGGCTCAAAGAACCAGACCCAAGCAAAGGTAAAAAGCCTAATTACCAACTCCATATCAGCTGACCGAATCTTACAAAATTCCTCTTCCTCTCCACTCTACAAATACGTCGTTCTCCTTCTTTCTACTCTCAACATTCATCCTTTCACAATTTGCCGGCGACGGACTCATCTCCCCTTTGCCTCGCCTACTTCCTAAGCTTTCGTTTCTTCTCCATGGAACGACGCCGAAATTACGCCGCGTCGGACTTCTCCAATCACCATCGCTTCCTCTCTCACGCTCCAATCCACTCCTCCATTAATCTCCGTCATCTTCTTCTACAAAGTTCTACTTCTCCTTTCTTCGATACGTGACGCAACTGAGCGGACTCGCCACCTCCTCGCATCAAGTCTCTGTCTCAACGTTCTACTCGCAACGCTCTCACTCACACCTTCCTCATCAAGGTTCATACTCACACTCTCACAGTGAAATCTTATCGCATCAGAAACACCACAAACCTATATTAATCAGCATCAAAATGGAGTCTACAACAATCACATCACAAATTGAGATTTGGATCGAGATTGAAGTACCTACTGGAGAGAGTCTGGTGTTCCTTCGAATCGATGACGGCGAGCAGAAATCTAGGTAAGATGCGTTTCACTTTCAACCTTTTTCCCTAATTCACCTCTGTGACTGGATTGTTGATGTGTTCTATCCTCGTTCTTCTGCAGAATTTGTGAATTTGGCTGTGATTGGGCTATGAATTGCTTTGTTGTTGAGATTATTGAAGTTGTTACTAAATTCTTCTTCTTCAATCTAGTATTGCTTCTAATTATGAACTCCTTGCGTTGTTGTTGCAGAATCTAAAGTTGTTACGATTCAATCTTTTTCTTCTTCTTTGCGATTCTGAAATGGTGTTGTTACAAAGCTTCAAATGATGATGATATGATGGTGATTTTGTGCAGGTATGCTGATGAAGAATGAAGAGGTTTGAAGATGATTAAAGAGAAGATCGAAGAAAATGAATTGAAGGTGAAAACAAAGTTCTGCAGAAGAATGAAGCGTAAAGATGAAGCTCTTTTAATTCTGTTGCAGTTTTCTTTTGCTGGATTCTTTGAAGTCGAAGAGTGAAGATGGGATTGGTGAAGAGTGTATGCGTGGTGGTTTTACATCCGAGAATTACAACCTTTATACCAGAAATCAAGGAGGGTAGGATAGGTATTTCAAATGAAATTTTGTTAGAGGAATTTGTGAAATTAGTCGCGTGTATTCTCATTCACTTCCTTACAATTTTTCTTTTCAGCGCGTGTATTGAAATTGGACAATTTTGAAATTATGCTTTTTGATACTTTCCCTTTTTATTATGTGAAAAATTCTGTTACTGAATGCCTTTTTCTTTCTTTTGTTACGGACCCTGCGAAGCTTTTTGTCTCTTCTGTCAATATTTGGCTTGGCACATGTGTGATGTGCGTTTCAATGCTGCAAGTGCCTGCGTATAGCAATTCCCGCTTCATTTTGCAGCTTGTAACATTTTTACCCACTTGCTGAATGTTTAAATATAATCAGGCTTATTTATTTTTGGGCCTCCTTGATACTTCTTTTGTGATGGGTTTGAAAATTGGTTAAGAAAAAGAAAGTGATTTATGCACTAGAGATATGACTTTTAGGAAGGACTAGTGTCTATGGATTTAAGCAAATGAAAAATAGATATGGATAGAGACTTGGATATGGATATGGTTTAGGAATGTAGTTTGATATGGAATCTCGATATTGAATTGGACAAAAAGAAAATGATATGGATATGTTTTGGATAATTGAAATTTGAAATTGGATTCGAAGTGTGAATGTTGATGAACTTGAACAATGATGATGGATATCTCAAATTCTAAGTAACCTGCACCTCAATAAATCCACATGATTCTTTCTCTCAATCTGTATGCTTAAACATTGATGAATCCAAATCCAACTTCACTTCTTCAAGAACCATTCCAATCTTCTAATCCATACCCAATTTTCCTGACAATCAACAAATATCATCAATGGCCTTGATCACAACACGAATCCACCACAATATCTTTATATCCTGTCTTGACTTCAATGATCAACAAAAATATCAACGCTTTGAATCCTTGACCATGAATGATGAAGTTAGAAACATAGAAGATTACTTTGATGTCCAATGATCTTCAGTTGATGAAATATCCCCAAACCCAACCATGAATGAGAAACCCTAACTATCCCTTAGCTGTACACTGAATGAAGAAACGACTTGAGTTGAGAAGGAGTCAAACCCTAATTCACAGCTTTCCCAATTAAAACCATGATGAAACCCTAATCTCTTGGTGTCTCTTGAGAAATCTTGAAGCAGATGAACATGATGCTTGATGAACTCTGATGTGAAATTACAACAATAAGAATTCAACCCTCTGTTAAACTTGAATGAAAGTATCTCAAGGCAAATAGGAAGCCCTGACCTAGAGAAACTCCCGATCCCATGCCTTAGAAGACCAATGCAATGTATGAATGCAAAAATATGACCTAATGGAGATGCAAATGATCACGAAGCAAAAGCCAGTTAAGGTTAGAAATAGAGAGGGAAAATTTTGGGGTGCCACATGAAGCAATACAAATATAATATGGAATTGGCTCCTAATCGTATACAATTACAAAATATGTCGCAAAAAGGGAACGAATCTTTTAAGGAATATGCCCAAAGATGGAGGGAGTTAGCCTCTCGTATGCAACCTCCATTGCTCAAAAGTGAGATGGTAGATATGTTTATGGGAAAACTACAAGGGCCATATTACAAAAAGATGATTGGGTCCATCTCAACTGGATTTACTGATTTAGTTATCTTTGAGGAGAGGATTGAGAATGGGTTAAAAAGAGGAAAGATTGGAAAGTCGTCTTCCAATCAACATAACAACAAAAGGTACTCTGGAAATAATTCAAAGAAGGGGGAGGCCAATGCCATTACTGCTGATAGATATACTCAAGTACCTTATGATCCTTATGTGGCTGCTGCAGCTCCTAATTAAGCGCCTCCTACGCTCCAAATCCAACAGCCAAGAGCGCCACCTCCACAAAATCAACAACAACAAAGGTATCCCCGAAGGGAACAAAAGAGGTCGTGGAAGGACTTTGACCCTATACCCACCACATATACTCAGATCCTGCCTATGCTAATCCAAAAGGTATTGGTAGAAATCAAGCCGTTAGGGCCCCCTCCCACACCTCTTCCTCGAGGGTATGATGCAAATGCTAGATGTGATTATCATGATAGGTCGCCGGGGCATACGACTGAAAAGTGTTTAGCCCTCAAGTTTAGGGTGCAAGATTTGCTAGACCAAAAGGTTATCAATTTCACTTACGAAAATCTAAATGTAGGAGATAATCCTTTTCCAAGGCATGCTGGGGTGAGCGTCAATTCCATTGAGGGGATAGGAGAAGTTGTCCTGATCAAAGGGGTAGACCAAGTAAAGACCTCTATGACGAAGGTGAGGGAAGTATTAATTGGGTATAAGGAGTTTGAAAAACTGCGCGGTGATTTGAAGGATTGCTCGTTCGATCCTGATAACTGTAAGAAGATGAAGAGGGTCCTCCAACAATTATTGAACCAAGGGATAATACAGATTGGGTACTTAAGGAAGATGAATGAGGTGGCTGCCTTAGAATCTCAAGGGCATGTACCTTCTGAGATTCCTTACCGGAGAAAGGAAGTTGTGACTCCTATTCAAATACCAATTCCGATGTCTGCACATACACCTATTCAAATACCAGTTTCGATGGATGCCTGCACATGCGCCGATTCAAATACCAGTTCCGAGGCCTGCACGAGTGCCAGTTTAAATACTTGTTCCTCCACCAGTCAAGATCCCAGTGCCTGCAAAGTCAGAAGGCCCTATCGTTTTCCATGTTCCGGCACCATTTCCATATGAAAGTACCAAGTCGATACCTTGGAAGTATGACACTACTGCATCCATGGGAGGGAAGCCTATAGTTCCATCACCAGCCGTTACTAACATATCTGGTATTGGAGGGATGACCTGTAGCGGAAGAATATACTGCCCCGAACAACATAAGAAGAATGCCCCTGAAAGCTCAAAAGGGAAAGAGACCATAAATGCGAGGGAAGGGTCTTCCAAGAAGAATGTGCCCCAAGAAGACGCCGAGGAATTCTTGAGACTCATAAGGAAAAGTGACTACAAGGTGGTGGACCAACTGAGTCAAACACCTTCCAATATTTCCATCCTATCCTTATT
Source organism: Lathyrus tuberosus (assembly GCA_022829125.1). Classification (NCBI taxonomy): domain Eukaryota; kingdom Viridiplantae; phylum Streptophyta; class Magnoliopsida; order Fabales; family Fabaceae; genus Lathyrus; species Lathyrus tuberosus. The sequence goes on along the minus strand of JALAZF010000104.1, from coordinate 2,067,269 downwards.
ATTATGCTCTGATGCACATAGGGAAGCCCTACTGAAGATCTTGAGTGAAGCACATGTCACCAAGAATATATTTGTGGATCAGTTCGATAAAGTAGTCACCAATATCACCGCCAGCACTTGTCTGGGTTTCAGTAGTGAGGAACTACCCCCTGAGTGGCAAGCACATAACAAGGTCTTGCATATATAAATTAAGTGTCAAGACACTATTCTCTCCAGGGTGCTAGTGGATACAGGGTCTGCTCTAAATGTCATGCCTAAGGATACCCCCATGAAGTTAACATCTGTAAGAACCTTTATGAAGACTAGTTCCCTGGCTGTTAAGGCTTTTGATGGTTCGAAAAGAATGGTAATTGGGGAAGTAAACATACCTATAATGGTGGGGCCACATACCTTCATGATCACTTTCCAAGTCATGGACATCAACCCTTCCTACAGTTGTCTTCTAGGACGACCATGGATTCATGCTGCGGGCGCAGTCACTTCCACACTTCATCAGAAATTGAAGTTCATATCTGGGGACAAATTAATAATTGTCGATGGGGAGGAAGACATGTTCATCAGCCATATCTCATCATTCAGATACATAGAAGTGGATGGGGAGACATTTGAAATACCTTTTCAAGCTTTGGAGATTACGACGGTCAGTCATAAACAACTCACTCGACAAAAGGAAATGCCAAGAAGGATCACCGACTTAATCCAGAATGGGGATACCAGGGGCTGGGGAAAGGTGATAGAGATACCCGAGAAGAAGGATCAGTTCGGGGTGGGTTATAAGCTGGGTAATAAAGGGGTTCAAAAGACTCGTCAGATGACATTTCCTCTTCTCAAAGAAACTTTCTATAGTGCTGGATTCAGGGATAAAGATCAAATGGCTGCAATTGAAGAGGAAAATAGAGGGATACCAGATTGGGTGTGCCATTGCTTACTAGATACAATTCTCAACAATTGGAAGGCCACCGAGATTCCTAAGATGATTTCTGTTTCGATGTAATTTACTTTTTTCTTTCTTGTTCAAAAAAATAATAAGTCTTTTGCTATGCCCAAGGCAAATGGACAAACTTTGTAGCGCCACCTTTTGTTTCATTGAATTATTTAATAATAAAATCCCATTTTCGTTTTCAATCAATATCTTTTTTCTTACGTGCCCGATTTTTCTTTCAAAATGGCAATGTACCCTCCTTCAGTACTTTCATTCCCATCATTTCAATTCAAAAAATAATAAATAATAAAAATCTCCCTCATGCAGATTTAAAAATGAACCTATTGAAAACGACATTGCTATAATTCCTTACAACTTCGAGTTCCCGATTAACCAAGCGGAAGAGGGTGATGAGGACGATTGCGAAATCCCTGAAGAGTTAGCTAGACTGTTAAAGCAAGAGGACAAAGTAATACAACCTCATCAGGAACCAGTGGATGTGATCAATCTTGGAACTAAAGAAGACAAAAAAGAGGTTAAAGTCGGTGCTTCTTTAAACAGGGATGTAAAGGAAAAGCTGATCAAGTTACTACAAGAGTATGTAAACGTGTTCGCTTGGTCTTACCAAGATATGCCCGGACTAGATACGGATATTGTTGAACATAAGCTACCGCTCAAACCTGAATGCCCACCGATTAAACAAAAGTTAAGGAGGACTAGACCGGATATGAATCTCAAAATCAAGGAAGAGGTTAAAAAGCAGTTCGACGCAGGGTTCTTAGCCGCGGTGAAATATCCAGAATGGGTGGCCAATATCGTGCCCGTACCAAAGAAGGATGGGAAGGTCAGAATGTGTGTAGACTACCGAGACCTCAATAGAGCAAGTTCTAAAGACGATTTTCTACTTCCCCACATTGACGTGTTGGTGGATAACACCGCTCAATTTTCAGTCTTCTCATTTATGGATGGATTTTCCGGATACAATCAGATCAAGATGGCTCCCTCCGACATGGAGAAAACTACTTTTATCACCCCTTGGGGAACCTTCTATTACAAGGTAATGCCATTTGGGTTAATGAATGCTGGGGAAACTTATCAAAGGGCCATGGTAACCCTCTTTCATGACATGATGCACAAGGAAATAGAGGTTTACGTAGATGATATGATTGCTAAATCACAAACTGAGGAAGATCACATAGTCAACTTACAAAAGTTGTTTGAACGGCTGTGAAAGTTCAAGCTACGACCAAACCCTGCAAAGTGCACTTTTGGAGTCAGATCTGGGAAGTTATTGGGGTTTATAGTCAGTCAGGGGGTATAGAAGTCGATCCCGACAAAGTGAATGCCATTCAAGAAATGCCAGCTCCGAGGACAGAAAAAGAAGTGTGGGGGTTCCTGGGGAGATTAAATTACATTGCCAGGTTCATCTCACACCTTACTGCTACTTGTGAGCCAATTTTCAAGTTGCTGAGGAAAGGGAAAACCATTGAGTGGAATGAAGACTGTCAAAAGGCCTTCGATCGAACCAAGGAATATTTGAAAGAGCCACCCATATTAGTTTCACCGATACCTGGAAGACCACACATAATGTACCTAACGGTCCTTGATAATTAGATGGGTTGTGTACTCGGGCAACAAGACGAAATAGGGAGAAAAGAACACGCAATCTATTACTTGAGTAAGAAATTCACCGATTGTGAATCCAGATATTCGCTCTTGGAGAAGAGCTGTTGTGCCCTGATATGGGCCGCCCGACGATTAAGATAATACATGGTGTGCCATACTACCTTTTTGATATCTAGAATGGACCCCATCAAGTACATATTCGAGAAGCCTGTAGTGACTGGGAGAGTAGCTCGATGGCAGATGTTACTGACTGAGTATGACATCCAATATGTCACCCAAAAGGCCATAAAAGGGAGCGTGTTAGCCGATCATCTCACTCATCAGCCAGTGGACGACTACCAACCTATGCAATTTGACTTTCTCGATGAAGATGTGATGGCTATAAGAGATTATGATATCCAAGACTCATACGAAGGATCTGAGCCCGGATCTCGATGGAAGCTTATATTCGATGGTGCCTCAAACGCAGAAGGACACGGGATATGGGCTGTTATAACTTCCCCAACAGGGTTTCATTTTCCCTTCACCGCTAGATTATGCTTCACTTGTTCTACCAATATGGAGGAGTATGAGGCATGTATCTTGGGAATCAGCGAATCCATTAACTTAAGAATCAAGATCTTAGAAGTATACGGAGATTCGGCACTTGTGATCAATCAAATCAAGGGAGAATGGGGAACACATAACTCTAAACTAACTCGATATCGAGACTATGTCAAGAAGATAATCACCTACTTCGACGAGATCATGTTCCATTATATTCCTCGAGAGGAGAATCAACTAGCAGGTGCCCTGGCAACTTTGGCATCCATGTTCAAAGTTAAATTGTATAATGAAGCACCGGCTATAAGAATCCAACGTCTAGATGAACCAACGTACTGTGTCGCAGTGGAGGCAGAAGTAGATGATAAACAGTGGTTTCATGATATCAAATAATTCCTCCAGAAATAGGAATATCCTGCGAATGCCTCAAGTGGGGATAAGAAAATGCTCAGAAGATTGGCCGCCCAATTCTTTCTCGACGGGGATGTACTTTATAAAAGGAATCATGACATGGTGTTGCTCAGGTGTTTAGATGGATATGAAAAGGACATGCTTATCAAATAAATCCATGAAGAATACTTTGGAACCCACGCAAATGGGCATGCAATGGCTAAGAAGATTCTCAGAGCAGGGTATTATTGGTTGACTATGGAATCAGACTACTTCAAATACGTCAAGAAGTGCCATAAGTGTCAAATCTATGCGGATAAAACTCATGTGCCACCAACTCCCTTGAACGTTTTAATTGCTCTGTGGCCTTTATCTATGCGGGGAATAGATATAATTGGGATGATTGAGCCGAAAGCGTCAAATGGACACCGATTTATTCTAGTTGTTATTGACTACTTCAGTGAATGGGTAGTGATTGCTTCCTACACTAACATAACAAGACAAGTAATTGGACGATTTATCAAGAAAGGGATAATTTGTCGCTATGGGGTTCCTAACAAGATTATCACAGATAATGGGCTTAATCTAAAAAAAAAGTGATGGATAAGTTGTGTGAGAGTTTCAAAATCGATCACCATAACTCTTCGCCCTATCGACCGAAGATGAACGGCACGGTAAAGGCAGCTAACAAGAACATCAAGAAGATTATCCAGAAAATGGTAAAGACCTATAAGGATTGGCACGAAATGCTCCTTTCGCACTACATGGCTACAGAACCTCAGTTCGTACTTCGACATGAGCTACTCCTTTTCCCCTGGTATATGGCATAGAAGCGGTACTTCCTATTGAAGTAGAAATTCCTTCATTGAGGGACATAATGGAGACTAAGCTAGATGAAGCAGAATGGGTGCAAAACAGATTTGATCAGCTAAACCTCATATAGGAAAAACGCATGGCTGCTATATGTCATGGGCAATTATATCAGCGGAGACTCAAAAGGGCATTCGACAAGAAGGTTCGTCCTCGCTTATTCAAAGAAGGAGACTTGGTGTTAAGGAAAGTATTACCCATTTATAAAGATCCTCGTGGTAAATTGGCCTCGAACTATGAAGGGCCATACGTCGTGAAGAGCGCTTTCTCTGGTGGAGCTATGATGTTGAATACTATTGATGGAGCGGATTTACCACGACCGGTGAATTCCGATTCAGTCAAAAAATATTATGCCTAGAAAAAAAGGATAAAAGCCCGCTAAGTCGAAAACCCTAAAGGGCGACTTAGGCAAAAATTAGGGTGTCCCAGTGGATTGAAAACTTGAAAGAGCAATCCAGGCAAAAATTAGGGACTTAAATAAAAATAATAATAAAACCCGATAAGTCGAAAACTCTAAAGGGCGGCTTAGTCAAAAAAGGGTATATCATCTTGGTGGACTAAGACTCGAAAAGAGCGGTCCAGGAAAAAATTAGGGATATCCAAAAGGCATATGACTGATAGCACTCAGGTCACACAACAAGAATTCAGAAGGGAATGATCAATCCAGCTGTCATCTTCAGAAGCGAAGTGTCGTGGCCTCAGAGACTTACGGATATTAGTTGTGTTTGAATTCAATAGGGACATAAATAAATTTGCTTTTTCTTATTGCCATTTTTCATCTTTTTAGATTTGCAGTAACTTCTCCTTATGAAGATTACTTTCTTTATGTACTATTGCCCATTTATGGGCCCATTTTCAGTAAATAATATTTTCTCTGCTTTCCAATTATTTCGCTTGATTACAAAATGTCGATTAATTACAAAATAATGCAGTAAACCATTGGGTATAATTAAAAGCTTTTAAAGGGAAAAACATATTTTACTTCGATTTCGAAATGTTAAAGGGATCATATTCTTCTAATTTAAGCACGGAGTTTATACATTAACAGCCACAATTCATTCAGCATGAGAGTTTCTTTGAAGGAATAATACGCATCTCCATATATCAAGAGCATCATGATTTGCTACACTCATTAAGGGATCAAGGGTTCAAGGGCCAAGAAGTCGGAATATTACCTAAGATATCGTTTTCCACAAAGACATGCATTGCACATTATAAAAGAGGCATTAGCCCAAATAATGCATCATTCATAAAAACATACAGTTCAAACATGCATACTCTTAAACATGCATACATGGCATAAGATTTATAATTACTCTCAGGGGTAAAGGGGTTCAATCGGATATTTTGCCAAGGGTTTATTACCGGTGATATTATACACAGGGATATTGGGATATTAATGGAGCACCATAGATTGGTCCACACCTATCAGTCTCCATGGTCAAAATTAAGGTCCTTCTTGTATTTAATCGTCTCCTCTTCAAAAAGAGGAAGACTCATCTACATCATCATTCTGATTCGAAGCCGAGTAAATCGGAACAACTGTCGTACCCTAAATTTTGACCATTATTTTAGTAGTCGTCTGGTCACCCCAATTGGGTCTGCCATATGGTAAAGGTTAGTATTTAAAGACTAGCCCTTGGTTTATTTTAGATATTGTAATTAGTTTTTAAGAATTAATCATGTTGTATAGGGTTGCATTAGCAAAATTAGTGTTAATTGGGTTATTATTACTAAAATGTTATAAGATTCTTAATATTAGTCTTATTATTAATCTTATTTTATCAATACTCAGGAGGTTAGGTTTATAGTTTAAATTAGTCGCTTTATTAAATTATTAAGCCAGTTTAGGATTTCGTATATGGGGATGTGCTTTTAAGAGTAACATAATTAAATTATTATTATTAGTTATTGTTTGAGGGATTTATCACTAAGTTTATTTGTTAAATATTTGGAGGAGGGATTTTATCTTAAGATTATTTATTTAAACTATTAGGATTTTAATTCAATTTGGTTATATTAATTCAATTATTAGATTTACTAATAGGGAGATTGGGGTCTTTAATTTTTATCAAGTTTATAATTAAAATTATTAATATTAATAATTATTTAGTTTATTATTTACTATAGGAATATTATTAATCCAAATTAATTATTGTTTAATAGGATTATTAGGATCATTAATCCCATATTAAGAGGAGTTGATTTTATTCACTAACGATTTAAAATATTTTTTTCCCTTAGGGACTAAATCAGGGGGATTAGTATGTTAATCTTGGCCACCTTATTATTAGAAAATTTATTTTATGTTAATAGGGTCATAAAAGGGAGGGTCGGTTTTCATTTACTTTTGATTAGAGTATTTTATTTTAAGTTATTTTAATATTAAGATTTTGGGGTTAATTAGTCTTAAGAATAGTTATTAGTATTATATTATATTAATATTAGATTTTATTAGATTATGATTATTTGTTTTATTCGGTCAAAATAGTAGACCAAGGGAAGAGCTTCATCTTCCCCAACTCTCAAACCCTAAGTCTGCGCATAGTGAAATCAAAGTTGGATCAAAACTTTCTAAAAACAAATTTTTACATTAACTTGATGGAAGTACAAAAACGTTACAATTGCAAAAGATCTAAAAAACATAAGACCTAAACCAAATCAAGTCAAATATGAAAATACACCAAATCAAATAAAAAATTACATAAGAAAAATCCTAAAATACAACAATCTAATTAATTCTAAAACCTATTTTTACCCTATAAAAGCTAAAGGAAATTTCAGAATGAGGGATGAAAAAATTGAACCCTAGAAGTTGTGCGTATCCAAACACCTCACGAAAGCTCCTACTTCTGAAAACTCAAGGTTTCACATCGAAACCTTAAGTTCTTCGAGCTAGACCACAAACTGGTACCTGCAAATAAGAAGGAGAGAGATTAGAGGCGAGGAATAGTAAAGAGGAAATGGAAAACAGCATAATAAGGTCACGGTAGGAAAGGTAGGTTCTTAGCTTTTCTCACTAATAATTTCTGGATTGTTGTGATTTCTATGATTTTTGGGGCGTTTCTGGAAATTTTAGGGTTAGGGTTCATATTCTAGGGTTAGGGTTCGTCTGGGAAGGTCAGGGTTCTTCGCTGAACCCTTAGGGTTCATAGGCTTTGTGAGTGATGCTGGGGTTTGGTTGAAGGTAGGGTTACCCTAGGTTCATCTTGAACCCTGAAGGCCCGTATGAAGATCTGGGTTTGGGAGGGGTTAGGGTTCTTGAAGTTGAATTTTTCGGCTGAATATAAACCAGAATCTGGGTTTATCGGAGGTTTTGGGGGCGGGGCGCGGTGGTCGGAGGTCAAAGCGGCGAAGGAGAAGAGAAGAGAGAGGAGAGATCGTTTGGAGTAAAGAGAGACGGAGAAAGATAGAGAGAGAAAGAAGAAGGGAGAAATAAGAGGGGTTGAAGAGAGAAAGGATTAAATACTCTCTTGGGCGCCTCCTCTGATGATAAACACGTGGCAGCATAAGGGTCCTAGGATGGGGGTAATTTGACTGGCTCTGTAGGAGCACCCCTGTGGCATACCCGCGACAACTTTAGATCTGATCCCTCCATTTTAATTACTTAGACTAGTAAGTATGATCAACGGACGAGATCGTGTGTATTCTGGCCCGTGGGATCATGATTATATAGTGCGGAGAGAGTCAAAGATCACACTCTCTCAGCGTGGACTTGCCCTCACAGATGGGCCCTAAGGCTAATGGGCTTAATGCCCTTTGCTATCCACACCCCCACCAAGGGGCCCAATTACTACTATATTTTAATTAATTAATTAACCTTTAGTTAATTAATTTTAATTAGGATTAGAGTTTAATAATTAATTTGGGATAATAATTATTAGGATTATAAGTTAAGTTAATTAATTAAGATATTTTAATTAATTTTTATTGGGGATTAAGAGATTAATATTCATATAATTAAGATTGTGTTTCTAACTTAATTTGGGGTTTCATTCAATCAATTAATAAATAAATTTGGGGCTTTATTATTAAGTTTGGATCATTTATAATTTTAGGGTTTATTTAACTTACTAAAAAATGGAGGTTTATTTATTTGGGGCTTAATTTATAATTTGGAATTTATCATAATCTACTTATAATTTGGGGGTTTTTCTTATAGTTTTTTTTTATAATAAATGTTGGGATTAATTTATAATTTTAGGGATTGTTATTCATTATTTCATGGGGATTTATTTATATAAATTTTGTAATATATGGTCAGGGGTCATTTGGGATAATTAGAATTAATTCATATCTTGGGATATTATGAGGTTGATCTTCTATTTCTTGGAATATTGTTAATTTCATAATTAAATTATGGGGATTTTTTTTTAGGATATTCTAAGTTATTTAATGAAATAATTGGGATATTATATGGGATTAATTTTCTTTTATTTTATGATTAATAAATGGGTATAATTTACTTTTTTGGGATATTATAAATTAGTCATTTTTTATAATTAATTAAATATGAGATTAACTTATATATTTTGGGATTATTATAATTAATCATTATAATTGATAAATTTTGGGCTAAAGGATTATTTAAATATTTAATTAAATTAAATATTAGGTTGTTTCCAAGCAATGTGGGGATAAACTTAAGACGAGGGTTTCATTACAAATTATGGTTTTATTAATCTTAAATAATTTAAGGTTTTAGGGATAAACTGGATATTAGGGATATATTTGGAATAAGTCATAGGATAAGGGATAAAAATTTGGGATAAAACTCTTAGATCCAAAGAGTATAAAATTTAGGATAAGGGATAAAAATAAAACTCTTAGATCCAGAGAGTATAAAATTTAGGATAAGGGATAAAAAAATTGGGGATAGAACTCTTAAGATCCGAGCGTATAAATAAAGGACTAGGGATAAGGGGTAAGGGATAATTACAACATAAACATAAAGGGATAAAAAAATCAATCAAATAGGGGATAGGGAAGGTGAACTACGGAAACTCTGATCCTTTAAATTTGAGGGTACGTAGGCATAGGGTTGTAAACCCTAGCGGGTACAATAATAATAAAAAAACTTAGGGTCCCCTCTTATATCAAAGTCATCTTCTTTGGATAATAATAAGGATTTTTGTAAATAAATATAAACAGTCAAACATTCAAGTAGTAAGCAAACATACCCTGGAACTTAAGGAGGATCCCATTGAGTACAATGGAGGTAGGGGGTGCCTAACACCTTCCGCCCACCTAACCGACTCCCGAACCTAGCGTCTCTCCCTTAGGATTTATGTTTTATCATTATTTTCCTGTCCCTTAGGACGAATAAAGGATGATGGCAACTCTGTCATTTTGCCGGCCGCGACAGCTGGCGACTCTATTGGGGATTTCTTATACTTCCCTAAAAAGAGAGTTCATCCTAACCTTGGGTTTTAGGGTTCTTGTTTGCTTGCCTTGCTTGTTTACTGTTTTTAAATATATATATCTTCTATGTTTTTATATATGTTTTTGTTATTATATATACATTTATTAATTTTTATTATATATTTATATCATATATTATTGTCATCATATATTGCTTGGGATATGATTATGTGTGAAGCTAAAACCCAAGTTTGGAGTACAACCCTAGATTAGGACGTAGAACGGAAATGTTTTGGGGGGATGTGACATCCCAACAATTCATTGATGCTACACTCAGAAGAGATCCTCCAAAGGTGTCTTCATGGTAGGGCTACCCCCTAACATAGATGATGATTTGGATGTGGTCCATGACTCTGGGAACCTTTAGCCTACCCTTATCAACTCATGGTGACCTTAAGTATACAACCCCAAGGGTTGTTACTAGGGTCCTTCCTAGATGAGACTTATCCCGAAGGATTACTGTAGGAAGGCTTGCTCCTTCTCATGGTAAAACAAGGGTATAGCCTGTAAATTCTAGGGCTGTTATTCTGCCGAAAATGGTATATCCTACACGTGAGGGGATTGGGTAGACAAAACTTAGATCTAGTCAAATTATAGGGAACCTACCCAAGATAAGTCATGCTTGCATATCACCTTACCCTAATAAAAAAATTATATACATATAAAATTTTCATTCATCATCCTCATGAAAATCCTTTTTGCATTGTGTGTCACAGGATTCTTAAATATTCTTTCAAAAAAAACCTAGTTAAGGGTAATGGAATTCGAAAAGAAAAAGATTGTCACAATCAAGGTAAGGAAGTATGACATAGAGGGACTAAAGGCTTATGCCATGAGATTACCTCAAGAAAGAAGAAAGCCCATAATTCGTAAGTATGGGGACATATTGGATCTTGTTACCACTCCTGTACAAGAAGAGGGTTTGACTGCCTTGGCTTAATTTGAGGGTACGTAGGCATAGGGTTGTAAACCCTAGCGAGTACAATAATAATAAAAAACTTAGGGTCCCCTCTTATATCAAAGCCATCTTCTTTGGATAATAATAAGGATTTTTGTAAATAAATATAAGTAGTCAAACATTCAAGTAGTAAGCAAACATACCCTAGAACTTAAGGAGGAGCCCATTAAGTACAATGGAGGTGGGGGGTGCCTAACACCTTCCTCCCGCCTAACCGACTCCCGAACCTAGCGTCTTTCCCTTAGAATTTAGGTTTTATCATTATTTTCATGTCCCTTAGCACGAATAAAGGATGATGACAACTCTGGCATTTTTCCGGCCGCGATAGCCATCCCTTAGAAGCCAATGGCGTTCGCCATTGGTTCGTAGTAGCAGGTTTTGCAAGTTTTCAACAGTTGCAGCAGTTTTTGGAGTTTGAATTTCCCTCCATCTTCAGTACGTGAGGAGTAGTTTTCAGAGCCAAATTTCTCTATAAATAGAACCATTGCACCTGTTCCAAATCATCCAAGCCGTGCGGAAGCCCTGTCGAAATACCATTTGAATTCCTAGGCACTAAATTCAGTTTGTAAATTGATAATTGCTCATACTGAGAGATTGTCGTAATTATTATTATTACTTATTGTTGTACACTTGGATCATCAATACAATCTTGTCGTTCTTATTTCGTTCCAGTTCATTTACTGTTTAATTTACAGGTTTTTAATTTTACAGTGTTTTATTTCCATTGTTTTCAAATTGTTATTGTTATTTCTAAATTATAATTGTATAAAAAATTAACCTTAACATGCTTTTATTAAAATTCATAATCCTTACCATGTTAGACTTAGGATTTAAAATGTCCGGCTAATTCCTTTTGATACCATTGTATGAGGACTGTCGTTACCGACGGGACTCTGTAGAAAGCATATGTGCGAAATTATGATCTTACCAGATTTTGGTTTTTGTTTCTAGTTTTGCAAGTTTATTATTTTGTCGTGAGAGTGAGGAATAAACCAAATTGTGACCAATAGAGCGAGAGTTTGAGGTACGCATTGGATAGTAAAAACTAAACACCGATCCTAAAAACAGCGAGAGCGCTTTAGGAATCATTTAAGCTTTATCGATTTTTAAAATACGCTTTTTAATTACCGAGCGAGCGAGAGCAATATCTTGGGGTTATTAAGCGTGGCTCTTGTGAATAGCGCGAGAGTGTGAGATGGAGTCTTTTAGTTGGTATTTCCTACAGAATCGAGTTGTGATCTTAATTAGCACCCGTAATTTACAAGTCCCTCAGGCGCGCCGAAATCATACTTCGGGCTCGCTTTTATATTGTTTTTAAACCCCTTTAGAATTCAGTTTTTTATTTCCGTTTCCTTTCCCATAAACCTTAAGCCTTAGCTTTGCATAGCAACCATAGAGCACTCTAGTTTGATTATTAGTCCATATGGGTTCGACAATCTTTTAAAACTACGCGATAAGCTGTATACTTGCAGTTGTAATCCGACCAACACGTAAAGTCGCAACCACTAACAAAGAATCAAGCAGCCTCCTCCTCAAGCCGAGGTTCCCCATCACCTCTAGCTCCAACATCAGTTTCCCAGGAACAACCACCCTGCCATCAACCACTTGGTGGAAAGGACTGACCCCCTCGAGGACAAGCTGATCCCCCGAATTCACAATCTGAACCTGCTCCAAAGTGCTATTGAAACCCACCTCGAGAGCCTTCAAGCAATCCTGCTCGAGCTCCCTGACCCGGCTGACCAGGGCACCGCTGTCTGCGAGGGCCCTCTCCTCCTCCGTCTCGTCCTCGGAAGGCTTGGCGGCAGCTTCCAGCTCGACGACCTTGGTCTGAAGGAGATCCCGCTCCTCCTTGGTTTTCTTTAGCTCTTCAGTCATTTCATTCATCTCGTGGAGGAGGCGCACGTGGTTTTCGTACTTTCAACCTTGTTTTTCTCCGCCTCAAGGACGACATTCTCATCTCGCGGTTTCTTAGGCTCAGAGATCGGGCTGGTTTCGTCGTTCAGAACCAAGGTCGTCTTGAAGATCCTCATCATAGTCACCATATCCTCGGTTAGCATTTTTCTTCTGGATGCCCTCTCGATCCCCATGATCGCCTTGGCTTCATCCTCAGCCACAATAGGGGAATTGGTCCCGGAAAAGAAATCCGTTTAGAGGTGGCAGGGGGCAGCACGAACCTCTCCACGGGCACATTCTCTTCGAGGTCGATAAGTATGGGCACCTTGGTTCATGGCCTCTTGGAAGGGGTCCCCTACAGAGGAGGAGACTGGCTGCATTGGGGAGAGGAAGAGTCGGTATCCCCATCGCCGGGCTTCACCATCTCCTAGACTTGGCCAACTCTACCCTTCGTTTTCTTCTCACCCTTGGTGGCGGCGAGCTTCATAATGCATTCGTGCGCATTCGGTATCTGACCTGCGATAGTGAACAAAGAAAATGAGTTAGTACAAAAAAGGAGAAAAGGGGCAGACGCCCGAGCAAAGCAAGCAATCACTACCTAAGAACCTCAACGCTTCATCACGGGACTCGCATTCGAGGAAGACCTTGGTGTTAATAAACCGAGGCTCACGACAAACTTCCCCACGCTCGTCGAGGATGAAATTTTCATCCTTGTTAACACATCTGTCGGGGGTGAAACCAGTGACAAAGTCGACCATCTTTTGGTATGCCTCCTGGTCGTCGACGTTCAGTTCGCCATGCTTCACGATGTAACTTTTCGTCCCACTCTTGAAGTGTGCCTCCTCCCACTCAAAGGGACAATTCGACACCAATTTCTCCTTGCCTCTATCGTCGACCACGAGGTTGTATAAGGAGTTGACAGCCACGTGCGAAACAGGCTTGACAACGTAAAACTTGTCCTTGAAGGTGCGGACAGAATCCCGGTACGTATTAAATAGTTTCCTCGGCTACTTCAGGGATACCCAGTTATACTGACCATTGACAGATGACCGTTGTAGATGGAAAGTGCGAAAGAATAGGAGAAGCATGGCCCCGATGCAGATTTGGTCACACACAAGCTCGAATGCATGTACAAGCGCTAGTGCGTTCGGGTGAAGCTGGAAAGGTGCTAGACGCAACTAGTGGAACACCCCCCTCTGAAAATCGGTGAAGGGGAGATGCATTCCTAGGTCCCGAAACGCGAACTCATACATCAAGAACCGCATCCCCCTAAATCTCGAGCAGATGAGATGTTGTTCCTTGGGCTTGAAGACCAGCCAGTTAGGATCAGAGCCCACTGCGTTATCCTTGACAGTCGCGAAGGCATCTGTATCGTCCACGGCAAAGCGCGACCCGACATTAAAAGGCTCGTGCCCGACCCAGTCTTCGAGCGTGCGGATTCGCTCGACTCCAACTTCCTAGATAGGTGGGCCGAGCTTAGGCTCGTCGTCTATACGGATGACCCCTTCGATCCTCACAGCCATTTTACCTGAAAAGCAGAGAAAAACGGTGAATTCGACTTCCGAGATCAAATCCACCCTTCCACCGCAAATCAAGTGAAAGGACGAAGAGAGGGACGGGGAGCCCCAAACAAATTCTCCCCGACATAAGATTGCGATCCCCCTGGGCAGAGACTCATCCACGAAGAAATCCTGTCGACATGACGTGATGAACCTCCTCGACAGAGAGCTCTTGGCACAAGAAGACTCTGATTAATGCGGGGGACTCCTCGACAGCGACCTCCTCGCAATACTCGTACACTTCTGGGGAGCAAGGCTCCCCGAGATGAATCTCAGCTCCCCGGGACCTTCATCTCTTGTCCTCGGGACCTTCGTCGGCTCCCCGAGATCTTCATCCATAGTCCTCGAGGCATCCATCAGAAACTCCTTAAAGTTTCTAGAATCCTCATGAACTTCCCGGTGCCTCATCCGGAAAACTCATAGTCCGGCCGGAAACTTCATATAACTTGCCAGAAAATTCATACGTCCCTCTTAAAATCCTATACACTCCCCTAAAAATCAACGATAAATGCATGATACTGGAGATATGAGGCGGAAACTTACTTGATGAAAGAAGATTGGGACAACGGAGAGTGACGGGCGACGGTGGCAACGACGGCGACAATGATATGAAGACTTGGAGAGACTTGGAAAGACTTGGGGAGAACTCTGAGTGAAATGAAGGGGAAAACGTAAAAATGAAATGAGCTTCCCCCTATTTATATTCCTAGCACGGGAAACGAGACAGCCCTAGGCACTCAAGTGCCCCTACGCATAGTCGCCTTAGGCATTAATCACGCGTGACACATGGCACTAGAAGACATCGTGTGCATCCTCTCAGCTTCCCCTAGTGCCCTCCAACTAGGAATTCTCGTTCCTTTCCATCTCCCCTAGAACGTCAAATAGGACACCAGATGGGGACAGGCCCAGAGGTGATAGGCACGCCTCCCCGGACACAATGACCCTGCCGAAGTGGCTAGTACTCATGTCAACGTACCTTGCCCCGCGAGCTCCGTGCCATGGGCACGTGCAACCCCGACAGGCAGCCCTTACTATTTTCCTCGACATCAGAACAGACTCTTAAGTCATTACTCCTTTGCTTCAGAGCAACGACTTGGGAGGCTCCTGTTCTGGACTGGGCTTAAGGCTGGCCCACCATCTGGCACGGCCGAACCCAAGTCTTCGTCGAGGAGGGCCCAATTAAGGTCCAGCCCATCTGCACGCCTGGGGAGCTCTCCCAAGTCTCCCCCACAGACTCCACGTGCCCCCCACGCGGGGACACGTCATCAGGCAACTACCCACTTCTGGAAGAACTGGTCAGCCCCCCTTCCAGAGATCACGAGGCAATTGATCCAAGGCGAAGACCACGTGTTGGTCTTCTCTACGCCACTTAAGCCCTAACAGTTATCTGCATTTGGCCTAGTGATCCAACCCAGTGCAGATGGCCTTTGGCTCAGCGCTGGGGGCACACTATAAATACCATTTATCACTAGAGGGTCAGGTATTCTGAATTCCATTCTCTACACCTTTTCTGTACTTGCGCTTTTTACTCCGTCTCTTACTTTGGCATCGGAGTACCTTGTAGGTACACCCCCCACCTCTTCACCACCACCGAAGAATAAAGGAGTTCACGACTATTGCTGGCCCCTGATCTATTTCTGATCAGGTACGATTATATATATATATATATATATATATATATATATATATATATAATTGCCATTAATTCTCTTTAAAACAAATCTTTAATTTGTAAATAACTTGAAACATAAGTTATTCAATAAAGTGATAGTATAGTTATGATTAGGTTTGGTGGAGAGCGGAAGTGTATAATGATATTAGAGACTCACACTTGTGGAAGAGATTGTTGGAATTTGAGTATGAGTGGTTAAGTTTAATGTCGACTAAAAATAGAGAAAATGTTGAGTATATAAGAAATATGAGACATACTCTCATTGCCTTAAGATTTTAGATGAATATGTGAACTACTATAAATAATCCATCTCACCTTGGACGCGAAGAGGATATAACCTCAGTTGCACAAACAAGGTAATGAAGGGCGTCATGAAAACTCTCCACTATACCCCTCGGTTTCAGAATAACCGAGTGAATAGTTGAAATGGTCATGGGTTCGATCCACAACATCATCATATTTATATTTTCAAAACTACCGCCACATACCTCTCGATTTTTATCAAAAATCGAGGAGAAATGAATATTTTTTTAATAAAAATTAAATTGTTTACACTAAATATTAAATTTCATTTCTTACAATAAATATTATATTACATTGTTTACAATAAATATTAAAATATATTGTTTACTCAGTATAATTAAATTACACAGAATATTAAATTCAAAGTTTCTAATGTTACATTGTTTTGGTTTCAATCTGCAAGTACAAATTTTTGACAAATTTGATTCATCATCATCACTTTGAATAAATCCAAATTTACCTAATTTTTTCAAACTGAATGGTTTGAACACTTCCTATAGCGTGCGATTTTTTGTCGGTGACGCGACCACCTTATCGCCATGGGTTTTTCCTAACTGTAATGGTAGGGATTAGGTGTTACTTTCTAATTTCTTATTTATCCTATGAAGCTAGAAAGGAAAGAGAAGCTATCTAAAACTAACCTTGCACGCAAATGATTTACTGAACAAATGCTAAGAGATTGGGGAGTTCGGGGTCAGGTTATACAATTGGGAGTTGTCAATTACCCATCCTATATGTGATTATCCATAGGTTATTAGCAATTTCTATACTGTTTTATACTTAGTGGTGTTTATCTGTCGTGGGTTGGGAAAGTTTCTCCTTTGGGAGTGCTGAGAGAGAGAGAGTTTTTGTTGATGTTTTTGGTGAGGTACAGGACCTAAAGTTTTTTATTGGTGTGTGTGAAGGTACTGGACCTAAGGTTTTTGATTGGTGTGCTCGCTAAGATTTCACAATCTTATGCCTACATATTCCCGTTAAATAAAACAGGGAAATCAGAGCAATCGTAGTTCCTCCTATTCTATGGGAGGAAAGAGATATTTTGGTGTCTTGTTCAAAGCCCAAGATTGAAGCTAAAGGGTTATTGGAGAGAGAATTTGTCATCTCTAAAGGGAGATATCTCGTCTATTTATCACAACTGTTGGGTGACTGATTATAAAGGAGAATTACTTTAACTGGGATATGTGAATCCATCAATGCCATAATTTCCTATATAGGGGATTTGTCCTGAAGGAGAAAACTTTAACTCAGTATAGAGTAATGTCATTTTTCCTTAGGAGTCTTTCATGCTAAGAGAGGGACATTGGATTAGATGTAAATAATCCAGAGGCTTGCCACTTACAACAATTACATGAAAGAGGAAGTTTACTAGGATAAGAGATGGACTACAGCTTAGATTTTTGAATCAACAAGTGTGCCATTTATAGCAATTATCTGGGATTAAGGCTTTTTTATTTTTTATTTTGATGTGTGATGTACAGAGAAATGTCTTCCTATAGAGAGGTTTTCGATTTCCTCAGAGGGGATATTGGTTTTTGTGTGTGCCTTGATCAAACCCCAAGGTTGAAGCTAAAAGGTTGACTCTATTAGGGAGTTTTATATCTGTCTTGTACAAAGCCCAAGATTGAGGCTAAAAAAGAGACTGACTCTTTTGGGGGATATCATTATACAAAGCCTAAGAGGAGGCTAGAAGTTGACTTTTCCGGGGAAATATTTTGTCTGTCTTGTACAAAGTCCAAGATTGAGGCTGAAAAAGGGGTTATTGACTCCACTGGGGAATATTTGTATGTGTCTTGTACAAAACCCAAGATTGAGGCTGAAATGGGAAATTGACTTTACTGGTGAGAGGTTTTATCTGTCTTGTACAAAGCCCAAGATTGAGGCTAAAAGATTATGACTGACTTAGCTGGAGAGTATGATTTGTCTTGTACAAAGCCCAAGATTGAGACTGAAAAGAGAATTGACTCTGCTTAAGGAGATTTTATATGGTGTCTTGTACAAAGCCCAAGATTGAGGCTGCAAGGAGAATTGACTCAACAAGAGAGTGTTTTTATCTGTCTTATACAAAGCCCAAGATTGAGGCTAAAAAGAGACTGACTTAACAAGAGAGTGAGGAAAGATCTTTATACAAAGCCTAAGAGGAGGCTAGCTTCTGCTGAGGATTATTGAGATCCAAAGGCAGGTCCAGATTGAGGAATCAACTCTTGCTGAGGATTACAGAAGAGTTGAAATATCAGGTGCCTTGAGGTTCTGATAAAGGTTTATTGATAATGATTTGACCCTAGCTGGGGAAAATCAAAGTGAGAGTTTAACGATTGAGTTTCAAAAACCTATGGAGGCTTTAACTTTGCTGGTGATTGATGAGATGATTAGGGTTTATCGTGTGCTCTTAGGAAACTTGAGGGTTTCTTTGAGATCCAAGAGGAGATTGAAGGTGTGAAAAACACAAGAAAGGGGGGGTTTGAATTGGGTTTTAAAGTAAAAATTATTTTCTAAAAATAATCCCCTTTACAAACAGACTTCACTTCTTGATAATAAAGCAAGAAAAACTGAAAAGAAAGAACACAATATGTTTATACTAGTTCACTTGAGAAATCCTCAAGCTAGTCTAGTTCACCCGCCAAGGTGATTTTTCCTCTCTCAAACGAGGACTTAATCCACTATAACCAAACTGATTACAACTGCACTAGCAAACTACTGGTGACTAACAACAACCTCTAAGACACACTAGTCCTAGACTTCTTAAGAATTCTGACCTAACCGGTCCCTTAAGGAATACAATGCACAAGCCAAACTGCAAGTGACTAACAATACTAAAACACATTGTCTTAATCTTCCTAAAAATTCTGACCTACCCGGTCCTTTAGGGAACACAAACAACTGTTTGTTACAAAGGTTTGTTTACAATAATGATGCTTCTACTCAAGCTGATGAGTAAACAGATTTTAAGAACAATATTGACTTAAGAATGATATTAACAATAGAGCGTATGAATAGTGAAAATCGCGGGTGACATTCTTGAAGTCTTCACGCCTTTATATAGCCATGTATAATATGACCGTTGAAGGATATTTCTGACATTTTAGAATTATGGCAGCTTGAAGGATCGTGGGAGACAAATAGTACATTTGCGTCCGCCCTATCTGGAGTGGAGCAGTGTGTCCTTGTACTGTTGTACTGTTGTACCACGTTGCTTAGTTTTCTCGACTTCCAGACTTCAGGGGCTTCTGAGAGCATGAGTTAGAAGAAGGGAATACATAACTTGGGTCTTAAGAGCTTCAAGTCTTCAGAGTCTGTAGAGCTACATCTTCAGAGGCTTCAGCACTTGGTCTTCAGAACCCGTTGTCTTCATAATCATAAGTCTTCAGCATCTGGACTTGTTCATCATAACTTCTGTCTTCAGATCTTCAGAACTTGTTTTCTTAAGTCTTCAGCATCTGGACTTATCCATCAGAACTTCTGTCTTCAGATATTCAGAACTTGTTTTCTAAAGTCATTGTATCAGAGTCATGTAACTTCAGAGTCTTCTGAAGTAAATGCTCCTGTTCAGCAGAACAATACGTAGCGCAGAAGCAGAATAATTCTCTTCTAATAACTTAGCCACACTATTTATCAGAAGCAGAACCTATTTGTTAAATTCTCAAAAATAACAAACATTAGAATACCAAAATTGTTCATACAAACATACTTGTTTGTTATCATCAAAACTCAAATGTATTATTGCAGAACCAAACCTTGTTCTAACAATCTCCCCCTTTTTGATGATGACAAAACTATGTATTTTGATGACACAATTTTGTACATAACATAAAAAGTAACCGAAATAAGAAGGTTAAGGAATACTTATCCTTCAGATGAGAATCTCCCCCTAAATCTCAGACTGGATGAAGATCAAATATCCTAAATCATGAACCTTCTGGGTAAACTCCCCCTGGTTGCAATAGGTCAGATATTGAGATCTTTAGAGTCTTGAATAAGTTTCCAGAAGTCAATTGCACCAATTGAGATCTTGAAATATCAGAGTCAAACACATTAGATGCCAAAAATATTCAGATTCTATATCTCCTGAAAGAGAAAACAAGAAAACAAATCTAACAGAAACAGAAGTTTATTGGTTAGAATGTAAGCAGCTTGTTTTTCAGAATTTGATTATGTGAATCAAAATATTACGTTCATATTATATTTCTCCCCCTTTTTGTCATAATAAAAAAAACTTGAAATTTCATTAATATTAAAAATATCAAAACAAGATTAAAACAAGACAGGATCCTAATGTTCAGAGCAAACATGAAGGAGAAAAGCCTAAGTGCCTAAGTTCCTAGGTTCAGAAGATGAAGGATTTGTGGTCAACTTGCTCAGAATCTGTTGAAGCATGTACTGAAGAGAGTTGTTGACAACTTTCTGCTCAGCAAAGTTTTCCTTGAAGATTTTCTGTTCCTCTGTTATAGTCTGATGATCCTTTTTTATCTTGTCAATTGCACGTTCCAGACGCACAAAGACAGGTTCAGAAGTGTTGAAAGTTTTAGCTTTTTCTGCCAGTTCCTTTTCTGCAGCTAGCTTAGCTTCGGCTTCCTTCTTTTCTTGCAACCTCTTTTCATCTTTTTGAACGAAATAATTCTTTGTCAGAACAGAGAGATCTTGAAGCTTCTGAAATTCCTCAGTCGTCCACTGATTGAACATGTCCCATGAAGCACCTAAATGAGAGGGGTCTTCACTAGAATTTGATTCATCAGAAAGTGTCTTGAACCTTGTAACCACACTGTCCTTTAAAACAGATATTGCTTCATCTAGTTTGAGAGGAAGGTCAGAGGTTTGATTTTCACTTAAGGGTTGAGCATCTTCAACAGAGTCATCAAGAATGATGATATCGTTGTTTCGAGAAGATTCAGGATTATCAATTATGGATTTTGGAAAAGGTGTGATGGTTGTTTGTGGATGTTCAGTGAGAATTTCTTCAGTGATTTGAATAGTTGGTGATGGTGGAACAGATGTGACAAGTGTTGGTTGGATAAAAATTGTGGAAATTGGTTGAGATGAGGTAATTTCAAGCCTTGGTGGAGTCAACTGTAATAATGGAGGTGAAGTAGTGATTATTTCATAAACGGGTATTGGAGAGGTGGTGACAACAGTAGAGAATATTGGTGGATGAGTGAATAAACATGGTTGGGTTGATGAGATGGGAAGAGATGAAGACAGATTTCTATCAATAGAAGCAAATGCCGTGTCAGAGGACGAGTCAAAGGACTTACTTTGTTCTGGAGAGGAGGAAGTTGATGTAGATTCCATCTTCATCTTCTTTGCTGATGGTCTGTCATCATCGTCACTTTTCTTTTTCTTGCCTTTCCCCTTTTTCTGAACAATTTCAGGGAGAGTATCCGGTAGATTTTCCAGATCAATCCATGCATCTAATGATTCCTCCTTTTCATATTCAGCAAAATATTTTGCTAGTTCTTCTGGATTATAGTCATTTGAATAAGGTGGAAACCCAGAGATTTGAAATCAAACAAAGTTAAGGTCAAACTGGTTTGGAATAGCAGGTCGACGGATAATCTTCGTAAGAAGCTTCATATTCTTTAAGTTCTTTTCCCAAAAAGGTTGTCCAGAAGATCTGTCTAGTTCCTTAGTGAACCCATCAACCAATAAATCTTCAACTAAGCCAGACTCAATGAAAATATCAGACAGTAATCTGCCATAAGGGATATGATTTCCCTTCATGGTGGAACCAGTTCTTGAGTTAACTATAGACTCTCTCAAAAAGTTGAACAAAATGCAAGGGAGATGTATTTTCTTTCCTTTCAACAGGAAGTATAAAACATATTTCTGTGACAAATTAATGTAATCCGATGAATGAGAGGAAGGACGATGATACATAGTTCCCAACATGATTTTAAACCAAACTCTTAAAGTATCTTTCAAGAGTGATGATGGTGGATCCTTTTTAGATTCTAGATCAGTTCATTCTTTGAAAATAACAGTTGTGACCTTAGCTTCCCTTTGCTTATTTGGTTGAATATTGACGATTCTTAGTCCCTTTCCATCATGAGAGATTAAGTCACTGATTGTCTTTTCTGTGATGATGATTCGTCTTCCAAGCACAGTCGAAATAATGATATGTCTACTAGTGATTGCATGAATCCAAAAATCTTTGACCAAGTTTAGAAGTGAGGATCCTTGCAATCTGTTAAAGTAACCATTCCATCCTTGAGAATTAAGAGTATGAGTAAGATCACATCCATTATCCCTGAGGTTTTTGAAGTAAACCATGGATTCACTAAGAACTCGAAGTTCATCTACCTGCGTGTCGAGAGAGATAGGACATTCTCCAGGAATAGTACACTGATATTCAAGTAACTTAGCTTTGGAGATAGTTTGACATGATTCCGCCATTGATGAAGATAATGGTGTTGCAGAGAACTAAAAGGGTTTTAGGGTTTCTAAGAAAGAAGTGTGGGATGAAGTGGTATGAGCGAGTATATAATGTGTGAGTTGAGTGAAGTTGAGTGGTCGTGAAGAATTAAACATAATAATGGGGATTAATAAATGAACGTAATCATGATTTAACCAATTCCAAGAAAAGTACTACTCACGCGTTAATCACCTTTTAATTAAGTGACACGTTTTGATATCCTCAAAGTCTGGAAAACTAAAAGGTTTCCATCTGATCAGAGACACTTCTGACAAAGCATCTTCTGATAACTGAGGTTAAAAACAAATGCTTCTAAGTTTAAATGAAAATCTGATATCTTCAGACTCTGACTAAACACATCTGATTCTGATGAAATCTTACTCTGGACAATAGTCCATTTTCAGATGCTTCAGAATAAATAAGAATCTATCTTCATCCAAGGGTTTTGTAAAAATATCATCCCATTGATGGTCTGTATCTATAAATTTTAAACATAAAATTCCCTTCTGAACATAGTCTCTAATAAAATGGTGTTTAATTTCTATGTGCTTAGCCCTAGAATGTAGGATTGGATTCTTACTTAAACAGATAGCAGCAGTATTATCACAAAAGATAAGAATACTCTCATGTATCTGATAATAATCTTCTAGCTGGTTCTTCATCCACAGCATCTGAGTACTGCACAGAGACGCGGATATGTACTCTGCTTTTGCTGTTGAGAGAGCAAATGTTGATTACCTCTTGCTTGACCATGAGATCAGATTCTTCCCGAGAAACTGACAGTTTCCAGAGGTGCTTTTTCTTTCCAATCTGTCTCCTACGTAATCTGCATCACAATAACCAGAAAGAGAGTACTCTGATGTTTTCTCATACATCAAGCCAAGCTTAATAGTTCCTTTCAGATACCTTAGAATTCTTTTAACAGCAGTTAAATGAGATTCTCTAGGATATGATTGAAATCTAGCACACAAATGAACACTGAAAAGAATATTAGGTCTAGAAGTAGTTAAGTATAGAAGAGAGCCTATCATACCCCGATAGAGCTTCTGACAAACCTTTCCACTTACCTCTTCCTTTTCCAGAATACATGTTGGATGCATTGGAGTCTTAGCTGGTGTACAATCCATCATGTTGAATTTCTTCAGAAGTTCTTTGGTATACTTACTTTGATGAATGTAAGTAGCCTCTGATCTTTGGTCAATTTGAATTCCCAGAAAGAACTTCAATTCACCCATCAGACTCATCTCAAATTCTGCCTGCATTAGCTTAGAAAACTCTTCACAAAGAGAGGGATTAGCAGAACCAAAAATAATATCATCAACGTAAATTTGAAATATAAGTATGTCATTTTTGAACATTTTATAGAAGAGAGTGGTGTCAACCTTGCCTCTAGTGAAGTTATTTTCTAACAAAAAACTACTCAATCTGTCATACCAAGCTCTGGGAGCTTGTTTCAGACCATAGAGAGATTTTTTAAGTTTAAAAACAAAATATAATTTTTCAGAATTTTCAAATCCAGGAGGTTGTTTGACATAAACTTCTTTTGTAATATAGCCATTCAAAAATGCACTCTTAACATCCATCTGATATAATATGATGTTATGATTTACAAGAAAGGAAATTAATAGACGTATGGCTTCTAACCTGGCAACTAGAGCAAAGGTTTCTGTATAGTATATTCCTTCTTGTTGACTATAACCTTGTGCAACCAGTCGTGCCTTGTTTCTGACAACCTCAGCCTTCTCATTTAGCTTGTTTCTGAATACCCATTTAGTTCCAATAACGTGGACACCTTTAGACTTCTGAACAAGATCCCAAACACCGTTCTTTGAAAACTGGTTAAGTTCTTCTTCCATCGCCAGAATTCAGTCTTTGTCCTGTAGAGCTTCATCAACAGATGTTGGCTCGATCAAAGACACCAAACCCAGAAGTGTTTCTTCAGAAGGTTTGAAGGCTGATCTGGTTCTGATAAGAGCGTCCTTATTTCCCATAATCAATTCTTCAGGGTGTGATGTTGCAACTCTGCTTTTCTTTTGTTGTGGAGGATTAGTGGGAGCAAAAACAATATCAGAAGTAGGAGCTTCTGAATCTTTGGGTTCTTCTGCCTTTTCCTTAGGTTTTGAAAAACTGATCTCCAAATCTGCAAACTTTTCAACTAGCTTTGACTTTTGAGAGTCAAGCTTATCATCGAATCTGACATGAATTGATTCTTCCACAATTCCTGATTTTGTGTTATAGACTCTGTAGCCTTTTGAGCGTTCAGAATATCCTAACAACAGACACTTCTGTGCTTTGGAATCAAACTTGCCCAGATTCTCTTTAGTGTTCAACATAAAACAGACACATCCAAAAGGATGAAAGTAAGAAATGTTGGGCTTTCTATTCTTCCATAATTCATAAGGAGTCTTACCCAAAATAGGTCTTATTGAGATTCTATTTTGAATATAACATGCTGTGTTAATTGATTCTGCCCAAAAGTGCTTTACCATGTCAGTTTCTTAGATCATGGTGTGAGCCATTTCTTGCAATGTCCTATTCTTTCTTTCTACAACCCCATTCTGTTGTGGAGTTCTAGGACAAGAGAAATCATGGGATATGCCATAAGAATCAAAAAAAATTTCAAAATCTTTGTTTTCAAATTCTCCACCATGATCACTTATGACTCTGACAATTTTGCAATTCTTTTCATTTTGCACTTGGGTGCAGAAGGAAGCAAACACAGAATGTGACTCATCCTTGTGTCTTAAGAATTTTACCCATGTCCAACAACTGTAATCATCAATGATGACTAGTCCATATTTCTTTCCATTGACTGAAGCAGTTTTCACTGGTCCAAATCAGTCAATTTGAAGAAGTTCTAATGGTTTAGAGGTAGAAACAATCCTTTTTGCTTTCAAGGAAGTTTTTGAAAACTTGCCTTTCTGACATGCTTCACAAAGAGCATCTGAAGAATACTTCAGATTGGGCATGCCCCTGACAAGTCCTAGCTTGTTCAGCTGAGAAATTTTTCTCATGCTAACATGACCCAGATGTCTGTGCCAGACCCATTGCTCTTCATTAACGGACATAAGACATTTTACATTCTGATTTTTAAAATCTGATAGTCAGATTTTGTAAGTATTGTTTTTCCTCTTACCATTGAACAGAACTGACCCATCCTTCTGACTAACAGCCTTATAGGACGTTTGATTAAATATAACGTCATAACCATTGTCACTAAATTGACTAATTGACAATAAGTTATGCATTAGACCCTCAACTAAAAGAACATTGTTGATGGAAGGAAGTTTACCATTACCAACAGTTCCAGAGCCAATGATCTTTCCCTTCTGGTTTCCTCCGAAACCAACGACGCCTCCAGACTTAAGTTCCAAATCTTGGAACATACGCCTTTCTTCCGTCATGTGTCGCGAGCATCCACTGTCCAGGTACCATGACTGGTGTTTCAGTGGCGCCATCAAGGATGTCTGAAACATAGATTATCTCACTCTTAGGTACCCATTTTCTGGGTCCTTTCTTGTTAGTCTTTCCAGAGGTTCTGACACCTTTAGATTTATGTGCAATGGGATAATCAAGTGAAATTTGTGCATGATATTTAGACTTAGAAGTTTTCTTTTGTGTCTGTGATTGTGGTGTAACAGACTCATAACCTTCTAGTTTAGAACATTTCAGTTCGGTGCCAGCAGGCACAAAATGTTCATACAGAGGTTTTAGTTTAATACTCAGAGTCTCATCAATTGGTTTTGATGGTCCTGAATATCCTAGACCTCTACTTCCATTTCTGCTAACTCCATAGATCATTGAAGTCATCTTGCTTCTATCTATGCTTTTAGCAAGGAAGTGCTGAAAAGCTCTATCATATCTGATTACTTCATCAGTAACAGATATGTTAGAAGTAATTTCTTCTTCTAGTTTAGAAACTTTACTTTTTAGAGCAGCATTAGACTTTTCTAAAGATTTTTTTTTTTCATTTAAATCAGAAGTATTTGGTTCGCTCTCAGTAGAGTTCTCAGAAGCAACCACAAAAGTCTTTTTCAGAGTTTTGTGTTTACTTAGAAGAAGTTGATACCTTTTCATAAGTTCTGAAAAACCTAATTCAAGTTCAGAACGAGATAAGGAAGAAAGTACCTCTTTGTCGTCATTAGAGTTTGACTCTTCATCAAGTGTCAGCTGATCCTCTAATAAGGCTTCACTCATGCTGGTCTTTGCCATAAGTGCCACGTTGGCATGTTCTTCTTCAGAATCTTCTTCTTCTGACTCTGAATCGTCCCAAGTTGCCATAAGACCCTTTTTGGCTTTGAAAACCTTCTTAGGTTTTCTATCTTTCTTGAACTTTGGACACTCGTTCCTATAATGTTCAGGCTCCTTGCATTCGTAACAAGTAGCTTCTTTTTCAGAAGCTTTCCTTTGACCAGATGTAGATTCAGATCTACCTTTTCTTCTGAACTTGCTCTTTCTGTGTTTCCACAGCTGGTTTATCTTTCTTGATATGAGAGACAGTTCATCTTCTTCTGAATCTTCTTCTGATTCTTCTAAGTTCTCCTCTGTTTGGCAAGCCTTTGTCTTTTCAGACTTAGACTTCAGAGCAATAGACTTACCTCTTTTCTGAGGTTCATCTTCTTGAAGTTCTATCTCATGACTTCTTAAAGAACTAATCAGTTCCTCAAGACTTGTGTTGTTCAGATCTTTTGCCATTTTCAAAGCAGTTACTATTGGTCTCCATTTTATAGGCAGACTCTTGATAATCTTCTTGACATGATCACCAGTAGAATAACCTTTGTCCAAAACTCTGAGTCCTGCAACAAGCATCTGGAATCTTGAAAATATAGTTTCCACAGATTTGTCGTCTTCCATTCTGAAGGCCTCCTACTTCTGGATTAGAGCCAGAGCTTTTGTCTCTTGACTTGAGCGTTGCCTTCATGAGTCATCTAAAGAGAGTCAAAGATATATTTTGCAGTCTCTCTATTTGTAATCTTTTCATACTCTGTGTATGAAATAACATTTAGCAGAATCGTTCTCGCTCTGTGATGATTCTTGTAGGTTTTCTTTTGAGCCTCTGTAAATGAGCTTCTGGCAATCTTTTTGCCTTCAGCATCTACTGGATGTTTGTAGCCATCAACTACCAAATCCCATAGATCCAAATCAAATCCCAGAAAGTAACTTTCAATTCTGTCTCTCCAATAGTCAAATTTCTCACCATCAAAGATAAGAGGTTTTGCATTATATGAGTCTCTTTCATTATTATCAGAAGTTACATGAGAAGTACCAGCTGGGGCAGCCATTATTTTTCACACTTTGGATCGGTACTGAACACTGTTAGGTGCTTGATAAAAATTCAACCTTTTTATCTACTCAGAACCGGAGCTCGGATGCCAATTGAAGGTGTGAAAAACACAAGAAAGGGGGGGTTGAATTGGGTTTTAAAGTAAAAACTATTTTCTAAAAATAATCCCCTTTACAAACAGCTTCACTTCTTGATAATAAAGCAAGAAAACTGAAAAGAAATAACACAATATGTTTATACTAGTTCACTTGAGAAATCCTCAAGTTAGTCTAGTCCACCCGCCAAGGTGATTTTGCCTCTCTCAAACGAGGACTTAATCCACCATAACCAAACTGATTACAACTGCACTAGCAAACTACTGGTGACTAACAACAACCTCTAAGACATACTAGTCCTAGACTTCTTAAGAATTCTGACCTAACCGGTCCCTTAAGGAATATAATGCACAAGCCATACTACAAGTGACTAACAACACTAAAACACACTGTCTTAGTCTTCCTAAAAATTCTGACATCTTCACCTTTGAAGTCCCTTCATGAGCAACCTTCAAGACCTCCCACGCCTCTTTTGCAATGGTGCAATGTTCAATTAACCTGAAGATATTCTTATTAACACCATTAAACAGTGCATTCATGGCTTTGGAATTTCCCACAGACCCTTTGTAGTCTGCATCATCCCAGTCTTCCTCTTCCTTCACCACATCAGTAGGATTACCTTTTCCATCTTTAACCTTTGGGGGTTCCCATCCTTTGATGACAGCTTTCCATGCTTGATCATCCATGGATTTGATGAATGCTATCATCCTTGGTTTCCAATAGTCATAGTTGGAACCATCAAGCAGAGGTGGTTTGTTCAAAAATCCTCCATCCTTGTCCATTGTACCAGAAAGTACCTTCCCTAAATCTCACCCAGAACCAAACAAGGGTGCAAGCTCTGATACCAATTGAAATTCTGGCACAGATATCAGATGTCCTACACAGATGTTGAGACACGGATATCCAACACAATGAACAAGATAACAATAATAATAACAGTGCAGAAAGTAAAGAACACAGTGATATGTTTACCCAGTTCGGATCAACAATCCTACTCTGGGGGCTACCAAGCCAGGGACGAAACCAATATACGATAGTATCAATTCACAGATCATAAACCAACCACACCCGGTTACGATCTGCTCATTTAATCACTACCTTTCCTATGACTTCTACCTAAGACTCACCTAGGTATGAGGCCCTCCTCAAATCCCTCTACAACCACAACCCGTGATTGGTTCCTTTCAACACAAGTAACAAAACGAAAGCCACACTTTCAAAACACACAATTCTCAATACTTCAAAGCTTATGAGAATTGACACACAAAAAACTCAATGCTTAAAAGCTTATGAGTAACTGACAGAACTTATAACACAAAAACCAGTCCTTGTACTATTATCAGAATGATACCATTTAGGCTCACAAATAACACTCACAAACCCTAATAAAACACACGTAAGTTCCACACCTAAACTAGGTTTACACCAATCAATATATAGCATTAAATCTGGACTAGATTGGGCTTCAAAAACGCAGCAAAGAGACTGCTCACAAATCTGCAATAAAAACTCCAACAAAATAGGTCTTCAATCTAAAGTTTCCTAATATGTTGCCATAATTAGAAAGTGCTGAAAATCCGAAAACCAACACATAAAAACCTAACCAAAAAATACTTTGGATGCCACATAGGATAACCAAATATTCACAGAATATTTAGTAACAAATAACAGCAACAGGCAGTAACAAAATCTTCCTTTTAGACCAAAAACAGACGCGATGTCCTATGAGCCAGTATGGGACATCTTTATTCGACATGTTGAATGCAGAAAATTAGAACATCTTGTTTCAATAGTTTTAGCAAAATAAATGCCAACCACAAAATCAAAGAAATAACAACAAACATTAGAATACCAAAATTGTTCATACAAACATACTTGTTTGTTATCATCAAAACTCAGAGGTATTATTGCAGAACCAAACCTTGTTCTAACAGAGATGAGATTGTCCAAGTCTACTGGTATGGGAAGGTTTATCTTTGTATGATGCCCATGAGGAGGCTGGTGTTTTTAAGGGAGGAGAATCAACCCTACATTGTCCGAGTTTTGACTCTTTGGAAAGACTGCTCTAACAAAGGATGACTAAGTTTTGTCCTATACTTGTAAGAGGTCTTTAGGTCCTTGTATTAATCCCAAGAGAAGGCATGAGAACTTCTAAGAAGCCTGAGGGTCCTTGTACAAAGCCTAAGAGGAGGCTGGGGATGCTTTTAGGAAGCTTGTGGGTCCAAACTTAAGAAAAGTTCAAAAAACGTTTCACCGGGAATAGTCTTTTCTTTAGTGAACAGTTATAGGGTTTGAAGAAATTCAAGAATGGTTTCACCGGGAATTAATCCTCTCTGGGGAAATGAATGTCTTTGACAAATTTCTAATAGTGACAGTCTTGAGAAAAGTTTCACCGGCAATAATGCCTTTCTCTATTCCATATTGTATAAGCCCAAGAGGAGGCAAGACTGTATCTGGAAATTTCTATGGGGAACTAGTTTTGACTGTGTTGAAAGAGTGACCACTGGCTTTATCTAATCCTAGACCTAGTTGCCGGGGAAAACTCTAAGCAGATATACAGGCATATATATACAGATGAAATATATACTGAATGTAAAGGAGAGTAGAAGGACTTACAGGTGAGCAAGCTTCCAGCAGTACAAACAAATATATATATATATATATATATATATATACACAAGTATGTAAAAGAAAGCTGATAAAACTTACAGGTGAGCAAGCTTCCATTGTAACAGTTGTATGGTTAGTTGTTCAAGAAATTAAAGAAAGTTTTGATAACAACTATGAATTTGAATCTAAATCAAAGGGGAAAGTTGTTTTGAAAATATGATTGAGGCTTATACTCAAGGAGAGGCCCAGATGAAAAACAGTAATCGTATCGTTGATCTGAAAATTGTATCGGGACTTATACAATGACTAAGGCCCAAAAAAAGTTTTCTGTACAAAGGGGTGGGTCTTACACTCTTTTAGAGGCCCAAAGTGTTTTTGAAAAGAAAAGAAATGGGACTTACAACACAGGGGTAGACCCAGATGATTTTGTTTGAAAACGGCGATCGCGCCGAGATTTTTGAAATCGTATCGGGACTTATATAATGACTGAGGCCCAAAAATGGTTTATTTACAAAGGGAAGGAACTTACACTCTATCAAGAGGCCCAAAATTGTTTTTGTGAAGATTTGTGAGGGTGAAAATAAGCAAAACCCTAATTTGATTAAATAATGTATTTTAATTGAATAAAATTCAATTAAAATGATCAAAATTATCAAATATGTGTGAAAAACAAGTTGTGATCTTGGATTAGTGTTTGAAAAATCATGTTTCATTCATAGAATGATTTGAAATTCATTTGAATTTGCAAAATCAAGAGAAAGAAATATTTTTAAATGCCTAAAAATAAATAAAAATATAATTCTTTACAAAAATATCAAATATATGAAATAAATAA
Source organism: Lathyrus tuberosus (assembly GCA_022829125.1). Classification (NCBI taxonomy): domain Eukaryota; kingdom Viridiplantae; phylum Streptophyta; class Magnoliopsida; order Fabales; family Fabaceae; genus Lathyrus; species Lathyrus tuberosus. The sequence goes on along the minus strand of JALAZF010000104.1, from coordinate 2,035,885 downwards.
TATTTTTGTGAAATTTTTGTAGAATAAAATATTTTAATATTTTTGTGATTTAAAAAAAAAACCAATAAAAAATAATTAAAATTGAGATAGAAATTAATTTTGGAATTAATTAATAAAAAACCACGAAAAATGTGAAAAATAGCAAAATAGGAGAAAATGGAAAAATGGTCTAGGTGGGTCTTGAACCCACGACCTCCCAACCAAACTAACATTCGCGCTACCACAGGGGTGGTGATACATCCGTGTATCAAAACAACCCCATCAACATATATGGGTGACTTGGATTTCAGGCCTGGTCCTTGCCCAAGGCATGGCCTGATTTTTGCCTCTTGCATGAAGGCTCTAACTTCCTCATTCCTCCATGGATTTTGACAAAATTTAGGTGCATCCTGCCTAGAATTTCATGAGCAATCCAATGGTGCTTTTAGATTTTTCTAAAGATGTCCCTATTTTAAAACCCGGTAGTGGTTTCAAAATAGGCCTAGATTTGCATGTTCTATGCTATCTCATCATACAGGCAACAATAGCATGGTAAATTGGTTCAAACACAACATATATGATATGTATGAGATATCCATGATCAATGGACATCAAAGCAATGCATGATTTAAAGAGTTTAAGTTGTGATGCACTTACCTCTTGAAGCTCCTTGTGCTAACTGTCAAGATCCTTGTGCCAGAAGTAATCCAATGCTTTAGACACTCTTGATTGATCCCTTAGAAGCTTTTAGGATGATCAAAACCAGCTGGAATCCTCAGGAACAAGAATTGGCTCTTTCTTGCAAAAGGGGAAAAAGTGACCAAAATGGTAACTCACTCAAATGGTGTTCCAGTTGAGGGAAACCAATTGGGACAGTTTGAGGATGATATTTGGAGTGTGTTTGAGGCTTTGTTTGGTTTTGAAAGTGACTGAATCAAGACATGGCTTGAAAAATGCAAAAAGTCAAAATTTGAGGTTTTGGAGGTTGACTTTTTGATTTTGGTGTTTCAGATCAAGGGTGAGTGTTTGAACAACTTATATATGATACATTGGATGTGTTTGGATCATGAGCTATGGTGGAGTTGCTCTCTAACTCAAAAATTCAGTTGTGACTTGCAAAAGAAGGCATTTTTGCAAAATGAGAGAGATTTTGAGGAAAGCAAGTGTTGTAGTGCTTTGGTATACTCAAACTGACCATAAATGAGCTCTATTTATAGTAGAGCAAGTTTGTTTTGGCATCAATAGTGAATGGCAGCTGGTACAGGATTGTAGCCAATGGTTGCATAAAGGAATTCTAGTCTTCCATGATCATTGACTTGAGATTAGAGCACAGGCCTATGGTCTTCTGTTGCAGGGATAAGGCTTGACTCATTCAGTTAGGGTTGCTTCAGTCCATGCCACCTTGATGTATCCATTGAATGCTTTAAAACAAAATTGGAGTCTTTGAGCTTTTTAGCCTTTTTAGGGTGACATAGCTACATGTAGATCCTTGGACTTTGGAGGCTTGTGGGTCAGATAATTTTCCTTTGATGTTATCCCCTGAGGTGTCCAAATGGATGACAAGGCTTGTAATCATCTGATTTGGCCAAATCGAGCAAATGACCTATAATCTTCCTTGAACAAAATCAGTCTTTGATGCCATGTTCCAAGGGTTGGAACTCCCTACTCAATTTGAATTTGGAGATGATCTGGTACTTGTTGGAAATCCCTCATGGAATACTTCAACTTTGATGTTCAAAGTTGGTCTTGGTTCAGGTTGGATCAAAGTGAAAAATGCCTCTACATTTTGGAAAAAGTAAGATAGATTCTGACTTATTGAAAATTTCACTAAGTGTTGGAAAAAGTGGAATTTTCATGTTTTAGTGATTTTACTCCATCCATAATCCATGAGGATTTGGAATCTCTTGTAGTTGACATATTTGAAGTATGTCAGATGTACTTTCATTTGAGCTTTGAATGGGAGAAAAAGGCCTTGTGGTTTAGGAGTTATGACCTTGCATTCCATAACTTAGAAAAAATTTGGTTTCTCAAGGCTGCCCCTTTTGCAAGAAACCTCACTTTTCTTGATTTTTCTTGATGGATGATGATCAATATCATACATTAACATTGTTTTTGACTTAGGGGAACCATATTTGTGAAAAATTCCAAAAAGTCAAACTTGATTTTGTGCACAGTTGACTTTTTGTCAGATGAAATCCAAACTGTGCGATCCTTTTTGCAATCAAGTTCTTGATCTAAATCAAACATAATGGATGGATTCCATAGGTGTTTTAGGGTGTCTTGAATCATGTCCCAAGGTTTGGGAGCATGTCTTGGTCAAAAGTCAAAGATACAGTTGACTTTTCCTTCAAACCCCTAATTGTAGTCTAGATGAAATTGAAACTTGTGAATCAAGTTTCTTGGATCAATCCATTGTTGAAAATGGATCAATGTAGTGTATTTGAGGCCCTTAAATCATTTCTTGAGGTCTTGGCTCATGCTTTGCCTGAAAAGTCAACTTAGGGGTGAATTAGGTCAAGAAACCCTAATTCCTGATTTTTTATGAATGCATCCCCTGAGGCTAAATTGACTTGATGATTGGGTCCATGAGGTCCCTTGGAGTATCTTGGGTTGTTCTTTGAAGCATTGGCTCATGGCCAGAGGAAATTTTCCATCTGGAGGCCTTGGTCGACCAAAACCCTAATTTGGTGACACTGGCAATCTTGAGACTTGATCCACTTGGAATGTTGCAACTTTGTGCTTGATCTTGATGTGGGAGTCCTCTTGATCCCTTATGGGTGTTTGAGAGGTTAGACAAGTTGAAGATCATGTCATTTCTTGATTGATCCTTTGTCTAAGTGCTCTGAGAGGGCTTAAAACCCTAATTCTTGATTGTAGTGAAAGCTCAATAATCGTTGGCGAAATTGATGAGGCATGATGGCACATCTATATTGTGGCAATGATTTGCACAATGATGGGAAATCTTGGTGGTCAAAATTTGGGGTATGACACATGCCCCTATTTAATCTTCTTGGACCTGAAGATGTGAATGGTGAAGATATTCAGACATTCAGGGTGCAAGAGGATTAAATATCGGAATACTCGAAATTTTGGCGGTGGTTATGAATGTCAGCGGTTTTCCCATTCATCTTCTTTTGCTAAGTAATGATACTCAGAAAAGGGTAAAACCTCCTCTTGATCCTGGTCTTCAGCCACGAAACTGGTCTCAGTTTCTTTTGAACTTAACTTCCCCTCGATCCTGGTCTTCAGCCAAGGAACTGGTCTCAGTTTTTGAAATAAACTTCCCCTCGATCCCGGCCTTCAGCCAAGGAACTGGTCTCAGTTTCTTCTTGTCAAGTTTCTTCCTTGACAAGGGATGCTATTTGCAGCGGTTTTCATCAAACTTCTCGCCGAGTTTTACTGGGGAGATTCCATTTGATAGAAAAAGTTTGAGGTCAGACTTGCTGGGGGTAACCACTCGCCTGACCTGTAGAGGTGTTCAAACTTCTCTGTTAGAGATGCCATTTGTTGACTCTACTAGGGAAAAAAGAGTCTCTTGAAAAACTGCTTTTCGCTTGGGGATATTACATCATACTTTTCTTCGAGATCTTTTAGAAAAAATGCCATGTGATGTAATCCAATTTTGAGGTGCTGATGACTTCCTTAACATTGACTTTCTTGGGAAAAAACCAATGTGTTGCTGAGAGTCTTCGGTTGAGAGGCTTTCTCTGGGGATTTTTCTTAATCTGGGAAAACGAAAATATCATATTCAATGGTGAAGAGTGACGTTTGTCGAATGTCTTCTTGCCTTTCAGAGGTTCAAGTTATTAAAGTGGTCGAGGACCGTCTCCAATCCAGAAATAAACTGGGGAGAAATTGTTCAGACAAAACATTTCCTGACGAGGAAAGAACTGACAACTTGATTGATTAGAGGACTTTTATCACTTGGGGGATGAATATGACCAGAGTGATATTAATATAATATGAATATGAATATGAATCGATAATGCATGATGTATGTATGTTTATGCTGACAAAACTGACGCGACATACAGACTGGTGGATGAACATGACTGGATACTCGGCCACTACGGGGGTTGAAAAGTATCACTGGTTCAAAATAGCAATCCTGCCTTGCTTAGGAGAGGCGGTCCCTGTGGGGAGAAAGAATTGCCAATCGGTCTTAAGAGGTAAGAACCCTGCCGGGGATATCAGATGGGAAAATCACATCTGAAACAGTTGATCCTTCATTCAGGTGTACTGGTTTAGAAGGAGTACTTTGATTCTGCACTTTGAGGTTCAATCACCTTCGGAGAAACTATCGATGTTCTTTTTGATGTTCATCAGTCAAAAGGAATTGCCATCTTTAATTTAAAAGCAGAAAAATTTTGACAAGTAAATTCATTTTTGTTTTATTTCAAGAATCGTTGTTCATGTTAAAATGTCATTCTGTAAAGCTAAAACAAATGAGAATTGCAAACAAAAGCACTATGGCTCAAATTTTATTGACAGGATGAAAATCAGCCAAGCGCGTGATCCCATAGAGTATTTACAAAGTTTAGAAAATGGTAATTTAAAGGGAAAGGTGTAACACCCCACTTCCCATTTATGAAAAATACATAAAATCCTGTGAAAATAATCAGAGTTTTTACACCAAAATAAAGTAGGATGCCACATTTATAAAAAATCAACATCAAACTCCTTTTATTAATTGAAATAAAATAGCGGAAAAATAATTTATTATTCCAACTACGGTCATCTGCCAATAACACCAAAACTCCACATAAAATCGTGGTTCACCATAATGTTCATCAAAAATAAAGATACGTAACAAAAAAATAACAAATAACAAAATGAATGAAATCCCCAAAATCCCGTGTTACGTATCAGAGCACTCCTAAGACTCGAACAAGCAACACGCATATCCAAGCAACCTAAGTAACTGGATTATCTGCACTTCTGAAGAAGCACAGACACAACAACAACAAAGGGGGTGAGAAATCACATTCAATATATACGGTGAACAATCATAAAATCAAGACCCACTGGTCACAACCATCATCATACAATACTTCATATAACAACAAATGCAATTCGACACAACTATGGACACAATGCATGTGGTACCAACAACACGGTTCATTCAATCGAACCCGGATAGATCACATACACCTCTACTTGGCAATGATCTATCCCCACCATTCTCCATATCGGAGTACGGATGAATCACATACACTCCTCCTGAGCAATGATTCATCCCACCAACACCATGAAATGCATGACACAATATGCTTATAAGACACGTGTACAGTAACATATATATATATACATGTTCACGATTCTCCTGATCACACCTGAATCACATACCAATATCCAACACCATACATTTACTTCACACAACACAAATCAATTACTACTTAATTAATTAATCCCCTAAAATTATTAAATTAATTATTTTCGTCTCCAATTTTATATTTCTCAAGGTCTGGCATCTATTCCCAACCTCTCAAACCAAAAGAAACCGATTCAGACGTGAAAACGGGAAAGGAATCGCGAAACAGTAAAATTATGCACGCTCACTGGTCATACGCGTATTGCCCTGGGCCATACGTGTATTGCCCAGTCCTCTCGCCCATTCCTACGCGTACCAGACGCGTAAGGCCTCCTGCCTCGCCCCACCATATGCGTACTGACCAGCTTCATACGCGTATGGGCAGAGACCCATTTTTCCTCAAAAATCCAACTTCCAGATCTGCTTACGCGTACGGCTACTCCAATACGCGTATTGCCTTGCCACCATACGCGTTCCCTTACGCGTATGGGCAGAGGGCTGTGCCAATTCCTCCTTGTGCCCTTCCCGTATGCGTAACGCCTCCCATCCTGCCTAGCCTTACGCGTAACGCCCTCCCCAATACGCGTACGACCAGATCTATTACGCAAAAATGCAATCCTCCACACCAGTCTGAGTTCTGCTACGAAATCTACACTTCTACACTCCCAAAACAGTCCTAAAAGTGTTTCTACATCGATTTTAGGACTTACACTTTCCTCTTACATTTTCACCTATTATTACTACATGAATTATAGGTCTTAGATTCCAAATCGTTCTCCCAATCTGGGTCAAAAACAAATCTGCAACAGAGATGTTCATACAACAGCAACAACAACAGAAAAATCATATTAACACAGATCGATTCATGCACAATCTCATCATCATGTTCAGACATATACAAACATTCATCAACACAACATTTTGCATACAAATTCCTACGGGGTTAAGGACTCCCCACTACCCTATCATGATCATATCACCAATATTAAACCCGTTTCTCCCCCTTACCTCGAATCTGTTCAGAATTTCTGGAAAAATTGATGAGAAAACCTTGCCCTAGCACCTCTTGTTCTTCCCTTGTTCTTCTTAGTCTTTCTCCTTCTCTCTCAAAAAAAAATTCTGATTATGCTAACCCCTACCAATCTTTCACTAATTAATCTCCAATTACCAAACTGCCCTCACTAATTCTATTTTCCCCTTATCTAATTAATTATATCAGATTTTATTTTACTAAATAGTAATAATAACCATAATAATAATAATATGAACTATACTATTAATAGGATTAATAATAATAATAATAATAATAATAATAATAATAATAATAATAATAATTCCATATAGCTAACATCACCCCCCACGCACTCAGACACGCACCCTAAACAAGGCCAACAATTAAAATTAAACCAGACGATTAAATAATTAAAAATGGGGTGCTACAACTCTCCCCCACTTAAATTATTTTCGTCCTCGAAAATGTACCTGATGGAAACAGTTCTGGATACGACTCCCGCATCCTGCTCTCTAATTCCCAGGTCACACTTCCGCCAGCAGCTCCTCCCCAAGCTACTCTCACCAGAGGTATCTCCTTTCCTCTGAGTTGCTTCATCTTACGATCCTCGATCCTTAAAGGCATCGTCTCCACTGTAAGATTCTCCCTGATTTGTACTTCATCCCTCTGAATAACATGAGACGGATCTGAAACATACTTCTGAAGTTGCGACACGTGAAACACATCATGCAAGTTCGAAAGTTCCGGTGGCAACGCCACTCTGTAGGCAACTGCACCAACTCTCTGCAAGATCTGATACGGTCCAATAAACTTAGGATCCAACTTCTTAGATTTCAAAGCACGATCCACACCGGTCACTGGGTTAACCCTCAGGAACACATGATCACCTTCACTGAATTCCAGATCTTTCTTCTGATTATCGTGATAACTTTTCTGCCTACTCTGAGACGCCTTCATCTTTTCACGGATCATTTAAATCGTCTCAGTAGTCTGTTTCACAATTTCTGGTCCAAGCACCACATTCTCACCGGTCTCATACCAACACAGAGGTGTCCTACACCTCCTACCATGCAAAGCTTCGAAAGGCGCCATTCTAATGCTAGAATGGTGAATGTTATTATACGTGAACTCAATCAATGGCAATTGAGTATCCCACGCACCACCTTTTTCCAATACACAGGCTCTCAGCAAATCCTCCAACGAATGAATGGTCCTCTCTGACTGACCATCGGTCTGTGGATGGTAAGTCGAGCTCAACTTTAACTTAGAACCCAGGGCTTCCTGCAGACTCCTCCAAAATTATGAAGTAAACCTCGGATCTCTATCCGACACTATGCTCGACGGAACACCATGTAACTTCACAATTATCCTGATATAAATCTCTGCCAGCTTCGACAACGGAAAACTGATGTTAATTGGTATAAAATGTGCAGACTTCGTAAGTCGATCCACCACTACCCAAATAGCATCAAAGCCCCTTTCCGTATTTGGTAAACCAGTCACAAAATCCATAGCAATATTGTCCCATTTCCATTCAGGAATCTCTAAAGGTTGCATCAATCCCGAAGGCTTCTGGTGCTATACTTTTGACTTCTGACATGTCAAACAAGCGTAGACAAACTGAGCTATGTCCCTCTTCATACCGGACCACCAAAACAACTTCTTCAAATCATGGTACATCTTTGTAGCTCCCGGATGAATACTCAAGCTACTCCGATGACTTTCCTCCTAGATTTCCTTTTTCAATTCCTCATTATCCGGTACACAAATCCTGCCCCAGAATCTCAGCACACCAACATTATCCACTTTAAAGTCACTATCAGGATCATCTCCTCCTGCAGGCATCAAGTCCACTAATTTCACATCCAGTTTCTGATTTTCCTTAATGACATCCAAAAAGTCATTATTCACTTTCAGCATACCCAATCTAATACTCCCCGATGTAGTCTCACAAACCATACTCAAATCTCTGAACTGTTCAATCAATTCCATTTCTTTCACCATTAACGCAGACATGTGAATTGTCTTCCGACTCAGAGCATCTGCCACAACATTAGCTTTTCCCGGATGGTAACTCAAATTGAAATCATAATCCTTTAAGAACTCTAACCACCTTCTCTGCCTCATATTCAATTCTTTCTGGTCGAACAAATATTTCAAACTTTTGTGATCACTAAATACTTCAAATCTTGATCCATACAAATAATGTCTCCAGATTTTTAACACGAACACCACTGCGGCTAATTCCAGATCATGAGTAGGATAGTTTCTCTCATGCACCCTCAACTGCCTTGAAGCATAAGCCACTACCTTGCCACCTTGCATCAACACACCGCCTAATCCCATCTTAGACGCATCACAATACACTACAAAACAATCATTTGGACTTGGTAAAATTAACACTGGTGTTGTAGTTAGTTTCTTCTTCAGTTCCTCAAAACTTTCCTCACAGGCAGCATCCCAGACAAAAGCTTTATTCTTTTTGGTCAACTGAGTCAATGGCAGCGCCAATTTAGAAAACCCTTCAATGAATCTTCTATAGTAACCTGCCAAACCCAGAAAGCTTCTAATCTCTGTTGCGGTCTTTGGAGTTTCCCACTGAAGTACTGCACTTACTTTAGAGGGATCCACCGCTATACCATCACCAGAAATCACATGACCCAAGAAACTCACAGTCTTCAACCAAAATTCACATTTCGAGAACTTTGCAAATAGTTTATTATCTTTCAACACCTGCAATGCAATTCTCAAGTGACCTACATGCTCTTCGTCAGACTTAGAATAAATCAGTATATCATCAATAAATACCACAATAAACTAATCCAGATAAGAATGGAAAATACGATTCGTATATTCCATAAATACACCCGGCGCATTAGACACTCCGAAAGGCATCATTGCATATTCGTAATGTCCATAGCGAGTTCTGAAAGCAGACTTCTGGATATCACCTTCCTTTACTCTAATCTGATGGTAACCCGACCTCAGATCAATTTTGCTGAAAACCCGAGCTCCTACCAGCTGATCCATTAAGTCATCAATCCTTGGAAGTGGATACTTATTCTTAATGGTTACTTTATTCAACTGACGGTAATCAATGCACAGACGCATACTACCATCCTTCTTTTTCACCAACAACACTGGAGCTCCCCACGGCGACACACTTGGTCTGATAAACTTCTTATCGAGCAATTTCCCGACCTGAGACTTCAACTCTGCCAATTTTGATGCAGACATCCTGTACGGTTCCATAGAGATAGGTCTGGTACCCGGTACAAGATCAATAGCGAATTCAACTTCCCTTGTCGGAGGTAATTCTGTGATGTCATCTGGAAACACTTCAGGAAATTCATTCACTACTGGTAATTCATTAACTGGAGTCTTGCTTTCAATAGATAACGAGGCAAACACCGCAAACAGCTTCACTTCGTCCTCCAACAACGCCCTCAACTCCTTGCTAGATAGCAAATCTGCTAATGCTTCCTCTTCGGGAGTAAGAAACAGTAACGTCTTCCTGAAGCAATCAATATACACCCGGTAGAACTCCAACCAGTTCATTCCCAAAATAACATCAAGATTACCGAGTGGCAAACAAATCAAGTCCACTCTGAAATCTCTACCAAACATGGTCAGCGGACACTTCAAACACACCAAAGAAGTAACCACGGAACCAATAGATGGAGTTTCAATCGTCATCCTCTGCTCTAGAGTAGATGGCACAATCCCTAATCTCTTCACACAGTCAACAGAAATAAACGAGTGCGTTGCACCCGTGTCAATGATAGCAATCAAAGGAATATCATTAATAAAGCAAGTACCTTTGACGGAACGCTCCTCCTCAGTGGATTGGGCTCCCACCAAGGCAAACACCTTCCCACCAGTTTGAGACGCCTGAGACTTCTTCGGCTTCTCGCAGTGAGTACTGATGTGACCCTTCTCTCCACAATTATAACAAGTAGGAATAGTGGCTCTGCAGTCAGCTATAACATGCCCTGCTTTGCCACACTTGAAACACTTCTTCACCTCATTCTGACAGTTGTTAGCACGGTGACCCGCGCCCCCACATCTGAAGCACTTGAGAGTATCAGCACCTACTCCCTTCTCCTTTGGTTTCTTCCCCACATCAGTTTTCTGTTTCCCCTTATCAACTGGAGCACTGTAAGGAGCACCTCCAAAACTCTGCTTACCCTTATTCTCATTCACAGCCTTGTAATGAGTAATTTGTGCTCTATTATCATTATCATAAATTCTGCTTCTGCTCACTAGCTCTGGATAGTTTCTTATCTTCTGGCAAGCAATACCCAATTTGATCTCGGGACGCAGCCCGTTCTCAAACTTCAAACACTTCAAAGTCATAGCTTCTTCAGTATTGTATTGAGCACAATATTGAACCAGCTCCTCAAACTTAGCGGCATACTCTGCAACTGTCTTATCACCCTGTTTCAGCTCCAAAAATTCAACCTCTTTTGCACTACGAATGTCTTCCAGAAAATACTTTTCCAGAAACTCAGCTTGAAACACAGCCCAAGTAATCTCAGTACCTGCAGCTTCCAATCTCTGACGAGTATTGTCCCACCAAGCCTCAGCCTCTCCTTCCAGCATATGCGTACCAAACCGTACCATCTGAGCATCACTGCATCCCATGGTCCTGAAGATCTTCTCCACAGCCTTCAGCCATTTCTGTGTAGCCTCTGGATCTAAGATACCTCCCTCATAAGTAGGCGGCTTGTTGCTCTGGAACTGTGCTAAGTCGCGAAACTGAGCACCTCCAGCCTGATTGGCGTTCTCTACAGCCTGTGCCATGGCTTGCATAGCAGCAACAAGAGCAGCATCATTCCTTCCTGCCATACTATTCAACAATCAACATAAGGTCAGAACACCAAATCAACTCTTATTCTAAGGACAGACTCAACTATAACACCTGGCCGAACGGACCGACCTGCTCTGTACCAATTGTAACACCCCACTTCCCATTTATGAAAAATACATAAAATCCTGTGAAAATAATCAGAGTTTTTACACCAAAATAAAGTAGGATGCCACATTTATAAAAAACCAACATCAAACTCCTTTTATTAATTGAAATAAAATAGCGGAAAAATAGTTTATTATTCCAACTACGGTCATCTGCCAATAACACCAAAACTCCACATAAAATCGTGGTTCACCATAATGTTCATCAAAAATAAAGATACGTAACAAAAAAAATAACAAATAACAAAATGAATGAAATCCCCAAAATCCCGTGTTACGTATCAGAGCTCTCCTAAGACTCGAAAAAGCAACACGCATATCCAAGCAACCTAAGTACCTGGATTATCTGCACTTCCGAAGAAGCACAGACACAACAACAACAAAGGGGTGAGAAATCACATTCAATATATACGGTGAACAAATACATGATAAAAGTAGTATTCATGCACAATCATAAAATCAAGACCCACTGGTCACAACCATCATTATACAATACTTCATATAACAACAAATGCAATGCGACACAACTACGGACACAATGCATGTGGTACCAACAACACGTTTCATTCAATCGAACTCGGATAGATCACATACACCTCTACTTGGCAATGATCTATCCCCACCATTCTCCATATCGGAGTACGGATGAATCACATACACTCCTCCTGAGCAATGATTCATCCCACCAACACCATGAAATGCATGACACAATATGCTTATAAGACACATGTACAGTAACATATATATACATGTTCACGATCCTCCTGATCACACCTGAATCACATACCAATATCCAACACCATACATTTACTTCACACAACACAAATCAATTACTACTTAATTAATTAATTAATCCCCTAAAATTATTAAATTAATTATTTTCGTCTCCAATTTTATATTTCTCAAGGTCTGACATCTATTCCCAACCTCTCAAACCAAAAGAAACCGATTCAGACGCGAAAACGGGAAAGGAATCGCAAAACAGTAAAATTCTGCACGCTCACTGGTCATACGCGTATTGCCCTGGGCCATACGCGTATTGCCCAGTCCTCTCGCCCATTCCTACGCGCACCAGACGCGTAAGGCCTCCTGCCTCGCCCCTCCATACGCGTACTGACCAGTTTCATACGCTTATGGACAGAGACCCATTTTTCTCAAAAATCCAACTTCCAGATCTGCTTACGCGTACGGCTACTCCCATACGCGTATTGCCTTGCCACCATACGCGTACCATTACGCTTATGGGCACAGGTCCGTGCCAATTCCTCCTTGTGCCCTTCCCGTACCCGTAACGCCTCCCATCCTGCCTAGCCTTATGCGTAACGCCCTCCCCAATACGCGTACGGCCAGATCTATTACGCAAAAATCCAATCCTCCACACCAGTCTGAGTTCTGCTACGAAATCTACACTTCTACACTCCCAAAACAGTCCTAAAAGTGTTTCTACATCGATTTTAGGACTTACACTTTCCTCTTACATTTTCACCTATTATTACTACATGAATTATAGGTCTTAGATTCCAAATCGTTCTCCCAATCTGGGTCAAAAACAAATCTGCAACAGAGATGTTCATACAACAGCAACAACAACAGAAAAATCATATTAACACAGATCGATTCATGCACAATCTCATCATCATGTTCAGACATATACAAAAATTCATCAACACAACATTTTGCATACAAATTCCTACGGGGTTAAGGACTCCCCACTACCCTATCATGATCATATCACCAATATTAAACATGTTTCTCCCCCTTACCTCGAGTCTGTTTAGAATTTCTGGAAAAATTGATGAGAAAACCTTGCCTTAGCACCTCTTGTTCTTCCCTTGTTCTTCTTAGTCTTTCTCCTTCTCTCTCAAAAAAAATTCTGATTATGCTAACCCCTACATATCTTTCACTAATTAATCTCCAATTACCAAACTACCCTCACTAATTCTATTTTCCCCTTATCTAATTAATTATATCAGATTTTATTTTACTAAATAGTAATAATAACCATAATAATAATAATAATATGAACTATACTATTAATTGGAATAATAATAATAATAATAATAATAATAATCATCATCATAATTCCATATAGCTAACATCACCCCCCACGCACTCAGACACGCACCCTAAACAAGGCCAACAATTAAAATTAAACCAGACGATTAAATAATTAAAAATGGGGTGCTACAACTCTCCCCCACTTAAATTATTTTCATCCTCGAGAATGTACCTGATGGAAACAGTTCTGGATACGACTCCCGCATCCTGCTCTCCAATTCCCAGGTCACACTTCCGCCAGCAGCTCCTCCCCAAGCTACTCTCACCAGAGGTATCTCCTTTCCTCTGAGTTGCTTCATCTTGCGATCCTCGATCCTTAAAGGCATCGTCTCCACTGTAAGATTCTCCCTGATTTGTACTTTATCCCTCTGAATAACATGAGACAGATCTGAAACATACTTCCGAAGTTGCGACACGTGAAACACATCATGCAAGTTTGAAAGTTCCGGTGGCAACGCCACTCTGTAGGCAACTGCACCAACTCTCTGCAAGATCTGATACGGTCCAATAAACTTAGGATCCAACTTCTTAGATTTCAAAGCACGATCCACACCGGTCACTGGGTTAACCCTCAGGAACACATGATCACCTTCACTGAATTCCAGATCTTTCTTCCGATTATCGTGATAACTTTTCTGCCTACTCTGAGACGCCTTCATCTTTTCACGGATCATTTAAATCGTCTCAGTAGTCTGTTTCACAATTTCTGGTCCAAGCACCACATTCTCACCGGTCTCATACCAACACAGAGGTGTCCTACACCTCCTACCATGCAAAGCTTCGAAAGGCGCCATTCCAATGCTAGAATGGTGAATGTTATTATACGTGAACTCAATCAATGGCAAATGAGTATCCCACGCACCACCTTTTCCCAATACACAGGCTCTCAGTAAATCCTCCAACGACTGAATAGTCCTCTCTGACTGACCATCGGTCTGTGGATGGTAAGCCGAGCTCAACTTCAACTTAGAACCCAGGGCTTCCTGCAGACTCCTCCAAAATTCTAAAGTAAACCTCGGATCTCTATCCGACACTATGCTCGATGGAACACCATGTAACTTCACAATTATCCTAATATAAATCTCCGCCAGCTTCGACAACGGAAAACTGATGTTAATCGGTATAAAATGTGCTTTGTAAGTCGATCCACCACTACCCAAATAACATCAAAGCCCCTTTCCGTATTTGGTAAACCAGTCACAAAATCCATAGCAATACTGTCCCATTTTCATTCAGGAATCTCTAACGGTTGCATCAATCCTGAAGGCTTCTGGTGCTCTACTTTTGACTTCTGACATGTCAAGCAAGTGTAGACAAACTGAGCTATGTCCCTCTTCATACCGGACCACCAAAACAACTTCTTCAAATCATGGTACATCTTTGTAGCTCCCGGATGAATACTCAAGCTACTCCGATGACTTTCCTCCAAGATTGCCTTTTTCAATTCCTCATTATCCGGTACACAAATCCTGCCCCGGAATCTCAGCACACCAACATTATCCACTTTAAAGTCACTATCAGGATCATCTCCTCCTGCAGGCATCAAGTCCACTAATTTCACATCCAGTTTCTGATTTTCCTTAATGACATCCAAAAAGTCATTATTCACTTTCAGCATACCCAATCTAATACTCCATAGTGTAGTCTCACAAACCATACTCAAATCTCTGAACTGTTCAATCAATTCCATTTCTTTCACCATTAACGCAGACATGTGAATTGTCTTCCGACTCAGAGCATCTTCCACAGCATTAGCTTTTCCCGGATGGTAACTCAAATTGAAATCATAACCCTTTAAGAACTCTAACCACCTTCTCTGCCTCATATTCAATTCTTTCTGGTCGAACAAATATTTCAAACTTTTGTGATCACTAAATACTTCAAATCTTGATCCATACAAATAATGTCTCCAGATTTTTAACACGAACACCACTACGGCTAATTCCAGATCATGAGTAGGATTGTTTCTCTCATGCACCCTCAACTGCCTTGAAGCATAAGCCACTACCTTGCCACCTTGCATCAACACACCGCCTAATCCCATCTTAGACGCATCACAATACACTACAAAACAATCATTTGGACTTGGTAAAATTAACACTGGTGCTGTAGTTAGTTTCTTCTTCAGTTCCTTAAAACTTTCCTCACAGGCAGTATCCCAGACAAAAGCTTGATTCTTTCTGGTCAACTGAGTCAATGGCAGCGCCAATTTAGAAAACCCTTCAATGAATCTTCTATAGTAACCTGCCAAACCCAGGAAGCTTCTAATCTCCGTTGCGGTCTTTGGAGTTTCCCACTGAAGTATTGCACTTACTTTAGAGGGATCCACCGCTATACCATCACCAGAAATCACATGACCCAAGAAACTCACAATCTTCAACCAAAATTCACATTTCGAGAACTTTGCAGACAGTTTATTATCTTTCAACACCTACAATGCAATTCTCAAGTGACCTGCATGCTCTTCGTCAGACTTAGAATAAATCAGTATATCATCAATAAATACCATAATAAACTGATCCAGATAAGAATGGAAAATATGATTCGTATATTCCATAAATACACCTGGTGCATTTGACACTCCAAAAGGCATCATTGCATATTCGTAATGTCTGTAGCAAGTTCTGAAAGCAGTCTTCTGGATATCACCTTCCTTTACTCTAATCTGATGGTAACCCGACCTCAGATCAATTTTGCTGAAAACCCGAGCTCCTACCAGCTGATCCATTAAGTCATCAATCCTTGGAAGTGGATACTTATTCTTAATGGTTACTTTATTCAACTGACGGTAATCAATGCACAGACGCATACTACCATCCTTCCTTTTCACCAACAACACTGGAGCTCCCCACGGCGACACACTTGGTCTGATAAACTTCTTATCGAGCAATTCCCCGACCTGAGACTTCAACTCTGCCAATTCTAATGCAGATATCCTATACGGTTCCAAAGAGATAGGTCTGGTACCAGGTACAACATCAATAGCGAATTCAACTTCCCTTGTCGGAGGTAATTCTGTGATGTCATCTGGAGACACTTCAGGAAATTCATTCACTACTGGTAATTCATTAACTGAAGTCTTGCTTTCTATAGATAACGAGACAAACACTGCAAACAGCTTCACTTCGTCCTCCAACAACGCCCTCAACTCCTTGCTAGATAGCGAATCTGCTAATGCTTCCTCTTTGGGAGTAAGAAACAGTAACGTCTTCCTGAAGCAATCAATATACACCCGGTTGAACTCTAACCAGTTCATTCCCAAAATAACATCAAGATTACCGAGTGGCAAACAAATCAAGTCCACTTTGAAATCTCTACCAAACATGGTCAACGGACACTTCAAACACACCAAAGAAGTAACCACGGAACCAATAGATGGAGTTTCAATCGTCATCCTCTGCTCTAGAGTAGATGGCACAATCCCAAATCTCTTCACAGAGTCAACAGAAATAAACGAGTGCGTTGCACCCGTGTCAATGATAGCAATCAAAGGAATATCATTAATAAAGCAAGTACCTTTGACGGAACGCTCCTCCTTAGTGGATTGGGCTCCCACCAAGGCAAACACCTTCCCACCAGTTTGAGATGCCTGAGACTTCTTCGGCTTCTCGCAGTGAGTACTGATGTGACCCTTCTCTCCACAATTATAACAAGTAGGCATAGTGGCTCTGCAGTCAGCTATAACATGCCCTGCTTTGCCACACTTGAAACACTTCTTCACCTCATTCTGACAGTTTTTAGCACGGTGACCCGCGCCCCCACATCTGAAGCACTTGAGAGTATCAGCACCTGCTCCCTTCTCCTTTGGTTTCTTCCCCACATCAGTTTTCTGTTTCCCCTTATCAACTGGAGCACTGTAAGGAGCACCTCCAAATCTCTGCTTACCCTTATTCTCATTCACAGCCTTGTAATGAGTAATTCGGGCTCTGTTATCATTATCATAAATTCTGCTTCTGCTCACTAGCTCTGGATAGTTTCTTATCTTCTGGAAAGCAATACCCAATTTGATTTTGGGACGCAACCCGTTCTCAAACTTCAAACACTTTGAAGTAATAGCTTCTTCAGTATTGTATTGAGCACAATATTGAACCAGCTCCTCAAACTTAGCGGCATACTCTACAACTGTCTTATCACCCTGTTTCAGCTCCAAAAATTCAACCTCTTTTGCACTACGAATGTCTTTCGAAAAATACTTTTCCAGAAACTCAGCTTGAAACACAGCCCATGTAATCTCAGTACCTGCAGCTTCCAATCTCTGACGACTATTGTCCCACCAAGCCTCAGCCTCTCCTTCCAGTATATGCGTACCAAACTGTACCATTTGAGCATCACTGCATCCCATGGTCCTGAAGATCTTCTCCACAGCCTTCAGCCATTTCTGTGCAGCCTCTGGATCCAAGATACCTCCCTCATAAGTAGGCGGCTTGTTGCTCTGGAACTATGCTAAGTCGCGAAACTGAGCACCTCCAGCCTGATTGGCGTTCTCTACAGCCTGTGCCATGGCTTGCATAGCAGTAGCAAGAGCAACATCATTCCTTCCTGCCATACTGTTCAACAATCAACATAAGGTCAGAACACCAAATCAACTCTTATTCTAAGGACAGACTCAACTATAACACCTGGCCGGACGGACCGACCTGCTCTGATACCAATTGTAACACCCCACCTTTGAGAAGGTACAAGGGAAGTCGAACCCCAACACCTTCTTCCTCGAGGAACTGCCGGGTGGCACCCCCAACTCCACCATCCCTCTCCTGGTTAGGGCGCATATGGCGAACTTTGATGTCCGCAGAATCCTGGTCGACCAAGGGAGTTCGGTGGATATCATGCACGCCCACCTCTTCGAGACCCTCCAGCTCGATGAAAGGCATCTGACCCCCTCATGGGCTCAGATTTTTAGGGTTTCAACGGCACGACCACCAGACCATGGGGTTATGTCAAGCTGATGGTTACTTTCGGAAGTGATGACACTGCCCGACAAGTCAAGACCCGCTTCCTGGTAGTGGATTGTCCTTCCCTATACCAGTGCATCTTGGGGAGGATAACTCTGGCCGAGCTCACGGTGGTACCATCTACAGTGCATCTGAAGATGAAGTACTACACCACCAGAGGTCAAGTCGTCACCCTCAACGCGGATATTGAAGTTGCAAGGAGGTGCTTCGAAGCTGCAACCAAGTTTCTGAGCTCGATCAACGTCAAGCCCAAGACTGGAGAGAAGTCAACCCCGAACGCAGAGTAGAAGCCACTCCCGTGTGTCAACGCCGTGGACCTCGACAGTCATTTTCCCGGCGAGTAGGAAGAAGAGGGAGCAGCGGACAACAACCTCCCAGCCAAAGGCAACAGGCAGCTTCTCCACCCAACACGCCCCACTCCAGACAGAGACTTCGAGCTCATCGCCCTCAGAGATGATCCAGATAGGAATGTGAAGATTGGTATCGGGCTCCCCGACCTGGCGAAGAAGCAGTTGAAGGCCTGCCTCCGGGAGAATGTTGATTTGTTCGCGTGGAGCACATCGGAGATGCCCGGCCTTGACCCAGAGGTGGCCTGTCACCAGCTTACTGTAGATCCAGCCGCTAGGGCTATAGTGCAACGTAGGCGTAGGCAGTCTCCCGAGAAAGCGGAGGCTACTGAAAAAGCTGTAACAGACCTCTTAGAGGCCAATTTCATTTCGGAGGCCAAGTACACAACCTGGCTGTCCAACATTGTACTTGTCAAGAAAAATAATGGAAAATGGAGGATGTGCGTTGACTACACTGGTCTTAACCTGGCATGCATGAAAGATGCTTATCCACTACCTAACATCGACCAACTGGTCGACAACTCTACAGGTTTCAAATTATTGTCCTTCATGGACGCCTACTCAGGGTACAATCAAATCCCCATGGCCAAAGCCGACAAATAGCACACCGCCTTCATGACCGAGTCTGGCAATTACTACTACAATGTAATGCCCTTCAGCCTGAAGAGCGCCGGCGTGACCTACCAGCGGATGATGAACAAAGTCTTCCGGGGAGAGATCGACGACATGCTCGAGGTCTACATGGACGACATGATCATAAAATGTGCAGAGGAAGTCAACCACGCTGCCCACCTCAAGATGGTCTTCGACACGGCGAGGAAATGAAAAATGAGGTTCAACCCTGAGAAATGTACCTTCGGCGTCCGGGCAGGAAAATTCATCAGTTTTTACCTCACAGAGCGAGGAATAAAGGTGAACCCCGAAAAGTGTAGGGCGTTCTCCGAAATCCCGACGCCGAACTCAAAGAAATCGGTACACACGCTAAACGGGATGTTGACCTCGCTTTCCCGCTTCGTGGCCAAGTCGGCACAGTACGCACTTCCAATTTTCGAACTCCTACGCCAGAAAGTCACGTTCGAATGGACCGAGGAATGCGAGCAGGCGCTCCTCCACCTCAAACAAGTCCTTTCGCAACCCCTGGTTCTCTCGTGACCAGAGGGCGGGGAGGTGTTCCTATACCTCGCCATCACGAGCAAAGTAGTTAGCGCGATCCTAATCCGGGAAACCCCTGACAGGCAGAAGCCGATTTACTTCACCAGCAAAGCCCTCCAAGGTCCTGAACTTAGGTACCAGCAGATCAAAAATGTCTCTCTGGATCTCGTCACCGCGGCCAGAAGACTGCGACACTAATTCTTGGCCCACACGATCGTGGTGAGGACTGAACAGCCAGTGAGACAACTCCTCGGCCGACCAGACATGACGTGGAGGATGCTCAGGTGGTTGCTCAAACTCGCCAAGTTTGACCTCTAATATGAAGGGAGAAAGGCCCTGAAGGGCCAGGTGCTAGCCGACTTCGTCGCGGAAATGACCCTCCCAGAACCTTCGACCAATGGATCCCAAAAGTGGATGATATACGTTGACAGAACGTCCAGCTCGACAGGTAGTGGAGCGGGCATCATCCTGGAGAACGAGGAAGGTATCTTGATCGAAGTCTCCCTCGCGTTATCCTTCCCGACTTCGAACAACCAGGCCGAATACGAGGCTTTCCTCGCTGGGTTACGGTTAGCCGAGGACCTCTGCGCCAAGGAGGTCAAAATATTCACCGACTCTCAACTCATCGCCTCCCAGGTACGAGGTGAGTACCAAGCCAAGAACGACAACCTCATCGAATACTTGGCTCTAGTGAAGAAAAATATAAAGAAGTTCACCTCGGCAGAAGTGAATCACGTCCTGCACGAACACAATACTCGAGCGGACGTTCTATCGAAGCTCGCAAAAACAAAGAAGAAAGGCGGGAACAAGTCCGTCATTCAGGAGTTGCTCCCGCGTCCGAGCATCAATAAAACCATCCCCGCGGCTGACGTGAACGCCATTGGAGACGGCCACAGCTGGATGACCCTGGTGTACGAGTACCTCAGCACGGGTAAACTGCCCGACTACCCCAAATACGTCGGAGTTGTTAGGCGACGTGCTTGCTCCTATACGATTTTCGAAGACAAATTATATCGACGCGACTTCTCGATCCCCCTCCTTAGATGCGTCAAGGAGTCTAAGGTCCCCAGCATACTCCAGGAGATCCATGAGGGGATCAACACACAACACCTCGGTGGACGGTCACTAGCAAAGCACAACACCTCGGTGGACGGTCACTAGCCCGTAAGGCGTTATGAGCAGGATAATACTAACCCACCATGCAGTAGGACGTCAAGGAGCACGTCAAGAAGTGCGAAAAATGCCAACGACACGGGGACATGCACCTGGCCCCGCCCAGTGAGCTCAAAACGCTCTCGTCCCTGTGGCCGTTTGCATGGTGGGGGATGGACATACTCGGACCCTTCGTCGTGGGGTCATACACAAGTACTTGATCATCGGCGTCGACTATTTCACTAAGTGGATCGAAGCTAAAGCCCTGGCCAAAATCACGGCCCACAACATACTACAATTCTACAAGAGGAACATACTCGCCCGGTTCGGAGTGCCCCAGGAAATTGTCACCGACAACGGGACATAGTTCACTGACAAGAACTTTCAGGAGTTCGTCACGAAGCTGGGCACGAAGCAACACTTCACCTCAATCGAGCACCCAAAAACAAACGGTCAGGCTGAAGCCACGAACAGGGTGATCTTGCGAGGTCTGAAACGAAGACTAGACAACGCCAAGAAAAGATGGGTCGAGAAGCTACACAGCGTCCTCTAGGCCTACAGAACAACCCCGCACTCCACTACCAAGGAGACCCCCTTCCGATTGACATACGAAACTGAGGCGGTGATCCCAGTGGAAATAAGGGAACCTTCAAGAAGAACTGAGTCTCCCCTCGACGAGGAGATAAACGACGAGGCCCTCTAGGAGGAGCTCGACTTGGTCGAAGAGATAAGGTCGGGCGCATCCCTCCCCGAAGCCTCACTCAAGCAGAAGATAACTTTATGCTATAACAACAAAATTATTAAACGTGATTTTCAGGTAGGCACCCTTGTCCTATGAAGGAACCAGAAGGATTCGCGCGAAGGCCAACTTGCCGTAAACTGGGAGGGCCCCTATCGCGTCCGCTCAAAAACGGGGACAAGAGCCTATTACCTCGAAAATCTACACGGGGAGGAACTTGCTCGACCATGGAATGCTTAAAAAGCTGAAACAGTATTACAAATAAACACTGCCCGCGACCCATCTGCGTCGCGACCACGGGGGCGTACTAAGGTACAAGCGCGACTCCCCTCTTTGAGATTAGAAGATAAGAGCCCGCATTGTGTGTGCGCGAGAACCCTTGATCCGACGGGGACCATTCGATCGAGCTCCACCGTCGCCGTACCAGCTAGGCAGGGCACCCAGCTCACGATGGGAGGCCTACACCACGAAGCTGAGACCTCTATCGAGCTCTTAGCCTCGTTGAAGGTTGGAATACAGCTCTGACCACTCGACCAGTTCCCTGCACTGTCGAGGATCTACAAAGTCGAGCGAAAACCCCCAATACTTAGAAAAAAACGAAACAGACATATAATCAACATACAAACATCACACACACAAGATAAGAAAAAACGATGCATCAAATCGGACAGAAGCCCATTGTTCAAAGTACATACAAAAATGTCATAAGCCCCTAGCGCGTAGGCGGGGCAGAAATTGATACAAAATCATGGCACGCAGACCGAACTAAACAAAGTTAAAGAAAGTGGCATGTAGGCCGAGGAAACAAAAGAAACTCAAACAGCGATCTCCTCCTAGATCCGGGCCTCCGTCTCCCCGTCACCATCTTCTTCCTCCCCAAGTACGACCACCTTGTCGTCAACCACAAGGTGGAACGGGCTGACTCTTTCAAGGGCAAGCTATAACACCCCAATTCCCATCGCGAATAAATAATACATAATTAAATCAGAGTAAATAAAAATTTATTTTTCCGACAGAAACAAGGATGCTACAATTAAGGAAAGAAAATACAATCCCTGCTCATATATCTGATACATAACACAAAATGGAATAAACGTAAAAGGGAAACTTTTTCCATATAATAGGAAAGTTCAATTATGGAATAAAGCGGAAAGATCCATAACTGACTTGTTTTACAAAATAAATTGTTTTATAACATCAAAATATACATACAAA
This sequence comes from Lathyrus tuberosus, assembly GCA_022829125.1. Taxonomy (NCBI): domain Eukaryota; kingdom Viridiplantae; phylum Streptophyta; class Magnoliopsida; order Fabales; family Fabaceae; genus Lathyrus; species Lathyrus tuberosus. The sequence goes on along the minus strand of JALAZF010000104.1, from coordinate 2,012,994 downwards.
GGTAATACAAAATAAATCTAACAAAGGTATACATATATAACATAATTGTTCCCTGACTCCCGTGCTACATATCAGAGCAGACACCAAGACCGACAAAAGAACGGAGGGCTAATCTTCACAAAAGCCTCCAAGACACAAATTTGCAATTGCCTCATAGAGCAATAAACCACAGTAGAAGGGTGTGAAATAACAACTAAACCAAGATTGCATAATAATATGCAAACACATAAAAATTCACATGCATAGTTATTCTCACCACAAGCATCACATACTAATACACATAGCATATATCAATTACACCAACATAATCACATATTCACACATAAGGCACACCAAATTCATAACATATGTAAACACACCACCACATCACATAACACATGTCTATACATAACACATATCATCCATAACCAATGCATTTATCACATATGCACATCAATTCACCAATCCAATCATAAATCTCAACACATACTCAATCAATTCACCATTTCCACACATAATCAATCCATTCATGATTTTCCACACATAATCAATCCATTCATGATTTATGCAAATGCACATAGACCGACACAACGACTCTATGCAATGCATATGCGGTACCATCCATCCATCATCTCATCACTAGTTCACTCAGGAACTATTGGAACCATCGCTTGTTACTTAGTGTAACTCCCCGTCGGGAAAACGATGTTCCCCGTCGCTTTCAGTCCTCTTTGTATAAGGCGCACGACGTTTATGGATCGCTTTCAGTCCTCTTTGTATAAGGCGCACGATTCGATCGCTTTCAGTCCTCTTTGTATAAGGCGCACGATCGTCTATAATCATCGCTTTCAGTCCTCTTTGTATAAGGCGCACGATGTTATAGCGGATTCCCTCTGGAATCGTTTCGTCGCTCATACCCACTAGGGCACACGACATCACAAGAATGCATATCATGATGCTTGGCATACAATGACTCATGACGTTCAAATGCACACATAATGCAACCATAATCATTCATATATTTCAACTCATCAATTCCATACATTCACAATTCAACCATATGAATTATCTCATCATCATTATTCATGCATTGAAAATCAATTCAAACAATGCATTTACTTGCCATAAGGCCAACAAATAACACACATTGAATTTCACATACACAATGCATTTCATCATAAACCACAAACCACAACAATTAGCATTTTATCATATACATTCATATCAATCCACATCAAGAATTAGTCACAATCAACCACAACATTCATACAATGTATTTCACCACACAACAACATCATTATCATACATTGAAATCAAACCCAAAACAACACATTTATTTCTCCATAAGACCACAAACCATCATCACCAACACTCATCATATATATTCACATCATATAATAGCACACAAGCTATACGATACATATTAAAGCATGTCACATGATAACACGTCAATCACATACAATTACGACGGTAAAAGCCGACAAAACGACACTATTCCAATTCCTGACACAATTAAATTGGCCACTACTCCCAAAACCATTATTATAAGGAAGAACATTTCATTAGCTCTCCAACGCATCAAACCGCGCCTCAAACCGACTTACGACCCAACAGTTTTAAAGAAAACAATTAGAAAAGCTGTCATGATCGCAATGCGAAGCTCCTAGCGAGTCCTTCGCTTTCCTCATTCGCAATGCGAATGCCCCAGCGAACCATGGCAGAAAGAAAATAGCCTACTGTTTCGCAGTGTGAACTCCTAGTGAACCTTCGTTGTCCCCTTCGCAGTGCGAATCCCCCAGCGAACCGTGGCAGAAAGAAAAACAAAACATCGTTCGCAGTGCGAACATCACGCGAACGTTCGCTTTCCCCTTCGCTGGCCATTCGCAGTGCGAAGCTGCGAAACCAGAAAAACCCAGCAGCGCTAACATAGGTCATTTGGGGTCAAAATCCCTCATGTCTTCCACCCAAACACTTCCAAAACATACTATAACAATCAAAACATAATCCAAACCTAACGACAAGTATTCTACGCAGTTTATATCGAATTTCATCCGTGAAAACATCGATTTCTATCAATTGCTCCTAATTTCAATCGATAAGAAAAGTCGTGAAACAACCAAAACAATTACAACAAACAACACATATACATACACAAGCAAGATATAATTGAAACTTCTCACCCTTACCCGATTATTCGCGCTCGAAACGGAGTTCCCGCGATTTTTCCTCTTTCTCCTCTTCTCTCCTTCTTTCTTCTCCTTATCTTTCTCTTCTTTTCCTTTCCCTTTCTTTTCTCTCTTTTTCTCTCCACTTTCTATTTATATAAAATATCTAAACTCCTAAAAAGACTATTTTACCCCTCAATTCAAATATCCCGCAAACGCTCTTAAAACGCGATAAAACATAAACAGCGATGAAAACTAATATATTGTCAAATAAAAGTCAAGAATAAAATAATATAAAACAAAAATAATTAAATCGACTCGATTAAATAAATAAGACAAAACTGGGGCTTTACAATTCTCCCCCACTTAGACATTTTCGTCCTCGAAAATATACTGAGATGAACAACTCCGGACACGACTCTCGCATCCGCCCAACAAACTAACATGCCAACAAAAGCACACCACGAATAACACAAACTGACAAACCACCTCGCTAACAGCAACTACTACAACGACACGACACGACGACAACTACAACGACAAGATGCAAAGCCCATACAATGCACTTGACGACCAACTCACAACTCAAAGAATACCCAAGTTACGAACACACACAGGTTCACTCTTGAACCAAAACACAACAAGAACATAAAGTTCCACAACCCAACATCGTTCAACAACCTCTACATAACCACAAAACCAACATCCTTGTCACACCACAATATTACAACAATGCTACGATTCTCCAATCGAACATATAACCAAAACATCCATCTACATAGTAACCTATGAATAATATTTAAACCTTTCACCTAACACTTCCATTCTGAAACGTCCAATAGTCTCATCATTCCCACATGTTTCCAATGTTCCACCCTTGAACTCTTACCAGTCACACACGCATATACGAACTGTGCCACATCACACATTTGTTGCGCACTCTGATTACTCGTAACCATCAAAACTACCAATCTCACGTCCAAAGTCTAACTCTTTCTCATATTCACCAAAAATCACTGTTCACTTTCAATATACCCAATCTCACACTATACTGTGTTATCTCACACACCGGACACAAGTCTCTGAACTGCTCAAATAATTTTATTTCTCTGACCCTCAAAACAGCCATATGCAAAAACTATCAACTTAACTCTTCAGGCACAACATTAGCTTTTCCCGAAGGATAATCCAAGCCAAATTCCTAACTCGTCACGAATTCTAACCATCCTCGTTGTCTCATACTCTATTCCTTCAGACCAAGCAAGTACTCTAAACTCTTGTGATTATTAAACACTTCGAACCTAGAACCATACAAATAATACCTCCAAACATTCAACACAATACAACCGCAACTAATTCTAAATCCGGAATAGTGTAGACCCTTTTATAAATCCTTAATTGTCGTAAAGCATAAGCCATGACTTTACCCTCTTGCATTAACACACTGACCAAACTCATCAAAGACGCATCCCAATACCTCACAAACGGTTTATCAGGATCACGCAGTATCAAAACTGGAGCCGTAGACAACTTCTACTTTAGCTCTCCGGAACTTTTCTTACAATGAACATCCAACACAAACGACTCACCCTTTGCAAGTCAACCGAAGTAACGAAAACACTAACTTGGAAAAGCCTTCCCTAACCTCCGGTAATAACCAACTAAAGTCCAAAAAGATTCTAATCTCCTCAACCAACTTCGGAGCCTCTCATTGTAGAACTGCATCTACTTTCGATGGATCCATAACCATACTCTCATCTGAAATAACATATCCAAGAAAACTAACCTTTTTCAACCCAAGTTCTCACTTGAATAACTTAGCATAAAAATTCCTTTCTTTTCCACACTTGCAATTCGATTCTCAAACACTCCCCTTGTTCTCCCTCTGAGTTTATAACAAATCCGAATATCCTCAATCAAAACCACTATGAACTTATCCAATTAAATATGGAAGATACGTTTCATACACTCCACAAACATTACAGACACCTTACTAACACCGAACAACATCACTGTGCATTGTAATGCCCAACCAAATTCCAAAAGATATAAATTCTTAAAGCTTTTGCAAAACTTTCCACTGGGTAACTGGTTACTCACATACAAGCTTAACCGAGTAAATAATAGCCTAATCTGGTGATAACAAACCTAACCAGTCACATTAAATAGATTAAAGCCTCAACTCACAAAATTCACCATTCTCATCAAACATTCCAAACAATTGTAATTTCACTCAAACTCAACCAAACCATTCCAGTCATCTATTCCTGAAAGTGGACACTTGTTCTCAATCTTTACCTTATTCAACTGTTAGTAATCCATACACAATTTCTTCTCCTGACCGTCCAATTCCACAAATTCCAACCTGTATCAACAACTAACCAAAAAGAACTCTCAAACGCAATGTTACATCCACCCACAAGGGTTTCCTCACAATTTCCATTAATACCTTAAAACTCCAAAGACTTCAAACCTCACCAGAACTCTAAGTCTTGCTTCTCATAGTCTCAATACCACTTTGCACATCATGCTTGTTATTCCGTTCAATCATCCATCCTTTTTGTTGCTACACTACTGGAGCTCTCTATGCCGACACACTTGGTCTCACAAATCCCCTTTCCAGTAAATCTTCTCACTGCTTTCTCAGTCCGGGTACTTCTAATGCTAACATCCAATATTCCATCCGGAAACACATCTGAAAACCATGCACAACTGACGGCCCATCACTATGGCTCTTCTGCCAATTTCCAGAACACTATCATCACAAATAAGACAACATCTGAGTTTCACTTCCTAAAAGTTCTTCTACTTACTTAGCAGATCCAAACCTCAAATCCTCACCTTTGTCCAATTTTCGTTCACACTCCACTCTCTGAGAACAACCATTAACGATACCCAATCGTTCTCTCTCAACGACTTCCCAACTGAACCATCATACCAAAAACCTCGAATCCGCCTCATCTTTCGATATTAGAATCTTCACCGATTTAACAAAACGATCCGTAAGCACTTTCTTAATTCCAAACAATTCATTGCACACACTATCAAGCCAGAAAGACACGTCTATTCCATCCAACATAATTCCGTCCACTATTAACAAGAGATTAAGGGTGATCAGTTCCTCAATTTGTTAATAGACAACCGACAATCATGATGGGGCATAAACCGTCTTTACCAAACTATAATAGCATTTCTTGCATCTTGTGCACACAACAACCTAAGGCACAATTCCTTAGTTGACATAAACCTTACCTCCGCATTCCCTCCAGAACCGGAACCAACACTGTCCAAACAACACTTACAATCTTGCGACCAACGACCCACTAAGCCAACACTCCACAACTGAACCAACTTGGAGAAGCACCAGCTTCTCCCCCACTTATCTCATTCCCACACCTGAAGACAAAGGATTAGAAACTAGAAAGTGCTGACAGTGTTTCACACACATATCACGTACTAAGGGACAAACAACAACGACAGTATTCAACTGTCACACCAACTGACTCAACAACTTGGTCGGACGGACCGACCTGCTCTGATACCACTATTGTAACACCCCAATTCCCATCGTGAATAAATAATACATAATTAAATCAGAGTAAATAAAAATTTATTTTTTCGACAGAAACAAGGATGCCACAATTAAGGAAAGAAAATACAATCCCTACTCATATATCTGATACATAACACAAAATGGAATAAACGTAAAAGGGAAACTTTTTCCATATAATAGGAAAGTTCAATTATGGAATAAAGCGGAAAGATCCATAACTGACTTGTTTTACAAAATAAATTGATTTATAACATCAAAATATAAATACAAAGGTAATACAAAATAAATCTAACAAAGGTATACATATATAACATAATCGTTCCCCGACTCCCGTGCTACGTATCAGAGCAGATACCAAGACCGACAAAAGAACGGAGGGCTAATCTTCACAAAAGCCTCCAAGACACAAATCTGCAATTACCTCATAGAGCAATAAACCACAGCAGAAGGGTGAGAAATAACAACTAAACCAAGATTGCATAATAATATGCAAACACATAAAAATTCACATGCATAGTTATTCTCACCACAAGCATCACATACTAATACACATAGCATATATCAATTACACCAACATAATCACATATTCACACATAAGGCACACCAAAGTCATAACATATGTAAACACACCACCACATCACATAACACATGTCTATACGTAACACATATCATCCATAACCAATGCATTTATCACATATGCACATCAATTCACCAATCCAATCATAAATCTCAACACATACTCAATCAATTCACCATTTCCACACATAATCAATCCATTCATGATTTTCCACGTATAATCAATCCATTCATGATTTATGCAAATGCACAGAGACGGACACAACGACTCTATGCAATGCATATGCAGTACCATCCATCCATCATCTCATCACTAGTTCACTCAGGAACTGTTGGAACCATCACTTGTTACTTAGTGTAACTCCCCGTCAGGCAAACGATGTTCCCTGTCGCTTTCGGTCCTCTTTGTATAAGGCGTACGACGTTTATGGATCGCTTTCAGTCCTCTTTGTATAAGGCGCACGATTCGATCGCTTTCAGTCCTCTTTGTATAAGGCGCACGATCGTCTATAATCATCGCTTTCAGTCCTCTTTGTATAAGGCGCACGATGTTATAGCGGATTCCCTCTGGAATCGTTTCGTCGCTCACACCCACTAGGGCACACGACATCATAAGAATGCATATCATGATGCTTGGCGTACAATGACTCATGACATTCAAATGCACACATAATGCAACCATTATCATTCATATATTTCAACTCATCAATTCCATACATTCACATTTCAACCATATGAATTATCTCATCATCATTATTCATGCATTGGAAATCAATTCAAACAATGCATTTACTTGCCATAAGGCCACCAAATAACACACATTGAATTTCACATACACAATGCATTTCATCATAAACCACAAACCACAACAATTAGCATTTTATCATATACATTCATATCAATCGACATCAAGAATTACTCACCATCAACCACAACAATCATACAATGTATTTCACCACACAATAACATCATTATCATACATTGAAATCAAACCCAAAACAACACATTTATTTCTCCATAAGACCACAAACCATCATCACCAACACTCATCATATATATTCACATCATATAATAGCACACAAGCTATACGATACATATTAAAAGCATGTCACATGATAACACGTCAATCATATACAATTACGACGGTAAAAGCCGACAAAACGACACTATTCTAATTCCCGACACAATTAAATCGGCCACTACTCCCAAAACCATTATTATAAGGAAGAATATTTCATTATCTCTCCAACGCATCAAACCGCGCCTCAAACCGACTTACGACCCAACAGTTTTAAAGAAAAAAATTAGAAAAGCTGTCATGTTCGCAATGCGAAGCTCCTAGCGAGTCCTTCGCTTTCCTCATTCGCAATGCGAATGCCCCAGCGAACCATGGCAGAAAGAAAATAGCCTACAGTTTCGCAGTGCGAACTCCCAGCGAACCTTCGCTGTCCCCTTCGCAGTGCGAATCCCCCAGCGAACCGTGGCAGAAAGAAAAACAACACAACATTCACAGTGTGAAACTCACGCGAACGTTCGCTTTCCCCTTCGCTGGCCATTCGCAGTGCGAACCTGTGAAACCAGAAAAACCCAGCAGCGCTAACATAGGTCATTTGGGGTCAAAATCCCTCATTTCTTCCACCCAAACACTTCCAAAACATACTATAACAATCAAAACATAATCCAAACCTAACGACAAGTATTCTACGCAGTTTATATCGAATTTCATCCGTGAAAACATCGATTTCTATCAATTGCTCCTAATTTCAATCGATAAGAAAAGTTGCGAAACAACCAAAACAATTACAACAAACAACACATATACATACACAAGCAAGATATAATTGAAACTTCTCACCCTTACCCGATTATTCGCGCTCGAAACGGAGTTCCCGCGATTTTTCCTCTTTCTCCTCTTCCATCTTTCTTTCTTCTCCTTTTCTTTATCTTCGTTTCCTTTCCCTTTCTTTTCTCTTTTTTTCTCTCCACTTTCTATTTATATAAAATATCTAAACTCCTAAAAAGGCTATTTTACCCCTCAGCTCAAATATCCCGCAAACGCTCTCAAAACGCGATAAAACATAAACAGCGATGAAAAATAATATATTGTCAAATAAAAGTCAAGAATAAAATAATATAAAACAAAAATAATTGAATCGACTCGATTAAATAAATAAGACAAAACCGGGGCGTTACACAAGCCGGACCCCCGGGTTTTCACCCTTGATCTGCGCCACAACACTCTTGAAACCCACCTCGAGGCCCTCTAAACAATCTTGCTCGAGCTCCCGAACCTTGGAGATCAGAGCACCACGGCCGACGAGGCGCCTCTCTTCCTCTGTCTCATCCTCCGTTGGATTGGCAGCAGCCTCCAGTTCGGCAACCTTGTTTCGGAGACGGTCCCGTTCCTCTTGAGTTCTTTTTAACTCCGCATTCGTCTCGTTCAACTCGTGGAGGACGCGCACGTGGTTCTCGCACCTCGTCCTGGCCTCCACCGTGTCGCTCTTAGCTTTGTTTTTCTCCTTCTCGAGGTTGTTGTACTCGTCCCGCAGCCTTTGCAGTTTGGAAGCTGGGCTTGTGTCATCGTTCAGAACCAAGGCGGTCTCAAAAATTCGCACCATGGCCGCCATGTCTTCAGATGGCGCTTTCCTCCTGTCCGCTCTTTCAATTCCCAGAATCGCCTGCACCTCAGGCTCGGCCATAACGGGGGATTCCCTCCGAAGAAATCCCACTGGAGGTGACAGGAAGGCAGCATGAGCTTCTTAGTGGGCACGGGCTCCTTGAGGTCCACGAGGACAGAACCCTCAGCGCACGACCTCTTGGAAGGGGTCATCTCTGAGGGGGAGACTGACTGTATTGAGGAGAAGAAGAGCCACTTCCCCCTCGACAGGCACCGCCGTCTGTATGACTTCTTAGACTCGACCCTTACTTCTCTTTGCACCCCGGGTGGCTGCCAGCTTCATGATGCGCTCAGTTGCATTTGACATTTGGCCTGCGACAAGAAACAAGTCACATAAGAGAATGAAACAGGGTGAACGCCCGAGCAAAGTAGAGGGCTACTACCTAAAAACCTCATAGCCTTGTCTTTAGACTTGCATTCAAGGAGGGCTTTAGTGTTGATGAAACGGGGCTCAGTTACGACCTGCCCTCGTGCGTCGAGGATGAAACTCTCGTCCCTGGTTATGCAATTAGCCCGAGTAAATCCGACGACATACTCGACCAGCTTCGTGAACGCCTCTCTATCCTCGATGCCCAATTCACTGGGCTTCATAATGTAGGCCTCCGTGCCACTCTCAAAGTGTGCCGCCTCCCACTCTAGGGGGCACTTAGACTCAAATTTCTCCTCTCCCGTGTCGTCGGTCACAATGTCGTAGAGTGACCCCACGGCTTTGTGCGTGGAGGGCATGACATAGTAGAAACTGTCCTTGAAGCAGCAGACATAATCTAAATACGCCTTGAACAGTTTCCTCGGCTGTTTCAAGGAGACCCAACTATGTAGGCCATTGTCCGTTGACCATTGCAGATGGAAAGTACGAAAAAACAGAGGGAGAGTGGCCCCGACGCCGAGATATTCACACACGAGCTCGAACGCCTGCATGAAGGCCATCACATTAGGGTGGAGCTAGGAGGGTGCCAGGCGCAACCAGTAGAACACCCCCCGCTGGAAATCATTGAAAGGGAGACGTATACCTGCCTCTTTGAACGAGAACTCATACACGGGAAACCTTAATCCCCGGTAGCTCGAGCATATGTGATGGTGTTCTCTGGGTTTAAAGACCGTCCAATTCGCTTGTTCGCCCACGGCGACGTCCTCGACAATCGTGAAGGCATCCGTGTCATCGAGGGGAAACAGCAACCTAATTCTTAAGGGCTCTTCCCCTACCCAGTACGCAGGCGTATGAATCGGTTCCTCCCTGGGCTGTCGTACAGGCCCCTCCAGATCGGGTTCAGTATCTATCTGGATAATGCCCACGAGCCTCACGATAATTTTACTTGAAAAGCAGAGGAGCACGGTGAATTCGACTTCCGAAATCAAATATACCCTTCCACTGCAAATCAAGTGAAAGGGCGAAGTGGGAGGCCCGAGGATGCCCTGGACGTCCTCGGGGCATTCATCCAAAGTCCCCGGGAACCTCATCGGGTCCTCGAGTCATTCGACTTATTTCCCCAGGGTATTCATCTCAGCAGCTCGCGATGTTCATTGGAAATCCAAAGAAGTTCCGTCGTTTTCGCCGGAAACTCTGCGGTCTCCCCAGGAACTTTGTCAGTTCACCGAAGAAACCACCGTAGAAAGCGTTAAATAGAGGGAAGGGGCTGGAAACTTACTTGGAATGGCGGTTGTGAATTTTCGGCGCGGCGGCAAACGGCGAAAGGACGACGACAAAAGCTGGAGAGGAAGAGAAAAAGCTTGGAGCGGAGAAAGTGGAAGCGTGCAAATGACACGGACTTGCCACCTATTTATAATCCTAACACGGGACTCGAGGTGTCCCTAGGAACTTGAGTGCCCCTACTACTAGCCGTCCTAGGCATTGATGACTCGCGCCACGTGGCACCGTGGATCCCCGTGTACGCCGCTTCAGCTCCCTACCTACTCGCGACCTCAATGCGTCTACTTCCTTCCATCTCCCCTGCATGGCCGACCAAGATGCCAACGAGTACATCCACGACAAAGAGTGACCCATTGATGCCAGACGGACACGCGTCCCCACGACTCCCATCTCATTCGACGTCGCCGACGTACACCGCCAACCCGATCCTTCGAGCACGAACTTCACTTACTACTTCCTCGACAAATAGGCTGACCCTTAAGTCATTACTCTAACAATTCAGAGCAACGACTTGGGGGGCTCCAGTTCTGGACTGGGCCGACGCCTGCCCATCATTCGGGCAGGCCCAACCCAATATTGGAAGGCCCATTAAGGCCCAATCCCCTTTCTCGTCGAGCCTGCCCAGATCCCTTTAATGTCGGGCAGAACTGTTTGGCTTGGGGAGAGAACGCGCATCCTCCCTGAGTACTCCACGTGCTCCTCCCGCAGGACACGTCATCAGGTGACTACCCACCTCTGAAAAGAGTTGGTCTACCCACTTTCCAGAGATTTTGGGGCAGTTACCCCAGGGCGAAGACCACATGCTGGTCTTCCCTATACCATGTAAGCCCTAGCAGTTATCTGCATTGGGCCTATCAACCCAACCCAGTGCAGACGACCGTTGGCCCAGCGCTGGGGGCACAATATAAATACCCTCTTTCACTAGAGGGCCAGGTATTCTAATTCTTACTCTCACTTTCTGTACTTGCTTGCTCCGTTCCTGACTTTAGTATCGGAGTACCTTGCAGGTACACCCCCCACCGTCTCATCACCACCGGAGTAGCGGAACTCACGATGTTTGCTGGCTACTAATCTAGTTTCTGATCAGGTACAATCAGTTACAAACTTAAAAAACCAGAACTACATAAAAAACCAAAGAATTGTTACAATGATACAAACCAAAGCATTTAACTACAACATTAAAAACCTGAACTGCTACAAGGTTCAAGGATCAACTAATTTGGAATACAAACTTAAACATTTTAAATCATCATGAAAAAATCCAGAACTGCTGCAACTACAATAACAAACATCATCCAACTTTTTTTCCACTTCAAAATCTTATTCATCTCATTTTGAAGCTGATCCATCTCCTTCCTTAATTCTTCATTTGTCAACCTAACTTTTTCAATCTCCATTGTTGCATCATCCAATTTCTTTGATAACTTTTCCAATCTAGACATTATAAATTGTCATTTGTCATCTTGAGCTTCATCATAGAACCATTCAAAATACCCACACCCAGGTTGCATTGTTCCCTGCAATTTACAATGGATTATTCAAAATGGTAATAAGCATATAAACTCCTTGTACATATGACATACATACCTTTAAATAAAAACAACCCCAAAAATATTTTCTATAGATCTTTGTCTTTGTAGACCTACGAAGAATAGTCGTGTCTCCATAATGATAACTCGATTTCCATGAAAGATTCGAGCTCATGAACACACTGGAGTTCAGACTTTTATGGCTGTTTTGTTTCATGGATGATGAAGCATAACCTGATTTCATGGAGGATGAACCATAATCTTCAATTTTTGGGAATCAAAATCAATTTAACTAGACAAAACCCTACAAAGGAAAATGAAGAAAGGAAAACGAAGATGCAGATGATGGCGAAATAGAGAAAGGAAAAAGAAGAAAACAAGTTATGTCATCTACCACGTCTTCAGCCCCAAACGTCTGTTTGGAGTAAATAGACGGAAATGACACATCCGCTTCATTTTAAATAATTAAAGGATCGATTTGAACATTTTAAAAATTAAGGGATCAAAATAGACCCCAAGGTAAAGTTAAGGGACGAAAAATGGTATTTTGCCATATATATATATATATATATATATATATATATATATATATATATATATATATATATATATATATATATATATATATATATATATATATATATATATATATATATATATATATATATATATATATATATATATATATATGAAATGAGAATTAGAATTCAAAATCTTACATCTTTAAACCAAAGTGTTGGATCCGCCAGTACTAAGAGTGCGTTTGATTCCGTGATGACAGAAATAAACTTTGAGTGAATTGATTCTGATTAAAAAAGAGTTGAAGAAACAATGATTTGTTTTTTGATAAATTTATAAAAAAACCAGTTGAATAGTCATTTTCAAGCTAAAAATCACATTTTGACTTAAAAGTAGGGGTGTATACGGGTTAGGTAAACTCAACCAAACTCACTCAAACTAATTCAAAAAAATGAGTTTAGTCTGATTATTGGATGAACACGATTTTCAAAAATGAAAAATTGTTCAAAATTTTGGGTTTTGGCTACGTTGTCACTCATCAAATTACAAAAAATAGATCCGCGAAGAAGGTCGAGATCCGTCTGGAATGCCTTTGTCATCTGTGTTGGTGCACAAGAAGGAAAAATATAATGATGAAGATGGAAGAGAGAGAAAACGTAACAAACTTCTATTGAATTAAAATTCTGTTACAATGTAAATTCTAAAAATAACTAAAACTACCTTTCCCTATTTATACAATCAAAGTCAGACGGAATGAAACTCAAATGCAACTAATGCGAATTTGGATTACACACTTCAACACCATCCCTTAATCCACATTCAAGACTAAAATCAACAATACCAATTCCATCCCTCAACTGCACAAAGTGTTCGGTCTTGATTGCCTTGGTTAGCACATCTTCTAGCTACTTCTGAGTGCTATAGTGCATAACTTCAAGCACTCCACAATGGACATGGTTTCTCAGAAAATAGAACTTAGTGTCAATGTGCTTGCTTCTTTTATGTGTCATACCCCAAATTTTGACCACTAAGATTCCCATCATTGTGGAAATCATCATCCCAATATGGATGAACCATCATACCTCATTAGTCTCCCCAAAGATGGGTGATCATCCACTACAATCAAAATTAGGATTTCAAGCCCTCTCAGAGCTCTTAGACAAAGGATCAATCAAGGAATGACATGATCTTCAACTTGTCTAACCTCTCAAACATCTACAAAGGATCAAGAGGGCTCCCACTTCAAGGATTAAGCACAAGGCCGCTCCCTTCCAGGTGGATCAAGCCTCAAGATCCCCAGTGTCACCAAATTAGGGTTTTGGTTAACCAGGGCCTCCAGATGGAAATTTTCCTCTGGGCATGAGCCAATGCTTCAAAACATAACTTAAGATGCTCCAAGGAACATCATGAACCCCATCATCAAGTCAATTTAGCCTCAGGGGATTCATTCATTAAAAATCAGGAATTAGAGTTTCTTGACCTAATTCACCCCTAAGTTGACTTTTGGGACAAATCATGAGCCAAGATCTCAAGAGAAGATTTAAGGGTCTCTAATGCACCACATTGATCCATTTACAACAATGGATTGATCGAAGAAGCTTGAGCAACAAGTTTCATTTTCATATGAACCACGGTTAGGGTTTCGCGAGAAAAGTCAACTGTATCTTTGACTTTTGACCAGGACATGCTCCCAAACCCTAGGACATGAATCAATATACCCTATAACACCCATGGAACATGTCCATCAAGTTTGATTTAGGTAAAGGACATGATTTCCTAAAGGATTGCACAGTTTGGAATTCATCTGATAAAAAGTCAACTATGCACAAAAGTCAAACTTTGACTTTTTTAGATTTTTTATAAAAATGGTTTTTCAACCCTAAAATGATGTTAATGTATGATTGGAATCATCATTCATCAAGAAAAATCAAGAAAAGTGGGATAACTTGTAAAAGGGGTAACCATAAAAAACTTAGAAATTTTCTAAGTTATGGAACAAAGTGGCTAGGGTACCAACTTTGAAGGATCATAACTCCTAAACCACAAGGCCATTCTTTCCCATCCAAAGCTGGATTTGTAGCCCTCATGGCCCTCTACAAAAGCTTCAACTACACCTCATTCCAATTTCTCATGGATTTTGAGTTATGGAATGATCAAAATGGCTGAAAACATGAAATGCCATTTTTCCAACACAGTGAAATTTTCACTAAGTCAGAATCTGCCTTACTTTTTTCCAAATGTAGGAGGATTTTTCACTTGGATCCAAAAAGTATCAAAACCAATTATGATCAAAGAGTTGTTGTATCATATAAGGGCTTTCCAAAATGGTCACAAACATCACCAAACTCAACTTGAGCCATGAGATATGACCATGCCAATATGCCTTGCTGAAAACTGCCAACACATGACAGATTGTGGAGTTTTGCTCGATTTGCTCAAATTTTGCAAAGGGCAACCAACTCTATCCATCTGAACACCTCAAGGGGAGACCAAGGAGGAACCAACTCTGACCCCAAGCCTCCCAAGTCTTTGGAACCAAAAATAGCATGCCAAACCTAGAAATCCCTAAATGAGGAACAAGCCTCCAATTTTGGATTGGAGCATTTAATGGATGCTTATAGGTGGCATGGACTGGCACATTTGCAACTGAATTCAGTCAAGAATGATCCAACAACTAGGGAACCAAAGGCATGTGCTCTAACCTCTAGTCAATGGCTAGAGGAGACTTGGCTTCCCATTGATCAAGGCCAAACCTCTGTTGTGGTTGCCATTCACTATTGATCCTAAAACAAACTTGCTCTACTATAAATAGAGCTCATTTGTGCTCAGTTTGAGTACACCAAAGCCATCAAACAGATGCTTTCCCCAAAATCACTTTCTCTAGGCAAAAATACCTTCTTTAGCAAGGTAACTCTGAGTTTTTGAGTTAGAGAGAATTTCCATCATAACTCATGATCCAAACACATCCAATATGTCATATCTAAGGTGTCCAAACTCACACAAGTGATATGTAATCCTTAAATCTCAAAGTCACATCTCAAAACCTCAAAATAGTACTTTTGTGCATTTTTCAAGCCATGTCTTGATTCAGCCACTTTCCAAACCAGATAAAACCTCAAACACACTCCAAATATCATCCTTAAACTGTCCCAAATGGTTCCCCCCATCTGGAACACCATTTGAGGGAGTTGTTATTTTGACCATTTTAACCCCTTTTACAAGAAAGGGCCAGTTTGTGTTTTTGGAGGTTCCAGCTGATTCCACTCATCCTAAAAACTTCTAAGGGATCATTTGACAGTGTCCAAAGCATCAAACCATTTCTGGAACAAGAAACTTGGCAGATTGCACAGAAAACTTCCAAAGCTCAAAAAGAGGTGAGCATCATGACTTGAACTTCCCAAAATATGCATTGCTTTGAGGTTCAATGATTATGCACATCTTACACATGTTATATATGTTGTGTTTGAACCAATTCATCATGTAATTCATGCCTGTACCAAAGTGTAGCATAGAAAATGCAATTATAGGCCTATTTCAAAACCACCATCGGATTTTGAGGAGGGAGCATGATCTGAAAAAATACCACCACCATTGGATTCCTTGTGAAATTTTAGGCCAGATGCATATAAATTTTGTCCCCAACCATGGAGAAATGAGAAAGTTATGGATCTTCCCGTTTCTTGCCAAAACTTGCCTTGCCTTGCCTTGGTCAGGCCTAGAAAACAAGGCAAGCCTTGTATATTTGTTGGTTTGTTTTAATCAACGGACGTATCACCACCCCAGAGGTAAGGCACGCGCCCTATAGGCTTGAGGTCGTGGGTTCAAACCCCACCCATGCCATTTTGTGTTTTTTTCACATTTTGCTATTTTTTTTCCATATTTTCATGTTTTGTTAATTAATTGGAAAATTAATAACTCTTTCAATTTTAATTATTTTTTATTGGTTCTTTTTGCAAAAAATCACAAAAATGTTGAAATATTTTATTACACAAAAAAATTAAGTTTATATTAGTTATTTAATATAATTAGTATTTTTGTGAATAAATTCCTTTTTTAATTGTTTATTAAACATTTAAAAGTGAATATTTACTTTGAAAATCAAAACCAATTGAGTTTTAATTCATCTTGTGATTAAACCTCATTTTTCAAACCTAAAATAAAAATCACAAGTGGTTTATTCAAATTTATTTGGTATTTTTATCATTTTTATTTGATTTTTCTTTAAATATTTACTTTTAAAGAAGATAAAATTAGGGTTTCGTCGATTTTCACCCTCACAAGTCATTTTCAATCACCATGGGCCTCTAATAGAGTGTAAGACCAAATACTTTGTAAATACAAACCTTTTTTGGGTCTCACTCATTGTATAAGTCCCGTTGTATTTCAAAAGTTCGGCGTGATCATCTCCCGTTTAAAACAAACCCTTGGGCCTACCCTCGTGTTATAAGCCCCATTCTTTAAAAATAAATTTTTGGGCCTATTGAGAGAGTGTAAGATCCATCCCCTTTGTACAGAAAACCTTTCCTGGGCCTCAGTCACTTGTATAAGTCCCTGTACAAAACGACAGTGCGATCACTGATAAAACCCTGGGCCTTTCCTTGAGCTGTAAGCCCCAATTTTCCTTTCAAAAGCACTTTCTCCTTTGATTTTGTAACATACTGTTATTTTCAATTTCTTTGTTGAACAACTAACCAAACAGCATGGAAGCTCTACAACCGAGTAAGTGTTTTCTCCTTTCATTTACTGCTTTCATATGTATATAACTGTACTGTGGGGTTGTTTCACTGTAAGTCTTCTTTCATAAACTCATATCAACTGTGTAATAATAGTATAGATATTTAGAGTTTTTCTGGCTACTACGTCTAGAATTAGACAGAACCTCGTCTTCCGACGTTCTTCCGGATATTTCAACATAACCTAAACCATTTTCTTTTACAACAATTTTAGATAAGTAGATCTAAGAAATTCCCCCTTTGAACAGTTCATATACAGAAGGACAATGTTCCAAGTGAAACCCCTTCTGGAACTGTTCATTAGCCTCCTCTTGGGCTTAGTGCAAGGACCCGCAGGCTTCCTAAAAGCATCCCCGCCTCCTTTTGGGCGTTGTACAAGGACCCGTCGGCTTCTTAGAAGTTTTCACAGCCTCCTCTTAGGCTTCATATAATGATTCTTCCTCCGGGAAGATAGCCTCCTCTTGGGCTTCGTACAAATTGTCCCTCGGCTTCTTAAAAGTTTCCAGCCTCCTCTTGGGCTTCGTACAAATTGTCCCGACGACCTCCTAGAGGTATAGGAACATAAATTAGTCATCTTAATAGAACAGTCTTTCAAAGAGTCTAGATCTCACTACTACTGTTTCTTAAGCATAGTACAAAAGATAAAACTCGTAGACTCGGACAGTCTAAAGCTCCATTGGATTCCCAATTTCCCTAGAGAACAGGAAATAATCCCAACCCTCAGATCAAATCCATGAGTATAACATTACTCATATATTAACTGATTTTCTCTTTTAACCAACATACTGGACCTATCACTCAACTGAAACAGTTACTCTAGCCTCCTCTTAGGCTTTGTACAATGATTTTCCCCAGCGGAGCTAAACTTTTTTAGTCTCCATCTCGGGCTTCGTACGAGATACAAAAAGACTCTCTTGTTGAGTCAACCAACTTTTTCAGCCTCCATCTCGGGCTTCGTACGAGATACAAAACACTCTCTTGTTGAGTACAAAAGATTCTCTTGTTGAATCACTCTTTTAGCCTTCGTCTTGGGCATCATACAAGACATAAAACACTCTCTTGTTGAGTATAAAAGACTCTCTTGTTGAGTCAAACAACTTTTAGCCTCCATCTCGGGCTTTATACGAGACACCAAATCACTCTCTTGTTGAGTATAAAAGACTCTCTCGTTGAGTCAAACCCCTTTAGCTTCCGTCTTGGGCTTCGTACAAGACACACAAAAAGACTCTCTTGTTGAGTCAAACCCTTTTTAGCCCCAAATCTTGGGCTTTGTACAAGACAGAAAGAACATTTTCCCCGAAAAAGTCATCCTTTTAGCCTCCTCTTAGGCTTTGTATAAGGAAACCCCGGTTGAGACAATCAACCTTTTAGCATCAAATCATGCTTTGGTCACAACATACAAACATCAACAACTCCCTTTCCCCCATCTAATTGCTATAAGCGGCAAGCCTCTGGATTATTTACATCCACGCCACTGTCCTCTTTTAGCATGAGAAATTCCTAAGGAAAGATGGGATTGCTCTACACTGAGTTAAAGTCTTCTCCTTCAGGTTAAAAAACCCCTATAAAGGAAATTATGGCATTGCTGGATTCACATATCCCAATTAAAGTAATTCTCCTTTATAATCAGTCACCCAACTGTAGTGACAAATAGACCCCTTTAGAGATGACAAATTCTCTCTAAAGTCAAAACCCTTTAGCTTCATATCTTGGGCTTTAAACAAGATACAAACAGACTCTTCAGCTTCACATCTTAGGCTTCAAACAAGATACAAATCATTTTTAGCTTCACGTCTTGGGCTTTGAACAAGACACCAAAATGACCTTTTTCCTCCCATAGAATAGGAGGAACTACGATCGCTTTGATTTCCCTGTTTCGGTAAACGGGAATACGTAGGCATAAGATTAAAAGAAAATTCTTAGCGAGCACACTAATAAAAAAACCCAAAATCCCGTACCTTCACACATCAATCGAAAAGCAACAGTCCTAACATCCTACCAATAACATAGTCCCGTCATTTCAGCCTTAACAAAGTAAGTAGAAAGAGCCCCCACTTCCATATAGCATCCATAACCTAACAGACCGTTGTTTAAACTCAGTATGCAAGCAGGGTTAGTTGGAGACATCTATTTCCCTTCCTTCGTCAGCTTCAATAGGATAAAAAATGAATCGACCTGTAGTCCCCCAAAGAGAGACAGTGCTTAAGAACCACGTCCAAAATCGCTCGCTACAGAAAAGTGGCGCCCACCGTCGGGCCTACTTCTTTCTTTCCTACAATTTAAGGTGAAAACCTTGGACAAGTTATTTTCATGACGGTTCCATCGGGGAATGTCATTATTGCTAAGATCGGCCTTCACTAGGATCTTAGGTCAAAACCTTTTAAATTTGGAAGGTACCACAGAATGGCGACTCCGTCGGGGAGCCATTTTCTGTCAGGAACATAGGATTCATAGCTCTTAAAAGTCTAGGACATTAGGGCAAAGATATATACTGCTTTTCCTAATTGATATATGTGTTTATTTTTCTGCTAATGGGAATGCGTGTGATGCCACATGTGGAAAGATTGAGTATACACCTAGGAAAAACCCCTTTTAGTAGTGCGGAAGTTATCGGAAATAGCTGTTACGCGATACTACCCTCTTATGAGATTCTTCGAATTACATCACCTAGCACGGTTCCCGGCCCGCTGATGTGATCTCGACAAGAATTAATGATTTTGAGAGACAGGTACAAAAATCACTAGTATAAACCTTTGGGATGGGTAGAGCCTTGACTTCATGACACCGACCCCTTGACCCCCATGTTTTTTCTATGTTTTTGTGTGCTGCATTCATGCATTCATTTTAAAAACATTAAACAAAGAAAATTTTCTCTTCTAGTATCTCTTTTTTTTTTCAAATTAAACTAAGATAATGATTGCAAATGTCAGAGAAAAAAAGATTGCGCTCATGGACTTCGGTAGAAGGAAGACTCATAAGTATACCTTCAAGGTTCCAAAACTAGAGGATTTGAGAAGATTAGCGAGGATGATCACTAACCCTGACGCTTTCAGAGCCAAGTACGGAGGTCTGCTACCTCTGTTAAGGGTCCATGTAATTGAAGGAATCCTGGAGGCACTCATTCAGTTTTACGATCCGATCTATCACTATTTCACATTCCCGGATTACCAGATCGCACCAACGCTAGAAGAGTATTCTCATCTGACTGATTTATATATCACTGATCGAGCTCCATTTTCTAGACTGGAAGAAATTCCAAAAGATCGGACCATTGCAAGAGCAATCTATTCGGATGAGTCAGAAGTCAAGACTCACATGACCACCAAAGGAGGAATCCCAGGTTTACTAGCCAAGTTTCTGGTAAAGAAGGCTCTGTACTTTGCTAGTATAGGGAACGTGGCCGCTTTCGAGAGATCTTTGTTTTGCTCACCTACAGGTTATTTTTGTTTCCCAACATAGATAACTTTGTAGATATCAACGCCATTAAGGTTTTTCTCATTGGAAACCCTGTACCAACCTTGCTCGTAGATGCCTATCATTCTATACACTTAGGGAATTTGTACAGCGGAGGGGAGATCACGTGCTGTGTACCCCTGCTATACAAATGGTTTATTTCCCATTTGCCTAAGTCTGCCACTTTTTGGGATCATAAGAGTGCCTTACGTTGGTCGCAGAAAATCATGTCCCTTACCAACTCTGACATAGATTGGTGCAATAGGATTTTTGACGGGATCAGGATCATTGATCGTTGTGGAAACTTCCCCAACGTACCCCTCATAGGATCTAAGGGAGGAATCAATTACCATCCAGTTTTAGTTCGTCGTCAATTTGGATACCCGATGAGGCATGTCCCGCGTAATGCTCATCTGGAAGGTCTTTTCTTCGAAGAAGGAGAAAATGACAGGGCACTAAAGATGGAAATAGTGCACGCTTGGAAACATGTTCATAAGAAAGGACGAGAGTCTCTAGGAAAACCGGACTGTGTCTCGGTGGAGCCTTATCTCCACTAGGTGCAAACTAGACCTCTCAAGCTAAAGATGCCTTATCCTCGTCACGGAGTTCTTCCACCAAGGGAATTTTTCATGTACTTCATGACTGAAACGGAAAAACTTCAGTTTAATCTCAACAAAGTTCAACAAGAGAGGAGGTCTTGGAAGAACAAGTACCGCATTCTCAATGTGGAGTGTACCAAAATACAGTAACTGCTGAAAGATAAGGATGCTCTAATTGAGATTTTGGAGCAATATATTGTAGAAAATCAGGATGACCAAAGGAATTTGCTCGCTCCTTTCACTTGGCAAAGGAATGACAACCCGACAACGACCCAAGAGTCTCGGTCCAAGAAAAGGAAAGTACCAGAATCAGCACCCGAGTTCTCCTCAGAGACGACTCGGGACCCATTAGCTTAGGTTTCTGTTTCCGCACCTTGTAATTTACTGTATTTCCATTTCCGCAATCCTTTGAATTCAATAAAACGGGGATTTCTCCACTATTTAATATTTGCAATCTAATTGTCGAAGTTTATTTTGATTAAACCAAAAAATAATTAATATAATCATTGCATTCATCATTCTGACGTCACGTATTCTTCTTACCTACGAATCTCACGTTTGTGTCTCGATTCTAGAGTCAAATTGTCTCATTCGTACAATACTCGGGCCAATCGTCAGAAAAAGATGGATGATCTCGAGGAAGAGAACAGAGAGTTGAAAGAAGAGATCGGCGCTCTGAGAGAGGATACGAGAAAGCTTCGTAACGACATGCAAGCCATGGCAAAAGCTCAGCTACAAAGGACTGTGATCTCAGAGATCACCTCAACGCCCATAGTGGAGAAGTATGATCCGAGGTACAGAATGCCGAAAGATCGTCCTTGGGCCATGCCACCTAACTATATCCCGGAAGGATATATTCCGCCGATCACTAGAGATCCGGAAACTTCAGCAGGAGCCGCTGGGCCTGAAGGTTACAACCTTCGGGAAAGCGAAGATGCCAGGGGCATACCAACAACTCCTGAAGGTTACAAACTTCGGGAAACGCCAAGATTCACTGCCATAGTAATGGTACCACCCTCTGTGGTGCACGTTGTCCCGGAAGGACAGATTCCACAGATACCTTCTGGTAGAAAGGAAACTATGTTTGACAGAATGGATGAGTTCCAGTAACAGTTCATGGAAATACAGAAGGAACTGCAAGCTATTCACGGTCAGGATTTATTTGGAAAAGACGCCGCAGATCTCTGCTTGGTCCCCAATGTGAAAGTCCCACACAAGTTCCAGGTGCCCGATTTTGAAAAGTACAAGGGTAACTCTTGCCCTCAAAGCCATTTAGTGATGTACGCTCGACGAATGTCAGCTCAGACAGAGAACCAAGATCTGCTGATTCATTACTTCCAAGATAGTTTAACCGGTGCCGCACTCAAATGGTACATGGGATTATACCACACTGAGATGAGAACTTTCAGAGATCTAGGCACTGCCTTCTTCCAACAATATAAATACAATTTGGACATGGCACCAGACAGAGATCAACTCATATCAATGTCGCAAAAGGACAAGGAAACCTGTAAGGAATATGCTCAGAGATGGCGTGAAATTGCCGCTCAGATTTCTCCACCTCTTGAGGAAAAAGAGATGACGAAGATCTTCTTAAAGACCTTGACCTCATTTTACTACGACAGAATGGTCGCCAGTGTGCCCAGTGACTTCACCGAAATGGTAGGCATGGGAGTTCGTCTTGAAGAAGCTGTTCGAGAAGGACATCTAGTCAAAGACACTGGGTTGACAAGCGGTACTAAGAAATACTGTAGTGCTCTCCCTAAGAAAAAAGAGCAAGATATTGGGAATATCTCTCTCGGAAAGCAAAGGCATCGGTACCAACCAGTAGCAGCTGTAACTCTTGCTATCAACCCTGCGCCTACGTATCAACCTCAGGTTACGCAGAGTCAACCTAATCAACGGCAATTTTAGCAAAGGACACAACAGCCTCTTCAGCAGGCTCGTCTTCCATACAACAACAACCGTACAATGCGGCCACCAGGATTTGATCCTATACCCGTATCGTACGCAGAACTATTTCTGTTACTGCTGGACAAAGGGCACGTCCAGACCAAGGCTCCTCTTACAGTATCGGAAAATCTGCCTTTTTGGTTTAAGGTGGATCAGACTTGCCCTTACCATCAAGGAGGACTAGGGCATAACATAGAGAACTGTCTCAGTTTCAAATATGATGTGCAAAAGCTTGTTAGGAGCGGGGTCTTATCTTTCAAAGATATGAATCCGAATGTTCTCATAAACCCGTTGCCTCAACATGAGAAAGCAGCAGTTAACTTGATAGAGGGAGAGTCTGACAACATCTATCAAATTCATGATGTACTCTTATTAAGGGCCAACTTGGTCAAGATGCATTGTAGACAGAGTGGATATGGCCATGTACCACCTCATAATTATCACCAGTGTGATGTCTGCTCTAAAAGTAATCAAGGATGTTCTGTGGTGCAATCAGCTCTACAAGAACAGATGGATCTTGGATGGATCCAGGAGCACCGAGTTCGTGGGGTTAACATGGTTTATACGAATTCCAACAGCATTCAAAACCACGACATCCGTGCAATGAATGCCAACTTGGTGGCAATGCACTCAAGGCAAAGCCAGTATCATAATCTGCCGCAGCATGAGTACAACTCCTATCTGACTTGCTCGGTAAACAAACAGGGATACTCTTTTGTACAAGAGGCCCTCCAGCGTCAGATGGATCTTGGATGGATCCAAGACTACCATGATAGGAATCATTATCAAATCAACATGATTCAAATCTTTGATATTCGCTTGATGAATATCAGCCCGGTGAAGTTTCACGCTACGCAAGTCCAACTCGGTTTTCTCACTTCACATGATTATCAGAGCTGTAAAGCGGGTTGCGAAAACGATCAAGGTTGTGCCCTTGTCCAGGAAACACATCAGCACTTGTTGAACCACTGGTGGCTTCCAATCTATATGGACGAAGACACTCAGCAAATTAGTATCACTAGCGGAAATCCTACTAGATATCAAAGTCAGGATGTTCGGTCGATGGAAACAGACCTCATCAGGTTACACTGTATTCAAAGCGGACGTGGCCAGGTGCCACTACACAACTATGAGCAGTGTGGAGTTTTCTCAGTGGATAATCAAGGATGCTACTTCGTGCGAGCAGCCCTTCAAAGTCAGTTAGACTGCAAAGAGATTCAACCGTGGTAAAGTTCTGGATCAGTCAACTACCTCGCTGATCAAATCGAGGATGTTGTCGTAATCTCCGATCATCAGAGGGCTAGGGATGTTTGTGCCGTCATCCCTCTATTTGACGAATCGAGAGTTCCCAACCAGGAACGGATCGAAATTACTTACGATGGTCAGAAAAATCAGAAGGTTCCCATAGTCATCTATCTATCGGGAACACTACCGTATGAATCAACTAAGGTTATCCCGTACAAATACGGTGCAACAATAATTGAGAATGGAAAGGAAATTATGTTACCCTCCGTTGTGAATATTGAAGACATCAGCCGAGTAACACGGAGTGGTAGAATCTTCAACAGAGGAGTTGGAGAACCTAACAGAGAAAAGGAACCTCAGATAGAAGTTCCCAATCCACCAGTCGGTCAATTCAGTAATCCCGACCTTTCAAAAAACAATGATGAGATGCTAAAGCTCATCCAGAGGAGTGAATACAACATTGTTGATCAACTGTTACAGACTTCTTCGAAGATCTCGGTATTATCACTGTTACTTAGTTCAGAAGCGCACAGGGAGGCTCTACAGAAAGTCTTGGAGCAAGCCTTTATGGAACAGGATGTAACAATCAGACAGTTTGATAGCATTGTCTCTAACATCACCTCCTGCAATAACTTGGGATTTAGTGATGAGGAATTACCTGAAGAAGGTCGCCGTCATAACATGGCGCTCAACATTACAGTCAACTGCCAGGACGATGCTTTAGCCAGCGTACTGGTAGACACAGGGTCAGCCTTGAATGTTATGCCGAAGTCCACTTTGGTGCAATTATCATTCAAAGGCCCTTCGATGAGAACCAGAGAAGTCGTCGTCAAAGCATTTGACAGATCCAGAAAAACGGTTATCGGCGAAGTCGACCTTCCCATAACTATTGGTCCTCACACTTTCCAAGTCACTTTCCAGGTCATGGACATCCGGGTAACATACAGTTGTTTATTAGGAAGACCTTGGATACATCAGGCTAGGGCGGTCACTTCAACCCTCCACCAAAAGCTAAAGTTCGTCCAGAACGACCAACTCGTCACGGTCTGTGGAGAACATGCCTTGCTCGTAAGCAATTTATCGTCATCCACTTATGTAGAACCGGAGGGGGTAATTGGAACTCAGTTCCAAGCGCTTTCGCTACACAAGGACAATCAATCCGAAGGGGGAACTTCGATTTCCTTGTACAGAGATGCTATCAAAGCAGTCGAGAGTGCCAATACAACAGGATGGGGCAGCTTGTCATCCCTACTGACAATAAAACAAAGAAGGGTCTTGGTTTTTCTACGAC
The DNA here is from genome assembly GCA_022829125.1 of Lathyrus tuberosus. NCBI lineage: Eukaryota > Viridiplantae > Streptophyta > Magnoliopsida > Fabales > Fabaceae > Lathyrus > Lathyrus tuberosus. The sequence goes on along the minus strand of JALAZF010000104.1, from coordinate 1,987,074 downwards.
CTGTGCCCAGACAGCTGCTAACGATGAAGGTCTTCATCCCATTCAGAACTTCTTCCACAGTGGAGGCTTCCTTCAACCAGTGACTCAAGAGGTGCATACTATTAATAAAGATGATTCATCCGATACGGAGGAAGAATGGAAGTCCTATCTCAACAAGGACGGTTATATGTCTCAGGACGAAATGCAGACTCCCTTTTGCTTTCCTACACAGAGTCCGAGATTTATGCCAAGGTCAGACGTCGAAATGCTATACGGGGATTGTAATCCATAAGGATGTTGTGCTCCGCCAAACTCATTAGAGGAGGACACTCTGATGAAATACAACTTTGAGCACAGCTATCATGGCCTAATGGATGGCCTGCCAATGTGGCAGCCTTACCCAGGAGACTTGGGGCAAGAAAATCAGCCGAACGATGAAAATCAGCTGAGCATCATTGAAAAGAATACTTGCGTCCCCACCGTGTCATGGGATCAACACCCAGGTTATCCTGAAAATACTCAACACGACGATGAATTCGCAACGTTTGCAGGACTAGAATTCACTAACTATGCTTTTCCCGAGGTCAACGTCATCGAGAGGGATGACTCCTCCAGTTCCAAAGAAGTGTGGGATAACTTGGGACAACCGAGCGGAAAGTACGACTACCTGGTCAAGTACATCGCTCCTGAAAGCTCTCGTATCAGGCTCGAAGACATCCAGCCAACTGGATGGGGAGATACAGCTGAGAGTACAAATACTACGCAAAATACAACAGAGGAATCCTCCTACGACAACTCTTCCTGGGAGACAGATTCCAATGATCCTGCTCCACCAGAAATCACCGTCATTTCTGAAGACAAATCAAAGAAGGAACCAGACTTTGTGATTCATCGAGGAGTTCGCCACCAATGGGTTGCAGTCGATGTTCCGAAGATTGTTCATAAGTCAAAGTAATTGCCATCTTTACTTTAATCTTTCACCCTGCCCAGGTGAAACGGATGTTTTATTAGGGCTCGCTTTCTGTAAATTTCCCTCTTCGCTTCGCCCAAAGCGACAGAGCTTTGTTTTATAGGGTTGTAGTTTCTAGAATCGGCTTGTTCATAAATAAAATAACGTCGTTCTGTAATTTCCGCATTAATTACTGTTTTCTCTTTTTGCTTTTCTTAGAAAATGGTAATCCTAAAAAATAGTTCAATAATAAAAACAAGCAGTTTTCCAAAGAAAATACACTGCACACACGTTTGCATTCTCTCTATCTCTCCTAAACATAAATCATCACATCGTGCAGTTTGCTTGTTTTAAACCCTGTTGAAACATACGATCCAATGCCTTCTCCCAACTTTGAATTCCCGGTATTTGGAGCTGAAGAAGAAAATGACGACGAAATTCCAGAAGAGATCTCCCGACTACTCAGGCAGGAGGAAAGGTCCATTGAACCTTACAAAGAGCCATTGGAAACGGTCAACTTAGGTTCAGAAAAAGAGAGAAAAGAAATCAGGATTGGGGCACTGCTCAGTCCAACTGCCAAAGAGGGTTTGACAAAGCTTCTCAAAGAGTTTTTCGATGTATTCGCTTGGTCCTACTAGGACATGCCAGGATTGGATACCAGCATCGTGGAACATCATCTACCATTAAGGTCAGAATGTCTGCCTGTAAAACAGAGGTTGAGACGGACTCATCCAGACATGGCCATCAAAATCAAGGAGGAAGTACAAAAACAGATTGACGCGGGTTTCCTCGCCATGTCAGAATATCCTCAATGGTTGGCCAACATCGTACCCGTTCTGAAAAAGGACGGAAAAGTCAGAATGTGTGTCGATTACAGAGATCTAAACAAGGCTAGTCCAAAGGACGACTTTCCTTTACCACACATTGACATGCTGGTAGATAGTACAGCGAAATTTAAAATTTTCTCCTTTATGGATGGATTCTCGGGTTATAATCAGATTAAAATGGTGCCGAAAGACATGGAGAAAACTTTGTTCATTACCCCATGGGGTACCTTTTGTTACAAGGTAATGTCGTTCGGTTTAAAGAATGCCGGGGTAACCTATCAAAGGGCCATGACTACTCTGTTTCATGACATGATACACAAGGAAATTGAGGTATATGTCGATGACATGATTGCAAAATCTAAGACAGAAGAGGAGCATGTGACCCACTTGTCAAAACTATTCGAGCGGTTGAGAAAATACAAACTCCGCCTGAATCCCAACAAGTACACCTTCGGTGTCCATTCAGGGAAACTTCTAGGGTTCATCGTCAGCCAGAAAGGAATTGAGGTTGATCCTGACAAGGTCAAGGCCATTCAAGAAATGCCTTCTCCGAAAACTAAAAAACAAGTCAGAGGGTTCCTGGGACGTTTGAACTACATCTCCAGATTCATATTCCTCATGACCGCGACATGCGCGCCGATTTTCAAATTACTTAAAAAGAACCAGGACTGCGTTTGAACAGAAGACTGCCAAATCGCCTTCGACAGTATTAAGGAATATCTGTTGAATCCTCCGATTCTGTCACCTCCAGGGGAAGGAAGACCACTGATCATCTACCTCACAGTCCTAAAGGACTCAATGGGTTGTGTACTTGGCCAACAAGATGAAACCAAAAGGAAAGAGTCTTCCATCTACTATCTGAGCAAGAAATTCACCGACTGCGAGACTCGATACACTATGCTTGAGAAAACTTACTGCGCTCTGGCTTGGGCAGGCAAACGTCTTCGCCAGTACATGATTCGTCACACTACTTGGTTAATCTCCGAAATGGATCCAATCAAGTATGTGTTTGAAAAACCTGCTCTCATGGGAAGGATTGCCCGTTGGCAGATGTTGTTATCAGAATATGACATCGAGTACCACGCTCAGAAGGCCGTTAAGGGAAGTATTTTAGCCGATCATTTGGCTCATCAACTGATTGAAGATCAGGAATCAATCGGGTTTGACTTCCCAGACGAAGATGTCATGTATCTAAAAATGAAATATTGCGATGAACCGCTACCCAGTGAAGGGCCAAAACCAGGTTCCCAATGGGGACTAATCTTTGACGGAGCTGTCAATCATTATGGAAATGGAATTGGGGCAATCATTTTCACCCCTCAGGGTACCCACATTCCTTTCACCCCCAGACTTACGTTTAAGTGCACAAACAACGAGGCCAAATCGAAGCTTGTATATTGGGTCTCGAAGGAGCTATCGACCTAAGGATTAAGAACTTGGACGTATATGGCGACTTAGCTCTGGTCATCAATTAGATCAAAGGAGATTGGAACACATACCAATCAGGACTGATTCCTTACAAAGATTACGCGAGAAGGTTGTTACCCTTCTTCGACAGAATCGAATTTCATCACATCCCTCGTGATGAGAATCACATGGCTGATGCATTAGCCACTCTCTCTTCCAAGATTAGCGTGGGTCAATGGAATGACCTACCTAAGATCGACATAATGCGCCTTGAACGTCAAGTTTACATCTTCACGATCGAAGCAGTCATAGACGACAAACCTTGGTATCACGATATCAAATGCTTCCTTCAGAAACAAGAGTACCCACCTGGGTCACTAAGGAAAGACAGAAAAACCCTTAGAAGGCTGGCTGGCAGTTTCTTTCTGAGCGGTGATACACTCTATAAGCAGAATTTTGACATGGTCTTGCTTCGATGCGTCGACAGACCAGAAGCAGACACGCTAATGAAAGAAATTCATGAAGGAACCTTTGGCACTCATGCCAACGGACACACGATGGCGAGAAAAATTCTGAGAGCAGGGTACTACTGGTTGACCATGGAATCTGACTGCTACACGTACATGAGGAGGTGTCATAAGTGTCAGATATACTCCGACAAAATCCATGTACCACCAACACATCTTAAAGTTATTTCTTCTCCACGGCCTTTTTCCATATGGGGAATCGACATGATCGGCGTGATTGAGCCCAAGGCTTCGAACGGACATCGGTTCATTCTGGTCGCCATTGACTACTTCACCAAGTGGGTCGAAGCAGCGTCGTACGCTAATGTAACCCGATAAGTGGTGGTCTGATTTATCAAAAACAATATCATCTGTTGTTATGGTGTTCCGAGCCAGATCATTACTGATAATGGATCTAAATTGAACAATAAGATGATGAGAGAGTTGTGCGTTAAGTTCAAGATTGAGCACCATAACTCATCTCCCTACCGACCCAAGATGAACGGAGCGGTAGAAGCGGCTAACAAGAACATCAAGAAAATCGTTCAAAAGATGGTTGTAACCTATAAAAACTGGCACGAGATGCTACCCTTTGCTCTTCACGGTTATCGCACATCTGTCCGCACTTTAACAGGGGCAACCCCTTTCTCTCTAGTATATGGCATGGAGGCATGCTCCCCGTAGAAGTAGAGATCCCATCAATCCGGGTATTGATGGAAGCTAAGCTTACAGAGGCTGAATGGTGTCAAAGTCGACACGATGAACTGAATCTGATCGAGGAAAAATGGATGATGGCACTATGCCATGGTCAGTTGTATCAACAAAGGATGAGGACGACGTTTGACAAAAAGGTTCGACCTCGCGTCTTCAGGAAAGGAGACCTCGTGCTCAAGAAAATACAATCATTTCTCACTGATTCTCGGGGCAAATGGACTCCAAATTATGACGACCCCTATGTGGTCAAGAAAGCTTTTTCAGGCGGTGCCTTGAAACTTGCAACCATGGATGGAGAGGAGTTTGCCTACCCCATAAATGTTGATGTAGTCAAGAAATATTTCGCCTAAAAAAACAAAAAAAAAGGGGAAAAAACGTCTTGATGGATTGAAAACCCGAAAGGGCGATCCAGGCAAAAATTAGAGACAAAATAAAAAAAATCATCCCGGTGGATTGGAAACATCACAGTACAATCCAGGCAAAAATTATGGATAATGGCAAGTAACTATGTCCAACAGAGGCAAGTCCCTCAGCAACAGTTACGTCGTCCATCAGAAAAACTCCAGTCAAGGTCATCTTCGATAGAAGCTCAGGATGCCCGGAATTCAAAGTTGGTAGAAGGATATTGGTCGTTATGTTTCGATGTAGCCTTTTTCCCTGTAAATTACCATTTTCTAACTGTGTATATACTCTTTGGGATCACGCGTTTGGCTGATTTCCATCATATCAATAAAATTTGAGCCCTTGTACTTTTGTTTGCAATTCTTATTTGTTTTTGCTTACAGAACGACGTTTTTAACATGATTAACGATTCTTGAAACGAAACAAAAAGGAATTTACTTTTAAATTTTTTTCTGCTTTTAAAATAAAGATGGCAATTTCTTTTGACTGTTGAACATCGAAAGAACATCGATCGCTTCTCCAGAAGTAATCGAGCTTCAAAGTGCAGTCAAAGTACTCCTTTTAAACCAGTGCGCCTGAACGAAGGGTCAGTTATGACAGATGTGAATACTCCGTCTGACATCTTCGGGCGAGTTCTTATCTCCTAAGCCCGATCAACGGTTGTTCCCCCCGCAGGGACTACTTCTCCTAAGCAAGGCAGAATTACTATCTTGAACCAGCGATACTTTTTATCTCCCACTGTGGCAGAGTATCCGGTCGTGTTTATCTACTAGTCTGTATGTCGCGTTAGTTTTGTCAGTATATACATACATGCCTCATGCATTATTGATTTACATTCATATTCATGTTGCATCACTATCACTCTAGTCGGTCTTATCCCCTAGTGATAAACGTCCTCTTGTCAATCGAGTTGTCAGTTCTTTCCTTGTCAGGAAACGTCGTGTTTGAACAACCGCTTCTCCACTTTCCTGTTGAACTAAAGTTGGTTCTTCGACCACTTTGATAACTTGAACCTCTGAAAAGGCAAGAAAACCTTCAACAAACATCACTCTTAGCCATTGAAGATGATGTCTTCGCTTTCCCAGATTAAGGAAAATCCCTAGAGAAAGCCTCTCATCTAAAGACTTTCGGCAGCACATTGGTTCTTCTCTCTAGAAAGTCAATCTCAACAAAGTCATCGGCACCTCAAAGTGGATCACATCATATGGCATTTCTCCGGGAAGATCTCGAGAAAAGTATGGTGTAATATCCCCAGTAGACTCATCAAATGGCATCTCCCCAGGAAAATTCGGCGAGAAGTTTGAGGGAAACCGCTCCACATAGCGTCCCTTGTCAATAAAGTTTATTGACAAAAGAAACTAAGACCAGATCCTTGGTAGGAAACCAGGATCGAGGGGAAGTTTATATCAGAAAAGGAGACCAGATCCTTGGTAGGAAACCAGGATCGAGGGGAAGTTCATTCCAGCAACTGAGACCAGTTCCTTGGTAGGAAACCAGGATCGAGGGGAAGTTCATTTCAAAAGAAAACTGAGACCAGTTCCTTGGCTGAAGACCAGGATCGAGGGGATGTTTACCTTTTATAAGCATTATTGCTTAGCAAAAGAAGATGAATGCGCAAGCTACCGTTCATAGCAAACAATCAAAATTTCGGGTATTCCGATATTTAATCCTCTTGCACCCCGAATGCCCGAATACCTTCGCCATTCACACCTTCGGGTCCAAGAAGATAAAATAGGGGCATCTGTCATACCCCAAATTTTGACCACTAAGATTCCCATCATTGTGGAAATCATCATCACAATATGGATGAACCATCATACCTCATTAGTCTCCCCAAAGATGGGTGAGCATCCACTACAATTAAAATTAGGGTTTCAAGCCCTCTCAGAGCTCTTAGACAAAGGATCAATCAAGGAATAACATGATCTTCAATATGTCTAACCTCTCAAACATCTACAAAGGATCAAGAGGACTTCCACTTCAAGGATTAAGCACATGTCTGCTCCCTTCCAGGTGGATCAAGCCTCAAGATCGGCAGTGTCACCAAATTAGGGTTTTGGTTGACCAGGGCCTCCAGATGGAAATTTTCCTCTGGGCATGAGCCAATGCTTAAAAAAATAACTTAATATGCTCCAAGGAACATCATGAACCCCATCATCAAGTCAATTTAGCCTCAGGGGATGCATTCGTTAAAAATCAGGAATTAGGGTTTCTTGACCTAATTCACCCCTAAGTTGACTTTTGGGACAAATCATGAGCCAAGACCTCAAGAGAATATTTGAGGGTCTCTAATGCACCACATTGATCCATTTGCAACAATGGATTGATCCAAGAAGCTTGAGCAACAAGTTTCATTTTCATATGAACCACAATTAGGGTTTCGCGAGAAAAGTCAACTGTATCTTTGACTTTTGACCAGGAGATGCTCCCAAACCCTAGGACATGAATCAATATACCCTATAACACCCATGTAACATGTCCATCAAGTTTGATTTAGGTCAAGGACATGATTTCCTAAAGGATTGCACAGTTTGGAATTCATCTGATAAAAAGTTAACTGTGCACAAAAGTCAAACTTTGACTTTTTGAGATTTTTCATAAAAATGGTTTTCAACCCTAAAATGATGTTAATGTATGATTGGAATCATCATTCATCAAGAAAAATCAAGAAAAGTGGGATAACTTGTAAAAGGGGTAACCATAAAAAAACTTAGAAATTTTCTAAGTTATGGAACAAAGTGGCTAGAGTACCAACTTTGAAGGGTCATAACTCCTAAACCATAAGGCCATTTTTTCCCATCCAAAGCTGGATTTGTAGCCCTCATGGCCCTCTACAAAAGCTTCAACTACACCTCATTCCAATTCCTCATGGATTTTGAGTTATGGAATGATCAAAATGGCTGAAAACATGAAATGTCACTTTTTCCAACACTTAGTGAAATTTTCACTAAGTCAGAATCTGCCTTACTTTTTTCCAAATGTAAGGGGATTTTTCACTTGGATCCAAAAAGTATCAAAACCAATTATGATCAAACAGTTGTTGTATCATATAAGGGTTTTCTAAAATGGTCAAGAACATCACCAAACTCAACTTGAGCCATGAGATATGACCATGCCAATATGCCTTGCTGAATACTGCCAACACAAGATAAATTGTGGAGTTTTGCTCGATTTTCTCAAATTTTGTAAAGGGAAAGCAACTCTATCCATCTGAACACCTCAAGGGGGGACCAAGGAGGAACCAACTCTGATCCCAAGCCTCCCAAGTCTTTGGAACCAAAAATAGCATGCCAAACCTAGAAATCCCTAAAAGAGGGACAAGACTCCAATTTTGGATTGGAGCATTTAATGGATGCTTAGAGGTGGCATGGACTGACACATTTGCAACTAAATTCAGTCAAGAATGATCCAACAACTAGGGAACCAATGGCCTGTGCTCTAACCTCTAGTCAATGGCTAGAGGAGACTAGGCTTCCCATTGATCAACATTGGCCAAACCTCTGATGTGGTTGCCATTCACTATTGATCCCAAAACAAACTTGCTATACTATAAATAGAGCTCATTTGTGCTCAGTTTGAGTACACCAAAGCCATCAAACAGATGTTTTCCTCAAAATCACTTTCTCTAGGCAATAATACCTTCTTTAGCAAGGTAACTCTGAGTTTTTGAGTTAGAGAGCATTTCCATCACAGCTCATGATCCAAACACATCCAATATGTCATATCTAAGCTGTCCAAACTCACACAAGTGACCTGTAATCCTTAAATCTCAAAGTCACATCTCAAAACCTCAAAATAAACTTTTGTGCATTTTTCAAGCCATGTCTTGATTCAGCCACTTTCCAAACCAGATAAAACCTCAAACACACTCCAAATATCATCCTTAAACTGTCCCAAATGGTTCCCCCCGTCTGGAACACCATTTGAGGGAGTTGTTATTTTGGCCATTTTAACCCCTTTTGCAAGAAAGGGCCAGTTTGTGTTTTTGCAGGTTCCAGCTGATTCCACTCATCCTAAAAGCTTCTAAGGGATCATTTGAGAGTGTCCAAAGCATCAAACCATTTATGGAACAAGAAACTTGACAGATTGCATAGAAAACTCCCAAAGCACAAAAAGAGGTGAGCATCATGTCTTGGACTTCCCAAAATATGCATTGCTTTGAGGTCCACTGATTATGCACATCTTATACATGTTATATATGTTGTGTTTGAACCAATTCATCATGTAATTCATGCCTGTACCCAAGTGTAGCATAGAAAATGCAATTATAGGCCTATTTCAAAACCACCATCGGATTTTGAGGAAGGAGCATGATCTGAAAAAAAATACCACCACCATTGGATTCCTTGTGAAATTCTAGGCCAGATGCATATAAATTTTGTCCCCAACCATGGAGAAATGAGAAAGTTATGGACCTTCCCGTTTCTTGCCAAAACTTGCCTTGCCTTGCCTTGGCCAGGCCTAGAAAACAAGGCAAGTCTTGTATATTTGTTGGTTTGTTTTAATCAACGGATGTATCACCACCCCAGTGGTAAGACGCGCGCCCTATGGCCTTGAGGTCGTGGGTTCAAACCCCACCCATGCCATTTTGTGTTTTTTTCACATTTTGCTATTTTTTTCCATATTTTCATGTTTTGTTAATTAATTGGAAAATTAATAACTCTTTCAATTTTAATTATTTTTTATTGGTTCTTTTTGTAAAAAATCACAAAAATGTTAAAATATTTTATTCCACAAAAAAATCAAGTTTATATTAGTTATTTAATATAATTAGTATTTTTGTGAATAAATTCCTTTTTTAATTGTTTATTAAACATTTAAAAGCGAATATTTACTTTGAAAATCAAAACCAAGTGAGTTTTAATTCATCTTGTGATTAAACCTCATTTTTTAAACCTAAAACAAAAATCACAAGTGGTTTATTCAAATTTATTTGGTATTTTTATCATTTTTATTTGATTTTTCTTTAAATATTTACTTTTAAAGAAGATAAAATTAGGGTTTCGTCGATTTTCACCCTCACAAGTCATTTTCAATCACCATGGGCCTCTAATAGAGTGTAAGACCCAATTCTTTGTAAATACAATCCTTTTTTGGGCCTCACTCATTGTATAAGTCCCGTTGTATTTCAAATGTTCGGTGTGATCATCGCCCGTTTAAAACAAACCCTTGGGCCTACCCTCGTGTTATAAGCCCCATTCTTTAAAAATAAATCTTTGGGCCTCTTGAGATAGTGTAAGACCCATCCCCTTTGTACAGAAAAGCTTTCCTGGGCCTCAGTCACTTGTATAAGTCCCTGTACAAAACGACAGTGCGATCACTGATAAAACCCTGGGCCTCTCCTTGAGCTGTAAGCCCCAATTTTCCTTTCAAAAGCACTTTCTCCTTTGATTTTGTAACATACTGTTATTTTCAATTTCTTTGTTGAACAACTAACCAAATAGCATGGAAGCTCTACAACCGAGTAAGTGTTTACCCGCTTTCATTTACTGCTTTCATATGTATATAACTGTACTGTGGGGCTGTTTCACTGTAAGTCTTCTTTCATAAACTCATATCAACTGTGTAATAATAGTATAGATATTTAGAGTTTCCCCGGCAACTACGTATAGAATTAGACAGAACCTCGTCTTCCGACGTTCTTTCGGATATTTCAACATAACCTAAACCATTTTCTTTTACAACAATTTTAGATAACTAGATCTAAGAAATTCCCCCTTTGAACAACTCATATACAGAAGGCCAATGTTCCAAGTGAAACCCCTTCTGGAACTGTTCATCAGCCTCCTCTTGGGCTTAGTGCAAGGACCCGCAGGCTTCCTAAAAGCATCCCCGCCTCCTCTTGGGCGTTGTAAAAGGACCCGTCGGCTACTTAGAAGTTTTCACAGCCTCCTCTTAGGCTTCATATAATGATTCTTCCTCCGGGAAATAGCCTCCTCTTGGGCTTCGTACAAATTGTCCCTCAGCTTCTTAAAAGTTTCCAGCCTCCTCTTGGGCTTTGTACAAATTATCTTGATGACCTCCTAGAGGTATAGGAACAGAAATTAGTCATCTTAATAGAACAATCTTTCAAAGAGTCTAGATCTCACTACTAGTGTTTCTCAAGAATAGTACAAAAGATAAAACTCGTAGACTCGAACAGTCTAAAGCTCCATTGGATTCCCAATTTCCCTAGAGAACAGGAAATAATCCCAACCCTCAGATCAAATCCATGAGTATAACATTACTCATATAAGAATTGATTTTCTCTTTTAACAAACATACTGGACCTATCACTCAACTGAAACAGTTACCCTAGCCTCCTCTTGGGCTTTGTACAATGATTCTCCCCAGCGGAGCTAAACTTTTTTAGCCTCCATCTCGAGCTTCATACGAGATACAAAAAGACTCTCTTGTTGAGTCAACCAACTTTTTCATCCTCCATCTTGGGCTTCGTACGAGATACAAAACACTCTCTTGTTGAGTACAAAAGATTCTCTTGTTTAATCACTCTTTTAGCCTCCGTCTTGGGCATTATACAAGACATAAAACACTCTCTTGTTGAGTATAAATGACTCTCTTGTTGAGTCAAACAACTTTTAGCCTCCATCTCGGGCTTCATACGAGACACCAAATCACTCTCTTGTTGAGTATAAAAGACTCTCTCGTTGAGTCAAACCCCTTTAGCTTCTGTCTTAGGCTTCGTACAAGACACACAAAAAGACTCTCTTGTTGAGTCAAACCCTTTTTAGCCTTAAATCTTGGGCTTTGTACAAGACAGAAATAACATTTTCCCCGGAAAAGTCAACCTTTTAGCTTCCTCTTAGGCTTTGTATAAGGAAACCCCGGTTGAGACAATCAACCGTTTAGCATCAAATCATGCTTTGGTCACAACATACAAACATCAACAACTCCTTTTCCCCCATCTAATTGCTGTAGGCGGCAAGCCTCTGGATTATTTACATCCACGCTACTGTCCCTCTTTTAGCATGAGAAATTCCTAAGGAAAGATGGCATTGCTCTACACTGAGTTAAAGTCTTCTCCTTCAGGTTAAAAACCCCTATAAAGGAAATTATGGCATTGCTAGATTCACATATCCCAGTTAAAGTAATTCTCCTTTATAACCAATCACCCAACTGTTGTGACAAACATACCCCTTTAGAGATGACAAATTCTCTCTAAAGTCAAAACCCTTTAGCTTCATATCTTGGGCTTTAAACAAGATACAAACAGACTATTCAGCTTCACATCTTGGGCTTCAAACAAGATACAAATCATTTTTAGCTTCACGTCTTGGGCTTTGAACAAGACACCAAAATGACCTTTTTCCTCCCATAGAATAGGAGGAACTACGATCGCTCTAATTTCCCTGTTTCGGTAAACGAGAATACGTAGGCACAAGATTGAAAGAAAAAATCTTAGCGAGCACACTAATCAAAAAACCCAAAATCCCGTACCTTCACACATCAATCGAAAAGCATCAGTCCTAACATCCTACCAATAACATAGTCCCGTCATTTCAGCCTTAACAAAGTAAACAAAAAGAGCCCCCACTTCCATATAGCATCCGTAACCTAACAGACCACTGTTTAAACTCAGTATGCAAGCAGGGTTAGTTGGAGACATCTATTTCCCTTCCTTCGTCAGCTTCAATAGGATAAAAAATGAATCGACCTGTAGTCCCCCAAAGAGCGACAGTGCTTAAGAACCACGTCCAAAATCGCTCGCTACGCCATGCAGCACATGATTCTTGGCAAGACTTATGGCTGATTTGTTGTTAATCATCAACTTCATAGGCTTGCTTACCTTGATCTTCAAATCTTGCAACAAGTTCAAAATCCACACAGCTTGATAAGAAGTTAAAACACCTACAATGTACTCAGCTTCATAGGTTGATAATGCAACAACTAGTTGCTTCTTGGAGCACAAAGAAATAGGACCTCTCAGATACTTGAAGAAATATCCATAAGTACTTCTTCTGTCAACTCTCTTTCCATGCCAATCAGAGTCTAAATAGCACATCAGCTCTAAATCAGCTTCAACATCAGAGGGTAACAAAATTCCATACTTCAGAGTCCTCTTAATATACCTCAGTATCCTGACAATAGCTTGGTAATGTGACCACTTTGGTTTGTTCATAAACCTACTCACCATTCCAACTGCATAATAGATATCAGGTATCATATTACTTAGATATCTCAATGAGCCTACCAACTATTTGGAAATTATAGCATCTACATCATCACCCTTAACATTAGAATCCAACATGAGATTTGTTTTAGCAGGTGTGATTGCAAACTTGTAATTTATTAGCTCAAATATCTTCAGAAGTTCGATTTCATACTTCAACTAATGCAAGATTATACCCTTATCAGAATACATAATCTCCATCCATAGAAAATATGTCATTTTTCCTAGATCATTCATCTCAAACTCATTCATCAGCACCTTCTTGAACTTAGCTATCTCTTCAGAACAACTTCCTATTAGCAATATGTCATCAACATAAAGACACACCTGAATCATATTATTATCATATGTATGCTGAATATAAACACCATACTTCGTCTCACATTTTCTGAATCCTTGAAGCTTGAAAAATGAATCAATTTTCAGATTCTAAGCTCTATGAGCTTGTTTCAGTCCATACAAGGCTTTATGCAAATTGTACACAGTCTCTTCCTGATTCTTTTTCACAAATCCAGGAAGTTATGATACATAAACTTCCTTTTGTAAAATACCATTTATAAATGCATATTTCACATCTAAATGCATAAGAGGCCAATTTTTACTAGCAGCTATAGCAATCACCGGTCTGATTGTTTCATGTCTAGCTACATGTGCAAACACTTCAAAGAAGTCTAAACCATATTTTTGTAGAAATCCTTTAACTACTAACCTTGCTTTGTGTTTTCAAATTGATCCATCTGGCTTTAGTTTCACCTTGTAAGCCCATCTCACGCTGATGACTTTCTTGTTCCTTGGAATCTCAGTCAACTCCCAAGTCTTGTTTTTTTCTATAGCCTCAAGTTCTTGTTTCATAGCCTTCAGCCACACTTTCTTCTTAAGATCTTCTTTAGTACTCACCAGTTCAGAGTCTACCAACATGGCACACTGAATGACTTCCTCTTCAGAGTCTATCTCAGTATCTTGTAACATGTCATATTCTACAAATCTTGTTGGTATTTGTCTGATTTTTTGTGGTCTCTGAACTTGTTCAGAATCTTTTTCAGATGCTGGAACAATATTAGATGTTGGACTACCTTCAGAGGCACGACCACCTTCAGCGGCATGATTACCACCAGAGTCTGGATCATCATCAAAATCTGGATCAGGATTAGATTCAACTTCAAAGTCAAACTCATCTTCAACATCAGAGTCACCTTCAGACTCTGACTCATCTTTAGAAGCAGAATATCCTTCAACGGCAGTTTCTCCTTCAAAATATGAAATATCATCAAAAGTTAGCTCAGGTCTTAACACTGCACCAGAGTTGGATTGAGACATATTCCAATCCCATGCTTTTGATTCTTTCACAATGACATCTCTGCTGAATTAAACTTTGTTAGTGACATGACAATAAAGCTTATAAGCACCTGCACTATGGTACTCTACAAGTAACATAACTTTGTTTCTATCATCCAACTTTCTTCTCTTAGCATCTGGAATATGTTTGTAATAAACAAAACTAAACACCTTCAGATGACTCACACTTTGCTTATCTCCAGTCCAATTCTCTAAAGGAATAATTTTCTTTAGCTTCTTAGTTGGACACTTCTTTAGCACATATTCTGCAATGGTAATAGCTTATCCCTACAAGGTGTGAGGGGGCTTCTTCTCCTTCAGCATGCTCATTGTCATATCAATCAAAGTTTTGTTTCTTCTTTCAACAAGACCATTGTGTTGAGAGGTGTATTTAGCAGTAACCGCATGCTCAATTCCATTCTCCTCACAAAATGTTCTGAACTCTGTAGAGTTGTACTCACCTCCACCATCAGTTTTCTCTTCATGCCATGAACATACCAAACATCCTTGATCAGAGTAGTTTTTACATTCTTTACTTTAACCTTGAAATTTCCCATTCCTTTAGAATTCAAATATTTATCCTTAACACATCTGATTTCATCCTCTTTCAAGAGTCAAAATTGTTAGTTCTTGGATTGGCTGGAATTTTGGTAAAACAAAGTATGTTCAATGTTGATGTCAAGGTGCTGATATTGCAACATTGAAGTCTTAACACTGGGCTGTGTTAAGTAATTAATTGCTGAAGTTGGATGTCTGATGTCACATAGGTGATGTTGTAACATCAGACCTGCAGAATTAACAACAGCAGGCTGTGATGTTTTTAGGGTTGCGTATTAGCTGGAATTGTGGAGAGCAAGCTGTCTCATTGGATGTGAATATCTTGGGATAGATATTTGCTGCTACATAGGAGATCTGGTGCAGATTTGTAGGAGATTTAAAAGGTTGAAGATTTAAAAAGATTTTAGGAGAAAATCTGTTTTAAATATTCAGTTTTAAATAACAAATCTGGGAGATATTGTAGCAAGTCCAAAACCAATTCAAGGAGCTATATAAAGCGCACAAGTCCAAAGGAAAAAGGGACAGAAAACATTCAGAAGATCGGGAGCTGGAGGCTTAGTGTCTAGAGTTTGTTTAGAGTGCTTGTATTTACACTATTCTAGGGTTTGAATAGGTGTTGACTTTCTGTCCTCTCTAGAAGCTGTGAAGCAATAGAGAGTGTTTGCTTGATCGAAGCTAGGAAACAAGATCAAGGATACTCAAAGTGGTTTCTTTGAGAGTTTGTAAGGGATTGAGTGGTGTTCTCATACCTAAGTGGTTTCTTAGGTAGGAAGTCATTAGTAGAGTATAAGTTTAGGAGATTGTCAACGGGTTGTTGAGTCTGTAAATTATATCTACAAGTAGTGAATTCCATCCCTGGCTTGGTAGCCCCCAGAGTAGGTTGGTTGTAACCGAACTGGGTCAACAATTCTTGGTGTTATTTTTCTGTTATTACTGTCCATTGTGCAGAGTGTGTTGTTGTGAAATCACACCTTAACATCACACGTCTGATACCAGAATTTCAATTGGTATCAGAGCAGGCATCCTGTCTGTCTCAGGGTGAGATCTAGGGAAGTTACTTTCTGGTGTAAAGATGGACAAAGAAGTTGGAGGATTCGTCAACAGACCCCCTATTTTGGATGGATCCAATTATGACTATTGGAAGCCAAGGATGACCACTTTCTTAAAATCCTTGGACAACAGGGCTTGGAAGGCTGTTATTAAAGAATGGAAAGCACCTGTCACGTGTGAGAAAGATGATGCCGGCAAAGATAAAGAAGGCGCCTCTAAGCCTAAGCCTGAAGAAGAGTGGACCAAGGAGGAAGATGAGCTTGCCCTTGGAAATTCCAAAGCTCTAAATGCCATCTTCAATGGAGTGGATAAGAATATCTTCAGGTTAATCAATACCTGTGAAGTTGCTAAGGAAGCGTGGGATATTTTGCAGGCTACACGTGAAGGAACATCTAGAGTCAAGATGTCAAGACTTCAGATTTTAACATCAAAATTTGAAAGCCTGAAGAATAAGGAAGATGAGACTATTCATGATTTCCACATGAGTGTTCTCGAGCTGGCCAATGCATCTAATGCTCTGGGAGAGAAAATGTCTGAAGAAAAGCTTGTAAGGAAGATTCTTAGGTCCCTTCCTAAGAGGTACAAGATGAATGTGAATGCTATTGAAGAAGCTCAAGACATCAGCAAGATGAGAGTAGATGAGCTCATTAGATCTCTTCAAACTTTTGAACTTAGTTTAAATGAAGAAGAACTAGAAAAGAAGCCCAAGGGTATTGCTTTGGTCTCCACTCCTGCAGAAGATAAGGTAGTCAAAGATTCTCAGGAAGATTTGTCACAAGCCATTGCAATGTTGGGAAGGCAGTTCAACAAAGTGTTAAAAAGATGGAACAATAACTACAAGCCTAGTGTCAAGAACAGTTCTTCTGACATCAGCAAGCCAAAAGAGAAAGATGAAGAGAAGACTGCCCAGGATAGAGGTGTTCAGTGCTTTGAATGTGAAGGGTATGGACATGTCAAGAAAGAATGTCCCACATTCTTGAAGAAGCAGAAGAAGGGCATGTCAGTTTCCTGGTCTGAATCTGATAGTGAAAGTGATGGTGAGTCAGCAAGGCATGCTAGAGCCTTAACAAGAACTGTTGTGTCTGATGATGATAGTGATGAAGAAATAACTTATGAGGAGCTAGCTTCTACTTATCGAGAGCTGTGTTTGAAAAGTGCTGAGATTTGTCAAGAAAACAAGTATCATAAGCAACAGATTACTCAGCTTGAAAATGAAAAAGCTGATCGGGAAAACGAAGTTGTACTAGTTAAGTCCCAACTGGATCAGATGACAAAATTCGTTAGGATGATGAACAGTGGTACTGCTGATCTTGATAAGATTCTTCAGTTAAAGAAAGCTGCTGGAGATAAATCAGGCATAGGATATGTGGCCAGCACTTCAGGAACAAAAAGGGAGATGTCTCAACCTTTGTCTCAACATCAACCTACGAAACAGGGCCCTACCCCAAAGAATGTTGTTCAGCCCCAGAATGCTGGGAAGAAGAATGGTCCTCATCAGAGGAAGATACAGCCTCAAGGAGCTAGTCAGTATATGCCTCCCCAATATCACCAGAGTATGCAAGCTGCCAGGTTCAAGTAGAACATGTCTCATCAGAGGTTTCAACATCAGGAAAACTGGTATAGTTATGCATACAACAATGTTGTGCCTTATTACTATGGAAGAAGGAAGCCTCATTACCATAGAAGATAGCCTAAGAGACAGCATCATCAGTATAGGAGAAGACAATTTAACTATAGAATAAGGAGACAACATTATGGGTGGCAGCCACAACATTATCAAAGTGGGAGAATATTTAACCACTTTAGAAACGACAGAGTCAAATGCTTCTATTGTGGAAGGATTGGTCATATGCAGTCCTCGTGCTTCAAGCTTCACGGATATCCTAATTCTGCTCCTCAACCCAAACAGCAAGAGGTAAGGCCTAAGGTGATGAAGCAATGAATACCTAAAGTTACCAGCTTGATAGCTCACACTTCCTTGAGGGTTTCTACCAAAGATGACTGGTATTTTGATAGTGGGTGTTCAAGACACATGACTGGAGTAAAGAATCTGCTTGTTGATGTGAAACCTCAGTCTTCTGGCTATGTTACCTTTGGTGATGGGATCAAAGGAGAGATAAAGGGGATTGGAAAACTAAACTGTGCTAGTACTCCCAAGCTGGAGAATGTTCTTCTTGTTAAAGGACTAACAGCTAATTTGATTAGTATTAGTCAACTTTGTGATAAAAAATTCAAAGTAGACTTCACAAAGTCCGAATGTATGGTGAAAGATGACAAAGGAGAAGTAATTATGAAGGGAGCCAGATCTAAGGACAATTGTTATCTTTGGGTGCCAAAAAATTAAAATTCCTCCACGTGTGTGCTTGCTAAAGAAGATGATGTCAAAATCTGGCATCAGAAGTTGGGACATCTTCACCTAAAGGGAATGAAGAGAATTATCTCCTCAGAAGCAGTCAGAAGGATTCCCAAACTTAGTATTGAGGAAGGAAAGGTGTGTGGAGACTTTAAAAAAGGAAAGCAGACGAATATGTCTCATCCGAAGCTTCAACATGACACCACCTCCAAGGTATTGGAACTCCTTCATATGGATTTGATGGGACCTATGCAGGTTGAAAGTCTGGGTGGAAAGAAATATGCTTATGTAGTTGTGGATGACTACTCAAGATACACCTGGGTGAATTTAATCAAAGACAAATCTGAGGTGTTTGATGTCTTTAAAGAGCTCTGTCAAAAACTCCAAAGAGAAAAGGAGAGTAAGGTCATCAGAATAAGAAGTGATCATGGAAGAGAGTTTAAGAATGGCAAGTTTGAAGAATTTTGCTCGTTTGAAGGTATAAGTCATGAGTTTTCATCGCCTATCACCCCTCAGCAAAATGGAGTTGTTGAGAGGAAGAACAGAACTATACAAGAGTCGGCTAGAGCAATGATTCATGCCAAGAAACTACCTTATCACTTCTGGGCTGAAGCCATGAACACTGCCTGCTACATTCACAACAGAGTTACCCTAAGAAGAGGCAATTCATCCACTCTATATGAACTATGGAAGGGAAGAAAACCTAATGTCAAGTACTTCCATGTGTTTGGTAGTAGATGTTACATCCTGGCAGATAGAGAGCAGAGAAGGAAATTAGATTCCAAAAGTGATGAAGGGATATTTTTGGGGTACTCCATCAATAGCAGAGCATATCGGGTCTTCAACTCCAGGACCAAAGTAATGATGGAGTCAATCAATGTTGTGATTGATGATGAAGATAAGCATGAAGTTGAGGATGTCATAGAAGATGTTAAAACATCAGCTGATGAGGTAGCTGTTGAAGTTGAAGAAAGAAATCCATCCCTAGGCGCTGCTGATACTGAGCCTGAGCAACCTCAGAAGGATCCTTCTACCAGAATTCAGAAGGATCATCCTAAGGAGCTAATTATAGGTGATCCAAATTCTGGAGTAAGAACTAGGTCCAGAGAAATCATAGCTAGCTCGTGCTTCGTATCCAAAATTGAGCCAAAAAATGTCAAGGAAGCTCTGACATATGAGTTTTGGATAAATGCTATGCAAGAAGAACTGGAGCAGTTCAGAAGAAATGAAGTCTGGGATCTTATGCCAAGACCAAAACGGGTGAATGTTATTGGAACAAAGTGGATCTACAAAAATAAGTCAGACGAGCTTGGAGTGGTTACAAGAAACAAAGCGAGACTTGTTGCACAAGGTTATACTCAAGTTGAGGGAGTTGACTTTGATGAGACGTTTGCTCCAGTGGCGAGATTAGAATACATTAGACTACTCTTGGGTATGGCTTGTAACCTAAGATTCAAGTTGTTCCAAATGGATGTGAAGAGTGCTTTTCTAAATGGTTATCTGAATGAAGAAGTCTATGTAGATCAACCTAAAGGATTCACTGATCCAAACTTCCCCAATCATGTGTTCAAACTGAGGAAAGCACTGTATGGCTTAAAACAAGCTCCAACGGCCTGGTATGAGAGGTTGACAGAATTCTTAGTAGCAAATGGGTATAGAAAAGGAGGCATTGACAAAACTTTGTTTGTCAAGGAAGAGGGCGGAAAATTAATGGTAGCCCAAATTTATGTGGATGACATTGTATTTGGGGGGATGTCAGATGCTATGGTAAAACAGTTTGTCCAACAAATGCAATCAGAATTTGAAATGAGTTTGGTTGGAGAACTTAGCTACTTCCTTGGATTACAAGTCAGACAAATGGAGGATTCTATCTTTATTTCTCAAAGCAAATATGCTAAGAGCATAGTAAAGAAATTTGGCCTGGATAAAGCCAATCACAAAAGGACACCTGCTCCCACCCATTTGAAGTTATCCAAGGATGAGAATGGAGTGAGTGTGGATCACAGCTTATACAGAAGTATGATTGGGAGTTTACTGTATCTCACAGCAAGCAGACCTGATATTTCCTTTGCTGTTGGAGTGTATGCTAGATATCAATCTGATCCTAAGGTGAGTCACTTGAATCAAGTGAAGAGGATTCTGAAATATGTGAATGGCACAAGTGACTATGGGATGCTATATAGCCATGATTCTGGGACTGATTTAAAAGGATACTGTGATGCTGATTGGGTTGGAAGTGCAGATGATAGAAAAAGCACTTCAGGAGGGTGTTTCTTTCTAGGGAACAATCTGATTTCCTGGTTCAGCAAGAAGCAGAATTGTGTATCTCTCTCAACTGCTGAAGCGGAGTATATAGCAGCAGGAAGTAGTTGCTCTCAGCTGGTCTGGATGAAGCAGATGTTGAGTGAATACAATGTTAAATAAGATGTTATGACACTATACTGCGATAATCTGAGTGCAATTAATATATCTAAAAATCCTATACAGCATAGTAGGACAAAGTACATAGACATAAGGCATCACTTCATAAGGGATCTGGTTGAAGAAAAAATTGTTACCTTGGAGCATGTAGCCACAGAGAACCAGCTGGCTGACATATTCACTAAAGCCTTAGATGAAAACCAATTTGAAAGGTTAAGAAGCAAATTGGGAATCTGCATTTATGAAGACTAAATCTGCTAGAGGGGTTGTGGGCAGTTGGAGTGTTTCTGAAAATGTGTAGTCAACTGCCAGGTGAAGATTGTCAAATTGTGGCTAAAAAGGGGGAGAAAATAGCCAAGAAAGTCTAGAGTATCAAAGAATGTTACTGCCAAATGCTGCTAATATGATATTAAGGGGGAGATAAATTGATGCTGCTAAAAGTAAAAGGTGTTTAGTTGAAAAGTGGCAATGCAGTTATTGAGGAGGAGTTTTGACTGAGCTAGTGAAGATATCATAGCATTTGAAGAGTGCAGCCAAGCAGACATCAATGGGGAGAAAAGTGCTGTACATTGTGAGCTACTGAACAGTTGTGATGCTGATTCATATTCTTGAGGGGGAGCACCAATTGGCTGTTGTCAATAATGAAGATGGTGCTGCAGCAGATCAAGTGATGAAGACTATGAGTATTGTCAAACTGCTGCTGATGGAGTCTCAAATTTTTGAAGTTTTTCCGCTGCTGAAGTCTCTGAAGATGCAGAGTGCAGAGATTGTTTTAGCCAAAATTAGCCAAAGGGGGAGATTGTTAGTTCTTGGATTGGCTGGAATTTTGGTAAAACAAAGTATGTTCAATGTTGATGTCAAGGTGCTGATGTTGCAACATTGAATTCTTAACACTGGGCTGTGTTAAGTAATTAATTGCTGAAGTTGGATGTCTGATGGCACATAGGTGATGTTGTAACATCAGACCTGCAGAATTAACAACAACAAGCTGTGATGTTGTTAGGGTTGCGTATTAGCTGGAATTGTGGAGAGCAAGCTGTCTCATTGGATACGAATATCTTGGGATAGATATTTGCTGCTGCATAGGAGATCTGGTGCAGATTTGTAGGAGATTTAAAAGGTTGAAGATTTAAAAAGATTTTAGGAGAAAATCTGTTTTAAATATTCAGTTTTAAATAACAAATCTGGGAGATATTGTAGCAAGTCCAAAACCAATTCAAGGAGCTATATAAAGCGAACAAGTCCAAAGGAAAAAGGGACAGAAAACATTCAGAAGATCAGGAGCTAGAGGCTTAGTGTCTAGAGTTTGTTTAGAGTGCTTGTATTTACACTATTCTAGGGTTTGAATAGGTGTTGAGTTTCTGTCCTCTCTAGAAGCTGTGAAGCAATAGAGAGTGTTTGCTTGATCGAAGCTAGGAAGCAAGATCAAGGATACTCAAAGTGGTTTCTTTGAGAGTTTGTAAGGGATTGAGTGGTGTTCTCATACCTAAGTGGTTTCTTAGGTAGGAAGTCATTAGTAGAGTATAAGTTTAGGAGATTGTCAACGGGTTGTTCAGTCTGTAAATTATATCTACAAGTAGTGAATTCCATCCCTGGCTTGGTAGCCCCCAGAGTAGGTTGGTTGTAACCGAACTGGGTCAACAATTGTTGGTGTTATTTTTCTGTTATTACTGTCCATTGTGCAGAGTGTGTTGTTGTGACATCACAACTTAACATCACACGTCTGATACCAAAATTTCAAAAATTAATCAACCATTATTTATTTCCAGTTAAGTGATTTGAGCAGCCAGTGTCCATATTCCACCAGTCTACCAAATATCCACCATCATATTCAGAGGCCATCAATAACACATATTCATCATCAGACTCTCCTCTGGATATGTTATCTTCTTCTGATTTCCTTCCCTTGTTTCACCAGCATTCAGTAGCAAAGTGAACAAACTTCTTACAATAATAACATTGAACCTTCTTCTTGTCAAACTTCTCCTTTCCCTTCTGATGTTTCTTCTCATTAGAGTTGGAGGCTTCTGACTTTTGATAACCACCGTGTCTCTTCTTGGCCTCTGGCCAAGATTGCTTCTGATTCTACTTACCAGAAGATGCCTTTAGAGCCTGCTCTACCTCTCTTTCATATGTTCTCTCAGTCAAACGCAACTTTTGTGCCTCTATACTGCTTTGCAGCTCTTTAATTCTCATGGTTCTCAAATCCTTAGAATGTTCAATTGCTACAACAATGTAATCAAATTGAGGAGTAAGTGATCTTAGTACCTTTTCAGTGATTACTTGTTCAGATAGAATTTCTCCATAAGATTTCATCTCATTTGTGATCAGAATCACTTTGGAGATGTAATCAGGTACCTTATCATTGTTCTTTATGTTAAGATTCTCATACTGCTTACGTAGACTCTAAAGTTTCACTTTCTTCACTGATGCATCATCGTCATAGCAGTGTACCAGTTTATCCCACCAGGCCTTCGCCGTCGTTGAATCAATGATCTTCTCAAATACATTCACATCCACGCACTAATGAATATAGAACAGAACTTTCTAATCCTTCTTCCTCATCTCTCTATACGTGTTCCTTTGTGCTTCAGTTGCATCTTCCCAAATCATGCCCTTCACCCATATGACTTCCTTGACTCATCCAACAAGGGAAATGTATTCCACTTGAATAGTAGATAATGCGACCAATAATTTTTAATTAACCTTCTAGCTTATAGATGTTCTAAATAATGTAAACACAAAACAAAATAGGGATTTTCTGGTGTCCACATTACCTACATAGTCTGAATCTACAAAACCCTCCAAAGTGTTTTTCTCTTGAGTTGATTTTATATACTTTAAACCACACTTTAGAAAACTATTCAAATACCTCATCACCTACTTATAAGCTTCCCAATATAAGTGAATATGGTGTTTTTTCATAAATTAACTTAATATATTGAGTGCACATGTTAAGCTCGGTTTATTACAAATCATACCATAAATGCTTCTAACTCCACTTGCATGAGGATTATACTATCAATTATATTCTTCTATTAATCTATTTAAGAACACTGCATAACATAAAGCTTCGTGTGATGAACCAAACGAGTGTTGATGATTTTAGCATCATGGATTCTAAAGCATTCCACGACTTTCTTCAAGTAAGTATATTAAGATAAGAATAATTCACTCTTCTTGCGACTTCTCATGATATCCATTCCCACTGATTCTTTTAGCTTCATCAAGATCTTTCAACTCAAATTCACCATTCAAGATCTCATTGATCTTACAAATATCTAACTTGATAAAGTTTTCCATCAAAATATCAACAACATACAGAATAAGGTAAAATAATACTTTATCATTCCTTTTAAATATGTATACACAACTATCATAATTACTCTATAGAAAACCATATTTAAAAAGGAATTCATCAAGCCGATGATACCATGCCCTTGGACTTTGTTTCAACCCACAAAAAAATTTCTTCACCTAATATACCTTAGTAGTATCTTCTAAAAAATTTTTAGGATCATTCTAATCAGAATTACATTTCAATAACATAATGGATCCTACAAAATAAAACCTAATCAATTAACGCCTAATCCACTAAAAGCGTAATTCATTAGTATTGAAGCAACTAAGACAAATAACATAATGATGGTGATCATCCAGTTGAACTTCTATTGCTTCTTCAAAAATTTCATATTCATCTTCATTTCTTCATCTTTAATGTTGGCATATTTAACCTTTTACTTATCATCATTTAAATTATGAATTAACGAGGAGATAACTTCCTTTGCTCTAGGGTTCATTTCTTCATCCAACCAAACATAATGCCCATACTTCCCTGCAACCATTCAGCTGGAGACATCAATGGAGAAGAAATAAGATACATTAATGGTGACATTCTTAAAACAAAACAACATCAAAATTAATATAGACAAAATCATACCTTATACATCCCACAACCATAGAAACGACGACCTGGATTCGTAGCAGTCCATGTCGTCATCAATGAAGCAATAATACCGCATTTTCACTTATAAATCACTGAACGAAATCTGTTGTTACTGTTGGTAACAAATTTCTGAGACATTTTGGATTTGGAGAACTGGGTTGGAGTAAGAATACGAGGAATGAATGCAAGGATTAGTTGGTTTGAAATTTAGGGTTCGTTGGATGTATTCTTCATGTTTTTCGGGTTTGAATGAGGAAGACAAAAATGTGTTTTTCGTTCTTCAATTTGCTCTTCAAATGTATTTTCTTTCTTTTAATTAAATACATAAATTTTAATTTCAATAATATTATTATAACAATTGTGAAAAATATTAATTTAAATTAAAAATTAAAAAAATCTGACCTGACTTCACAATACCATTGTCACATCATTAATTAGGAGACCACATGTGCATATTTGAAAGGGATCCAACAAAATCTCAAAAGAGATAAAGTTCATGGACCAAAAAACTGATTTTTAAAATGAAATGATTAAAAATTAAAAATTATCAAAGTACTGGAATCAAAAGTGCTTTAAGTCTAAATATTTTATATCTTAATTCAATTTAAATGTAAATAAAATTTGTAGAGGTTAATAAGATCTAAATAAAATTTAAAATGTGTTATATTTGCAAATATAAAAATAATTTTTTTAAAGATTTAAATCAATTTTTGTTACATGAAATAAAAATGTATTTAAATCTCTATTATTTTACAAAAACTCATTATAGAAACTTTAGTTCATCCCCTTTGATTGCTGAACCCCTTAAACCATGTGCCATTTTCTAGTTAGTGAAACAACATATAACATGCAGTGGGAGCCAAAATCTGCATATATATATATATATATATATATATATATATATATATATATATATATATCTCTTTAATTGACTTGAGACATTCTTCATGTCACTCATGGTCTCATGGGTTTGTCTTCTTTATGAAAGAGACGAGTATAAAATTATTGATCTGATATTTGGAGATTAGGAGTGAGAGCAAGGTGGTCCAACACACATTTAGACATAAGGCCAATTCTCAAATACTATTTTTTTTTTCAAGAAAAAATAAAAGATAAGGTAGACCTTTTGAAATTAATTATAATATATTTCAATAAAATTATACTCGACATCTTTATTTAAAATTTATCTTTTGGAATTTTTAGATGCAGAGTAATATATTTTAAAATTTGATTACTTACAAATAAAATAAAATATATACTATGTGAAAAAGTAAAATTTACATGATAATTAATATATAAACTTATTATATAAAATGATAACAAATTTTCATTTTTTAAATCATCGTTTTGATGCTAAAGTCCTTATTTTCCTAGACCTGTATTGTAACTAATCTTGGTTGATAGAAAAGCACAATCCCTCACGGTCGAGGATACTGGAGGTAGCAATATTTCCAATGCCTTGGCGGAAATACGTGCCACCATGGACGAGCTGCACTTCCATTATTAAAGTTTGGAGGACAATGTCCAAAACATCCAATAATGCCAACATGAGGCTAACCTCCTAGAAGAGATAGAAGTGCTGAACCCTCAGCTATTTTTAGACGAAATATGGAAAATGCCTGTTCTCGAAGGTTTCAAGCCTCCCTCCTTGGCAAAATTCAATGGGTGTAGTGATCCTTATGAACACGACTCCTACGTTAACACACATATGACCATCATAGGAGCGCCCGATTCTCTAAAGTGAAAGTTGTTGTCTGGAACTATCAGAGATGTTACTTTGCAATGGTACATGGGCCTACCTCGAGCTTCCATCGTCAACTATTAGGAGTTGGTGAAGAAAATAGTGCATAGGTTCACAGCCAGTTGACACATGAGATGTCCACCATCGTCTGTTTAACATTCGACATGGTTCTAGAGAATCATTGAGGGAATACATTGTATGTTTCATTGAAGCTACCATAAGAGTCATATACCCAAACCAATAAATGTTCGTGGGGGCATTCCAGCATGGTCTCAAAACAGGAAACTTCAATGAGTTTCTTGCCCAAAGGCAAGCATCTTCATTAGTAGAGATAGTCATCGAGGAGGAATGTTATATCAAGGGCGGAGAGAGCAACACCAAGAAAAAGGCGCGAGACGTAAAAGAACATGTGCCTAGTATCAAAAGCTTGTAACACCCAAGAAAGAAAAACTATACCGTCAAGGACAAAGATGCATTCAAGCGATTAGGAAAGACACTAGAGAGCTTCACGCCCTTGAACACTCAGCAAGAGCAAATTTGGTAGAAGGTTCTCCACGTGCATGATATACCCACGCCCCAACCCTAAAAGCAAAGGTTTTGGGACTTGAGCCATGAAGATGATGTAAGTTCCATAAAGTTAAGGGATACCACGTAAAAGACTGTTACTAGTTCAAGAAGGAGATTGAGCGGCTGATCAAAGAGGGAAACCTCAAAAAGTATGTCAAAGACGATTCCACCAAGGGGTCACGCAGATCCAACCCCCAGGGTAGGGATGATGAAGGAAGATCTGACTCCAGTAAGAGAAATGAGCATACCAGAGAAGAGGATGACAAAACCATATACCATTCACTCAATACAATCACCAGAGGATTAATTTGGGGCATGTAGACCAGCTCCGCCTGTAAAAGGTATGGTCGCCAGGTATTGAATATATAAGATCTCCCCAAAGAGATGAAGGAAGGTAATGTGAAGACATTAGACACTGAGATTGCCTTATATAAAAGGATGCAGCAGACATCCACCCCTATAATGATAATCTCAAGGTCATCACCGTTGTTGTCCTTTGAGACAATTAAAGGTATTAGGTCCTCATTGAGAAACCTATGCAAGGGTTTTACATTACCTTCAATGAGTTTCTTGCCCAAAGGCCAACATCTTCATACTCAACAAGGCTCCTCTATGAACCCACAATTTTGCATATGTAAGGTTAACTCTGTAGTTCCTCTCTAAACTACTTAATTCAAAATATATTATTCAATTATAAATCAAATCATATAATATTCAAACATATTCATTAGCCTAGCAAAATTATTACTAATGTCAGCACACCAACAGGGTAAGAAACCAATTACTCACAGACACCCTTATCAAAACAACTCCGAACCTGTCAGATTACTCAAATTTTAACTCCAACAATTAAGTAATATTATTATAAATTACTCAACAACTCATTTTTAATTCTTTTGGCTTGGAAACCTTAAACAAATAAAAACATAACTCAAAAAGCAGCTTTAAAATGTCAAAAGGCTTCAAACTCAACTCAAGTGTATCCTATATTCTCAACTCCAATTCTAAATAACTCAAACTCAAATCTGATAGCTCAATAAAAACTCGAACAACTATAATGTAACAAAATTGTCTCTTAAACTTATAAAAAGGTAATGAAAGGTAACCGACTCGAAGTTTCTCAAAAACTCGCCGACTAGATAACAAACCTGAAACACTGAACCATTAAATCGCCCACAATTTGAAAACTACTGAAACAACCTTATCACATACACCCGCACGATGCGCTATTGCGGCTTCTGCCACAAAGTCGTGGCCCCTTTCCGCGTGAAATCGCGCCACACTACTACTGCATTGTGTCGTACACTCTTTGGCACCGCTGCAGCATCATGCCACCATTCAGGGAACGATATCGCGATGTCGTCGGTTAGGGGCAGCCTCCCGCCAATTCTGACCAGGTTCGGTATCACACCATCTCCAGTCAGGAACGACCTCAGGTTGTCTTCGATCAAGCACGACTTCTAATGTTTCCAATTCTAGTGCTGCTCGCCGACATGGCTCAGCCTTGCAGCGTCTCCCCCTTAATTGATTCGATTTTATGAATTTTTTCTAAACTTTTCCCTATTAAATTTTTATATATTGATTTTTCATAGTTTCACCCAAAACACAGATCAACAGCCCATATAAATTATATACCATATCCATTTATTATAATCTCGCCACAAGGCGTAATCACAGTGTATCATACAATATCAGGTCATCACAAGGCAAAAATAAAACAATACAATAATACTCAAGAATCAAACAGAAAGGTTTGAGGCAAACCATTTGGCCAGAAACATAAAACATATATATAAAATTGAGAAAAAGAGATAGGAGGGTAAGGACCCATCACTATCTGACTGCCTAAAAATCCATATGCAAATAGTCCCCCCACCTAGAAATTGCAGATTAATGAACTCTTAGCCTTTGGGATCTACCTCTCTCCTCCTCCTATGATCGCTCTAACTTTCTGCCTCTTTTCACATCTTTTCTCAATTCCACGATCTAACAAAACTCCTCATCACTCTACTACTTATTTACCCTAGTTATCCCAATTCTCCTTTCACCCTCAATTCTCAGCACACCACTCAGTCTTACTATTCTCTATTGTCTATTTTATTTTAATTTCTATATCATCTATATTAAATAAACAAAATATTACTAATTCCAATATTTCCTTAATTCTAACCACACCCTCACCTTTTACTCAATTCACCCCTCACTCCTTAATTTTAATAAAAAAAATATTTTCTCCCAACTCTAAAATATCTCTAATATTAATTAAATTAAATAAATTATCAATAAACTAAATAAAACACATATATCATTCAAAAAATAAAATAAATTAATATAAATTAAATTAAAAATAAATAACTAAAGTTTGGGTGTTAAAACACGACTCCTGGGCGAGGGCATCCTAACTTAGGGTTTTTAAAAATATAACACTACAAATTTACATTGTTTCTACTTAGTATATTGGTCAAATGAATATACATTGAGGTAGTTGTTTGTGAAAATTCTGAGTCTTTTAAGCCAACATGTATTAATATGATTATATCATTTGCTAACCACTTTGAGCCATAGCCATTCTTTGACGTAGCCTGTTATATAGCCATATGACTTGAAAGATTAAATCTTTCTGCCCTCTATTGAGTTAGGTAGAAATTTTTATTTTCTTTGTCTGATGCAAATGTATAAGATTTGGGTTGCTCTTGGAAGTTAGCAACGTTTAAATTTTTGAGTTGGGGTACTAGAGAAATTGGTCAAAATAAAGAAAAAGAAAAATAAGAAGTTAAAAATGACTTCTTCAAAAAAAATTGTTTGTGAAATAGAAAATAAAGAGGAATATGACCAACAAAATACATTCTCTAGTAAGAATTGACCAGACAAAGAGAGATATGAAAGGAATCAAATAACATAAGGAAAATTGTATACCTAACTCCAAAGATTTAAGCATACTATCCAAAAATATCCTACCCTGATATAAGCCACATTACAATCTTGAAAAGACCTTAAAAGTGTGTGTTTAAATATAACTTTGATTGACTTTGATAGAAATTTTCAAACTCATTGTTAAATACTTTTATACGTTGATTGTGTGATTACTGTGTTGATTCACTACAAGAAATTATTCATTATAGGGCACATGAGTTGCGACCCTTGTATGAAAACTTCCCTTATTCTATACTATATCTGAGACGGTTATCACAACAGTTAATGGAAATTTCCACAGCCTTTTAAAAACAAATTGAAAGTACAATTATGAAAAATGTTGGAAGTAACCCAATCTTTGAGAATTTTGAACCAATCTTGATGAACAAGATTAAATCAACCGATCAAATTCCTCTATTGTTCTTCACTCTTCACTCGAGTGAATCAATCACACCTTGATTACAAGAATGATTCTACGCATAATTGTTAATGGAAGAAGAAAAAATAATTGAATTGGGAAGAAAAGGGAATTAGGGTTTGAACCAAATATGAAAGAAGAGAATTTCTGCAGAGTTTCTCTCTGCTATTCAAAACTGAATATTATTCTTTGCAACTGCAAATTGTTATATAATAATAGGGGTTACTCCCTATTTATAGATTTTGAGTTTGTTTGGCCCCTAAGCAAAGCCCAAAATACATTGTAATATCTCATATTCTCTTAAATGCTCATTTGAGTGTCAGTTGAGATCAATTGAGTTCCTATGTACGCTACCCTAGACAGTTAGAACAGTTGGAGCTCCCATGTACTCTAAGTGTTATCAATTGGGACCAATAGAGTAACTAATGAACTCTGGAGAGAGCAATTATTAATAAAAGAGACAGACCAATATTAATAAGTGCAAGAGAGGACAGTTTGGTAACGTTAATAATTGGTCAATTGGTGTCAAATGAAAAAATATCAGATGGAGATATTTTTATACCATTATATAATATTATATTATATATGTATTATATATATATATATATATATATATATATATATATATATATATATATATATGTGTGTGTGTGTATGTGTGTGTGTGTGTGTGTGTGTGTATGTATAAGAAGAGAAAGAAAGATAGAAAGAGGAAAAGAAAGAAGAAAAAGAGAAGAAGAGGGGAAAAGAGAAAGAGGAGGAAGTTTGGAGTCATCATCTCCATCATCAATTCATCCCATTTTATTCATCAAGGTGAGTTCCATTAGATGGTGTAACTTTGGGAGGGGAAGAAATACATGTTTGCGATTTAGGTTTTTGTATGAAAACATGTATTTTGTGAATTGAATGTTGATATATGATGAATTTCATGCTTAACCATGTTATACCATGTTTACTTAAGTGTTTAAATGCTATTTGGACATATGGGTGTGAGTTATTGGCCATGGTTGTTTCATTTTCGTGTCCTGTAGAACCTGAGTTTCGCTTGGGTCGTAAAGCGAGCTTAGGCGAATGGAAGGCGACCGTTTTCTGCTTCGGTCGCAAAGAGAGCTTTGGTGAGCGGAAAACGAGCTGCTCGTTGGTTGGTCGCTAGGCGACCATGATGTGAAAAGTTTCTGTCTGTACCTCGCCTTGAGTTCGTCGTGCGAATCGAATGCGAGCCAGCCTCGCTAGCTGCTCGCTAGGCGACCATGACAGTGTTCAATTTTCCCATTTTTTATTTTCTTCATAACTTGTGAACCGTAACTCGGATCGAGGCGCGGTTGAGCGACGTCCGTAGATGTTGGACGTTTATTTTTAATGCGTTAGTTGAAATGGGGTGGTGGTAGTGTATGACTTCGTATCTGATGATTGTAAATATATTTTAATGCATATTTTGATGTTGTGTAAATATTTAGCTAATATACGTAAATATACAGTTAAAAAATACAGGTTTGTAATATATGAAAAAAAAAATTAAAAAAATAAAGTATTTAATCACGGTTATTTATACCAACTGTTATTATGGATAAATCATAAAATATTATAAACCATACAATCAATGGGTTTCAAACCCATGACCATTCGTTTTATATCACAACGGTTGTATATTTTAACTGTTGTGATATATAACGTGCTACCTAGTTTACCCCAACGGTCCTAAGCCCGTGATGGAAAGCATCATACATAAAATCACACTTTACCTCATAACGGTTGGTCAGACATGGCTCTATCCCTTTTTCGACTGTTATGATAGGTATTTTCCGTTGTAGTGTTTGTTTGTTTTGGTTTGTGGAAGAAGGCAAATTGCTCATAAGATGAGTTTTTTTGGAGAAGATAGTGTGCGCTTCAAACTCAATAGAAGAAAGTGTTAATATCCAATAAATATGGTGGTTAGAACGGCTAGAATTGACTCAAATGGTGTCACCTTGTGCTTTATAGCCCCTTAACTTTAGGTTCTTGCCTTGTATTACTCCTTATTTTTAATTTCATGTGTTTTTAAAAAATAGGAATAAGGGAGCTAAAGAAGCTGAGTAAAGAATAAGCTTTTCTAAGTAATTGAGGTCTCAAATTCTCAAAGATAGTTTGGCCACCAAAATAACTTTGCTCTTTCTGTTATCTTTAGAGCAAACCAATTTGCGAGAAGTCTAAGATTGAACGATTGCGACTCACGAGAAAGTCTTGAATGAACAAACACAACTATCACAGTTATGTAAACCTCCTCTTTCCCCTTACTAATTAAAAGGTAGCAATTACTAAACCTAATTTCTTCATTTCCTCCCTCTATTTGGATTATTATTTTTATTTTTTGATAACTTGAATGGAGTGAAGTTTTAGTTTATTATGAAACTGTTTCATTTCTTGATGATTCAGTATGAAGATGCGTAAGAAGTTTTTGTGGTAAATGTCTGTTGCCTCAACACAATTTACCATTTATAAATGCTTTGAAATATATATAATAAGTAAAAATACACATTATTTCATTCATTTAATTCCCTAGGTTAGTGTTGTCGAGCATTTTCTTAAAAGGTTTTGATTTGTTATTGACTTCAATATGTAAGAAACAGGATTGGAAATGTGTTACTTCTGATTATACTCAGTCTTAGAGTCAGCACACATGAAGTTGATGAATATGCTGATTCTGACAATAAGTGATAGAGTGTAAGGTTCTGCAACTATCACCCAATTAGGGTATTCACCATTGGACAATACTAAATAAAACTAAGACAATAAAAATATGAAAATGAATTCTGCATAATTTCATTCTCCAAAACAGCAGCATAAATACTAGGGTTTTTACAAGAGTAAAAGAGAAATGGGCCTAACAACATAGCAGCTAAAACAATGGGCCTAAGCCCTTGGAGACAAAATAACATAAAAAAGACTTAATGAAACTTAATAAAATATATTATCTTTCATCCAGGCTGGTTGGGTTGTTTTTCGTTTGGGCCTTGCATCAATACTATCCGGCCCACAATGAACCTTGTCCTCAAGGTTGTTATCCAGGTTGGGTCCAATATTTTGTGGCCCATTAGGGTGATAAGGAATAGTGGTTTGTAAAGGGTTGGGCGGCTGAAAAGAAATAGCAGCATGTGATGATACAGAGGGAATTGATTCCCGGGTCCCACATATCCTTGGGCAGTTCAAATTATCAGTCGGTGGGATACAGCTGGGGGGGACGCGTGGCAAGTGAAGACCGTTTGAGATCTGCCCGTTGCGGATCCAACGGTTGCATGGCAATCTTGGGGTTCTCACTGTTGGAAACCGTGTGAGGCGTGTTTATCACATTATCAGTTGCACTTAAGTCACTTTGAACGACATAACTAGTTTCACCTTGCTTTTGTACTTCCTCAGAAACTTTCTTTTGTTCATGATAAGTTTTAGCTTGCCAACTTTTTTTCATTTGTTCATAACTCCCTCCCTTCTCTTTCTGATAGACTTTCTCTTGTTTGTTCCCCTTGCTAAACGTAACCTCCATTGCTGAGCGAGAAGTTTCGTGAAGGTCATCAAAGGTAGAAACTGAATCTTCTCTTTCTGTTACCGCTTGATCTGTCTAAAGTATAATATTTGTGTCTTGTTTTTCAGGGTTTTGTTCTGGTGGAAGATTTATGAAGTCTGATGAAGAGTCGGAGCCTCTGTAGCAGCGTAGTTGAGAGACGTGAAAAACATTGTGGATCTTTGAAGACGGTGGAAGATCTAGTTCGTATGCCACGAGGCCGATGCGTCGTAATATGGTGAATGAGCCAGAGTAGCGAGGCGAGAGTTTCTGTGACGAACGCGGTTGGATCGAGACTTGATGATACGGTTGTAGGCGAAGTAAAACGAGATCTCCGACTTCAAAGGTACAGTCCACTCGCTTCTTGTTAGCTTGTTCCGCCATTATTTGTTTGCTTCGACTCAGATTTGCTTTTAAAGTCAGAAGGATTTCTTGTTTCTGTGCTAACAGGTTGTCAACCGGAACGTGTGCAGAAGAACCTTTCACGTAGTCTAGAAGCGTTGGAGGAGGTCTTCCATAGAGGGCCTCGAAGGGGGTCATGCAGATTGCTGAGTGGTACGAAGTGTTATACCAGTATTCCGCAAGGTGTAGAAAAGTAAACCATTTTCTTGGTTGGTCGGCCGTGAAACAACGAAGGTAAGTTTCTAAACTCTTGTTAACAACTTCTGTTTGACCGTCTGTCTCTGGGTGATACGCCGTGCTATGTTTCAAGGTCGTGCCTTGTAGCCGGAATAGTTTCTTTCAGAAAGTGCTCATGAACAAAGGATCCCGGTCTGACACAATAGACGTTGGTAAACCATGGAGCCGACAGATTTCAGCAATGAAACGTTGGGCAAGATCTGGTTCCGTGAAGTGGGTGGGCAAAGCGATGAAGTGAACAAACTTGCTCAAACAGTCACAGATGACCCAAATCACGGTGTGGCCAAACGAAGACGGTAAATGAGTTATAAAATCCATAGTCAAATCCTCCCACACCTGCTTCGGAATGTCTAATGGTTGTAATAATCCTTGATTTTTCTTTGGCAGGTATTTGTTACGTTGGTAGATAGAGTAACATTGGACCATGATTTTGATGTCCTTGTGTATGCCAGGCCAGTTGAAGGATGCTGAGATGCGAGCAAGTGTCGTTTGGATTCCTGAATGTCCCCCAACAGCTGAAGAATGAAATTCATGGAGAATTTGCTGTCGAAATTCTGGAAGTGGAGGAATATACAACTTGTCCTTGTAAAACATCAGGTCATTTTTGAACTTGTACAAAACTTGCATATTTGGATCTGATTTGTATTTTTTTGAGGAAGTCTTGACCTTCTTTGTTTTGTTTGTAGTAATCTCTTAGCTGTTTCATGAGTGTTGGGACTGGTAATGAGATTGTCAACAAGGTTGCCTCATCTTCTGTATGTCGACGACTAAGGGCGCCTGCCACCTGATTACTCTTGCCAGGTTTGTAGAAAATTTCAAAACTGAACCCTTGTAGCTTAGCTGCCCATTTTTGTTGTTCTGGTGTTTGGATTGTTTGTACCAGCAAGTTTTTCAAACTCTTTTGATTTGTAAAGATATAGAAGTGTCTCCCAATTAAGTACTGACGCCATTTTTTTACAGATTCTGTGATGGTATACATCTCGCGGACGTAAACTGAAGAGGCCTGCATACGATTGCACATTTTTTTACTGAAAAACGCCAACGGGTGGCCATCCTGAGAGAGCACAGCGCCGATTGCTACAACAGAAGCATCCGTTTCTAGAGTGAAGGTCTTTGTGAAGTCAGGAAGAGCTAGCACTGCAGTTTCCGTCAGTTTCTATTTTAATAAATGTTGTATTTGCTTATGTACTCTATGTAAATTTAGTGAAACGTAACAAATCGGTGAGCGGAGCGGCGTGAGAGGCGTAATGACGAACAAATCGTCGATAAAAGCCGGTGAGGCCTAAAAAACCCATGAGTGTCGTGAGTGAACGTGGCTTTGGCCAATCCAAAACATCTTGAATCTTTGATGGATCTGGGGTTACACCTTCGGAAGATATAACATGACCTAAATAAGCAACACTTGGAACAGCAAAAACACATTTTGACAGCTTAGCAAAAAATTGATTAGTAGAAAGTAATCCTAAAATCAATTTTAAATGACGCACATGATCAGATAAGCAAGAACTATAAATGAGAATATCGTCCAAAAAAACTAGCACAAACCGTCTTAAGAAAGGACGCAACAGATCATTCATTGCCGCTTGAAAAGAACTAGGAGCATTAGTCAGACCAAAAGGCATAACTAAAAACTCATAGTGCCCATCAAAGGTTCTGAATGCTGTCTTATGAGTGTCTTCTGGTGATACTCGAATTTGGTGATAGCCTGACCGAAGGTCAATCTTTGTAAACAAAGATGCAAATCCTAACTCATCAAATAGTTCATCAATGGTTGGGATAGGAAAACAGTCACGGATAGTTAGGGCATTGAGTGCGCGATAATCCACACAAAATCTCCAAGTACCATCTTTTTTTCGCACAAGTAAAACAGGGGAGGAATAAGGGTTGTTGCTGGGTTTAATAATGCCTTCTTTTAGCATGTCATTAATGATGGTAGTCATGGCTTCTTTTTGGAAATGAGGGTAACGGTAGGGTTTAACGTTAACGGGCCTAGAATTTGGTTCAAGGGGAATGTGGTGGTCGTGTGGTCTGGATGGGGGTAATCCTTTTGGTGGTTTAAAAATTGATAAGTGGGACTGTAAGATGGCTGTAATTTCTGGTTGTGGTTTGGGTGAAAAGGATTCAATGGCCTTAAGGATATCAATATTTGGTTCAGGCGGATCTTCCTTTGAATGTTGGTATAGTAAGAGGTGAATGGATGCTATAGAGTCAGTGTGAAGTAGGTGGCAGAACTGATGAAAAGTGGATTAAGTTGGACCCATGTTTGACTCGCCCGTGATAGTGATATCCTTGTTGTTATGGGTAAAAGAAAGTTTAGGAATTGAGAAATCAGCAAGGATTGGGCCTAAGGTTCGCAACCATTTCATCCCTAAAACCACATCTGCCCCTTCAATGGGAAACAAATAGAGTGGAATGAAAAATAAATGATTTTGTAAGTTGATTGGAACTTGAGGGCATAATCCACTACAATTCAATTGGGAACCATTTCCAACCATGACAGAGAAATTGGGGATTTGTTTGGTTGGTATTTTAAGATGTTGGACAATTCGGGGTTGAAGGATGTTGTGAGTGCTGCCCGTGTCTATTAGGATAGTGACTTGAAAACCATCCAAGATGCCTTTGAATTTCAGAGTTTTTGGGGAAAATTGCCCACTAACAGCTTTAGGTGAAAGCTGAAAATAAGTTTCTTCCAAATTTTGAATTTCTTCAATTGTGTCTGTCGGCTCAACCGACATAGTGGAGTCACAAAGAACTTTGTCATCATCCATAAGTAGCAAAAATTTTCCAGCAGCACATCGGTGCCCTGGAATAAATTTCTCATCACATTAAAACAAAGACCTTTGGCTCTTTGTTCTTCACGTTGAGCAGCACTGATTCTTCGAATAGGAAGACGGTTGGTGGAATTTGGGGTATGTGTACTTGTTGGGGATGTGGTGGTAGGTTGGTTGTTTGTGGTGGCAGTTAGGGATTTTTGGGGTATGCTGTGTTGGCTGTAAGAGGAAGATTGGTAATTGGTGTTAGGTCTACTAAATTTTGGTTTAGAATCCTTGAGTTTTGATTCAATTAATTTGGCTAAACCCACTGCTTGAGATAAAGAGTAAGGTTGATGGATGGCAATTTCATTACGAATTTCCGGAATTAAACCCGATATAAAATAATTCAGCATTGCCTCTGGTGGTAAACCAAGAACTTGGTTAGCTATTTTCTCAAAACTTGCTTGATATTCCACCACAGATCCTTGTTGACGCAATTTGAAGAGCTGGGCCTGGTGATTTTCGTAGGTAGAAGGGCCGAAACGCAGTTCTAAAGCTCTAGCAAAGTTGGGCCAATTAGTTAGTTGTTGACTTTGAAACATCCATTTATACCAACCTAGGGCTTCACCCTTCATGTAAAATGCAGCCATAGGAAGTCTTTGTTCCATTGGGACATTATAGAATCCGAAGAATTGTTCTGATTGGAATAACCAATCCAGTGCGTTCGTACCATCAAATCCATTTAGTTCTATTTTGGGGTTTTGTGGGCCATGATAATGGTGTGGTTGGTGATGGATAAATGGAGGGAATGTTTGGGTGTTTTGCATGAATGGTGTTTGAAAATGGCTTGTGGAAAAAGGTGTAAAAGCAGATTGGAATAGTGGTACAGTAGGTTGTGGTTGGTAAATTGTGTACGTTGGTGGTGGGGGTGGTGTGGAGAGTTGAACATGGGAGGAAGAGGCCTGGTGTAGGGGTTGGCTGATGGGTAAGGGAACATGTAGGAATGGAACTGAAGTGCTAATAACAACACTTTCAACACCGGTAGGGGTGGGGAGAGGGCTAGAAATACTTGAAGTTGTAGATCTAGTGCTTTGTAAGAGTGGAATTGATGTGTTAAGAACAACACTAGCAGAATTGGTTTGGTTAGAAAGAGGGCTAGAAATACCCGAAGTTGTAGATCTAGTGTGCTGCGCTGCTGCTACCATGGCAGCAAATTGCTGTTGCAGCTGCTGTGTCATGAGTGAGCTGAACTTCATGAAACTCGCATTCATTCTTGCATCGATGCTGCTGTCCAGTTGGCCCAATTGTAGGGCAATGGTTTCATTATTGTGCTCCATTGTAGACTCAAGAGCTTTGTTTGAGAGGATGAGATCATCCAAACGGAGGTTGGTGTGTTAAATGGATTGATCTAGGTCTTTAGGGGTTGGGTTGGTTATTTTTGGAGGCATTGAGGAAGGTGATGAAAGCACCAATGATAGAGTGTAAGGTTCTGCAGCTATCACCCAATTAGGGTATTCACCATTGGACAATACTAAAGAAAACTAAGACAATAAAAATATGACAATGAATTCTGCATAATTCCATTCTCCAAAACAGTAGCATAAATACTAGGTTTTTACAAGAGTATAAAAGAAATGGGCCTAACAACACAGCAGCTAAAACAATGGGCCTAAGCCCTTGGAGACAAAATAACATAAAAAAGACTTAATGAAACTTAATAAAATATATTATCTTTCATCCAGGTTGGTTGGGTTGTTTTTCGTCTGGGCCTTGCATCAATAAGAAAATTGTTTCTGTTAAGAAACATGATTGGAAATGGGCTATTTCTGATTCTATTCAATCTTGATGTGTTTTTTACTTGGATATGTAACATAGACATGGATGATAACTTTAGAGACGGCTGCAGTATTGGCTTTTACATTCAACCACACCCTTGATTGACATTTTAAGATCCTGTTTTTTAGTAGAACGTGTTGTTATTGAAGATAATTATACATGGAAATTTAAAGATTATGGTTTTGTTAATCCATTTTTTCCTAGTGATGAGTGGAATAGGATTTTCTCTTAGAATCTTTATCAAGTAAAAGTTGGTGCAGAAGATAGGAAGCCTTGTTTATATGCCTACAGTTTGCTGACCTTTATGTTCTGTTTTGTCATCGTTTCCCCCAATGAAAGGATCAAGTGGGGTTCACATTCAAATACAACCATTTGAAATCAACATATTACTTTTTGTGTCTATAAAATTGTAGCTTAAGCTCTCATCTCTTTTTATTTGTAATTTTGTACATGTTACTTTTTTCTTGATATATGGAGATTTCAGCTATTTTGTGATAGGTGATTGACTTTCTAAATGATGTCAGCTTAAGCTCTCATCTCTATTTATTTGTTTTTCTTTTGTAAAAATTATATTACTTATATTTATTTTTATTAATACCATTTTAATATATCCTTGTGAGGTAGATATAACAGTTGTGGCACTTCATACTTCCAAAGTCACAGATTTTGTAATTGTATGGGTTAGTAGCAGGAGTGGAACTTCTCACTATTAATGTGAGTTTGTGTTTAATTTATTGTTGGGTTATGTAACATCGACATTTCTGAAAAAATGTGTGTCCGTATCCATGTTGATGTTGAACATCTGCATTGATATTTATAATTGCATTTAATTTATTTATTTTTAAAATTATTATCGATGTCGTAGAGTTGAGTGAGAGTATGAATTTTGAAGATGCAATTTCTATAAAGCCTTTTCATGCAGTTGAGAATGGTGTAATAGTTGTTGTTGGTGGAGGTAATTCAGGACCAAAATTTGGAACTGTTCCTAATTTGGCACCTTTAGTGTTGGTGCTAGCACAATAGATAGGGTCTAAACCTTCCAATTTTATTGTAACAGGGCCTTTTTGGTTAAACGTAATATCCTATTATAATGAAAAGAGTTCCTTTTTAAATGTTATTTGTAGATTGATGTACAAATATTGATTTTTATTTAACTAGATAATATTTTAAATGATAATATTTTGATTCAATTATTTATTTATATTTATATTCAAATATTAGTAAGAATAGATACATGTATTTTTTCACGGGTAAATTTATTTGATACAGTATAAAAAAATTAAATGTATATGTAAATTTGAAATATACTACTTAATTGTAAATTAAAATAAATAATAATTATATATATTAAATTGTATTAAATAATAATACAAAAAGAAAAAAAGAAGAGGTTGTGAGATAAAGAAAGAAAAAAAAATGTGACATTTGAAAATAACAATTTTGTCTCTCAAATAAAGATAAGTATTGATTAAAATAAATAGATATTTTGTTGATAGTAAGCTGTAAAATTAAACATTTTATACGATTATAAAACAACATATATGAAATTATCATAAAAGACAACACAATAAAACTCGAAGTATAAATTAATTATATTTGACACATTCAAAATGCAGTTATATAAAAGGCAAATAAAAATTATTCTCTTGCTTTGTTAAAGTTTGGTTATATTGGACTCTTTTCCATTAGGTCATGATGAAATGTACATTAGAACACAAAAAACACAAAACTCATTAAGATTAGGAAAAAAATAAAAGTCTTGTTTGGATATTAGCCTCATAGGCTTGCTACAGAGGCAACCTCAACTCATTAAGATTAGGAAAACAATCACAGCCACACTGTTCATTAAATTGAATCCCATTTCACCTTTCATTCTATTATTTTTTAAGTGATGAAGTCTTCATGCATTTCAGATTTTTAAATATTTATTATGTTCTCCCGTTGTCAATTATATCATGCTTAATTTTTGTTTAAAACGTTGTACAGACCAACTCAAACAAATTTGTTTTTGGGAAGATTGTTCAATACATACAAAGATTGCCAAACTGTTATTTATAACCAATACATAATCATTCAACAATACAATCAAATCAAAGCTATCAAAAGAAAAACAAATTCATTGATTCAAAGATTGCCAAACCGTTTACAATAGCCAATACCATAATCATAATCTTTCAACAATACAATCAAATCAAAATCATGATAAGAAAAGGATTACACAACATATATTATTAACCAAATTCAAACAATGTAGGAAACTCACTTTCAACAACTTGTGTTGATTCAGTAACAACATTGCTTGCTAGTTGGGGAGAATTCATCATTCCATCCACTTGGTGATCTTATATGTCTACCATCATGAAACATATGTGATGACACTGACACTGCAGAAGTATCTTTTTTACTATCATTTTCAGGAAACATACCATTTCAAAAGACACCAAGTATCTTTTTTACTATCATTTCCAATCAACATAATATAAATATAAATATTTACTATAATTTGTAACACTAACTTATTGAAGGACACATAGAAAGTTCATTAGGACAAAATATACCATTCAATTATGCAATAATACATTCAAGAAAACAAATAGTTTAGCACTACAGCAGTCAAAATCCAATTCAATCTAACACAAAAAGTTCATCAGGACAAAATATATCATTCAGTTATGTAATAATACATTAAAGAAAATAGATAGTTTAGCACAACATCAGATAGAAATATTACACCTTATTCTTTCCTATAAAGAGAAGATAGAGACATTACCTAAATGACTTCATCACAAGTGATTTGTCATAAGTGATTATCATAAGGCTCAATACAAAAAATGCCTAGCATAAACCAACCAATCAAACATTTAAGCAACAAAAAAATACATACTTCTTTGCAGATTAGTACAATCAACTAATATAGATTGCAGAAAAATTTGCTTCATCAGAAAAGGTTTTCCATTTTGAAAGATCACAACACATCTTCAATCTTAAACTCTTTTAAAAGGAAACGACTATTTCCATAGAACAACAAAACTTTCAACTACCATAATAACAATACAATTAGTATACAAACAAGTAATTAATTAAAAAAACTTACCGCTCTCTCCATCTCTTCCTTGTACTCCTTTTGCAGCCGCTTATTGTACCTCTTCCATACTTCTTCTTGAAAAGTCATTTGAAAAGAACCGACGTTCCCTCATTTCAAAGACCTGGACATCTACAAAGAGTTCAATAATAGTAATAATGCTTGGTTTCATTCCATTTTACATCTCTTAAAAAAACTTAAATTTTCCATACCAAACAAAAACCTAAAATTCACATTTTGCGTAATAAGACCTTCACTTCTTTTGTTGACTTGTCGTATTTCATTAACCTCTCAGTCTTCTTTCCACTAAAAAATATAAGCATAAATTGCTTGCAAATATCACCATGTTGGACATTAGAACACCAATAAGAACTATTTATTAAGAAAAACATGTAAGTATACGAATCACGTTTTGCACAAAAACAACTTATTAATCCTTTCATGCTCATTTCGAAAAAAATTCTTTGTACTCAATAGAAAAATGTGGAGAGAAAAAAACAGAGATAGACAACATTGAAAGTTGGGTGGAAAATATAACACAAATTAAAGGAAACAGTATTTGTCAAATCATACAATGGCTCTTAATAAAGCAAGATCCATACAGCTAAACTGACAAAGTACAGCAAAATGTAAGTGAAGAGGACATGACAAGACCATTAGAGCAATAGTATAGTCAGCTCCAAAACAACTCGACTTTCAATTTGCTTCAAGTTATTTTCTTTCAAGTTATTTACTTCAGTATGTAGCAAGTGCTAGTAAAAAACATTTAAATTTAAGACCAAATTTCATAAATCCAATCAATTACATTGTGTATATTATGTTTCATGCCAGATCTACAAAAACAACACGAGGAACACAAGAGAAACTAAAAAACATAACAGGAACTCAATTAAATGAAACTTACCAGGATTTAAACAAAGATTAACATAAGAGATGACGTTCGAAACCATGCTCGCAACAACCGCACACATAACCAAATCTAAGTCGCACAACCAGACTTGCAACTCTTGGAATTAACGCAAAACCTTTTGAGAATTCATATTCAATCTTGATCTCAAGATTGTTAACAATCAAACGCAATGGCAACGAAAAGAAAAATTGAGAAAGAAAGAAAGAAAGAGAAAAGAGAAATAGTAGCGTTAGAGAAAAATATGAAAAAATGCAGAATTCTTTCTGCCCACAAACTGTGGAAACTCTCAATATTCACTTGCAACTGCAAACTGTGAATTATCAAACTTGATTATTACAATGATAAGGGTTACTCCCTATTTATAAATTTAGGTTAACTTACATCTCAAGCTAAAGCGCAAACTATAAAAGCTCAAAAATATCTAATTTAATCTTTCTAAATAAAATCTGATCTTTCTAAATCAAATCTAATCTTTCTAAAATAATGAATTACATATTTAACACACCACCTAATTCATTGTGTCTAAACTGTCTATATTCATCATGGCTCTTAGTCTTCTGAAAACTTCGACCTGCACTCCCTTCGTAATGATATCTGCAATCTGATTCTCAGTTTTGCAGTGTTCCAAATTCATCTTCCCTTCTGCTACCTTCTCTCGAAGATAATGTAACCTCATATCAATGTGCTTACTTCGACCATGTGCTATTGGGATTCTTCGCCAAGTTGATAGCTGACATGTTGTCGATCTTCATGGTAATTGCTCAACGACTCTTTCCTGTGATCTCTTTGACCAGGTTCACCATCCAGGTTGCTTGACATGCACAAAGGGAATCAACTATGTACTCTGCTTTACATGACGACAATGACACTACTGGCTCCTTTCTCGAACTCTAAGCAACTGGTGCACCACCTAACATAAACACATGGT
The DNA here is from genome assembly GCA_022829125.1 of Lathyrus tuberosus. Classification (NCBI taxonomy): domain Eukaryota; kingdom Viridiplantae; phylum Streptophyta; class Magnoliopsida; order Fabales; family Fabaceae; genus Lathyrus; species Lathyrus tuberosus. The sequence goes on along the minus strand of JALAZF010000104.1, from coordinate 1,943,135 downwards.
CAGCTGTGGATTTTCTATCCTCAGCATCACTACACCAACTAGAGTCGGTGTATCCCACTAACTTGCATTCTTTTCCTTCATCAGCTACAGGAAACAAAATACCGTAGTCGAGAGTCCCTTTCAGATACCTCAGTATCCTCTTCGTTGCTGCTAGGTGTAATACCTTTGGCTTCTGCATGAATCTACTTACCATACCCACACTGTATGTTAAGTCAGGCCTTGTGTGACAAAGGTATCGAAGTGACCCAATAAGTCTTCTGTATTGTGTAGGGTCGACATCATCCTCATCTAAATCTTTCAACAGTTGCAATCTGGTCTCAGCTGGAGTCAAAGTTGGGTTGCAATCTTGTATCTCAAATATCTTGAGTATTTTGCCTGCATATCTTCTTTGGTGCATCATCAAACCTCTACTAGTCTTGTAGAATTCGATGCCAAGGAAATATGAGAGATTTTCCAAGTCTGACATTTCAAACTCCTCACTTAGGTCATGTTTGAAATCTTCGATATCCTTCTTGCAACTTCCTGTTATCAACAGGTCATCGACATAGAGGCATAGAATAAGTAATTCACTATTGCTTCTCCTTACATACACTCCATGCTTAGTTGTACATTTCACAAATTCCTTCTTCCTTAAGAAGCTGTCGATTTTCTTATTCCAAGCTCTTGGAGCTTGCTTGAGTCCATACAGGGCTTTATCCAGCCTGTACACCTTTCCTTCTTTGCCTCATTTCAAATACCCAACTGGTTGTGCGACATAAACTTCTTTGTCTAAGGGGCCATTAAGGAATGCACACTTCACGTTCATCTGACATGTGTGCCAATTATTCATATTTGTTAGACCAATAACCAACCTAATTGTTTCGATCCTAGCAACAGGTGCAAACACTTCGTCGAAGTCGATTCCTTCCTTCTGAAGAAATTCTTTTGCCACAGGTCTCGCCTTGTGTCGAGTTACTTCTCCTCTAGGATTCACCTTCACCTTGTAAACCCACTTCACATTAATTGCCTTCTTTCCTTGAGGCAATTCAACAAGTGACCAGGTGTTGCTGACTTCGATGGACTCTAACTCCTCATTCATTGCTTTCACCCACTTCGAATCTTTTAATGCCTCAGCTGCATTGACTGGTTCGACATCTGCGTAGAAAGCATAATGTACCAGCTCACCCTCTTCATCAACCACATCATCTGATGTAATTACACATTCTTGCAACCTTGTAGGCATGTGTCTTATTCGTCGAGGTCTACTTGGACCTGCTTCATCTATGACTTGTTCCTGTCGAAATTCTCTTTCGACTTCAATGGCTAGTTCTTCACAAGAGATTCTCACTGAATCCTTCTTGACATTCTCAGTCCAATCCCATTCTTTAAGCTCATCTATGATCACGTCCCTGCTGATCACTACCTGCTTATTCACTGGGTCGGACAACTTGTAACCTCCATTCGAATGATATCATATCAAGATCATCTGATTTAACTTGTCATCAAGCTTCCTTCTCAACTGATCTGGCACATGTTTATGTGCTATAGATCCAAACACCTTCAAGTGACTGAGGCTAGGCTTGACACCAGACCAACATTCTTCTGGTGTGATTCCTTCAAGCTTCATCGTCGGACATCTGTTCAAAATATATGTTGTTGTCGAAACCGCTTCTCCCCATAATTCTTTGGATAGATGCTTTCCATTCAACGTACTTCTCACCATGTTCATGATGGTTCTGTTCTTCCTTTCTGCAATTCCATTTTCCTGTGGAGTGTAGGGTGACACCACCTCATGCACAATCCATTCTTTCTCACATAATGCATCGAACTCTTTCGACACATACTCTCCACCACCATTAGTCCTCAGAATTTTCAGCTTTCGACCAATCTGCCTTTCAACCATAGATTTGAATATGGCAAATACCTCAATCAAATTAGTTTTCTTCTTAAAGAGGTAAGTCCACAGCTTTCGACTATAATCATCTATGCACATGACAAAGTATTTGTTGCCACCAATCGAATCCACTTGGATTGGACCACATACATCAGAGTATATGACTTCCAGAATTGCCTTTGACTTCCTTCCTGCATCCTTGCTGAATCTATTCTTGTACACACTCTTCACAGACTTCACTTGGAATGTCGATTTCAGGTAATCCTGAAGCCATATTTCTTCTTTTTAGCTCTCTGATGTCATTGAAGTTGAGATGGCCTAGTAGAAAATTCCATAACCACTCATCTCTGTTGGCTGCAGTTGCTAGGCACTTGTGCTCCATCACATTGAGTTCAATCTTGAAGGTCCTATTCTGAGATATTGGAGCCTTCAAGATCAACCTACCACATGCATCGAGAACTCTCATCATCTTGTCTTCGATCGACAACTTGTAGTTTTTTTCGACCAACTGCCCTATACTGAGTAAATTACTCTTCATGCCTAGTATGTACAACACATTGGAAATTGTTAACCTCTTTCCATCTTTCCTTATAATTAAAACACCACCAACACCTTCAGCTGCTAGAGTGTTGTCATTTGCAAACTTCACTGTGTTCTTCGACGAGGGCTTCATGTTGACAAACCAATCTTTCCTTCCAGTTATGGAACATCCTTCGTCTCTTGTTGTGACCATCAGCAACATCTCTTCTTCTTCATGTTTCGCCAGCTTTGCATCAGTTTCTTGATTCTTCTTCTTTTCTGGACAATCCCTAAAATAATGACCATACCTCTGACAATTGAAACATTGAATGTGACTTTTGTCCGGATTTCGACCACCACCTCTTCCTCTACCTGCAACACCACCTTTTTGGTTGCCTTGGTTCCAGGGGTTTCTTTGATTCGACCAGTTTCCTTCATGCTAATTTCGACCATTCAAATTGTTGTAACCTCCTCTACCTTTGTTGCCATTCTAACTTCCTTTGCCTTTCCTTTCCTTTTCTGACTGTGCTTGCAAAGCCATATCACTCTTCGACTTTCCTGCAACTCTTTCAGCCATCCTTTGTCCATGAGACTCAAGCGTCCCTCGAATCTCTTCCTTCGTTAATACTAACAAGTCTTCCGACTCCTCTATGGCTACTACCACGTGGTTGAACTTTAGAGCCAATGACCTCAAGATCTTTGCAACAACTGATCTTGATGTCAACACCTCTCCACACACCTTGATTTGATTCATCAGCTTTGTAACTCTGGTGAAGAAATTTGTTATACTTTCATTTTCTTCCATCTGAAGCAACTCATAGGTTCTCTTGTGAGTTTGTAACCTCACCTCTTTCACATTCTCTACGCCTCCAAACGACTTTTCAAGAATCTCACACACTTCCTTTGCTGACTCTACATCACTAACCTTTTCAAAGTTATCAGGATCGACGCACTGATGGATTATAAAGAAAGCTTTATAATCTTTCTTCTTCAATTATTTGTGTGCAGCCTTTTCTTGATCCGTCGCGTTCTCTGTAACACCCCAATTCCCATCGCGAATAAATAATACATAAATAAATCAGAGTGAATAAAATTTTACTCTTAGACAGAAACAAGGATGCTACATTTAAAGAAAGAAAACACAATCCCTGCTCATAAATTTGATACATAACACAAAATGGAATAAACATAAAAGGGAAACTTTTTCCAACAAAAGGAAAGTGCAATTATGGAATAAAGCGGAAAGATCCATAACTGACTCGTTTTACAAAATAAATTGTTTTATAACATCAAAATATTCTTAAAAAGGTAATACAAAATAGATCCAACAAATGTATACATATATAACAAAAGCGTTCCCCGACCCCCGTGTTACGTATCAGAGCAGACAGACCGACAAAAGGGTGGAGAACTAATCTTCACAAAAGCCTCCAAGATACTAATGTGCAATTGCCTCATAGAGCAGCAAACCACAGCAGAAGGGTGAGAAATAACAACTAAATCAAGATTGCATAATAATATGCAAACACATATAAATACACATGCATAATTATTCTCACCACAAGCATCACATATTAATACATATAGCATGCCACAGATACATAACATATTTCTAATAATCCAACAACATAGCATATATCAATTATACCAACATAATCACATATTCGCCCATAAGGCATACCATAGAGAATTAATACAATCATTGTAAGGTACAACATCCCCACAAAACATAGCATATGTCTATACATAAAACATATCATCCATAACCAATGCATTTATCACAAATTCATATCAAATCACCAATGCTATCACGAGCTCAACACATAATCAATCAATTCACAATTTCCCATATATAATCAATCTATTCACAAATTCCCACATATAATCAATCCATTCACAAATTCCCACATATAATCAATCCATTCATGATTTATTCAAATGCACAGAGACCGACACAACGACTCTATGCAATGCAATGCGGTACCAACCATCCATCATTGTCATCATTAATTCACTCAGGAATTATTGGAATCATCGCTTGTTACTTAGTGTAACTCCCCATCGGGCAAACGATGTTCCCCGTCGCTTTAGGTCCTCTTTGTATAAGGCACATGATCCGATCGCTTTAGGTCCTCTTTGTATAATGCACACGATCGTCTATAACGTCGCTTTAGGTCCTCTTTGTATAAGGCACATGACCGTTACAGCAGATTCCCTCTGGAATCATTTCGTCGCTCACACCCCACAAGGGCACACGACATCACAAGATGCATATCATGATGCTTGGCATACAATGACTCATGACAATCAAATGCATCTTCACAAATCAACAATATGAATTATCTCATCGTCATTATTCATGCATTGGAAATCAATTCAAACAATGCATTTACTTGCCATAAGGCCACCAATTAACACACATTGAATTTCACATAAACAATGCATTTCATCATAATCCACAAACCACAACAATTAGCATTTTAGCATATACACTCATATCAATTCATATCAAGAATTACTCACCATCAACCACTACAATCCCACAAAACATCATAACAACATACATTGATATTTAATCAAACAATGTATTTTACCACACAACAACATCATTATCACATGCATCAACATCATATAAATAGCACAAAAGCCCCATATTTATATGAGGATAGCATATCGCATCGAACACCAACAAACACAACAAAACCTACAAACCACTAATCATCCTCTACCAAATATTCATAGTTAACACATTATATCACATAACCATTTACTAGCACTTTGGATTCTCTTTCCAAGGCTTCAAGTCCCATATCAATCGGATTCCCGATTCATGAATTTTGGTGGAAACATAAACTACACTTATCACATTCATCACAATATTTAACTCTACCATATCAATCCATGACATAAACATATGTTTCTATTCCACTAAGCTTTCCAACGCATCCGACCGTGCCTCAATCCGAGTTACGAATCAAAAGTTATGAAGGAAACGAAATGGAAAATATGTCACGTTCGCTTTCCTATTCGCAATGCGAACCCCCAGCGAACCATGGCAGAGAAAAACAGCAGAAAGTTCACAATGCGAACCCCTAGAGAACCTTCGCTTTCCTATTCGCAATGCGAACCCCCCTGCGAACCATGGCAGAGAAAAAACAGCAGAAAGTTCGCAATGCGAACCCCCAGCGAACCTTCGCTTTCCCCTTCGCTTTGGTTCGCAAAGCGAACCTGCGAACCCAGAAATTCTCAGCAGCGCTGTTATGGGTCATTTTGGGTCAAAATTCATCATTTCTTCCACCCAAACACTTCCAAATCACAATATATCAACCAAAATATGTTCCAACAGAATCAACAAGTATTCTACGCAGTTTATATCGAGTTTCACCCGTGAAAACATCGATTTCTATCAATTGTTCATCAATTTATCAAATGTAAAAACATTGTATAAACAAGAAAACATTCACACAATCACACACATATACATATACAATCGCAATATAATCGAAACTTCTCACCCTTACCCTATTAATCCCGCTTGAACGGATGATTTCTTCTATCCCAAGTTTTCCTCTTCTTTTCCCTTCTCTTCCTTTCTCTCTTCTCTTTTTCTTTCTCTTTTTCTTTCTCTCTATTTTCTCTCTAAACTCTCTTTTCTTTCTTTCTTATAATAACAAATATCTAAACCCCTAAAAAGACTATTTTACCCCTCAGCTCAAATATCTCACAAACGCTCTCAAAACGCGATAAAACATAATAACAATGGAAAATAATATATTGTCAAATAAAAGTAAAAAATAAAATAATATAAAAATGAAAATAATTAAATCGACTCGATTAAATAAATTGGACAAAATGGGGCGTTACAATTTTCCCCCACTTAGACATTTCCGTCCTCGAAAATATAGTGATACGAACAACTCTGAATACGACTCTCGCATCCGACTAACCCACTCTCAAGCCAACAAAAGGCACACCACGAATAACACAAACTGACAAACCACCTTGCTAACAGCAGCAACTACAATGACACGACAACAACGACAACTACAATGACAAGATGCAATGCCCATACAATGCACTTGACTACCAACCCACGACTCAAAGAATACCCAAGGTATGAACACACACAGGTTCACTCCTGAACCGAAACACAACAAGATCGTTACCCTCACCATAGGTAACACTCCCCTAATTCCCCACACAGGAATTAGCTACCCACACTCGAACCATCATGATGGAAACAAGGCAACAACACAAACAAGAACATAAAGTTCCACGACCCAACATCATTCCAACAACCTCTACATAACCACAATACCAACATCCTTGTCACACAACAATATTACAACAATGCTACGATTCACCAATCGAACATACAACAAAAACATCCATCTACATAGTAGTCCATGAATAAAATTTAAACCTCTCACCTAACACTTCCATTCTGAAACGTCCAATGGTCTCATCATTCCTACATGTTTTCAATGTTCAACCTATGAACTCTTACAAGTCACACACGCATATACGAATTGTGCCGCATCACGCTTCTGCTACGCACTCTGATGACTCGTAACCGTCAAATCTACCAATTTCACGTCCAAAGTCTAACTCTTTCTCATATCCAGCAAAAATCACTGTTCACTTTTAATATACCCAACCTCACACTATCAGATGTCAATTCACACACCAAATCAAATCTCTAAATTCTTCCAAAAGTTCCCACTCTTTAACCATCAAAGCAGACATATGTAAAAACTTTTGACTTAACTCATCAGGCACGACATTAACTTTACCAATAGGATAATTCGAGCCAAGGTCATAACTAATCAGGAATTCCAACCATCCTCGTTGTCTCCTACTTTATTCCTTATGACCAAACAAGTACTCTAAACCCTTGTGATTACCAAACACCTTGAACCTAAAACCCTCAAAATAATACCTCTAGATTCTCAACACAAAAGTAACCGAAGCCATCTTGAAATCATGAATCCCCAATTGTCGTAAAGCATAAGAAATGGCTTTAACCTCTCGCATTAGCACACTAACTACACTCATCAAGGACACATCCCAATATTCCATAAACAGTTTATTTGGATCAAGCAGAATCAAAATTGGAGCCGTAGTCAATCTCTACTTCAGCTCACCAAAACCTATTCACAACGAACATCCAAAAGAAACGACTTACCCTTTGCAAGTCAACTGAGATAACAGAAGTACGAACTTAGCAAAGTCTTCCATAACCTGCAGTAACAACCAACTAAGCCCAAAAGTTTCTAATCTCCTTAACCAACTTCGGAGCCTCTCATTGTAGAACTGCATCTAATTTGGATAGATACACAACAATACCATCATCGGAAATAACATAACCAAGAAACTAACCTCTTTCAATAAAAATTCTCACTTCGATAATTTAGTAGAAAGCTCCCTCTCTTTCAGCCCTTGTAACTCAATCCTCAAATACACCACATACTCATTCTTTGATTGAAAATAAATTAGAATATCATCCAATAAACATCACTATAAACTTATCCAAACAAGTATGGAAGATACGATTCATATACTCCACAACCATAACATATACAACCTTCAAAATTCATTCTGAGCTCGAAACAATTTATCCAAAATAGCTTAACAATCTCTAGTTACCACATTCCATATCAATTCTTCTTACGGGGTTCCAACTCACTCAAGGTTTCTGCTGACACGAGATCTCAACCCATAACAAAAGTAATACCATCAAGGAACTTCAAATTGTTCGCAATTCGTCACAATTCGAAACTCAAGCTATCCAAAACACAACCGCAAGTTTCCATACTACTCACTGATTAACACGCAACCCCATGCTATCATCCTTTTCCTTACCAACCATGCTGGACCTCTTCAAGTCAACACACTAATGTTTCATCCAAAAACACATCTGAAAACCATGCACAATTGACGGCCCATCACTGTGGCTTCCCTGCCAATTTCCAGAACACTATCATCACAAACATGACAAACATCTGAGTTTCACTTCCTAAAAGTTCTTCTACTTACTTAGCAGATCCAAACCTCAAATCCTCACCTTCGACAATTTTGAGTTCACACTCTACTCTCTGAGAACAACGATTAACGATACTCAATCGTTCTCTCTCAATGACTTCCCAACTGGACCAACATACCAAAACCTCTAATATGTCTCATCTTCCGATATAAGAATCTTCATCGACTCATCAAAACAATCTGTAACCATTTTCTTAAATTCCAAACAATTCATTGCACACACTATCAAAGCTGGAAAGACACGTCTATTCCATCCAACATAATTCCCGTCTGCTATGAACAAGAGATTAAGGGTGATCAGTTCCTCAATTTTTCAATAGACAGCCGACAATCATGATGGGGCATAAACCATCTTTACCAAACTATAATAGCATTTCTTGCATCTTGTGCACAAAACTACCTAAGGCACAAATCCTTAGTTGACATAAACCTTACCTCCGCATTCCCTCCGGAACCGGGAACAACACTGTCCAAACAACACTTACACTCTTGCAACCTACGACACACAACCAAAGCAACTTGGAGAAGCACCAGCTTCTTCCTCACTTATCTCATTCTAAATCCTGCAGACAAAGGATTAGAAAACCAGAAAGTACTGATAGTGTTTCACACACATATCACATACTAAGGAACAAACAACATCGACAATATTCAACTGTCACACCAACTGACTCAACAACTTGGCCGGACGGACCGACCTGCTCTGATACCACTAATGTAACACGCCAATTCCCATCACGAATAAATAATACATAAATAAATCAGAGTGAATAAAATTTTACTCTTAGAGAGAAACAAGGATGCCACATTTAAAGAAAGAAAACACAATCTCTGCTCATAAATTTGATACATAACACAAAATGGAATAAACATAAAAGGGAAACTTTTTCCTACAAAAGGAAAGTGCAATTATGGAATAAAGCGGAAAGATCCATAACTGACTCGTTTTACAAAATTAATTGTTTTATAACATCAAAATATTCATACAAAGGTAATACAAAATAGACCCAACAAATGTATACATATATAACAAAAGCGTTCCCTGACTCCCGTGTTACGTATCAGAGCAGACAGACCGACAAAAGGGTGGAGAACTAATCTTCACAAAAGCCTCCAAGATACTAATCTGCAATTGCCTCATAGAGCAATAAACCACCGCAGAAGGGTGAGAAATAACAACTAAATCAAGATTGCATAATAATATGCAAACACATATAAATTCACATGCATAATTATTCTCACCACAAGCATCACATATTAATACATATAGCATGCCACAGATACATAACATATTTCTAATAATCCAACAACATAGTATATATCAATTATACCAACATAATCACATATTCGCACATAAGGCATACCATAGAGAATTAATACAATCATTGTAATGTACAACATCCCCACAAAACATAGTATATGTCTATACATAAAACATATCATCCATAACCAATGCATCCCCAGCGAACCTGCGAACCCAGAAATTCTCAGCAGCGCTGTTATGGGTCATTTTGGGTCAAAATTCATCATTTCTTCCACCAAACACTTCCAAATCACAATATATCAACCAAAACATGTTCCAACATAATCAACAAGTATTCTACGCAGTTTATATCGAGTTTCACCCGTGAAAACATCGATTCCTATCAATTGTTCATCAATTTATCTAATGTAAAAACATTTTAAAAACAAGAAAACATTCACACAATCACACACATATACATATACAATCGCAATATAATCAAAACTTCTCACCCTTACCCGATTAATCGCGCTTGAACGGATGATTTCTTATATCCCAAGTTTTCCTCTTCTTTTCCCTTCTCTTCCTATCTCTCTTCTCTTTTTCTTTCTCTCCTTTTTCTCTCTAAACTCTCTTTTCTTTCTTTCTTATAATAACAAATATCTAAACCCCTAAAAAGACTATTTTACCCCTCAACTCAAATATCTCGCAAACGCTCTCAAAACGCGATAAAACATAATAACAATGAAAAATAATATATTGTCAAATAAAAGTCAAGAATAAAATAATATAAAAACAAAAATAATTAAATCGACTCGATTAAATAAATCAGACAAAATGGGGCGTTACATTCTCTGCAAGCGGTGCTACTCCTTCCTTCACAAGATCCCAAAGATCTTGATAACAGAAAACCACATTAATCTCCTTGAACCAATTCTCATAATTATCTTTCTTGAGAATCGGAAGGCTCGCCGAAAAGTGCCCGTTCGGATGATTCATCGCCATCACGATTTTCCTTCCTTAAATCGTAACCAGAGCTCTAGATACTAGATGTTGGAATTAACCTAAAACCTTTTGAGAATTCCTATTCAATCTTGATCTCAAGATTGTTAACAACGCAATGGCAACGAAAAGAAAAATTGAGAAAGAAAGAAAGAAAGAGAAAAGAGAAATAGTAGCGTTGGAGAAAACGATGAAAAACTGCAGAATTCTTTCTGCCCACAAACTGTGGAAACTTTCAATATTCACTTGCAACTGCAAACTGTGAATTATCAAACTTGATTATTACAATGATAAGGGTTCCTCCCTATTTATAGATTTAGGTTAACTTGCATCTCAAACTAAAGCTCAAACTATAAAAGCCCAAAAATATCTAATCTAATCTTTCTAAATCAATTCTAATCTTTCTAAATCAAATCTAATCTTTCTAAAACAATGAATTACATATTTAAAAACAACTACATTGTTCAAAACAACTACCGACCGATCAAAATAATAGTGCTTGGAACCAACAACATTGAAAATGGAAAACCCTTGAAGACCAGTTCAGGTGTTAGCAAGCTTTCTGATATGATCCAAAAACAAATCAACAATTTCTTTCCCAACTGAAAGTATCACAGACAACAGATGGGTTAGAAAGAATGACTTTCAATGGGAGAGAGGGGCGGAGAATTTAGGGTTTGAGGGGGAAAATAGATGAAACGGGAGAGAGAAAATTGGGAGAGAGAGAGAGAGAGAGAGATATGGAAAGTGAGTGTGGAAAGATAGAATAGATGATTTGAAATTGCAATGGAGACTAATTAGAGTGTGACAAGTGTAATGCAAAGAGAGGTACGTTAGTGGTTTAATTGGGACATTTGTTGATTACCAATTTGTTTAATATGTAGTGTAAATAAAAATTAGGGGAAGGGAAAATATGTAAGTTCACGCAATAATATTTTGAAGGGTTGATATTAGATGTGTAATAAGTTATTACACATATTTAAAATAAACTATGAGTTTTAATATATTTTGAATGTATTATTTAGCATTTTATTGCTAGAATTTTTTTAATCTATATATTTAGTGGGGATTTGAAACCTCCGCAATCAGCTTTGAAAAAAAAATACTAAATAAAATTAACAGCATAACAACAATCAAGAGATTAAATAAATATATAATTATTCGTTTCAATAATAACAAGACACCTTACAAGTAAGTAAACAATTTAAATACTTATTAAAGAGTTAGTAAGAGTTGCAACATTTGGTAAAAGAATGTATTTTATTAAGGGTCACAATTCTTAGCAAAGAGTTGCAACACTTGGTGAAGTAGTTGATAACACCGAATTACACCGCGTTTTTGACTCGAATTGCACATGCTTCTTAGGATTTTTATTATCGTTTTCTAGTATTATGCTTGTATTTTGTCTTGTTTTCAGATTCTAGGTGTTTCCAGAGCCATCCACGAAGAAATGAAGGAAATCGAGCAAAAAGTCAACTTTTGAAGGAATTGCACATGTGGCACCCAACATGGCGGGCGCCATGGGGTTGGCCACAAGTTGGAGGGGACTCAACTGCTGAAAACTGCCACGTCTCCCACCACTGTCTTCCCTAGTTCATGTGGCGGGCGCCATGAGGGGGGTGGCGGGCGCCACCTTTGACGGACATTTTCCCTCCCAAAAGAAGTTGGAGGGCATCCTTGTCCTTTCATACATTTTCCTAAGTCTATAAATAGAGGTTTCTTGTTCATTTCATGGCATCCAAACTTAGTTGCAAACACCTTAGGCATAAATAATCGAGTTTTTGTAAGTGATAATCTTCTCACATCGGGAAGTTATCACATTTGTGTGATCGAGTCTGTAATCGAGTTTGGAGCACTTGGTGCAAGTTAATCCTGCCGCCATTTTCCTTTCCAGTTATTTTCCTGTTGTTTTCAGAATTAAAGCCTCCGATTGGAGCAGGTTTCTATTTATGAATTAAGCTTTTATCTTCATTTATTTCTCGCATCGCTTTTACTTCATTTATTTCTCGCATCGCTTTTACTTCATTTATTTCTCGCATCCGCTTTACTTCATTTATTTCTCGCATCCGCTTTACTTTCTTTACTTATCGCAATTGCTTTACTTTATTCGCATTATTTACTTTCAAAACCTTTTATTTCAAAAAGACTTTACTTTGACATGATAAAATTAAATATGTCTGTTTACATTTCCATGTCTGGCTAAATCTTAAAGGTTAGAATGTAAAGATCACAGTTTAAGTATCATTTCACATAATGCATCGATAGAAACACTTAGGGGCTATTTTGGTCTTTAACACGAGTTTTCCGCACTTAATTTTTGTTGGGTAAGATCGAAAGCCGCCCAACCTTTAGATAAACTTGGTTAGTCTTAACTGTACAAAGGAAGCGATAGCGCTTTGTACAGTTAAGTAGGAATTTTTAATACTTTAGAAAGACAATTTTAGAACTATTTTCGGACGCGTTTGTAGGTTTAAAATCCGGTTCGTATGAACCTCTTTTGTTTAAAAGTTTCAGATCAAAATACTTTTCAACTAAGTCAAGAAACTATATTTCTTAAAAATAGGTTTTTCACTTTAACGCAATGCGCGCCTTTTTATAAGTGACAATAAGAGGGTTTGTTTAAAGGTTAAACTCGGTTCTGAATACGCGAAAGCGGCAGTTCCTGTTAAATTAGTTCTTTTCATAAAGTAGAAAACATTGCCCATAAATAGTTCTGTTACATGCGTTGGAATGTTATCTGACTGCGTGAATTACATTCAAGCCTGTTGCTTTCATTTGAGTTTTATATCTTTGTACTTTGCTTCGCTATACTTTTACTGTGTACTCATAAATCCCTGAATTAACTTGCCTTAGATAAACACCGTAACTATAGGAATCGATAGATTGACGTTTGGTCTCTGTGGGATCGATAATCTTTTATATTACTCTGACGCATTTCGTATACTTGCGAAAACCAGGCATCAGTAGTGTGCTTTATATACTTAGTAAAGACTTGCAACACTTAGTTAACTAATATTTTTTATCAAGGGTCACAACCTTGTGAAACAACCTCTTTTAGTCTATACATAGACTATTTCGGATTCAGAAAAACATATGAATTTGAACTCTCTTATTTCTTGTTTAAATTCCACATTTTTTTCTTCCATACATTCGAGTTTTAACCGGTCTTATGCAAATTCGAAGTAGGCTTAATTACTCTTTCTATCTAGTAGAAGGAAATAATGATAATTTTGTTCTTAAGATTCCTATTATTCTTCAATTGAAATGCAATTCTAAGACTTTTAAGAAACCAGTAGCTTCAAGTGACTCCTTCTTTTGGAAGGATGATATCCAATATGAAATTTACTCAATAATGTCAAACCACACTTGGAAGCTAGTAGATCTACCTATGGGATTAAGACCCATTAGATGCAAGTGGGTGTTTAGAAGGAAGTATCATAGTGATGGTACACTAAACATCTACAAGGCTAGATTAGTAGCCAAGGGTTTTAGAAAAAAAGAAGGTGTTGATTATTTCGACACATATGCACCAGTAGCAAGAAAGATGACAATTAGAGTACTGTTTGAATTAACTTATCTGCGTGACCTTATAGTTCATCAAATGAATGTCAAAAGGACATTTCTAAATGGAGATCTAGATAAGGAGATTTACATGGAGAAACTGGAAGGATATGTGTTTCCTGGTAATGAACAAAAGGTGTGAAAGCTTTTCAAATCCTTGTATGGATTAAAACTAGCACTGAAACAATGACATCAAAAGTTTGACTCTATCATACTTTCAAATGGATTTGTTTCTAATACTTATGAGAAGTGTTTGTACAAAAACGTGTGAGGGAACGTTGTGATATTCCTTTGTCTCTATGTTGGTGATATGTTAATTAAAAGTAACAAGATGAATGAAATTTTAGAAACAAAGAGGTATATAACTTCCACAATCAAGATGAAATATCTTGGACTAGTTTGCACTATTTTGGGAATCAAAGTAAAGAAAAATTATGGGGGTTATGAACTTAGTCAAACACACTATGTGGAGAAAGTGCTTGATAAGTTCAAACACTTATGTGTCAATGAAGTGAGTACTCCATTTGATTCTAGTGTCAAGGTTCATAAGAATGATGAAAGAATTGTGGCTCAATCGGAATATGAAAGTGCAATTTATTGTCTAATGTATTTGATGCAATATACTTGACTCGACATAACATATGCAATTAATAAAATGAGTAGGTTTACTAGAAATCCAAATCGTGAGCATTGGAAGGACATCACAAGGATTTTTCAGTTATCTTTTGAAAACCAAAAATCTTTGCCTCCAGTATGATAGGTTTCTTTCCATATTAGAAGGACATACCATTGCGAGTTGGATATCGAGTGTTGGAGATCATAAATCTACAACTATATGGATATTTACACTAGTTGGGGTGTAATTTCTTGGAAGATCAAGAAACAAATGTTGAGGGACCTACTGTTGAAAGTTCCATTGGCTAAAGACAATGTTTCAAAGGTGTTGATACATTGCGATACTCAAACCACTTTAGCTAGAGCATACATCAAAGTGTATAATAGGAATTCTAGGTACATAGGTCTTACACACTCCTTCATAATAAAATTGATTAAGGATGGAATTAATTCACTCACACACACACACACACACACACACACACACACACACATATATATATATATATATATATATATATATATATATATATATATATATATATCACGTACCCTCTCAATACCATTTATGTCTAAAGTGGTTTCGTGAGTATTATTGTATCTGTCACTAGATGATGTCTCATGCTAACAACCAATACAATAATCTTTAAGATTGATACAAAGCAAATATAAACTCGTAAATCTATGTCTAGAGTTTTTTCATTGATAGATGAATATCTTAGATCAAGTTTTGCAAAATCTATGTCTAGAGTGATTCAAAAGAAAGATATACCATAAAGAACAAAGATATTCACCATATATTAATCATCAACTTGTTCACATACTAAAGATTAAAGAGAATACACACAAGAACAAGAAAGACTACATCTACCCTTTATACAAAGGATTTAGCTACCCATCACCATGGTAGCTTGCTTCACAAGGAATGATAGAAGATGAATGTGCATCCACGATGAAGAATTGATAATGGATGCGAATCAAGCTTCTATTTTATAATGATCACTTCTTGATGAAGAAATGAATAACTTAGGGTTTTTGTGCTCCAAGGAAATGTTTCTCTAAGAGTTTCTAAGAATATCAAAGAATTATCTCCCCAAAAAGTAATAAGGTAAATAAATATCTCCCAAATTCTGCACTAGCTTGCACAACGAGCTCCTTTTTTAGGCACTTCAAGTGCCTTTGGAACAGTTAAACCACCCATCAGAAATATCTTAGCTCGCACAGCGAGTTATCTCGCTCAGTCCTCGCACTGCGTTCACTGAGGCCAAAAGCTACTACCATCTTTTTTCCTGGCTCGCTTTCACTTTGTCCTTGTGCTCGCACTGCAAGCTCACCATCACTTAGGTGGCAGCGCGCAATGACCACTGACATCAACTTCTTTTCTTTGGCTTCCTTTTCCATTCATTTGTGTCTTTTTCCATGATGATCAAGCCTAATTCCTACACAATAACACATAAATCAAGAAATCCAAAGGTATATGCAATTATATTGAAGATTCATACATTTTCATGGAATAATTCAATTAAAACACAAATAAAGAGTTGAAAATGCCAACAAAGATGGTCCAATTTAAGGCATATTTGGCATTCAACATAGAGACGAAAAGAGAAGTATTTTTTAATAATGTTGTGTTTGACAAGACTTCCTGAGCCTCGTGCCTACGTACCCACAAAGTGCAATGGAGGATGTAAACCTCGTAGTTCGTGGTACAAATAACAAAAATGGTTTGTTATGATTCATTTTAAATGAAAAATACAACTTGTCATTTTAAGGAGAAAACTTCAACTAATCACCCACAAATATGTGAGAATGGACCTTTGCATCACCATGAGAAAGGCTCCAACTTGGATAAAATCAACAAGTATGCCACTAACTATCTAAGGTGGAAAAGAGTCAACTTATTTCAAACAATACTATGGGGATAGGAGGATCACATCTCAACTATGGAAATGACTCATGTCTAAACTTTATGAAAAGTTTTAAAAGCAAAAAGTGCACAAAAGGCACAAAATGATTTGAATGAGTTAAGAGTTTTTTAGGTATTTTGAAAATGCTCTAAGTATGCTTAAAATTGATTAGCATTTATTAAGAAAATCAGTTTGAAAATGCACTTGACAAATTCAAGGTTTATTATGAAAGAGGTTCTAGTTTGAAAAAAAAAAGTTTTAAAAAAGAGAGAAGATTTTGAAAATTTAAGAAGGGGAGGAGATGAAGAGACTATCCTAAAGCATAAAATAAAAGCTAAGGAAGGAAATATCTAACCAAGATACAAGCCTTTGACATAACAGGCCAAAACTCCCATCCTTTGGACTCAAGCAACAAAGATAAGCAATAAGATAAGCAGAGAAATAACCAAGCATCAGATGAAACCCAAGTCTCTAAGCCAAGTCTTCATAAGATGGTCAACTCAAGGTCAAAGTGTCAGATAAGATCCAAGGTCTCAAGATATAACTCCAAAGCATAGGGCAAGGAACATAATTCTAAGTCCATCATCCATGAGCAAATGATGGTCACCAAATGGTCCAAGGAACATTAAGTCTTTTAATGGTTTAGGCCTTTATTAATGTCTTAGGAAAAAGAAAAGAAAGGTCCAAATGGACAAAGAGAAAAAGGCATAAACATAAACAAGATAATATGATATGAAATGACAATAATAAAGCAATATAAAGTGCAATAGAGTAAATGACTTAAAGATAAATGTGCATAAAAGTAAATGACATAAAAATAACTGTTAGCGCAATTAAAGTTAGTCTTAGTGTTAATGAAGAAGATATTTTGTCATTTAAAGTAGATTACTCAACTAATCAACCCAACATGTGTGAGAATTTTTCATCATCCTTTGAGAAGGGCTTCAACTTGGATAAAATCAACAAGTATGCCACTAGCTCTCTTAGGTGGAAAATAATCTACACACTATGGAGATAGGAGGTTTACATCTAAACTAAATATGACTCATATCTAAAATTGGACCAAAGTGATCACTTTCCGATTATGGATAAATTTAGCGCTATGTTAAACAATCGTAGCACAATCTATAAGGAAGATCATACTATGGAAGGCCGGTCAATAACAATTTATTTACCATACATGTTAGAGATATGATATAAAGATCATACTTCTAAAACATGTAGCACAAGTCAAAACAAGGTTGATCCAAACCTAAGTCAAGGAAAGATGGATCCATTACATCAATCAACCTTTCATGATACTTTGGACAAATTTATGCATCAATCCAAAGTACCTCAATTGATCAAATGATCAATCAAATGGTAGATTTGAAATGATGAAAGTTCATCAAACACCACTTAAGATCTCATGAACAAGATGGCCTGCACATCCTCCAATTGATCAAAAGAAAGGTGAAAAAGAAAGAGAAAGGGATAAAGAAGAGAGGATCAAACAAAAAAGTAAAACCAAATTGGATCCAAGTGATAATCAAGTCATCATCAAAATTAATCATCCATTTTGGTGGATTAGGGTTTTCACCCCATCAACACCCAAGATCCATTGAGTTTGATGAGACCTGTGACCAAATCAACCAAGATCCAAGGCCAACAGCAGTCAACACAAGTCAAACAAATATAAAATGCAAGAATATGAATTAAAATGCACTAAAATGATTTTTAAAATTAATTTTAAAATGAAAATAAAGATGAAAATGCAAATGATGCATCAAATCAAATCACAAATAGTCAAGAAAACTCATGCAAGTAAGAAACAAGTCAAGAATGCTATAAAAAAGTTTTGAGAATTTTTTAATGCATAAAAGTATTTTTAAACTAACTAGTAACTAACCCGTGCGTTCTCACGGGGTACATTTCTGGGTGAGATATGGTTTTGGATGCGCATTTGTTTGCAGATTGTCATAAAAATTGAAAGTTGAAAATAGGAAAAAAAAAACTTAAGAATAATAGTAAATTTAAGTTGAAATAGTAATAAATGTAGAAGATGAAATGTAAACAACAATATCAAGAATAACATGATTAAAATTAAAAACTATTTAAACTTGTATTAGATAAATTATCATTTTATTTTTTATTACAAAAAAAGATATTATTTTATAAGAGAAAATCCAGTTTTTATATATCTACTCAATCTTTTTTAATAAGTTCTGTTAATCTATTTCGCATATTTAAAAAAAATTGTCGATAAATTTATATTATTCAATATTTGGATCAGTAGTAAAGTTGTTCCCGTTTATAACAATAGAATTTTTTCCCGTGTATAAAAATATTTTAATCAACAATATATTTTATCTCGTATATAAGTATTATATTTGTTTTGGCACTATTTATTAAAATATTTGAATCAATAGTGAAGTTGTTCCCGTATATAATAATATTTGAATCAAAATATTATTTTTGTTTTGACAATATTTATAAAAATATTTGAATCAATAGAAAAATTGTTTCAGTTAAAAATAATAGTATTTTCTCCTTTGTATAAAAATATTTTAATCAGCAATATATTTTTTCCTGTATATAAATATTAATTTTGTTTTGCACTATTTATAAAAATATTTAAATAAAAAGTACATTTGTTCCCTTATATAAAAATATATTATCAATAAGGGAGAATATGTTATAAGAGAGAATATAATGGTCATTAAATTTCTTTTATTCAGTATTTGAATCAGTAGTAAAGTTGATCTCGTTTATAACAATAGTATTTATTTCCGTATATAAAAATATTTTAATAAACAATATATTTTTTTCTCCTATATAAATATTATTTTTGTTTTGACATTATTTATGAATATATTTGAATCAATAGTAAGTTGTTCCCGTTTATAAAAATAATTGAAACAAAATATTATTTTGATTTTGACAATATTTATAAAAATATTTGAATCAATTGTAAAGTTATTTATGTTTATAACAATAGTATTTTCACCCCTATATAAAATTATTTTAATCAACAATTGGTATTAGTTTTTTCTCGTATATAAATATTAGTTTTGTTTTAATATTATTTATGAAAAAAATGGTATCAACTTTATTTTTCCCGTTTTATATTATTTTGTATGACATAATTGTACTCAAATTTACATTTTTCAATAATATGTATGAATGAATTCTTGTCTAAATTGAACAGATTGTGTCCTGTGCCTCTTTAAAAATAAAATAAAACTAAGATTATCTAAAATAAAATTATAAAATCAATTATATTTTACACTCACATGCATTTAAATTTAATTAATTTTGTTTTTAAAGTAATCAAATCTATTGCCTAAAATTATCTTAAACTATTATAGATTATAATATCACATTCGTTCCAAATAACTATAAAATAACCCATTTTCATTGATATCATATTTTCAGTCTACTTTTTGATGTGTTTGGATTAGGCATCTGAGTTTTCTTAGAGCCTAACTCCATTTTGTTTTAACTGCTTTTACCAAAATACAGTACAAAAATATTTCCATTGTCGACTGAGTGTCACTCAGGTTTAAGTTTGGATAGTCTTTACAACTGCAATATGTTATCCATAATTGAACTTATATATATATATATATATATATATATATATCATAAATTAAAATCAGAATGATCCGAGTGATTGCAGCACGTCTTATTCATCAAGAACAAAAAAAAATCATGCACCCTACAAACAACATGTTACTTCTCTTTCGATGGCTGGATGAAATAAACAACACCCACATATATTGTCTTCAACAGGTCATATAAGATAAAATTTGTGCTTCATCTTAATCACAGCTTGTGAAAGTAGTTTATTCTCTATAGTTCTGATGTGAAAGTAGTTTATCACGGATTGTGAAAGCAGTATACAAACTTTGTTTTGCTGCAGGGGAGACATTGTGCGCGCCTATCATCGACTCAAGCACGGCTTGTGAAAGTAGTTTATTCTTTATATCTGCAGACTTAACCTCTGGAATGAATCCATATTTAGAGAAACTTATCTTTTTCCAATTAAAAAACTAAACAGATTAAAAACCAATAAGGAATTGCGCAAAATATATAGTAAATTAGACTCGAGATATTGGCTATACTAACCGATAATGATCCCGATCCTTTTGGTGATGCTATGAAGAGGATAGAGGAGCCTGGTGGGAACGTTTCATCTTTGAAAACAATAACAAACTTATTGATTGCTTTGCCTTTTTCGTTGGTATAAATTCTAAGAGACTTCAAAATGGCTACACAATTTTGTGAAACTTTCTCGGAGTATTGTTGCCCCGTTAACGGCAAGACGATTCTCACCTACATAAACTTCTCAAATGGACCTGAAACAAAATAAGACTTTATTAGATGTTACCAATTGAGGCTAAATGAGTTTCCATATATGGTGCAAAGATTGTTTCAAAATATAACTTAGCAGTTAACACACAACAAACCAAAAATATCTTTTTTTATATAAGCAAACAAACCAAAGATAACTAATTTAACATCAGTTCATCTAAATTAGTAAAACTTGTTTTTGAAAAGAGACAAGATGAGGTTTTTGAAAAAGACAATGAAGCTAACAACTTCCTTTAGATTAATCGTTTAATGATAGCAACATCATGATGATTTCATGAAAGATGCATGACTAAACTAACTTAGCAGTATGATACATAACTCCACTAACTTAGAGTATGATTCATATTTTGTCAAATTTAAGGGTGGTGGTATATTTAATTAGATTCATCACATCATGATTTTATTTACAATTGGTGCAAGTATCCTCCAAAGGATGCAATTGCAAATTGTAAGTTTAGAACCTTGAATCAAATTTGGCCTGTGAACCTGGCAGTTGTGGTACCTTCAATCAAATTTGTACATGATTTGTACAACTTAATCCAACTTACTTGAAAACTCGGATCCCATTCACATAGACCTAAACTTAATAGTTTTACACATAATGAAAAATGTTACATAAAAAGTTCGTCAAGTACCTATTCGTTAATGCTTAAAACGTAGTATTTATCTAACAAATGAAATAATGATAGCTGTTTTTAGCAATTTAAATAGCCTCCCTTCTATAATTTGTTGTTTATTTCCATCTCATGAACAATCACTGATACCAGCATATCAGTTTTGAAATATTAGGAAAACCTGACAAATGCATGTTTCTAAAGAAACCATAACCAAGTTGATATTTATGTGTCATCTATATGTGAAATTCATAAGATTCCAAAGACAAATTCAAGCACAACAGGAGAAATTGTCAAGAAGCTAGCTTACTCAATTATCATACTGGCAATTGACAAATACGACATGCTAATAGTTCTGTCAAATATATTCAGAATATGAAAAGACAAAACTTCATGAATTTCCTCAGAATCTGTTTTGGCTAGGATCAGCTCCTTGTCCATCTTTTGCACAGGAAATCACTTTTCTCCCTAGTCTACTCGGTCCTGTTTGTATCAAAAAACACCTACAACTATCAGTGTGAAGTGCTTCAAAGCACTAGCATGATATCATTCTATGACTTGTTTCATTTGCCTTCCCATGACAGTCCACATGACAGTCCCCACCAGGGCAAATTAGTTTAGACATGATCTGGTCTTGCGAATATGGCCAGTATAGTCATTTACGTGTGTAATAATTTTAAAAACTATAAAGAACAACTCTATTATACGCAACATGATAAGAAAGATGATTACCTCTGAAGCTGAGATCGGTATGATTTCATCGAATGTGATTGAAATCTTTCCCTTAATTTAGCAATCATTGATTTGACCTGAAAATGCCTTTGCCAGAAGAAAGAAAACAAAACCCAAAAAGCATATGAAGAGACCGAAACAATACCTTTGGTTGAATGACTAAAACAGAAGCCTCAATAGCAGCTGTAACAGCACCAACCATGTATCATCAACCCTGAATCCTTTAGACTCTGCTTCCAGCCTCAACCTGCACTCAAACACCCAAAAGGAGAAAAATTAACATGGTTGTTCAAGACAATGATCAATGATCAATGAATGTGTACTATTTAGATCATTCTGGACAATCATGTTCAGTATCAGCTATGCCGGAGCGAAACATGCCATAATCAGTTGCATACCTGAAAAACTCAGAAATTCATTCATTTAAAAAATCGTACCAAATCGAGGGTTGTACGTCGAGGAATTTAAAAAATCGTGGTGAAAAAGTAGAAACCCTATGGAAAGAGGTTGAGAAAATTGAGGATGAGTGAGCTATGAAAGAATCCAAGCATAAATAATCCAAAACATCTCTAAACAAAATCTTAAAAAAAACATACATATATTTAAAGTATCAAACCTACTGTTGCTCCAGAAGAAACTTCAGAAGGGATGTGATTTCGTAGGCAATCACATAGAAATGGTTTACAACCTCGTCTTTAATATCACTCATTTCAGAATCAGAACACAGATTTTAGAAAGATAACAGGAACATCATGGCTACCAGATTTCTTGCACAACTTTGCTAAACCTTCTTCTATATACCTGCAACAAATCTGGATCTACAGAAAAAATTGAACAACAAACTTTTCACACTCAAATCAAGTTAATGGGATAAACATATCTATACTTTCAAAACAAGTAGAAAATTTCTAACCAAACAAATCTGGATTTAGAAAACCTTCAAGATTTTAGAAACGTGATATCCAAAACCGCAGACGGAAGAAGACGACGAGGAAGAAGGAACGGGAAGAAGTAAGATGAAGAGGAAGAAGGAAGAAGAAGAGAGAGAAAGAGAGAAATAAGAGAGAGGCAAAGTCAAAAGAATAAGAGAGAAAGAGGGAAAGGATAGCGAGAGAGAGAGAGAGAGAGAGAGAGAGAGAGAGAGAGAGAGAGAGAGAAGAGAGATAGAGGAAAAGGAAGTTGAAAGAGAAAGAAGGAGTAAAATCTTGTTCACATGTGGTCCAAATGACATCATCATATCATCCAATCCTAGCAAGTTTAGGCATAAAACAGAAACTATGTAGTTGGATTACAAAATATGACATCATTAGTTGCATAAAGTAAATTTTGGACCAAAATTACCCTCAAATTGAGGATGTGGCAAAAAATGGAAAGGGGCAAAGATGAGTTTTCCAGAGCATCTAATTTTCTTATATTATAGATTAAAATGCTTCAAAAAAGAGAAAAATTATGAAAAATAGGAAATTATGAAAATAAAATATTAAAAATATAAAATTAGAAAGAGAAAAATAAAAGAGAATTTTAGAAATTATTTTGGGATTTTTTGGAGTTAAAATGAAATTTCTATGAATTTTTGAATGAAAATGCATTTTAAAAATAAAAACAGAAAAAAATAAATGAGAAAAAAGGAGGAGTGTAGGATCTGACTTCATTAATTGACGTGGCAGATCCCACGCTCCTAAGATGATGATGCACGGTGGAAATTAGCTCAGAAATAACACAGGATCTAATTCAAAACCAACCAATGAAAACATTTCATTTAGCCAACGTGTCTCACCTCTGCAAGTCATCGTCGCCCTATCCGGTCATCTTCTCCGATGAGATACTCATTGGAGATTGCTAAGTGATAACATGAGAGTTTGAGACCATCATCATTGCAACCGTCTCATCAAGGGGAACTCAACCTACTCTCCATTTTCATTTATTGAAAGGGAGTAGAGAGAATTTCAGAGAAAACACAGCAGAATGAAAATTACGAAAACAAAAATTAAACGATGAACACAAGCTATCAATACCAGCTAGGTTAGGGAAAACACTCAGCAAGCAAATGACTACATTGTGGTAACTTGCTTGGTTGAAAATGGAGCTTTAAACAACCTGGTCCAAAAACGATTGGAGGAGCTCTGAAACTAGATTTGGTTGGAGCAATTCAGGGACTCTTAGAGCTTGATTCTTGTTGCAGAAGCTTCAGAAGAACACGATGGAGCTAACTGAATCAAGAAATTGAGTTGAAAGTGGCTGGAAATCAAAACACGATAGCTCACTTTTTTGCTGAAAGTTTGAAGGTGGAACATGGGTTTTCTGGCTCTCAAAAGCTTATAAATGAAGGTAAATGAGGTCTCTATTTATAGGAGATGATGATGGAAGGCTGGGGGGTTGGAATGATCCATAATTTGTTGAATTCGTGTGCACCCTTAATCATGAAGAAAGTGTGACTTGAATTAGCTCAAAACTCAGTCAAACCATGTGTTTCATGAGTCAATTAACATCTGGAAACTTGATTAAACATGTTTAGGTCCAAAACACGTGGTAATTTGGCTTGTAATTGAGTTTTGATTGAGTTAAAACTGTGATCATGGTGTAAATCTTCAGTTCCAAGTAACCATGTTTGCATCAATGAGGCATCTTTTATAAGAGGCTTTTTGACTTAACTTTTTTTTCAATTGATTAACATCATGGCAAAGATCACAATGTGCCAATAAAGGTTTCATTTGGATGTTTGAGAAAAAAATTTATGGCATGTTAAAGTTGGCACAAAAATCTGGCAAACCAAACTTGAAATATTCAAGTCTAAATGGCTGAAAATGACCTATAATGTATCAACGAATTCCATGGCCTTCAAAGCACAATTTGACTCTGGCCTTTGAAGCAATCTTGTAGAGAGTATCAAAAATCATATTGTGGAAAAATAATGAGCTCATATGTTGAAAATTGAAGAAGTTATGGTTATTGAAAGTTGAGAAAAAGTCCACAAATGACCTATAATGTCTTCAAACTTTTGATGATCCTCCAAGCATAATTGGCTCTTGTCATGTAAACAGAAGTTGAAGAGGATGTTAAAAGGAGTCATATGCAAAAATAAGCATTCAAAAATATTGAGAATTTAAGGAGTTGTGATCAAATGTTGACTTTTTAGATCAAACTTCCTTGAGCCAACTTGTAATCTTGAATTTTCCTTGCATTTCAAAACACATGGATGATCATATGAACTCAAAATAATGTGTCTTTGAAGGTCCTTTGATAAAATTAACCAAATCTTGAGGTAAATTTTTGATGAAGGCATGGAAATAAACACATGAACGTTTGACTTTTCTTGAGAGACAAGCTACTAAATCTTGAGACATCTTTGATAAAAAATGAGATTGAAGGATTTTGAAGCCTTGTACTTTGACATTAGAAACCATGGTTTAATGAGATAGCCCTTGAGAATCAATAATTGACCAAATTTTAACCTTGAGGGAGCAAAACCCTAGCTGATGAATCATGTTTGGTGTTTTTAATGTAGCACCCTACCTTGCAAAGAAATAAACGGATAAAAGACATATTTTTGGTATTTTGAGTAGTAGTTAGTGAAACATAAAGTACATAAACATAAAGGAAAAAGATACACAAAGAGGTGTTTGATGATCTCTGCAAAAGCAAACACAAATATGAGAGGGTAAGAGAGCAACCAAGCTTGTGATCTTGTTTGTATGAAAAAATTCAAAAAGAGAAAGGGATCTTAGGGGTAAAATTTAGGGTATAACAACTGCCCCTATTTAAGTTTCTTCAATTCGGAGATACGAAGATTGAAATCTTAGTCTTGACTGGATTAGAGATACTTAAATACAACAACGAGCCCAAATTTTGGCCCTAAGATACCGCAAATACACATGATATGATATGAAAATGAATGCAAAGGATTCTGTGGGGAACATGATGCCAAAGTAGACAAACAAACAGTTGGAGAGCAAAAGAAAAGAAAAGAGACTCCACAGGGGAAAAGAAAAGAGCAAGATTCCACTGAGGGAAACTTACTAACGTAAGTAACAAAAGATACCAACGGGGGAAGACCTGATATTTCTAAACAAAGCAAGACTTCATCGGGGCAAAGAAATCCACTAAGGGAAAGGAATCCAACTCAACTGGGGAAGAGATTACCTACTATCAGACATATGGTAGCTTAAACACAGGTAACTATCCCAGGAAGAAAAAGAGATTATCGGCTACCGATTACTGGGTAGGGTAAGCAAATAGGTATATTACCTACTACCAAACGAGTGGTAGCTTAAAAGAAGGTAATAAACTCAGGAGGAAACAATATCAACTACATGTTACTGGGTAGGAAGAGAAATATTACCTACTACCGATTACTGGGTAGCTTAAAAGAAGGTAATATACTTAGGAAAAAAGATCACCAACTGCCTGTTACTGGGTAGGAGAAGTAAAGGTAATAAACCTGAAGGAAAAGATTACCAACTACCTATTATTGGGTAGCTTAACAAAGGTAATCAACCCAAAAGCGAGAGAGACATTACCTACTACCAAATAAGTGATAGCTTTAACAAGGAAATAGATTCAGGAAAAAGATATCAACTACCTGTTATTAGGTAGGAAAAGAAGTATTACCAACTATCGGTTACTGGGCAATTTAAAAAAGGTAATAAACTTCAGGAAAAGAAATATCAACTACCTGTTACTGGGTAGGAAATGAAATATTACCAACTACCGGTTACCGGGTAGCTTAAACAATGGTAATAAACTATAGGAAAAGAAATATCAACTACCTGTTACTGGGTAGGAAAAGAAATATTACCAACTACAGGTTACTGGGTAGCTTAATAGAGGTAATAAAACTTGAAAAAAAGGATTACCAACTGTCATACCCTAAATTTTAACCATAAGACTTCACATCATTATGCAAGTCATCACCACAATATGGATGTACTTTCATACCTCATCAGTCCTCTCAAAGATTGTTGAGTGTTCACTCTAGCCAAGAATTAGGGTTTCAAGCCCTCTCAGAGCATTCAGACAAATGATCAATCAAGAATTGACATGATCTTCAAATTGTCAAACCTCTCAAACATCCATGAAGGATCAAGAGGAACCCCACATCAAGAATCTAACAAAAGATTGCATCATTCCAAGTTGATCAAGCCTCAAGATCATCAGTGTAACCAAATTAGGGTTTTGGTCGACCAAGGCCTCAAAAGAGAAATTTTCATCTGGGCATGAGACAATACTTCAATATATGATTCAAGAAACTCAAAAGAACCTCATGAGTCCATTCACAAGTTCAAAATAGCCTTAGGGGATGCATCTATCAAAAATCAGAAATTAGGTTTTTGACCTAATTCAGTCCCTAAGTTTACTTTTGAAGCAAGACATGATCTAAAATTTCAAGATATGCTTTAAGGACCTCAAATACATCATATTAATCCATTCACAAGATTGGATTGATTCAAAGAACTTGATTAATGAGCAATACAAGTATTCAAATTCACCTGAACCTCAAACTAGGGTTTTTGAGAAAAAGTCAACCATATCTTTGACTTTTGAACAAAGCGTGATCTCAAACCTTGGGACATGATTAAAGACACTCAAAAACACCTTTGGAATCCATCCATTAGGTTCAATTTAGACCAAGTACTTGATTTCATAAAGAATCACAAAGTTCAAGTTTCATCTAATATAAAAAGTCAATTGTGATCAAAACCAAGTTTGACTTTTGGGATTTTTTGGCGAACATGGCCTTTTTAAGTCAAGAACAATGTTAAATTGTGATTTGGATCATGATCAATCAAGAAAAATCAAGAAAAGTGAGGTTACTTGCAAAAAGGGCAACCTTGAGAAACTTAAAATTTCACCAAGTTATGGAAGGAACGTGGTTTTTACCCAACTTTGCAAGGCCATAACTTATGATCCAAGTAACCATTTTTTTCATCCAAAGCTCAAATGGTAGATCTTCTTACATGCAACAAGATTGTAAAGCAGAAGTGCCCCAAAAAACTGTATAGATTTTGAGATATGAAGCATTAAAGTTAGGGCTTCATGAGATTTTGAACTTTGACACTTAGAATTTTTTAGGCAGAATCTGCCTCGTGTTTTGTCCAAATTTGAAGGCACTTTCCATTATGATCCAAGAGGAATCAAGACCAAATTTAAACATCAAAGTTGAAGTATGATATACAAGCTTTCCAAATAGTACAAGAAAATCCATTTATTCAACTTGAGCAAGAAGTTATGGACCTCACAACATGACATAAAACACTGATTTTTTAAGACAGCATTGGCACATAACCTGCATCCCACGATTTCTTGAGCCAAATTTGGACACTTGCATCATTGGATTTCTGTCTAATATCAACATAAATGATGAGGAATCTGAACCATAAGGCCAAAAAGTCAAGAACTTAGCTTAGCATGTGCAAATCCATCATCACATGAGCCTTGAATTTCAATTTTGGCATCAAGCAATAATGTGATGCATAGAGGTGGCATGAATCAAGAACAAACCAGTCAAGACATATCCAAGAATTAAAAGACTTCAAACCTGCAAAATTGATGGGAGTCAATGCATAGCTATGCTAGGAGGAGACTTTGACTACATGACAAAATCCATTGGATAATAGCATGTTCCCTCATCCATTCACTATAAATAGGAGACATTTATGATCATTTAAGACACACCAAAACAATACCAAAGCCTTGTTTTCTCATTCTCCCTCTTTAGCTTCAAGTTTCAAAATTCCAAAGAGCAAACTTGGAATTTTCAAAACCAGAAGCTAAACCACTCAAATAACCATCGAAACACATCACAAATCATCCATTGGAGGTGTCCAAACCCTCACCTTCATCTCAAATCACCAAAATCAGAAAGTCAACCATCAAAACCTCATATTTTGACTTTTCTGCTTTTTTCAAGCCATGTCTTGATTCAGTTCCTTTCAAAGCCAAACAACACTTCAAACACTCTCCAAATATCATGCCTTAGCTGTTCCAACAAGTGTTCCTCAACTGTAACACCAATTGAGGGAGTTGGCATTTTGACCACTTTGGTTCATTTTGCAAGAAGAGGCCAAACTCTGATCCTGAGGTTTCTCCTTGATTCCAAGCATCCAATTATCTTCTATAAGGTGTATTGAAGGTGTTCAAAGCATCAAGATATATCTGTAACAACTATCTTGAAAGATCCCAATTTGCTTCAAGAGGTAAGTTTCCTCAAAACTTGAACTTGTTTAAATATACTTTGCTTTGATGTACATTGATCATGACCATGTCATACATATCATATTTGTTGTGTTTGAGCCATAATTGAGCATTATTGTTGGCTGTATAAGTATGTAGCATAGAACTTGCAAAGTATGGCCTATTTTGAAACCACTATCGGGTTTTAAAATGTAGGAACTTTTAGAAAATTCTAAGACCACCATTGGATTCCTCATGAAACTCTAGGTAGGATCCATCTTTATTTCATCCATTTTCATGGAGAAATGAAGAAGTTATGACCTTCTTGCAAAACCACCAAAATCTGGTTCTTGCCCAGCCAGCCATGGCCATGGCGCCTTTGGCCAGGCATAGAACCCATTCACCCTTATGTATTTATGGGGGTGGTTTGATACACAGATGTATCACCACCCCAGTGGTTGCAGCGTGTGTTTTCAAGTGTGTTTGTGTGCTAGGGTGTGGGTTTAACTCCCACCCATGCCATTTTTTTTTGCAATTTCTCCCATTTTTCATATTTTTGATATTTTTTATTTTATTTTCAATAATTATTTTATAAATCAATTTTAATTATTTTAAAATGAATTTTTGCACAAATATGACTCACATATTTAAATATTTCATTCACCCAAAAAATCACAAAATTATTTTTAAAATGAATTCTTTTTCTTGATTTTTAAAACCAAATTGATTTTAAATATTCGTGTGGATAAAATAATTTTTTTATAAACCTTAATCATTGTTTATAACATGATAAATGATTTTATGTGATAAATAATACATTTTTTTATTGATTTTTATCTTAAAAAATGAAATTAGGGTTTTACTTTGATTCAAACTTTCAAACTTCATTTCAACACTTATGGGCCTCTATTAGAGTGTAAGACCTAACCCTCTTTGTAAATAAACCAATCTCTGGGCCTCTGCTATAGTATAAGTCCCATCACGCTTTTCAAAATCACGGTAAGATCACTGTTTTCACAACAATCTTTGGGTCTCTGTTAAGAGTGTAAGTCCTATCCCTTTGTACATAAACTTTGTTTTAAATAATCATCTTGGGCCTCTAATAGAGTGTAAGACCCAACACCCTTTTGTAAATAAAAAAATCTTTTAGCCTTATTCATCTTGGGCTTTGTATAGGATACAACAAATCATCCGGGCTTCTATCTAGAGAATAAGACCCGTCACCTTTCTCAATTCAATTCATACTTGTTTATATACTTGTTCATATGTCTGTATATACACTTGTGCATATCTTGTTAAGTTCCTTTTAGCATTTATATCATCCTTATTTTAGACTAGTTCAAACAATAGGATCCTTTCAATCAGTATAACTTAGTTCAAACAACTAGTTCCCCATGTACAAATAAATACAACCAGTCTCCTCTTGGGCTTTGTTCAATTTACTCAACCATAAAACACTTCAATAAAGAGAGGATTATTTCTCGGTGAAACCTCTTCTTTAACCTCTTTAACCCTAGAACAGTTCAACAAAGAAAGGATTATTTCCCGGTGAAACCTTTCTTGAACTATTCCTAGACTTGGAAAGTCTCAATCCCTAGCCTCCTCTTGGCCTTTATAAAAGGACCTTCAGGCTTCCTAAAAGCATAGGATAGATCTTGGTCATCTATCAATACACTAGTTCCCAGGAGAGTCAGAGCCTCTAAGGCGTTCAAGCTTATCCTTTTAAGTCTCTTCTAATCCTCCACAAGGTTTGGTTTTCACTTCAAAATCCCCAGCCAGGACCATGTTACAATCCACAAATCCCCAAAAGAATCAAAGCCTTATGGCATCTAATAATTCAACTTTTCTCTAAACCCCAGCAAGAGTTAGTTTCCCTTTTGATTCCTCAAAATGGTTTAGACCTTCTCCAGGATTTGAATAAATCCTCAGCAAGATTCAGCATCCTCTTAGGCATCATATAATGATTTTCCCAGTCAGCCTCATTCTTGCGCTTTGTACAAGACATATATATTACTCCCTCAGTTGAGTTAGTTTTCAATTCTTTTTTTTAGCTTCAACCTTGGGCTTTGATCAAGGCACAAAAATCCATTATCCCCACAGATGAGACCATGAGTCCTCTCTATAGGACGATATTTCCTCTATACATCACATTTCAAAACAAACAATTAAAAATCCTTTTCCATATAATTGATGTAAGTGGCACACTTGTTGATTCAAAATCCAAGCTGGAGTCCCTCCTTTATCATAGCTAAAGTTCTCTTTCATCTAAGTAATGTAAGTGGCAAACCTCTGGATTCTACACATCCAAGTCAATGTCCCTCTCTTAGCATGAAAAGGTTCATAAAGGAAAAGTGGCATTGCTCTACACTGAGTTAAAGTTTCTTCCTTCATGACATCTCAAATCTCCTATAAAGGAAGATATGGAATTGCTGTATTCCACACATCCCAGTTAAAGCAACTTCCCTTATAAATCAATCCTTCAATGTTTGTGATGAATATGTGAGCTATCTCCCTTTAGAGATGACAAATTCTCTCTCAGTCACTCTTTCAACTTCAATCTTGGGCTTTGAACAAGACACAAACACTCTTTTAGCTTCAATCTTGGGCTTTGAACAAGACACAAACACTCTTTTAGCTTAAATATTGGGCTTTGAAAAAGACACCAAATATTTTTCCTCCCATAGAATAAGAGGAACTACGAACGCTCTGATTTCCCCAAGTCTTTTTACGGGAATACGTAGGCATAAGATTGCGAAATCTTAGCGAGTGCACTAATAAAAAACCTTAGGTCCAGTACCTTCTCAGAAACAATAAGAAAACCCAAAAACAACAAAAACATTTCCTCAACCTTCACAAAGGAGAAACTTTCCCTTTTCAACAGCAAATGGATTTAAGCAACTAATAAATACAACAGTAGAAGCATATGCAAATAAAGGTTCCTATAGATTACTATAGATACTCTGGGTGTTAACAACTTCCCTTTGTATAACCAACACCCGATCCCCGATCTCTTCGCATTTGTTAAGGAAAACATTTGCACCTTCCTTTTAAGCTTCATAGGATAAATATAGATATCAGAAAGTAGCACTAAATACAGTAGTGGTCGTGTCACAAAATCCGAGCTACAGAAAAATGGCGACTCTGCTGGGGAGATTCATCTTTTTCTAGGAGGGTTAAGCCTTGCATTGCATATTTTTGCTGTTTTACTTGCTTTCTCATTTGATATCATTTACTGTTTTCCATCATACTATCTGCTTATCTGCCATACTTGTTTAATTTACTGTTATCTGGGAATGTGATTAATACACATGTGGTGAGTCAAAAAGTCCTCAGTGGGCTTTAGAGCATATTTTAAGATAGGAGGTGGCAGACTCAAGAAGGCTTATAGGGAGTGAATCCCGACCAAGCTAACTTGAAGTCCACCAAATCAATCGAGGTACCCTTTTGGAATTACTGATGATAAGCGAGCAAGTCGTGAAAACATTACTTTTTCCAGTGGGCACCCGTGAAACTGAGGATTAGTAATTTAACCTTGGCCATTTCTAGGATGAAGTGCGGTGACTATCGGGAATAGTCGATACACGATACTACACTCGAATGAGATCCATCTTAGGGATATTACAACTCTCATGAGTCAGTCGGTTTGCTGGTAATATTCTGAAGAGGGGTCTGTGATTTTGGGAACATTGTTAGAACCCATTCTACAGGTGCAAAAAGAACCCCCTAGTGCATACCTTTGGGAGGGGTAGACCCATGGCTTCATGCTCGTGATGCTAAACCCTTAAACCCATGTTTTCATATATTTGTGTTTGTTGCATTCATGCATTCATCAAAAACTTTCAAAAAAAATATTTCCTAAAAAATTTTCAAAAGAACTAAAAAAGGAATGTGTTGCAAATATCAGAAACCGCGTTATGGATTTTGGTAGAAGAAAAAATTAGAAGTACTGCTTCAGAAATCCAAAACTTGAAGATCTGAGAAGATTGGGAAGGTTGATTACTAATCCAGAAACATTCAGAGCTAAGTATGCGGGACTCTTATCCCTTTTAAAGGTCAACATGGTGGAAGGAGTCCTTTCTACATTGGTTCAGTTCTATGATCCGGAGTACCACTGCTTTACGTTTCCCGATTATCAGCTCACACCAACATTGGAAGAGTACTCTCATCTGATTGATTTACTCATCACTGATCAGGATCCATTCTATGGAGTGGAAGAAATTCCTAAAGATCAAATCATTGCAAGAGTCACCTCTTTGGAAATACCAGATATCAAAACCCACATGACCACCAAGGGAGGAATTTAAGGTCTACCAGCTAGGTTCCTATTGGAAAAAGCCCTATACTTTGCCAGCATAGGAAACATAATTGCTTTTGAGGATAACTTCGTTCTACTCATCTATGGATTATTCCTTTTCCTTAACATTGACAATTTCGTTGACATAAACGTTATCAAAATACTCTTAATTGGGAACCCAATCCCAACTTTGCTGGCTGATGCTCACCACTCAGTGCATTTAAGGAACTTGTATAGTGGAAGGATGATTACATGTTATGTACCATTACTCTACAAATGGTTTATTTCCCACTTACCCAAATCTGCTGCTTTTTGGGATCTCAAAAGTGGTATGCGATGGTCACAAAAGATTATGTCTCTCACCCATTCAGACATAGATTGGTACAATCGGTTCTATGACGGGATAAAGATCATTGATAAATGTGGAAGTTTCCCCAATGTACCCCTCATTGGTACTAAAGGAGGGATCAATTATCACCCAGTTTTAGATTGTCGTTAGCTTGGATACCCGATGAAGGACATACCTTACAACATTCATCTGGAAGGTCTTTTCTTCAAAGAAGGAGAAAAAGACAGAGCACTCAAGGAGGAAATTGTTCATGCCTGGCATCATGTTCATAAGAAAGGAAGATAATCTCAGGGAAAACCAAACAGCATCTCCGCAGAGCCTTATTGTTGTACCCCAAATTTTACCCCTTAGATGTCATATCGTCTCGCACTTACATTTAGACTTCAATCATGTGTGCATCACTAACTAACCATTTCATTTTGCAAGTTGTTTATTTTTATTTTGGAAGATAGAGTTCACATAAAGAGGACAAGGTATCCCTAAGATATCTCTTGGCTCTAAATGCAACCATTTGAATCTACATGCATCCAAGAGTCTTTTTCAACAAGAAATCCAATGTTTTACCAAGACAAGTCAACCATTTCCTTTCATGTCAAGCAAAGTGTGATCCCAAGTCTTAAGGCATTATTCCATGTGTTAATGAACATCCTTGGAATCCACCTATGGGTCTTAAAGATTTTCTCTCAAGTGCAAGAATTTTTCATTTGGATAAATATTCACCAAAGTGCAACATCTCAAATTGGTGCCATGGGAGGATTAGATTTTGTAACTTGGAATTTCCTAAGTTTATTCCCGTGACATTTTCTTTTTTCATGGACATGTGATTTATCTCAAAATTCCATTTGGCCCAAAATGTTGTCATTTAAATCAAAGGCCATAAAGTTATGAGAATTTAAAATGGTGTTCCCGTATGGTTAAGCAACAAGGCATTGTGCACTTAATCCATTCCATGTGCCTCTTGTATTATTTGAAAAAAATCTAAAGATACCTTGCTTGTAAGGCAATTGTGTGAAGTCACTAAATAATGCCTCTTTGAGTTCACTCTCTCCTGACATAGCCAAAAGATTTCTTGGATACCATATTGGATTAATGAAATAAAAGAGGCTCAGCATAAGAGATCCGTATTCATGCTCAGGGAATCCATAATCCTCAATTCCAACTATTACCTCTTTTCACTTTCTCTCTCATGACACCATAAAAAGAGTTTTTGGAGTGGACATTGAAGGATGAAAGTAACAAACCTGCACCATATCCTCCGCTGCATGGTTCAGCATAGTGATCCCCAAGGTTGACTGAGATCAAAGGCTGAAGGGAGTGCCATGCAAACCCTAATTTTTTCCCCTACGGATAAAGCTTTTGTCCACTATGCCTCCAATACCCGGACCATTTTATTTTGCCTATAAAAAGAGACCATTTCTCCTTTGTTCAAACACTCAACAAAAACACCGAGAAAGATACAAAGAAAACTCTCTCAAAATCTCTCCACCTCTCCATTTCTTAGTTCTGCATGTAATCTTCAAAACTTACAAGGAACTCACCATTTTCATTCCTTCTGTAAACACTTCAAACCATCAAACACCCAATATCCTAACCACCAGCGACCTATAACTCTTTCTGGGAAAGAGAAGAGGTAGCTCTGTAGCAGTTGATCTTTGAAGGAGGAGCAGCTCATCCACCATTTCTAGAAACTCGTACCCGTGAAGAAGCAGTGGACTTTCTCCACTAGGTATCACACTCTTTTCCACTCTGTTTACAATACCATGATCATATTCACCTCATACTGTTACCATGTTTTCTATCTTGTTAATGCCTGATGCTGTGATGAACATTGTTAATGTCGATTCTGTGATAGATATCTTAAACCATTAATATGTGGTTTTGGTTTTTAAAAAAATAGTGAACTGGATTCATGTTTGTGTAGAAGAAAGCTGAACAATAAATAATTTGTAGTGGCACTCGCCATGTTAGAAGTAGTGGCGTCCGCCACGCCATTAGCAAAAAAAATAAAATAAAATAATACACACACACTAAAAAAATAATGCACACACATGGCGCCGGCCATGAGGAGTGTGGCGCAAGCCACATTAGTGTGGGCCTTCATGGTGCCAGCCACAAGAGAAGTGGCGAGTGCCACACTATTGGAACCTCTTCTTTTTTTTTTATGTATTCATCTCTCATTACTACCTTTGACCTCATAGTCATAGGCACCCATCCCCCTTTGACCTCATAGTCATAGGAATCTCTCATGGCCTTATAGTCATAGAGTTACATCTTCAACCTTTGACCTCATAGTCGTAGGTAGCCCTTGACCTCATAGTCACTGGCAACATCTTTAATCTTTGACCTCATAGTCATAGGAATCTCTCATGGCCTCATAGTCATGGAGTTGCATCTTTAACCTTTGACCTCATAGTCATAGGTAGCCCTTGACCTCATAGTCATTGGCAACATCTTTAACCTTTGACCTCATAGTCATAGGTAAGCCTTGACCTCATAGTCATAGCCTTTATCCCTTGACCTCATAGTCATAAGATTTCATCTTGGCCTCATAGCCATCTCATCTTGGCCTCATAGACATCTTTAACCTTTGACCTCATAGTCATAGGCATCCATTCCCCTTTGACCTCATAGTCATAGGAATCTCATGGCCTCATAGTCATAGAGTTACATCTTTAACTTTGACCTCATAGTCATAGCTAACATTTGACCTCATAGTCATAGGATTTCATATTGGCCTCATAGCCATCTTTCCCCTTTTGACCTCATAGTCAAAGTCTCTCTATTGACCTCATGGTCATAGATAGCTCATTATCACCTTGGCCTTATAGCCATTCAACCTCATAACTTAGAATTAGGTTAGAGTTTTAAACTACATGTGAGACTCATCACTTTGAGTATTCACTTTACCCCCACAACTTAGACTTAGAGAGTTTCCTTAAACTCTAAATGAGCTCATACTCATTTCCCCTTGGAACTTTGGCCATAGTCAATGGTTCCTCAAATCCACCCTTAGTTAGGTGAACTATGGTTGCTCTGATTCTTTAGTCAGATACGTAGGCACAAGATGCGACGTCTTGGCGAGCAAACTTAGTGTATATACCTATAGGTCTTTACCTTACCCTTAGCAGATATCTTTTTGCAAGCAAATATAACATAACACAAACTAAACAAGAGGTTCCTGTAGAGTACTACAGATACTTAGGGTACTAATACCTTCCCTTAGTATAACCAACCTCGAACCTTAGATCTCCCCCCTTTAGGTTTTATCGATCTTGAACCTTTCCTTTGGATAAATCAAAGTCGGTGGTGAACTTCAAAGTTTTGCGATGCAAGTTAATAAATAGCTTGTTATCCGATTCTCACCGCACAGAAATGGCGACTTCACTGGGGAAATTTTTTAGGGTTAAGCCTACCTTGTTTTTGCTTATGTTATTTATGCTTGTTTGCTATATTTGTACATATATGTATATTTGCTTGGTTTCTTCTGTGGGCATGGTGCTTTTAAGTGGTGAGATAAGTCCTAACCCGGACTTGAGTGCACTTATGATAGGACGATGGTATATTAAAGGAGGCTTCGAGGGAGTCAATTCCCAAAGAAGTTGATTTGAGACACCATCACTTAGTTGAGGCCCTCTTGAGAGTCTTGTCATGTTGAACGAGTCTATTCGTGAAAACGTGCTACTCTCGACATAGGTGCCGTCAAAACTGAGAACCGTAGTTATCTCCAAACCCCACTTGGCCTTTTAGGATGTAGTGTGGTGACCATGAGGGAGTCTATTTCTAAAATGGTTGTCACGCGATACTACACTCAGACGAGATTCTCTTGAGAATTTTATTGACTACCGAGTCATTCGGGAAATCGATAAAATCTGAAAGATGGGTTGTCGACTCTGGGAACTTTTAGAACCCTGTTCTACAGTTGATAAACCAATAGTGCATACCAAATGGGAAGGGTAAACCACGGCTCCATGCTTATAACCTAAGCCTAAGACCCTTTGTTTGTGTACATTTATGAATATGTGTGCTCTTTGCATTCATACATCATAAACATCATTTCATATCAGTTTCATGGAACTCAGACCTTATTTTGTGAACATCATAGGGATATCATGGATAGCTCAAGAAGGAATACTGTGAAATATACTTCAAGAGCTCTAAACGGAGTAACCTAAGGAGGTTGGGTGATTTGCTTACAGACCCTGAGGGATTCAAGGGATTCAAAGACAGATATGGGAAGTTGTGGACCTTGTTAAAGAAAGATGTTGATGAAGGACTCCTCTTTACATTACTTCAGTTCTACGACCCAAAGTATCATTGCTTCACTTTCCCTGATTATCAACTCTTGCCTACCCTCGAAGAGTATTCTCAGATAATCGGGTTGCCTATTAAGGACGAGTCCCCGTTTCCTATCTTCGAGAGAAGCCCCAAAGAGGAAGAGATAGATAAGAACACTCACTTGGAGTTAGTTGACATCAAAAGCAACTTGATTTCCAAGGGAGGAATCTTTGGGTTGACTACCAAGTTCTTATTTGGAAAAGCTCAGTACTATGTTAAACACTCAAACAGGGATGCCTTCGAAGCCGTCTTTGCATTGCTAATCTATGGACTTTTCTTATTCCCAAACATTGACAACTTTGTGGACATGAATGCAATTAAGATCTTCTTGAAGAAAAATCCTGTACCAACTTTACTTGCTGAGGCTTATCACTCGGTCCATTCAAGGAATTCCCATGGTGGAGGACAAAACACTTGTTGTGCTCCTGTGTTGTATAAATGGTTCGTGTCACATCTACCGAAGGCGGGTGCATTTTGGGATCCTAAGAAGGGATGATGGTCTAAAAAGATTATGGCTCTTTCTCATTCAGACATCGACTGGTATAACCGTGTATATGATGGAATTTTGATTACAGACAACTGTGGAAACTTTGGCAACGTACCTCTTCTGGGTATCAAAGGAGGAATTAGCTATAACCCTGTGTTGGCTCGACGCCAATTGGGGTACCCTCTGAAGGAGAAACCTCTGGGTATTTATCTGGAAAGCATATTTTTTGAAGGATATGACAAAAATGAAGAACAGAAGAAGTTGATCTTGAGTGCTTGGGGTAGCAGGTGCAAGGGAGGAAGGAGTTCTTTGGGAAAACCTAACTGTGTTTCTTTGGAGCCCTATCTCCAATGGGTTCAAAGAAGAGCCATTGAGCTGAAGATGCCGTACGCTAGGCAAGAACCAATCGCTTTGAGGGAAGAGCCTATTCTGTATTTCATGTCAAAGGAGGAAGAGCTGAAGATTTCCTTGAGCCAAGCCCAGCAGTCAGGAGAAGCCTGGAAACTCAAATACCAGGTGGTTGTTGAGGAGAACTTAGAGCTCCAAAAACAACTACAGGCCAAGGATGAAGAATTACTTTCATTTAAGAAGAGAAAAGCCCATGAAGGTCCGAGTTCCTCTAGCACTCAGCCTACTGCATGGAAGTCCATCGTCGACAACCTCGTCATGGAAAGAGACTAGATGGAGAAGGAAATCAGAAGACTCAACATGATAATCTTAGGAGAACTTCCTTAGGATGTTTAGCTTTTATTTATGACTCTTGGAAATTGTATTAAATTTTGTAATTAATCTTTCATTAATGAGAATGAGGTCTTTTGATATCCTTTGATGTTCCGCAAGTGTCTGAATTCCATGAAACGTTGCATTGCATCTTGCATTCTTTGCTAAGCTATCAAGATACTAATTTTGTTTTGCAAATCTTATAGAAATGGACGTTGCAGGAAAGAGAGTCTGGTCTTACTTCTTTGAACTCCCAGAATTGGAGCAGTTGTTGTGGTTGGGAGACATGGTTGAAAACCAGTCAGCCTTCGCTGATAGATACGGGTGTATCATTCCACTGATGAGAGTCCCGGTGACTGAAGGGCCCCTCGAGGTTCTGGTACAACTATATCATCCGGCATATCGCTGCTTCATGTTCCCTGAATTCCAGTTGGTGCCAACTTTAGAAGAGTTCTCTGCCATGATATGGATTCTTGTCAGGGGAGGTCCCATCTTTTCTGGGATCGAGGAAATGCCCTCCGCCAAAGACATTGCCAAAACAACAAGGATCAGATTTTCTAACATCCAGGCTAATCTGACTAACAAAGGAGGAAGGCGTGGACTGCCCGCCCAATTCTTGTTGGAAAAGGCTCTTTACTTCAGGAACAGAGGAATTACTGCACTGTTCGAGTCAACTTTTGCTCTACTACTCTATGGTTTATTCTTGTTCCCAAATGTAAAGAACTTTGTGGATGTTCAAGCTATCCAGA
Organism: Lathyrus tuberosus; assembly: GCA_022829125.1. Taxonomy (NCBI): domain Eukaryota; kingdom Viridiplantae; phylum Streptophyta; class Magnoliopsida; order Fabales; family Fabaceae; genus Lathyrus; species Lathyrus tuberosus. Next base: position 1,902,570 of record JALAZF010000104.1, on the reverse strand, counting down.
TATTTGCGATCAACAACCCAGTTCCAACACTACTAGCAGATGTCTACCACGCCCTTCAGACAGGTATACAAGAGGTTGTGGGCAAATCATCTGCTGTGTGGCTCTTTTCTACAAATGGTTCAAAACTTACTTGCCAAAGACACCAGCCTTTTGGGAGGTTGAGGACTGCAAGCTCTGGTCCAAAAAGTTGATGGAACTGAAGCATACCGACATTGAATGGTATAATCCAACTGACGAAGGAATTATTATAATCCATAGCTGTGGGGACTGCCCCAATGTACCCCTTATAGGGAGGAATGGTTGTATCAATTACAACCCTGTCCTTGGTCGCCTCCAGCTGGGCCATCTGAAGAAAGGAATTCCAAATAATAAGGATATGCAGATGATGTATTATGAGAAAGAGGAAGGGTTTGAGATGAAGATGCCATTTAAGCGCGCCTGGCGCCAAATTAACAGACAACTATGGAGCGCTGAATGCACTGTCACTGAAGCCCACTTACAATGGTCTTGTAACATAGCTCGTGTGTTGAGGAAGCCATTTCCTCGCCACGAATTACCCACGAAGGAAAAGCAGAGGATGGTGGAAGCTTTAGGAGAACTGGTTCTTGTGAGGGAGAAGACTAGGTAACATATCAGTAAATTGATGAGAATGATTAATGGAGAAGGGTCATCAACTAGTGGATCCAATCCTTAGTTTCCTTGATGTTACTATTGTTATTTCCTTTGTTGTTGATGTTCCCTTTTGTTATTGCTGTATTTCTACCTATGTACTTGGAGTATGAAGATGCATTGCTCCTGATGTAATGTTCACCAGATTTCTGAATGAAGAAGTTTATTTTGTTGAAGATTCTAATGTCTACATTATTTGCAAAATCTCTTTGGTTTCTTGATAGTTTAGCTTGCATTTGCATTTGCATCCTCATTTGCATCATAGCATGTGCATTTTTCCTTGTCTTTATCTCATGTCACTGTGTTCTCTCCAGAATCGTCACACTGAATCCCAGACACAACTACAACACTCGGGCCCAAGCTCGACTAAAGATGTCAGAAGTGTACGGAGAAATGGATAGAGTCAACAACGAATTGAATGAGATACGCGGAGGGATTGGGCAGATCTTAGAGGCTATTAACATCATGAAAGCAAAGATGGACACCCAGGCCACTGTGGTCTCCGAAATCATCACTACAATTATGGAGCCTCTCGTTATCCCTACTGTGAACCCCACTTTGGGCATGCCTTTTGATTTCATACGGGCTACGGTTCCCTTGTCTACTCAGCAAACAGTTCCTATGGTTAATGAAACTCTGCAAGTTGTTCCCACCTTTGCTCCAGCAGCGGTACAAACACAGGTACACCCGGTTTTTCAGAACCCTCCTCCGGTTTATGATTACATTGATATGTCAAAAGAAGGGGATGATCAGCACGAAAGGTTAAGAGAAAGTGTCGAGACAATTCAAAGAAAGATGAAAGCGATGGAAGTAAGCAATGCCTTCAGCACTGATATTAAAGACATGTGTTTGCTCGTAGAGTTGGTAATTCCACCCAAGTTCAAGCTGCCAAATTTTGACTTATACTCGGGTGCAACATGTCCCAAATCGCATTTGGTTATGTACTATCAAAGAATGGCTACCTACATGAAGAATGACAAATTAATGATCCATTGCTTTCAAGACAGTTTAAAAGGGGCTGCTGCTAAATGGTACTTAAGTCTGGACCAGTCCCAGATTCGTTGTTTCCAGGATTTAATTAATGCTTTCGTAAAGCATTACAAGTACAACATGGATCTGGCGCCCGATCGTAGGCAGTTATTGAGCATGACCCAGAACAATACTGATTCTTTTAAAGAATATGAACAGCGATGAAGAGAGACAACATCTCAAGTTGAACCACCCTTTTCTGAGAAGGAGTTGGCCGATTAGTTTGTAGACACAGTGAAGCCCGAATTTTATGAGAGAATGATCAGCAGTGTCAATGTTAATTTCGCAGATATTGTTGCAGTTGGTGTAAAGGTGGAGGCAGGATTGAAGAGTGGAAAGGTGATCAGTTCTTCGAGCAATTTAACTAGCATCAATACCAAGAAAGCTCCTAGCCACTTCCACGAGAAGAAAGAGGGAGAAACCAATGCCATCATGGCAGGAAAGAAAAAGAACCCTAAGTGGAAACAACCGATCTACTAACAAAAGTCGATTCCAAACTTCACTCAACAACCGACCTACCCTTGCAGTATATTCAGTAACCTTATATAGCAGCTGTAACACCTACCTTCAATCACCAAGCAGCGCAGTAGGCGCCACCCTATCAGCAGCCAGCTTATCAGCAGATGCAAAATACCCAACAATATCAACAACAGAGACAGCAAGCTCCTCAGCAGAACACTTCTTATAGAAGACAGGGAGGAAAACCTTCATTCCCATCCATACCTATGACTTATACTGAGTTGTATCCTTCCCTGGTTCAACAAGGTTTGATTGTCACTAGACCTATGGGTCCACCCTCAGAGAGATCTATGATGTTCCATAATCTGAATGTTACTTGTTGTCGCTCCCGGGATTTTCATCCATGGTACAAATGCGAAAGTGGCGCAGAAACAGAGTCGCCAACAATGTGTATTTATCACAAGAGAGGGAAAGGAAACACTGCGTAAACCTGAGGGAAGGAAAAGAACATGGTCTCGCGACCAAGAGAAACGAGTAAGGGAGTCGGTTACACGAAGGGAAGGTATTAGCACCCCCACGCGTCCATCGTACTCGATGGGATCCACGCTTGTTGTCTCGATCAAAGGGTGTCGCCACATTAAGAAAACATCCATGCAAACATGAACATTTAACAATACAAGTCCAAGAATCGCGAGTCGGAAAATTGTGCTCATGTAATAGTGTGAGGTGCAACAGCTCAAGAATGATCCACAAATCATCATCATATCAATCCATAAAGTTTAGACATGAAAAGGATCTCAAATAACCAAGAAAATGCAAGAAAATCAAGTTCTGCTTCAGTGGTAACCGGTTACAGCATAATTGCTAACCGGTTACACAGTTCAAAATAGCCTGAAAATACGCAAAAAACAATAGGGTAACCGGTTATCAGATACGCTGTAACCGGTTACACAGTAGCAGAATTCAAAAATAAGTGTTCAAAATCACTTTTCAGCAGCTTATCACTTCTCCAATCACCTGCATGTTAGGGCATCTCAATATGCACGAAAATTACATCTCAAAACCAGCAAACACACATCAATCAACCAGCAACAACAATCAAATCCATAATCCAAAGGATTAAACACAACAAATTCAAGATCTACATCATGAACAAGCAAAATAAGCTAAAATGAAAAGTAGATCTAAAATTCACCAACCTACAAAGCAGAGAATTGCTTTGGTGAATGTTGATAAGCTGCAATTGATGAATCTAAGCAAGAAATTCAGAGATCCAATGCAATCTTCAAGAGAAAATGCAAAATAAATGCAATGTGATGAACTTGCTTCTAGCTTCTCCAAAATCACTTCCAAGAACATAGATCCAAAAGCAAAACAATAGCAAAATCAGAATTCCTTCAAGAATTAGTGAATCGATGAAGGTTTAGTTCCAAGATCAACAAATTTCAATGCAAAATTTTTTGAACTTTGATGGTGGAACTTTGAGTGAGGATTTTGGAATGAGAGAGAATTTGAGAGAAAATTGGAGTGAAATGTGTAGAAAAATCAGAAAATGGAACAAAGTTGTGTGAGGTTTGGAATGAATTGATTTAAATAGAAGCTAGGTTAGGAATTCAAATGTGGTTTGGAGTGAGGTTTAGTGGGTGGAAATTGGGTGAAAAGTGGATTAGGAAAGGAAATATGGAATTAGAGTGGAAAATGTTGGAAGGAATTTGAATTTTGGGTGGAAAATGATGAAAATATCAATTCTAGATCCTTCCCACACGTGCACATGCCAAGCACATGATCACAAATGATGCAAACTAAAACTTTCAAATTTTGCCCAGAGTAACCGGTTACAGCACATCTGCTAACCGGTTACTCAGTGCAAATTTTGAATTTTGGCGCCTTCTGGAGGGAAACTTGAAAAAGGGACTTCTGACAGTTGTTTTGAAACCATTAAGCCTCTGAACCCCAAAACTTGGCATTGCTACTGAGTAACATTGAAACACACTTGAAATATGCTGTGAATTCCATTTTGTGCTCGGAATATTGTTGAAAATAATCGTCTGGTGCTGAATAACTGATCAAAAATTGACTGCCGGAGTTTCTGATCATCAAGTCATTTAATGAGCAAAATAAATGCTCAAAAAGGCTTGGAAAGTTATCTGCTTGGCCTTGAACACTGTTAAAAATCATACCGTAACTGATGACGTCTTGAGATGCTAGAGAATACCTTGATCCCATGCCCAAAAGAAATATCCAAAATGCAAAAAACAATGCAAATGAAATTAAGCATAAGCCAAAAGGGTTAGAAACACTAGGGAAAATTTTGAGGTGTTACAGTTACCCCTATTCAAACTTCTTGGATCCAAGGGTATGGAAGCAAAGGCTTTCAGACAATCGGGATACACGGAGATTGAATACCAAAGTAACCTGAAAATTTGCAACCTGTGGGGGTAGTAAATAGAATGAATATGAGAACGGTCGAAGGCGGACTCGGGATAAAAAAACCGACCGAAGGCGGACCCACTGGGGATATAAGAACGAACGAGTACGACCGAAAGCGGACTCGAAAAGGATAAACGAGTACGACCGAAAGCGGACTCGAAAAGAAAAACTGGTCGAAGACGGAATTTCAACAACAAATGAGTACGACCGAAAGCGGACTCGAAAAGAAAGACCGGCCGAAAACAGAATTTCAACAGTAAACGAGTACGACCGAAAGCGGACTCGAAAAGAAGGACCGACCGAAGATGGAATTTCAACAACAAACGAGTACGACCGAAAGGGGACTCGAAAAGAAAGACCGGCCGAAGACGGAATTTCAACAACAAACGAGTACGACCGAAAGCAGACTCGAAAAGAAAGACCGGCCGAAGACAGAATTTCAACAACAAACGAGTACGACCGAAAGCGGACTCAAAAAGAAAGACTGGCCGAAGACAAAATTTCAACAACAAACGAGTACGACCGAAAGCGGACTCGAAAAGAAAGACCGGCCGAAGACAAAATTTCAACAACAAACGAGTACGGCCGAAAGCGGACTCGAAAAGAAAGTCCGGCCGAACACGGAATTTCAACAACAAACTAGTACGACCGAAAGCGGACTCGAAAAGAAAGACTGGCCGAAGACGGAATTTCAACAACAAACGAGTACGACCGAAAGAGGACTCGAAAAGAAAGACCGGCCGAAGACGGAATTTCAACAATAAACGAGTACAACCGAAAGCGGACTCGAAAAGAAAGACCGGCCGAAGACAGAATTTCAACAACAAACGAGTATGACCGAAAGCGGACTCGAAAAGAAAGACCGGCCGAAGACGGAATTTCAACAAGGGTTATACCATATAGGATAACTCTAATGGGGATAACGAAATAACAAAGAGTGCGAGGACGACCGAAAGCGAACTCGAAAAGAAAGACCCAGCCGAAGATGGACTTTCCAACCAAAGATAAGTAGAATCAATGGATCTACAAAGATGACTCCGTTGGGGAAGAGAGAAATCTAAACAGACAACCCTGCGGGGGAGTGTAGGAAGGACCAACAAGAAGGACGAATCCACTGGTTACGGTGTGATGTTAAACAACATCTTCTGAATCATGTTACTTTCTGCTGGGGAAAGAAACTGGTAAAGGATATCAAACCTGGCTTATGCTTCAAATGCATATGTTTGAATTTTTCTATGGCGTAATGCTCCATACGAAATGGAAATGCTACACGTTTGGGAGGATGCCATGAAAAATGCTTATGCAATGCAAAAGAAGCGTCCCAGCAAAATAAATGCTGAAGACGAAGGCTGCTCCACCGGGGATGACAAACTAAATTGTCCTCTAAAATAAGAGACCCTGCTGAGAAAGACTTCACTCTGCTGAGGAAGATCTTGATTACACACTCTACTGGAGATGAAAACTCCGAGAGACTACCCACTCTGTTAGGGATAGATAAAAATGAATACTGAAGATGGAACCCAAAGAGAAATTCTCTCCGCTGGGGATTACCAATGGCTTCTACCTGGATCTGAAAGAATGCCAATAACAATTGGACTTAAGACCTGCTGGGGATATCGACCGCTGTTGAACAAACCACTGAAAAGATCACCACTAAACTATGCTTGGGGAAACAAGTCAATAATTCTGAACCTACTCGGGGATATTACCGAACTCAAACTGCTGCTGGGAGATGCTCTTACCTTTACCCTATTAGGGAATATCAGCCAAAACCAGCACGTCTGCTTGGGGAACGGTAGATGATGACATTAACTCTGCTAGAGGATAACATCAAGCTTACTCATCTGAGGGGATTAACTCATATCGTTGCTGGTGAGAAAAACATTTCTTGACTAGCTGAGTGCTCAGACCCTGTGGGGAGAATACGATCTTTGTCTAAAGAAAATATTTCACAAGTCTCTTGCTGGGAGATGCGTCAGCATCAACTTCTGACTGCTTGCTGAGAGAGTAATCGATCACAACTCTAGCTGGGGAATTAATCTTCTGTATTCTGCTGAGGAAGATAATCCTCGACACTCTGGCTGGGAAAACAACAACCTGCTGAGGAGGATGAACTTTTCAATGTCGAGAAGAGTAGCTCTACTGGGGAAGGACAAACCTGTTACCCTGCAAATAGAATCAACAGAAAGTTCTACATGCAAAAAGGCTACTTCTATTACCATCACAATGACCGTTGCCTAAGCAATTTCCACTGTTTTCTGATATGCTTCGCAAAGCTTAACATTTCCGCATGCAATGTTTTATCAAAATATCGGACGTTTTCACAAACAAAATAGTAAAAGTAAAAACACAAATGGAAAGCTTTTGAGAGAAATGAAAATTTTATTGAATGAATTGGCCTGTAAATAGGCATTTACATTTGGAAGCAATTCCTGAAAAGAGGTAATTGCGAAAAAAGTAAAAGAAAATACACATGTTGGCAATGTGGGGAACAGATATCCACCATGATTCAATTCAGCTATGACCCAATATGCCTTGCTTATCCGCAGATGCTTTGACCTTCGAAGAGACTGACTAGACTAATTCCTTTCCTTCGAAATTTCCATGTATCAAAGAATGCTCACAGATCGAGCGCAGATCATAGCCTTTTGCTTTCGAATCCCTAATTTTTGTCTGGATCACCCTTTTCGGGTTTTCAATCCACCAGGATACCCATTTTTTTCCAAAGTTGCCTTTTTAGGTTTTCAACTTTGCGGGTTTATTCTTTTTTCCTTTTTATCGTTAACTTTTGCCTGAATCCTTTTCTTTTTATGGTTCGCCGGGATGCCGATTTTTTGCCTGGACTTTCTTTTTATATCCAGCGGGTCTCTTTTATGCAAAGTATTTTTTGACTACGTCTGCGTTCACATGGGACGTAAAATCCTCGCCATCCATAGTTGAGAGTAATAAGGCTCTGCCAGAGAAAACCTGTCTTACTACATATGGCCCTTCGTAGTTTGGAGTCTATTTGCCCCTGTGATTTGTTTGAGGAGGAAGGATCCTTTTCAAAACCAATTCACCAGCCTGAAAATATCGAGGACGCACTTTCTGATCAAAGGCTTTCTTCATCCTGCTCTGATACAACCGACCATGTGCAATGGCTGCCAATCTTTTCTCTTCAATAAGGTTCAGTTGATTCAGTCTGGAACGCACCCACTCAGCTTCATCAAGCTTCACGTCTTCCAGAATTCTTAAAGAAGGAATCTCAACCTCTAATGGTAGAACTGCTTCCATACCATATACTAGTGAGAAAGGAGTTGCCCCAGTCGATGTGCGTACCAAAGTACGATAACCGTGTAAAGCGTAAGGCAACATCTCATGCCAGTCTTTATACGTCACTACCATTTTCTGCACAATCTTCTTGATGTTCTTATTTGTTGCTTCAACAGCCCCATTCATCTTCGGACGATAGGGAGAAGAGTTGTTATTTTCAATCCTAAAGCTCTGACATAGCTCCTTCATCATCTTGTTATTCTAATTTGAACCATTATCAATAATGATTCTCTCTAGGACTCCATACCGGCAGATGATGTCCTTCTTGATAAATGTGGCTACCACTTGTCTGGTGACGTTGGCAAAGGAGGCTGCTTCCACCCATTTTGTGAAATAGTCGATGGCAACCAAAATGAAACGATGCCCATTGGAAGCAATAGGTTCAATCTTTCCGATCATATCAATACCCCCACATAGCAAAAGACCAAGGTGATGACAACACATTCAGAGGAGTAGGAGGTACATGCACCTTATCTGCATAGATCTAGCATTTGTGACATTTCCGGGCGTATTTGAAACAATCAGACTCTATAGTCATCCAGTAATACCCCGCTCTCAACAGTTTTCTGGCCATAGCATGCCCATTGGCATGGGTACCGAAAGATCCTTCATGAACTTCCTCCATTAATAGGTTTGCCTCATGTTCATCAACACAACGTAGCAAGACCATATCAAAATTCCTCTTGTATAACACATCATCTCTATTCAAAAAGAAATTTCCTGCCAACCTCCTCAGAGTCTTCTTATCTTTGGTGGATGCACCCTCTGGATACTCTTGACTCTTCAGAAAAACCTTAATATCATGATACCAAGGTTTTCCATCTGACACATCTTCAATTGCAAACACAAAAGCTGGTCTATCCAGACGCATGATTCTGATCGAAGGAGTTCATTCCAACGATTCACTTGATACATCGAAGACAACATTGCCAACGCGTCGACCATCTGATTTTCTAACTGGGGTATATGATGGAAATCGACTCTGTCAAAGAACGGTAACAACCTTCTGGAATAGTTGTTATAAGGCACCAAATTCGCTTGACGAATTTCCCATTTACCTGTGATCTGATTAACTACCAACACAGAATCACCATAAACATCGAGGTTCTTGATTCTCAAATCAATTGCTTCTTCTAACCCCATGATGCATGCTTCATACTCCGCCTCATTGTTGGTGCATACGAACGTTAACCGGGCAGTAAAAGGTATATGAGAACCTTTTGGAGTCGTAATGATCGCCCTGATTCCGTTACCGTATGAATTAACAGCCCCATCGAAGACTAGCTTCCACTGGGATCCAATTTCTGGCCCTTCATCAGGTATAGGCTCTTCACAATCCTTCATCTTTAGATACATAATGTGCTCATCAGGAAATTCAAACTTCATTGTTTGATAATCCTCAATTGGTTGTTCAGCGAGATATTCTGACAAAACACTTCCCTTAATGGCCTTTTGGGAAACATATTGAATATCGTATTCTGTCAGAACCATCTGCCAACGGGCTATCCTTCCAGAAAGCGCCTGCTTTTCAAACACATACTTGATCAGATCCATCTTCGAAATCAAGAGGGTTGTGTGGTTTAACATATACTGCCTTAAACGCTTAGCTGCCCAAGCGAGTGCACAACATGTTTTCTTCAGCATTGAGTACCTCGACTCATAATCAGTAAACTTTTTACTCAGGTAGTAGATGGCATGCTCTTTTCTACCTGACTCGTCGTGTTGACCGAGCACACACCCCATTGAATTCTCAAGAACTGTAAGATACATAATCAATGGCCTTCCTGGCACTGGCGGCATAAGGACCGGAGGTTCCTGCAAATATTCTTTTATTTTTTCGAACGCCTTTTGACAATTTTCGTTCCACCTGATCTCTTGATCTTTTCTTAGCAACTTGAATATCGGTTCACACGTGGCTGTAAGATGAGAGATGAATCTAGCAATGTAGTTCAACCTCCCTAAGAAACCACGAACCTCTTTTTCTGTTCTTGGCTCAGGCATTTCTTGAATGGCTTTTACTTTAGCAGGGTTAACCTCGATACCTTTTTCGCTGACAATAAAACCCAGTAAATTTCCAGATCTCACCCCGAAGGTGCACTTGTTCGGATTCAACCTCAGTTTGAACTTTCTCAACCTTTCAAACAGTTTCTGGAGATTCACTGGATGCTCTTCCTCCGTTTGTGACTTCGCAATCATATCATCAACATAGACCTCGATCTCTTTGTGAATCATATCATGAAAGAGAGTCACCATCGCCCGCTGATAGGTTGCCCCAGCATTTTTCAATCCAAAGGGCATCACTTTGTAACAAAATGTTCCCCACGGTGTTATGAACGTCGTTTTCTCCATGTCCTCTGGGGCCATCCTGATTTGGTTATACCCAGAGAAGCCATCCATGAAGGAAAACACAGAATATTGAGCAGTGTTGTCCACTAACACGTCAATGTGAGGAAGCGGGAAGTCGTCTTTTGGGCTTGCTCTATTCAGATCTCTGTAATCAACGCACATCCTGACCTTTCCGTCTTTCTTAGGTATATGTACAATATTAGCAACCCATGGAGGATAATTCATTACAACAAGAAACCCAGCATCTAACTGTTTCTGAACCTCTTCTTTAATCTTGACAGACATTTCCAGTTTCGTCCTTCTCAGCTTCTGCTTAACCGGAGCACATCCTTCTTTGAGCGGCAGCCGGTGTACCACGATGTCAGTGTCGAGCCCAGGCATGTCTTGGTAAGACCAGGCAAAGATATCCACATACTCTCGGAGCATTTCAATCAATCTTCTTTTTACAGTATCTTCCAAAGCAGCCCCAATCCGTACCTCTTTCTTTGAGTCCTCGGTTCCCAAGTTAACAACCTCGATTTCCTCCTGATGAGGCAGAATGACCTTTTCCTCCTGTTTTAACAGCCTGGCTAATTCCTCTAGTAAGGCACAATCTTCATCAGTCCCCTTTTCAGCCTGATATATGGGATTATCGAAGTCATATCGAGCCATAGCCGAATCATGATGGGTGGAATCTGAACAAGAAAACCTGCATGATTGATGATTTATGTTTAATATGGATGCATCAAACAAAAACACATTGCCATTTTTCTGTGGTTTTAATGCAAAAATAAAAAATAGAAAAACAAGGATCAAAACATTTGAAAACGTCCTTTATTAATGATAAAGAAAAGCATACAAAAACATTCAAGCCCTACAAACAAGAATCGCTACGTCTTGGGCAGAACGTAGGATTAACATAGATGACAAACAGAATCAATTACTCTGGTCCGGTCACTTGAATGGCTTTCTCTGACAACCAGTTACGAAGACTTTGACCCGGAACACAGGGGCGGATCCAACTGTCCATATCACAATCACTATCCCCATCCTCCTCAATAGCATTGATTCTATCAAAGAACACACCGGCACTAGTGAAACGAACTGGACCATAGAACTTGGGTGGCTTATAGCCCAGTCCATGAGTATTCCGGTTTTCCTGGACATCAATAATTTAACCCCACTTTTGTGAACCGCCGACTTCAACCACGTGTCGCTCCCGGGATTTTCATCCAAGTACAAACGCGAAAGTGGCACCGAACAGAGTCGCCAGCAATGTGTATTTATCCCAAGAGAGGGAAAGGAAACACCGCATAAACCTGAAGGAAAGGATAGAGCATGGTCTCGCGACCAAGAGATCTGGGTTCGGGAGTCGGTTACGCGAGAGGAAGGTATTAGCACCCCCTCGCGTCCATCGTACCCGATGGGATCCACGCTTGCTTGTCTCGATCAAAGGGTGATAGAAAAGAATACTGGAAGAGGAACTGAAAGAAAGAAGGGAGAAATGTAGGGAAAATAAAAGAAGTGCTCGCATGGGCCCTACCCCACTGCCTACGTATCTCATCGGGAGCATGAGAATCAGAGCGACGTAGTTCCCCTCACTAGGGATGGATTGTTTGTGTTTTTTAAGGAACGGCTGACGTTCTAGCTCAGGTGTTGCAGGCTCGCTGGTCCGAGTGCGTTACCATCTTGCAAGAGAACGAGTAGGAGCACGTTCATACGCTGCGAGTGAATGAGATGAGAAAAGAATTCCCGAAGGAAAGACGTAATTGTCTGTTTTTGTCTTTTAGGAGTTTTTCCATTTGTTTGTATATGATAGTGTATCTGAATCTTAGTCCTTGGAATGTGTACCTTCTCACATTCCAAGATGGAATGAGTAAGAAAGTACACTAAATATGAAGAAGACCCCCACACTTATTTCCAATTATTAAGGTTCAAACACACTAGCATACTTGCGTTTATTAAGTGTTTTTGTTGATTATGAAATGAAGAAGTTTTTTTCTTTATTTGTATTTTCAACAAGTATTGCATTTAAGTCCCTCATACAAGATCAAATATGTAACACATTGACCCAAGATGGGCCATATGCTACACATTCTAAGATTATAAGAGAAGACCCCTTATAATCTTTTCTTTATATGAAAGGCCTAAATGCAATAAGTGCCTACCTTTATTAGATATTTTGAAATTTCTTTAAGAGATGAGAAGAGAGACTCAAGAGAGGAGAAAAGGTAAAACCTATATGGACTAAGACTCAATCCTAATTGAAGATTAAAGGGAGTGATCCTAATGGTTCGTGAGGTTTCAACCTAAAGTCTAAAGAGCGGATGAATTAAACAATTCACTTCTAAAGTAGAAGATGAATTGTAATTCACAAAGGGAAAGTGATGAGTTATTAAAAGAAAGCACATAAGTGCTTAACAAAACATAGAATGGAATTGTAAAAGAGAAAGGATAGAAGTTGAATGTGGATTCCTTATCCACACTCAATTGAAACTTACCAAAGCCCCTACATGGTTAGTAAACATGAAAACATGTATAAGAAGCAAAAAGTACTTAATACACATTAAAGTCCAAAAGAAAAAGATGAAGAATCAAATCTTAAGATCACAACCAGAATGTGCATCATATGGACAACAAGTGAATATCATCATACAAGTTTAAATGAACAAGCAACAATCATCATCCATAGCATTCAAACATGTTATCATAAGAAAGGATAGATGAAAGATGAAAAGAAAGGAAAAGGACATGCATAAATGGAACATGTAAATCAACAACCAGAATTGAAACTAAATGGAAAATGGTTTATAAACATCTCAAAAGTATTTATGAATCAACATCAAGACATTCAAGAAGTAATATAAGAAGAATTGAAATGAAAGTTCAAAAAGAAAGTGCAAACAATACATGTTAATGATGCACAAAGTTCAAATTGAAATGAACATGTAAAGATGACCTATAATGTGTATCAAAGACCTATAATATCATATGAATGGCTCATAACATATGCAAATGCTCATACAAATATGCACAAAAGAATTCATGTAAACATGCACTAAAGTTAAAATGACATGACATGTATTATACTTCAAATGTAATGCATCAAACAAAAATCAAATGGATTCATGAAAATTATGCCAGCATATTATTGGAATGCCTAAGTCAGAAATGCATCATACATCAAGATAGCATGTAAAAATTCAGAGCAAAATGACTTCAAACAAAGCAATTAGGTCAAATTGAACATCATGCAAAGTGGTGCAAATATAGGCATCAAAACATGTCATAAAGTGACCTAAAAAATCAAACAAAAATCATCTAACATGCTTCAATGTATTAGTGAATCAATGCAAAAAGAATCATGTCAAAAAAGTTTGTAATGAGCAAGAACAAAATTAAACAAATTCATGTATCATGCTTAGAATGCATCTAAATGGAAATTCAAAGAAAATTGTGCAACAGGGGCAAAAGTGTCATAAAATCATGAAATGAAAATATCAAAAATTTCCTAAATGTCTTAATAACATTCATAAATTTTCCCAGAAATTTCTAATAACATTTTGTAATTTTAAAAATTAAAAAAGAAACGTGCACAAAATTAAGAAAATAAAAAGGAATGAAATAAGAGAGGGAGGTGTAAGCATAGCAATTGTTCAATTCAAATTGGTTTGGGCTTTGAAACACACGGTGCAAATAGCAATTTAGCCCAGTCCACATCTACGCAATCCACACTAGCAATCATGCACACTCAGTCAAACAAAAGTCAAGCAATTATCACCCTTGGATCAAGTCAAGTCAACACCAAAGTCAAAGTAATTGAATCCAACACACGCGCGTGAAGGCACACACTACATACCATGCACTGCACCACACAATGATTAAATGAATTCAGAAATGATGCACATGACATGCACATGCGTTTTAATGTGCTGGCAAGCTTTCCACCCTTGGATCAACAAAATCGCACGGCTGAAATTCAAACTGCAAGAAACCCTAACATAAAGACCACCGGCCGGAGAGGGACCTCCGGTCACCTTCTCCGGCCACTCACCACCATCTGCAATCTTCAAACGTCACCAAAATGCACAAAATGTGTACCAATCGAAAGCTAAACTTATGCACATCATGAATATGCTCATAAAAATCACAAAACACACACACATAGCAAGAACAGAGGAGATCAAATCATGCCCTAGGCTTTGAAACTATGCCTCTAAGAGGCCTATCAACTAGCCGGATTCAACATAGCTTCTAAGAAGCTCAAACCAATAGAAAACAAGTGAAATTTCAGAAAACGAAGGTTGGAGAAGAAACCTGAATTTGAAGTTCTTCAAAGTAACAGAAGACCAGAGATGATCCTCCTATGCTCTTGAGCTTGAGTGGAGCAAAATAAATGCCACTGAACTTGAGATCTTGAAGAAAACCACAACGAAAACTCAACTGAACTAAGCTGCCACTGATGAACTGAACTTCTTCTCTCTTGTTCTTGATCAGAAGTGAAACCTTGATGAGGATGAAGATGAAATGTGAATGGAAGATGGTGAAAACCGTGTGAAATCAGAGAGAAAGTAGAGAGAATGTGAGAGAGAGTTTGAAGTGTTTTGAGAGAATGTGGTAGAAAATGAAGTTGTGAGGTGAGATTTGGTTTTATAGTGTGAGTTAACCAAGGTTAAACTGAGTGAGGTTAACTGAGTCACAATGGTTTGAGTGAGTCATCCCTAACTAACTGAGTCAAGTTAGTTAGGGAGAGCAATGATATGGTGGTGGCAGCACATGACAAACTATGGTGGTGATAAAAGTAACATTGCAATATCACGGCTATGTAGTATAAACTTGTTCAGCAAGTTTCATTCGTTCCCTTCTCATGTATGATGCAACATGATGAGGCTAGTGTAAGGAAGGTGTTTGGTTAAAAGTGGAAAGGAATACAGACTGTATGCGTGTGGATTGAAACATGACAATAACAACAACATTCTTTTTTCTGATTTTTAGTAGCCCAAGGTTTAATGGTTTGACCAAGAATTTCTCTCTAGTTCGTGAATGAAACAAAGAGGTATTGATGCCAAATGGAAGAGGAGATATCATGGAACAAGTTTGGGGTGAAAATTGAATTGAATTGAGGCTTGGAAATTGGTGAAAAGCAACTTGGAACATCAAGGTTTGGGACTGGTTTGTAGGCAAGACAGTTGGTCGGTTGACAAGGTAGCTTGGTGCATGGAATTTCAGTCTGAACACACTAAATTGAGACCACTATAACTCACTCATAGCTTGATCAATTCAAAATTTTCCCAACATCAATATTGAAGATGACACTACAAAGAACAACTTTGATGTTGAAAATTTTCTCATTTGGAGCTTTCTTCTTGGAGAAATTAGGCTTGACTTTTGGCACACCAACTGTTTGAGGAAATGATGTGCGCGTGACCTGACAATTCTTGGTCATGACCTAGTTTTGGCCTACTTTCTTCCAACTTTGATCCATCATATCTCCCTCAATATTTATCCAATTGAGATGTTCTACACATGGATTTGAAGCTTAAAGCAAGACCTTTTGTTGTGGCCTGGTGGAATTTTTATTTGATGCTTCAATTTCAAATGGCCTTGGTTCCAACTCTGATGCAAAATGGCCAAAACTTACTATTTTTAGTAACCCTACTTCACCCAAGAATGGCAACTTTCCACATCTTGATTTTTTCATGATTCCTTTGGAGTTTCTTGACCAAATTTTGCACATTGGACACATATAACATGAATTTTATGAATTTGGCCTCAAAAAGTCAAGAGTTGACTTTTCCCTCTGATTATTTGACTTTGCCCCAATTTCTCTGATTCTTGATCTTTCTTCCAATTGAACCACTTCTAAAACCAATTGAGATGTAATTTTCCACATACATACACTTAGGGACATATGGAATACCATGACATCAAGTTTTGTCCAAAAAATCAAAGATTCCCTGATTTAATGGGAAACCCTAGTTTTGGTGCCCATCTCCTAGGAGAAAAATGTGCAGTCTTCAATTTCAAATTCCTCAGAGTATGTTGTGTACCTTCTTAAAGGATGATGATATATGCCATTTGAGGATGATTTTGGATCAATGAGCTATCTCTTTTGAGGGTTTTCCTTCAGTTTTTGAACCTCTTGCATAGTGAAAGATGTAATGCTTCAATCTCCCATTGTATCTCTTATCCTTGAGGTTGTGGATGATCAATTGAGATAGTATGAGACATGAAAGGCTTCTTGGCTTGCCTTGAGGCAACTTGACTGACCTTTTTGGGCTTTGAATGATCTCTTGATTGTCCATCTCCCACCTGACCACAAGCCCTGATGGTAAGAAGGATGCCATGCTTCATTTTTCTATGTTAAATGCAATGCAATGCTAATGATGGATATGATACGATAAATGATAATGCCATGCTATGATGCCAAAAGGGGAGAGCAAATTTTGGGGTATTACAGCTGCCCCTATTCAAGCGCTGTAGACCTGAATGCCTGAAAGCAATTGCTTTCGGACTTTCAAGGTATATAGTGATTGAATACCAAATATAACCAAAAATTTGCTCTGGATGATGAAGAAGAAAAGGGATATAAACCCAACAAGACTGCTGGATTGAGTCTTCAAATGAAACGCTGTCGGAGAAATCTGTCTTTTGAACGACGCCAGACGACTACTTGCTTGCCACGCTGCTGGTGGACTTTAATAATGTCTTTTGAACGACGCCAGACGACTACTGGCTTGCCACACTGCTGGTGGACTTTAAAAATGTCTTTTATGCAATTCCAGACGACTACTGGCCTGCCACGCTACTGGTGGACTTTAGAAATGTCTTTTTGAACGACGCCAGACGACTACTGGCTTGCCACACTGCTGGTGGACTTTAGAAATGTCTTTTTGAACGACGCCAGACGACTACTGGCTTGCCACACTACTGGTGGACTTTAAAAATGTCTTTTATGCAATTCCAGATGACTACTGGCCTGCCACGCTACTGGTGGACTTTGCAGCTTCGTGCCACCCGAAGATGGACTTTTGCCAATCCACTGTTGGACTTTTGCCACCCGAAGACGGACTTTTTCCAATCCACTGTTGGACTTTTGCCTCCCGAAGACGGACTTTTGCCAATCCACTGTTGGACTTTTAGCTGCTTTGCCACCCGAAGATGGACCTTTGCCAATCCACTGTTGGACTTTTAGAATATGCCACCCTTAGATGGACCTTTCGCCAATCCACTGTTGGACTTTTAGAATTTGCAAAATTGAATTACTCTCTGCCTCTGCGCCAGACATCTCTGCCGACTCTGCTGAGGAACCACAATCAATGATTTAATCTCGGAGACTCCTAAAAGGATAATATCTCTGCTGGCGAATGGATGAACAATCCGTCTGCTTCGAATTGTCAAGCTTGCCAACAATAAATTGGACTTTAAGATATGAGGGAATGATGATTCTGCCAGGAATTATTCCATCTGTTTGGGGCTGGATTCTGGTCACAGCAACTCCGCTGGGGATGAGAATTTTTAAATGACGTCCGCTGGGGAAATGAGCCATTAAAACTCTGCTTGGGGGTTTATTCAACCCAAGATCCTTTATAGGGATTATCAACCTTATAACTCGGCTGGGAAGTATTGCTGACAAGATTCGATGCTGACCTCTGTGGGGAATACAATGACCAGAGGTACGATCTTGCCGGGGAATCAGGGTTACTCTGCCGGGGACATACAAAACCTGGTTATACCATTCCACTACAACTTGTTGGGAAAGAGTCCCTAGAGATCTGCTGGGGAAACCCAAAGCAAATCCACGGTAGTCTGCTGAGGAATATGACTGTCGAGCTTAGGATAAGTACTACAATGCCCCATGTTAGGCGAGCTTTCCTTTAGACAATTCCGTTGAGGATGACGAGTTTATAACAAACTCTGCTGGAGAAAACTGCTTTAAAGCGTCTCGTGTTGGGGAATGCCTTTTGAGAGGATTTTACAGAAGACCAACTGTCCTCAAACTCTACTGGGGATGATCAACACTTCATGCTGGGGAAACAATCATGCCCCATGCTTGGACAAAACAACAATTCGTCCCCGAAGAGGATGTCATAAGAGGATTTTACAGAAGATTTAGCCTCTTCAAACTCTTGTGACTTCGCTGGGGATAATGACCATCAGTTTCGGTGTTGACGAGACCACTCTTTTGGGGAACCTGTGACCGTTATCGACACAGAAAAGCTTGTAGTTGTTGGAAGTACTGTATGAGAGAGTCGACTTAATAAGATACAACGGTACCCAGTTGAACTTAATTCAATGATATTGACCCATTATGAACAATCGTCGACCGAACGATGAACGCCGATCTCCTTACCCATAATTGCCCCAGTCTTTCGCGTGGGGTGATTTATTGCTGGTCTTGTGCTTAAAATCATCTGCACCTGCTACCTGCAACAAAAGAATATGCCCACATGCCCCGAATATTGCGTGGCTAGAATCCACCATCCGGGAGTATTCAACACTCGAAGTAATTTCAAATGTTTTTTCTGCGCATGTTATTGCAAGGCTGCCATGTTTTCAAATGCAATGTTTTATCAAAAATTAGGACGTTTTTGCAAACAAAGCAATAAAACAAAAATAGAAAGCTTTTTATTGAAATTCAATTTATTGACTAAGAGCCCAGAATAGGCAATTACATCTGGAAGCAATCCCTGGAAAGAGGTGATCGCTGAAAATTGAGAGAAGAAACTATCCTAATGGCAATGTGAAAACGGAATTCCACTGAGTTTCCATTCTGTTATGACCAGTATGTCTTCAAAACTCCCCGACCTTGCCTTCTGAGGAATGATCAGACCGATTCCTATCCTTCAGAATGTCAGTTGTTCAAACGGTAATGGGGGATAGATAACTCAGACCATAGTCATTCGCTTAAATCCCTCTTTTGTGTGGACCGCCCTTTCAGGTTTTCAATCCACCAGGATACCCTTTTTTGCCTAAGTTGCCCTTTCGGGTTTTCAACTTACCGGGTGTACAGTTTTTTCAATTATATCCCTAATTTTTGCCCGAACCTTATTCTGTTTTTGGTTCGCCGGGATGCCCTTTTTTGCCTGGATTTTTTATTTTTATTATCCAGCGGGTCTATTCATGCGAAGTATTTTTTGACTACGTCCGAGTTGACAGGGGATGAAAAGTCTTCGCCATCCATGGTTGTAAGCAATAAGGCTCCGCCCGAAAAGACCTTTTTAACCACGAATGGACCTTCATAGTTAGGAGTCCATTTGCCCCTGTGATCTGTATTGGGAGGAAGGATCCTTTTGAGTACCACATCTCCGACTTTGTAAACCCGAGGACGCACCTTCTGGTCAAATGCCTGCTTCATTCTGCGCTGATATAGTTGCCCATGGCATACAGCCGCCAATCGCTTTTCCTCAATAAGGCTCAACTGATCAAATCTGGCTCGTACCCATTCAACCTCATCTAGCTTAACATCCATCATGACTCTGAGGGACGGAATCTCCACTTCAACTGGTAGTACTGCCTCCATACCATATACAAGTGAGAATGGGGTTGCCCCAGTGGACGTGCGTACCGACGTTCGATACCCATGCAAAGCAAATGGTAACATCTCCTGCCAATCTTTGTACGTGACAACCATCTTCTGCACAATCTTCTTGATATTTTTGTTGGCCGCTTCGACCGCGCCATTCATCTTTGGGCGGTACGGAGAAGAATTGTGATGTTCGATTTTGAAGTCCCGGCATAACTCAGCCATCATCTTATTATTCAAATTAGAACCATTATCAGTAATGATTCTTTCGGGAACTCCATATCGGCAAATGATATCCCGTTTTAAGAAACGAGCTACCACTTGTTTTGTAACATTGGCATAGGATGCAGCTTCAACCCATTTGGTGAAATAATCAATTGCCACCAAGATGAAACGATGACCATTAGAAGCTGTAGGCTCAATCTTTCCAATCATATCAATGCCCCACATGGCAAACGGCCAAGGCGACGACATGATACTCAACGGATTTGGAGGTACATGCACCTTATCTGCGTAGATCTGGCATTTATGGCATTTGCGGGCATATTTGCAACAATCTGACTCCATAGTCAACCAATAATATCCCGACCTTAACAACTTTTTAGCCATTGCATGCCCTCCGGCATGGGTACCGAAAGAGCCTTCGTGCACTTCAATCATCAACAAGTCTGCTTCATGTTTATCCACACATCTAAGCAGGACTGTGTCAAAATTTCTTTTATACAGCACGCCATCTTTATTCAAGAAGAAACTACCAGCTAACCTTCTCAACGTCTTCCTGTCTTTGGACGATGCCCCGGACGGGTACTCTTGACTTTTCAAGAAACACTTAATGTCATGAAACCATGGCTTGTCATCAGACATTGCATCGACCGCAAACACAAATGCTGGTCTGTCAAGGCGGGATACCTCAATCTTAGGTACATGGTTCCATCCTTGCACTTTGATCATGGAAGACAAAGTGGCTAAGGCATCAGCGAACCTATTCTCATCTCGAGGAATGTGGTACAGTTTCACTGTTGTGAAAAATGTCAGCAATCTCCTTGTATAATCTCTATACGGCACTAGATTTGCTTGGTGCGTGTACCAACTTCCCTTCACTTGATTGATTACCAAAGCTGAATCACCAAATATATCAAGGGTCTTAATCCGTAGATTAATCGCCTCCTCGATCCCCATTATACAAGCTTCGTACTCTGCTTCATTGTTGGTGCATCCAAAAGTTACTCGGGCAGTGAAAGGCATATGAACACCTTCCGGCGTGATAAGAACTGCTCCAACTCCGCACCCATTCATATTGACAGCCCCATCAAACATCAAACTCCATTTGGATTCAGGGTCTGGCCCCTCCTCCGGGAGTGGTTCCTCGCAGTCCTTAGCTTTGAGAAACATGATGTCCTCATCAGGGAAGTCAAACCTCATGGGTTGGTAATCATCAATCGGCTGTTGCGCCAGATAGTCGGACAAGATACTTCCTTTGATGGCCTTTTGTGAAGTGTACTGAATGTCATACTCTGTCAAGACCATTTGTCACCGTGCAACTCTGCCTGTCAATGCTGGTTTCTCGAAAATGTACTTGATAGGATCCATTTTTGAAATCAACAAGGTCGTGTGCCTAACCATATATTGCCTCAATCGCTTAGCGGCCCATGCAAGCGCACAGCATGTCTTTTCAAGCATTGAGTATCGGGACTCACAATCATTGAACTTTTTGCTCAGGTAGTAGATAGCATGCTCCTTCCTACCTGTCTCGTCATGTTGACCAAGAACACAACCCATGGAACCTTTAAGCACTGTCAGATACATTATCAGCGGTCTCCCTTCAACTGGAGGCATTAGAATCGGAGGTTCCTGCAAGTATTCTTTTATCTTATCGAATGCCAATTGGCAATCGTCATCCCACCTGACCGTTTGATCTTTCCTTAACAATTTAAATATTGGCTCACACGTGGCTGTTAGGTGAGATATGAACCTTGCAATGTAGTTCAATCTACCCAAGAAACCACGAACCTCTTTTTCTGTTCTCGGTTCAGGCATTTCTTGTATTGCTTTCACCTTGGCAGGATCAACCTCGATTCCTCTTTCGCTCACAATGAAACCCAGTAACTTTCCAGAACGCACCCCAAACGTGCACTTGTTTGGATTTAATCTCAGACGGAACTTTCTCAACCTTTCAAACAGCTTTTTCAGGTTAATCAGATGTTCCTCTTCTGTTCTCGACTTGGCAATCATATCATCTACATAACATTCGATCTCCTTATGAATCAAGTCATGAAACAATGTCACCATCGCCCGCTGGTACGTTGCCCCTGCGTTTTTCAACCCAAAAGGCATTACTTTATAACAATATGTACCCCACGGAGTAATGAACGTGGTCTTCTCCATATCTTCAGGTGCCATCTTGATCTGGTTGTACCCGGAGAAACCGTCCATAAATGAGAACACTGAAAACTGAGCTGTATTATCGACCAGCACATCAATATGAGGTAGTGGAAAATCATCTTTCGGGCTAGCTTTATTAAGATCTCGATAATCCACACACATTCTCACTTTTCCATCTTTCTTCGGTACTGGCACGATGTTGGCTACCCATGGAGGATACTTTGTCACAGCAAGAAAACCAGCATCCCACTGCTTCTGGACTTCCTCCTTAATCTTTAAAGCCATGTCGGGGTGAGTCCGACGAAGTTTCTGCTTGACTGGCGGACATTCTTCTCTCAATGGTAGCCTGTGCACGACAATATCCGTATCCAACCCCGGCATGTCTTGATACGACCAGGCGAAGATGTCAACATACTCGCGCAACATTTCCGTCAAAGTTTGCTTCACATCTGCTTGCAAGCTGGCACCAATCCTGATCTCTTTCTTGGCGTCCTTGGTACCAATATTGATGATTTCTACAGTCTCCTGATGAGGCTGGATGACCCTTTCCTCTTGTTTCAACAATCTGGCCAGTTCTTCAGAAAGTTCACAATCTTTCTCATCCCCTTCTTCGGCTTGATAAATCGGATTGTCAAAGTCATACATGGCCATATCAAAATCGTTATCAGTGGTATCCGGAGGATCAAGTCTGCATGAACGGGTTCATGCCTTATTTTAGAATTTATTTTTAAGCAAAACAAAAGAAAATGAAACATTGCCATTTTATTTTTTTTTTGGGCAAAAATAAAAACTGAAAGACAGAGAACAAAATTTGATTGCAAAACGTCCTTTATTAATGATTAGACATTGCAAATGCAACCATGGTGGCCCTACAAATGAATCTATACGCCTTGGGCAGAGCGCAAGATTTTGACATGCATTATGGTTAGAAAAAACAAAGAAAAATTACTCTGCTTGAAGAGTAACCCGGATGACTTCTTCAACGGACCAGTTTTGCACTTGTTGTCCCGGAGCATGAGGGCGTACCCAGTTGTCCAGGTCACAATTACTGTCAACACTATCCTCTGTGGCTGCACAAGACTGGTCCGTGTAGATAATTCCCCCACTATTGAAAGTAATGGGTCCCCTGCTCCCCGCATCTGAAGTTGTAGAGGGATGATAACCAATACCAAATTTGTCTTCCTTCATTGGGGTCTCTATCAACCTGCCCCAACCTTGGGCGTTGCCTGCCCTGACGACTTCGACAGCTTGTTTGTAAGATGAAATGGAGGTACCAGCCCCAACTGGTACAGAAGAAGACTCAGGTGCATCGTCAATATTGACTGCTTCAAATGATTGGCACAGCATCTCATGAATTTCCCCATCCATTTCAATGTACTTGAACGTGGACAAGTGACTCACAAAGATGTCTTCTTCCCCGCACACCGTCACAACCTGCCCTTCAAACTCATACTTCAGCTTTTGATGTAGAGTAGAAGTAACAGCCCCGGCTCCGTGAATCCAAGGGCGTCCCAATAGGCAGCTATATGCAGGTTGTATGTCCATTACATGGAACGTGGATTTGAATACCTGTGGTTCAATTTGTACGGGCAATTCCACCTCACCAAACACAGATCGTCTAGTTCCATCGAACGCTCTAACCACCAATTCACTAGGCCTTAAGATCAAACCATCAACTTCCAGCTTCATTAATGCCTTCTTGGGCAAGACATTGAGTGATGAACCAGTGTCTACCAGTACATGAGATAACACTGCGCTCTTACACTCCATCGTGATATGCAAAGCCTTATTGTGGTTTCTTCCTTCAATAGTCAGATCTCTACTTGTAAAGCCCAAGCCATGGCTAACATTAACATTGGAGATTACGCCCTCGAGCTGATTAACAGTAATTTCCTGTGGCACGTATGCACTCTTCAATACTTTCAACAACGCCTGCCGATGCGCATCAGAGCACATCAATAGTGACAAGATTGAAATCTTTGAAGGGGTCTGATTCAGTTGGTCCACAATCTTATAATCGCTTTTCTTGATTATCTTCATAAATTCTTCCATTTCCTTATCAAAAGTAATCTTTGTCTCTGCTTCAGGTGTAGGCGCATTTTCAACCACCTGTTTACGCTTAGCCTTTGCTGCAGCTTCTACCTCCTTATCACTTCTCAAGGTTTGGGGAGCGAACAACCTTCCACTCCTTGTAAAGCCCCCTACACCCCCTACATTATCAATGTTTGGGCTGACTGACGGCTCAACTTCCTGCTTTTTACCTTCGTAATATACATCTGCCCCATAGTGCCATGGGATAGCCTTCGTAGACGTGAACGGAATTGGTCCTGGCACCGTGATAGTGACAGGACTGGGCCTTTCTGGCGCAACACTCGCCACGGGAACTGCATTGACCGGCATTTGAATCTCAGCGGGAGTGTAATAGATGGTCACTGTTGATATCTCATCAGTGTCTTTCACGACTCTGTCAAACTGTAGACATCCTTCATCGATCAGATTCTGTAAACCCATCTTCAACTTATCACAGCCGTTCTCCTGATTCATACACTCAGAGCAATCTTGATTACAGCCCGGGAACACCTGTCCCTTCAATAAACGATCTTTTACAACCAACAAAGAAGTTTTCACTTGATGAACGTCTAACACCAAATTCAATCTCCTCCCATCTTCAATAGCGTACACATTTGCTGCACTATGATCAGGCATGGGATGCTGAGTAATATTAGGAGCGGGAGAGAAATTGATGGCTTTAGCATCAATCAAATCTTGTACTTTATGATGGAAAGCCCAGCATTTTTCAATGGAGTGTCCCTGAGCACCTGAGTGGAACTCACAACGAGCATTAGCATCGAAGTTAGGTGGCAGGTTTCCAGCAACCGGAGCTTTCATAGTACGGAGTTCTACCAACTTTAACTCGAGTAGTCGGGGCAACAGCGCGGCATAAGTCATAGGGAGAGGATCCATCTTACGATCCCTTTGTCTAGACCTTTGCTGGAAAAAAGGTTGTTGCTGTTGAACTTGTTGTTGGGGTTGTTGTTTCTGAACAGACGGTGTGGGGATTGTTACAGCATCTACCTGATAATAAGCTTGAGAACGCCCTCCGCCTCGTCCTCTAAACACAGCATTCGTATCACCTTCCCTTCTTTTCTGGTTACTAGCAAACGGTTTCTTCGTCCCCGAAGAGCCAGCCCCACTCACATCCTGGATCTTTCCAAGCTTTAACAGACTTTCTATTCTTTCTCCCGCAATCACAATATCAGCAAATCCAGTTGACGGACAAGCAGCTAATCTATCAAGATAGGCCCCTTGCAAGGTGCCCATGAACATATCTGCCATTTCTCTGTCTGACAAGGGAGGTTGAACCTGGGCAGCCATTTCCCTCCACCTCTGTGCATATTCTTTGAAACTCTCCTTGGCATTTTGTGACAACCCCTGCAATTGAGTGCGGTTGGGCGCCATGTCAATATTATACTGGTATTGCTTCAGGAACGCTTCTGCCAGATCTTTCCAATTCTTCACAGCAGCTCTATTCAACTTCATATACCAGGTCAAGGACGCCCCAGCCAGACTGTCCTGAAAATAGTGCATCCATAGCTTCTCGTCATCCGTATGGGCTGAAATCTTCCCAAAGTAAGCTTGAAGATGCGTTTGGGGACACGCATTGCCGTGATACTTATCAAAAGTGGGAGGCTTGAATTTAGGGGGAATTCTGACTCCTGAGACTAGCCCTAAGCTGGTAACATCAATACCCATAGAGTTCTTGCATTCTATGGCCCTGATCTTTTCTGCTAACTCCTCATACCTTCGATCACCTTGATTACCCACATCAGCATCTAATAGAGTAAATTGGTCTTCCAGAGTATCTTCAAGAGTAACACCAGCATGCCTACCATTTCCATTACCCCGATTGTTACCACCAGGAGGAGGGTTGCCACCGGGAGGTGGAATGCCATGTCCCTGTGAATTGTCATGCTGATCACCTTCGGGCCCATTGTCTGGACGCTCGACCAGAAGTCTCAATCTCTCCTGATTTTGCGCCATGCCAGTCATGAGGGTCATGAACTGGTCCATACGCGCCCTCATTTCAGCCAAATCACTTTGCACTTGATCCATGATTCTTACTTGATTCCTTCGCGTCGAATATCGGTGAATATGATTCTCAGCTATACTGCCTGAAACCAAATAAAGGTTAGAGACCCTGCACCGAGTACCTGAAAAGCAAGTAACAAAAATGCAAAATGATATGCAATGCCATGCAATGCCATGTTTGTCATTTCCGAGGTGCTTTATACCCTGATTCCAATCCAACCACAGAAATCTGAAGACCAGAAATCGTGATATAAAGAGACGTGTCGTGGTCACGTGCTTGTGTGCAGCTATCTGATAAGGAATAATTCTGAATAAAACTGCTCATACTCATTCAACAAAGTATTCAAGTACATTTAAGAAAGGTTCAACCGCAAATGCAATACAAGGAAAAATGGATCCATCAACAAGCCTGATGGTAACCATTAACAACAAAATATAAGGAAAAGAACATCAGTCTGACAATTCCACATCCTTCAGCTTATCACTTGAGTATTTGATCTCCTCAAAAAGTATACGGGTACGCTGGTGATTCGGCTTTTCAATCATTTCTTTGATCAAGACATCCCTTTTCTCAAGAGCTTCAGTTAAAGAACCCATATGCAGCATCAGAGCCTCGTCATCACACACTCCTTTGTGTCTCTTTATGCCAGCTTGCGTCTTGAGTATCTCCCTTTCTATCATGACTTCTTCAAGCTCTTTCTTGGTATTCCTCAGCTCACCTCTAGCTTCTTCTAGCTGTTCTTGACTCTTACCGAGGCTTTCCCGATACTTTCTCCTCTGCTCATGCGCCTTTTCAAGCTCTTCGTCCTTAATCTGCAACTGTTCCTGTAATTCAGCATTCTCTATCCTAACTTCGTCCCAAGCGTGCTGAAACTTTGTTAACTTTTCTTTGGTCTGTGCTAACGCCTGTTTGGTTTGCTTGTGGGCTTGCGTAGCATCATCAGCACCTTTACTAATCTTCCGGAAGTGTTGGGCTCTTCCAGCAAAGTCTTTTTCTTTTGCAGTTAGGATTTGTTCAGCATCTTGGGCTTTCCGCTCCAGCTCTTTGTTGGCATGTAGAGCATTCTGAAGACGGCTACTCAACTCGGAATTCTCTCCTTGGAGCTTTTTCACCAAGGCTTGCAACTTGTCAACTTCTTCCACAGTAGCAGTGCTTCTTGCTTTCTCATTCTCCGGATACAAAAGGGGTGCCTTACCAAAAGGCAAGAGAAAATCTTCAACTCTTTTCTTCACCCACTCTTCATATGCTGGATAAACCCGGTTGTTAGGCTTGCCTAGAGTAACTTTCCCCTTTTTCAGTATGCTACCCCAGCTTTCAGAAGCTTTCTATGCTGCTTCCCAACCATCTGATGTATGAAAATAGAGGGACTCCTCCACATCTCTCTTAATAGGCGGACCTGTCAGGGCATACCCAAATTGTCGAATGGCCAAAGAAGGATTGTAGTTAATCCCACCCATTCTTCCTATTAGTGGAACGTTAGGGAACTTACCACAGCTGTGGATAATATTCTTGCCAATCAGCCCATGATCTACCCATACGATGTCCTTGGCCACCAATCCCATTAAACGCTGTTTCCACTCTAGAGAATCTTTGGAATCCACAAAAGCCCCTGATTGTGGTAAACGGCCTGCAAACCACTTATAGAACAAGGGTGCACAACAACGAATTATCCCTCCTCTTTTCTTTTCGTTTCGGTTGTACAACGAGTAGTGAAGATCTCCCAGTAGCGTTGGCACCGGGTTCTTCATCAGGAATATTCGTATAGCGTCCGTATCAATGAAATCCGGCTCGTTGGGAAACAACACTATGCCGTATATACAAAGGGCTAGCAAAGCATTAAAAACAAGCCAATTCTCGCCTTTAGCTGCTTCCTGGGCCTTCTTAATCAGATATTCCAGCTTGTAACCACGAATCTTTCCTTTGTTGGAGACATTGGCGTCTAACTCTGATTTGCTCAAATAAAGAGCGCCAGCCACCTTTCCAAAGTCAAGATCCCCCACTGATCCAAAGAAAGGGGGCTCCTCCTTGATAGCAATCCCCAACATGTTGGAATACTCCTCCAGGGTAGGAACCAACACATAGTCTGGCAATACAAAACACCTCAGAGGCGGATCATAGAACTGCATCAACGTATGGAGACCTCTGGCTTCATAATCACTGACATTACGGACCATAGATAAAATCCACCCATATTTCTCTTCAAAAGCTTCTCGTACTTCAGGACTCGCCATTCCCTTCAGCATAACAATAGGGCCCAAAGTAGGCGTAAGGAACTTATAGCTGATGATATTCTTCCTCTCTTTAGTGTTCATCTTTGCAGGGACCTGATGACTGGAATCAAGGGTAATATATGCACCTGGAAATGAATAAACATGTATGTTAGGATATGATAATGCAATGCAAAGGGCAATGTGATCAGGTAATCAGGTGTTTGTGCTGAACTGTGAACGGTGTCAGTGTAGCTCTGAGACTAATATAGAACCATAGATAAGAACCATCTGAATACAATAGGATGAAACTTCCTTTTTGTGCAATGATGATAGAAAACCGGGTATGTAGGAGGTCATGGTTACCTGCAAACCTGTAAATAACCCGCCCTTCTCACATGTGGGTACTAGGATGTTCAGTATCCCGGGCTCTCAGGTCAAGAAATGATGATACGTTCACCATTTCTGGTTTGGCATCATCATCAATCGAGGAGGCCTCAACTGATTCTCCAAAACAAAAAGGTCCTCAGCTTCTGGTACTGAGGTCGAGAAACAATAGTACATTCATCCCTCAGGGTACAGTACTATCGCCAATCGAGGAGTGCCTCCGCTGATTCTCTTTCAAAAAGGGATGTCCTATAGCAAGTTCCCAGCATTGGGTCCTCGGATCGAGAATGTGCAATGGGTTTGCCACGGAATGTGGTCTGCCACTGTCACAACTCGGGAGGAGTACCGCAACTGAGTCCTCGGGAATGGTCACCAGAGTCGACAGTTCCTCAAGAGAATAACCACTGGCCTGCATAACATGCAGTAGCAGAAAGCTCCTGATAGAACCTCGTCTGGTTGTGGGTCTCATGAACAACAATACGTGGTCACCACCACGCAAGCGTCACGACTATCCACTCTAATACCTATGGGTGTACTCAAGCCTGTGTAGTGAGCTTATCTCTCAGAACACCCATCCCGCCAAACAGACAAAACAGTGCAACACAATATAATATATGATATGTAATGCTAAAATGCGGTAAATACAGTAAAATAAATAAACAACAACATATAGCACAACAGTAAACACCCAATGAAAGAAAAGCAGATAAGCGCTAGGATTGGCTCACTAAGGAAACCAGAGATTCTGGGTTCGGTCCCCAGCAGAGTCGCCAGCTGTCGCTCCCGGGATTTTCATCCAAGTACAAACGCGAAAGTGGCACCGAACAGAGTCGCCAGCAATGTGTATTTATCCCAAGAGAGGGAAAGGAAACACCGCATAAACCTAAAGGAAAGGATAGAGCATGGTCTCGCGACCAAGAGATCTGGGTTCGGGAGTCGGTTACGCGAGAGGAAGGTATTAGCACCCCCTCGCGTCCATCGTACCCGATGGGATCCACGCTTGCTTGTCTCGATCAAAGGGTGATAGAAAAGAATACTGGAAGAGGAACTGAAAGAAAGAAGGGAGAAATGTAGGGAAAATAAAAGAAGTGCTCGCATGGGCCCTACCCCACTGCCTACGTATCTCATCGGGAGCATGAGAATCAGAGCGACGTAGTTCCCCTCACTAGGGATGGATTGTTTGTGTTTTTTAAGGAACGGCTGACGTTCTAGCTCAGGTGTTGCAGGCTCGCTGGTCCGAGTGCGTTACCATCTTGCAAGAGAACGAGTAGGAGCACGTTCATACGCTGCGAGTGAATGAGATGAGAAAAGAATTCCCGAAGGAAAGACGTAATTGTCTGTTTTTGTCTTTTAGGAGTTTTTCCATTTGTTTGTATATGATAGTGTATCTGAATCTTAGTCCTTGGAATGTGTACCTTCTCACATTCCAAGATGGAATGAGTAAGAAAGTACACTAAATATGAAGAAGACCCCCACACTTATTTCCAATTATTAAGGTTCAAACACACTAGCATACTTGCGTTTATTAAGTGTTTTTGTTGATTATGAAATGAAGAAGTTTTTTTCTTTATTTGTATTTTCAACAAGTATTGCATTTAAGTCCCTCATACAAGATCAAATATGTAACACATTGACCCAAGATGGGCCATATGCTACACATTCTAAGATTATAAGAGAAGACCCCTTATAATCTTTTCTTTATATGAAAGGCCTAAATGCAATAAGTGCCTACCTTTATTAGATATTTTGAAATTTCTTTAAGAGATGAGAAGAGAGACTCAAGAGAGGAGAAAAGGTAAAACCTATATGGACTAAGACTCAATCCTAATTGAAGATTAAAGGGAGTGATCCTAATGGTTCGTGAGGTTTCAACCTAAAGTCTAAAGAGAGGATGAATTAAACAATTCACTTCTAAAGTAGAAGATGAATTGTAATTCACAAAGGGAAAGTGATGAGTTATTAAAAGAAAGCACATAAGTGCTTAACAAAACATAGAATGGAATTGTAAAAGAGAAAGGATAGAAGTTGAATGTGGATTCCTTATCCACACTCAATTGAAACTTACCAAAGCCCCTACATGGTTAGTAAACATGGAAACATGTATAAGAAGCAAAAAGTACTTAATACACATTAAAGTCCAAAAGAAAAAGATGAAGAATCAAATCTTAAGATCACAACCAGAATGTGCATCATATGGACAACAAGTGAATATCATCATACAAGTTCAAATGAACAAGCAACAATCATCATCCATAGCATTCAAACATGTTATCATAAGAAAGGATAGATGAAAGATGAAAAGAAAGGAAAAGGACATGCATAAATGGAACATGTAAATCAACAACCAGAATTGAAACTAAATGGAAAATGGTTTATAAACATCTCAAAAGTATTTATGAATCAACATCAAGACATTCAAGAAGTAATATAAGAAGAATTGAAATGAAAGTTCAAAAAGAAAGTGCAAACAATACATGTTAATGATGCACAAAGTTCAAATTGAAATGAACATGTAAAGATGACCTATAATGTGTATCAAAGACCTATAATATCATATGAATGGCTCATAACATATGCAAATGCTCATACAAATATGCACAAAAGAATTCATGTAAACATGCACTAAAGTTAAAATGACATGACATGTATTATACTTCAAATGTAATGCATCAAACAAAAATCAAATGGATTCATGAAAATTATGCCAGCATATTATTGGAATGCCTAAGTCAGAAATGCATCATACATCAAGATAGCATGTAAAAATTCAGAGCAAAATGACTTCAAACAAAGCAATTAGGTCAAATTGAACATCATGCAAAGTGGTGCAAATATAGGCATCAAAACATGTCATAAAGTGACCTAAAAAATCAAACAAAAATCATCTAACATGCTTCAATGTATTAGTGAATCAATGCAAAAAGAATTATGTCAAAACAGTTTGTAATGAGCAAGAACAAAATTAAACAAATTCATGTATCATGCTTAGAATGCATCTAAATGGAAATTCAAAGAAAATTGTGCAACAGGGGCAAAAGTGTCATAAAATCATGAAATGAAAATATCAAAAATTTCCTAAATGTCTTAATAACATTCATAAATTTTCCCAGAATTTTCTAATAACATTTTGTAATTTTAAAAATTAAAAAAGAAACGTGCACAAAATTAAGAAAATAAAAAGGAATGAAATAAGAGAGGGAGGTGTAAGCATAGCAATTGTTCAATTCAAATTGGTTTGGGCTTTGAAACACACGGTGCAAATAGCAATTTAGCCCAGTCCACATCTGCGCAATCCACACTAGCAATCATGCACACTCAGTCAAACAAAAGTCAAGCAATTATCACCCTTGGATCAAGTCAAGTCAACACCAAAGTCAAAGTAATTGAATCCAACACACGCGCGTGAAGGCACACACTACATACCATGCACTGCACCACACAATGATTAAATGAATTCAGAAATGATGCACATGACATGCACATGCGTTTTAATGTGCTGGCAAGCTTTCCACCCTTGGATCAACAAAATCGCACGGCTGAAATTCAAACTGCAAGAAACCCTAACATAAAGACCACCGGCCGGAGAGGGACCTCCGGTCACCTTCTCCGGCCACTCACCACCATCTGCAATCTTCAAACGTCACCAAAATGCACAAAATGTGTACCAATCGAAAGCTAAACTTATGCACATCATGAATATGCTCATAAAAATCACAAAACACACACACATAGCAAGAACAGAGGAGATCAAATCATGCCCTAGGCTTTGAAACTATGCCTCTAAGAGGCCTATCAACTAGCCGGATTCAACATAGCTTCTAAGAAGCTCAAACCAATAGAAAACAAGTGAAATTTCAGAAAACGAAGGTTGGAGAAGAAACCTGAATTTGAAGTTCTTCAAAGTAACAGAAGACCAGAGATGATCCTCCTATGCTCTTGAGCTTGAGTGGAGCAAAATAAATGCCACTGAACTTGAGATCTTGAAGAAAACCACAACGAAAACTCAACTGAACTAAGCTGCCACTGATGAACTGAACTTCTTCTCTCTTGTTCTTGATCAGAAGTGAAACCTTGATGAGGATGAAGATGAAATGTGAATGGAAGATGGTGAAAACCGTGTGAAATCAGAGAGAAAGTAGAGAGAATGTGAGAGAGAGTTTGAAGTGTTTTGAGAGAATGTGGTAGAAAATGAAGTTGTGAGGTGAGATTTGGTTTTATAGTGTGAGTTAACCAAGGTTAAACTGAGTGAGGTTAACTGAGTCACAATGGTTTGAGTGAGTCATCCCTAACTAACTGAGTCAAGTTAGTTAGGGAGAGCAATGATATGGTGGTGGCAGCACATGATAAACTATGGTGGTGATAAAAGTAACATTGCAATATCACGGCTATGTAGTATAAACTTGTTCAGCAAGTTTCATTCGTTCCCTTCTCATGTATGATGCAACATGATGAGGCTAATGTAAGGAAGGTGTTTGGTTAAAAGTGGAAAGGAATACAGACTGTATGCGTGTGGATTGAAACATGACAATAACAACAACATTCTTTTTTCTGATTTTTAGCAGCCCAAGGTTTAATGGTTTAACCAAGAATTTCTCTCTAGTTCGTGAATGAAACAAAGAGGTATTGATGCCAAATGGAAGAGGAGATATCATGGAACAAGTTTGGGGTGAAAATTGAATTGAATTGAGGCTTGGAAATTGGTGAAAAGCAACTTGGAACATCAAGGTTTGGGACTGGTTTGTAGGCAAGACAGTTGGTCGGTTGACAAGGTAGCTTGGTGCATGGAATTTCAGTCTGAACACACTAAATTGAGACCACTATAACTCACTCATAGCTTGATCAATTCAAAATTTTCCCAACATCAATATTGAAGATGACACTACAAAGAACAACTTTGATGTTGAAAATTTTCTCATTTGGAGCTTTCTTCTTGGAGAAATTAGGCTTGACTTTTGGCACACCAACTGTTTGAGGAAATGATGTGCGCGTGACCTGACAATTCTTGGTCATGACCTAGTTTTGGCCTACTTTCTTCCAACTTTGATCCATCATATCTCCCTCAATATTTATCCAATTGAGATGTTCTACACATGGATTTGAAGCTTAAAGCAAGACCTTTTGTTGTGGCCTGGTGGAATTTTCATTTGATGCTTCAATTTCAAATGGCCTTGGTTCCAACTCTGATGCAAAATGGCCAAAACTTACTATTTTTAGTAACCCTACTTCACCCAAGAATGGCAACTTTCCACATCTTGATTTTTTCATGATTCCTTTGGAGTTTCTTGACCAAATTTTGCACATTGGACACATATAACATGAATTTTATGAATTTGGCCTCAAAAAGTCAAGAGTTGACTTTTCCCTCTGATTATTTGACTTTGCCCCAATTTCTCTGATTCTTGATCTTTCTTCCAATTGAACCACTTCTAAAACCAATTGAGATGTAATTTTCCACATACATACACTTAGGGACATATGGAATACCATGACATCAAGTTTTGTCCAAAAAATCAAAGATTCCCTGATTTAATGGGAAACCCTAGTTTTGGTGCCCATCTCCTAGGAGAAAAATGTGCAGTCTTCAATTTCAAATTCCTCAGAGTATGTTGTGTACCTTCTTAAAGGATGATGATATATGCCATTTGAGGATGATTTTGGATCAATGAGCTATCTCTTTTGAGGGTTTTCCTTCAGTTTTTGAACCTCTTGCATAGTGAAAGATGTAATGCTTCAATCTCCCATTGTATCTCTTATCCTTGAGGTTGTGGATGATCAATTGAGATAGTATGAGACATGAAAGGCTTCTTGGCTTGCCTTGAGGCAACTTGACTGACCTTTTTGGGCTTTGAATGATCTCTTGATTGTCCATCTCCCACCTGACCACATGCCCTGATGGTAAGAAGGATGCCATGCTTCATTTTTCTATGTTAAATGCAATGCAATGCTAATGATGGATATGATACGATAAATGATAATGCCATGCTATGATGCCAAAAGGGGAGAGCAAATTTTGGGGTATTACAGCTGCCCCTATTCAAGCGCTGTAGACCTGAATGCCTGAAAGCAATTGCTTTCGGACTTTCAAGGTATATAGTGATTGATTACCAAATATAACCAAAAATTTGCTCTGGATGATGAAGAAGAAAAGGGATATAAACCCAACAAGACTGCTGGATTGAGTCTTCAAATGAAACGCTGTCGGAGAAATCTGTCTTTTGAACGACGCCAGACGACTACTTGCTTGCCACGCTGCTGGTGGACTTTAATAATGTCTTTTGAACGACGCCAGACGACTACTGGCTTGCCACACTGCTGGTGGACTTTAAAAATGTCTTTTATGCAATTCCAGACGACTACTGGCCTGCCACGCTACTGGTGGACTTTAGAAATGTCTTTTTGAACGACGCCAGACGACTACTGGCTTGCCACACTGCTGGTGGACTTTAGAAATGTCTTTTTGAACGACGCCAGACGACTACTGGCTTGCCACACTACTGGTGGACTTTAAAAATGTCTTTTATGCAATTCCAGATGACTACTGGCCTGCCACGCTACTGGTGGACTTTGCAGCTTCGTGCCACCCGAAGATGGACTTTTGCCAATCCACTGTTGGACTTTTGCCACCCGAAGACGGACTTTTGCCAATCCACTGTTGGACTTTTGCCACCCGAAGACGGACTTTTGCCAATCCACTGTTGGACTTTTAGCTGCTTTGCCACCCGAAGATGGACCTTTGCCAATCCACTGTTGGACTTTTAGAATATGCCACCCTTAGATGGACCTTTCGCCAATCCACTGTTGGACTTTTAGAATTTGCAAAATTGAATTACTCTCTGCCTCTGCGCCAGACATCTCTGCCGACTCTGCTGAGGAACCACAATCAATGATTTAATCTCGGAGACTCCTAAAAGGATAATATCTCTGCTGGCGAATGGATGAACAATCCGTCTGCTTCGAATTGTCAAGCTTGCCAACAATAAATTGGACTTTAAGATATGAGGGAATGATGATTCTGCCAGGAATTATTCCATCTGTTTGGGGCTGGATTCTGGTCACAGCAACTCCGCTGGGGATGAGAATTTTTAAATGACGTCCGCTGGGGAAATGAGCCATTAAAACTCTGCTTGGGGGTTTATTCAACCCAAGATCCTTTATAGGGATTATCAACCTTATAACTCGGCTGGGAAGTATTGCTGACAAGATTCGATGCTGACCTCTGTGGGGAATACAATGACCAGAGGTACGATCTTGCCGGGGAATCAGGGTTACTCTGCCGGGGACATACAAAACCTGGTTATACCATTCCACTACAACTTGTTGGGAAAGAGTCCCTAGAGATCTGCTGGGGAAACCCAAAGCAAATCCACGGTAGTCTGCTGAGGAATATGACTGTCGAGCTTAGGATAAGTACTACAATGCCCCATGTTAGGCGAGCTTTCCTTTAGACAATTCCGTTGAGGATGACGAGTTTATAACAAACTCTGCTGGAGAAAACTGCTTTAAAGCGTCTCGTGTTGGGGAATGCCTTTTGAGAGGATTTTACAGAAGACCAACTGTCCTCAAACTCTACTGGGGATGATCAACACTTCATGCTGGGGAAACAATCATGCCCCATGCTTGGACAAAACAACAATTCGTCCCCGAAGAGGATGTCATAAGAGGATTTTACAGAAGATTTAGCCTCTTCAAACTCTTGTGACTTCGCTGGGGATAATGACCATCAGTTTCGGTGTTGACGAGACCACTCTTTTGGGGAACCTGTGACCGTTATCGACACAGAAAAGCTTGTAGTTGTTGGAAGTACTGTATGAGAGAATCGACTTAATAAGATACAACGGTACCCAGTTGAACTTAATTCAATGATATCGACCCGTTATGAACAATCGTCGACCGAACGATGAACGCCGATCTCCTTACCCATAATTGCCCCAGTCTTTCGCGTGGGGTGATTTATTGCTGGTCTTGTGCTTAAAATCATCTGCACCTGCTACCTGCAACAAAAGAATATGCCCACATGCCCCGAATATTGCGTGGCTAGAATCCACCATCCGGGAGTATTCAACACTCGAAGTAATTTCAAATGTTTTTTCTGCGCATGTTATTGCAAGGCTGCCATGTTTTCAAATGCAATGTTTTATCAAAAATTAGGACGTTTTTGCAAACAAAGCAATAAAACAAAAATAGAAAGCTTTTTATTGAAATTCAATTTATTGACTGAGAGCCCAGAATAGGCAATTACATCTGGAAGCAATCCCTGGAAAGAGGTGATCGCTGAAAATTGAGAGAAGAAACTATCCTAATGGCAATGTGAAAACGGAATTCCACTGAGTTTCCATTCTGTTATGACCAGTATGTCTTCAAAACTCCCCGACCTTGCCTTCTGAGGAATGATCAGACCGATTCCTATCCTTCAGAATGTCAGTTGTTCAAACGGTAATGGGGGATAGATAACTCAGACCATAGTCATTCGCTTAAATCCCTCTTTTGTGTGGACCGCCCTTTCAGGTTTTCAATCCACCAGGATACCCTTTTTTGCCTAAGTTGCCCTTTCGGGTTTTCAACTTACCGGGTGTACAATTTTTTCAATTATATCCCTAATTTTTGCCCGAACCTTATTCTGTTTTTGGTTCGCCGGGATGCCCTTTTTTGCCTGGATTTTTTATTTTTATTATCCAGCGGGTCTATTCATGCGAAGTATTTTTTGACTACGTCCGAGTTGACAGGGGATGAAAAGTCTTCGCCATCCATGGTTGTAAGCAATAAGGCTCCGCCCGAAAAGACCTTTTTAACCACGAATGGACCTTCATAGTTAGGAGTCCATTTGCCCCTGTGATCTGTATTGGGAGGAAGGATCCTTTTGAGTACCACATCTCCGACTTTGTAAACCCGAGGACGCACCTTCTGGTCAAATGCCTGCTTCATTCTGCGCTGATATAGTTGCCCATGGCATACAGCCGCCAATCGCTTTTCCTCAATAAGGCTCAACTGATCAAATCTGGCTCGTACCCATTCAACCTCATCTAGCTTAACATCCATCATGACTCTGAGGGACGGAATCTCCACTTCAACTGGTAGTACTGCCTCCATACCATATACAAGTGAGAATGGGGTTGCCCCAGTGGACGTGCGTACCGACGTTCGATACCCATGCAAAGAAAATGGTAACATCTCCTGCCAATCTTTGTACATGACAACCATCTTCTGCACAATCTTCTTGATATTTTTGTTGGCCGCTTCGACCGCGCCATTCATCTTTGGGCGGTACGGAGAAGAATTGTGATGTTTGATTTTGAAGTCCCGGCATAACTCAGCCATCATCTTATTATTCAAATTAGAACCATTATCAGTAATGATTCTTTTGGGAACTCCATATCGGCAAATGATATCCCGTTTTAAGAAACGAGCTACCACTTGTTTTGTAACATTGGCATAGGATGCAGCTTCAACCCATTTGGTGAAATAATCAATTGCCACCAAGATGAAACGATGACCATTAGAAGCTGTAGGCTCAATCTTTCCAATCATATCAATGCCCCACATGGCAAACGGGCAAGGCGACGACATGATACTCAACGGATTTGGAGGTACATGCACCTTATCTGCGTAGATCTGGCATTTATGGCATTTGCGGGCATATTTGCAACAATCTGACTCCATAGTCAACCAATAATATCCCGACCTTAACAACTTTTTAGCCATTGCATGCCCTCCGGCATGGGTACCGAAAGAGCCTTCGTGCACTTCAATCATCAACAAGTCTGCTTCATGTTTATCCACACATCTAAGCAGGACCGTGTCAAAATTTCTTTTATACAGCACGCCATCTTTATTCAAGAAGAAACTACCAGCTAACCTTCTCAACGTCTTCCTGTCTTTGGACGATGCCCCGGACGGGTACTCTTGACTTTTCAAGAAACACTTAATGTCATGAAACCATGGCTTGTCATCAGACATTGCATCGACCGCAAACACAAATGCTGGTCTGTCAAGGCGGGATACCTCAATCTTAGGTACATGGTTCCATCCTTGCACTTTGATCATGGAAGACAAAGTGGCTAAGGCATCAGCGAACCTATTCTCATCTCGAGGAATGTGGTACAGTTTCACTGTTGTGAAAAATGTCAGCAATCTCCTTGTATAATCTCTATACGGCACTAGATTTACTTGGTGCGTGTACCAACTTCCCTTCACTTGATTGATTACCAAAGCTGAATCACCAAATATATCAAGGGTCTTAATCCGTAGATTAATCGCCTCCTCGATCCCCATTATACAAGCTTCGTACTCTACTTCATTGTTGGTGCATCCAAAAGTTACTCGGGCAGTGAAAGGCATATGAACACCTTCCGGCGTGATAAGAACTGCTCCAACTCCGCACCCATTCATATTGACAGCCCCATCAAACATCAAACTCCATTTGGATTCAGGGTCTGGCCCCTCCTCCGGGAGTGGTTCCTCGCAGTCCTTAGCTTTGAGAAACATGATGTCCTCATCAGGGAAGTCAAACCTCATGGGTTGGTAATCATCAATCGGCTGTTGCGCCAGATAGTCGGACAAGATACTTCCTTTGATGGCCTTTTGTGAAGTGTACTGAATGTCATACTCTGTCAAGACCATTTGCCACCGTGCAACTCTGCCTGTCAATGCTGGTTTCTCGAAAATGTACTTGATAGGATCCATTTTTGAAATCAACAAGGTCGTGTGCCTAACCATATATTGCCTCAATCGCTTAGCGGCCCATGCAAGCGCACAGCATGTCTTTTCAAGCATTGAGTATCGGGACTCACAATCATTGAACTTTTTGCTCAGGTAGTAGATAGCATGCTCCTTCCTACCTGTCTCGTCATGTTGACCAAGAACACAACCCATGGAACCTTTAAGCACTGTCAGATACATTATCAGCGGTCTCCCTTCAACTGGAGGCATTAGAATCGGAGGTTCCTGCAAGTATTCTTTTATCTTATCGAATGCCAATTGGCAATCGTCATCCCACCTGACCGTTTGATCTTTCCTTAACAATTTAAATATTGGCTCACACGTGGCTGTTAGGTGAGATATGAACCTTGCAATGTAGTTCAATCTACCCAAGAAACCACGAACCTCTTTTTCTGTTCTCGGTTCAGGTATTTCTTGTATTGCTTTCACCTTGGCAGGATCAACCTCGATTCCTCTTTCGCTCACAATGAAACCCAGTAACTTTCCAGAACGCACCCCAAACGTGCACTTGTTTGGATTTAATCTCAGACGGAACTTTCTCAACCTTTCAAACAGCTTTTTCAGGTTAATCAGATGTTCCTCTTCTGTTCTCGACTTGGCAATCATATCATCTACATAACATTCGATCTCCTTATGAATCAAGTCATGAAACAATGTCACCATCGCCCGCTGGTACGTTGCCCCTGCGTTTTTCAACCCAAAAGGCATTACTTTATAACAATATGTACCCCACGGAGTAATGAACGTGGTCTTCTCCATATCTTCAGGTGCCATCTTGATCTGGTTGTACCCGGAGAAACCGTCCATAAATGAGAACACTGAAAACTGAGCTGTATTATCGACCAGCACATCAATATGAGGTAGTGGAAAATCATCTTTCGGGCTAGCTTTATTAAGATCTCGATAATCCACACACATTCTCACTTTTCCATCTTTCTTCGGTACTGGCACGATGTTGGCTACCCATGGAGGATACTTTGTCACAGCAAGAAAACCAGCATCCCACTGCTTCTGGACTTCCTCCTTAATCTTTAAAGCCATGTCGGGGTGAGTCCGACGAAGTTTCTGCTTGACTGGCGGACATTCTTCTCTCAATGGTAGCCTGTGCACGACAATATCCGTATCCAACCCCGGCATGTCTTGATACGACCAGGCGAAGATGTCAACATACTCGCGCAACATTTCCGTCAAAGTTTGCTTCACATCTGCTTGCAAGCTGGCACCAATCCTGATCTCTTTCTTGGCGTCCTTGGTACCAATATTGATGATTTCTACAGTCTCCTGATGAGGCTGGATGACCCTTTCCTCTTGTTTCAACAATCTGGCCAGTTCTTCAGAAAGTTCACAATCTTTCTCATCCCCTTCTTCGGCTTGATAAATCGGATTGTCAAAGTCATACATGGCCATATCAAAATCGTTATCAGTGGTATCCGGAGGATCAAGTCTGCATGAACGGGTTCATGCCTTATTTTAGAATTTATTTTTAAGCAAAACAAAAGAAAATGAAACATTGCCATTTTATTTTTTTTTTGGGCAAAAATAAAAACTGAAAGACAGAGAACAAAATTTGATTGCAAAACGTCCTTTATTAATGATTAGACATTGCAAATGCAACCATGGTGGCCCTACAAATGAATCTATACGCCTTGGGCAGAGCGCAAGATTTTGACATGCATTATGGTTAGAAAAAACAAAGAAAAATTACTCTGCTTGAAGAGTAACCCGGATGACTTCTTCAACGGACCAGTTTTGCACTTGTTGTCCCGGAGCATGAGGGCGTACCCAGTTGTCCAGGTCACAATTACTGTCAACACTATCCTCTGTGGCTGCACAAGACTGGTCCGTGTAGATAATTCCCCCACTATTGAAAGTAATGGGTCCCCTGCTCCCCGCATCTGAAGTTGTAGAGGGATGATAACCAATACCAAATTTGTCTTCCTTCATTGGGGTCTCTATCAACCTGCCCCAACCTTGGGCGTTGCCTGCCCTGACGACTTCGACAGCTTGTTTGTAAGATGAAATGGAGGTACCAGCCCCAACTGGTACAGAAGAAGACTCAGGTGCATCGTCAATATTGACTGCTTCAAATGATTGGCACAGCATCTCATGAATTTCCCCATCCATTTCAATGTACTTGAACGTGGACAAGTGACTCACAAAGATGTCTTCTTCCCCGCACACCGTCACAACCTGCCCTTCAAACTCATACTTCAGCTTTTGATGTAGAGTAGAAGTAACAACCCCGGCTCCGTGAATCCAAGGGCGTCCCAATAGGCAGCTATATGCAGGTTGTATGTCCATTACATGGAACGTGGATTTGAATACCTGTGGTCCAATTTGTACGGGCAATTCCACCTCACCAAACACAGATCGTCTAGTTCCATCGAACGCTCTAACCACCAATTCACTAGGCCTTAAGATCAAACCATCAACTTCCAGCTTCATTAATGCCTTCTTGGGCAAGACATTGAGTGATGAACCAGTGTCTACCAGTACATGAGATAACACTGCGCTCTTACACTCCATCGTGATATGCAAAGCCTTATTGTGGTTTCTTCCTTCAATAGTCAGATCTCTACTTGTAAAGCCCAAGCCATGGCTAACATTAACATTGGAGATTACGCCCTCGAGCTGATTAACAGTAATTTCCTGTGGCACGTATGCACTCTTCAATACTTTCAACAACGCCTGCCGATGCGCATCAGAGCACATCAATAGTGACAAGATTGAAATCTTTGAAGGGGTCTGATTCAGTTGGTCCACAATCTTATAATCGCTTTTCTTGATTATCTTCATAAATTCTTCCATTTCCTTATCAAAAGTAATCTTTGTCTCTGCTTCAGGTGTAGGCGCATTTTCAACCACCTGTTTACGCTTAGCCTTTGCTGCAGCTTCTACCTCCTTATCACTTCTCAAGGTTTGGGGAGCGAACAACCTTCCACTCCTTGTAAAGCCCCCTACACCCCCTACATTATCAATGTTTGGGCTGACTGACGGCTCAACTTCCTGATTTTTACCTTCGTAATATAGATCTGCCCCATAGTGCCATGGGATAGCCTTCGTAGACGTGAACGGAATTGGTCCTGGCACCGTGATAGTGACAGGACTGGGCCTTTCTGGCGCAACACTCGCCACGGGAACTGCATTGACCGGCATTTGAATCTCAGCGGGAGTGTAATAGATGGTCACTGTTGATATCTCATCAGTGTCTTTCACGACTCTGTCAAACTGTAGACATCCTTCATCGATCAGATTCTGTAAACCCATCTTCAACTTATCACAGCCGTTCTCCTGATTCATACACTCAGAGCAATCTTGATTACAGCCCGGGAACACCTGTCCCTTCAATAAACGATCTTTTACAACCAACAAAGAAGTTTTCACTTGATGAACGTCTAACACCAAATTCAATCTCCTCCCATCTTCAATAGCGTACACATTTGCTGCACTATGATCAGGCATGGGATGCTGAGTAATATTAGGAGCGGGAGAGAAATTGATGGCTTTAGCATCAATCAAATCTTGTACTTTATGATGGAAAGCCCAGCATTTTTCAATGGAGTGTCCCTGAGCACCTGAGTGGAACTCACAACGAGCATTAGCATCGAAGTTAGGTGGCAGGTTTCCAGCAACCGGAGCTTTCATAGTACGGAGTTCTACCAACTTTAACTCGAGTAGTCGGGGCAACAGCGCGGCATAAGTCATAGGGAGAGGATCCATCTTACGATCCCTTTGTCTAGACCTTTGCTGGAAAAAAGGTTGTTGCTGTTGAACTTGTTGTTGGGGTTGTTGTTTCTGAACAGACGGTGTGGGGATTGTTACAGCATCTACCTGATAATAAGCTTGAGAACGCCCTCCACCTCGTCCTCTAAACACAGCATTCGTATCACCTTCTCTTCTTTTCTGGTTACTAGCAAACGGTTTCTTCGTCCCCGAAGAGCCAGCCCCACTCACATCCTGGATCTTTCCAAGCTTTAACAGACTTTCTATTCTTTCTCTCGCAATCACAATATCAGCAAATCCAGTTGACGGACAAGCAGCTAATCTATCAAGATAGGCCCCTTGCAAGGTGCCCATGAACATATCTGCCATTTCTCTGTCTGACAAGGGAGGTTGAACCTGGGCAGCCATTTCCCTCCACCTCTGTGTATATTCTTTGAAACTCTCCTTGGCATTTTGTGACAACCCCTGCAATTGAGTGCGGTTGGGCGCCATGTCAATATTATACTGGTATTGCTTCAGGAACGCTTCTGCCAGATCTTTCCAATTCTTCACAGCAGCTCTATTCAACTTCATATACCAGGTCAAGGACGCCCCAGCCAGACTGTCCTGAAAATAGTGCATCCATAGCTTCTCGTCATCCGTATGGGCTGAAATCTTCCCAAAGTAAGCTTGAAGATGCGTTTGGGGACATGCATTGCCGTGATACTTATCAAAAGTGGGAGGCTTGAATTTAGGGGGAATTCTGACTCCTGAGACCAGCCCCAAGCTGGTAACATCAATACCCATAGAGTTCTTGCATTCTATGGCCCTGATCTTTTCTGCTAACTCCTCATACCTTCGATCACCTTGATTACCCACATCAGCATCTAATAGAGTAAATTGGTCTTCCAGAGTATCTTCAAGAGTAACACCAGCATGCCTACCATTTCCATTACCCCGATTGTTACCACCAGGAGGAGGGTTGCCACCGGGAGGTGGAATGCCATGTCCCTGTGAATTGTCATGCTGATCACCTTCGGGCCCATTGTCTGGACGCTCGACCAGAAGTCTCAATCTCTCCTGATTTTGCGCCATGCCAGTCATGAGGGTCATGAACTGGTCCATACGCGCCCTCATTTCAGCCAAATCACTTTGCACTTGATCCATGATTCTTACTTGATTCCTTCGCGTCGAATATCGGTGAATATGATTCTCAGCTATACTGCCTGAAACCAAATAAAGGTTAGAGACCCTGCACCGAGTACCTGAAAAGCAAGTAACAAAAATGCAAAATGATATGCAATGCCATGCAATGCCATGTTTGTCATTTCCGAGGTGCTTTATACCCTGATTCCAATCCAACCACAGAAATCTGAAGACCAGAAATCGTGATATAAAGAGACGTGTCGTGGTCACGTGCTTGTGTGCAGCTATCTGATAAGGAATAATTCTGAATAAAACTGCTCATACTCATTCAACAAAGTATT
This sequence comes from Lathyrus tuberosus, assembly GCA_022829125.1. Lineage (NCBI taxonomy): Eukaryota > Viridiplantae > Streptophyta > Magnoliopsida > Fabales > Fabaceae > Lathyrus > Lathyrus tuberosus. The sequence continues at coordinate 1,857,849 of JALAZF010000104.1, read as the reverse complement.
CAAGTACATTTAAGAAAGGTTCAACCGCAAATGCAATACAAGGAAAAATGGATCCATCAACAAGCCTGATGGTAACCATTAACAACAAAATATAAGGAAAAGAACATCAGTCTGACAATTCCACATCCTTCAGCTTATCACTTGAGTATTTGATCTCCTCAAAAAGTATACGGGTACGCTGGTGATTCGGCTTTTCAATCATTTCTTTGATCAAGACATCCCTTTTCTCAAGAGCTTTAGTTAAAGAACCCATATGCAGCATCAGAGCCTCGTCATCACACACTCCTTTGTGTCTCTTTATGCCAGCTTGCGTCTTGAGTATCTCCCTTTCTATCATGACTTCTTCAAGCTCTTTCTTGGTATTCCTCAGCTCACCTCTAGCTTCTTCTAGCTGTTCTTGACTCTTACCGAGGCTTTCCCGATACTTTCTCCTCTGCTCATGCGCCTTTTCAAGCTCTTCGTCCTTAATCTGCAACTGTTCCTGTAATTCAGCATTCTCTATCCTAACTTCGTCCCAAGCGTGCTGAAACTTTGTTAACTTTTCTTTGGTTTGTGCTAACGCCTGTTTGGTTTGCTTGTGGGCTTGCGTAGCATCATCAGCACCTTTACTAATCTTCCGGAAGTGTTGGGCTCTTCCAGCAAAGTCTTTTTCTTTTGCAGTTAGGATTTGTTCAGCATCTTGGGCTTTCCGCTCCAGCTCTTTGTTGGCATGTAGAGCATTCTGAAGACGGCTACTCAACTCGGAATTCTCTCCTTGGAGCTTTTTCACCAAGGCTTGCAACTTGTCAACTTCTTCCACAGTAGCAGTGCTTCTTGCTTTCTCATTCTCCGGATACAAAAGGGGTGCCTTACCAAAAGGCAAGAGAAAATCTTCAACTCTTTTCTTCACCCACTCTTCATATGCTGGATAAACCCGGTTGTTAGGCTTGCCTAGAGTAACTTTCCCCTTTTTCAGTATGCTACCCCAGCTTTCAGAAGCTTTCTATGCTGCTTCCCAACCATCTGATGTATGAAAATAGAGGGACTCCTCCACATCTCTCTTAATAGGCGGACCTGTCAGGGCATACCCAAATTGTCGAATGGCCAAAGAAGGATTGTAGTTAATCCCACCCATTCTTCCTATTAGTGGAACGTTAGGGAACTTACCACAGCTGTGGATAATATTCTTGCCAATCAGCCCATGATCTACCCATACGATGTCCTTGGCCACCAATCCCATTAAACGCTGTTTCCACTCTAGAGAATCTTTGGAATCCACAAAAGCCCCTGATTGTGGTAAACGGCCTGCAAACCACTTATAGAACAAGGGTGCACAACAACGAATTATCCCTCCTCTTTTCTTTTCGTTTCGGTTGTACAACGAGTAGTGAAGATCTCCCAGTAGCGTTGGCACCGGGTTCTTCATCAGGAATATTCGTATAGCGTCCGTATCAATGAAATCCGGCTCGTTGGGAAACAACACTATGCCGTATATACAAAGGGCTAGCAAAGCATTAAAAACAAGCCAATTCTCGCCTTTAGCTGCTTCCTGGGCCTTCTTAATCAGATATTCCAGCTTGTAACCACGAATCTTTCCTTTGTTGGAGACATTGGCGTCTAACTCTGATTTGCTCAAATAAAGAGCGCCAACCACCTTTCCAAAGTCAAGATCCCCCACTGATCCAAAGAAAGGGGGCTCCTCCTTGATAGCAATCCCCAACATGTTGGAATACTCCTCCAGGGTAGGAACCAACACATAGTCTGGCAATACAAAACACCTCAGAGGCGGATCATAGAACTGCATCAACGTATGGAGACCTCTGGCTTCATAATCACTGACATTACGGACCATAGATAAAATCCACCCATATTTCTCTTCAAAAGCTTCTCGTACTTCAGGACTCGCCATTCCCTTCAGCATAACAATAGGGCCCAAAGTAGGCGTAAGGAACTTATAGCTGATGATATTCTTCCTCTCTTTAGTGTTCATCTTTGCAGGGACCTGATGACTGGAATCAAGGGTAATATATGCACCTGGAAATGAATAAACATGTATGTTAGGATATGATAATGCAATGCAAAGGGCAATGTGATCAGGTAATCAGGTGTTTGTGCTGAACTGTGAACGGTGTCAGTGTAGCTCTGAGACTAATATAGAACCATAGATAAGAACCATCTGAATACAATAGGATGAAACTTCCTTTTTGTGCAATGATGATAGAAAACCGGGTATGTAGGAGGTCATGGTTACCTGCAAACCTGTAAATAACCCGCCCTTCTCACATGTGGGTACTAGGATGTTCAGTATCCCGGGCTCTCAGGTCAAGAAATGATGATACGTTCACCATTTCTGGTTTGGCATCATCATCAATCGAGGAGGCCTCAACTGATTCTCCAAAACAAAAAGGTCCTCAGCTTCTGGTACTGAGGTCGAGAAACAATAGTACATTCATCCCTCAGGGTACAGTACTATCGCCAATCGAGGAGTGCCTCCGCTGATTCTCTTTCAAAAAGGGATGTCCTATAGCAAGTTCCCAGCATTGGGTCCTCGGATCGAGAATGTGCAATGGGTTTGCCACGGAATGTGGTCTGCCACTGTCACAACTCGGGAGGAGTACCGCAACTGAGTCCTCGGGAATGGTCACCAGAGTCGACAGTTCCTCAAGAGAATAACCACTGGCCTGCATAACATGCAGTAGCAGAAAGCTCCTGATAGAACCTCGTCTGGTTGTGGGTCTCATGAACAACAATACGTGGTCACCACCACGCAAGCGTCACGACTATCCACTCTAATACCTATGGGTGTACTCAAGCCTGTGTAGTGAGCTTATCTCTCAGAACACCCATCCCGCCAAACAGACAAAACAGTGCAACACAATATAATATATGATATGTAATGCTAAAATGCGGTAAATACAGTAAAATAAATAAACAACAACATATAGCACAACAGTAAACACCCAATGAAAGAAAAGCAGACAAGCGCTAGGATTGGCTCGCTAAGGAAACCAGAGATTCTGGGTTCGGTCCCCAGCAGAGTCGCCAGCTGTCGCTCCCGGGATTTTCATCCAAGTACAAACGCGAAAGTGGCACCGAACAGAGTCGCCAGCAATGTGTATTTATCCCAAGAGAGGGAAAGGAAACACCGCATAAACCTAAAGGAAAGGATAGAGCATGGTCTCGCGACCAAGAGATCTGGGTTCGGGAGTCGGTTACGCGAGAGGAAGGTATTAGCACCCCCTCGCGTCCATCGTACCCGATGGGATCCACGCTTGCTTGTCTCGATCAAAGGGTGATAGAAAAGAATACTGGAAGAGGAACTGAAAGAAAGAAGGGAGAAATGTAGGGAAAATAAAAGAAGTGCTCGCATGGGCCCTACCCCACTGCCTACGTATCTCATCGGGAGCATGAGAATCAGAGCGACGTAGTTCCCCTCACTAGGGATGGATTGTTTGTGTTTTTTAAGGAACGGCTGACGTTCTAGCTCAGGTGTTGCAGGCTCGCTGGTCCGAGTGCGTTACCATCTTGCAAGAGAACGAGTAGGAGCACGTTCATACGCTGCGAGTGAATGAGATGAGAAAAGAATTCCCGAAGGAAAGACGTAATTGTCTGTTTTTGTCTTTTAGGAGTTTTTCCATTTGTTTGTATATGATAGTGTATCTGAATCTTAGTCCTTGGAATGTGTACCTTCTCACATTCCAAGATGGAATGAGTAAGAAAGTACACTAAATATGAAGAAGACCCCCACACTTATTTCCAATTATTAAGGTTCAAACACACTAGCATACTTGCGTTTATTAAGTGTTTTTGTTGATTATGAAATGAAGAAGTTTTTTTCTTTATTTGTATTTTCAACAAGTATTGCATTTAAGTCCCTCATACAAGATCAAATATGTAACACATTGACCCAAGATGGGCCATATGCTACACATTCTAAGATTATAAGAGAAGACCCCTTATAATCTTTTCTTTATATGAAAGGCCTAAATGCAATAAGTGCCTACCTTTATTAGATATTTTGAAATTTCTTTAAGAGATGAGAAGAGAGACTCAAGAGAGGAGAAAAGGTAAAACCTATATGGACTAAGACTCAATCCTAATTGAAGATTAAAGGGAGTGATCCTAATGGTTCGTGAGGTTTCAACCTAAAGTCTAAAGAAAGGATGAATTAAACAATTCACTTCTAAAGTAGAAGATGAATTGTAATTCACAAAGGGAAAGTGATGAGTTATTAAAAGAAAGCACATAAGTGCTTAACAAAACATAGAATGGAATTGTAAAAGAGAAAGGATAGAAGTTGAATGTGGATTCCTTATCCACACTCAATTGAAACTTACCAAAGCCCCTACATGGTTAGTAAACATGGAAACATGTATAAGAAGCAAAAAGTACTTAATACACATTAAAGTCCAAAAGAAAAAGATGAAGAATCAAATCTTAAGATCACAACCAGAATGTGCATCATATGGACAACAAGTGAATATCATCATACAAGTTCAAATGAACAAGCAACAATCATCATCCATAGCATTCAAACATGTTATCATAAGAAAGGATAGATGAAAGATGAAAAGAAAGGAAAAGGACATGCATAAATGGAACATGTAAATCAACAACCAGAATTGAAACTAAATGGAAAATGGTTTATAAACATCTCAAAAGTATTTATGAATCAACATCAAGACATTCAAGAAGTAATATAAGAAGAATTGAAATGAAAGTTCAAAAAGAAAGTGCAAACAATACATGTTAATGATGCACAAAGTTCAAATTGAAATGAACATGTAAAGATGACCTATAATGTGTATCAAAGACCTATAATATCATATGAATGGCTCATAACATATGCAAATGCTCATACAAATATGCACAAAAGAATTCATGTAAACATGCACTAAAGTTAAAATGACATGACATGTATTATACTTCAAATGTAATGCATCAAACAAAAATCAAATGGATTCATGAAAATTATGCCAGCATATTATTGGAATGCCTAAGTCAGAAATGCATCATACATCAAGATAGCATGTAAAAATTCAGAGCAAAATGACTTCAAACAAAGCAATTAGGTCAAATTGAACATCATGCAAAGTGGTGCAAATATAGGCATCAAAACATGTCATAAAGTGACCTAAAAAATCAAACAAAAATCATCTAACATGCTTCAATGTATTAGTGAATCAATGCAAAAAGAATTATGTCAAAACAGTTTGTAATGAGCAAGAACAAAATTAAACAAATTCATGTATCATGCTTAGAATGCATCTAAATGGAAATTCAAAGAAAATTGTGCAACAGGGGCAAAAGTGTCATAAAATCATGAAATGAAAATATCAAAAATTTCCTAAATGTCTTAATAACATTCATAAATTTTCCCAGAATTTTCTAATAACATTTTGTAATTTTAAAAATTAAAAAAGAAACGTGCACAAAATTAAGAAAATAAAAAGGAATGAAATAAGAGAGGGAGGTGTAAGCATAGCAATTGTTCAATTCAAATTGGTTTGGGCTTTGAAACACACGGTGCAAATAGCAATTTAGCCCAGTCCACATCTGCGCAATCCACACTAGCAATCATGCACACTCAGTCAAACAAAAGTCAAGCAATTATCACCCTTGGATCAAGTCAAGTCAACACCAAAGTCAAAGTAATTGAATCCAACACACGCGCGTGAAGGCACACACTACATACCATGCACTGCACCACACAATGATTAAATGAATTCAGAAATGATGCACATGACATGCACATGCGTTTTAATGTGCTGGCAAGCTTTCCACCCTTGGATCAACAAAATCGCACGGCTGAAATTCAAACTGCAAGAAACCCTAACATAAAGACCACCGGCCGGAGAGGGACCTCCGGTCACCTTCTCCGGCCACTCACCACCATCTGCAATCTTCAAACGTCACCAAAATGCACAAAATGTGTACCAATCGAAAGCTAAACTTATGCACATCATGAATATGCTCATAAAAATCACAAAACACACACACATAGCAAGAACAGAGGAGATCAAATCATGCCCTAGGCTTTGAAACTATGCCTCTAAGAGGCCTATCAACTAGCCGGATTCAACATAGCTTCTAAGAAGCTCAAACCAATAGAAAACAAGTGAAATTTCAGAAAACGAAGGTTGGAGAAGAAACCTGAATTTGAAGTTCTTCAAAGTAACAGAAGACCAGAGATGATCCTCCTATGCTCTTGAGCTTGAGTGGAGCAAAATAAATGCCACTGAACTTGAGATCTTGAAGAAAACCACAACGAAAACTCAACTGAACTAAGCTGCCACTGATGAACTGAACTTCTTCTCTCTTGTTCTTGATCAGAAGTGAAACCTTGATGAGGATGAAGATGAAATGTGAATGGAAGATGGTGAAAACCGTGTGAAATCAGAGAGAAAGTAGAGAGAATGTGAGAGAGAGTTTGAAGTGTTTTGAGAGAATGTGGTAGAAAATGAAGTTGTGAGGTGAGATTTGGTTTTATAGTGTGAGTTAACCAAGGTTAAACTGAGTGAGGTTAACTGAGTCACAATGGTTTGAGTGAGTCATCCCTAACTAACTGAGTCAAGTTAGTTAGGGAGAGCAATGATATGGTGGTGGCAGCACATGACAAACTATGGTGGTGATAAAAGTAACATTGCAATATCACGGCTATGTAGTATAAACTTGTTCAGCAAGTTTCATTCGTTCCCTTCTCATGTATGATGCAACATGATGAGGCTAATGTAAGGAAGGTGTTTGGTTAAAAGTGGAAAGGAATACAGACTGTATGCGTGTGGATTGAAACATGACAATAACAACAACATTCTTTTTTCTGATTTTTAGCAGCCCAAGGTTTAATGGTTTAACCAAGAATTTCTCTCTAGTTCGTGAATGAAACAAAGAGGTATTGATGCCAAATGGAAGAGGAGATATCATGGAACAAGTTTGGGGTGAAAATTGAATTGAATTGAGGCTTGGAAATTGGTGAAAAGCAACTTGGAACATCAAGGTTTGGGACTGGTTTGTAGGCAAGACAGTTGGTCGGTTGACAAGGTAGCTTGGTGCATGGAATTTCAGTCTGAACACACTAAATTGAGACCACTATAACTCACTCATAGCTTGATCAATTCAAAATTTTCCCAACATCAATATTGAAGATGACACTACAAAGAACAACTTTGATGTTGAAAATTTTCTCATTTGGAGCTTTCTTCTTGTAGAAATTAGGCTTGACTTTTGGCACACCAACTGTTTGAGGAAATGATGTGCGCGTGACCTGACAATTCTTGGTCATGACCTAGTTTTGGCCTACTTTCTTCCAACTTTGATCCATCATATCTCCCTCAATATTGATCCAATTGAGATGTTCTACACATGGATTTGAAGCTTAAAGCAAGACCTTTTGTTGTGGCCTGGTGGAATTTTCATTTGATGCTTCAATTTCAAATGGCCTTGGTTCCAACTCTGATGCAAAATGGCCAAAACTTACTATTTTTAGTAACCCTACTTCACCCAAGAATGGCAACTTTCCACATCTTGATTTTTTCATGATTCCTTTGGAGTTTCTTGACCAAATTTTGCACATTGGACACATATAACATGAATTTTATGAATTTGGCCTCAAAAAGTCAAGAGTTGACTTTTCCCTCTGATTATTTGACTTTGCCCCAATTTCTCTGATTCTTGATCTTTCTTCCAATTGAACCACTTCTAAAACCAATTGAGATGTAATTTTCCACATACATACACTTAGGGACATATGGAATACCATGACATCAAGTTTTGTCCAAAAAATCAAAGATTCCCTGATTTAATGGGAAACCCTAGTTTTGGTGCCCATCTCCTAGGAGAAAAATGTGCAGTCTTCAATTTCAAATTCCTCAGAGTATGTTGTGTACCTTCTTAAAGGATGATGATATATGCCATTTGAGGATGATTTTGGATCAATGAGCTATCTCTTTTGAGGGTTTTCCTTCAGTTTTTGAACCTCTTGCATAGTGAAAGATGTAATGCTTCAATCTCCCATTGTATCTCTTATCCTTGAGGTTGTGGATGATCAATTGAGATAGTATGAGACATGAAAGGCTTCTTGGCTTGCCTTGAGGCAACTTGACTGACCTTTTTGGGCTTTGAATGATCTCTTGATTGTCCATCTCCCACCTGACCACATGCCCTGATGGTAAGAAGGATGCCATGCTTCATTTTTCTATGTTAAATGCAATGCAATGCTAATGATGGATATGATACGATAAATGATAATGCCATGCTATGATGCCAAAAGGGGAGAGCAAATTTTGGGGTATTACGCCACGGCCCGAGCATCCTTGAAGGAAGATATAGAAATCTCTGGCTGATGTACCACTGTAGGCTGTTCTACCACTTCAGGTTGGCTGACTTCCTTGAGAGATTCCTCAGGGATCTTTACTGCTTCAAAAGCCTGACATAGAGTTTCATGTATTTCGCCATCTACCTCCACATACTTGAAAGTAGATAGCTAGCTTATCATGATATCCTCTTCTCCACAAACTGTCACCACATGTCCGTCTACCATATACTTCAACTTTTGATGCAATGTAGACGTCACAGCCCCAGCACTGTGAATACATGGACGGCCCAGCAGGCAGCTGTAAGCAGGATGGATGTCCATGATATAGAAGGTAGCATCGAAAACCTCTGGCCCAACCTTAATTGGTAGCACAATCTCTCTGAAAACGGATCTTTTAGAGCCATCGAATGCGTGCACCACCAAGTCACTAGGTGTGCAGATCAACCCTCGGGTGTCCAGCTTCATCAAGGCTTTCTTAGGCAGAACATTCAAAGAGGAACCAGTATCCACAAGCACATGAGACATCAACGATCCACGACACTCAACAGAAATATGCAAGGCATTATTATGGTTTCTCCCAGCTGGAGTCAAGTCAACATCCGTAAAACCCAAACCATTGCCTGCATTCACATGGGCCACTACCCTCTCCAACTGATTAACTGAGATTTCCTGGGGTACGTAAGCAGCATTCAGTACTTTCAGCAGTGCGTTCCGGCGAGCCTCCGAGCACAACAACAAGGATAAAATAGAAATCTTAGACGGAGTCTGATGCAATTGATCAACAATTTTATAATCACTCTTCCGAATCAGTCTCATAAACTCTTCTACATTCTCTGAAAAAGAATTATCAACTGGCCTTGTCGTGAAATCATTCACTACTGGCGCTTGCACAGAATTATCTGCAACCTGCTTTCCTTTGTTTTGTCCGAAACTACCAGCTTGATCATCAGAAGGGATAAAGACTCTACCACTTCTCGCGATAGCCCCTGCTTCCTCATTATTCTCAACACAAGAGTTCACCATAGAAGTTCCCAACAGTTCCATCTTCTGTCCATTAATAAACACTGCAGCCCCTCAATTCCAAGGAATGGCCTTGGTATTCTCATATGGCACGGGTCTGGGAGCTGTAATAATAACCGGTGCTGGTCTTACCGGCCCTGAAATAGTGATTGTTTTGAAAGGGATAGTAGTGGTAGCAACCTCATTTTTTCTGCTAACAATTTCTTTCTGTTGGTCACACCGGTCAAACTGTAATCGACCTTCATCTATCAACTTTTGAATTCCTGACTTCAACAAACCACAACCATTCATTTGCGACATACAATCTGAACAATTCTCGTCACATCCGGGGGACACCCCACCCTTCAATAACCTCTCCTTTACCGCCATCAAAGGGGTCTTTAATTCATTAACATCCATAACCAAATTCAAAGATTCATTCTCCTCTAACACAACATTAACCCTCAGTCCACCGTGGTTTGGCATTGGGTTTTGAATGACACTCGGCACGTCATTTGAAAAGTTTATGGCCTTTGAACCAAGTCTAGGACTTTATGCTTAAAAGCTTTGCAGTCCTCAATATAGTGTCCGGGTGCCCCAGAATAAAAGTCACAGTGGGCATTAGGATTTTAACCCGGAGGTGGATTACCGGTGGGAGGAGCTAGAGTCCTTTTCTGGATTAACTGCAACTGTAGCAAATGCTGAAACAACTGTGAATATAGCAACGGTGGAGTATCGAAATGTCGATTCTGTTTAGGCGTAAATTGCTGCTGGCGTGGAGCACGATTCTGTTGCTGCTGAGGTGGAAGCGCTGCAGGGATTGTCACTGAAGTTACCTGCTGGTTATAACTCTGATGCTGCTTTCCTTTACCTCGGTAAGACGACACAGAATTTGTTTCCTCCTTCTTCTTATAATTCACATAGGGTTTCTTCCCTTGACCCGAAGATGACCCATTATTACCTGGTACTTTCCCAGCTTTGATTCCACTTTCTAACATCTCCCCAACCATGATCAAATCAGCAAACTTTCCTGACATACAAGGTAACAATTTCTCATAATAACGTCCCGACAAAGTATCCATAAACAGGTTCAACATCTCCGTCTCCAACAAGGGTGGCTGCACCCTTGCCGCTAGTTCACGCCATCTCTGCGCGTATTCCTTAAAGTTTTCGTTATTCTTCTGAGACATATTCTGTAGCTGGGTCCTGTTGGGAGCCATATCAGTGTTATATTGGTAGTGCTTAATAAAGGCCTCGACCAACTCTCTCCAATTACGGACATGGCATCTCTTTAATTGCATATACCATTCTAAGGATGCCCCAGACAGGCTGTCCTAAAAGAAATGCATCAGCAATTTCTCATCTTTAGAGTACGCGGCCATCTTCCTCGCGTATGCCCTGACATGCGTCTTGGGACAAGTGGTACCATTGTATTTCTCAAAAGTGGGCACCTGAAATTTATGTGGAATTACAACACCGGGAACCAGCCCCAAATCCTCCAGATCCATAACCACAGAATCTTGATTCACAACCCCCCTTAGTTGTTCTTCAATCAGTCTGAACCTTTGATCATTATCCACCTGAGGAATAACATCAACACCTTGCATAGAAAAAATTTCGTCCTGTTGGTCATCATAACGACGGCCATGAACAGCGCAAACACTATTTCCTCCTCTGACAACAGAGGGAATTACCACCTGTTCTCCTCCGCCCGGAGGTATCACAACACCAGGAATGGGGATCTCTACGCCCGCAGGACCTCCCTGAACACCGTTATCAACAACGCCATTATGGACTCCGCCATGAAGAACCCCGTCTTCATCCACTCTTACCACTAAGGGTTGGACCAGAGTCCTCAATTGCTCTTGCCCTTGGGCAACACCTTGCATCAGTTCCATGAATTGGGCCATGCGAGCTTGCATGGCGGCCATATCTGCTTGCATTTGCTCCATAATTCTCCTCTGATTTGATCTAGTAGAATACCGGTGAATTGGCTGGCCTGCAATCCTGAACTGTAACCAAATAAAGGTTAGAAAAACCCGGGACGAGTACCTGCTATGCATAAATGATTATGATTATGAAAATGCAAATACAAAATGCAAACAATCATATTTGAACAATTCCGGGACATATCCGCTTTGATTCCATTCCATGAAATCGGGCAAGGGATCAGACACACTATCGGAAAATAAATCCGAACCCAGAAATACTACTGAATCAAGCCATGGGGACAAACCCTCTCTGAAAACCAGAACTGCCAGAACACAGATAGTTGAACCAAATATTCCATTATCGAAAATAAAGTAGTTCCTACAGACAAGTTCAAGCATAATCAAAGGTGACTCCATCAACAAACCTGATGGTAATCCCAACAAAAAGATAAACAACAATATCAACTACAACTCAATTCCAAACAAACTAGCTTCAACTTCTTCAAGAAGGTCTAAAGTGTCAGGATGTGCATGTTGCTTTATCAGCCCTTTGATCAGCTTGTTTATTTTGGCAATTTCTTATTTCAATTTAGTAATCTGCTCTTCAGCGTTGTTGTCTTCGTGCCTCGACTTCTTAACCTCGGCTTGCAACTTGAGCTCTTCAATTTCCTTTTGGGCGTCTTTCCACTTGTCGGAGTAATGATCTTTCCTTGCTTTCACTTTCTGAAGTTCTTCTTTCAGTTCTCTATTCTCGATCTTGACCTCTTCCCACATCTCCTGATAGGTGGTAAGCTTGTCCTCTGCTTCAGTCAAAAGCTTCTTGTTTTTCCTGGTAGCTTTACCTGATGATTCAGCAGCCATACTGACCTTTTTGAAGTGCTGAGCTCTGTCGGCAAAATCCTTCTCTCTTTTTTCTAGACGCTCTGTCATGTCTTGAACTTTCCATTTCAACTCCAAGTTGTCATGTAGAGCGTTCTGTAGCTGACTACTCATATCAGAGTTTTCCACTCTCAGATCAAATACCAACTTTCGCTGCTTGTCAAATTCTTCGAGTGGTACAGTGAGTCTCTCCTCCACAATCTCTGGATACAAGGGAGGCGCCCGATCAAAAGGCAAATAGAACTCTTCTACCCTCTTCTTTATCCATTCAACATATGGAACGAAAGCTTGATTATTGGGTTTACCCAGAACGATTTTACCTCTCTTCTGTCTACTGAGCCAAGCTTCAGAAGCTTTCTGTGCAATAGCCACACCATCAGTCATATGAAAATACAAAGATTCTTCCAAATCTTTTTCAACTGGAGGATCTTTCAGGGCGTACACAAACTGCCTGATAGCCAAAGACGGGTTGTAGTTAATACCTCCTTTCAGGGCGTACACAACAACAAACCACCCCACCTCGTCTTTTCTCATTCTTGTTGTACAGGGCGTAGTGAAGATCACCTAATAAAGTTGGTACCAGATTTTGAGCTGTAAATATCTGAATAGCATCCGTATCGACAAACTCAGATTCATTAGGGAATAACACAATGCCATATATACAGAGAGCCAATATTGCATTGAAAGCTATCCACCTCTTCTCCTTAGCTTCCTCTCGAGCCCTCTTTACCAAGTACTCTAAGTGATAGCCTCGAAATTTTCCTTTGCGAGAAAAATCAGCCTCTAATGTCGATTTGCTCAAATAAAGAGCCTCAGCCAGCGCTTGGAAATCACAGTCTCCTTGGGAACCACAGAAAGGAACACCTCCTTGGATAGGAATTCTCAAGATGTTAGAGTACTCTTCTAGGGTAGGAACCAATACATAATCCGGCATCACAAAGCACCTTAAGGAAGGATCATAGAACTGCATCAAGGTGTGAAGTCCATTGTATTCATACTCACTAAGGCTCTGAACCAGGGATAATATCCAACCATACTTCTCTTTAAAGACCCCCAATATTTCTGGACTAGCCATACTCTGTAAACTGTCCAACGGACCAACAGTGAGCTTCGGGAACTTTTAGATGATGATGTGTTTCTTACCCCTCTTAGTGTCCATCCCTATGAATGCCCTCTGACTGGAATCAAAAGACTGGATACTACCTGGAAATGCAAAAACATGAATGTTAGAAAAATGGAATGCAATGCGAAGCATGGGATCAAAGTTCCACACGGGCTGGATGCACTATACTGACTGAACAATCAAAGCTCTGTACCAAAACCCAGAACAAAAGTAACCACAGTGATAAATCTAGAAAACCAGGTAGGTCGAAGGTCAAAGTCACCTGCAAACCTGCAAACACCCATCCCCTCTCACATGTGGGTTCTAGAAAACGGGATCCTCAGTCTCAGATTCTCGATTTGAGAAGCAACAGTACATTCATCCCTCGGGGTACAATACTATTGCCAAACAAAGAGGTCGTCCACTGATTCCCCCAAAAAAGGTCATCCTATAGCAAGTTCCCAGCATTGGGTCCTCGGGTCGAGAGGCGTAATGGGTTTGCCATTTTTGGTCTGCCATTATCGTTCTCGAGAGGAGTGTCGTTACTGAGTCCTCGGGAATGGTCACCAGAGTCGACAGTTCCTCAAGAGAATAACTACTGGCCTGTATCAACATACAGTAGCAGATATCTCCCGATAGAACCTCGTCTGATTATGGGGATCGTGATCACCCGTACATGGTTAACCCCACGGGAGCGTCCCGCCTGCCCACGCTAATACCTATGTGTATGCTCAAGCCTGGGTAGTGGGCTTATCTCTCAGAACCTCCCAACTTGCCAAACAGAAAACCAGCACACCACAGCACAGTCCAGCATAATAATGAAATGCAATGCAATAAATGCGGTAAAAACAGTAAAACAGTAATATACAGCAAAATAAAGCACAACAGATAAACACCCAATGAAAACAAACAAACAAGCGCTAGGATTGACTCGCAAGAGGGGATGGACAAGGAAGAGGTCAACTTGTCCCCAGCAGAGTCGCCAGCTGTCACTCCCGAGGATTTTCATCCATGGTACAAATGCGAAAGTGGCGCAGAAACAGAGTCGCCAGCAATGTGTATTTATCCCAAGAGAGGGAAAGGAAACACTGTGTAAACCTGAGGGAAGGAAAAGAACATGGTCTCACGACCAAGAGAAACGGGTAAGGGAGTCGGTTACGTAAAGGGAAGGTATTAGCACCCCCACGCGTCCATCATACTCGATGGGATCCACGCTTGTTGTCTCGATCAAAGGGTGTTGCCACATTAAGAAAACATCCATGCAAACATGAACATTTAACAATACAAGTCCAAGAATCGCGAGTCGGAAAATTGTGTTCATGAAATAGTGTAAGGTGCAACCGCTCAAGAATGATCCACAAATCATCATCATATTAATCCATAAAGTTTAGACATGAAAAGGATCTCAAACAACCAAGAAAATGCAAGAAAATCATGTTCTGCTTCAGTGGTAACCGGTTACAGCATAACTGCTAACCGGTTACACAGTTCAAAATAGCCTGAAAATACGCAAAAAACAACAGGGTAACCGGTTATCAGATACGCTGTAACCAGTTACACAGCAGGAGAATTCAAAAATAAGTGTTCAGAATCACTTTTCAGTAGCTTATCGCTTCTCCTATCACCTGCATGTTAGGGCATCTCAATATGCACGAAAATTACATCTCAAAACCAGTAAACACGCATCAATCAACCAGCAACAACAATCAAATCCACAATCCAAAGGATCAAACACAACAAATTCAAGATCTACATCATGAACAAGCAAAATAAGCTAAAATGAAAAGTAGATCTAAAATTCACCAACCTACAAAGCTGAGAATTGCTTTGGTGAATGTTGATAAGCTGCAATTGATGAATCTAAGCAAGAAATTCAGAGATCCAATGCAATCTTCAAGAGAAAATGCAAAATAAATGCAATGTGATGAACTTGCTTCAAGCTTCTCCAAAATCACTTCCAAGAACTTAGATCCAAAAGCAAAACAGTAGCAAAATCAGAATTCCTTCAAGAATTAGTGAATGGATGAAGGTTTAGTTCCAAGATCAACAAATTTCAATGCAAAATTTGTTGAACTTTGATGGTGGAACTTTGAGTGAGGATTTTGGAATGAGAGAGAAATTGAGAGAAAATTAGAGTGAAATGTGTAGAAAATTCAGAAAATGGATCAAAGTTGTGTGAGGTTTGGAATGAATTAATTTAAATAGAAGCTAGGTTAGGAATTCAAATGTGGTTTGGAGTGAGGTTTAGTGGGTGGAAATTGGGGTGAAAAGTGGATTAGGAAAGGAAATGTGGAATTAGAGTGGAAAATGTTGGAAGGAATTTGAATTTTGGGTGGAAAATGATGAAAATATCAATTCTAGATCCTTCCCACACGTGCACATGCCAAGCACATGATCACAAATGATGCAAACTAAAATTTTCATATTTTGCCCAGAGTAATCGGTTACAGCACATCTGCTAACCGGTTACTCAGTTCAAAAACTGAAGAAATGCGCAGAAAAATCAAAGGGTAACCGGTTATCAGATACGCTGTAACCGGTTACACAGTGCAAATTTTGAATTTTGGCGCCTTCTGGAGGGAAACTTGAAAAAGGGACTTCTGACAGTTGTTTTGAAACCATTAAGCCTCTGAACCCCAAAACTTGGCATTGCTACTGAGTAACACTGAAACACACTTGAAATATGTTGTGAATTCCGTTTTGTGCTCGGAATACTGCTGAAAATAATCGTCTGGTGCTGAATAACTGATCAAAAATTGACTGCCGGAGTTTCTGATCATCAAGTCATTTAATGAGCAAAATAAATGCTCAAAAAGGCTTGGAAAGCTATCTGCTTGGCCTTGAACACTGTTAAAAATCATACCGGAACTGATGACGTCTTGATCTGCTAGAGAATACCTGGATCCCATGCCCAAAAGAAATATGCAAAATGCAAAAAACAATGCAAATGAAATGAAGCATAAGCCAAAAGGGTTAGAAACACTAGGGCAAATTTTGAGGTGTTACACTTGTGCCTTTCATCAAGGGGCAATTGGTCATGATTTGCAGAGTTGCCTTGCTTTGAAATATGTGGTAAAGGGTTTGGTGGAAAAGAAGATCTTGTCTTTTGCGGATAATCAGCCGAATGTGAAAAGCAATATATTGCCCACACATGGGGCCACCAATGCCATTGAAGACGAGAATAATGAGGTGTTATTAATGGACGCATCAAGGATACAGACTCCTATGAAGATCTTCCATGCTAAGTTGTTCGAAGCTGGGTTGGTTAAAGCCTATCATAGTAATTGTGAGGGGTGTAATATCAACATCAAAGGTTTCCAATTAACCCGAGATGACATCCAGGGTTTGATTAACGAAGGTTTTCTAAAAGTGTTCAGTAAGGGAAGGAAGAATGAAATTGCAGTAATTGAGCCTGTGTTTAACCTACCAAAGCCAAGAGAGCAGGTGCCTGTGTTTAATATGCCTGAGTCTGTTTTTGTGGTTCCTGTATTCAATAAGCCTGTACCAGTTTTCAACAATTCTGAGTTTGTTATTGCTTCCGCTATCAATCACCCAAAGCCATACAACATCCAACAACCTATTTTGTTCAGGTTCAGAGGCACAAAGGCTGTATCGTGGATCTACGAGAACATTATGGGTAACAAAACACGCGAAGAAGTGGTTCCAAGGAATGAGGTGGGAACCGCTTTTGAAGAAGTAGTTCTAAGGAATGAGGTGGGAACTACTGAAGATGTGACAAACATAGTTGGAACGGGAAAGATAACCCAAAGCGGCAGAGTTTACACTCCTCTGTTCAAAGAAACGATGCCCAAGGAGGCTGCTATTTCTGTACCCCCTAAGGACAAAGGAAAGGAGATAATTAATAAGGAAAAAGATCATGAGTTCCTAAGAATAATTAAGAGGAGTGATTACAAGGTGGTAGATCAGCTTCATTAGACCCCGTCCAAGATTTCCATCTTGTCTTTACTGGTGAATTCACCTGTTCACAAAGCAGCCTTACAGAAAGTTCTAGCCCAAGCACATATAGCTCAAGATATTACTGCTAGACAATTCGACCATGTCATTGCTAACATTACAGCCTGTAATACGCCCAGTTTCAGTGATGAGGAGCTGCCTCGAGCAGGTAGGAATCATAACCTTGCCTTGCATGTGTCCATAAAATGTCAAGAGGATACATTGGCCAGAGTTCTTGTGGATACTGGTTCATCTTTGAATGTTCTACCAAAAAGGACCCTTGAAAAGCTGACTATCGAGGAGCTGTAATGAGACCCACTTCACTTGTTGTTAAAGGTTTCGATGGCTCGAGAAGATCGGTGATGGGAGAGATCGAGTTGCCTATTTTGATTGGTCCTCAAGTGTTTAACATCCTTTTCCAAGTCTTGGACATCAATCCTGCTTACAGTTGTTTGTTGGGTAGACCTTGAATCCATGGGGCTGGCGCCGTGACATCAACTTTGCATCAAAAACTGAAATTTGTGGCGGAGGAGAAATTGGTTATTATACATGGTGAGGAAGACCTAATGGTCAGCAACCTGTCCTCTTTTCGATATATTGAGGCTGATGAAGATGCATTGGAGACTTCTTTCTAAGCTCTTGAGATAGAAAATGCTGTTATGCTTGATGATAAAGAGCCAGTGGCCTCCGATTATCCATCTTTTGCTTCTTTTAAATGCATTCAATCTGCCCTACAAAAAGGTATACCAGAAGGCTGGGGCAAAGTCGTTGAAGTCCAAGAAAGAGAAAAGTACCAAGGGTTGGGTTACAAACTGACTCTTGAGGAAAAAGCTGCTCCAACAGTTGGAAGACCGAAGACAATTCAAGAAGTGTTTGTCAGTGGAGGACATCAAGTCCATGGCATCATTGAAGACGCTGAAGACGAAGACATCAGCCACTTGGTTTTTCAGTGTGACGCCACTCTGAGTAATTGGGAGGCTATTGAGATCCCTACTTTGTACCCTATGCCAGAGTAATTTGTTTGCTTTTGTTGATGTTTTCAATTCCGTAGCCTTTCCCGAGGCTATCGGATTATTTTGTATGGGCCACCGCTTTTAAATCATATTGATCAATGAAAGTGATTGTTTTGTTAGATTCTTTGTCTTTATTTCACTGTTTCTGCTTTTAAGGAAAATGGAAATCTTTTCAAAACTACAAAAACATTTTCTTCTTGCATTTGAGTTTTGTGTATTTTAATAAAATAAATCCCTCCATCATGCAGAATAAGTCCCAAACCCGTTGTACTCAATGACCCTACTCCCACTATTGACTTTGATTCACCTATTTATCAAGCTGAGGATGAGGAGGATTATGAGGTTTCTGATGATTTGGCAGAAATGTGTGAGTATCAGTACACAGATCTTCAACCGCATGAGGGACAGGTTGACATCATCAATCTTGGTACCGAAGAAAAGAAGAAAGAGGTCAAGGTTGGGGCAACACTTGGGGCAGAAATCATACAACGACTAGTACTGCTTTTGAAAGAATATGTGGATGTGTTTGCTTGGTCTTATCAGGATATGCCTGGCTTGGATACAGACATAGTAGTTCATAAGCTACCACTCAAACCCGATTGTCCTCCGGTGAAACAGAAGCTTCGTATAAGTAGACCTGACATGCCTCTCAAGATCAGAGATGAGGTTAAAAGGCAACTGGATGTAGGTTTCTTGGCAGTTTCAAAATATCCTGAATGGGTAGCCAACATTGTGCCAGTAATGAAGAAAAATGGTAAAGTGTGAATATGCGTAGATTACAGGGATCTCAACAAAGCCAGCCCTAAGGATGATTTCCCTCTACCGCATATCAATACTCTAGTAGATAATACAGCTCGATTTGCAGTCTTCTCATTTATGGATGGCTTCTCAGGCTATAGTTAGATCAGAATGGATCTGGCCGACATGGATAAAACTACATTCATCACCCCATGGGGAACTTATTGCTACAAAGTCATGCCCTTCGGTCTGAAAAACTCAGGGGCAACTTATCAAAGAGCTATGGTGACTTTATTCCACGACATGATCCATAAGGAGATTGAAGTATATGTGGATGATATGATTGCTAAATCTCAGAGTGAGGAGGAACATTTGGATCATCTTTTGAAGTTATTCAAAAGGCTTCGGAAATACCAGCTGAAGTTGAATCCTGCTAAATGTACTTTCGGTGTTAGATCAGGAAAGCTGCTCGGCTTCATCGTCAGCCAACGAGGAATTGAAGTAGATCCTAACAAAGTGTGAGCTATTCAAGAGATGCCAGCTCCGCAGACTGAGTCGCAAGTAAGAGGATTTCTAGGCCGTTTGAACTATATCTCCAGATTCATCTCCAACATGACTCCTACTTGTGAACCAATTTTCAAATTGCTCCGCAAAGATCAGACCGTAGAGTGGAATTCCGATTGCCAACAAGCCTTTGAGAAACTCAAGAATTATCTGCAGGAACCACCAATCTTGGTTCCTCCCGTTCCTGGAAGGCCTCTCTTCATATACATGACTGTTTTAGAAGGATCCATGGGCTGTGTCTTGGGCCAACATGATGAAACCGGTCGCAAAGAGCATGCCATCTATTACTTAAGAAAAAGTTTGCTGATAGCGAAAGCTGTTATTCACTGCTTGAGAAGACCTGTTGTGCTTTAGCATGGGCCGCCAGATGTTTGAGGCAGTATCTGCTATGTCATACTACTTTGTTGATCTCAAAAATGGATCCAATAAAGTATATCTTTGAGAAGCCTGCTCAAATAGGAAGACTTGCTCGATGGCACATGTTGCTGTCAGAATATGATATCCAATATGTTGCTCAGAAGTCTATCAAGGGAAGTGTTTTATCAGAGTACCTTGCAGATCAGCCTGTTGAAAATTATGAACCTCTCAAGTTTGATTTCCTTGATGAAGACATCATGGTGGTAAAGGATTGCAAAGAGCCAGGCCCTGACGAAGGTCCTGAACCCGGTTCTAGATGGAAAATGATGTTTGATGGTTCTTCCAATTACAAAGGACATGGCGTGGGTGTTGTGTTGATCAACCCTGATGGTGGTTACACTCCTTTCACAGGAAGATTAGACTTTAGGTGCACAAACAATGTTGATGAATATGAAGCTTGTATCTTGGGCTTAGAAGCTGCAATTGATCTCAGAATCAAAATTTTAGAAGTCTTGGGTGATTCTGCCTTGGTTATCTATCAAGTCAAGGGTGAATGGGAAACTAAAGATGAGAAACTGATCCTATACCGTGCTTATATTGTAGAAATGATCAAATACTTTGATGAGATTATTTTCCGTCATGTTCCTCGTTCTGAAAACCACATAGCTGACTCCTTAGCCATGTTAGCTTCAATGTGGAGAGTTAACTTTGTTAATGAAGCACCGCTCATCAGCATCGAGCGCAAGACGGAACCAACTTACTGCCAGTCAGTTGAAGAAGAGATAGATGGTAAACCGTGGTTTCACGACATCATGAATTATCTGAAGACTCAAAAGTATCCCGCCAATGCTTCCAGTCTTGATAAGAAAACTTTGCGGAGGTTGTCATCCAAATTCTTCCTCAGCAATAATGTGCTTTACAAGAGAAATCACGACATGGTCCTGCTAAGGTGTGTTGATAAACGAGAAGCAGACCTGTTGATTCACGATATTCATGAAGGAGCCTCTGGTACTTACCCCAGTGGGCATGTTATGGTTAAAAAGATCTTAAGGGATGGGTATTATTGGTTAACTATAGAAGCTGACTGTATCCAATATGCCAGAAAGTGTCATAAGTGCCAGATCTATGCTGATAAGATGCATGTTCCTCTGACCTTGCTGAATGTATTATCATCTCCTTGGTCTTTCTCTATGTGGTGCATTGACATGATTGGAGCTATTGAGCCGAAAGCTTCTAATGGTCATCGCTTTATTCTAGTGGACATCGATTATTTTACGAAGTGGGTTGAAGCTGCTTCGTATGCTAATGTGACCAAGCAAGTGGTTTCCCGTTTCATCAAAAACAATATCATCTGTCATTATGGAATCCCTAACAGAATCATAACCGACAATGGGACAAATCTGAATAACAAGACAATGAAAGAGTTATGTGACAATTTCAAGATTGAGCATCACAATTCTTCAGCCTATCGTCCCAAGATGAATGGAGCCGTCGAAGCTGCCAACAAGAACATCAAAAAGATCCTTCAGAAAATGGTCAAGACTTATAAGGATTGGCACGAAATGTTACCATTTTCCTTGCACGGATATAGAACTTCGGTTCGAACTTCGATAGGGGCAACTCCCTTTTCTCTGGTATATGGAATGGATGTCGTCCTTCCCATTGAGGTAGAGATACCATCGTTGAGAATCCTGATGGAAACCAAGCTTGATGAAGCAGAATGGGTCAGAGAGAGATATGACCAACTGAACCTCATTGACGAAAAGCGACTGACCGCCATGTGTCATAGGTATTTGTATCAGAAGAGAATGAAGAGGGCATTCGACAAGAAGGTCCGTGTTCGAGAATTTCTAGTAGGAGAGCTTGTACTCAATAAGATTATGCTATCTTAAAGGGATGCTCGTGAAAAATGGGCACCTAACTATGAGGGTCCGTTTTTGGTAAAAACTGTGTTCTCAGAAGGCTCTTTATTCCTCACAACGATGGATGGTGAACAACTCGTGCACCCTATGAATGCTGACTCAGTACGAAAATATTACGCCCAACAAGCCCGCTAAGTCGAAAACCAGAAATGGCGACTTAGGCAAGAAAAGGGTATCCCGGTGGGTCATAACCTATGAAGGAGACTCAGGCAAAAGTTAGGGATCAAATAAAAAAATAAAGAGCTCGCTAGGTTGAAAACCCGAAAGGGCGACCTAGGTAAAAAAGAGCGTCCCGATGGACTGAAAACCCGAAAGGGCGGTCCAGGAAAAAGTTAGGGACAAAGGCGTTTCACTGTGTCAGAAAGGGTCGTCACCTACATCCAGGAATTCATGAAGAAATTCAAGTTTCATTTGTCCGCACCATCAACAAAGATTTTAGGAGTCTTAGTCATTAAGGAGGGTAGTGGTCGTTGAGTACGATGTAACCTTTTCCCAAATTGCCATTTTTCAATTGTAATTTTCCATGGAACTTCGCTATTGGCAAGTTACCATTCTAATGAAATCAGATTTTTGAGCCATTCTTTGTTTGATGTTCATCATTTCTTTGTTATTTTCCTTGTTATGCAAAACTTCACTTATTCATTAATAATGGTTTTGAAAGCGGAAAATGTTTTGAAAAAATCTTTTGAGAAAACACAATGAAAATATAAATTTTTGCTTTGGCGTTAGGGACGATTCAATGAAATCAATTGCTTCCCTCAAAACTCTAGTTATGACGAAAACACTGATAAATCATCCAAGCTTGTCATTGAAGAAAGATTGACAAATACTTCCCTGAATTAGAACATCTCATTAATGACCAGATGCCACGATATAAAGGGATTCGCCCCAGTATCTTCACAGATGTTTGTTGAAAATGTGAAATTTCATTTCCCCAGTGAAGTAAGGACATTCCTGGATTGGCTCCAAGACTGATTACCTCCAGATTTCAGTGTGACTCCTTGCAGTGGATGTGTCTTTCCTTCCACTCACTTTTCCCCAGTCTGTCGTCTCTCGTTAGAGTCGTCTCTTGCATATCATTCAACATTCGCATCATACCATAGCATTGTACATCTTTGCATTTGTGTGTTTTGCTTGTTGGGTCCTTATCTCCCGAGACCTCTATATTGCTGGTTTGTAGACTTTTTGTCCGTGTCTTGTTTGCGTCCGGTCTTTACCAGCATGCGCCAGATTTTTGACTCTTTGATCACTATTCCCCAGGAAGTCTAACCTACAAACCCCGGTATTGACCTATCGGATATTTAACCTCCTTATATGGATACTTAAAGTCCAATAATTGCTGGCATTGTTTTCCTTGGTCAGATATAAACCTTGGTCATAGACGAACCTAAATTTCAAAATCCAGCTCATACTGGTAACCAAAATCCATCTCATACTGGTAACCAAAATCTAGCTCATACGGGTAGTCCAAGTCCAGCTCATACTGGCACTCAAAATCCAGCTCATACTGGTACTTAAAAATCTAGCTCATACTGGTAGTCAAAGTCCAGCTCATACTGGCATTCAAAATCCAGCTCATACTGGTAGACGAAATCCGGCTCATACTGGCACCCGAAGTCCAACTCATACTGGCATTCAAAATCCAGCTCATACTGGTAGCTGAAATCCAGCTCATACTGGCACTCAAAATCCAACTCATACTGGTATCCAAACTATTAGCCCCTAATTGGTGTCCTGTCCAACTCATATTGGTACCCGGGTCCAATAATTAATGGTTCATTAGCCTTACTCCCAACTAAAGTCTAGTCATCTTTTCATCTGGCACGCAAGAGTTTATCTTTTTCTTTTCTGGCCTTTCTTAAAGATCCCGTTTGAACTCTTTAGTATAAGAAATACCAGAAAATCCTTTGTTGTTGTCTATCCTTTTATTTCAAATTGATCCTCAGTGGAGATCATGTCTTCTTTCTGGTTTCATGCCCAGTAAGAATGTGTCTTTTCCCCAGTGTCGTCCGGTCACGTATGAACCTGTCGTCCATCTCCCCGGATCTTTTCCCAGTGGAGAGCTCCTCTCTGGCTCCTATCTCCAGTGAGGACCCGTAAGGGTTTCCCCTCTTTTACTTTTCTATCCCCAGTATTTCCTCAGAGCCCCCCAGTGAGTCTCTGTCGTCGGTTAGCCTGTATCCCCAGTGAGTTTTCCTCATGGATACTAACCTTAATCCTCCCCTGGCAATACCCACCTGATTTAGTTTGCTCTTTATCTCTGGTGTCCTGTTTTGTCCGCATTTTTGCACTATCATGACATCATATCAACATACTAGAGTTCATGGCATGTCAGCATATGCATGTCTGTTGCCTGTCCTTAGCATTTGCATTCCATCTAAGGGCAAAATTTTCGGTTTGCTATATTTATATACCTTTCACCTTGATGACACGAGGATTTTCATTCCTCGTGCCATCCAGAAAAGCTATTCAAATAGAGGCAACTGTTGTACCCCAAATTTTACCCCTTAGACGTCATATCGTCAAGCACTTACATTTAGACTTCAATTATGTGTGCATCGTTAACTAACCATTTCATTTTGCAAGTTGTTTATTTTTATTGTGGAAGATAGGGTTCACATAAAGAGGACAAGGTATCCCTAAGACATCTCTTGGCTCTAAATGCAACCATTTGAATCTACATGCATCTAAGAAGTCTTTTTCAACAAGAAATCAAATGTTTTACCAAGACAAGTCAACCATTGCCTTTCATGTCAAGCAAAGTGTGATCCCAAGTCTTGAGGCATTATTCCATGTGTTAATGAACATCCTTGGAATCCACTTATGGGTCTTAAAGATTTTCTCTCAAGTGCAAGAATTTTTCATTTGGATAAATATTCACCAAAGTGCAACATCTCAAATTGGTGCCATGGGAGGATTAGATTTTGTAACTTGGAATTTCCTAAGTTTATTCCTGTGACATTTTCTTTTTTCATGGACATGTGATTTATCTCAAAATTTCATTGGGCCCAAAATATTGTCATTTAAATCAAAGGCCATAAAGTTATGAGAATTTAAAACGGTGTTCCCGTATGGTTAAGCAACAAGGCATTGTGCCCTTAATCCATTCCATGTGCCTCTTGTATTATTTGAAAAAAATCTGAAGATACCTTGCTTGTAAGGCAATTGTGTGAAGTCACTAAATAATGCCTCTTTGAGCTCACTTTCTCCTGACATAGCCAAAAGATTTTTGGGATACCATATTGGATTAATGAAATAAAAGAGGCTCATCATAAGAGATCCGTATTCATGCTCAGGGAATCCATAATCCTCAATTCCAACTATTACCTCTTTTCACTTTCTCTCTCATGACACCATAAAAAGAGTTTTTGGAGTGGACATTGACGGATGAAAGTAACAGACCTGCACCATATCCTCCGCTGCATGGTTCAGCATAGTGATCCCTAAGGTTGATTGAGATCAAAGGCTGAAGGGAGTGCCATGCAAACCCTATTTTTTCCCTTACGGATAAAGATTTTATCCACTGTGCCTCCAATACCCGGACCATTTGATTTTTCCTATAAAAGGAGACCATTTCTCCTTTGTTCAAACACACAACAAAAACACCGAGAAAGATACAAAGAAAACTCTCTCAAAATATCTCCACCTCTCCATTTCTTAGTTCTGCAAGTAATCTTCAAAACTTGCAAGGAACTCACCATTTTCATTCCTTCTGTAAACACTTCAAACCATCAAACACCCAATATCCTAACCACCAGCGACCTATAACTCTTTCTGGGAAACTAAAGGAGAGAAGAGGTAGCTCTGTAGCAGTTTATCTTTGAAGGAGGAGGAGCTCATCCACCATTTCCAGAAACTCGTACCCGTGAAGAAGCAATGGACTTTCTCCAATAGGTATCACACTTTCTTCCACTCTATTTACAATACCATGATCATATTCACCTCATATTGTTACCATGTTTTCTATCTTGTTAATGCCTGATGCTGTGATGAACATTGTTAATGTCGATTCTGTGATAGATATCTTAAATCATTAATATGTGGTTTTGGTTTTACAAAAAATCGTGAACTAGATTCGTGTTTATGTAGAAGAAAACTGAACAATAAATAGTTTGTAGTGGCACTCGCCATGTTAGAAGTTGTGGCGTCCACCACGCCATTAGCAAAAAAAATAAAATTAAATAATACACACACACACCAAAAAAATAATGCACACACATGGCGCCGACCATGAGGAGTATGGCGCAAGCCACATTAGTGTAGGCCTTCATGGCGCCAGCCACAAGAGAAGTGGCGAGTGCCACACTATTGGCACCTCTTCTTTTATTTATTTATTTATTTATTTAATGTATTCATCTCTTATTACTACCTTTGACCTCATAGTCATAGGCACCCATCCCCCTTTGACCTCATAGTCATAGGAATCTCTCATGGCCTCATAGTCATAGAGTTACATCTTCATCCTTTGACCTCATAGTCGTAGGTAGCCCTTGACCTCATAGTCACTGGCAACATCTTTAACCTATGACCTCATAGTCATTGGAATCTCTCATGGCCTCATAGTCATAGAGTTTCATCTTTAACCTTTGACCTCATAGTCATAGGTAGCCCTTGACCTCATAGTCATTGGCAACATCTTTAACCTTTGACCTCATAGTCATAGGTAAGCCTTGACCTCATAGTTATAGCCTTTATCCCTTGACCTCATAGTCATAGGATCTCATCTTGGCCTCATAGCCATCTCATCTTGGCCTCATAGCCATCTTTAACCTTTGACCTCATAGTCATAGGCATCCATTCCCCTTTGACCTCATAGTCATAGGAATCTCATGGCCTCATAGTCATAGAGTTACATCTTTAACTTTGACCTCATAGTCATAGCTAACCTTTGACCTCATAGTCATAGGATTTCATATTGGCCTCATAGCCATCTTTCCCCTTTTGACCTCATAGTCAAAGTCTCTCTATTGACCTCATGGTCATAGATAGCTCATTATCACCTTGGCCTCATAGCCATTCAACCTCATAACTTAGAATTAGGTTAGAGTTTTAAACTCCATGTGAGACTCATCACTTTGAGTATTCACTTTACCCCCATAACTTAGGCTTAGAGAGTTTCCTTAAACTCTAAATGAGCTCATACTCATTTCCCCTTGGAACTTTGGCCATTGTCAATGGTTCCTCAAATCCACCCTTAGTTAGGTGAACCACGGTTGCTCTAATTCTTTAGTCAGATACGTAGGCACAAGATGTGACGTCTTGGCGAGCAAACTTAGTGTATATACCTATAGGTCATTACCTTACCCTTAGCAGATATCTTTTAGAAAGCAAATATAACATAACACAAACTAAACAAGAGGTTCCTGTAGAGTACTATAGATACTTAGGGTGCTAATACCTTTCCTTTGGATAAATCAAAGTCGGGGGTGAACTTCAAAGTTTTGCGATGCAAGTTAATAAATAGCTTGTTATCTGATTCTCACCACAACACTTATCTCCAATGGGTACAAACTAGGGCCCTCAAGTTAAAATTGCCATACCCTCGTCAAGAAGTATTTCCCTTTAAAGAATATATCCTCTACTTCATGAGTAACACAGAGAAACTACAGGTAGCTTTTAACAAAACTCAACGTGAAAGGAACTCTTGGAAGAACAAGTATCAACTTGTCAGCTTGAAGTGCACAAAGATTCAAGAGTTACTGAAAGAGAAAGATGCCCTAATTGAAATACTAGAGTAACATGTTGTAGAAAGTCAAGAGGAACGGAGGAGTTTACTCTCTCCTTTCACCTGGAAAAGGATCATTGACCCAAAAACGGTTGAGGAGACCCAATCAAAGAAGAGAAAAGGGGATCAACAACCAGCATCTGGACCTTCTTCAGAGATTCCTTAGGATTCATAGGCCTAGTTTTCCTTCATGCACTTTGTAAAATAATGTACTTTTCCCTGTAAGATATTGTAATCCTTTGAATTCAATAAAAGGTTTCCACCTCTGTATGATATTTACAATATAATTGTTAAAAGTTCTTTTGAAAAAAAATCATTCTCATTCTTTGCATATCATTCATCATTCTTGCATTACACATCTTTGTCATAAAGTCTCACACGTTCGTCTCACTTTAGAGTCAAATTGTCTCATTCGTACAATACTCGGGCCAATCAGCAAAAGAAAATGGACGATCTTGAGGTGGAAAACAGAGAGCTAAGAGAGGAAGTCAACACTCTGAAGGAAAGTATGGAAAGACTCAACAGCATGATCGAATCCCTGGCAGCAGCTCAGGATCAACCACCTCAAAAGATTGCAATCTCTGAAATTGTGTCTACACCGATGTTTGAGATACCCGTCAATCTTCCGTAGTACAACATGCCAAAAGGTTTTCCCTGGGGCATGCCTTTCAATTTTATACATGAGGGTTATATACCACCGGTCACTGAAGACCTAGGAACCACATCCGGAACCTCCAGACCTGAAGGTTACAAAATTCAGGTGAACGAAGATGCAAGAACTATGACAGAGACTCCTGTACCTGAAGGTTACAAACTTCAGGTCACCGAAGCGCCAAGGGTTACAGCAGTAATATCTATACCACAACCTGTGATACATACTATCACAGAGGAACAGATCCTTCATGCCACCCCTGGCATGAATGAGGAAGTTTACGAAAGAATGAATGAATTCCAAGAATGGTTCTTGGAAATGCAGAAAGAACTGCATGCCATTCGCGGACAGGAGTTGTTTGGCAAAGATGCCGCTGACCTCTGTTTGGTCCCAAACGGCAAAATACCGCACAAATTTAAGGTGCCCGACTTTGTAAAAAACAAAGTCAACTCTTTCCCTCAAAGCCACTTGGTAATTTACGCTCGGAAAATGTCTACCCAGACAGAAAACCAACATCTAATGATCCACTACTTTCAAGACAATTTAACTGGTGCCGCGCTCAAATGGTACATGGGGTTAAATGTACAAAGATCAGTACTTTCAGAGATCTTGGGGCAGCTTTTGTTCAGCAGTACAAGTATAATTTGGATATGGCACCCGACAGAGTTTAACTCAGAGCAATGTGCCAAAAAGATAAAGAAACCTTGATGGAGTACGCTAAAAGATGGCGTGAAATTTCCGCCCAGATTTGTCCTCCTCTCGAGGAGAAAGAGATGAAAAAAATATTCTTGAAAACATTAAGTTCATTTTATTATGACCGAATGATTGCCAGCGCACCTAGTGATTTTACCGAGATGGTAAACATGGGGGTACGCCTTGAGGAAGCAGTCCGAGAAGGTCGATTGGTTAAAGACTCTGAACCATCCAGTAGTAGTAAAAGATACGGGAGTGTTTTCCAAAAGAAGAAAGAACAAGATATCAGTAATATCTCACAGAGTAAGCAAAGGCGAAGGTATCAACCTCGATAGGTAGCAACGGTATCTCTAGTTTTCAGTCCCGCGCCGATCCCGGCATATCAACCACAGGTTTCTCAGAGGCAGCCAAATAAACAATCGTATCAGCAAAGGCAGCAACAGCCTCTTCAGCAGGCTCGCCCGCAATACAATAACAACAATCGTTTTCCATGATCGCTAGGGTTTGATCCCATACCAATGTTATATGCAGAACTATTCCCACTTTTGCTAGCCAAGGGGCACGTCCAAACCAGGACTCCTCTCACAGTGCCAGACAATCCCCCTTATTGGTTCAAAACTGGTCAATCTTGGCCTTGTCATTAAGGAGGACCGAGGCATAACATTGAGAACAACCTCAGCTTCAAATCTGGCATACAAAGACTCGTCAAAAATGGAGTTTTATCTTTCAAAAATATGAATCCGAAAGTTCAAACAAACCTGTTGCCACAACACGAAAAAGCTTCAGTAAACTTAATAAATGAAGGACTTGGCAGCAGTTATAAAATTCATGATGTACGCCTACTAGGAACAAGTCTGGGAAATATGCATTCCAAGCAAAACGGGTATGGCCATCTCATAACTATCATCAATGCGACATTTGTTCCAAGAACAGTCAAGGGTGCATCATTGTACAAGAAGCTCTACAGGAACAGATGGATCTAGGCTGGATCCAAGATCATAGAGTTCGTGGAATAAATATGGCCTATCAACATCAGGACATTGTTCAAAATCATGACATCCGTGCAATGAAGGTCAATCTAGTAGCAATGCACTCAAGACAAAGTCAGTATCACAATTTGCCGCTGCACGACTACAACGCTTGTCCTATTTGCTCAAAAGATAATCAAGGATGTTCTTTTGTAGAAGAAGCCCTTCAGCGTCAAATGGATCTAGAATGGATCCAAAACTACCATGAAAGGAATAATCACCAGGTCAACATGGTTCAGATTTTCGACATTCGTTTAATGAATACCAGCTTGGTTGAATTACACGCCAAGCAAGTCAGGCTCGATTATCTGTCGGCCCATAATTATCAGGATTGCAAAGATTGCTCCGAAAACTATCAAGGTTGTGCAATTGTACAAAGAACCCTTCAACATCTGTTGGACCATTGGTGGCTCCCAGTCTACCAGGCTGAAAACACACATCAAGTTAACATAACCAATGAAAATCTAAACAGACACCAAAACTATGACATCCATTTACTGGAAACAGATTTGGTAAAGATGCACTGCATACAGAGTGGGTACGGTCGGGTGCTACCTCACAATTATGAACACTGTCAAATATGTTCAGAGAATAGCCAAGGGTGCTACATCGTGCGAGCAACTCTCCAGAATCAAGTGGACCAAGGGGAAACAAAACTATGCCTAAATTCTCAGTCCATCAATATGGTGCAAGGTTGCCCAGGGTAGCACGCAATTTACGATATTAAAAAAATTGAAACATCATTGGTCAAATTCCACAAATGCTTGTACGAACTTGATTATTTTGGCCCGAATCACCACGATCATTCAGCTTGCAGAAAATGTCGCAAAAGTCGACATGGTTGCCTCCTTGTCCAAAATGAGATTCAAGAGTTGTTAGACAAAAGAACCATCACGGTTTTCAATGCAAGAGAGCCTGTTAATTATGGAATTAACGAGGATGTTTTCACCATAATCCCTCTGCTCAACGAGCCAAAGCACTCAGGAATCCCTTTCGACAGTGGAAAAATTTCCAACAGTCCCAAGCTAGAACCAATTGAGGTTACTTTTGACAGTCAAAAGACCCAAATAACCCCTGTAGTCATCTACTTGCCAGGCCCGGTGCCATACGAATCAGAGAAAGCTATTCCGTATAAGTACGGTGCAACCATATTAGAAGATGGAAAAGAAGTTCCACTTCCATCCATTGTCAATATTGCTGATATCAGTCGAGTCACCCGAAGTGGTCGAATCTTCAACAGAGGACTTGGAGAACCTGCAAAAGAAAAGGAACCTCAAGCTGAAGTTCCTAATCAACAAATTGGTTAATCCGGCAGCGCAGAGCCTGTGAAGAATAGTGATGAAATGTTAAAACTCATCCAGAGAAGTGAATACAGTATTGTGGATCAACTATTACAGACTCCTTCTCGGATATCCATGTTATCTCTCCTGATCAGTTCAGAAGCTCACAGAGAAGAACTACGTAAAGCCTTAGAACAGGCCTTTGTAGAACAAGATGTGACAGTGGGTTAGTTTGACAACATTATTTCCAACATCACTTCCTGTAACAATTTGGGTTTCAGTAATGAAGAACTTCCAGAGGAAGGCAAGAATCATAACATGGCACTCAATATCATAGTCAATTGCCAGGACGATGCTTTAGCCAACGTACTGGTAGACACAGGTTCCTCCTTAAACGTCATGCCAAGGTCAACTTTGGTACGACTATCTTTTCAAGGTACTCCGATGAGAGGCAGTGAGATCATATTCAAAGCTTTTGACAGATCTAGGAAGATAGTTATCGGTGAAGTCGACCTTCCCATAACCATTGGTCCCCACACTTTCCAAGTTACCTTCCAAGTCATGGACATCCGAGCAGCATATAGTTGTTTATTGGGACGACCTTGGATACATGAAGCAGGGGCAGTCACTTCGACACTTCACCAAAAGTTGAAGTTTGTCAAGAACGACAAGTTGGTCACAGTATGTGTAGAACAAGCTTTAATCGTGAGCAGCCTATCATCATTCTCGTTTTTAGAGCCAGAAGAAGTCATTGGAGCTCAATTTCAAGCACTCTCTGTAAGCAATGAGAATCATCAAGAAAAAGGAACGTCAATTTCCTCGTACAAAGACGCTCTCCAAATCATGGGAAGAAATGACATAAAAGGATGGGGGCAAGTTGTGATTCCTGTTGATAACAAGACAAGAAAAGGTCTCGGTTTTCTCCATCACTTACCAAAACTACAAAAAAAGGATGAAAGCGTTCGTCCCATTTAATGTTTCTTCCACAGTGGAGGCTTCCTCCACCCAATTTTTTAGGAAGTCCACACCATCGAGGAAAATAACTCTTCTGGTACAGATGAAGAGTGGAAATCCTATTTCAACAATGAAGGATATGTATCTTAGGAAGAAACATACTTGCCATTTTGCTCTCTGAAACAAAGTCCTAGATATATACCAAGATCAGATGTTAGAATGATCTACGGAGATTGCGATCCCGAGGGATGTCGTGCTCCACCCAACTCATTAGAAGAAGATACTCTGATGAAAGAAAACTTTGATTACAACTCATATGATCCTATGGATGATCTGCCCATCTGGAAACCTTACACGGAAGATTCAGGGCATAAGAGACAGCTAGAGAATGCATATTTGCTGAATGACCTTGAGAAAAACCCACATGTTCTCCCAGAATCATGGGAACCTTACCAGGAAAATTCTAAAAATGTCAAAAATCATGTTGATGAAGTTGCAAGAATCGCAAGATGAGAATTTATCAACTTTGCATTTCCTGAGGTCAATGTCATTGAAAAAGACGACTCATCTATTCCCTCAGAAACTTGGGATATTTTGGGGCAGCCAAGCGGCAAGTACGACTTTCTAGTGAAGTACACTGCTCCCGAAAGTTCTCGCATCAGATATGAAGACATCAAGCCAACAGGATGGGGATATCCTCTTGAAAATGAAAATACTGTTGAAGATACAATAGAAGAGTCCTCTTATGATAACGCTGCATGGGAAGAAGACTCTAGTGATCCAACTCTGCTAGAAATCAGTGTCATTACTGAAGACAATCCATGAAGAAAAATACCGGACTTTGTGATCCACAGAGGAGTTCGTCGCAATTGGATCACTGTTGATGTCCCGAATATCGTTTATAAATCAAAGTAATTGCCTCGTCTTTGTTTTGACCTTTCACTTTGCCCGGGTGAAAAAGATGTTTTATAGGGTTTACTTTTTTGTAAATGTCCCTCTTCGCTTCACCCAAAGCGAAAGAGTTTTGTTTTATAGGGGTTGTGTTTCAAGAATCGACAAATCATAAATAAGAATTTCATTCTTAATTCCTGCATTTATTGCTATTTTCACTTTTTGCTTTTCCAGAAAATGGTAATCCTAAAAAATAACCCAAAATAAAATAAAAATAAACATTTTTCAATATACACTGCACACACTTTTACATTCTCTCTGTCTTTTCTAAAAAGGAATCATCACGTTATGCAGATTATTTGTTTTAAACCCCATTGAAACATACGATCCAATGCTTTCTCTCAACTTTGAGTTCCCGATATTTAAGACCAAAGAAGAAGGAGACAAAGAAATTCTAGATGAGATCACTCGATTACTAAAAAATGAGGAAAAGTCTATTCAACCTTACAAAAAACCGTTGGAAACGGTCAATTTGGGTTCAGAAGAGGAGAGAAAAGAAGTTAAAATCGAAGCACTACTCAGTCTAACTGTCAAAGAAGGATTGATAGAACTCATATGTGTTTGCTTGGTCCTACCAAGACATGCCAGGGTTGGATACCAACATCGTGGAACATCACTTACCACTGAAGCCAGAATGCCCTCCGGTCAAACAAAAATTAAGAAGGACTCACCCTGATATGCCCATCAAAATTAAGGAAGAAGTGCAGAAACAGATCGACGCAGGTTTCCTTGCCACCTCAGAATATCCTTAATGGCTAGCAAACATAGTGCCAGTTCCCAAGAAATATGGAAAAGTCAGAATGTGTGTAGACTACAAGGATTTAAACAAAGCAAGTCCAAAGGATAATTTTCCCTACCACACATTGACATGCTAGTTGACAGCACAACAAAATTCAAAGTATTCTCCTTCATGGATGGAATCTCGGGCTATAATCAAATCAGAATGACGCCAAAAGACATGGAGAAAACTTCATTCATCACCCCATGGGGCACCTTTTGCTAAAGTAATGTCGTTCGGTCTGAAGAACGCAGGAGCAACTTATCAAAGGGCTATGACAACTCTGTTTCATGACATGATGCACAAAGAAATTAAAGTGTACATCGATGACATGATTTCCAAATCTAAAACAGAAGAAGAACATGTGGAAAATTTGTCAAAACTATTCGAGCGTATGAGAAAATACATACTCTACTTGAATCTCGATAAATGCACATTCGGTGTTCGTTCAGGAAAACTCTTGGCCAAAAAGGAATTGAGGTTGATCCCGATAAAGTCAAGGCCATTCAAGAAATGCCTGCTCCAAATACCAAAAAACAAGTAAGAGGATTTTTGGGACGTCTG
Source organism: Lathyrus tuberosus (assembly GCA_022829125.1). Lineage (NCBI taxonomy): Eukaryota > Viridiplantae > Streptophyta > Magnoliopsida > Fabales > Fabaceae > Lathyrus > Lathyrus tuberosus. Next base: position 1,823,472 of record JALAZF010000104.1, on the reverse strand, counting down.
AATTACATCTCGAGATTCATATTCCTCATGACCGTGACATGCGCGCCAATCTTTAATCTACTCAGAAATAACCAAAACTGTGTATGGATAGAAGATTGCCAAAAGGCTTTCGACAACATCAAAGAAAATTTGCTGAATCCGCCTATTCTGTCTCCTCCAGTGGAAGGAAGACCATTGATCATCTACTTAACAGTCTTGGAAGACTCCATGGGATGTGTGCTTGGCCAACAAGACGAAACAAAAAGAAAAGAGTCTGTCATTTATTACTTAAGCAAGAAGTTCACGGACTGTGAAACTCGATACATTATGCTCGAGAAAACTTGTTGCGCTCTAGCTTGGGCAGCTAAACGTCTTCGCCAATACATGATTTGTCACACTACTTGGTTAATCTTCGAAATGGATCTGATCAAGTACATCTTTGAAAAGCTTGCTTTAATAGGAAGGATTGCCCATTGGCAGATGTTGTTATCAGAATACGACATCGAGTATCATGCTCAGAAAGCCGTCAAAGAAAGTGTTTTAGCCAATCATCTGGCTCACCAACCAATTGACAATCAGGAATCAATCAAATTTGACTTCCCAGACGAAAATGTAATGTACCTAAAAATGAAAGATTGCGATGAACCACTACCAAACAAAGGGCCGGAGCCAGGATCCCAAAGGGGACTAATATTCGACGGGGTTGTCAACGCTTATGGAAATGGAATTGGGGCAATCGTTGTTACACCTCAGGGTACCCATATTCCTTTCACCGCCAGATTGGCATTCAAATGTACAAACGAGGAGGACGAATATAAAGCTTGCATCATGGGTCTCGAAGAAGCTATCGACTTAAGGATAAAGAATTTGGATGTGTATAGAGACTTAGCCCTGGTTATAAACCAGATCAAAGGAGAGTGGAACACATATCAATTGGGATTGATTCCTTACAAAGACTACGCAAGAAGGTTTTTACCTTTCTTCAACAAGATTGATTTTCATCACATTCCTCGTGAAGAGAACAACATGGCTGATGCACTAGCTACCCTATCCTCCATGATTAGTGTGAATCGATGGAACAACATACATAAGATTGACATAATGCGCCTTGATAGGCCCGCTTACATATTTTTAGTTGAAGCAGTCATCGATGACAAACCATGGTATCATGATATCAAATGCTTCCTTCAAAGACAAGAATACCAGCCTGGGGCATCAAGAAAAGATAGGAAGACTCTCAGAAGACTAGCTGGCAACTTCTTCATGAACAATGAGGTGCTCTACAAAAGAAACTTCGACATGGTTTTGATTAGATGCGTGGACAGATACGAAGCAAACATGCTAATGAATGAGATTCATGAAGGCTTCTTTGGCACTCATTCCAATGGGGATACAATGGCAAGAAAAATTCTAAGAGCAGGATATTATTGGCTGACAATGGAATCTGATTGTTACAAATACACGAGGAAGTGTCACAAGTGTCAGATATACGCCGACAAAATTCATGTACCACCGACGCCTCTCAAAGTTCTTACTTCTCCATGGCCTTTTTCTATACGGGGAATCGACATGATTGGCATAATTGAACCTAAAGCCTCAAACGGACACCAGTTCATCCTGGTAGCCATTGATTACTTCACCAAATGGGTCGAAGCAGCATCAGACACCAATGTGATCAAACAAGTGGTGGTCTGATTTATTAAGAACAATCTCATCTGCCGTTATGGTGTTCCAAGCTAGATAATTACTGATAATGGATCGAACCTGAACAACAAGATGATGAAAGAATTATGTGCTGAGTTCAAAATTGAACACCATAACTCATCCCCCTACCGGCCTAAAATGAATGGAGCGGTAGAAGTAGCTAACAAAAATATCAAGAAGATCATTCAGAAGATGGTCGTGACTTACAAAGATTGGCATGAGATGCTACCATTTGCTCTTCACGGTTATCGTACATCTGTCTGCACTTCAACAGGGGCAACCCCTTTCTCTCTAGTATATGGCATGGAAGCAGTGCTCCCCATAGAAGTAGAGATACCATCAATAATAATCTTGATGAAAGCCAAGCTAACAGAAGCTGAATGGTGTCAAAGCCGATACGATGAACTGAACCTAATCGAAGAAAAAAATTATGACGACTTTATGCCATGGTCAATTATATCAACAAAGAATGAAGAAAGCTTTTAACAAAAAGGTCCGACCTCGGGTATTCAGAAAAGGCGACCTCGTGCTAAAAAAAATCCAATCATTTCTCACTGATTCCAGGGGCAAATGGCTCCAAATTACGATGGCCCCTATGTTGTTAAGAAGGCCTTTTTAGGCGGTGCCTTGATACTCGCAACCATGGATGAAGATGAATTTACCGACCCCATAAATGTTGATGTAGTCAAGAAATACTTCACCTAAAAAAATAAAAAAAGAGCGTCTCGGTGGACTGAAAAACCCGAAAGGACGGTCCAGGAAAAAATTAGAGACATAAACAGAAAATAAAAATCCCGGTAAATTAAAGGAAAATCTAGGCAAAAGTTGGGGATTTATGGCAAGTAACTGCATCCGACTAAGATTGGATCATCAGAAATAATGTCATCTGTCAAGAAATCCTCAATCAGAAGTCACCTTCAATAGAAGCTCAAGGATACTCAGAATTCAAAGTTGGTAGAAGGATAGTGGTCATTATGTTTCAATGTAACCCCTTTCCCTTTAAATTACCATTTTCTAAAACTGTGTAATGCTCCATGGAATCACGCATTAGGCTTATTACCATTCTATCAATTAAAATTTGAGCCCTTGTGCCCTTTGTTTACAATTCTCATTTATTCTGCTTTGCAAAATGACATTTTAATATGATCAACATTCTTGGAAAAAATGAATTTACCTTTGTTTTCAAAACAGAAATTTCAAATTGATTTCTGTTTTTAAAATAAAGATGGCAAATTCCTTTTTGATTAATGAACAACATAGAGGAACATCAACAACTTCTCCGAAAACAATCAAACTTCAAAATGCATAATCAAAATGTTTCCTTGTGATCAGTATATCCCGAGTGGAGAATCAATTACTTCAGATTGATAAGATGGAGTATCCCACCTATCACTCCCAGGAGTCGCATTTTGTTACTACCAAGAATATGAAAAGTTCAATAGCAGGAATTTGTTCCCTCAACAGATCAGTGATACTTTTTATCCCCCAGAGTGGTCGAGTATCCAGTTGTACTCATCACCAATCTGTATGTCATGTCTGTTTTGTCAGCATAAGCATTTCATACATACATCATGCATAATTGATTCATATTCATATTCATATTGCATATCATATTTCGATCACTTTGGTCACGTTTATCCCCAAGTGATAAATGTTCTCTCTCCATTAGAGTTGTCAGTTTTCCTTTCCACACTCGGATAGGATAAAATATCGGTTTGAGTTCTTTCCTCGTCATGAAATATATCGTCTAAACAATCTCTCTCTAGTTTATTCCTGGATTAAAATCGGTCCTCGACCGCTTTGATAACTTGAACCTCTTAAAGGCAAGAAGGCATTTGGTTATACACCTTTGGAACTTCACTCTTCGCCATTGAAGATGATATTTTGCTTTCCCGGATTAAAGAAAATCCCCTGCGGAAGCTTCTCAACAAAAGACTCTTGGCAAAATGGACATCATATCCTCCAAGAAATCTCTACCAATTGGCAAACAAAGAAGCATGTCTTTGCCCCATAAATTCCCGATAATTCGACAAATGACAGTCTTTCTCCGAGCAGTTTATCCTACTTTCAAGGAAGTCATCAGCACCTCAAAATCAAATTACATTGCCAAATAGCATTCCTTGTCAAGAGAAGAATTCGACAAGAAGAAACTGAGACTAGTTCCATGGCTGAAGACCAGGATCGAGGGGAGGTTTATTTTAAACGAAACTGAGACCAGTTCCATGGCTGAAGACCAGGATCGAGGGGAGGTTTATTTCGAAAGAAACTAAGACTAGTTCTATGGTTGAAGACCAGGATCGAGAGGGGGTTTATTTCAAAAGAAACCAAGACCAGTTCCAAGGCTGAAGACCAGGATCGAGGGGAGGTTTATTTCAAAGAAAACTTAGACCAGTTCCATGGATGAAGACCAGGATCGAGGTGAAGTTTGACCCTTTTATAAGTGACATTACTTTGTAAAAGAAGATGGATGAGAAAATTAGCTACCATTCACATCCACAATCAAAATTTTGGGTATTCTGGTATTTAATCCTCTTCTACCATGAACGTCTGAATATCTTTGTTATTCATACCTCTAGGTCCAAGAAGATTAAATAGGGGCATCTGTCATACCCTAAATTTTGACCATAAGACTTCACATCATTATACAAGTCATCACCACAATATGGATGTACTTTCATACCTCATCAATCCTCTCAAAGATTGTTGAGTGTTCACTCTAGCCAAGAATTAGGGTTTCAAGCCCTCTCATAGAATTCAGACAAATGATCAATCAATAATTGACATAATATTTAACTTTTCAAACCTCTCAAACACCCATGAAGGATCAAGAGGTCTCCCACATCAAGAATCTGACACAAGATTGCATCATTCCAAGTTGATCAAGCCTCAAGATCATCAGTGTCACCAAATTAGGATTTTGGTCGACCAAGGCCTCAAAAGAGAAATTTTTATCTGGGCATGAGCCAATACTTCAATATATGATTCAAGAAGCTCAAAAGAACCTCATGAGTCCATTCATAAGTTCAAAATAGCCTCAGGGGATGCATCTATCAAAAATCAGGAATTAGGGTTTTGACCTAATTCAGTCCCTAAGTTGACTTTTGGAGCAAGACATGATCTAAAACTTCAAGATATTATTTACGGACCTCAAATACATCATATTAATCCATTCAAAAGATTGGATTAATTCAAATAACTTGATTCATAAGCAATACAAGGATTCAAATTCACCTGGACCTCAAACTAGGGTTTTTGAGAAAAAGTCAACCATATCTTTGACTTTTGAACAAAACATGATCTCAAACCTTGGGACATGATTCAAGACACTCAAAAACACCTTTGGAATCCATCCATTAGGTTCAATTTAGCCCAAGGACTTGAGTTCATAAAGGATCACGAAGTCCAAGTTTCATCTAATATAAAAAGTCAACTATGATCAAAACCAAGTTTGACTTTTGGGATTTTTTTGGCAAACATGGCCTCTTTAAGTCAAGAACAACGTTAAATTGTGATTTGGATCATGATCAATCAAGAAAAATCAAGAAAATTGAGGTTACTTGCAAATAGGGCAACCTTGAGAAACTTAAAATTTCACTAAGTTATTGAAGGAACATGGTTTTTACCCAACTTTGCAAGGCCATAACTTGTGATCCACGCAATCATGTTTTTCATCCAAAGCTCAAATGATAGATCTTCTTACATACAAAAAGATTGTAAAGCATAAGTACCCCCAAAAATGTATAGATTTTGAGATATGAAGCATTAAAGTTAGGGTTTCATGAGATTTTGAACTTTGACACTTAGAATTTTTTAGGCAGAATCTGCCTCATGTTTTGTCCAACTTTGGAGGCATTTTCCATTATGATCCAAGAGGAATCAAGACCAAATGTAAAAATCAAAGTTGAAGTATGATATACAAGCTTTCCATAGAGTACAAGAACATCCATTTATTCAACTTGAGCAAGAAGTTATAGACCTCACAACTTGACATAAAACACTGGTTTTTTAAGACAGCATTGGCACATAACTTGCATCCCACGATTTCTTGATCCAATTTTGGACACTTGCATCATTCGATTTCTGTCTAATATCAACATAAATGACGAGGAATCTGAACCATAAGGCCAAAGAGTCAAGAACTTAGCTTAGCATATGCAAATCCATCATCACATGAGCCTTGAATTTATATTTTGGCATCAAGCCTTAATGTGATGCATAGAGGTGGCATGAATCAAGCAAAAGCCAGTCAAGATATATCCAAGAATTAAAAGACTTCAAACCTGCAAAATTGATGGAAGTCAATGCATATCTGTGCTAGGAGGAGACTTTGACTAAATGACAAAATCCATTGGATAATAGCATGCTCCCTCATCCATTCACTATTCCTCCAAAAACAAACTTGCTCTCCTATAATTAGGAGTCATTTCTGATCATTTAAGACACACCAAAACAATACCAAAGCCTTGTTTTCTCATTCTCCCTCTTTTCCTTCAAGTTTCAAAATTCCAAAGAGCCAACTTGGAATTCTAAAAACCAGAAGCTAAACCACTCAAATAACCATCCAAACACATCACAAATCATCCATTGGTGGTGTCCAAACCCTCACCTTCATCTCAAATCACCAAAATCAGAAAGTCAACCATCAAAACCTCATATTTTGACTTTTCTTCATTTTTCAAGCCATGTCTTGATTCAATCCCTTTCAAAGCCAAACAACACTTCAAACACTCTCCAAATATCATCCCTAAGTTGTTCCAACAAGTGTTCCTCAACTGTAACACCAATTGAGGGAGTTAACATTTTGACCACTTTGGTTCATTTTGCAAGAAGAGGCCAAACTATGGTCCTGAGGTTTCTCCTTGATTCCAAGCATCCAATTAGCTTCTATAAGGTGTATTGAAGGTGTTCAAAGCATCAAGACATATCTGTAACAACTATCTTGAAAGATCTCAATTTTCTTCCAGAGGTAAGTTTCCTCAAAACTTGAGCTTGTTTAAATATGCTTTGCTTTGATGTACATTGATCATGAACATGTCATACATATCATATTTGTTGTGTTTGAACTGTGATTGAGCATTATTGTTGGCTGTATAAGTATGTAGCATAGACCTTGCAAATTATGGCTTATTTTGAAACCACTATCGAGTTTTAAAATGTAGGTTTTTTAGAAAATTCTAAGACCGCCATTGGATTCCTCATGAAATTCTAGGTATGATCCATCTTTATTTCATCCATTTTCATGGAGAAATGAAAAAGTTATGGCTTTCTTGCAAAACCACCAAAATCTGGTTCTTGCCCAGCCAGCCATGGCTATGGCGCCTTTGGCCAGGCCTAGAACCTATTCACCCTTATGTATTTATGGGGGTGGTTTGATACACTGATGTATAATCACCCTAGTGGTTGCACCTGTTAGAACAAGATTTGGTTCTGCAAGATATCTCTAAGTTTTGATAATAATAAAGTAGTATTTGTGTGAGAACAATTTTGGTACTCTAACGTTTGTTTTCTAAAGTATTGACAAACAGGTTCTGACTCTGATAAAGATAGCTCTGACTCTGATAGAGATCATGTGGAACGTCACTCTCAATTGATCGAGAGTCGCTTCTGCGTCAAAGAAGCAAGTTTGCTTCTGATCTGCTCTATTTCAGAAAGATTCTAAGAAGATAATATATTGCTGCTGCAATGTTCTCTTGGATTCTGGCTCTGAATATGACTCTGATAATTATCTTCTGAAGGCTAAGTGCTAAAGACTCTGAAGACAAGGTTCTGATGAACAATGTTCTAAAGACTCTGAAGACTTAAGTTTCTGAAGACTAAGTGTTGAAGACTCTGAAGACAAGGTTCTGCTGAACGACGTTCTGAAGACTCTGAAGACTTAAGTTTTTTATAACCAAGGGTTCTGAAGACGGAGTACTGAAGACTCTGAAGACAAGGTTCTGCTGAACAAGTTCTGAAGACTCTGATGACTCAAGGCTCTGAAGACCCAGTGATTAATTCTTCTAATCATGCTTCAACTATATCCATTCAGAAGCCTCTGATGAAAAGAAGAAGATGAAACGTTTGCGAGGGAAAATAGTACATAATACATATCAAACACGTTCTTCTCCACTACCCTGAATTGGTGGTACAAAGGACAATATTTGTGTATGATTTTCATCCCAGCATAACGAGATTATTTCAAGTCGCCTGCAATTTTACTGATATTCCTGATCTGCCCTCCGACGGATCTTTTTCTGGCTATATAAGGACATGACTGCTTGAAGAAATAAGACACGAATATACCAACCAAAAAGGTGATACTGATACATATGAGAGAGACACATGTGTGAACAGTAAAGCACCACAATACAAAGAAAATACATTGTTCATATTGTATAGATTTTATTTGAGCTATTCATAGTGTTTATATCAGCTTGTGTAGAAGCAATTCATTGTAAACATTAAATTTGTTTAAATAGTTGTTTGTATTCCTTAAGGGACCAGTTGGGTCAGAATCCTTAAGAAGAGACGGTTAGTCTGTGTATGTCAGTCACCAGCAGTTGCTAGTGCAGTGTAATCAGTTTGGCTATAGTGGATTAAATCCTTGTGTATAAGGAGAAATCACCTTGGCGGGTGGACTGGATTAACTTGATAGTTTTCAAGTGAACCAGGATATATCGTGTGTCTTTCTCTATTGCTAGTTTATTTGTGATCTTTGTTTGAGTTTCACAAAAAGTTTTCATTTTGCAAACCCAATTCAAACCCCACTTTCTTGTGTTTTCTCACACCTTCAGCAGCGTGTGTTTTCAAGTGTGTTTGTGTGCTAGGGCGTGGGTTCAACTCCCACCCATGCCTTTTTTTTTGCAATTTCTCCCATTTTTCATATTTTTGATATTTTTTAAATTTTATTTTCAATAATTATTTTATAAATCAATTTTAATTATTTTAAAATGAATTTTTGCACAAATATCACTCACATATTTAAATATTTTATTCACCCAAAAAATCACAAAAATATTTTTATTTTGATATATTTTTAATATATTTAAAAATATTATTTTAAAATGTTTTAAAAATGATTTCTTTTTCTTAATTTTTAAAACCAAATTGATTTTAAATATTCATGTGGATAAAATACTTTTTTCATAAACCTTAATCATTGTTTATAACAAGATTAATGATTTTATTTGATAAATAATACATTTTTATTGATTTTCCTTTGAAAAATATCTTTAAAAATGAAATTAGGTTTTTACTTTGATTCAAACTTTCAAACTTCATTTCAAAACTCATGGGCCTCTATTAGAGTGTAAGATCCAACCCTCTTTATAAATAAATCAATCTCTGGGCCTCTGCTATATTATAAGTCCCATCGCAGTTTTCAAAATTACGGTGCGATCACTGTTTTCACAACAATCTTTGGGCCTTTGTTAGGAGTCTAAGTCTCATCCCTTTGTACATAAACTTTGTTTTAAATAATCATCTTCGGCCCCTAATAGAGTGTAAGACCCAACACCCTTTTGTAAATAAAAAATCTTTTAGCCTCATTCATCGTGGGATTTGTACAGGATACAATAAATCATCTGGGCCTCTATCTAGAGAATAAGACCCGCCACCTTTGTCAATTCAATTCATACTTGTTTATATACTTGTTCATATGTCTGTATATACACTTGTTCATATCTTGTTAAGTTCCTCTTAGAATTTATATCATCCTTAGTTTAGACTTGTTCAAACAATAGGATCCTTTCAATCAGTATAACTTAGTTCAAACAACTAGTTCCCCCCTGTACAAAGGAATACAGTTAGCCTTCTCTTGGGCTTTGTTCAATTTACTCAACCATAAAACACTTCAATAAAGAGAGGATTATTTACCGGTGAAACCTCTTCTTTAACCCCTTTAACCCTGGAATAGTTTGACAAAGAAAGGATTATTTCCCGGTAAAACCTTTCTTGAACTCTTCCTTGACTTGGAAAGTCTCAATCCCTAGCCTTCTCTTGGGCTTAATACAAGGACCTTCAGGCTTCCTAAAAGCATATGATAGATCCTATTCATCTATCAATCCACCAGTTCCCAGGAGAGTTAGAGCCTCTAAGGCATTTAAGCTTATCCTTTTAAGTCTCTTCTGATCCTCCACAAGGTTTGGTTTTCACTTCAAAATCCCCATCCATGACCATGTTACCATCAACAAATCCCCAAAAGAATCAAAGCCTTATGGCATCTATTAATTCAAATCTTCTCTAAACCCCAGCAAGAGTTAGTTTCCTTTTTTATTCCTCAAAATGTTTTAGACCTTCTCCTGGATTTGAATAAATCCTCAGCAAGAGTCAGCCTCCTCTTAGGCTTCATATAATGATTTTCCCAGTCAGCCTCAATCTTGGGCTTTGTACAAGACAGATATATTACTCCCCCAGTTGAGTCAATTTTCAATTCTTTTTTTTAGCTTTAACCTTGGGCTTTGATCAAGGCACAAAACTCCATCATCCCCATAGATGAGACAATGAGTCCTCTCTGTAGGACGATATTTCCTCTATATATCACATTTCAAAACAATCAATTAAAACTCTTTTTCTAGATAATCAAACTTCAAAATGCAGAATCAAAATATTTCCTTGTGATTAGTATATCCTGAGTGGAGAATCAATTACTTCAGATTGATAAGATGGAGTATCCAATTTATCACTCCCAGGAGTCGCATTTTGTTACTACCAAGAATATGAAAAGTTCAACAGTAGGAATTTGTTCCCTCAACAGATCAGTGATACTTTTTATCCCCCAGAGTGGCTGAGTATCCAGTTGTACTCATCACCAATCTGTATGTCATGTCTGTTTTGTCAGCATTAACATTTCATACATACATCATGCATAATTGATTCATATTCTTATTCATATTCATATTGCATATCATATTTCGATCACTTTGGTCACGTTTATCCCCAAGTGATAAATATTCTCTCTCCATTAGAGTTGTCAGTTTTCCTTTCCACACTCGGATAAGATAAAATCTCAGTTTGAGTTCTTTCCTCATCAGGAAATATATCGTCTAAACAATATCCCTCCAATTTATTCCTGGATTGAAATCGGTCCTCAACCACTTTGATAACTTGAACCTCTGAAAGGCAAGAAGGAATTTGGTTATACACCTTTGGAACTTCACTCTTCGCCATTGAAGATGATATTTTGCTTTCCCGGATTAAAGAAAATCCCCCGCGGAAGCTTCTCAACAAAAGACTCTTAGGAAAATGGACATCATATCCTCCAAGAAATCTCTACCAATTGGCAAATAAAGAAGCCTATCTTTGCCCATAATTTCCCGATAAGTCGACAAATGGCAGTCTTTCCCCGAGCAGTTTGTCCTACTTTCAAGGAAGTCATCAGCACCTCAAAATCAAATTACATCGCCAAATAGCATTCCTTGTCAAGAGAAGAATTCGACAAGAAGAAACTGAGACCAGCTCCATGGCTGAATACCAGGATCGAGGGGAGGTTTATTTCAAAAGAAACTAAGACTAGTTCTATGGTTGAAGACCACGATCGAGGAGATGTTTATTTCAAAAGAAACCAAGACCAGTTCCATGGCTGAAGACCAGGATCGAGGGGAGGTTTATTTCAAAGAAAACTGAGACCAGTTCCATGGATGAAGACCAGGATCGAGGTGAAGTTTCACACTTTTCTAAGTGACATTACTTAGTAAAAGAAGATTGATGAGAAAATTAGCTACCATCCACATCCACAATCAAAATTTTGGGTATTCTGGTATTTAATCCTCTTCTACCATGAGCATCTAAATATCTTAGTTATTCATACCTTTAGGTCCAAGAAGATTAAATAGGGGTATCTGTCATACCCTAAATTTTGACCATAAGACTTCACATAATTATGCAAGTGTCATACCCCAAATTTTGACCACTAAGATTCCCATCATTGTGTAAATCATCATCACAATATGGATGAACCATCATACCTCATTAGTCTCCCCAAAGATGGGTGAGCATCCACTACAATCAAAATTAGGGTTTCAAGCCCTCTCAGAGCTCTTAGACAAAGGATCAATCAAGGAATGACATGATCTTCAACTTGTTTAACCTCTCAAACATCTACAAAGGATCAAGAGAACTCCCACATCAAGGATCAAGCACAAGGCTACTCCCTTATAAGTGGATTAAGCCTCAAGATCGTCAGTGTCACCAAATTAGGGTTTTGGTCGACCAGGGCCTCCAGATGGAAATTCTCCTTTGGGCATGAGCCAATGCTTCAAGGCATAACCTATGATGCTCCAAGGAACATCATGAACCCCATCATCAAGTCAATTTAGCCTCAGGGGATGCATTCACCAAAAATCAGGAATTAGGGTTTCTTGACCTAATTCACCCCTAAGTTGACTTTTGGGACAAAACATGAGCCAAGACCTCAAGAGAGGATTTGAGGGTCTCTAATACACTACATTGATCCATTTGCAACAACGGATTGATCCAAGAAGCTTGATTCACAAGTTTCAATTTCATCTGAACCACAGTTAGGGTTTTGCGAGAAAAGTCAACTGTATCTTTGACTTTTGACCAGGACATCCTCCCAAACCCTAGGACATGAATCAATATACCCTATAACACCCAGGGAACATGTCCATCAAGTTTGATTTAGGTCAAGGACATGATTTCCTAAAGGATTGCACAGTTTGAAATTCGTCTGATAAAAAGTCAACTATGCACAAAAGTCAAACTTTGACTTTTTGAGATTTTTCATAAAAATGGTTTTTTAACCCTAAAATGATGTTAATATATGATTGGAATCATCATTCATCAAGAAAAATCAAGAAAAGTGGGATAACTTGCAAAAGGGGTAACCATAAAAACTTAAAAAAATTTCTAAGTTATGGAACAAAGTGGCTAGGGTACCAACTTTGGAGGATCATAACTCCTAAACCACAAGGCCATTTTTCCCCATCCAAAGCTGGATTTGTAGCTCTCATTACCCTCTACAAAAGCTCCAACTACACCTCACTCCAATTCATTGTGGATTCTGAGTTATGATTGGGCCAAAATGGCTAAAACATGAAAATACATCATTTTCCAACACTTAGAAAAATTCTGGCCAAGGCAGATTTTGTTGAAAACACCAAAACTTGTGAGATCTTTTCACATAGTTGCAAGCTGAATCAAGTCTAAAGGTAAACATCAATGTTGTTGCATATGTTTCTAAGAATCCAAAGAACCTCTTAGCATGAATTGATTCAACTTGAGCCAAGAGGAATCCATGCCCAAAGTCATGCTGCTGCAAGCTGTTTTGGAAAAATCAGTTTGCATGATTGCTTGCCACACACGATTTCTGAATCAAAACAAAGGATCATTATGCCACATGTACTCAAACCAATCACAATGCATCTGATCCAACCTACAAAGCTGAGTCACAAAGCCAAGGAATCTTCCAACTTGAAGTTCATGCATTTTGGCACATTTTGCCTTGAATTCAAAGGGCATTAATGTGGAATAGTGCATTGTCAAGATTCTCACTCTCCTCAGTCAAGTTCTCTGATTAAACAACAATTAAAATGACTGAGGAATGTGATTTCAGTCAAGGCATAGCTGATCTATTTGGAGCAACTGTTACACCTAATGCAAAAGGAATTTATGTCCAACCAATCCCTTTGAAGGTGATCTGATCCAGCAGCCATTCACTATTCCTCCAAAACAAGAGTTGATCACCTATAAATAGAGGTTCTAATTGATCATTCAAGGCACACCAAAGCACCTTATAGCACTGGTTTCTCTCATTCTCTCTTAAGTGCCAATTTTCTTTGTTTTTGAGCAACCACCATCGGGTTTTCAGTTGCAGCCCTAAGCAATCCATTCCACTTGCTCAGATACATCACATATGATGTATTTGAGGTGTCCAAACACTTAAACACCAACTGTAACACCCCTAGCTCAAAATCACCCTTCAACCAAGCCATTATGCCTCAATTATGCAGTTGGAGTTCTCCAACTTGATCCAAAGGTTTACAGAGTGTTCCAAAGCTTGCAACACACTCCACAACATCCATTGAAGTTGTAGGGATCATCAAATCGCATCTGGAACACCATCTGTGCAGAGTTCCATTTCAGCTTGCATCAAGGTAAGCCTCAAAACTACATCTTCATGATCCATGCCTATTTCCTCGCATGATATTTTTGCCAATTGCTTGCCATCATATGTTGAGTGTTTTCTCTAAAAAAATTGGATCATAGCCCTCATAACCATGTCTGCACGACTGCTTTTGCAAAATTAGGGTTCATACGGTTGTGATGATATAACTTGCTATCCACTGAAAATAAATGAAATCAAGTATTGCCATCTTGTTCCTTGTGAAAAAACGCATGAGTTTGGTATTTGAATCATGTCAAATGGTTGAGAGATGAGTGAGATAGGGGGCTTCATGCACGAGCTCGAGGAAGAAGATGGCCATGGCGCCATTCTTCAGGTTTTCCAACCAAGTTCTCTATATATTTTTCATTTGCCATACTATATTTGAATTGGCATTGCGCCCCAGTGGTTGATCAGCTGGTTTTGTGTGTATTGGCAAGCGAGAGGTCTGGCGTTCGAATCCCCCCCCCCCCCCCCAGATCTCTTTTTTACCACTTTTTCTTATTTTTTTTGTTATTTTTCATATTTATTTTAAATGATTTGAAAAATTAATAACTCTCTCAATTTTAATTATTTTTTATTGGTTCTTTTTGCAAAAAATCACAAAAATGTTAAAATATTTTATTCCACAAAAAAATTAGATTTATATTATTTATTTAATATAATTAGTATTTTTGTGAATAAATTCATTTTTATTGTTTTTAAACCTTTTAAAAATAAATATTCATGTTGGAAAATCAACACCAAATAGGTTTTAATTCATCTTGTGATTAAAACCTCATTTTTCAAACCTAAAACCAAAATCACAAGTTGTTTATTCAAACTTATTTAGAATTTGTATCATTTTAATTAATTTTCTTTGAATAATTACTTTAAAAATGATGAAATTAGGGTTTTATTGATTTTCACCCTAACAAATTTTTCTAAACACTCATGGGCCTCTAATAGAGTGTAAGACCCAAGCCTTTTGTAAAATAAACCCATTTTGGGCCTCACTTATTGTATAAGTCCCTCTGTGTATTTTCAAAAACTTCGGCGAGATCGTCGCTTTCAAACAAATAACCCTGGGGCTACCCTCGAGTAATAAGACCCATTTCTTTTCCTAAAACTCACCTGGGCCTCTAATAGAGTGCAAGACCCAATCCCTTTTTGAAACCAAAAACTTTTGGGCCTCAGTCATTGTATAAGACCCACGGTGTTTTCAAAACCTCGGCGCAATCGTCGCCCTTTTTAAAATTAACCATGGGCTTCTCCTTAAGCTATAAGACCCATTCAAAAAATCATTTTTGGGCCTCTTGAGAGAGTGTAAGACCCACACCTTTGTACAGAAAACCTTTCTCGGGCCTTAGTCACTTATATAAGTCCCTGTACAAAACGATAATGCAATCACTGATGAAACCATGGGCCTCTCCTTGAGCTGTAAGCCCCAATTTTCCTTTCAAAGCACTTTCTCCTTTGATTTTTTAATATATTGTTTTCAACTTTTCTTTGTTGAACAACTAACAATACAACATGGAAGCTCTACAACCGAGTAAGTATTTACCCGCTTTCATTTACCACTTTCATATGTATATAACTGTACTGTGGGGCTGTTTTACTGTAAGTCTTCTTTCATAAACTCATATAAACTGTGTAATAATAGTATATATATTTAGAGTTTCCCCGACAACTACGTCTAGAACTAGACAAAACCTCGTCTCCTTACAACAGTTTTAGATAACTAGATCTAAGAAATTCCCCCTTTGAACAGTTCATATACAGAAGGCCAATGTTCCAAGTGAAACCCCTTCTGGAACTGTTCATCAGCCTCCTCTTGGGCTTAGTGTAAGGACCCACAGGCTTCCTAAAAG
This sequence comes from Lathyrus tuberosus, assembly GCA_022829125.1. Classification (NCBI taxonomy): domain Eukaryota; kingdom Viridiplantae; phylum Streptophyta; class Magnoliopsida; order Fabales; family Fabaceae; genus Lathyrus; species Lathyrus tuberosus. Next base: position 1,807,839 of record JALAZF010000104.1, on the reverse strand, counting down.
CATCCCCGCCTCCTCTTGGGCATTGTACAAGGACCCGTCGGCTTCTTAGAAGTTTTCATAGCCTCCTCTTAGGCTTTGTATAATGATTCTTCCTCCAGGAAGATAGCCTCCTCTTGGGCTTCATACAAATTGTCCCTCGGCTTCTTAAAAGTTTCCAGCCTCCTCTTGGGCTTCGTACAAATTGTCCCGACGACCTCTTAAAGGTATAGGAACAAAGATTAGTCATCTTAATAGAACAGTCTTTCAAAGAGTCTAGATCTTTCTACCGCAAACATACTGTTCCTTAATTTCTCTTAATCATAGTACAAAAGATAAAACTCTAGACTTGGACAGTCTCAGACCCTTGAGTCTCAAAGACATTCTCAAGCCCCTTTCAAGAATGGGAAGAACACCCGTAGACTTGGACGGTCTAAAACCCTTTGGATTCCTCATTTCCTTAGAGAATAGGAAATAATCCCAACCCTCAGATCAAGTCCGTGAGTACAACATTACTCATACAAGAACTGATTTTCTCTTTTAACTAACCTACTGGACCTGTCACTCAACTGAAACAGTTACTATAGCCTCCTCTTGGGCTTTGTACAATGATTCTCCCCAGCGGAGTTAACCTTTTTAGCCTCTATCTCGGGCTTCGTACGAGATACAAAAACACTCTCTTGTTAAGTATAAAAGACTCTCTTGTTGAGTCACCCATCCTTCAGCCTCCGTCTTGGGCATCGTACAAGACACAAAACACTCTCTTGTTGAGTATAAAATATTCTCTTGTTGAATCACCCCTTAGCCTCCATCTCGGGCTTCGTACGAGATACCAAAACACTCTCTTGTTGAGTATAAAAGACTCTCTTGTTGAGTCAAACAAACTTTTAGCCTCCGTCTCGGGCTTCATACGAGACACCAAATCACTCTCTTGTTGAGCATAAAAGACTCTCTTGTTGAGTCAAACAACTTTTAGCCTCCGTCTCGGGCTTCATAAGAGACACCAAATCACTCTCTTGTTGAGTATAAAAGACTCTCTTGTTGAGTCAAACAACTTTTAGCCTCCGTCTCGGGCTTCATACGAGACACCAAATCACTCTCTTGTTGAGTATAAAAGACTCTCTTGTTGAGTCAAACCCCTTTGGCTTCTGTCTTGGGCTTCGTACAAGACACACAAAAAGACCCTCTTGTTGAGTCAAACCCTTTTAGCCTAAATCTCGGGCTTTGTACAAAAAGCACATTTTCCCCAGAAAAGTCAGCCTTTTAGCCTCCTCTTAGGCTTTGTATAAGGAAACCCCGGTTGAGACAATCAACCTTTTAGCATCAAATCATGCCTTGCTCACAACATACAAACATCAACAACCCCCCCCCCCCCCCCCTTTAGAGATGACAAATTCTCTCTAAAGTCAAAACCTCTTTAGCTTCATACCTTGGGCTTTGAACAAGATACAAATAGACCTTTCAGCTTCACATCTTGGGCTTTGAACAAGATACAAATAAATCACATTTAGCTTCACGTCTTGGGCTTTGAACAAGAAAGCAAAACACCGTTTCCTCCCATAGAATATGAGGAACTACGATCGCTCTGATTTCCCTGTTTCGGTAAACGGGAATACGTAGGCATAAGATTGAAAGAAAAATATTAGCGAGCACACTAATCAAAAACCCAAAATCTCGTACCTTCACGCATCAATCGAAAAGCATCAGTCCTAACATCCTACCAATAGCATAGTCTCGTCATTTCAGCCTTAACAAAGTAAGCAGAAAGAGCCCCGACTTCCATATAGCATCCATAACCTAACAGACCGCTGTTTAAACTCAGTATGCAAGCAGGGTTAGTTGGAGACATCTATTTCCCTTCCTTCATCAGCTTCAATAGAATAAAAAATGAATCGACCTGTAGTACCCCCAAAGAGCGACAGTGCTTAAGAACCATATCCAAAATCGCTCGCTACAGAAAAATGGCGCCCACCGTGGGGCCCTTCTTTCTTTCTTACAAGCTAGGGTAAAAACCTTGGACAACTTATTTTCATGACGGTTTCATCGGGGAATGTCACTATTGCTAGGATCGGCCCTCACTAGGATCGTAGGTCAAAACCTTTAAGTTGGGAAAGTGCCACAGAATGGCGACTCCGCCGGGGAGCCATTTTCTGTCAGGAACATAGGATTCATAGCTCTTAAAAGTCTAGGACATTAGGACAAATATATATACTACTTTTCCTAATTGATATCTGTGTTTATTTTTCTGCTAATGGGAATGCGTGTGATGCCGCATGTGGAAAGATTGAGTATACACCTAGGAAAAAACTCTTTCAGTAGTGCAGAAGCTATCGGAAATAGTTGTCACACGATACTACCCTCTTCTGAGGTTCTTCGAAATAACATCACCTAGCACGGTTCCTGGCCCGCTGATGATATCTCGACAAGAATCAATGATTTTGAGAGACAGGTACAAAAATCACTAGTATAAACCTTTGGGATGGGTAGAGCCTTGACTTCATGACACCGACCCTTTGACCCCATGTTTTTTCTATGTTTTTGTGTGCTGCATTCATGCATTCATTTTAAAAAACATTAAACAAAGAAATTTTTTTCTTCTAGTCTCTCTTTTTCAAATTAAACTAAGACAATGATTGCAAATGTCAGAGAGAAAAAGATTGCGCTCATGGATTTCGGTAGAAGGAGAACTCATAAGTACACCTTCAAGGTTCCAAAGTTAGAGGATTTGAGAGGTTTGGCAAGGATGATCACAAACCATGAAGCTTTCAGAGCCAAGTACGGAGGTCTGCTACCTCTGTTAAGGGTCTATGTGATTGAAAGAATCATGGAGGCACTCATTCAATTTTACGATCCAGTCTATCACGGTTTTACATTCCCAGATTACCAGCTCGCACCAACGCTGGAGGAGTATTCTCACCTGACTGGTTTACATATTACTGATCAAGCTCCCTTTTCTGGAATGGAAGAAATTCCCAAGGATCAAATCATTGCAAGAGCAATTTATTTGGATGAGTCGGAAATCAAGACTCACATGACCACCAAGGGGGGAATCCCAGGTTTACCAGCCAAGTTTCTGGTAAAGAAAGCTCTGTACTTTGCTAGTATAGGGAACGTGACTGCTTTTGAAAGCATCTTTATTTTACTCACCTACGGGGTTATTTTTGTTTCCCAACATCGATAACTTTGTAGATATCAACGCCATTAAGGTTTTTCTCATTGGAAACCCTGTACCGACTTTGCTCGCAGATGCGTATCATTCTGTACACTTAAGGAATTTATACAGTGGAGGAATAATCACGTGCTGTGTGCCCTTGCTATATAAGTGGTTTACTTCCTATTTGCCTAAATCTGCCGCTTTTTGGGATCATAAGAGTGCCTTACGTTGGTCGCAGAAAATCATGTCTCTTACCAACTATGACATAGATTAGTGCAATAGGATTTATGACGGGATCAGAATCATTGACCGTTGTGGAAACTTCCCCAACGTACCCCTCATAGGAACTAAGGGAGGAATCAATTACCATCCAGTCTTAGTTCATCGTCAATTTGGATACCCGATGAGGCATGTCCCGCGTAATGCTCATCTGGAAGGTCTTTTCTTCAAGGAAGGAGAAAATGACAGGGCACTAAAGATGGAAATAGTGCACGCTTGGAAACATGTTCATAAGAAAGGACGAAAGCCTCTAGGAAAATCGGACTGTGTCTCGGTGGAGCCTTATCTCCACTGGGTACAAACTAGAGCTCTCAAGCTAAAGATGCCTTATCCTCGTCACAGAGTTCTTCCGCCAAGGGAATCTGTCATGTACTTCATGACTGAAATGGAAAAACTTCAGGTTACTCTCAACAAAGTTCAATAAGAGAGGAGATCTTGGAAGAACAAGTACCGCATTCTCAATGTGGAATGTACCAAATACAGCAACTGCTGAAAGATAAGGATGCTCTGATTGAGATTTTAGAGCAACATGCTGTAGAGAATCAGGATGACCAAAGGAATTTGCTCGCTCCTTTCACTTGGCAAAGGAATGACAACCCGACAACGCTCCAAGAGCCCCGGTCCAAGAAAAGAAAAGTACCAGAATCAGCACCCGAGTTCTCCTCATAGAGGACTTTGGACTCATTAGCTTAGGTTTCTGTTTCCGCACCTTGTAATTTACTGTATTTTCATTTCCGCAATCCTTCGAATTCAATAAAACGGGGTTTCCCCACTGTTTGATATTTGCAATCTAATTGTCGAAGTTTATTTTTGATTAAACAAAAAAAACAGTTAATATAATCATTGCATTCATCATTCTCACGTCACGTATTCTTCTTACCTACGAATCTCACGTTTGTGTCTCGGTTCTAGAGTCAAACTGTCTCATTCGTACAATACTCGGGCCAATCGTCAGAAAAGATGGATGATCTTGAGGAAGAGAATAGAGAGTTGAAAGAAGAGATCGACGCTCTGAGAGAAGATATGAGAAAGCTTCGTAACGACATGCAAGCCATGGCAGAAGCGCAGCTACAAAGAATTGTGATCTCCGAGATCACCTCAATACCCATAGTGGAGAAGTATGATCCAAGGTATCAGATGCCGAAAGATCGTCCCTGGGGCATGCCTGTTAACTATATCCCGGAAGGATATGTTCTGCCGATCACTGAAGATCAGGGAATCATAGCAGAAGCCGTTGGGCCTGAAGGTTACAAACTTCGGAAAAGCGAGGATGCCAGAGGCATAATGAGGACTCCTGAAGGTTACAAACTTCGGGAAGTGCCAAGATTCACTACCGTAGTAACTGTACCACCCCCTGTGATGCACACTGTCCCGGAAGGACAGATTCCAAAGATACCTTCTGGTAGAAAGGAAAGTATGTTCGATAGAATGGATGAATTCCAGGAGAAGTTCCTGGAAATGCAGAAGGAATTGCAGGCCCTTCGCGGTCAGGATTTATTTGGAAAGGACGCCACAGATCTCTGCTTGGTCCCCAATGTGAAAGTCCCACACAAGTTCCAAGTGCCCGATTTTGAAAAATACAAGGGTAACTTTTGCCCTTAAAGCCATTTGGTGATGTACGCTCGGCGAATGTCAGCTCAGACAGATTACCAGGATCTGCTGATTCACTACTTTCAAGATAGTTTAACCGGTGCCGCATTAAAATGGTACATGGGTTTAAACCGTGCTACGATTAGCACTTTTAGAGATCTTGGCACTGCCTTCGTTCAACAATATAAGTATAATTTGGACATGGCACCGGACAGAGATCAACTCAGATCGATGTCACAAAAGGACAAGGAAACCTTTAAGGAATACGCTCAGAGATGGCGTGAAATTGCCGCTCAAATTTGTCCACCTCTTGAGGAAAAAGAGATGACAAAGATCTTCTTAAAGACCTTAAGCTCATTTTACTATGACCGAATGGTTGCCAGTGCGCCCAGCGACTTCACTGAAATGGTCGGTATGGGAGTGCGTCTCGAGGAAGCCGTTCGAGAAGGACGTCTAGTCAAAGACACTGGGTCGACAAGTGGTACTAAAAAATACGGTAGTGCTCTCCCTAAGAAAAAGGAGCAAGATATTGGGAATATCTCTCTCAGAAAGCAAAGGCGTCGGTACCAACCAGTAGCAGCTGTAACTCCTGCTATCAACCCTGCGCCTGTTTCTACGTATCAACCTCAGGTTGTGTAGAGCCAACCTAATGAACAGAAATTTCAGCAAAGGACACAACAGCCTCTTCAGCAGGCTCGTCCTCCATACAACAACAACCGTACAACGCGGCCACCAGGATTTGATCCTATACCCGTATCATACGCAGAACTATTTCCGTTACTGCTGGTCAAAGGGCACGTCCAGACCAAGGCTCCTCTTACAGTACCGAAAAATCTTCCTTTTTGGTTTAAGATGGATTAGACTTGCCCTTAACATCAAGGAGGACCAGAGCATAACATAGAGAACTGTCTCAATTTCAAATCCGACGTGCAAAAGCTTGTTAGGAGCGGGGTCTTATCTTTTAAAGATACGAATCCGAATGTTCTCACAAACCCGCTGCCTCAACACGAGAAAGCTACAGTTAATTTGATAGAAGGAGAGTCTAGCAACATCTATCAAATTCACGATGTACTCTTATTGAGGGCCAACTTGGTTAAGATGCATTGTAGACAGAGTGGATATGGCCATGTGCCACCTCATAATTATCACCAGTGTGATATCTGCTCTAAAAGCAATCGAGGATGTTCTGTGGTGCAATCAGCTCTACAGGAACTGATGGATCTCGGGTGGATCCAAGAGCACCGAGTTCGTGGAGTTAACATGGTTTATACGAGTTCCAACATCATTCAAAACCGCGATATCTGTGCGATGAATGTCAACCTGGTGGCAATGCACTCAAGGCAAAGCCAGTATCATAATTTGTCACGTCACGATTACAATTCCTGTCTGACTTGCTCGGTAAACAAACAGGGATGCTCTTTTGTACAAGAGGCCCTCGAATGTCAGATGGATCTTGGATGGATCCAATACTACCATGATAGGAATCATTATCAAATCAACATGATTCAAATCTTCGATATTCGCTTGATGAATATCAGCCTGGTGGAGTTACATGCTACGCAAGTCCAACTCGGTTTTCTCACTTCACATGATTATAAGAGCTGTAAAGCGGGTTGCGAAAATGATCAAGGTTATTCCCTTGTCTAGGAAACACTTCAGCACTTATTGAACCACTGGTGGCTTCTAATCTATATGGACGAAGACACCCAGCAAATTAGTATCACTAACGGAAATCCTACTAGATATCAAAGTCAGGATGTTCGGTCGATGGAAACAGACCTCTTCAGGTTACACTGTATTCAAAGCGGGCGTGGCCAGGTGCCACTACACAACTATGAGCGGTGTGGAGTTTGCTCAGTGGATAATCAAGGATGCTACCTCGTGCGAGCAGCCCTTCAAAGTCAGTTGGACCACAAAGAGATTCAACCATGCTCAAGTTCTGGATCAGTCAAATACCTCGCTGATCAAATCAAGGACATTGTCGTAATCTCTGATCATCAGAGGACTAGGGATGTTTGTGCCATCATCCCCCTACTTGACGAATCGAGAGTTCCCAACCAAGAACGGATCGAAATTACGTACGATGGTCAGAAAAATCAGAAGGTTCCCATAGTCATCTATCTACCGGGACCACTACCGTATGAATCAACTAAGGCTATCCCTTACAAGTACGGTGCAACAACAATTGAGAATGGAAGGTAAATTTCGTTACCCTCCGTCATGAATATTGCAGACATCAGTTGAGTAACATGGAGCGGTCGAATCTTCAACAGGGAAGTTTGAGAACCCAGCAAAGAAAAGGAACCTCAGACGGAAGTTCCCAATCCACCGGTCAGTCAGTCCAGTAATCCCGATCTTTCGAAAAACAATGATGAGATGCTGAAGCTCATCCAGAGGAGTGAATACAACATTGTTGATCAACTGTTACAGGCTCCTTCAAAGATCTCGGTGTTATCACTGTTACTTAGTTCAGAAGCGCACAGGGAGGCTCTACAGAAAGTCTTAGAGCAAGCCTTTATGGAACAGGATGTAACAATTAGACAATTCGATAGCATTGTCTCTAACATCACTTCCTGCAATAACTTAGGATTTAGTGATGAGGAATTACCTGAAGAGGGTCGCCGTCATAACATGGCACTCAATATTACAGTCAATTGCCAAGACGATGCTTTAGCCAGCGTACTGGTAGACACAGGGTCAGCCCTGAATGTTATGTCGAACTCTACTTTGATGCAGTTATCATTCAAAGGACCTCCGATGAAAACCAGTGAGGTCGTCGTTAAAGCGTTTGATGGATCTAGAAAAACGGTTATCGGCGAAGTCGACCCTCCCATAACTATCGGTCCTCACACTTCCCAAGTCACTTTCCAGGTCATGGACATCCGGGCAACATACAATTGTTTATTAGGAAGACCTTGGATACATCAGGCCGGGGCGGTCACTTCAACCCTCCACCAAAAGCTAAAGTTCGTCCAGAACGACCAACTCGTCAAAGTCTGTGGAGAACAGGCCTTGCTCGTAAGCAATTTATCGTCATCCACTTATGTAGAACTGGAGGGGGTAATTGGAACTCAGTTCCAAGCGCTTTCGCTACACAAGGAAAATCAATTCGAAGGTGGAACTTTGATTTCCTCGTACAAAGATGCTATCAAAGTGGTCGAGAGTGCCAATACAACAGGATGGGGGTAGCTTGTCATTCCTACTGACAATAAAACAAAGAAGGGTCTTGGTTTTTCTGCAACCTGTACCCAGACAGCTGCTAATGATGAAAGTCTTCGTCCCATTCAGAACTTCTTCCACAGCGGAGGCTTCCTTCAACCAGTGACTCAAGAAGTGCATACCATCAATAAAGATGATTCATCCGATACGGAGGAAGAATGGAAGTCCTATCTCAATAAGGACGGTTATATGTCTCAGGACGAAACGCAGACTCCCTTTTGCTTTCCTACACAGAGCCCGAGATTTATACCCCGGTCAGATGTCGAAATGATATATGGAGATTGTGATCCGGAAGGATGTCGTGCTCCGCCAAACTCATTAGAGGAGGACACTCTGAAGAAAGACGACTTTGACCACGACTACTATGGTCCGATGGATGGCCTGCCAATGTGGCAGCCTTACCCAGGAAACTTGGGGCAAGAGAGTCAGCCGAACAATGAAAATCAGCTGAGCATCATTGAAAAGAATACCTGCGTCCCCACCATGTCATGGGATCGAAACCCAGGTTATCCTGAAAATACCCAGCACGACGATGAATTCGCAACGTTTTCCGGACTAGAATTCATCAATTATGCTTTTCCCGAGGTCAACGTCATCGAGAGGGATGACTCCTCCAGTTCCAAAGAAGTGTGGGACACCTTGGGACAACCGAGTGGAAAATACGACTTCATGGTCAAGTACACCGCTCCTGAGAGCTCTCGTATCAGGCTCGAGACATCCAGCCAACTGGATGGGGAGATATACCTGAGAGCACAAATACTATGCAAAATTTAACTGAGGAATCCTCCTACGACAACTCTGCCTGGGAGACAGATTCCAATGATCCTGCTACACCACAAATTAGCGTTATTTCTGAAGACAAATCAAGGAAAGTACCAGACTTTGTGATTCACCGAGGAGTTCGCCGCCAATGGGTCATTGTCGATGTTCCGAAGATTATTCATAAGTCAAAGTAATTGCCATCTTTACTTTAACCTTTCACCTTGCCTAGGTTAAACGAATGTTTTGATAGGGCTCACTTTCTGTAAATTTCCCTCTTCGCGTCGCCCAAAGCGATAGAGTTTTGTTTTATAGGGTTGTAGTTTCAACAATCGACTTGTTCATTAATAAAATAACGTCGTTATGTAATTTCCGCATTTATTGTTGTTTTCTCTTTTTGCTTTTCTTAGAAAATGGTAATCCTAAAAAACAATTCAATAACAAAAACAAGCAGTAAACAATAAATACACTGCACACACTTGTATTCTCTCTATCTCTTCTAAAAACAAATCATCACGTCATGCAGATTGCTTGTTTTAAACCCCGTTGAAACATCCGATTCAATGCCTTCTCCCAACTTTGAGTTCCCGGTATTTGAGGCTGAAGAAAAAGTTGACAACGAAATTCCATAGGAGATCTCCCGACTACTCAGACAAGAGGAAATGTCCATTGAACCTCACAAACAGCCGTTGGAAACGGTCAACTTGGGTTCGGAAAAAGAGAGAAAAGAAATCAGGATTGGGGCACTGCTCAGTCCAACTGTCAAAGAAAGTTTGACAAAGCTTCTTAAAGAATTTCCCGATGTATTCGCATGGTCCTATCAGGATATGCCAGGGTTGGATACCAGCATCGTGGAACATCATCTACCGTTAAGGTCAGAATTTCCGCTAGTAAAACAGAGGTTGAGACGGACTCATCTAGACATGGCCATCAAAATCAAAGAGGAAGTACAGAAACAGATTGACGCGGGTTTCGTCGCCACATCAGAATATCCTCAATGGTTAGCCAACATCGTACCCGTTCCCAAAAAGGACAGAAAGGTCAGAATGTGTGTAGACTACAGAGATCTAAACAAGGCTAGTCCAAAGGACGACTTTCCTTTACCACACTGTAGCAAGCGATTTTGGACATGGTTGCAAAGCGTTATCGCTTTGGTACTACAGTTCGATTCATTTTTTATCCTATTGAAGCTGATGAAGGAAGGGAAATAGATGTCTCCAATTAACCCTGCTTATAAACTGAGTTTGAACAGATAACTGTTGGTTTACAGATGCTACAAAGATTGTGGGTCTCTCTTAGGTTATTTTGTTAAAATAGTGCTAGGGCGATTGGTGGGAGATTAAGACTGATGCTTTTGACATGTGAGGGTACAGGATTTGGGTTTTGGATTAGTGTGCTTGCTAAGATTTTTCTTTCAATCTTATGCCTACGTATTCCCGTTTACCGAAACAGGGAAATCAGAGTGATCGTAGTTCCTCCTATTATATGGGAGGAAATGGTGTTTTGGTGTCTTGTTCAAAGCCCAAGACGTGAAGCTGAAAGTGGTTTGTATCTTGTTCAAAGCCCAAGATGTGAAGCTGAAGGGTCTATTTGTATCTTGTTCGAAGCCCAATATGTGAAGCTAAAAGTTTTGTCTTTAGAGAGAATTTGTCATCTCTAAAGAGGGTCTGTTTGTCACAACTGTTGGGTGACTGACTATAAAGGAGGATTACTTTAACCGGGATATGTGAATCCTAGCAATGCCATAATTTCCTTTATAGGGGTTTTTGACTTGAAGGAGAAGACTTTAACTCAGTGTAGAGCAATGCCATCTTTCCTTAGGAATTTCTCATGCTAAAAGAGGGACAGTGGCATGGATGTAGATGATCCAGAGGCTTGCCGCTTACAGCAATTAGATGAAGGGAAAGGAGTTGTTGATGTTTGTATACTGTGAACGAGGCACGATTTTGTTGCTAAAAGGTTGATTGGTTCAACCGGGGTTTCTTTATACAAAGCCTAAGAGGAGGCTATTGACCCCACAAGAGGGTGCTTTTGTGTCTCGTACGAAGCCCGAGATAGAGCCTAAAGGGGTTTGACTCAACAAGAGAGTGTTTTTATATGTGTCTTGTACAAAGCCCAAGACGGAGGCTAAAAGGGTTTGACTCAACAAGTGAGTCTTTTATACTCAACAAGAGAGTGATTTGTATCTCGTACGAAGCCCGAGATGGAGGCAAAAGGTGATCGACTCAACAAGAGAATCTTTTTATACTCAACAAGAGAGTATTTTTATATGTGTCTTGTACAAAGCCAAAGACGGAGGCAAAAGGTTTGGACTTAACAAGAGAGTCTGAAAAGGTTAACTCCGCTGGGGGAGAATCATTGTACAAAGCCCAAGAGGAGGCTAGGGTTACTGTTTCAGTTGAGTGACAGGTCCAGTATGCTGATTTAAAGAGAAAATCAGTTCTTATATGAGTATTGTTCGCACTCAAGGATTTGATTCAAGGATCAGGGTTATTTCCTGTTCTTTAAGGAAATGGGAAATCCAAAGGGTATTGAGACTGTCCGAGTCTACGGGTTTCATCTGCTAGTTTTAAGAGGAACTTGAGAATGTCTTTGAGACTCAAGGAAATTAGACTGTCCAAGTCTAGATTTTCATCTTTTGTACTACGTTTAAGAAACAGCAGTAACAAGATCTAGACTTTTTTGAAAGACTGTTCTATTAAGATGACTAATTTCTGTTCCTATACCTCTAGGAGGTCGTTGGGACAATTTGTATGAAGCTCAAGAGGTGGATGGAAACTTTTAAGAAGCCGAGGGACAATTTATACGAAGCCCAAGAGGAGGCTATCATTCCCGGAGGAAGAAATCATTTATACGAAGCCTAAGAGGAGGCTGTGATTACTTCTAAGAAGCCGACGGGTCTTTTTACAACGCCCAAGAGGAGGCGGGGATGCTTTTAAGAAGCCTGTGGGTCCCCAAACCCCGAGAAATTCAAGACATTCTATTCACAGAGAATAGATCAAGCCAGGAAAGTTCGAGAATTTGGAAGAAAACTCAAGAGATGCCATTCAAGGAGAAAATATCATCTCTGGGGAATAGAGTTTCTTTGTCGATTTCTAAAGGTGACAGTCTGTGAAAGGGTTCACCGAGAATGCTGCCTTTCACGTCTCCATATTGTTTAACCCCAAGAGGAGGGAAGAATGTATCTGGTAATCCTATGGGGATCTAGTATAGTCTATTTTAAGAGTAACCAACAGGGCTTAGTACTAGACGTAGTTGCCGGGGAAACTCTAAATATCTATACTAGTATTACACAGTTGATATGAGTTTATGAAAGAAGACTTAGAGTGAAACAGCCCCACAATACAGTTATATGTATATGAAAGCGGTAAATGAAAGCATATAACCACTTACTCGGTTGTAGAGCTTCCATGCTGTTTGGTTAGTTGTCCAACAAAGAAAGATTGAAAACAACAGGATATTCAAAATCAAAGGAGAAAGTGCTTTGAAATGAAAGATTGGGGCTTACAACTCAAGGAGAGGCCCAAGGTTTTTATCAGTGATCGCACTGTCGTTTTGTACAAAGGGATTTATACAAGTGACGGAGGCCCGAGAAAGATTTTCTGTACAAAGGAATAGGTCTTACACTCTCTCAAGAGGCCCAAAAGGTTTAAAGAAAAAGAGTGGTGCTTATAACACGAGGGTAGGCCCAGATGATTTTTCGTTTGAAATGGCGATCGCGCCGAGATTTTGAAAACGCAGTGGGTCTTATACAAAGACAGAGGCCCAAAATGGTTTGGTTTTCAAAGGGGGTTGGGTCTTACACTCTAACAGAGGCCCAAAAGATTTTGAATGGGTCTTATAGCTCGAGGAGAGGCCCAAGGTTTGTTTTTCAACAGACGATGATCGCGTCGAACTTTTTGAAATACAACAGGACTTATACAATAAGTGAGGCCCAAAATAGGTTTGCATTTACAAAGATTGGGTCTTACACTCTATTAGAGGCCCAAAAGTGTTTGAAATTGTTTGATGAGGGTTAAATTAATCAAAACCCTAATTTGTTTCCAAAATGTATTTTAATTGAATAAAAAATTTAATTAAAATGGTCAAAATTGTTTAATATGTGGAAAACAAATTGTGATCTTGGATTAATGTTTCAACAATCATGTTTTGACCTACAAAATGATTAGAAATCACAAAAATTTGTAAAATCAAGAAGGAAAAAATATTTTATATGTCAAAAACAATTAAAATATTAATTCTTGGAAAAAATATCAATTATATGAAATAAATAATATTTTTGGGATTTTTTGGTAAAATAAAATATTTTAACATTTTTGTGAATTATTAAAAAAAGAATAAACTCAAAACCATTAAAACTCAGAGAGAAATTAATTTTTGAATCAATTAAATAAAATCACAAAATTCAAATATTTGAATTTAAAAAAAAAAGCGCCAAGAACACCCAAGAACACGCGCGTGTTCTGAGTTTTGCCCAGATTTGCATTTTCTCTCCAATCTCACTGAATACTTGATGGAATTATGCAAACCACATATCAATCTGCTCGTTTCAACCTCACGATCATGTCTATGGTCTTTAATTTCATTTATTTTTAACATGGAATAAAAAATCAAGACAAAACCTCAAGAACCCTAAAAATTGCATGAAGGCTGAGAATTTTGATACACGATTCAAACAAAGCAATTAATTGAGGGGAAACATTCTATGCATGATTATGAACATTTGGCAAAAGTATTGTGCGAGGAAATATGCATAGATTAAGAGATGACCAAGTTTAGGCTTACTTGAAGGTCGTGACAGCAAGAGCAATGTGATTTTTGAGTTGGAGGTGTTACAGATGAGTTGTGATGATCTGAATAGCTTCCCTACACCCTATGGAGTGTGTTTGAATGCTTGGACTTGATTGGAAATGGCTGGATCACTTCATGGCATCTCAGCTGCAACTTGGTTAAAACCTTGAGAAACTGGCTGGTGATTCTGAGAAATCAGTGTTCCAGATGTTGTTTAAGTGTTTGGATCACTTCTATATGATGTTTATGAGGTGTGTGTGTGATTGGCTTGATTGGAAAAGCTCTCAAACTCAAAACCCGATAGTGACTTGCCTTAGAAGGCAAAATTGGAGTGAAAGAAGAGATTTTGAGGAAAGCATCTGTTTGATGACTTTGGTGTACTCAAACTGATCACAATTGAGTTATATTTATAGTAGAGCAAGTTTGTTTTGCAAGGAATAGTGAATGGCAACTGCAGCAGAGGTTTGGCCAATGTTGGCAAATGAAAATCCAAGTCTCCTCTAGCCATTGACTAGAGGTTAGAGCACAGAGCTCTGGTTCCCTACTTGTTGGAGGAATCTTGACTGAATTCAGTTTCAAATGTGTCAGTCCATGCCACCTCTAAGCAAATATTAAATGCTCCAATCCAAAATTGGAGTCTTGTCCCTCTTTTAGGCAATTCTAGGTTTGGCATGCTACTTCTTATTCCAAGGACTTTGGAGGCTTAGCTCAGTGATTGTCCCCTTTAGATTTGATCCTCAGATGTGTCCAAGATGATGACAAGGCTTGGAATTGCCTGATTTTGGAAAATCGACCAAAAATGCAAAATTCTGCCTTGCCGTGGCAGTTTTCAGCAAGGCACTTTGCCACTACCATAACTCTTAGCTCAAATTTAATTTGGTGATGTTCTTGGCCATTTTGGAAAGCCCTTATATGATACAACAACTGTTTGATCATATTTGGTTTTGATACTTTTTGGATCCAAGTGAAAAATGTCCCTACATTTGGAAAAAAGTGAAGGCAGATTCTGACTTAGTGAAAATTTCACTAAGTGTAGGAAAAAAGTGTCACTTTCACTTTTTGTCCCTACATTAGGAGTTATGATCCTCCAAAGTTGGTACCCTTGCCACTTTGTTCATAACTTAGAAAATTTTCTAAGTTTTTATGGTTACCCCTTTTACAAGTTATCCCACTTTCTTTGATTTTTCTTGATGAATGATGATTCAAATCATACATTAACATCATTTTAGGGTTAAAAATCCATTTTTGTGAAAAATCTCAAAAAGTCAAAGTTGACTTTTGTGCACAGTTGACTTTTTATCCGATGAATTCCAAACTGTGCAATCCTTTAGGAAATCATGTCCTTGACCTAAATAAAACTTGATGGACATGTTTCCTGGGTGTTATAGGGTATATTGAATCATGTCTTAGGGCTTGGGAACATGCCCTGGTCAAAAGCTAAAGTTACAGTTGACTTTTCCCTCAAAACCCTAACTGTGGTACTGATGAAATTGAGACTTGTTGCTCAAGCTTTCTGGATCAATCCATTGTTGCAAATGGATCAATATAGTGTATTAGAGACCCTCAAATCCTCTCTTGAGGTCTTGGCTCATGATTTGTCCCAAAAGTCAGCTTAGGGGTGAATTAGGTCAAGAAACCCTAATTCCTGATTTTTGATGAATGCATCCCCTGAGGAAAAATTGACTTGATAATTGGGTCCATGAGGTTCCATGGAGTATTTTAGGATATGCTTTGAAGTATTGGCTCATGCCCAGAGGAAAATTTCCAACTGGAGGCCCTGGTCGACCAAAACCCTAATTTGGTGACACTGGCGATCTTGAGGCTTAATCCACCTAGAAGGGAGCAACCTTGTGCTTAATCCTGGATGTGGGAGTCCTCTTGATCCATTGTGGATGTTTTAGAGGCTAGACAAGGTGAAGATCATGTCATTCCTTGATTGATCCTTTGTCTAAGAACTCTGAGAGGGCTTGAAACCCTAATTTTGATTGTAGTGGATGCTCACCCATCTTCGGGGAGACTGATGAAGTATAATGATACACCCATATTGTGATCATGATTTGTACAATGATGGGAATCTTGGTGGTCAAATTTTGGGGTATGACAGATGCCCCTATTTAATCTTCTTGGACCCGAATGTGCGAATGACGAAGGTGTTCGGGCATTCGGGGTGCAAGAGGATTAAATATCGGAATACCCGAAATTTTGATGGTGGTTATGAATGGTAGCTTACGCATTCATCTTCTTTTGCTAAGAAATGACGCTTAGAAAAGGTAACTTCCCCTCGATCCTGGTTGTCTACCAAGGACCTGGTCTTAGTTGCTGAATTGAACTTCCCCTCGATCCTGGTTTCCTACCAAGGAACTGGTCTAAGTTTCTGATATAAACTTCCCCTCGATCTTGGTTTCCTACCAAGGAACTGGTCTAAGTTTCTGAAATAAACTTCCCCTCGATCTTGGTTTCCTACCAAGGAACTGGTCTCAGTTTCTGAAATAAACTTCCCCTCGATCTTGGTTTCCTACCAAGGACCTGGTCTCAGTTTCTTTTGTCAATAAACTTTATTGACAAGGGATGCTATTCGTAGCGGTTTTCCTCAAACTTCTCGTCGAATTTTCCTGGGGAGATGCCATTTGATGGGAAAAAGAATGATGTCAGACTTGCTGGGGAACCCAGTCGTCTGAGCTGTAGAGGTGTACAAACTTCTCTGTTGGAGATGCCATTTGTTGACTCTATCTGGGGAAAGCGAGTTTCTTGAGAGACTGCTTCCGTTTGGGGTCTTACATCATACTTTTCTCGGGGTCTTCCCGGAGAAATGCCATATGATGGGATCCAATTTTGAGGTGCCGATGACCTTTTCATCAGTGGTTTTTCGGAGCAAAACTGCTGTATTGCCAAATCTCTGATTAAGAGTCTTTCTCTGGGGATTTTCCTTAATCCGGGAAAGCAAAAATATCATCTTCAATGGCGAAGAGTGACATCGGTTGAAGGTTTTCTGGTCTTTTAGAGGTTCAAGTTATCAAAGTGGTCAAGGGCTAATTCTGATCCAGAAATAAACTGGAGGAGAGAGATTGTTCAGACGCAACATTTCCTGACGAGGAAAGAACTGACAACTGGATTGTGAAGACTTTTATCACTAGGGGACAAGGCCGACTAAAGTGATAGTGATGCAATATGAATGTGAATGCAAATCAATAATGCATGATGTATGTATGTATATGCTGACAAAACCGACGCAACATACAGACTAAAAGATGAACATGACGGGATACTCGGCCATCGCGGGGCGAAGTCGTATCGTTGATCCAAAAGTAGCAATTCTGCCTTGCTTAGTAGAAACGGTCCCTGTTGGGAGCGACGCTGGTCGGGCTAGGAGATGGGAACTCAGCCGAGGGTATTAGATGGGAAAACCGCATCCGATACAGCTGATCCTTCATTCAGGAGCACTGGCTTAGAAGGAGTACTTTGATTCTGCACTTTTGAATTTTAACCGCCTTCGGAGAAGCGATCGATGTTCTTTCGATGCTCAAAAGTCAAAAGAAATTGCCATCTTTATCGTAAAAGCAGAAAAAGTTTTACAAGTAAATTCATTTTTTTTGTTTTATTTCAAGAATCGTTAATCATATTGAAATGTCGTTCTGTAAAGCTAAAACAAATAAGAATTGCAAACAAAAGCACAAGGGCTCAAATTTTATTGATAGGATGGAAATCAGCCAAACGCGTGATTCCACAGAGTATTTACAAAGTTAGAAAATGGTAATTTACAGGGAAAAGGGCTACATTGAAACATCACAACCATTATCCTTCTACCAACTTTGAATTCGGGGCATCCTGAGCTTCTGTCGAAGATGACCGTGACTGGAGTTTTTCTGACGGACGACGTAACTACTGCTGAGGGATTTGCCCCTTTGTTGAACGTAGTTACTTGCCATTATCCCTAATTTTTTCCTGGATTGTACTTTGAGATTTCCAATCCATCGGGATGACTTTTTTAATTATGTCTCTAATTTTTGCCTGGACCGTCCTTTCGGGTTTTCAATCCACCGAGACGTTTTTTTTAGGCGAAGTATTTCTTGACTACATCAACATTCGTGGGGTAGGCAAATTCATCTCCGTCCATGGTTTCAAGTCTCAAGGCGCCGCCTGAGAAATTTTTCTTGACCACGTAGGGGCCGTCATAATTCGGAGTCCATTTGCCCCGAGAATCAGTGAGAAATGATTGTATCTTCTTGAGCACGAGGTCTCCTTTCCTGAAGATGCGAGGTCAGACCTTTTTGTCGAATGTCTTCTTCATTCTCTAGTGATACAACTGATCATGGCATAGTGTCGATATTCTCTTTTCTTCGATCAGATTGAGTTCGTCGTGTCGACTTTGACACCATTCAGCCTCTGTAAGCTTAGCTTCCATCAATACCCGGATTGATGGGATCTCTACCTCTATGGGGAGCACTGCTTCCATGCCATATACTAAAGAGAAAGGGGTTGCCCCTGTTGAAGTGCGGACAGATGTGCGATAAGCGTGAAGAGCAAAGGGTAGCATCTCGTGCCAATCTTTATAGGTTATAACCATCTTTTGAACGATCTTCTTGATGTTCTTGTTAGCCGCTTCTACCGCTCCGTTCATCTTGGGTCGGTAGGGAGATGAGTTATGGTGTTCGATCTTGAACTCAACACACAACTCTCTCATCATCTTATTGTTCAAGTTAGATCCATTATCAGTAATGATCTGGCTCGGAACACCATAACGGCAGATGATATTGTTCTTCATAAATCGGACCACCACTTGTCAGGTTACTTTAGCGTATAACACTGCTTTGACCCACTTGGTGAAGTAGTCAATGGCTACCAGGATGAACCGATGTCCGTTCAAAGCCTTGGGCTCAATCATGCCAATTATGTCGATTCCCCATATGGAAAAAGGCCAGGGGGAAGAAAGAACTTTGAGATGCGTTGGCGGTACATGGATTTTGTCTGAGTATATCTGACACTTGTGACATCTCCTCATGTATTTGTAGCAGTCGGATTCCATGGTCAACCAATAGTACCCTGCTCTTAAAATTTTTCTCGCTGTTGTGTGTCCGTTGGCATGAGTGCCAAAGGATATTTCGTGAATTTCTTTCATCAACATGTCTGCTTCTGGTCTGTCTACGCATCGGAGCAAGACCATGTCAAAGTTCTGCTTATAAAGTGTATCACCGCTCAGAAAGAAGCTTCCAGCCAGCTTTCTGAGGGTTTTTCTGTCCTTTCTAGACGCCTCATGTGGGTACTCCCGTTTCTGAAGGAAGCATTTGATATCGTGATACCAAGGTTTGTCGTCTATGACTGCTTCGATCGTAAAGATGTAAGTGGGCCGCTCAAGGCGCATTATGTCGATCTTAGGCAGGTCGTTCCATTGACCTACACTAATCATGGAAGAGAGAGTGGCTAATGCGTCAGCCATGTGATTCTCCTCACGAGGGATATGATGAAACTAGACTCTGTTGAAGAAGGGTAACAACCTTCTTGCGTAATCTTTGTAAGGGATCAATCCTGATTCGTATATGTTCCAATCTCCTTTGATATGATTGACAACCAAAGCTGAGTCGCCATATACGTCCAAGTTCTTGATCCTTAAGTCGATCGCTTCTTCGAGACCCATAATACAAGCTTCGTATTCGGCCTCGTTGTTTGTGCACTTGAACGTAATTCTGGCAGTGAAAGGAATGTGGGTACCCTGAGGTGTTATGATAATTGCCTCAATTCTGTTTCCGTAATAATTGATAGCTCCATCAAAAATAAGTCCCCATCGGGAACCTGGTTCTGGCCCTTCACTAGGTAGCGGTTCATCGCAATATTTCATTTTTAGATACATGACATCTTCGTCTGGGAAGTCAAACCCGATTGATTCCTGATCGTCAATCGGTTGATGAGCCAAATGATTGGCTAAAATACTCCCTTTAACAGCTTTTTGAGCGTGGTACTCTATGTCATATTCTGATAGCAACATCTGCCAATGGGCAATCCTTCCCGTGAGAGCAGGTTTTTCAAATACATACTTGATTGGATCCATTTTAGAGATTAACCAAGTAGTGTGACGAATCATGTACTGGCGCAGACGTTTGGCTGCCCAAGCCAAAGCGCAGCAAGTTTTCTCGAGCATCGTGTACCGAGTTTCACAGTCGGTAAATTTCTTGCTCAAATAGTAGATGGCTGACTCCTTCCTTTTGGTTTCGTCTTGTTGGCCAAGTACACACCCCATTGAGTCTTCCAAGACTGTTAAGTAAATGATCAGTGGTCTTCCTTCCACTGGAGGGGATAGAATCGGTGGGTTCAACAGGTATTCCTTGATACTGTCGAAGGCAGTTTGGCAATCTTCTGTCCAAACGCAGTCCTGATTCTTTTTGAGTAATTTGAAAATCGGCGCACATGTTGCGGTCATGAGGAATATGAATCTGGAGATGTAGTTCAAACGTCCCAGGAATCCTCTGACTTGTTTTTTAGATTTCGGAGAAGGCATTTCTCGAATGGCCTTGACCTTGTCAGGATCAACCTCAATTCCTTTCTGGCTGACGATGAACCCTAGCAGTTTCCCTGAACGGACACCGAATGTGCACTTATTGGGATTCAAGCGGAGTTTGTACTTTCTCAACCGCTCGAATAATTTTGACAGGTGGGTCACATGCTCCTCTTCTGTTTTAGATTTGGTAATCATATCATCGACATACACTTCAATTTCTTTGTGTATCATGTCATGAAAAAGAGTAGTCATGGCCCTTTGATAGGTTGCCCCGACGTTCTTCAACCCGAACGGCATTACCTTGTAACAAAAGGTACCCCATGGGGTAATGAACGAAGTTTTCTCCATGTCTTTCGGCGCCATTTTGATCTGGTTATAGCCCGAGAATCCATCCATGAAGGAGAAAACTTTGAACTTTGTTGTACTGTCAACCAGCATGTCAATGTGCGGTAAAGGAAAGTCAGCCTTTGGACTAGCCTTGTTTAAATCTCTGTAATCGATACACATTCTGACTTTTCCGTCCTTTTTCGGAACAGGTACGATGTTGGCTAACCATTGAAGATATTCTGATGTAGCGAGGAAACCCGCGTCAATCTGTTTCTGTACCTCTTCTTTGATTTTGATAGCCATGTCTGGGTGAGTCCGTCTCAACCTATGTTTTACTGGCGGACATTCCGATCTCAATGGTAAATGGTGTTCCACAAAGCTGGTATCCAACCCTGGCATATCCTGATAGGACCAAGCGAATACATCGGGGAATTCTTTGAGAAGCTTTAACAAACCCTCTCTGGCAGTTGGACTTAGCAGTGCCCCAATCCTGATTTCTTTTCTCTCTTTTTTCGAACCTAAGTTTACCGTTTCCAACAGTTCTTTATGAGGTTCAATGGACCTTTCCTCTTGTCTGAGTAGTCGGGAGATCTCTTTTGGAATTTCGTCGTCATTTTCTTCTTCAACCCCAAATACCGAGAACTCAAAGTCGGGAGAAGGCATCGGATTGTATGTTTCAACGGGATTTAAAACAAGCAATCTGCATGACGTGATGATTGTTTTTAGAAGAGATAGAGAAAATGCAAGTGTGTACGGTGTATTTCTTTTAATGCTTGTTTTTATTATTTGAGATGTTTTTTAGGATTACCATTTTTTGAGAAAAGCAAAAAGAGAAAACAACAATAACTGCGGAAATTACAGAACGATGTTATTTTATTAATGAACAAGTCAATTCTTGAAACTACAGCCCTATAAAACAAAACTCTGTCGCTTTGGACAAGGCGAAGAGGGAAAATTAACAGAAAGCGAGCCCTATTAAAACATCCGTTTCACCGGGGCAGGGTGAAAGGTTAAAGACGACAATTACTTTGACTTATGAACAATCTTCGGAACATCGACAGCAAACTCCTCGGTGCATCACAAAGTCTGGTACTTTCCTTGATTTGTCTTCAGAAATGACGTTGATTTCTGGTGGAGCAGGATCATTGGAATCTGTCTCCCAGGCAGAATTGTCGTAGGAGAATTCCTCTGTTGCTTTTTGCATAGCATTTGTGCTCTCTAGTATATCTCCCTATCCAGTTGGCTGGATGTCTTTGAGCCTGATGTGAGAGCTTTCGGGAGCGGTGTACTTGATGAAATAGTCGAACTTACCACTCGGTTGTCCCAAGGTGTCCCATACTTCTTTGGAACTGGAGGAGTTATCTCTCTCGATGACGTTGACCTCGGGAAAAGCATAGTTAATGAATTCAAGTCCTGCAAATGTTGCAAATTCATTGTCGTACTGGACGTTTTCTGAATGACCTGATTGTTGATCCCATGACATGGTGGGGACACAGGTATTCTATTCAATGATGCTCAGCTGATTTTCTTTGTTCGGCTGATTCTTTTGCCCCAAGTTTCCTGGATACGGCTGCCACGTTGGCAGTCCATCCATCGGGCCATAATAGTCGTGGTCAAAGTTGTCTTTCATCGGAGTGTCTTCCTCTAATGAGTTTGGTGGAGCACGGCATCCTTCCGGATCGCAATCTCCATATATCATTTTGACATCTGACCTTGGTATAAATCTCGGGCTCTGTGCAGGAAAGCAAAATGGAGTCTGCGTTTCGTCCTGAGATATATAACCGTCCTTGTTAAGATAGGACTCCCATTCTTCCTCCATATCAGAGGGATCATCTTTATTGATGGTATGCACTTCTTGAGGCACTGGGTGAAGGAAACCTCCACTGTGGAAGAAGTCTCGAATAGGATGAAGACTTTCATCACTGGTAGTAACTGTCTGGGTACAGGTTGCAGAAAAACCAAGACCCTTCTTTGTTTTATTATCAGTAGGAATGACTAGCTGTCCTCATCCTGTTGTATTGGTACTCTCGACCGCTTTGATAGCGTCTTTGTATGAGGAAATGGAAGTTCCCTCTTCGGATTGATCATCCTTGCTCACCGAGAGCGCTTGGAACTAAGTTCCAATAACCTCCTCGGGTTCTACACAAGTAGATGATGATAAGTTACTCACGAGCAAGGCTTGTTCTCCACAGACCGTGAGGAGCTGGTTGTTCTGGACGAACTTTAACTTTTGGTGGAGGGTCGAGGTGACTGCCCCAGCCTGATGTATCCAAGGTCTTCCTAATAAACAACTGTACGTTGCCCGGATATCCATGATCTGGAAAGTGACTTGGAAAGTGTGAGGACCGATGGCTATGGGAAGGTCGACTTCGCTGATAACTGCTTTTCTGGACCCGGCAAATGCTTTGACGACGACCTCGCTGGTTCTCATCAGAGGGCCTTTGAATGATAATTGCATCAAAGTGGACTTTGGCATGAGATTCAGGGTTGACCCTGCGTCTACCAGTATGCTGGCTAAAGCATCGTCCTGGTAGTTGACTGTAATGTTGAGCGCCATGTTATGACGGTGACCTTCTTCAGGTAATTCCTCATCACTAAATCCCAAGTTATTGCAGGAAGTGATGTTAGAGACAATGTTATCGAACTGTCTGATTGCTACATCCTGTTCTACAAAGGTTTGCTCCAAGACTTTCTATAGAGCCTCCCCGTGCGCTTCTGAGCTGAGTAAAAGTGACAGCACGGAGATCTTTGAAGGAGTTTGTAATAGCTAATCAACAATGTTGTATTCACTCCTTTGGATGAGCTTCAGCATCTCATCATTGTTTTTCGAAAGGTCAGGATTACTGGACTGACCGACCGGTGGATTGGGAACTTCTGTCTGAGGTTCCTTTTCTTTGCTGGACTCTCCAACTCCTCTATTGAAGATTCTACCACTCCGTGTTACACGACTGATGTCTGCGATATTTACGATGGAGGGTAATGGAATTTCCTTTCCATTTTCAATTATCGTCGCACCTTATTTGTAAGGGATTGCCTTAGTTGATTCATACGGTAGTGGTCATAGTAGATAGATGACTATGGGAGCCTTCTGATCTTTCTGGCTGTCGTAAGTAATTTCAATCCGTTCCTGGTTGGGAACTTTCGATTCGTCAAGTAGAGGAATGATGGCACAAACATCCCTGTTCCTCTCATGATCAGAGATTACGACAACGTCCTCAATTTGATCAGCTAGGTAGTCCGGCGCCCAGTTAATTGATCCGGAACCCGAATATGGGTGAATCTCTCTACGATCTACCTGACCCAGAAGAGTTGCTCACACAAGGTAACATCCTTGGTTACTTTCTGAACAGATTCTACAATGTTCGTAGTTGTGTGGTGGCACCTGGCCACTCCCGCTTTGAATGCAATGTAACCTCACTAGGTTAGCTTCCACAGATCGGACATCCTGACTTTGACGCCGAGTAGGGTTCCTGTTATTGATACTAATTTGCTGAGTATCTTCATCCACATAGATTGGCATCCACCAGTGATTTAACAAGTACTGAAGTGTCTCCTAGACTAGGGCACAACCTTGATTGTTTTCGCAACCCGCCTTACAGCTTTGATAGTCATGTGAAATCAGGAACCCGAGTCGGACCTGCTCAACATGTAACTCTACCAGGTTGGTATTCATTAAGCGAATATCAAAGATCTAAACCATGTTGATCTGATAGGGATTCCTATCATGGTAGTCCTGGATCCATCCAAGATCCATCTGACGCTGGAGGGCTTCTTGTACAAAAGAGCATCCCTGTTTGTTTACCGAGCAAGTCAGACAAGAACTGTAATCGTTCCGTGGCAGATTATGATACTGGCTTTGCCTTGAGTGCATTGCCACTAGGTTGACATTCATCGCACGGATATCGTGGTTCTGAATAACGTTGGAATTCGTGTAAACCATGTTAACTCCATGAACTCGGTGCTCTTGGATCCATCCGAGATCCATCTATTCCTATAGATCTAATTGCACCACAGAACATCCCTGATTATTTTTAGAGCAGATATCACACTGGGGATAATTTTGAGGTGGCACATGGCCATACCCACTTTGTCTACAATGCATCTTGACCAGATTGGTCCTTAACAAGAGTACATCGTGAATTTAATAGACATTGTTAGACTCTCCCTCTATCAGGTTGACTGCAGCTTTCTCATGTTGAGGCAGCGGGTTCGTGAGAACATTCGGATTCGTATCTTTGAAAGATAAGACTCTGCTCCTAACAAGCTTTTGCACGTCAAATTTAAAACTGAGACAGTTCTCTATGTTATGCCCTAATCCTCCTTGATGGTAAGGACAAGTCTGGTCCACCTTAAAACAAAAAGGCGGATTTTCTGGTACTGCAAGAGGGGATTTAGTCTGGATGTGCCCCTTGGCTAGTAGTAACGAAAATAGTTATGCGTATGATACGGGGATAGGATCAAATTCTGGCGGCCACGTTGTACGGTTGTTATTGTATGGAGGATGAGCCTGCTGAAGAGGCTGTTGAGTCCTTTGCTAATTAGGTTGGCTCTGCGCAACCTGAGGTTGATACGTAGAAATAGGCATAGGATTGATAGCATGAGTTACAGCTGCTACTGGTTGATAACGTCACCTTTGCTTTACGAGAGAGATATTCCCAATATCTTGCTCTTTTTTCTTAGGGAGAGCACTACCATATCGTTTTGTACTACTTGATGATCCAACATCTTTTATTAGACGTCCTTCTCGAACAGCTTCCTCGAGACGTACCCCCATACCGACCATTTCGGTGAAGTCACTGGGCGCACTGGCAACCATTCTGTCGTAGTAAAATGAGCTTAAGGTCTTTAAGAAGATTTTTGTCATCTCTTTTTCCTCAAGAGGTGGACAAATTCGAGAAGCAATTTCAGGCCATCTCTGAGCGTACTCCTTAAAGGTTTCCTTGTCCTTTTATGACATTGATCTGAGTTGATCTCTGTCTGGCGCCATGTCCAAATTGTATTTATATTGTTGGATAAAGGCAGTGCCAAGATCTATGAATGTGCTGATCGTAGCGCGGTTTAAACTCATGTACCATTTTAATGCGGCACCGGTTAAACTATCCTGAAAGTAGTGAATCAGTAGGTCCTGATTCTCCGTCCGAGCTGATATTTGCCGAGCGTACATCACCAAGTGGCTCTGAGGGCAAGAGTTACCCTTGTATTTTTCAAAGTCGGGCACTTGGAACTTGTGCGGAACTTTCACATTGGGGACCAGACAAAGGTCTGCGGCGTCCTTTCCAAATAAATCTTGACCGCGAATAGCTTGCAGTTCCTTCTGCATTTCCAGGAACTGTTCCTGAAACTCATCCATCCTGGTGTACATAGTTTCCTTTCTACCAGAAGGTATCTGTGGAATCTGTCCTTCCGGGACAGTGTGTACCACAGGGGGTGGTATCGTTACTACGGCAGTGAATCTTGGCGTTTCCCGAAGTTTATAACCTTCAGGAGTCCTCAGTATGCCTCTGGCATCTTCGCTTTCCCGAAGTTTGTAACCTTCAGGCCCAGTGGCTTCTACTGAAGTTTCTGGATCTCCAGTGATCGGCGGAACATATCCTTCCGGGATATAGTTAACAGGCATGCCCCAGGGACGATCTTTCGGCATTTTGTACCTAGGATCATACTTCTCCACTATGGGTGTTAAGGTGATCTCTAAGATCACAGTTCTTTGTAGCTGAGCTTCTGCCATGGCTTGCATGTCGTTACGAAGCTTTCTCATATCCTCTCTCATAGTGTCGATCTCTTCTTTCAACTCTTTGTTCTCTTCCTCAAGATCATCCATCTTTTTCTGACGATTGGCCCGAGTATTGTACGAATGAGACAGTTTGACTCTAGAATCGAGACACAAACGTGAGACTCGTAGGTAAGGAGAATACGTGATGTGAGAATGATGAATGCAATGATTATATTAATTATTTTTTTTTGTTTAATCAAAATAAACTTCGACAATTAGATTGCAAATATCAAACAGTGGAGAAACCCTGTTTTATTAAATTCAAAGGATTACGAAAATAGAAATACAGTAGATTACAAGGTGCGGAAACAGAAACCTAAGCTAAGGGGTCCCGAGTCCTCTCTGAGGAGAAACCGGGTGCTGATTCAGGTACTTTCTTTTTCTTGGACCGGGGCTCTTGGGCCGTTGTCGGGTTGTCATTCCTTTTCCAGGTGAAAGGAGTGAACAAATTCCTTTGGGCATCCTGATTATCCACAGCATGCTGCTCCAAAATTTCAATCAGAGCATCCTTATCCTTCAGTAGTTGCTGTATTTTGATACACTCCACATTGAGAATGCGGTACTTGTTCTTACAAGACCTTCTCTCCCGCTGAACTTTGTTGAGAGTAACTTGGAGTTTTTCCGTTTCAGTCATGAAGTACATGACAGATTCCCTCGGCGGAAGAACTCCGTGAAGAGGATAAGGCATTTTTAGCTTGAGAGCTCTAGTTTGTACCCAGTGGAGATAAGGCTCCACCGAGACACAGTCCGGTTTTCCTAGAGACTCTCGTCCTTTCTTATGAACATGTTTCCAAGCGTGCACTATTTCCATCTTTAGTGCTCTGTCATTTTCCCCTTCTTTGAAGAAAAGACCTTCCAGATGAGCATTCTACGGGACATGCCTCATTGGGTATCCAAATTGACGACGAACCAATACTGGATGGTAATTGATTCCTCCTTTAGTTCCTATGAGGGGTACGTTGGGGAAGTTTCCACAACGGTCGATGATCATGATTCCCTCATAAATCCTATTGCACCAATCTATGTCAGAGTTGGTAAGAGACATGATTCTCTGCGACCTACGTAAAGTATTCTTTTGATCCTAAAAAGCAGCAGACTTAGGCAAATGAGAGATAAACCATTTGTATAGCAGAGGTACACAACATTTGATCTCCCCTCCGCTGTACAAATTCCCTAAGTGTACAGAATGATATGTGTCTGCGAGTAAAGTCGGCACAGGGTTTCCAATAAGAAAAACCTTAATGGAGTTTATATCGACGAAGTTATTGATGTTGGGAAACAGAAATAACTCGTAAGTGAGTAAGACAAAGATGCTTTCAAAAGCAGTCATGTTCCCTATACTAGCAAAGTACAGAGCCTTCTTTGTCAAGAACTGGGCTGACAAACCTTGTATGCCACCCTTAGTGGTCATGTGAGTCCTGACCTCTGAATCGTCCAAATAAATTGCTCTCGCAATGGTCTGATCCTTTGGAATTTCTTCCATTCCAGAAAAAGGAGCTCGATCAGTGATGTGTAAATTAATCAGATGAGAATATTCCTCCAGCGTTGGTGCGAGCTGATAATCCGGGAATGTGAAATAGTGATAAACCGGATCGTAAAACTGAACGAGTGCATCCATGATTCTTTCAATTACTTGGACCCTTAACAGAGGTAGCAGACCTCCGTACTAGGCTCTGAAAGCTTCAGGGTTAGTGACCATTCTCGCCAAACCTCTTAAATCCTCTAACTTTGGAACCCTGAAGGTATACTTATGAGTTCTCCTCCTACCAAAATCCATGAGCGCAATCCTTTTCTCTGACATTTGCAATCATTGTCTTAGTTTAATTTGAAAAAAGGAGAGACTAGAAGAGAAGATTTTCTTTGATGTAATGTTTTTTAAATGAATGCATGAATGCAGCACACAAAAACATAGAAAAAACATGGGGTCAAAGGGTCGGTGTCATGGAGTCAAGGCTCTACCCGTTCCAAAGGTTTATACTAGTGATTTTTGTACCTGTCTCTCAACATCATCAACTCTTGTCGAGAAAAACACCAGCGGGACGGGAATCATGCTAGGTGATGTTTTTTCGAAGAGTCCTCAGAAGAGGGTGGTATCGCGTGACAACCATTTTCGATAGCTTCCGCACCAATAAAGGGGTTTTTCCTATGTGTATACTCAATCTTTCCACATGCGGCATCACACGCATTCCCATTAGCAGAAAAATAAACACATATATCAATTAGGAAAAGCAGTATATATATTTGTCCTAGTGTCCTAGACTTTTAAGAGCTATGAATCCTATGTTCCTGACAGAAAATGGCTCCCCGGTGGAGGCGTCACTCTGTGGTTCCTTCCCAATTTAAAGGTTTTGACCTAAGATCCTAGTGAAGTAAAAAAAAAAGTCCTATCCCAGTGAAATCCCAAGGAAATAAAGTAGGCCCCACGGTGGGCGCCACTTTTCTGTGGCACTTTTTAAGGTTTCTACCTAAGGGATAGGAAGAGAACAAGATCTCGAGCGTCCCCAGTGAAGTCGCCATTTTTCTGTAGCGAGCGATTTTGGACGTGGTTGCGAAGCACTATCGCTTTGGTACTACAGTTCGATTCATTTTTTATCCTATTGAAGCTGATGAAGGAAGGGAAATAGATGTCTCCAATTAACCCTGCTTGCAAACTGAGTTTGAATAGATAACTGTTGGTTTACAGATGCTACAAAGATTGTGGGTCTCTCTTAGGTTATTTTGTTAAAATAGTGTTAGGGCGATTGGTGGGAGATTAAGACTGATGCTTTTGACATGTGAGGGTACGGGATTTGGGTTTTGGATTAGTGTGCTCTCTAAGATTTTTCTTTCAATCTTATGCCTACGTATTCCCGTTTACCGAAACAGGGAAATCAGAGCGATCGTAGTTCCTCCTATTCTATGGGAGGAAATGGTGTTTTGGTGTCTTGTTCAAAGCCCAAGACGTGAAGCTGAAAGTGGTTTGTATCTTGTTCAAAGCCCAAGATGTGAAGCTGAAGGGTCTATTTGTATCTTGTTCGAAGCCCAAGATGTGAAGCTAAAAGTTTTGTCTTTAGAGAGAATTTGTCATCTCTAAAGAGGGTCTGTTTGTCACAACTGTTGGGTGATTGACTATAAAGGAGGATTACTTTAACCGGGATATGTGAATCCTAGCAATGCCATAATTTCCTTTATAGGGGTTTTTGACCTGAAGGAGAAGACTTTAACTCAGTGTAGAGTAATGCCATCTTTCCTTAGGAATTTCTCATGCTAAAAGAGGGACAGTGGCATGGATGTAGATGATCCAGAGGCTTGCCGCTTCAGCAATTAGATGAAGGGAAAGGAGTTATTGATGTTTGTATACTGTGAACGAGGCACAATTTTGTTGCTAAAAGGTTGATTGGTTCAATCGGGGTTTCCTTATACAAAGCCTAAGAGGAGGCTATTGACCCCACAAGAGGGTGCTTTTGTGTCTCGTACGAAACCCGAGATAGAGGCTAAAGGGATTTGACTCAACAAGAGAGTGTTTTAATATGTGTCTTGTACAAAGCCCAAGACGGAGGCCAAAAGGGTTTGACTCAACAAGAGAGTGATTTGTATCTTGTACGAATCCCGAGATGGAGGCTAAAGGTGATCGACTCAGCAAGAGAATCTTTTTATACTCAACAAGAGAGTGTTTTTATATGTGTCTTGTACAATGCCCAACACGGAGGCTAAAGGTTTGGACTCAACAAGAGAGTCTGAAAAGGTTAACTCCGCTGGGGGAGAATCATGGTACAAAGCCCAAGAGGAGGCTAGGGTTACTATTTCAGTTGAGTGACAGGTCCAGTATGCTGATTTAAAGAGAAAATCAGTTCTTATATGCGTACTGTTCGCACTCAGGGATTTGATTCGAGGATCAGGGTTATTTCCTGTTCTTTAAGGAAATGGAAAATCCAAAGCGTATTGAAACTGTCCGAGTCTACGGGTTTCATCTCCTAGTTTTGAGAGGAACTTGAGAATGTCTTTGAGACTCAAGGAAATTAGACTGTCCAAGTCTAGAGTTTCATCTTTTGTACTACGTTTAAGAAACAGCAGTAACAAGATCTAGACTTTTTTGAAAGACTGTTCTATTAAGATGACTAATTTTTGTTCCTATACCTCTAGGAGGTCGTCGGGACAATTTGTATGAAGCCCAAGAGGAGGCTGGAAATTTTTAAGAAGCCGAGGGACAATTTATATGAAGCCCAAGAGGAGGCTATCATTCCCAGAGGAAGAAATCATTTATACGAAGCCTAAGAGGAGGCTGTGAATACTTCTAAGAAGCCAACGGGTCCTTGTACAATGCCCAAGAGGAGGCGGGGATGCTTTTAAGAAGCCTATGGGCCCCCAAACCCCGAGAAATTCAAGACATGCTATTCACAGAGAATGGATCAAGCCAGGAAAGTTCGAGAATTTGCAAGAAAACTCAAGAGATGTCATTCACGGAGAAAAGATCATCTCTGGGGAAGAATGTCTCCATATTGTTTAACCCCAAGAGGAGGGAAGAATGTATCTGGTAATCCTACGGGGATCTAGTTTAGTCTATTTTAAGAGTAACCAACAGGGCTTAGTACTAGACGTAGTTGTTGGGGAAACTCTAAATATCTATACTAGTATTACACAGTTGATATGAGTTTATGAAAGAAGACTTACAGTGAAACAGCCCCCACAATACAGTTATATGTATATGAAAGCGGTAAATGAAAGCATATAACCACTTACTCGGTTGTAGAGCTTCC
The DNA here is from genome assembly GCA_022829125.1 of Lathyrus tuberosus. Lineage (NCBI taxonomy): Eukaryota > Viridiplantae > Streptophyta > Magnoliopsida > Fabales > Fabaceae > Lathyrus > Lathyrus tuberosus. The sequence continues at coordinate 1,776,748 of JALAZF010000104.1, read as the reverse complement.
ATGCTGTTTGGTTAGTTGTCCAACAAAGAAAGATTGAAAACAACAGGATATTCAAAATCAAAGGAGAAAGTGCTTTGAAATGAAAGATTGGGGCTTACAGCTCAAGGAGAGGCCCAAGGTTTTTATCAGTGATCGCACTGTCGTTTTGTACAGAGGGATTTATATAAGTGACTGAGACCCGAGAAAGATTTTCTGTACAAAGGGATAGGTCTTACACTCTCTCAAGAGGCCCAAAAGGTTTAAAGAAAAAGAGTGGAGCTTATAACACGAGGGTAGGCCCAGATGATTTTTCGTTTGAAATGGCGATCGCGCCGAGATTTTGAAAACGCAGTGGGTCTTATACAAAGACTGAGGCCCAAAATGGTTTGGTTTTCAAAGGGGGTTGGGTCTTACACTCTAATAGAGGCCCAAAAGATTTTGAATGGGTCTTATAGCTCGAGGAGAGGCCCAAGGTTTGTTTTTCAACGGACGATGATCACGTCGAACTTTTTGAAATACAACGGGACTTATACAATAAGTGAGGCCCAAAATAGGTTTGTATTTACAAATGATTGGGTCTTACACTCTATTAGAGGCCCAAAAGTGTTTGAAATTGTTTGATGAGGGTTTAATTAATCAAAACCCTAATTTGTTTCCAAAATGTATTTTAATTGAATAAAAAATTCAATTAAAATGGTCAAACTTGTTTAATATGTGGAAAAAAATTGTGATCTTGGATTAATGTTTCAACAATCATGTTTTGACCTACAAAATGATTAGAAATCATAAAAGTTTGTAAAATCAAGAAGGAAAAAATATTTTAAATGTCAAAAACAATTAAAATATTAATTCTTGGAAAAAATATCAATTATATGAAATAAATAATATTTTTGGGATTTTTTGGTAAAATAAAATATTTTAACATTTTTGTGAATTATTAAAAAAAGAATCAACTCAAAATCATTAAAACTCAGAGAGAAAATAATTTTTGAATCAATTAAATAAAATCACAAAATTCAAATATTTGAATTTAAAAAAAAAAGCACCAAGAACACTCAAGAACACGCGCGTGTTCTGAGTTTTGCCCAGATTTGCATTTTCTCTCCAATCTCACTGAATACTTGATGGAATCATGCAAACCACATATCAATCTGCTCGTTTCAATCTCACGATCATGTCTATGGTCTTTAATTTCATTTATTTTTAACATGGAATAAAAAATCAAGACAAAACCTCAAGAACCCTAAAAATTGCATGAAGGCTGAGAATTTTGATACACGATTCAAACAAAGCAATTAATTGAGGGGAAACATTCTATGCATGATTATGAACATTTGGCAAAAGTATTGTGCGAGGAAATATGCATAGATTAAGAGATGACCAAGTTTAGGCTTACTTGAAGGTCGTGACAGCAAGAGCAGTGTGATTTTTGAGTTGGAGGTGTTACAGATGAGTTGTGATGATCTGAACAGCTTCCCTACACCCTATGGAGTGTGTTTGAATGCTTGGACTTGATTGGAAATGGCTGGATCACTTCATGGCATCTCAGCTGCAACTTGGTTAAAACCTTGAGCAACTGGCTGGTGATTCTAAGAAATCAGTGTTCCAAATGTTGTTTAAGTGTTTGGATCACTTCTATATGATGTTTATGAGGTGTGTGTGTGATTGGATTGATTGGAAAAGCTCTCAAACTTAAAACCCGATAGTGACTTGCCTTAGAAGGCAAAATTAGAGTGAAAGAAGAGATTTTGAGGAAAGCATCTATTTGATGGCTTTGGTGTACTCAAACTGATCACAATTGAGCTCTATTTATAGCAGAGCAAGTTTGTTTTGCAAGGAATAGTGAATGGCAACTGCAGCAGAGGTTTGGCCAATGTTGGCAAATGAAAATCCAAGTCTCCTCTAGCCATTGACTAGAGGTTAGAGCACAGAGCTCTGGTTCCCTACTTGTTGGAGGAATCTTGATTGAATTCAGTTACAAATGTGTCAGTCCATGCCACCTCTAAGCATCTATTAAATGCTCCAATCCAAAATTGGAGTCTTGTCCCTCTTTTAGGCAATTCTAGGTTTGGCATGCTACTTCTTGTTCCAAGGACTTTGGAGGCTTGGCTCAGTGATTGTCCCCTTTAGATTTGATCCTCAGGTGTGTCAAAGATGATGACAAGGCTTGGAATTGGCTGATTTTGGCAAATAGACCAAAAATGAAAAATTCTGCCTTGCCTTGGCAGTTTTCAGCAAGGCACTTTGCCACTACCATAACTCTTAGCTCAAATTGAATTTGGTGATGTTCTTGGCCATTTTGGAAAGCCCTTATATGATACAACTACTATTTGATCATATTTGGTTTTGATACTTTTTGGATCCAAGTGAAAATGTTCCCTACATTTGGAAAAAAGTGAAGGCAGATTCTGACTTAGTGAAAATTTCACTAAGTGTTGGAAAAAAATGACACTTTCACTTTTTTGTGATTTTGATCAATCCATAACTCAAAATCCATGAAGAATTGGAATGCGTTCTAGTTGAAGTTTTTGTAGAGGGCCATGAGATCTACAAATCAAGTTTTGGATGGGGAAAAATGGCTTTGTGGTTTAGGAGTTATGATTCTCCAAAGTTGGTACCCTTGCCACTTTGTTCATAACTTAGAAAAGTTTCTTAGTTTTTATGGTTACCCCTTTTACAAGTTATCCCACTTTCTTTGATTTTTCTTGATGAATGATGATTGAAATCATACATTAACATCATTTTAGGGTTAAAAATCCATTTTTGTGAAAAATCTCAAAAAGTCAAAGTTGACTTTTGTGCACAGTTGACTTTTTATCCGATGAATTCCAAACTGTGCAGTCCTTTAGGAAATCATGTCCTTGACCTAAATCAAACTTGATGGACATGTTTCCTGGGTGTTATAGGGTATATTGAATCATGTCTTAGGGGTTGGGAACATGCCCTGATCAAAAGTCAAAGTTACAGTTGACTTTTCCCTCAAAACCCTAACTGTGGTACTGATGAAATTGAGACTTGTTGCTTAAGCTTTCTGGATCAATCCATTGTTGCAAATGGATCAATATAGTGTATTAGAGACCCTCAAATCCTCTCTTGAGGTCTTGGCTCATGATTTGTCCCAAAAGTCAGCTTAGGGGTGAATTAGGTCAAGAAACCCTAATTCCTGATTTTTGATGAATGCATCCCCTGAGGCAAAATTGACTTGATAATTGGGTCCATGAGGTTCCATGGAGTATTTTAGGATATGCTTTGAAGTATTGGCTCATGCCCAGAGGAAAATTTCCAACTGGAGGCCCTGGTCGACCAAAACCCTAATTTGGTGACACTGGCGATCTTGAGGCTTAATCCACCTAGAAGGGAGCAACCTTGTGCTTAATCCTGGATGTGGGAGTCCTCTTGATCCATTGTGGATGTTTTAGAGGCTAGACAAGTTGAAGAGCATGTCATTCCTTGATTGATCTTTTGTCTAAGAACTCTGAGAGGGCTTGAAACCCTAATTTTGATTGTAGTGGATGCTCACCCATCTTCGGGGAGACTGATGAAGCATAATGATACACACATATTGTGATCATGATTTGCATAATGATGGGAATCTTGGTGGTTAAAATTTGGGGTATGACACACACATTGACATGCTGATAGACAGTACAGCAAAGTTCAAAGTTTTCTCCTTCATGGATGGATTCTTGGGCTATAATCAGATCAAAATGGCGCTGAAAGACATAGAGAAAACTCCGTTCATTACCCCATGGGGAACTTTTTGTTACAAGGTAATGCCGTTCGGGTTGAAGAACGCCGGGGCAACCTATCAACGGGCCATGACTACTCTGTTTCAAGACATGATACACAAAGAAATCGAGGTATATGTCGATGACATGAATGCCAAATCTAAGACAGAAGAGGAGCATGTGACCCACCTGTCAAAGTTATTCGAGCGGTTGAGAAAGTACAAACTCCGCTTGAATCCCAACAAGTGCATCTTCGGTGTCTGTTCAGGGAAACTTTTAGGGTTCATCGTCAGCCAGAAAGGAATTGAGGTTGATCCTGACAAGGTCAAGGCCATTCAAGAAATGCCTTATTCAAGCTTAATTATTGTGAAGGAGGATGCTCTTATTTATAAAACAAATTAGAGGGGAATTGCTGCCGTTTTGGATGTGGTTGTTGCATTTTTGCTTTTGTGTATCGCGTTTTGTAATTTGATGATGCGGAGTCGTTTTGCTGCAGGATGTCATTTTGCTCTTTGTGTGATACAGAGTCATTTTTACACGTTGATGCCGTTTTCATTGAGTAGCTATGCGTTTTGAAATTCATTGCTGGTGTGTTGTCTCGCGTGGAGAATGGCTCCAGACGGCGTACGCGGCTTGTGGAAAGTAGCAGCTGGAAGTTCTCATGTCACGTGCTGCTCTTGGAAGATGGCTTGGTACTGTAGCATAATTTTTAACGTGTGGGCTGCATTTGGCTTGGTGAAGCGAAGTTGGCTGCATGAAGAATCCATCTACAGCTTTTTATTTTTGGGAATTTTTGTTGGAATTGGTTATATGGGCTTATAAAAAAAAGTGGGAAATGGGCTTATGAGGTTTTTTTTTTAGAATTTTGTAATTTTGGACATTGGTCTTTTTTTTTGTAATATGGATAATGGTATAGAAACAAAAATAGTCATGGACAAATTGAAAAATAGATTTGGAAGAATAAATGGTTATGAAAAAAATGGATTTGGAAATTTGGAATTTAAAAATGGATAGTTATATATTGAAATGGATAATGGATAATGACAAGGAATTTAGAAAATGGACATGGATAATAAAAATTAAAATTGGAAAGAAATGGAAATTAAAGGATGATTAATAAATGGATTCAAAAAATTTAAAAATGGATATGAACAAATTGGATATTGGATAAATGGGTTTAAAAGAAATGATCATGAAAATTGGGATAAATGGATTATGGGAAATGGATAAAATAGATTTAAGAAAAAATGGATTTAAAATGGATATTTGATTTTAGGAGTGGATTTGAAAATGAGGTTTTAAAAAAATTAAATTGGATATTGAATGGATAGAAATGAAATTATAGATTTTAGGTGAAATGGACCTTTGATAATTGGATATGGAAAAATGGTTTTAAAATATGGATTTAATAATGGATGATTGGTGGATTATAAAAAGAAGTGGAAATTGGATAAGGAAGAAAGTGGACAATTGGAAAATGTGGATGATTGGTTTAGAAAAATGGAAATGATAGTGGATACAAAATCTTGTTTTTTGATCCAAAACCCATTTGATTTTCTCACAAGCCTCTGACAAAATATGCCACACAACCAATACTGAACAAACCACAACTGAATAACAGCCATTTGAATCTGTTTGAACTTGTCTGAATCTGTTATCTGGGAAAATAAATCCACAGATGAACACAATCTGGACTGGTGAACTCATATGAACTTGATGAACATCACCACACAACATCTTGACAGTCACTGCTTGAGAAATGAACTATTGGCACAAATGACAGGCAGATGAAGCAAGCTTGATAGTTTAACCAAGATCAGGTCAAACATTCATCTGAACTGGATCATAGCTGAACAACCGCACTTGATTTGAAATTAGACACTTGCTTTGTCAACCTGCACAACACACAGAGAGAGAAACAAGCAAACAGCAGCATATTTTTGGTATTTTAGTCAGAGGTTAGATGAACAAATAATAAAGCAAGTAAGAAGTATACAGATGCTCAGGAGAAACAAAGATTGTGATCTTGTTTGTGGTATAAGACGCAAATGAAATGAGCGAAATCTTAGGGGTAAAAATTAGGGTTCAACAGCTGCCCCTATTTAAGTTTCTTCTATCAGGAGATATGAAGGTTGAAAACTTGGTCTCGACAAGATTGAAGATACTTAAATACAGAAAACTAAATTTTTAGCCATAAGATGTCACAAGATGATATTAATGCAAAGGATGAAACAGACTGCTGGGAAACTTGAAATAAGATATATAAGGTAAATTGAGGGAGATGACGTGAAAGGACACGCCGGGGAACACAAGCTATTTCTAGATATCTGTCAAAGTGATCAGAAATATCCATCAATAGTTGGAAAGAGAGGGACAAGACCCTGGGGAGACAAGTAGTGACATCCAAGAATAGCATTGGATAGAAACTACGAACGAGACAAAAGTATGTTGAAAGACGTCCAAGAATGGCATTAGACAAGAACAAGAAATTTTCTGGTAAAAACAGCAGTATCATCCTAGAATAGCATTGGATGGAAGTGAAAAACACTCTATTGGGGGTAAGATATCCAAGAATGGCATTGGATGAAATAAAATACAACATTCAAGAATGGCATTGAATGGGGCAACAACAAACATCAGAGACATCCAAGAATAGCATTGGACTCAGCTGAGGAAAAGATATCCAAGAATGACATTGGATATAAATAAAACTTCCATTTAAAACTTTACTGGGGACATCCAAGAATGGCATTAGATAACAAGGGCAAACATCAGAGATATCCAAGAATAGCATTGGATATAAACAAAATTCTATTTGAAAACTTCACTGGGGACATCCAAGAATGGCATTGGATGGCAAGGTTAAATATCAGAGATATCCAAGAATAGCATTGGACTTGGCTGGGGGAAAGGTGTCCAAGAATGGTATTGGACAAAAGAAATCTCAACATCCAAGAATGGCATTGAATGAAATGAGAAAAGTTCTGGAAAATATATCAGAAGTATCCAAGAATGGCATTGGATAAAAAGAGTTCACAATATCCAAGACTGACATTGAATAAAGTGAGCAGGGACTTTCATGAATGGCACTGAAAGGTGAAGGTAAATCACTACATTCAAGAATGGCACTGAATGGTAATGAGAAATACATCCAGGAATGGTACTGAATGCAAAGGAGAAAAACTATCCAGGAATGGCACTGAATGAACGGATGAAACTTTCAGGAATGGCACTAAAAGTAAAGGTAAAAAAACTCATCCAGGAATGGCACTGAATGAACAGATAAGAACTTTCAGGAATGGCACTGAAAGTAAAGGTAAACTCATTCAGGAATGGCACTGAATGAATAGATAAAACTTTCAGGAATGGCACTGAAAGATATCCAAGCAAATCTGATGGGGATTATAGAAGAGAAGCAAAACTTCCAGGAATAGCACTGGGAGAAACAAGAGGAACGAGGTATCCAGGAATGGCACTGGAGATCAAAAGAGACAGACATCCAGGAATGGCACTGGAGTGAGAGAAAGCAGACATATAACTACAGGACAAGATGCACAAGGAAATGACAACATCCAGGAATGGCACTAGAAAGAAAAAGACAGGTAAACGACAACATTTAGGAATGGCACTGAATGAAAAGGCAGGTAAAAGTTTTGGTAGGAGCCAAGTAAGTTGGACTTTGATCATAAGGTAAGATGTTGACAACAACAGGACCTCAGAAAATGCACATGAGCATGAAGCACACTTCGAGCTATGAAAATATTTCTATGTATGATATATGAATGATTTATGTATGCAATGCATATGATAGAGACAACCGAGATAGACTCTTTTGTGAGGGAAGAAAGGGGACTCTAATTCCTCAACACAGTGAACACTGCCCACTCTGCTCGGAGAGAAGATGTTGAACACATCTCTGTCACACTTATGAATTGTATCAGGCTGATGGTCTTTTGAGGAAAGACATCTTGAGGATTCTTGAAGAAGATTGCCCCAGATTAATTGACTGATGAAAATAAACTGATCATAGCTTCAGTTTGACTGCTGCAGGGGAAAAATGAACTGATCATGGCTTCAATTCTCGAAATGATTGTTGAGAATAAACTGATCATGGCCTCAGTTGTTGGGGATGAACTGGTCATGGCTTCAGTTCTTGAAATGATTGTTGAGAAGGCTAAACTCAACATGGGTATTGGAAGAGATATTCTGGTTAACTAATTCTGAGAATGACTTGTACTAAGCAACAAATCTTGAACTGATTCACAATAGGATCTGGAAGTAATGTGCCCCTGATAGGATCACTGACCAAGTTTCTCATCTGTTTGAAAATTCTCGATGAGGAAAGTTTTCCTGTAAATAAGATTATTCAAACAAACATGGTAATTTTAATGCAAAGCTCAATGCAATTTTGAAATCAAAAATCATTTTTGGAATGATATTATTGATGTAAAGCAAAATGAATCACTTGTCAAAACACGGCGGTTTAGACATGCAAAGTGAAAGATAAAGCAAAGGTAAGACATCAAAGCAAATGATTGGCAACAAACTTAGGAGTCAATTTACGCAACCTTGTTGTAGTATGCTTTCAAAAGAAACCTGGCTTCAATTAGGTATGTTGAAGGTTTAACGTGGTCAGGTTCACGGTTTTTGAAATAAAGGATATAGGCTCAAAGTTTATTTGTACCCAACTCATTCTTCATGATGATCTCCAGTCTTATGCTCAGTTAATTCAAACTATGCATTCAGGTTCTAGGAGATTTTGGAATTGCAATATTGTTATGATGATGGCTCAAGAGATTTTTGGGATAGCAGTCACTCTTTCTTACAACATTTTGTTGTCTTTGATGAGGACCTTAGTCAACTCGTTTTGTCTTTGAGGATTTTGGTAACCTCTTGATTTTTCTTTTGTTATCCCTAACTTTTGCCTGAACTGTGTCATTTGAGCTTACAGTCAGTGGGATGCCCCAATTTCTGCCTAAGTCTCCTTCATAGGTTTTGGCTTAGCGGGCTTTTCATTTGATTTTTTTCATTCTCCTTTTTTTTTTGAAAGATAGTGACTGCCTGGCTTAATGATTACGATGAACCATCATTGGCTTTTGATTTGGAAGGCATCTTCGACACTTCTTTGATGTGCGCGAAGGAAAACTTGTGATTGCAATGATTTTCTTGTGTTTAAATACACAGTCAAATTAACTGAGAACTACCCTGCCCCAAGTTAAGATTGTGGGTTTTTTTCGTACAGAAAGAAACTCCAACTTCTAGGCTCGAAGGGGTTGACAAGGGATTAACTTCCTTATTTCTCCAGTGTTTGGGAGTTGAAACAATGCATGTACATCATCAGCTAAGTTTTAATTGAAAGCATACAGTTCAGCAATTTCAGGTATTTCGTTTTTCATCATCCTCCCTCCACTCTTTGCATAAACAAAAGCTTGATAAAGAGAGTGAACAAGAGATATATTTTTTGTTTTGTGAAAAAAGAAAGCATAAAGATGCACACAGTGGATATAAATGAATTTGAATCAAAACATTGCAATGCTCATTTCATTGAAATTACCATGAAAGTACAAATAAAGTTCGAAAGAAAACAAACAATACAATTAAAGGAAAATGCAAACAGAAAGAACCAAGCCCTAGTGACTAATCAGTAACAAGGATGAGTTGTCCTGTCTGAAACACTGGCTTTAGGAGATGATCCATCTGAACTGACTCAGACTTCACTTGGCATGCTCTGGCAAAGGATTGTTGACAACATTGGGATTATCATCAGCAAAGGACAGAATCTTTGATTTCACCAATTCTTGTACTCTAGCTTTTAATGCATAGCAACCTTCCAAGTTATGGCCTGCCCCACCTCGATGAAACTCACAGTGAAGATCAGCTCTATAGTCGGCTGAGAGAGGATTTGGAGGAGGAGGTAGATCCCTCGTTGTAATCAAACATTTCTTAACAAGACATGGATATAGCTCAGTGTAAGACATCGGGATAGGATTAAAGTTAACCCTATTGCGATTCTGATTTTGTCTAACAGCCTGACGAGGAGCTTGAACTGTTTGAGCATTAACAACAGGAGCAACTGCAACTACATATTGTTGTCTGTGACGAGGTTTACCTTCAACTAAAACAGCATGGGTATCACCATCCTATTTCTTTTGAAAATTCCCAGCATACTTTTTAGCACCACTAAAGGCTTCAGCATTGGTAATCTTTCCTTTCTTGATACCTTCTTCTAGTCTTTCTCCAATAGTGACTAGGCCAGCAAAACCAGATGATACACTGCATATTATCTTTTCCCAAAAGAGTGGCTGAAGAGTATCCATGAACAATCTCGTCAATTCTTTTTCAGCCAAAGGTGGCTCCACTTGAGCAGCTAGCTCTCTCTAGCGCTGAGCGTACTCCTTGAAGGATTTCCTTTCTTTTTGAGACATATTCTGCAATTGACGGCGATCGGGTGCCATGTCATGATTGTACTTATATTACTTTAATAAAGCATCAGAAAAGTCCATCCAGCTTTGGATACAGTTCTTCTCAAGTCCCATATACCATTTCGTTGAAGCCCCACTCACGCTGTCTTGGAAACAGTGAATCAGCAGCTTGTCATTTTTGGAATGGGCAGCCATCTTGCGGCAGTACATCACCAAGTGGGTTCTGGGACAGGTGTACCCCTTGTATTTCTCAAAATTAGGAGTTTTGAATTTTGCAGGAATAACCAAGTCGGAAACCAAGCACATGTCCATTGCAGCAGCACTAAAGACATCACTTCCTTCCACGGCTCTTATCCTTTTGTCTAGAGTTTGCCATTGCTCCCTAACTTCTTCAATGTATCCAAGTTCTCCCTGACTTTCAAATTGCGGACCAGCAGCATGGCACACGAAAGGATTCTCAGGAATAGCTTGAGCAACAGAATGCACAACAGGCTGAGGTTCAGTGAACAATGGAGTTGAAGATACTAGCGAGATAAACACAGGAGTAGTTGCAAAGGGTGACGAGTAATTCGGAGGTAACCTAAATTCTGGCCAAGTAGAAGCTGGTTACTGAGTTAGTGGAGGGTCAACAGCAGCAGGTGAAGTTTCAACAATCACAGTCCTCTGAGGTGGTTCTCCTTTAGCAATCAGAACTTGCAGCATTTCTGTGAGTTTGGTCATGTCGGCCTTCAACTCATCAATTTCCATTTTAACTTCGGAGTTGTGTTGTTCTTGGTTTTCCATTCTCAATCTGACAGCATCTCTAGTTCCGTAGTTGTGTTGAGGAAACAGCTTGACGGTGAACAAATAACTGAAGAAGGAGACAGTTGAAATGAGTTTCTAAGACAACTAGGAAGAATGCAGATGTATGCTCATGGATGCAAGAGTGCATGGATGTAACAACCACAAACAAGATCACTCAAAGCACACGGGTCGAGGGTTCGAGTCACGAGCATGGAGTCAAGGTTAAGAACCAACCCACAAAGGTATGTACTAAGGGTATAACACCTGCCGAACAAGGTTCTAAAGAAGTTCCCAGAGTCTACAACCCATCTTTCGGATACTATCGATTTCCCAACTACTTGGTAGTCAATAATATTCTCAAGAGAGTCTCGTCTGAGTGTGGTATCGCGTAACAACTGATTCAAGTCTGCACCTGAATAGCCACCGCACCACGTCCTAATAAGGCCAAGATGGGTTAAGGTTTCTAAAGTCCCCAACTTCGGGTCTTCGGATCAAGAAGCATAACGGGTTTGCCATTTCTGGTCTGCCATTACTACCTCTTGGGAGGAGTGCCTCAACTGAGTCCTCGGGAATGGTCGCCAGAGTCGACAATTTTCCAAGTTACATTCCATCATCTATACCAAATGCACCGGATAGAACATTACCAAAGAAAACCTCGTCTGGATGTGGAGTTTTCGTGTATACTACATTTGGCCAAATGCCACACAAGTTACACTACTTTCCACCTTAGTCTTAGGTGTACACTCAAGTCTGGGTACAAGACTTATCTCACCACACAGAAGAATTCCCAAACAGAATAAGCAAGTAACAAGCAAATCAGGCAAAAAGCGATAAATAAATCAAAGTAGGATAAACCCCTCAAGGGATGGACCAGCAAGAGGTCAATCTTTCCCCAGCAGAGTCGCCACTTTTCTGTAGCGGCAAAATCGTGAGTGTAAGCTATTGATTAACTTAACTCGAAAAGCAAGACTCACCACCACACTTTTATTTTATCCAAAATGGAAAGGAAAAAGAGCGAACAAAACCTACACAAGCTCTACAACAAGAACAAGTGAAGAGAGTCCGGGTAAGGGGGGTTGGTTACGCAATGGGAAGGTGTTAGCACCCAAAACGTCTATAGTACTCTATAGGAGCCCTTTGAAATATCTACCGCTTTTGGTCTAAAAAATTTTGCTTGAAAAGTGATTGAGGAGATGAGAAGAGAAATTGTTTTTTTTTAGATTTTTGTGTTTGGAGAGACTTATCGCCTCATGCCTACGTACCCACGATGTGCAATGTAGGATCAAAACCCCGTAGTTCGTGGTACAAAGAATGAAATTTGTTTGTTTTGGTCGATTTTAAATGTAAAGACAAGTCGTCATTTCTAAGCGAATAATTCCGCTTAACGAAATGAATCATGTCTAAACTTATGAAAAAGTTAAAGGAAAAAGTGCGCGAGAGCACAAAAAGAGAGTAAGTGAGTTTGAGTGTTTTTTAAAAGTCTTTTGAAAAAGGTGTCAATATGCTTATGTAGTTTAGCATTTGTTAAGAAATGAAAAGAAAAGAGTAAAATCACTTGACAAAGTCAAGGTTTGATTATTAAAAAGGTGAAAGTTTGAAATCAAGAATGTTTTGAAAAAGAGAGAGAGTTTTGAAAATTGAAGAATGGGAAGGAGAAGAAGTGACTATCCTAAAGCATAAAGTAAAAGCTAAGGATAAGAATAGCCTAAACACACAAGTAAGCTCCATAGTCTTCGAACCATAATTCCAAAACAAAGGGAGAAAGGTCCTAAGTCTAAGTCCAAGGTTCCAAGAATTGCATTAGATGTCCAGGGTCTAAGTTTAAGGATTCAAGAATAGCATTAAAGTCCAAGGTCTAGGTGCAAAACTCCATGTCCATTGCATAGGATAGTAACCATAGTCCAAGATTAGAAGCACAAGTTTTTGAGAGGTTTTAGCCTTTATTAATGTTTTTGGTCCAAGTGGACAAAGTGAAAAAAGGCATAAGCATAAACATGTGTCCAACGGACAAAGGAAAAATTGCGGAAGCAAAAACTTATGTCCAACGGACAAAGGAAAAATTGCGGAAGCATAAACATGATATGAAATGATAATAATGAAGCATAAAAGTAAAAGAGATAAGAAGCGAGAAGGAATTGTAAATGATTAGTACAATAGTAATGTTAGTAAGTTAGTGATTAGTTGTTAGAGTTAGTGATCAATAATAATTGAATAATTGCACTTATGCCAAGGTTAAAGAGAACTCATTAGAGGATTGATAAGACCAAAGCCTCCTAACAACAAGTTTCATAAGGTTTGAACCAAAAAGACAAATAATCAACTATTCTTGATAGTTTTCCGATGCGGGACAAATATTGCGCTATGTTAAGCAATCGCCGAGTAATTTAAGGAGTAATTACCCTACAAATGAGGCCGGTCAATAGATCTATGTGCTAATGTATGCTAGATGAACGATATGTAAATCGTCATCCGAAAGCGATACCGCACGAAAAGAAAAATGGTAGCGATCTAGTCTTGATCGAAATTCAACAAAGGAATTCCAAGATCAATTAGACTTTCATCAATAAAAAAGAAAAATAATTAAGATGAAGAGAAAGTGGATCTAACATTTATGATCCACCAACAACCAACAAAAATGAGAAATCAAAATCAAAATCAAGAACAAAAAGATAAAAGTAAAAAAAAAAAAAAAAAGCCAAAAATATCTTTATTTGAAATATTTTCTAAGAGTTTTCTTTAAAACATTAAAGAAAAAGAAAACAAATGATAATATCTAAAAAAAATCTATAGAAAAAAAAAAGATTTAAGCTAAAAGACATAAAAAGAAAATTAAAAATGAAAATTAAAAGAGAGGGAGGTGCAGTAGAATGTAAGGCGGTGATAGAGTTTTTTTTTTTCACGGGCCAAAGCCCAAGTTCTAAATGAAAATAAAAGAAAAATAACACACAAAAAAAGCAAATTAAATGTTAAAAAGAAGGGTTAAATATGTTTAAGGTCCCTATAAATATCCCACCTTTTAAGATTGGTCCCTCTAAAATTTTTCTTCAAACATTGATCCTCCAAAAATTTTCCGTTTCCAAATGTAGTCCCTAACGTTAATTTCATCTAACGGAAGGTGATGTGGCGTGCCAACTGTGCAGATTTCATTTGCTTTATTGCATTGACCAGTCAAAAAATATTTTTTTATGTTAAACTTAATCTCCTCCTTCTCTCTCTCACTCCTCTTCTTCTTTCCCTCTCCACCTTTTTCTCTACCCTCATTTCTCTTTCTCTCTCACACAATCCTTCTTCACTCTTCTTCACTCCTCTTCTTCATTTTTCTCTGTTTTTGTGGAATGATAGATGGGGAGAACTGAGCAATAACGAGTAGCATACAAAGCATTTTGCATCCACTACTAACAACCACAAATCCACACCCATTATTCTTCCACCACTTTTTGTTTCATCAACCACCCACCATATCTATTCTTATAACTCATGAATGAAGCAACATACCTTTATTTCACTCTTCAATTCACGTACACCAACCTTCATATTACAGTAACCAAACCATGCGACAACAACATTAACACTTCCACCCTATCCTTTTCCTCTTCTTCAACCTTACTCCACTTCTCCAACTTTCCACCATTTTTCAATAAACAGTGTCTTCCTCCAACTCCATAACCATGTGAGCTTCTCCATAATCTCTTTCCTCTCCATGCAATATTACATGACTGCATAAATCAAGATTTGATTAATTATTTAGAAAAAATAATACAAAATATATATAATTAATTACAAGTTGAGAGAGCCATGTTTCATTAATCAATTATTATATGATTAACTGTTACATTTAATATATTTCTACAAATGCATGCAATGCAATGCAAGTGCAAAAATCTCTTTACAATGTAGTTAATTAATTATTCACCGGCCCATTATATTATAATACTAACAAACAAACAATTTGTTTAATCACAATTTTTCAAAGTTTATCAAACTTTGAAAAGATAAATATTTTTTACTAGAAAAGTAGTCCTAGAAAATATTTCAGCAACATTAGAATTTCTACACTTTTCATCTCCTTCTTTGCCACCAGAAGCTAGATGGCTACACACAAAGCATAAGTTTGTTTCATGTAATTTAAATCTCACTGTCTCCAACAAATCATCAATGTTTAGATCTTTTTCTGGTGCAATTCCACCAACGTTCCATGTACTAACAAAAATCCTTTACATAGAAATAAAAAGTTAGAAAAATTAAGAGGATAAAGAAAAACTATTGATCATAGGATATAGAATTGTATCCTTTACGTACAAGATGATGCACAATAATTTTATTTCAATATAGAAACTTTGTCCTAGTGGAAGAGAGTTTAATCAATATTATAAAACATGGGTCTACACTTTTCTTGGTGATTTGAATTCTTATAAATAATTCTTATAAATATCTTTCTATAAATATTTCAATATAGATGCAAGATGATGCAAAGCCTTTCTATAAATGGAAGAGATCATTCTTGTAATATTGATTAAGAATTATTTATAAAGTATACGTACAAGATGATGCACAATAATTATATTTCAATATAGGAACTTTGTCCTAGTGGAAGAGAGTTTAATCAATATTACAAAACATGGGTCTACACTTTTCTTGGTGATTTGAATTCTTATAAATAATTCTTATAAATATCTTTCTATAAATATTTCAATATAGATGCAAGATGATGCAAAGCCTTTCTATAAATGGAAGAGATCATTCTTGTAATATTGATTAAGAATTATTTATAAAGTATACGTACAAGATGATGCACAATAATTATATTTCAATATAGGAACTTTGTCCTAGTGGAAGAGAGTTTAATCAATATTACAAAACATGGGTCTACACTTTTCTTGGTGATTTGAATTCTTATAAATAATTCTTATAAATATCTTTCTATAAATATTTCAATATAGATACAAGATGATGCAAAGCCTTTCTATAAATGGAAGAGATCATTCTTGTAATATTGATTAAGAATTATTTATAAAGTATACGTACAAGATGATGCACAGTAATTATATTTCAATATAGGAACTTTGTCCTAGTGGAAGAGAGTTTAATCAATATTACAAAACATGGGTCTACACTTTTCTTGGTGATTTGAATTCTTCTGTTTGTTTAGTTGATAATTAAAGGATCTCACATATTAATACTGGAGAAGTGGAGTAAGGTTGAAGAAGAGGAATAGATATGGTGGGTGGTTGATGAAACAAAAAGTGGTGGAAGAATAATGGGTGTGGATTTGTGGTTGTTAGTAGTGGATGCAAAATGCTTTGTTGTTGGTCACGTTTTGCAGTTGTGTATGGAGGTGATAAAAGTTTATGCGAAACTCATGGAAGAGTGTGAACGTTTGGAGTGTTGAGTTTGTAAGAGTAAAAATGGAGATGTAAGGTTGTTGTTTTAAGGGTGATAGTGAAGAGGTTGGTGAAAGTGAATCATGTTATGGTGGTGATAACTTGTAGTATGGGAAGTTGTAATTGAAGCTTTGTCCCTCCTTCAAGAAGGATTGTGTGAGAGAGAAAGAGAAATGAGGGTAGAGAAAAAGGTGGAGAGGGAAAGAAGAAGAGGAGTGAGAGAGAGAAGGAGGAGATTAAGTTTAAAATAAAAAAATATTTTTTTACTGGTCAATGCAATAAAGCAAATGAAATCTGCACAGTTGGCATGCCACATCACCTTCCGTTAGATGAAATTAACGTCAGGGACTACATTTGGAAACGGAAAATTTTTGGAGGATCAATGTTTGAAGAAAAATTTTAGAGGGACCAATCTTAAAAGGTGGGATATTTATAGGGACCTTAAACATATTTAATCCTAAAAAGAAACATAAACAGAATTCATCATCTTCTTCTTTTCTTCATCACGCGTTCACTATTCATGGCGAAGGAGAAAATCACGGTTCAACCACGGCGGAGCGAAGGAGAAAAAATCTTGAACGGTTGTGATCGAAATTCAACGACGATTCCAAATATGTGTTCAAATTCATGTGAAAGTGCTTCGGTAGATCAAATTGGAACCGCGAGAATTTGTCGAAAAAAGCTCCAATTACCTCAAAAATGGTGAGATTCAAATCTTCTTCTCCTCTTATGAGCTTGTTATGGTTATTGTTGTTGCGAATTGCTACTAGTTTTGTTTCGAATTTGAAGTAGCGATGCGCATCTGAAGCTTTGAATTGATGGAAGTGTTAAAGAACTTGTTCTTTTGGATTTGAGTTGTTGAAGTTTGAATCGTTGAAGTTGGATTGGATTTTATTTTTTTGTGAATTTTTCTGCAGGGTCTGCTTATTGAAGAAGGTAAAATTGAAAATGAAAAGTTAATTGAAGCTTGGTTTTGGAATTGATTTTTGCAGAAATTTCTTTGGCTTATTTAAGCTTAATTATTGTGAAGGAGGATGCTCTTATTTTTAAAACAAATTAGAGGGGAATTGCTGCCGTTTTGGATGTGGTTGCTGCATTTTTGCTTTTGTGTATCGCGTTTTGTAATTTGATGATGTGGAGTCGTTTTGCTGCAGGATGTCATTTTGCTCTTTGTGTGATGCAGAGTCGTTTTTATCACGTCGATGCCGTTTTCATTGAGTAGCCTGCATTTTGAAATTCATTGCTGGTGTGTTGTCTCGCGTGGAGAATGGCTCCGGACGGCGTACGCGACTTGTGGAAAGTAGCAGCTGGAAGTTCTCATGTCACGTGCGGCTCTTGGAAGATGGCTTGGTACTGTAGCATAATTTTTAACGTGTGGGCTGCATGAAGAATCCATCTAAAACTTTTTATTTTTGGCAATTTTTGTTGGAATTGGTTATATGGGCTTATAAAAAAAAAAGTGGGAAATGGGCTTATGAGGGTTTTTTTTAGAATTTTGTAATTTTGGACATGGGTCTTTTTTTTGTAATATGGATAATGGTTTAGAAACAAAAATAGTCATGGACAAATTGAAAAATAGATTTGGAAGAATAAATGGTTATGAAAAAATGGATTTGGCAATTTGGAATTTAAAAATGGATAATTATATATTGAAATGGATAATGGATAATGACAAGGAATTTAGAAAATGGACATGGATAATAAAAATTAAAATTGGAAAGAAATGGAAATTAAAGGATGATTAATAAATGGATTTAAAAATTTTAAAAATGGATATGAACAAATTGGATATTTGATAAATGGGTTTAAAAGAAATGATCATGAAAATTGGGATAAATGGATTATGGGAAATGGATAAAATAGATTTAAGAAAAAATGGATTTAAATGGATATTTGATTTTAGGAGTGGATTTGAAAATGAGGTTTTAAAAAAATTAAATTGGATATTGAATGGATAGAAATGAAATTATGGATTTGAGGTGAAATGGACCTTTGATAATTGGATATGGAAAAATGGTTTTAAAATATGGATTTAATAATGGATGATTGCTGGATTATAAAAAGAAGTGGAAATTGGATAAGGCAGAAAGTGGATAATTGGAAAATATGGATGATTGGTTTAGAAAAATGGAAATGATAGTGGATACAAAATCTTGTTTTTTGATCCAAAACCCATTTGATTTTCTCACAAGCCTCTGACAAAATATGCCACACAACCAATACTGAACAAACCACAACTGAATAACAGTCATTTGAATCTGTTTGAACTTGTTTGAATCTGTTATCTGGGAAAATAAATCCACAGATGAACACAATCTGGACTGGTGAACTCATATGAACTTGATGAACATCACCACACAACATCTTAACAGTCACTGCTTGAGAAATGAACTATTGGCACAAATGACAGGCAGATGAAGCAAGCTTGATAGTTTGACCAAGATTAGGTCAAACATTCATCTGAACTGTATCATAGCTGAACAACCACACTTGATTTGAAATTAGGCACTTGCTTTGTCAACCTGCACAACACACAGAGAGAGAAACAACAAACAACAGCATATTTTTGGTATTTTAGTCAGAGGTTAGATGAACAAATAATAAAGCATGTAAGAAGTATACAGGTGCTCAGGAGAAACAAAGATTGTGATCTTGTTTGTGGTATAACATGCAAATGAAATGAGCGAAATCTTAGGGGTAAAAATTAGGGTTCAATAAAAGGCGCGCAGGTTTAACCACTTGGGTGGTGATACATCCATTGTATCACCTCCCCAAAATAAAATAAATACCTAACAAAGCCCTAAATGTTGAACCAAGAGGGCTCCATGACCTTGTCTTTCCCAAGAAATCTCAAGTTTCAACCATTTGCAAAATCACTTATAACTTTCTCATTTCTTCATGAAATCAAGTGAAATAAAGGTCAAACTTGCCTAAAATTTTATAAGGAATTCAGTGGTGGTGTTGGTTTTGTCAAAAAATGTGTCTATTTCAAAACATGATAGGGGGACCTAAAAAGCTACACTTTTTCATTTTCTATACCACAGTCTCATACAATCATGCTAAGCATCAAACTGTGGTTCAAATATGTCACAAACAACATAACAATCATATTCATAATCAACACACATCAAAGTAATGCATATTTCACAAAGTTCCACGTTTTAGGGAACTTACCTCTTGGAGCAAACTTGAAACTCCCAAGATGGTTGCTACAGAAATGATGTGATGCTTTGGACAACTCCAATATATCTCCAAGAAGCTTCTTGAATGCTTAGAACCAAAAGAAAAACACTAGAACAGAAACTACCTCCTTCTTGCAAAAGTGTCAAAAGTGGCCAAAATGCAACTTCAACCAAATGGAGTTATAGTTGAGAAACCATGTTTGGAACACATTAGGGATGTTTTATAGGGTGTGTTGGAAGTGTTAGAGTATTTGGAAATGGTCAGAATCAAGACTTGGCTTGGAAAATGCAAAAAGTCACAAAAATGAGGTTTCAAAGGTTGACTTTCTGATTTTGATGGTTAGGGGTGAAGATGAAGGTTTGGACACCTTCAAGGGGTGATTTGTGAGGTGTTTGGATGGTTGGATTAGTGGTTTGTGGTTTGGAAAGGACAGATTGCAAGTTTATGCAAGATGAAGTTTCTTGGCACAAAAGGAAACAATGTGCAAGATTCTGGTTTGAGAGGTTTTGATGGGTTCTTTGTTGAGTTTTTGTTATGTGTTAGAGGTTTGGAATGAGCCTATATTTCTAGGGAAAGATTGAGGCTTCTTGCTCTTCAGAATTGCAATGGCATAGTTCACTTGGTTTGGTTGAATTTCAAAGATAGTTTCATGAAATATGGAGTCCCAAGATGAGGTACAAAGTTTTCCTAAAGTTGTTGAGATATCAGACACTTTGCTTCTATCCAAAGGAAAAAAATTTGTGCAGAGAAAACCATTTAAAAGCTCAAGGAGAGTTGACATTATGATAAAGGTGCCTTTATGGAAATGGAAGTCTTGCCTTTGTGCGAAAAATGGAATGAACTTTTGAACAAAGTCATAATCACTTGGACAATGCTCCATTATTTTATGTAAACTTCTGATTATATCTAGATTTATAAGTTTCAAGACATGTAATCAAAGATTATGCAAATTGGATTTGAATTTGCAACTTGCATCTTGGTGAAAAAGGCCAAAACTTCAAGTATGGAAGGTCAACTTCCCTTCTTCGAAAATCCTAGCTCAAAAATGATGTGGAGGAGTTCTTGTACTTTTTGAAAAGCCCCAAACATTCTCTACAACTTTCATGTTTGATGAATTTCTTGAATCTCAAGGGATCATGATGAAAATTTGCTCCAAAGATTGGTACTTTTGATGAACAAAAACTACCTTTGACAAATTTCTAAGTGTTGAAAGATTTTTCAAAACTTTATGGCTCCATAACTCAAAATCTAAACACTTTTTGGAGATGGACTCAAATTAATAAAGTTGTATTATGTTGTGATGGCTTCAATTCGATCTTTGGAACACAAAAAATGAATGTCTAGATTGAAAGTTATGACTCTCCAAAGTTGGTACAAAATTAGGGTTTTTCTCCACACTTAGAAAAAATTCAAGTTTCTTAACTTTGTCCCTTTTACAAGAAACCTCCCAGTTCTTGATTTTTCATGATCAAACATATCTTGATGAGATTTGGCTTGGTGACTTCAATTTTGACCAAAGAACTCAAAAGTCAAAGGGTTGACTTTGTCAGATAAAGCTTGTGTATCAGATGAATTCTACTATGTGATCTTCAATGATATTGCATTCTTAAATATTTCAAACATAATGGATGGACTCCAGGGATGTATTTGAGTGTATTGAATCATGTACCAAGGCTTGGGATCATGCTTTGTTCAAAAGTCAAAGGCACAATGACTTTTCCTAATAAAACCCTAATTTGGGGTCAGATGAAGTTGATTTTCATTAAACTTGTAACAAGACCAATTTGCACTTGATTCTTGATGAAAAGAGGCCTCTTGAGTGTATGCACACTTGATAGGTTGTTGATCAATCCAAGACATTGACTGATCAAATAAAGATCCTCTTGATTCTCTTGGTACAAAACCCTAATTCAGATGGAACAAAACAAAGAAGATGATGGAATCTAGAGTCAAATTTTGGGTTAATAGTGCAATGTACAATGCTCCTAGAATGATGATGGAATCTAGGGTCAAAATTTGGGGCATGAAACTACCCATTCGAAAGCTCTTAATGCTCCAGGGCATCGAAATGTTGTTTTTAACACGTCTTCCTCAGCAATGAAAGTATGATTATATCCAGAATATCTGTCGAACATACTTAAATACTCATGGTTTGCAGCAGAGTCGACTAGTATTTCCGCCACAGGAATTGGATACTCATCTTTTTGGGTTGCAGCATTTAAGTCTCTAAAATCTATGCAAACCCTTAAAGTTTCATTCTTATTAATAACTCGAACAATGTTGGCAATCCATTCGACATACCTGGCCGTACAGATGAATTTACATCTCAGAAGTTTTTCGACCTCCTCTTTGATCTTTGATAGAACCTCAGGTGCAAAGCGCCTTGAATTTTGCTTGATGGGCTTCTTCCCATGCTTTATTGGCAACTTCAGTTCGACTAGATCTCTGCTTAAACCAAGCATTTCATTGTAATCCTATGTGAAGCAATCTTTGAACTCCTTCAACAGTTGAATTACTTTGACTCTGAGGTGTGGGTCAAGGTTGGCACTGATGTAGGTTGGTATTTTTGTTGTCCCTTCTCCCATGTCGATCTCTTCCAAAGGTTCTTGCGCCAGCATTTTGATATTGCTTGCTAGCGGATCCTTCTCAAAACCCAAAGGCTCATCATTGTAATGGAATCTAGCCTTTGGCTTTGCACTTCGACTTGATCTTTGTCGGGTGGCTCTGGGTCGAAGTCCTTCCCAGGACCTTTGAAGTGCTTTTCTTCAACTTTGGCTTCAACAGCCATGTATTTTACTTCGGCCTCTAAGGTCATTTTCAATTTGTTTTCAGCTATATAAGCTGAAATCTTTTTGAGTGCCAATGACTCAATCATTGTCACTAAACTCACTGCCCCAACCAGTTGGTTGGATCCCAACTGTTCCAAAGGCATAATCTTCTTCGCCTGCAACCTCCATATCCCACTAAAAGTCGTGGGTGGGATGTAGGTACAAGGAACATAAGGCGTTATCTACAGGTACAAAGTCGAAACCTGTTGGGTTACAAGGCGCTATATGGGCTAAGTTTTTATCAAAGTGTCGCCCACTTACTTGGTTAACCTCATTCATATAATAACTTTGGTCCACCTCAATATTTTTGACAATTCCATCACTTCGCCAGATGGTTATTTTTTGATGAAGTGATAATGGTACTGCACCTACTCCATGTATCCACTCCCTTCCAAGGAGCAGATTGTAATTCGCCTAAGATGCAATCACCATGAACATCGTTGAGCTGGTAATTATGCCAATGGTCAAATCTACTTGAATGACTCTCATGGTTGTGCCCACCTTCCCTTCGTAATTTGAAAGGACCATGTTATGAGGCTTTGTGTCGAAGACACTTTTTCCAATCTTTTTTAACATATAATGCGGCATCAGGTTTACTGCCAATTCTTTCAAGCTTATCTTCGATTGTCCTATATAAAATTGTTCATGGAACAATCTCTCCAATTGAGTCCAATTGTGGATCAAATTTGATGGCAGTGTTGTAAACCAAGTAAAGGCATTTTTGGTGAGTGAACTTGGGAAATATTTCACTCTTAGGTTTTCATTGTTAGCAATTTCGCCAGCCTTTATCAAGTATCTTTCCACAAGTTTGACTATGGACTCACTAGTATCCTCAAAAAACTTAGTAAATTTGGGGACTTTCCATCCAGGGGGTAAATCTGACTGCAAGATATATTCAAATAAAGGTGATGTATAATTTCCCTATGAAGGCTAACATTTACCCCATTCCTGGCCATAATCCTTTCGACCATGGCTGCTAGGTTTTTATCTGCCGCCACATCTTTGCGTCGAACTTGATTTATTACTTCATCAATATTTTGGTTTCTATTTACCATTACTACCATTGGTTCCCTCTGGATTGGCTATTCAATTCTAGGAGGTTCAAACCTAGGTGGTTCGACTACTGCCCCTTGCTTTAAAATGTTCGCCTGGGGTACATTTGGTTAAACTTGGTTAATTGTAGGGTCTTCTTCTAAGACTACCCCAGTATTTTGTACCATCCATTCCCTCTGAGGTTGTCGAGGGGGTTGTGGAACACCAAAAAAATCAGCAATGCGCGTCATTTGCACTGCCAATTCTTGGTTGGTTTGGGTAGTATTTTGGATTAAGGTATTGAATATAACACCCATTTGTTGGGCAAGCATCTGGACCATCTCATGATTACTTTCGTCCATCTGTTACCTTGTCACTGCTACATAATTGTTGGTGATGTTTGGCTTCTAGGTAGGAAATCGGGCCCCTAAGGGTTACCTAATTTAACCCATATTATTGATACCTAAACCAGATCCTTGTAATGGCAAAGCTACATTCACCACTGGGTCTGCAAATGTTGATGAGGCATTGTGCAAACTTGCCATCACTGATGTTGGCACATCATAAGGTTGATCACGTCCTATTGGAGATATTGAAAATCCAGACACATAAGGCCTGAACAAACTATTCCCCATTGGAGGAGGGTCATTGGTAGACCATGTGTTCCCCCATAGGATAGAATGGGACCACTTTGAGCAATCGACTGCACAGGCGTCGAACATGTCGTAGTTGGTATGGCTTCAGATACTGATGCTGAAACCGTATTGGCCCCTGAAGAAGAAGGGGGTGGTTCTCCATCATTTAGTGGATTTTGGCTACTTGGTGGATTTTGATTCACCATCCTCCTTACGTATCTCCTTCTAGGCCTCTCTTCATTGTTTGTGGCTATCCTGCCACTCCTAAGTCTCATGCAACGAAGTGTAGAGAGATCATAAAAATGAAGAACTTAAATGTAAAAAAATTTTTAAAAAAGTAAAAGGAATATTTTTACACACAATAGCACTGTTCCACTGGGCGTACCAATTTGTTTGTCGTGAAAATTGGTAAACAACCACTGGTCTTCCAAAAATTTGGTTTACTTGCAGGATCAACCAGTGAATCCTAAGGATATAGCTATTGTATTAATGTATTTCTAGAAAATTGTAGAACACTTCGACAATATTCATTTGTGTAAGAGATTATTTTGATTGTTTGTTGAAAAGATTAAACTTTGTAAAAGTTTGGTAAAGAAATGCAATGAAGAAGAGAACTTCAAAGTAAAAAGTGTAGTAAAGAACAATTGATAAATGAAAGTAAATTTATATTGAAATGAAATATGGTGTTTCAAACGTACATTCTCAATAGTAACTCTTTTCTCACTTTGACTTGGATACTTTGAGTGAATTTTTTAGTATAGTACAATAATTGAACACACAGAAATCCTAATACTAAGACCCCTATTTATAACACGTCGAAATAACTGTCTCTAACGAGCATTTCTATAAAATTTGACACGTTTCGCCCTGCATGCCTTTGTTTCGCCATAGTTTTCCACATGTCTCTCCTGAGAAACGGATAAGGACAAAAGACAGTTATTTATCCGTATTTTGAAATTCAAACTTCTCTCAAAGGAAGGCTTCAAAACATCCCTTCGTCGAAGTGACTTTCTACACTTAGGAAATATTTCTAAGTATTTGCCCAAGCACGTCTCCTTATAAGAACCACTTCGACGAAGCTTCATACTAACTCCTCTCGAAGTCAGCAAAAATCTAAGAAACTTGATTTTCACTTAGTTTCTCAAATGAAAACATGGTGCCAAAATTTCCAGCCAACAACGGGTTAAACCAATTAAACCAATTACAAAGTCAAAGAAAATATATATTACTAAAAAGTTTCATATAAACATAAACTTAGCCACTAATAATTTGCCTCATTTTATGTTCGAGTGGTTTATGTAAGGAACACAATGTTGTTAGCATATTCGTCCTAAGCGATATGATGATCAATTGCTAATGATCACTGAATAAACACGAGCATATATATAATTAGTATTTTCTAAAAACAAAACTAACTATAAAAGATAAACCAAAATTTCAAAATTACTTACGCATTGAGAAATGGTACTAAGTAACATTCTTTTCCCCCTTGACTTAATTGTTCCGAAATGTAGGACTCAATCTCTTTTGGCATAGTATTTGTCCATCGAATACTATACGGATCCAAAATGCCATAAATCTTCGATTTATTTAACTTTATACATACACGATGAATGTACCTAAATGGTTAAACAAAATTCAAAAAATAAGTAAGGAAATACAAAAAAATGATTATGTACTATAAATAATGACATGCATGTTCAAATATATACTTACGTGCACCAAACTTGCAATATCCCTATGTCCAACCAATTTTTTCCATAGAGAAAATCTCGTATGTCACTAGGATAAGAATAGAAGAGCTCTACCGATGGACAATGCTCTAGAGGAAGAGAATACGGGTCATCGCTTTTCGCAACCAAAACGTATAACGTGGTGATTCCATTTGCGGAAGGATCCAATAACTCATTGACCTCTTTAGCGGGGGCAGCTAAACAATTGCTTCCTTTAGTGCTAGCATGACATACAACATGTGTTTGGGGAACTTGATCATCAACATTATCATCATTTTCATCCGTACGTTGTGGTAAGGATCCGCTTATTCTCTGCGACATAACATTCATTTTGAACACAATACATAATAAACACATTTCTATCTTTTCTAACTTTTCAGATAAAACACAATATATCATATATTTCATATAAACACTAGCATTTCAGATAAAACACTTACCGCATATAACTCTTCTAACTTTTCTATGTCTTTCTTCCAATTTTCCCGCTCGGCTTCTAACATCTTCCTCTGTTCTTCTAACTCCTTCTCAATAACCGTAAGCTTTTCTCTTTGCTCTTGTAATTCGGTGTTTTTGGAGCTTTTTTTGGTTGGACCAAAGAATAATCCCAGGCTGGGGCCTTCTCCAACACCACGAACGCGCCCACCATGGTCATCTGTTCCAATAGCCTCGACTAGTATATCATGCTGTGGTTCTGGAACAAATGAGCCTCCACGGGCCTCTTCAACCAATACATCCTACACAACATGTATGATAATATTAATATTGTAATTACCACAACATTTAAATAACACATAACATACACACAACAAATCATACTTACAATTTTCTCAGCAACTGCTCTTGACGCATCTGAGGTGTACTCTCCATTTGGTCTTAGTCGAGTCCTCTTCCCCTTCTCATGCCTTGACGGTGGAGATGGGTTGTGATCGCGACTAATGGAGTCCTCATCTCCCATTTGTTGTTTTTTTCCTCCATAATTTTTTCTCCAATTTACTGTAACCCCCACGAGAAAATCTATTAGGGTAAATATTTTTCGCTTTATTTTCTATTTCTGCTTGACTTTTAGTCTTAAACATCAACAATAGAGGAATAAGGGATTCTACAACACAACCTGGCCGCTTTGGTGACATTGTTTACTCGTCTATTTACTTTTCACACTGAAACTTACAAACCTCCCCTTTATTTATTGTTTCCTATTACATTGCATAATTCTTGTCTTGTTCGAACACAGTCTGTGTGGGTTCAATTTTTTAATTACTGTGAAATCATCGTTATACTTGCCGAGAAGTCATTAATCCTCCAGTTACCGCTACTTCTTTGATAGAAACTCTTTTCTTCAAAGCTTTCGCTCGATTGAATCCAAATTGCAAAGACTTGTGCACCCCCCCCCCCCCAAATCACCCTTGATCTTGGAGGGAAACCCCTAACTGGTTTTACCAATGAAAACCCCAAAGAATACTCAACCCAATTTGATTACAACAATCCTAAATTGGACCTTATCAATCTTGATCTAGATGGCACCCAAAAAAAATGATTATGTGTAATTGTCTTGTGTATGTGTAGAAAAAGGTTGAAGATGGTGAGAAAATTATTTGTATGTTCTTGGTTTCAATGTTTGATAAATGATGCATGAATGCATATTTGTGTGTGTGTGTGTGTGTGTGTGTGTGTGTGTGTGCGAAAAAGAAATAACAAGCAAAACAATTTTTTAGTAAAAAATTAGAACATAAGGTATTGACTCCAAATACGTATGAGTCAAAACATAAAGCCTAGGAGTCGATACATAGACTCTAGGAGTCGATACAAACAAGGCAGGGCCATTTGGCTTGCCAAACCTTCAGGTGGAGTTGACTTCAGCTCAGTATGAGTCGACTCACTCATATGATGTATCGACCCACAACAGTAATGTATCGATACATTGAAGGCATAATTTTTTATTTCAAAAATCCTTCAGTATATATTGACTCATAAATGGGATGTATTGACTCACAGCCGTGTTTTTCATGAGAAATCATAATTTTGACTTGTAATGGCCTATTTAACATGATTTTAAGTGTCCTTATATGAAAATGCACATCTAGACATAAAAGATAAGATCCAAAGTACACAATTGCTAAGTGACCTAGTTTTGACATCATTCAAAAGATTTCTTAAGAGGATAGTACACTTACCTACTCCCCCTTTTTTATGATGGGAAAACTTATGGAGTATTTGTCGTCTTGATCATAGCTGCCCCCGAATATGTGCATCTTAAGATCTTGTTCTTACATGAACTTCTCCCTCTTTAACAACATCAAAAAGAGACAAAGCGACAAAAATGTAGGAAGTATCATGGAAAATTCACAACAACATAAAAATCATTCAGAGGCGTTGCAAAGATAAAAGGTTCCACGATAACGTGCACTCACATAGAATTACATTAAGGTGAAGAATGCATAAACATAAATAAGCATTCAATTTAGACAAAAATATGATGATGAATTTTAAAAAAAACATGACGTCACTATAAACTTATAGATTGAAACACTCAAGGGTTATCTGTAATACCCCGTATTTCCCTTAAATACTCAATTGGGTGTCAGTTAGGATCAACTGAGTTCCTATGCACTCTAACTTGTGTCAGTTGGAATAATTGAAGCTCTTAGGTGCTCTTAATGTCATCAGTTGGGACCAATAGAGTAACTAGTGGACTCTGAAGAGATCAATTATTGATAAAAGAGACTGGCCAATATTAATAAGCTCTTAGATTTTATTATTTTGGCACTTTCCATATTTTGTACCATACGTTGTTTCATTGTTTTAGAAATGGTCAAGTATGTAAATGTTGCCAATAGGCACTTATGATGGTGTCAGTACCAAATAATAACACTTGTATGATGTTATTCTAGATATATATTATACAGGGGGTTACATTATCAATGAAATTTTTGTAAATGAACAAACATGAATTGTATCATTCATCAAATATATCACACAATTTTTAAACATAAACATGCAATCAAATACTAAAGACATAGGTAAGCAACACATTATATAGAGACTTATGAACAAAAGAGATAAGTGAAATAATATTACCTCATAGGATGAGAGACGTAGGATGCACTCACATGAAATAGAACTTTCGAACGAAAGTTGACATAAATATAAAGAGTACATGCAACAAAATATTTAGGCAATATTTTAGATATCGAGAATGCCCAATTCCCGTTGAATATTGAAAAATGGCTCAGTCGCAAGAGGTTTTGTGAATATGTCAAAAAGTTGATTTTTACTATCAACATGTTCAAAAACGACATCACCTTTTTCAACATGGTCACGTAGGAAATGGTGACGTATCTCAATATGTTTAGTACGAGAGTGTAGCACTGGATTTTTTTGTTAGGTTAATCGCACTAGTATTATCATGCATTATCGGAATACGTTGAAGTTTGATATCAAAGTCAAGTAGTTGTTGTTTAAGCCACAAAATATGAGCATAACAACTATCGAATGTGACGTATTCCGCCTTGGCAGTTGACAAAGTAACTGAGACTTACTTCTTGCTATGCCGACTGACTAAGGAGTTTGAAAACAGGTGGCAAGTTCCACTAGTACCTTTTCTATCCGATTTGCAACCAGAAAAATTAGAATCGAAATAACCAACCAAAATACAATCGCTACCTTTGGAAAACCAAAGCCCATACTTAGGTATACCATGTAGGTATCTAAGGATGCACTTTACAACTTTTAAATGTGATACCTTAAGAGTAGACTGATATCGAGCGTACATGCACACTGTAACGCCCCATTTTGTCTTATTTATTTAATCGAGTCGATTTAATTATTTTCGTTTTTATATTATTTTATTCTTGACTTTTATTTGACAATATATTATTTTTCAACGTTATTATGTTTTATTGCATTTTGAGAGCGTTTGAGAGATATTTGAGCTGAGGGGTAAAATGATCATTTTGAGAGGTTAGATATTTTAGAAAAATTAGATATTTTTAATAAATAGAAAGTGAAGAGAAAAAGAGAGAAAAGAAAGGGAAAGGAAAAGAAGAGAAAGAAAAGGAGAAGAAAGAAAGAAAGAAGAGGAGAAAGAGGAAAAATCGAGGAAATCTCTGTTTCAATCACGATTAATCGGGTAAGGGTGAGAAGTTTCGATTATATCTTGCTTGTGTATGTATATGTGTTGTTTGTTGTAATTGTTTTGGTTGTTTTACAACTTTTTCTCATTGATAAATTGATAGAAATCGATGTTTTCACGGATGAATTTTGATATAAACTGCGTAGAATACTTGTCGATTATGTTGGAACATGTTTTGGTTGATATATTGTGATTTGGAAGTGTTTGCGTGGAAGAAATGATGTATTTTGGCCCCAAATGACCTATATTGACGCTGTTGCGAATTCTGGGTTTCGCGGGTTCTCCTAGCGAACCCCAGTGAAGGAACGGGCGAATGTTCGCCTAGCGAACTTTATCTTGGTTTTCCACTGCCTTGGTTCGCTAGGGTTCGCCTAGCGAATACTGGAGCGAAGTGGCAGATTTTTCTATTTTGTTTTCTTCATAACTTTCAAACTGTAAATTCGTTTTGGTCGTCGTTCGAAGCGTTGGAAAGCTAATAAAATATTCTTTCTATTAAAAATGGTTTGGAGGGTAGGTGATGATTTATTTAAGTCGTATTTTTGCAAAAGTGTTGGGTTGTCAGGTTTTTATCGCGTTAAATGCGTGCGGTTGGTGTTTTACCGTGTGTTGTGCTATTGTTGTATAACGTGGAGCTTTTATGTGGTTTATATGATGTTGAAGCATGTGATATTTGTCGTGGTTGCTTGTGGCCTAATGGCAAAATACTTTGTTGAATTGAATACAAATGTATGTTATTAATGTATGTTGTTGTGGGTAGCCTTCGTGGCGTGAATCCTAGTGTTGTGAGTATCATTGTATGATCGTAGGATTGTTGTGGTTGATGGTGAGTAATTCTTGATGTGAATTGATATGAGTGTATATGCTAACATGCTAATTGTTGTGTTTTGTGGATTATGAGGAAATGTATTGTTTATGTGAAATTCAATGTGTGTTAATTGGTGGCCTTATGGCAAGTAAATGCATTGTTTGAATTGATTTTTCAATGCATGAATAATGATGATGAGATAATTCATATTGTTGATTTGTGAAGATGCATTTGATTGTCATGAGTCATTGTATTCCAAGCATCATGATATGTATTCTTGTGATGTCGTGTGCCCTAGTGGGTGTGAGCGACGAACAGGTCCAGAGGGAATTCGCTATAACATCGTGAGCCTTATACCAAGAGGGCCTAAAGCGATGATTATAGACGATCGTGAGCCTTATATAAAGAGGACCTAAAGTGATCAGATCGTGAGCCTTATACCGAGAGGACCTAAAGCGATCCATAAACGTCGTGAGCCTTATACCAAGAGGACCTAAAGCAACGGGGAACATCGTTTGCCCGACGGGGAGTTACACTAAGTAACAAGCGATGATTCCAATAGTTCCTGAGTGAACTGATGATGAGATGATGGATGGATGGTACCATATTTTCATAGAGTCGTTGTGTCGGTCTCTTTGCATTTGCATAAATCATGAATGGATTGATTGTGTGTGGAAAATCATGAATTTATTGAGTATGTGTTGAGATTTATGTTTGAATTGGTGAATTGATGTGCATATGTGATAAATGCATTGGTTGTGGATAATATGTTTTATGCATAGACATATGTTATGTGATGTGGTGGGGTGTTTCCATATGTTATGACTTTGGTGTGCCTTATGTGTAAATATGTGATTATGTTGGTGTAATTGATATATGCTAGGTGTATTAGTATGTGATGCTTGTGGTAAGAATAACTATGCATGTGAATTTTTATGTGTTTGCATATTATTATGCAATCTTGATTTAGTTGTTATTTCTAACCCTTCTACTGTGGTTTGTTGCTCTATGAGGCAATTGCAGATTTGTGTCTTGGAGGCTTTTGTGAAGTTTAGTCCTCCGTCCTTTTGTCGGTCTGTCTGCTCTGATACGTAACACGGGAGTCGGGGAACGCTTTTATTATACGTATACATTTGTTGGATATATTTTGTATTACCTTTATATAAATATTTTGATGTTATAAAACAATTTATTTTGTAAAACAAGTCAGTTATGGATCCTTCCGCTTTATTCCATAATTGAACTTTCCTTTTATATGGAAAAACTTTCCCTTTTACGTTTATTCCATTTTGTGTTATGTATCAAATAATTGAGCAGGGATTGTGTTTTCTTCATTTAAATGTGGCATCCTGGTTTCTGTCGGAAAAATAAATTTTTATTTACTCTGATTTAGTTATGTATTATTTATCTGCGATGGGAATTGGGGTGTTACACACACACTAAACATAATGTCAGGCCTAGATGCAGTAAGATACAAAAGTGATCCGATCATATCTCTATACCTTTTGACGTCAACATCCTTACCATTTTCATCTCGGTCCAAGTTCCCATTAGTGGCCATTGGAGTGTCAATTGACTTTGCATCTACCATTCTGAAGCATTTAAGCAACTCTTGGCAGTATTTTGTTTGACACACAAAAGTCCCTTATTTGAGCTGACTGATTTGAAGTCCGAGAAAGTAATTCAAATCACCCATTATAATCATCTCAAAATCACCCTGCATTAGCTTTGAAAACTATTTGACAAATTGCATGTTAGTATAACTAATTATGATGTCATCAACATAAATCTGAACTAGAAGAATGTGTTTTCCATGATGTTTAATGAAAAGTGTTGTATCAACCTTCCCTCTAGAGTATCTTTGTTTAAGTAATAACTTGCTAAGTCACTCATACCAAGCCCTGGGGGCTTGTTTGAGACCATACAAAGCTCGTTTTAGTTTAAAGACATGGTTAGGATACTCATAATTTTTAAAACTGGGCGGTTGTAAGACATGCACTTCTTCACTTATATAACCATTAAGGAAAGCACTTTTTACATCTATTTGAAATAATTTGAAATCTTTAGAGCATGCAAATGCTAATAAAAGGTGTATTGCCTCAAGGCGGGCAACCAGAGCATAAGTTTCCTCATAATATATGTCCTCCTCTTGGTTATATCCTTGAGCCACTAATCAGGCCTTGTTCCTAGTTATCACTATGTTTTCGTCTAGTTTATTCCTAAAAACCCACTTAGTGCCTATAACTTAATGATCTCGCAGAGGTGGGACAAGGTCCCTGATGACAGTCTGTAATTACATAAAATCAGGCAAAGAATCGAGAGAAAATGAGTAAAAGAGGAGCTAAAATGATGAAGAAGGCCCCACGAATGAGTAAACAAGATTCAAGTATGAAGGAATGGGACTTAGTGGAAATTTTGGTGAAAAAAGTGGTGAAAAACATGCAGCTACTGGAATAATCACGTGCAGCATCGCGCCTCATCGCGCACGTGATAGAGATGTAAAAGCACATCGTGCGCTGTAGCACAATTTTTGTGGTTTCGAATCACTATCGCTTTGGTACTACAGTTCGATTTATTTTTTATCCTGTTGAGCTGATTAAGGAAGGGAAATAGATGTCTCCAATTAACCCTGCTTGCATACTGAGGTCAAACAGTCAAAACTATTGGTTTACAGATGCTATCAAAAGGGGGTTCTTCTTTAGGGTTATTCGCTTGAAAACAGTATCTAGGCTATTGGTAAAATGTTAGGTCTGATGCTTTTCGATTGATGTCTAAAGGTACGGGATTTTGGGTTTTTGATTAGTATGCTCGCTAAGATTTTGCAATCTTATGCCTACGTATTCCCGAAACAGGGAAATCAGAGCGATCGTAGTTCCTCCTATTCTATGGGAGGAAAGAGGTGTTTTGGTGTCTTGTTCAAAGCCCAAGACGTGAAGCTAAAGGTGGTTTGTATCTTGTTCAAAGCCCAAGATGTGAAGCTAAAGGGTTTTGGCTGAGAGAGAATTTGTCATCTCTAAAGAGGAGTTGTTGATGTTTGTATGATGTGAGCACGACACAACTTTGATGCTAAAAGGAGGCGGGAAGTTTGACTTTTCCGGGGAAAATGTTCTTTCTGTCTTGTACAAAGCCCAAGATTGAGGCTAAAAGGGATTTTGACTCCGTTGGGGAGAATGTATCTTGTATAAAGCCCAAGATGGAGGATGAAATGGTTTGACTCAACAAGAGAGTACTTTTATCTGTCCTGTATAAAGCCCAAGACGGAGGCTAAAAAAGGTGGACTCGACAAGAGAGTTTTGAACAGGTGATTGACTTAACAAGAGAGTCTGAAGGTTGTTTGACTCAACGAAAGAGTCTTTTATACTCAACGAGAGAGTGATTTACTGTCTCGTACGAAGCCCGAGATTGAGGCTAAAAGGAGATTGACTCAACAAGAGAGTCCTTTATACTCAACAAGAGAGTGTTTTATATGTACTGTACAAAGCCCAAGACGGAGGCTAAAAGTGGTTGACTAAACAAGAGAGTGTTTTCTATCTCGTACGAAGCCCGAGATGGAGGCTAAAAGAGGGCTGGCTCAACAAGAGAGTATTTTATACTCAACAAGAGAGTGATTTATATGTCTTGTACAAAGCCCAAGACGGAGGCTAAAAAAGGGATTTACTCAACAAGGGAGTCTTTTATACTCAACAAGAGAGTGGGTTTTTATGTCTTGTACAAAGCCCGAGACGGAGGCTAAAAGTGGTTTGACTCAACAAGAGAGTCCTTTATACTCAACAAGAGAGTGTTTTTCTATCTCGTACGAAGCCCGAGATGGAGGCTAAAAAGGGGATTGGCTCAACAAGAGAATCTTTTATACTCAACAAGAGAGTGATTTATATGTCTTGTACATAGCCCTAGACGGAGGCTAAAAAAAGGATTGACTCAACAAGAGAGTCTGAAAAGGTTAGCTCCGCTAGGGAGAATCATTTGTACAAAGCCCAAGAGGAGGCTGACTTACCACTGTGGATTTTGGAGATCCTGAAGCGGGTCCAAGTGTGGGGAACTCTCATGGGAGAGACCGGGGTTTCTTCCTATGTTGGAAAGGAACTTGAGAATGTCTTTGAGACTCAAGGGTCTTAGACTGTCCAAGTCTATACTTTTATCTTTTGTACAATGCCCAAATGGAAGCGCGGGCATTAACGGATGAGTATCAACCCTACAACGGCCGGAGTTTTGACGCTGGAAAGACTGCTCTAGCAAAGGATGACTAAGTTATGTCTTATACCTTTAAGAGGTCGTCAGGGTCCTTGTATTAAGCCCAAGAGAAAGCATGAGAACTTCTAAGAAGTCGAAGGGTCCTTGTACAACGCCCAAGAGGAGGCGGGGATGCTTTTAGGAAGCCTGTGGGTCCCCAAACCAAGAGAAGTTCAAGAAATTCAATTCACCGAGAAGAGATCATTCCAGGAAAGTTTGAGGATTTGGAAGAAACTCAAGAGATGCCATTCACGGAGAAAAGATCATCTCTGGGGAATTAGAGTTTCTTTGACAATTTCTAAGGGTGACAGTCTGAGAAAAGGTTCACCGAGAATATTATCTTTCTCTTTGTTCCATATTGTTTAACCCCAAGAGAAGGGAAGACTGTATCTGGAATCCTACGGGGGATCTAGTTTGGTTTGTATTTAAGAGTGACCAACAAGGCTTTACCTAGTGCTAGACGTAGTTGCCGGGGAAAACTCTAAATAACTATACTAGTATTACACAGTTGATATGTGACGAGTATATAAAAGGATGTGAAAGAAGACTTACAGTGAAGGAGCCCCACAATACAGTTATATACATATGAAAGCGGATAAACACTTACCCGTTGTAGAGCTTCCATGTTGTTTTGTTAGTTGTTCAAGAAAGAATGTTTTGATAACAACATATATTTGAATTCAAAATCAAAGGGGAAAGTGTTTGAAAAGATTGTTGGGGCTTACAGCTCGAGGAGAGACCCAAGTTTTAATGATGATTGCACCGTTGTTTAAAAAACTGTACAGAGGGACTTATACAATACGTGAGGCCCAAAAAGGTTTTGGTTAAAAGGGGATTGGGTCTTACACTCTATTAGAGGCCCAGAGATTTATTTTTGTACAAGAGATGGGGCTTATAACTCAAGGAGAGGCCCAAATGATTTTTGTAAAAAAAGGCGACGATCGTGCCGAACTTTTTGACGGTATCGAGACTTATACAATACATTGAGGCCCAAATCATTTTGGTTAAAAAAAGGGTTGGGTCTTACACTCTATTAGAGGCCCAAAGAGTTTTAAGAAAAATAATTGGGACTTATAGCTCAAGGAGAGGCCCAGTTGATTTTGTTAAAAAAGGCGACGATCGCGCCGTTGTTTTTGAAAATACAGTGGGACTTATACAATGACTGAGGCCCAAAAGGTGGTGTATTTACAAAGGGGTTGGGTCTTACACTCTATTAGAGGCCCAAAAATTTTTTAAATAAAATAAATAGGGCTTATAACACGAGGGTAGGCCCAAGGTGATTTTCGTTTTAAAATGGCGATCGGGCCGAGATTTTTGAAATCGCAATGGGTCTTATACAATAACTGAGACCCAAAACGTTTTGGTTTCAAAAAGGATTGGGTCTTACACTCTATTAGAGGCCTAGAAAGTTTGAAAAAGTTTGATGAGGGTTGAATTAATCAAAACCCTAATTTGTTTTCCTTTAAAAGTAAATATTTAAAGAAAATCAATAAAAATGATAAAAATACCAAATAAGTTTGGATAAATCACTTGTGATTTTTGTTTAAGGTTTGAAAAATGAGATTTTAATCACAAGATGATTTAGAACTCATTTGGTTTTGATTTTCAAAATAAATATTCACTTTTAAAGGTTTAAAAACAATTAAAAATGAATTTATTCACAAAAATACCAATTATATTAAATAAATAATATAAATTTGATTTTTTTGTGGAATAAAATATTTCAATATTTTTGTGATTTTTTTCAAAAAGAACCAATCAAAACTAATTAAAATTGAGGAAGTTATTAATTTTTCAAATCATTAAAAATAATATGAAAAATAATAAAAAAGTGAAAAAAACAATAAAAAGGGGTCTGGGGCGAGGGGGAATCGAACCCCAGACCTCTTGTGTGCAGTGTGTGCGCCTTACCACTGGGGTGGTCATACATCCGTGTATCAAACCCCAGCCACAAATATACAAGGCTTGCCTTGTTCTTGGCCTGGCCAAGGCAAGGCAAGACAAGGTTTTTGGTCAGAAACGTGAAGGCCATAACTTCCTCATTTCTCCAGGGATGGAGACAAAATTTATATGCATATGGCCTAGAATTTCCTAAGGAATCCAATGGTGGTGGTGATTTTTCCAGAAAATCAATCCTCCTCAAAACCCGACAGTGGTTTTGAAATAGGCCATAATGTGCATTTTCTGTACTACCTCTTGGTACAACCATAAATTACATGATGGATTGGTTCAAACACAACACATATAACATGTATGAGATGTGCATGATCAGTGGACCTCAAAGCAAGGCATATTTTAAAGAGTTCAAGTTGAGATGCTTACCTCTTTAGGAGCTTTTTGGGCAATCTCTCAAGTGCCTTATTCCAGAAATGTTGTGATGCTTTGAACACTCTCAAATGATCCCTTAGAAGCTTTTAGGATGATGGGAATCAGCTGGAAACCTCAAGAATGGAAATTGGCCCTTTCTTGCAAAAGGGGCAAAAATGGCCAAAATAGCAACTCTCTCAAATGGTGTTCTAGATGTGGGGAACCATTTGGGACAGTTCAAGGATGGTATTTGGAGTGTGTTTGAGGTTTTATCTGGTTTTAAAAGTGACTGAATCAAGATATGGCTTAAAAAGTGCAAAAAAGTCCAATTTTGAGGTTTTGAGAGGGGACTTTGAGATTTTGGTGTTACAGATCACTTGTGAGAGTTTGGACAGCATAGATATGACATATTGGATGTGTTTGGATCATGAGCTGTGATGAAATTGCTCTCTAACTCAAAAACTCAAAGTTACCTTGCTAAAGAAGGCATTTTTGGCTAGAGAAAGAGATTTTGAGGAAAGCAAGTGTTGTAGTGCTTTGGTGTACTCAAACTAAGCACAAATGAGCTTTATTTATAGTATAGCAAGTTTGTTTTGCAAGCAATAGTGAATGTCAACTGCTGCATAAGTTTGGCAAATGTTGATCAATAGGAATCCAAGTCTCCTCTAGCCATTGACTAGAGGTTAGAGCACAGGCTGCTGGTTCCCTAGTTCTTGGATAAGTCTTGACTGAATTCAGTTGGGAATGGCTCAGTTCATGCCACCTTGGTGCATCCATTAAATGCTCCAAACCAAAATTAGAGTCTTGTCCCTCTTTTAGGCATTTCTAGGTTTGGCATGCTACTTTTGGTTCCAAGGATTTGGGAGGCTGATGGATCAGTGTTTGTCCCTCCTTGGTCTCCCCCTGAGGTGTTCAGATGGATAAACTTGTTTGTCATTTGCAAAATTTGCTCAAATCGAGCAAAATGCACAAATCTGCCTTGCCATGACAGTTTGCAGCAAGGCACATTGTCATTGTTATATCTCATGGCTTAAGTGGAGTTTCATGGAGTTCTTAGCCATTTTGGAAAGCTCTTATATGATACAACACATGTGAGATCATAGTTTGTCTTGATACTTTTTGGATCCAAGTGAAAAATCCCCCTACTTTTGGAAAAAAAAAACAAGACAGATTCTGACTTAGTGAAAAATTCACTGTGTTGGAAAAAGTGGCATTTCATGTTTTCAGCCATTTTGATCCAACCATAACTCAAAATCTATGATGAATTAGAATTAGGTGTAGTTGACACTTTTAAAGTATGCCATGAGAGCTACAAATCCATCTTTGGATCAGCCAAAATGGTTGCAAGTTGACTTTTGTGCACAGTTGACTTTTTGTCAGATGAACTCCAAACTGTGCGATCCTCTATGAAATTAAGTCCTTGACCTAAATCAAACTTGATGGATTGATTTCATAGGTTTTATAGTGTGTATTGAATCATGTCCCATGGTTTGGGAGCATGCCTGGGTCAAAAGTCAAAGGCACAGTTGACTTTTCCCGCGAAACCCTAATTGTGGTTCTGATAAATTTGAAACTTGTTGATCAAGCTTCTTGGATCAATCCATTGTTGCAAATGGATCAGTGTAGTGTGTTAGAGACCCTCAAATCCTTTCTTGAGGTCTTGGCTCATGTTTTGTCCCAAAAGTCAACTTAGGTGTGAATTAGGTCAAGAAACCCTAATTCCTGATTTTTTAGGAATGCATCCCCTGAGGTAAAATTGACTTGATGATTGGGTTTATAAGGTCCCTTAGAGTATTTTGGGTTATGCTTTGAAGCATTGGCTCATGCCCAGAGGAAAAATTCCATCTGGAGGCCCCAGTCGACCAAAACACTAATTTGGTGACACTGGCGATCTTGAGGCTTAATCCACTTGGAATATTGCAGCCTTGTGCTTGATCCTTGATTTGGGAGTCCTCTTGATCCATTGTGGATATTTGAGAGGTTTAGACAAATTGAAGATCATGTCATTCCTTGATTGATCCTTTGTCTAAGAGCTCTGAGAGGGCTTGAAACCCTAAATTTGATTGTAATGGATGCTCACCCATCTTTGGGGAGACTAATGAGGTATGATGACCCATCCATATTGTGATGATGATTTGCACAATGATGGGGAATCTTAGTGGTCAAAATTTGGGGTATGATAGATGCCCCTATTTAATCTTCTTGGACCCGAAGGTGTGAATGGCGAAGGTATTCGAGCATTCGGGGTGTAGGAGGATTAAATATCGGAATACCCAAAATTTTGATGGTGGTTATGCATGGTAGTTTGCTCATCCATCTTCTTTTGCTAAGCAATGATACTTAGAAAAGGTAAACTTCCCCTCGATCCTGGTTTCGTAACGAGGAACTAGTCTTAGTTTCTGAAATGACTTTCCCCTCGATCCTGGTTTCCTACCAAGGAACTGGTCTTAGTTGCTGAAATAAACTTCCCCTCGATCCTGGTTTCCTACCAAGGAACTGGTCTCAGTTTCTGAAAAAAACCTCCCCTCGATCCTGGTTTCCTACCAAGGAACTGGTCTCAGTTTCTTTTGTCAATAAACTTCTTGACAAGGGACGCTGTTCATAGCAGTTTTCCTCAAAGTTCTCGCCGAATTTTCCAGGGGAGATGCCATTTGATGGAAAAAGATCTGATGTCAGAGTTGCTGGGGAACCCAGCTGTCTGAGTTGTAGAGGTGTACAAACTTCTCTGTTGGAGATGCCATTCGTTGACTCTACTGGTGGAAAACGAGTCTCTTGAGAGACTGCTTTCACTTGGGGGTTTTACATCATACTTTTCTCGGGATCTTCTCAGAGAAATGCCATATGATGTGATCCAATTTTGAGGCGCTGATGACCTTTTCGTCAGCGGATTTTTCGGAGAAAAATGGCGGTACTGCCGAATCTCTAATTAAGAGGCTTTCCCTGGGGATTTTCCTTAATCCGAGAAAGCGAAGATATCATCTTCAATGGCGAAGAGTGATGTTGGTTGAAGGTTCTCTGGCCTTTCAGTGGTTCAAGTTATCAAAGTGGTCAAGGGACCCACTTCAATTCAGCAGCAAAGTGGAGGAGCGGTTGGTCAGACGCCACCTTTCCCGTCGAGGAAAGAACTGACAACCCGGTTGAAAAGACGTTTATCACTAGGGAACAAGACCGACTAGATTGACAGTGATGCAATATGAATATGAATGTAAATCAATAATGCATGATGTATATATGTATATGCCGACAAAACTGACGCGACATACAAACTAGTGGATGAACACGACTGGATACTCGGCCACAGCGGGAGATGAAAAGTATCACTGGTTCAGAAAATAGCAATTTTACCTTTCTTAGGAGGGATAGTCCCTGTTGGGAGCTACGTTGGTCGGACTTAGGAGATAAGAACTCTGCCGAGGGTGTCAGAAGAAACCTGGTCTCTGACACAGTTGATCCTTTATTCAGGTGTGCTGGCTAAGAAGGAGTACTTTGATTCTGCACTTTGAAGCTCAATTGCTTCTGGAGAAACAATCGATGTTCTTTCGATGTTCAACAGTCAAAAGAAATTTCCATCTTTATTTTAAAAGTAGAAAAAGTTTTACAAGTAAATTTATTTTTGTTTTATTTCAAGAATCGTTGATCATGTTAAAATGTCGTTCTATAAAGCTAAAACAAATGAGAATTATAAACAAAAGCACAAGGGCTCAAATTTTATTGATAGGATGGAAATCAGCCAAACACGTGATTCCATGGAGTATTTACAAAGTTTAGAAAATGGTAATTTAAGGGAAAAGGGCTA
Organism: Lathyrus tuberosus; assembly: GCA_022829125.1. NCBI lineage: Eukaryota > Viridiplantae > Streptophyta > Magnoliopsida > Fabales > Fabaceae > Lathyrus > Lathyrus tuberosus. The sequence continues at coordinate 1,735,774 of JALAZF010000104.1, read as the reverse complement.
CATTGAAACACAACGACCGTTATCCTTCTACCAACTTTGAATTCTGGACATCCTGAGCTTCTGTCGAAGATGACCTTGACTGGAGTTTTCCTGGCGGATGGTGTAACTGTTGCTGAGGGACTTTCCCCTGTTGAACATAGTTACTTGCCATTATCCCTAATTTTTTCCTGGATTATACTGTGATGATTTCCAATCTACCGGGATGATTTTTTATCGTGTCTCTAATTTTTGCCTGGCCCGCCCTTTCGGGTTTTCAATCCACCGAGACGTTTTTTTTATTTAGGTGAAGTATTTCTTGACTACGTCAACATTTGTGGGGTAGGAAAATTCCTCTCCGTCCATGGTTGCGAGTCTTAAGGTGCTGCCTGAGAAAGCTTTCTTGACCACATAGGGGCTGTCATAATTCGGAGTCCATTTGCCCCGCGAATCAGTGAGGGATGATTGTATCTTTTTTAGCACGAGGTCTCCTTTCCTGAAGACGAGAGGTCGGACCTTTTTGTCAAGCACCTTCTTCATTCTCTGTTGATACAACTGACCATGGCATAGTGTCGTTATTCATTTTTCTTCGATTAGATTCAGTTCAACATGTCGACTTTGACACCATTCAGCTTCTGTTAGCTTAGCTTCCATCAATACCCGGATTGATGGGATCTCTACTTCTATGGGGAGCACTACCTCCATGCCATATACTACAGAGAAAGGGGTTGCCCTTGTTGAAGTGCGGACAGATGTACGATAACCGTGAAGAGCAAAGGGTAGCATCTCGTGCCAGTCTTTATAGGTTACAACCATTTTTTGAACGATCTTCTTGATATTCTTGTTAGACACTTCTACCGCTCCATTCATCTTGGGTCGATAGGGAGATGAGTTATGCTGTTCGATTTTGAATTCAGCACACAACTCTTTCATCATCTTATTGTTCAAGTTGGATCCATTATTAGTAATGATCTGGCTCGGAACACCATAACGACATATGATATTGTTTTTGACGAATCAGACCACCACTTGTCGGATTACATTGGTGTATGACGCTACTTCGACCCACTTGGTGAAGTAATCAATGGCTACCAGGATGAACTGATGTCCATTTGAAGCCTTAGGTTCGATCATGTTGATCATGTCGATTCCCCGTATGGAAAAAGGCCATGGGGGAAGAAATGACTTTGAGATGCTTTGGTGGTACATGAATTTTGTCTTAGTATATCTGACACTTGTGACACTTCCTCATGTACTTGTAGCAATCGGATTCCATTGTCAGCCAATAGTACCCTGCTCTTAGAATTTTTCTGGCCATTGTGTGTCCGTTGGCATGAGTGCCAAAGGATCCTTCATGAATTTCTTTTATCAGCATGTTTGCTTCTGGTCTGTCTACGCATCGGAGCAAGACCATGTCGAAATTTCTCTTATAGAGTGTATCACCGCTCAGAAAGAAGTTTCCAGCCAGTCTTTCGAGAGTCTTTCTATCTTTTCTGGATGCCCCAAGCGGGTATTCTTGTTTCTGAAGGAAGCATTTGATATCGTGGTACCAAGGTTTGTCGTCTATGCCTGCTTCAATCATGAAGATGTAGGTGGGCCGTTCTAGGCGCATTACGTCAATCTTAGGTAAGTCGTTCCATTGACCTACGCTAATTATGGAAGAGAGAGTGGCTAATGCATCAGCCATGTGATTCTCTTCACGAGGGATGTGGTGAAACTCGATTCTGTTGAAGAAGGGTAGCAACCTTCTTGCATAATCTTTGTAAGGAATCAGTCCTGATTGGTATGTGTTCCAATCTCCTTTGATCTGATTGATAACCAGGGTTGAGTCGCCGTATATGTCCAAGTTCTTGATCCTTAATTCGATCGTTTCCTCGAGACCCATAATACAAGCTTCGTATTCGGCCTCATTGTTTGTACACTTAAATGTTAGTCGGGCAGTGAAAGGAATGTGGGTACCCTGAAGAGTTATGATGATTGCCCCAATTCCTTTTCCATAATGATTGATAGCTACGTCAAAGATAAGTCCCCATTGGGACCCTGGTTCTGGCCCTTCACTGGGTAGTGGTTCATCGCAATCTTTCATTTTTAGATACATGACATCTTCGTCTGGGAAGTCAAATTTGACTTATTCCTGATCGTAAATCGATTGATGAGCCAAATGATCGGCTAAAATACTTCCTTTAATGGCTTTCTGAGTGTGGTACTCGATGTCGTATTCTGATAACAACATCCGCCAACGGGCAATCCTTCCCGTGAGAGTAGGTTTTTAAAAGACGTACTTGATCGGATCCATTTCTGAGATTAACCAAGTAGTGTAACGAATCATATACTGGCGAAGACGTTTGGCTGCCCAAGCCAGAGCAAAGCAAGTTTTCTCGAGCATAGTATACCGAGTTTCACAGTCCGTAAATTTCTTGCTCAAATAGTAAATGGCAGACTCTTTCCTTTTTGTTTCGTCTTGTTGGCCAAGTACACAACCCATCGAGTCTTCCAAGACTGTTAGGTAGATAATCAGTGGTCTTCCTTCCACTGAAGTGATAGAATCGGTGGGTTCAACAGGTATTCCTTGATACTGTCAAAGGTGGTTTGGCAGTCTTCTGTCCAAACGCAGTCCTGATTCTTTTTTAGTAATTTGAAAATCGGCACACATGTCACGGTCATGAGGAATATGAATCTGGAAATGTAATTCAGACGTCCCAGGAATCCCCTGACTTGTTTTTCAGTCTTTGGAGAAGGCATTTCTTGAATGGCCTTGACCTTGTCAGGATCAACCTCAATTCCTTTCTGGATGACGATGAACCCTAAGAGTTTCCCTGAACGGACATCGAAGGTGCACTTGTTGGGATTCAAGCGGAGTTTATATTTTCTCAACCGCTCGAATAGTTTTGACAAGTGGGTCACATGCTCGTCTTCTGTTTTAGCTTTGGCAATCATATCATCGACATATACCTCGATTTCTTTATGTATCATGTCGTGGAACAGAGTAGTTATGGCCCTTTGATAAGTTGCCCCGGCATTCTGTCGCACCTCAAAAATTCATCGAAGACACGACCCTCGCGCGAAAGGCGCGGAACGGTTCGATAGAGTCGCCACCGAACTTTATTTATCCCAAAAGAGGGAAAGGAAAATATCGAGAAAACCTTTAAAGGAGAGATAAGAACATGGTCGTCGCAACCACATTCCGGGTTCGGGAGTCGGTTACACAACGGGAAGGTACGTGCACCCCCTCACATGCGTTGTACTTAATGGGAACCTCTTGATTTGAATCGCGATACTCGTTAGCTATGCTTGTTTGTTTTCTTCTCTATGATAAATGTAAAATGGTAAGATAAAAGGGAAAAGATGCTAAGGGAAAATGGGTGGTTTAAGGATAGGGTGCTCGGCAAGATCATCGCAATCTTGTGCCTACGTATGCTCATTCGGACGAGAATAAGTAATCAGAGCAATCGTAGTTCGACTACGGGGTTTGGCAGAAAAAGATGGAAGTGTGCTCGCCAAGATCATCGCAATCTTGTGCCTACGTATCTTACATTTTAAATGAATGAAGAATCAGAGCAGTCGTAGTTCGTGGTACGCCCACGAAAAGAGGGGAGTTGGTTTGTTTTAAAGGCGTCAATTGCTCACACACGAGTAAGAGAACCCGCACCTAAACAACTGAAGAGAGATCAAAGACTTGAACCCCCATTTTCACCTCGAAAAGAGTTGCGATAGTTTTTAGTCATTTTTTAGTTTTATTGTGAAAATCCGCTTGACGTTGGATCAAGGGTTTATTTGTGTGCGCTTGGTTAGTTTGAAAAGAGTTTGGTTAGAGGTTGATTGAAAATGGCTCGACGATGAATCGAAGGTTTGGTTGAAAAGAGGTTTGTTTTGAAAATGGCTCGACGACGAATCGAGAGTTTGATTGAAAAATGGGTTGTCTATGCTAGTCCCTAGGGGTGCTCCTAGTAAACAAACCACAATCAAAGAAACAACAAATGCGTACATCGAAATGGGAGAGGGGTACATATAAAGTACAGGGGATGACATGAAATAAAAGGTCTCATTGTAAGGTATCCCAAGAGGAAGCCGTGTGTGTGCGAGGTGTCCTAAACTAAGCCTTGAGCAAGAGTCGGACAAAAGCTCCAAGCAAAGGATAGTAACCAACAGTCCACCAATTAGTCTTTTATTGTTTCGATAATTGTTAGTGTGTTTTGATTAAAGTATGAACAAAGAAACAAGAACAGGGTTATATGAACAAGTATAAATATGATATGAATAATATGAATATGAACAAGATAAATATTGACAAGAAAGTAAAGCACGATAATATTGACAAGAAGTAAAGTTAGTAGTTAGTTGTTAATTGTTAATCGGGTCCAATGTAGCACTAAACAATCGTAGCATGATCTATGACGAAGATCACACTATAGGAGGATGCGCAATTTGATCTGTGTTCTAAAACACGATAGAGATATGATATTGAGGACCATTCTCCAATTGAATCGTGCCACACGAAATGAAAAGGTGAAGATCTCGTCTTAATCCCAAACTTTCGTCGAATAATCGAAGGTAACCTATCACGATCTCAAAGTATAGAAAGAGATCTCAATGATCACTCACTACAGATTTGAAATAATGAAGGTTAATCGCTTCAACCATCAACATTCGTGAATAGAAAGACTTCATCGATCGAAAATGAGAAAATAGAAGAAGAAGATGCGAAGATGAAATAAAAATCGAAATGAGATAGAAAAGAAGAAAGGTCTCATATTTACCAAGATTCTAAATCGACAAATCGACGATCTATGGTTTTATATTTTCATTGACCGATAAAAAAGAAAAAATGGCCTCATATTGATCAAGATTTAGTCGATTTGAATAAATCAACCAAACTATGACCTTTTGTTATATCATTGGCCAAAAATCAAATCGAAAGTGGAAAATGAAAAGGAAATGGAAATCTAAAATCGAAATTTAAAAATAGTTAGAAAAAAATAAAACACAAGAATTAATAATTTACAGTTTAAAACTAAAATTTTTAGAAAACATTTTAAAGCAAATCCAAATAAAGGAGAGGGGGTATAGCGTATAAAACAGACATGGAAACAGGTGGAATCATTTGGGATTTACAAGCCCATCATCCACCCTTAAAAAGAAACCCGGTTGGACTAAAAAAAGGGTGGTGTATGGACAAAACCAACACGGGCCTAGAAGCTTATAACTTTTCCAATTATCCAGGTCCAAAACCAACAGCATTAGAGGCAAAAAGTAAAAACTGAAACAGGGAATCTCACAAAATGAAACGCAACAAGTAAGAGGAGGAAAGAAACACGGTTTAACGTTGTAAAAGGTCAATAATATGCTACGAAATAAATTCAACATCGCGTGAGCAACAACTGATGGATCTAAAAATGAGTTCTTTCTCCACCTTCTTCGATCTCTTGCCGTAAATCTGGTTCGCTCACTTCATTTTCTTGCTTTGGTTCTGATTTTTTTTTTTTTGGGTTTTCATTCTTCTTCCTTTCTTTTCTGGTTCATTGATTTGTGGTTTGATTTGAGTTGGGTTGTGGTTGAGGTTGAATGGGGTTCAAGGTTTGGTGTGTTATTGTTTGAGATTGGTTTCTGAGAATATTTTGAAGGTTGAAGAGGGTTTGCGACTTGTAATTGGGAAAGATGAGTGTTGCGTTGTTGTTTTTGAGCGGTTGAGTAGCAAGTCGAAGCAAGCGAAGAAGAAGGTTAGGGAGGAAATTGTGCAGGTTTTTTTAGCGGCTGACAGCTTGAAAAATGAAGAGAAAGAGGGTCCAATTTATAGAAGGGGATCAGAGTATTTTGGGGAGAGAAATTGTGAGCTGGAAATGTAACGGTACAAATTTGTGCGAGGTCCGCGTATTTGTGAATCCGTTTCGCTCATCGTACCAGGTTAGCTTGTGGGGTCTTTTGTGGTTTTTGTCATTTATGCATATTGGGTTTGTTCTCTCGCAGGTTTGTGTGGTAATGGATGCGTGAGATTATGAATCTTGACTTCTTCTTTTTTTGTGCAGGTCGTGCATATTGGTGTGGCTAGGGAATATATGGTTTGTTGGCTGTAGCGTAACATTGTCACGGTTTTGTTTAAGGTGCAAGAAATGATTTGTTTGGCAATGTTGGTGGTCACGTAGGTTTGCCTCAAGCGGGGTGTAATGGCTGATGGTTGGAATTGTGGCACAGGTTTTGGCTTACTGCTCTCATGATGTGCACCATTTTGTTGTGCTTTCAAAATTCTGAACTCTTGTGTGATTTGTGCAGGTCCAAAAACATGATGGCTTGATAGTGGCATATAGAAAGGTAGTGGCTGGATAAGTTTTGTGTGGGGGCTATTTAGAAGAAGCTTTAGGGAATTTGTCATGAGAGCGTTGCAAAAAATTGGTAAACTTGGGCTTATTGAATTTGTGTAATAATAATTTTTTTGTGTAAATGACCATGTACAAAATGATGATGGACTTTGGTAGTATTTGAATTTGGGCCTTTAAGTTTGAAAATGATTTATGAGTGAAGCATGAATATTGGATATGAAGAATGAATTTAAGAAAAAAAATGGATAATGAATAATAGAAATGAGTAATGGACTTGAATGAATTTAGAACCACAAATGCGAACCTTAACTGCTCTCAATCCACCACTACGCTTGAATTAAATTCATAAAATGCACCAAAGCCCTAAATTGGAAATGATTTGGTCCTTGACAATCTTTAAACCATGAAACCATTGAATTCAACATTGCCTGATAACTTGATCAACACATGGGTGAATTGCCTTATACAAACCCTGATTGGAGTTTCACGCACATCATTTGAATCAATCACAACCAAACCTTGATTTTGAAACAAACTTTGCCTGACCAAAATTTAGGTCACCCAATAAATGAACTTCAACCCATACTCATTTCTGACTTGATGAACCTTAAATAAAACCTGATTCGATTCAATTCGACCTTGCAAAACCATGAGTTTAGACCACAAGCAGAAGCAACATATTTTTGGATTTTTGAATAATGGTTAGTGGATGGATGTACAGATGAAAATATATACAGGTAGGACAAATTTGGGGTATGACAGATGCCCTTATCTAATTGGCTAAAACTTAGTAAGATGAACTGCTACGACATTCAGTCTTTCAAGGTAGAAGTCAATTAGATATGAAGAAGACCACAAATTTGTTCGAAAAAGAAAGAAAATGCCTGAGAGGTTGGATAACTGAATAACTTGCAAAGGTTGTCATCACCAAAACAATGATAACAAAAAAAAATCTGACACCAAAAGGATGACAGACCTATCACCAAAAGGATGATAGTTACACACACACACAGACCCTTCCACCAAAAGGATGAAAATGAGGTCAAAGCCTGCTATTACCAAAAGGATAATAGGGCACACACACAATTATCTGACACCCAAAAGGATGACAGACCTATTGTAATATCCCAAAAATTTCCCTCTCATTTTTCATATCATTTAGCATGTACTTTCTTTTCATTGCATTGCATTCAGGCATAGAAAAATAAAGCATTGCATTGCATCTTGCATAAGGGCATGTGATCAGTGGATTGCAGAGAATTGACTATACCAAGCCATATAACAAGAGCCAAGGGTCTCCCAACAAGTCTCAAGGGTCTCTTACATCTCACATGACCTCAATTGATCCCACAAGTCATGGGCAGATGGGAATTCATCAAGAAGATTGGGCAGTGCATCATCTCCTACCAAAATAGCCCAAATTAGGGTTTGTGGTCCAAGCATTCTCCTGATGAAATTTTGGTTCAAACTTGATCTCAATGTTTTCTACATGATATTAAGTGTCTAAGGGTGGAAGATTGACCATTGGTTCCTTTCAGAAGAGGTTCAATTGGCCAGTTGCTTGAGAATAAAGAAATTGGAGGGAAAAGTCAATTGTGCAGTGAAAAAAGTCAACTCCTGACTTTTTTGGGTCAAATTCATGAAATTCAAGTTACATATGGTCATTGGACAAGATTTGATCAAGAAATGATGGAGGAATCATGAAAAATCAAGAAATGTACAAAGTTTCCATTTTAAGAAACTTAGGGTTTCCAAAAATGGCAAGTATGGACCATTTTGCACTACACTTTGAGGCTTCCTTTCTTCAAGATAAAAGCTCCAAACTTCAGGCCCAAGTTGAGCCAATTAAAGTTCACATTCTAAGCTTCAAATCCATATAAAGAACTCTTCCATTGGATTAAAATTGAGGGAGTTATGATCAATCAAAGTTTGGTAAAATCAAGGCAAAAATCAAGTCATGCCAAGGCAAGTTCAGGCCTCCAGGCCATAATTTTGTCAAACACTTGGTGTGCCAAATGTCAAGCCATTTTTCTCATTGAAGGAAGCTTAAAATGAAAAAATGTTGAACATCAAAGTTGTTCCTCTCAGTGTCCTCTTCAACTTGGATGTTGGATATTTTTCCATTTGAGCAAGTTATAAAAAGGTTATGATGGTTCAAAGTTGATGGTTTCATGCTGAATTTTCACAAGACCATAGCCATGCATGCCATGCAGCTTGCCACGCCCTTCATGCAGTTTGAATCCCTTGTGTTCTAAGCGATTTTTCATCACTTTAGAGGCATTGTTTTAATTGGACTCAAACACCAAACTTGTTCTATGATGTGTCCTTAATCCATAGCCATCAAAAGCTCATGATTTCATGTCTTGTACATAGAGAAATTCATCCCTAAATATCCATAGTTTCTACTATTTGTTGTAATGCGAAGATTGGAATGTTGTGCATTGTTTTTGATAATACACATCAGTCACACGCATGCTACACTTCTCCATTCTTTACTCCATTTGAACAAACATTCTACTACACATACATGACACACCATTCACCATACATCAAAGAGGAAAGGTGGGAAATTTACTCTACAAGTTTCTGCAGCAACACAACATCAACACCATTCATTCTCATCCTCACCATAGCATCATGAACTCTCCACACCATATCCAAACCTCACCAACTCGCCTCTAACTAACTTAACTCAGTTAGTTAGAGTGAACTCATTTAACCCAGCTCAAACTCACTTAACCACACCAGTTAACACACTAACTCAACATATATAATTCAAACTCACTCAGAATTGAACAGAGAACACTTCATTTTCTTACTCTCACTCAAAAACATCTCAAATTTTCTCTACTCTCTCTCTGATCTCACACGGTTCAATCATTTTCATCAATCATCTTCATCAATCATCTTCATCAATCATCCTCATCATTGTGATTTTTTGAGCAAGAACAAAAACAAATTCCTCAAGTGCAGTTCCTGTTTTCTTCTTTTACTCAAGATCAATCGCATTTATTTTGCTCAACTTAAGCTCAAGATCAAGTGCTTCTCTCTGGTTTTCTTTGGATCCAAGAGTTCTTCCATTTTCAGGTTCTAATCTCCTCAACTTTATTGCTTCAAATCCATGTAATTTTAGCTTGTTTTTGCTGTTTGAAGCTTGCTAAAAGCAATGTAATATATTCGGCTAGTGATAGGCTCATTAGGAGCATAGTTGTGAAATTTAGGGCAAAATGTTTGGGTTCTGTTCTTGCTGTGTGTTCATTGTTTGGTACTTCTAAGTGTGGATTCGTGATGTGCGTGACTTTCTCTTTTGATTAGTGCCATTTTTACACGTTTCTGGAAGATTGGAAGGTTGCAAGTGGTGGCGTTTCGCCGGAGAAGACGACCGGAGGTCCTTCTCCGGGCGGTGAGGTGTGTGTTAGGGTTTATATCTCAGATTATATCATGTCCGTTAGATCATTTTAATCCAACGCTTAATATTTGGCCAACACATTAATGAAGGGGTGGTCCCTCACGTGCCATGTTTTTGACTCTGAATAATTACATGTGGGTGCGTGCGTGATAGTTATCATGTGCTTGAGTTGTGAAACGTTGGATTGATGATTGATTGTGATTAATGTCATTCTATGGCCATGATTGAATCCCATGTTGACTTCACCTACACCTGAACACACACAAACACGCGTTTTAGACTGGATTGAATAATTGATATTCACACCCTTCTTTTATTGAGCCCAAACATATTTGAACTGAGTTCTTACTATATTCACACCCCCTGCTTATTTTACCTTCATTTTAAATTTCTTTTTTTATATAGTTTTCATTTCATTTCATTAAAAATACTAAAACGCATTGAAAAATTCTAAATAAAGTCATGTGACATCTTTACACATTTAATTAATTTTCTACAATTTTTAATTCTGGTTTTATTAAATTTTGAGCATATTTCCACAATTTCTTTTAAATTTCTTTTTCATTTGAACCTTTCTTTGACACTTGAACTTGTGCATTTTATTTCTCCCATCTCATACAACATTTTTGACTCATTATTTTTGCATTGGTTATATAACACATTAAAGTATATAAGACAATTTTATTTTGATTTTTAAAGTCATTTTATCATGTGTTTAGGAGTTCTTATTTGAGCAATTTGGTGTTGTGTTTCAATGTGTTTTCATGAGGCCTTTTGAGGCACTTTTCTTTTGAGTTTTGTCATGAGTTTTTTATACATGTTTTTGCTTCTGACTTGGATTGTTTAGGACCTTTTTTTACAATTTTCTCATGGGCTTTGATATTTGTTTGATGCCTTTCATTTGAAGTTACATGTGTGCACATTCTTCTACTTCATTCTCAAATGATTTTGTTGAGGCACTTGTGCCACCTCTTGTGTTTACTTTGTATGATATTATAGGTCATTTGTATGATATTATAGGTCATATTGAACCATTATTATAGGTCATTTGTTTTCATTCTTTGTCATTTGTACATAATTGTTCTAAATGTCATCCTTACATGAATATTTTTGTCCTAATTCTTACATCTTCTTTTCTTAAGCTCTACATGTTTCATGTGTGCATTTTGTATGACTTTTCATTCATCCCATTTGTATCTCATCAATGGTATGTCACTTCCCATATGCATTCATTAATCATTTCACATGTTATACACTTTTGGTATGTCACTTTGTGCATCTAATTGGAAATTGTTTCTTTCTTTCTTATCTCTTCTTCATCTTACTTCCTCTATTTGTATCATTGCATGCATGATTTGTATGATGATTCATATGCATTGTGAGACATTTATAAATGGTATATGGTTCTGACCTTGATCTTTTGTGAAGCATCAATGCATGATCACATTGCATATTCACTCGTTCTTAATCTTTTACTTCCATAGTGCACTTCTTTGATGTTTAGGACTTTTGATTGTGCATAGTTTATTCATGTTTAATATCTTAACATTAGAGAACATCCTTGGAGCATAGGTTCTGACCTTGAATGATTTTCATCTCTTAGGATCTTTATCCATTGATTCTTAATTTGTTTGATTATTACTTGTTATTCTTTCCTTATTCCACTACTTGTAAATAGTTTTTTAACTAACCTTTTTATGTAGGTGCTAATGGTAAGTAAGTGTGTGGATATGCTTCCACATACATTTCTTTCTTCTATTTTCTCTTATCTCCTTTAATCATTCTACTTGTGATTATGATAAGCATTTATATGCTTTCCTTGAATAACTTCTTTCTTCCCCCTTTTGAGTTATAACTCATCTTCTACTTTAGAAGTGAGTTGGTTAATTCACTCTTCTTCTTCTTTCTCTTAGGATTAGGTTTCTTAAACCACATTAACCATAGGAACATCCATGTATGATAACTTTAGGGTTTTAGTTTTAGTCTCCCTCATTATAGTTTACCTTTCTTAACCTTTTGAGTCTCTCTTCTTCTCATCTCAAAACAAAAGCAAAAACACTTAATAAAGGCATAACATATATTGTATTTGAGCCTTTCATGTAAGAATAAGATAGTGAGGGGTCTTCTCTCACTTTCTTAGAATGTTTAGCATACGTCCTGTCTTGGGCCGATATGCGAGGCATTCGATCCTACGTGAAAGACTTAAATACAATGTGTGTTATAAAACACAAGAATAATCAAAACACTTCTTTCTAAAACACAAAAACAAACAACTCTCTTCTCATCTCCTTCATTCTATTCCTTAAGGATTCGTCACGTCCGTTCCACCGCAAACAGGTAGCGCCTAAGTCTCCATACAGCGAGCTGTAACACCTAACTGCTGGGACGCGCACTCTGACGTTTCCACTAAAAAACACGAACAAATTTCCCTTAGCTGAGGGGAACTACGTCGCTCTGATTCTCAAGTTCCCGATGAGATACGTAGGCAGTGGGGTAGGGCCCATTCGAGCACTTCTTTTATTTTCCCTACATTTGTTTCTCGTCATCTTTCCTTTCCTTTTCCCGCATCTTTTTCTATCACCCTTTGAGCAGTACTTCAAGTGTGGATCCCGTCGAGTACGACGGACGTGAAGGGGTGCGATAACCTTCCCTTCACGTAACCGACTCCCTTACCCGTTCTCTTTGGTTCGCGAGACCTCGTTCTTTCCTTCCTCCCGGGTTTGTGCAGCATTAGCTTTCCCTTTCTTTGGGATAAAAATGCCTGGCTGGCGACTCTCTTCCTTTTTTCCGCGCCACTTTCGCGTTTGTACCTGGATGAAAATCCCGGGAGCGACAGCTATCACCAAAAGGATGATAGTAACTCACGCACACAGACCCTTCCACCAAATGGATGAAAATGAGGTCAAAGCCTGCTATTACCAAAAGGATAATAGGGTACACACACACAGACCCTTCCACCAAAAGGATGAAAATGAGGTCAAAGCCTGCTATTACCAAAAGGATAATAGGGCACACACTGGATATCTGACACCAAAAGGATGATAGACCTACCACCAAAAGGATGATAGAGAACACACGCACATAGTGACCCTTCACCAAAAGGATGAAAGTGAGGTCACAACTTACTAATACCAAAAGGATAATAGCAAGCAAAACGGTAACAAAGGCTGTCATTCACCAAAAGGATGATTCACATACCACAGGTTCACGGATCGGCGACACCAAAAGGATGACGGTTCAACCTTAAGGGTTGAAGAAAATTGTTCCAAGGAGCTTAGCTCAAAGCAAGTTTTCAAAAATTCAAGGTAAGGGTTCAATGTCCGACAAGATTCGAACAAAGAACAAGTTTTAAGACAAGAAGACAATGCTTGACATGATTCAAACACAGTTCAAGTTCAAGTTTGACACGATTCAAACGAGAACAGTTTTAAAACGCAAGACAATGCTTGACACGATTCAAGCAAGGTCCAAATTCAAGTCTGACATGATTCAAATGAGAACAGTTTTAAAACAAGCAGACGATGCTTGACACGATTCAAACAAAGTCCAAGTTCAAGTTTGACACGATTCAAACGAGAACAAGTCTTAAAACAAGAAGCAATGTCCGACACGATTCGAACAAAGACCCAGTTCAAGTCTGACACGATTCAAACGAGAACAGATTAACAAATCTTTAATGTTAAACTTCTTGGGGAACATCAAAAGGTTTAAAGATTCCAATCTGGCGCGTAAAGGTTAAGACCGAACAAGCACGATACAAAGCAAACCGGGAATGTTTTTACTTCACTGGGGAAATAAAGACAGGCACAAACAAAAGACCACAAGCAAAACAAAGCACAAGGATGCAAAGATGCTAGGGTATGATGCATATGCTTAGCTATATGCTAGAAACGACGCGAACGACGCAAAACAGAGAAAGAAGAAAAGAAAGCACAGGCCAACACTCTAAAATCCAAACATCAAGGGTAACCAGGACAATCCTCTTTCCACTGGAGATGGCAGATCCAATGCCAAAAACAGTACTGCTTACTCTTCTTGCACAAATTTAATTCCATAAAATAACTTGATACTAGAGTAAAACTTAGTTCATCTTTGTGTTTTTCTTAAAACTTTTCCGCTTCCAAGAATCAGATGAAAATGACGAAGTTATTGTACTCAAAGACCAATAACAACTCTAGTGACTAAGAATTATGTCGTCTAACAGCTGACTTCTCTGGGGACTCCTGCATAAAGAGTTGGGGTTTAAATGGGAACATGGTTAATGAGTCAAGAATAGACTCTGGTACTCAAATAAGGGTTGGTTGAGATAACACATAATCTGCTTCATGAAGGAAAACTGGTAGGAGCCAGAAAGGTAACCTCATTGGAGATAGAACCAAGAAATGGGCTCCAATAAAGGTATCTAGAATGATTGATCATCAAGGCTAAACGCAACTAAATGACATTCTAGAAAGGATCCGCAATGAAGGTTGAACCGAAAAACGGTCTTCACTGGGAAAAGATATCCAAAGTGAAGGAACAACAGGTTCAAGCATGACCGGTTGGCAGAGAAGAACCTTATTGGAGATTGAACCAAGAAATGGGCCCCAATAAAGTATCTAGGATGATTGATCATCAAGTCTAACGTGACTAAATGACATCCTAGAAACACCTCTAAAGTGACCTCTAAAGTGATGGAACAACAGGTTCAAGTATGACCGGTTGGCGCTTTAGAAGTAACCTTGTTGGAGGTAGAACCAAAAAAATGGGCTCCAACAAAGTATCTAGAATGATTGATCATCAAGGCTAAACGCAACTAGATGACATTCTAGAAAGGATCCGCAATGAAGGTTGAACCGAAAAACGATCTTCACTGGGAAAAGACATCCAAAGTGATGGAACAACGGGTTCAAGTATGACCGGTTGGCACTTTGGAAAAAGAAGAACCTTACTGGAGATTGAACCAAAAAATGGGCCCCAATAAAGGTATAGAATGTGATAGGTTAGTACCGGGGTTGCGTAACTGAAGATAAGGCTTCCTGGGGGATACCCAATTACGGTTGCGAAGAGGTTGAATAGTACCAGAGATAGAAAAGCTGCTCATAAGAGACTGCCAAGCTTCTTCAAGAGATTGTTGCTTCAAAGATATGTTGATATCATAATAATGTTGGAGAAAAGATTATGTCTTCAACAAGAATCTTGTAAAGATTCTTCTTATGAGAAACGGTGCAAAATAAATGCACGTTCATAAATAGGTTAACAAAAACCGCACCTGCCGGGGACCAAAGTTCAATCTAGGAAAAAACTAGAAAGAAACGGTCAAACAAGACTCCAATTGAGGAATGAACTCAAATGGGAATTTATCTAATCCACATGTGGAAAAGATAACTGAAACAACCATCATCCACGAGAATCAAACTCTGTGGGGAATTCAGAAAAGAATGGGAACTTTATGCCTAAGGGCTGACACCTCTATTGGAGTGAATAGACAAACCCAGTCACTTGGGGATAAACGCCAAAGTGAATCAAAATAGGTAAACACCAGACAAAGAAGCAGAAATGAAAAAATGCTATGCATATGAGTGCTTATGCCATGCTTATGCTTATGCTGACAAAACAGACAAGAAGCGAAACCGGAGATGAAAATAACGTCTCGACAAAGGATACCCAGCCAAACTCAAAGAGCTGGACCAATACTGGTGATGAAGAAAAATCAACAACTTCACTGGTGAAAAGAGTATTCCACCTGAGGTATGACATCATGAGGATTGCCATCATGAGCTTGATCTCTTTGTTGAAGGAGAATCCATGGGGATTGTCAAGATTAG
Organism: Lathyrus tuberosus; assembly: GCA_022829125.1. Classification (NCBI taxonomy): domain Eukaryota; kingdom Viridiplantae; phylum Streptophyta; class Magnoliopsida; order Fabales; family Fabaceae; genus Lathyrus; species Lathyrus tuberosus. The sequence continues at coordinate 1,720,268 of JALAZF010000104.1, read as the reverse complement.
TTGTAGTAACAGCTTATTGGGGAGCTAGTGAAGGATGTCATAAGAACAAAGTAACCCTGCATTCTGACTTGTATGACGATCATCTTCAAATCTTATCTGCCCTAGTCCATATGGTTTGTTGGAAGAGGATAACAAGGGGATTTTATAGAAGAATTGGCACATAAAGTGTTTCAATATCTTTAAACTCTCGAAGAGATCTCGGCGTAACTGCCCCAGATTAACCGCGTTTGTACAATAAAGCCTTGGAACTTGCTTCAGACTGATTGTTTGATGATTTGGGAAGATATGCCCCATACTGATTGGCCTTTTAGAGATTTACCGAATCTCGACTTAACTGCCTCTGATTAACTGGTTTGTGGCGGAGAGTCATCAAAAGGATTTCACAGAAGAATTGACGCACCAGTTGCTTCAATGTCTTCAAACTTTTGAAAAGAAATGAACCTAGACATGATTGCCCCAGTTCAACTGTATTCGTAATACTCAAATTGTAGTAAAAGCGACTGGGAACAAAGTTACCCCTGCTGATAGGTCACTGGATTCCATACTTGTCATAAGATGAACTCAGGGAGACTTGCCCCAATATTCTGAATTTGCAGAATTCTGCCTCTGATTTGTCAACTCACACTTGATGGCCCCTGACTGAGTCAAATCTCCTTTATCAAGTTAAATTCCTTGACTGACCGCGTTCGTTGGGATTCCTTGATATCGAATGGTATTGCAAATAAGTGTTGTTCATTAAAATTGGCAAAATTTAATGCAAAGTTTAATGAAAAGTTTAATGCAAAGTTTGAAAAACAAAGCTTTGATAAAAAACGCACAGTGAAATGATTAAATAGTCAAAGATGCATCTAGTCATTAAGGAAGTGACCAACACACGCGAGCAACAAAGATTATTAGGAGTCAGGTTACTCAACCTTGTTGTAGTATGCTTTTCAAAACAACCTTACCTCAATTAGATCTTTTAGGGGTTGTAATGTGGTCTGGTTCATGGTTTATGGAACAAAGGATAAAGGCTCAAATCCTACGCTTAGTTAACTCAAGATATACGTTCAAATCTCCAAAAATAGGAAGCCACTTGATTTGAAAGCTGACTGGCGCCTTATATGAAGCGCTCGTGTTTGAATGCATAACCGAGTTAAACTGAGAACTGCCCTGCCCCCAAGGTTGAGGTTATGGTTTTGTGTAAAGGAAGAAAACTCCTACTTCAAGGCTCGAAAGGGCTAACAAGGGATGAATTGAAACAATGCCTTACATCCTCTGCGAGGTTAATTTGAAAGCATTCCACAGCAATTATGAACATGAGTTTTTCATCATCCTCCCCAATCTTTGTTTAAACAAACAGTTTGATAAAGGGAAAGAAACAAGATGGAGATATTTTTTGAAAATAACAGTAAATGAGTGAAACGAATGGATTTAATCCAAAAGATGCATAAATATTTCACTAATTTTGCCAATTTGAAAGTACAACAAAGCTTATAAGCAGATACAAATTCAAAACGCAGAGGAAATACAATAAGATTGCTGAAACAGCCAAAAGATTGCCAGCTTTAGGGAATCAAATACAGCAAATCAAAGAGGAGTTCAATCATAGACCCTTAATCCATCTTTGTCTTGATACATCCTCCACAGCATTACTTATCTCATGAGCGGGTAAGGATTGTTCTTGATGATAGGCTGGGAGCCGTCGAAAGACAAAATGTTTCTCTCCACTAAGTCCTTCAAAATATGCTTCAAAGCAAAACAACCTTCTAAATTATGGCCTGGTGCACCTTCATGGAATGCACAATGAGCATTGGGATTGTAAGAAGGTGGAAGCAGATTAGGAGGTGGGCCTGATGACCTTGTAGTTATTAATCCTTCTTGTACCAAAACAGGATACAATGTTGTGTACGTCATTGGAATGGGAGGTATCGGAGGCCTTCCACCCTTTCTTTTGCCTGGAATATTCTGACGAGAAACTTGAGTCTGTTGGCGATAGGCAAGAGCGTTGGGCGCTCGTTGATACACTGGTGGTTAAGGAACCGGCTGATAAACAGAAGCTTGACTGTTGAATGTTGGTGCGATGGCGGCCACATAAGGTTGCTGAATAGAATAACATTGTTGTTGCTGCTGATGTTTCCAGTACTGATTCTTCCACTTTTTGTTTGTCATCACCACATTAGTATCCCCTTCCCTTTTGGAGGATATCTTGGCATCATCGTTCGAACTATCAGTTCTCTTGGTCATTTTCCCACTCTTCAGACTAAGCTCTACTTTAATCCCCACAGCCACAATATCGGAAAAACTAGCGGACACGCTACTAATCATCCTTTCGTAGAATTCTGGTCTCACCGTGTCGACAAACCAATCAGTTAACTCTTTTTCAGATAGGGGTGGCTCTACCTGTGAGGCCAACTCTCTCCATCTCTGTGCATATTCTTTGAATGACTCAGTGTTCTTCTGAGTCATGGTCAACAGCTGTCTACGATCTGGAGCTAAATCCAAGTTATACTTATAGTTCTTTATGAAGACGTCCATAACATCTTGGAAACATCTAATCTGAGATTGGTCTAAGCTTAAGTACCACTTTGCGGCAGCGCCCTTCAGGCTGTCTTGGAAACAATGGATCATTAACTTATCGTTATCCATATACGCCGCCATTCTTCGGAGATACATGACCAAGTGTGCCTTAGGACACGTAGCACCAGAGTACAATTTGAAGCTTGGCAATTTGAATTTTGGTGGAATTACTAGGTTAGTGACTAGACACATATCCTTAAGGTCTGAACTGAAGACATTGTCTCCCTCCATGGCCTTCAGCTTTTTCTACAAAATCTCCATATTGGCTCTTAATTTCTTATTACTGTCATCCACTTCCATGGATATGTTGTCATAATCAAGATGCGGGTTCTGAAAAACAGGTTGGAACTGGGTCTGCACCACAGGCGGAGCATAAGTTGGAACAGCTTGTTGATTCTCACCAAACAGCGACACGACTTATTGCGTGGACTGAGGAGCTGTGGCTTGTATAAACTCAAATGGAATCCCTAGAGTAGGGTCCATAACAGGTATAACTGGCGGCTCTACAGTTGTAGCGACGACCTCTGAGACTACAGTAGCCTGTGTATCCATCTTTGCTCGTATAACATGCAAAACCTCCATGATCTGCCCCATTCCTCCTCGGAGCTCACTCAATTCATTGTTAACTCTGTCCATCTCGTAGTATTGTTCAGACATCCTTTGTCGAGTTTGGCACGGGTGACGACTCAAAGACGATTCTGAAGGGAAAACGACGACATAAGACGAAGACAGAGAGGAAATGCACATGCTATGACATGATGCAAATGAGATGTTAATGCAAGCCAAATGGTTTCAAGGAACTCAAAGGCAAGTTGCGAGGAATTCTTTTGGAAAAACTGAAAAAGTTTTTGTTTTAAAATCCCCGATCTCTATTGATCTTTTGAAAAGGAAACAAACATTTGAGTTCCTCGAAACCAAAGGGCTAGGAATGCTTGAATGTAGAGATGCAAAAAGCACACAATCACAAACACATCTACACACAACAAAACATACAAATCCTAGGTTTATAGGTCTCATGAATGGAGCCATGGTCTACCCATCCCAATAGGTATGTACTACTGGTTTTCACCTGCCAAACAAGGTCCTAAAGAGTTCCCAGAGTCTACAATCCATCTTTCGGATTTTAAGGATTTCCCAGATGACTTGGTAATCGATAAAATTCTCAAGAGGACCTCGTCTGAGTGTAGTATCGCGTGACAACCAATTCAGAAATAAACTCCATCATGGTCTCCGCACTACATCCTAAAAGGCTTAGTGGGGTTTGGTAACTACGGTTCTCAATATCATGGGCTCCTAGGTCGAGAGTAGCACGCTTTCACGAATATGATCATTCAACATAACTAGACTCTCGACAGGGCCTCAACTGAGTGATGGTGTTATCAATTCAACTTTTCAGGAATCGACTCCCTCAAGCCTCCTTGAATACCATCATCCTATCATAAGTGTATGCTCAAATCCGGGTATAGGATTTATCTCACTCATAGATATCATATCAACCCAAATTAAATAGAAGAAAGCCAAGCAAGAACAGATATACAAATATATAAGCAAATATGACATACATGAGCATATACAAGTAAATAAGCAAACATGAATAACATAAAAACAAGATAGGCTTAACCCTCTTAGGAAAGGACCAGCAATAGGTCTAACATTCCCCAGCGAAGTCGCCATTTCTGTTGCGGTGAAAATCGGATAACAAATTATTAATTAATTTGCATCATTTTTCTTTTACAACCGACTTTGATTTATCCAAAGGAAAGGTTCAAGATCGTTAGAAAAAACTAAAGGGAAAGAGATCTAAGGTTCGGGGGTTGGTTACGCCTAGGGAATGTATTAGCACCCTAAATGTCCGTAGTACTCTACGGGAACCTCTTGTTAATGTTATCTTATGTTTGCTAAAGGTTCTATGCTAAATGTCTGAAAACCCTAGGGGTTAGTGTCTAAGTATACTCGACAAGGCATCGTACCCTGCGCCTACGTATCCTCGGGAATAGAATCAGAGTATGCGTAGTTCTACTTCTACTGAATGGTTGACTATGGTCAATATTCAGAGGGGAAATGAGTACAAGCTCATTGTAGAGTTAAAGAACTCTCTAAATCTAGTTGTAATGGACCTATGTTATGTTTTAATCAGTAGGGGAAGTGATAAATTCATTAGGATGAATATCACTAAGAGTTTAAGAACTCTCTCCTAAAGCTAGTTATGATTTCTATGGCTCTGATGAGGCCAAGAAATGAAGTTTCTCCTAAGAGGTTACCTAGGTTAAGGTGGGCGCTATGACTTTAAGAGTCAATGTCAATCACCTTCCTTTGGAGTGAAGTAAACAAATAAGCATCACGGATCAGGTACTAACCACAGTCAAAAGAAATAAGCTTAAAAGGAATATCATGAATTAGTTAAAATGGAAATGAGGATAGGTCAAGATAAAATTAGAAAATTAACAAAAATCTAATTAAAGCTAAATAAATTCTAATTTGAAACTAATAGCTAATTAAAAAAACTTTATTATATACTTTGTGTAGATCATTAGGAAAACTAGGCATCTTAAAAAAGAGAAAATTGCTAAATATTTCTATCATTGTTTCTAATTAAATCAACATGTGTTTATTGAAACTAACACTAGAGTATTATTTCCTAAATTACGGTTTACATTTCTAAGAATGAAGTTAGTACTTATTTTTAAGGCTAATGATACTGATGGATGTATTTTTATCTAAGCTATAACATGGTTCTAAACTAAATGCTTCTTTTATATATTGCTAATAAACAGTAGCTAACATGCCGTAGGATAAATAATAAGTATACAACTAGTAATAAAAATCTATCATGAAAATGCAAGACTAAAACAAGGTTTAGGAAAAAAACTGTAACAAAAAGACAAGGCTACGAAATAGGCCCACGTAATGGATCACAAAAAAAAAGAGGTAAAAAAACCAAGGAAAAGGGCGGATCCACAACCCGGTTGGGTCTTATTCTTCAAAACCTAAATCGCAGATGGGAGAACACGGTTTCTCTAACTTCTTTTCCAAAACCAATCGTGAAAACCAAACCATATTTTCTCTTCAGAATCACAAAACATGGAAAACAGAACCAAACATGCTTCACTCTCATTCACGATCTCTTCCGTTTTTATCCCTCTAAACTCTATTTTTCTCCGCCGATCTCTATTACTCACACGTCGAAACGAAACACAAATCGAAACCGAATCCTCAAACGGTGAAGCAAAGTGCAGCAACAAGTAATGGGCAAATCAAAGTAGTAACAGAGGTATATGGTGAATCGTAACAAAAGCGGAAATTCGGAAACAAATCATAGCAGCAACAGAAATTTATCAGGTAATGAGAAAGAAACACATCAAAGGTTGAATCTTGTTTTACCTTGAGGTGTAGATGAATTTGGTACGTTACCTCCCGTTTCTGAGTTATGTCGCACCAAGTCCGCAGATAAGTCGTTCACACCTCTTCTATTCTCGACCCACTTTCTCGCTCACCTCGGTTTGTTTTCGCAGTGGCCGTCATTGAGTGAAGTTGTTGATGATGTATGAGGTTGGAGCAAGGTTTTATGAAGGTGCGTTGCTATGAAAACGAAGGGTTGAAGGATGGTTTGAAGTTATGAGGTGCGAAAAAGGATGGGTTGTTGTTGTTCGAAGTGAGGGAGGTTGAACGTGTTTCACGGTGGTAGTTTGATGGACATCAACGGCAGTGTGTGAAGGTTGCAGGTTGTTAACGGTTTGTGAATGGTAATTAGTGGAAGAAATTGGCGGGGGAAGCAGATGAGAGGAAGGAGGTTTCAAGGTTTGCTTAAGGGTGTTTTGTGGTGGTGGAAGTATGAAGGTTTGAAAGGATGCTGAAGTGCTTGGAGTTAGTTTAGAAGGCGTCCTGAAAGTATATTCTGCAGGTGAATGCTTTCAAAACAGGTTTTTGATCTCTTCTGTTTCGCTCCCCCCAAACGATTTCTCCTCTTCTGCTATTTTTTTCTCTCAGAAAACATAATTTGCTCTTAAGTTTGAATTTTTTTGAATTGTGTCCGTTGTTGCAATGTCGTTTTCATGGTTTGCAGGAAGAGCAGACTTCGTACGGTTTTAGCTGTTGGCAAAGTTGGATAGCAGGTCGAATGCTTAAACTGGATCGAAAATTGAAACTGAGTTTGAGACGAGCTGGTTGGGATTTTTCTTCATCCTGAACATCCCAGTACACGACAAAGGAAGAAGAAGATATTGGCTTCTTTTCCTCCTTCAAATGCCACATGGCGCTCCATCATTGGTTGATGACATGGGTTGAAAAGTCAAAGATAAATAATAATAATAACACGGGACCAATTAGAAAGGGACAGAGGACATGGAAAAAATTCCTTTCTTCTTTTTTTTTTTTAAATGAATAATAATGTGATAAATAATAAATGATAATAAGAAAACTAATTAATAACTTAAATTAAATAATTAGGAAAAAACTAAATTAACAATTAATCTAATTAGTTAAACAAAATTTTAGAATTAAATTAAATTGAGATTAATTTAAAATAATAAAAACAAAACAACCAAAATATAAATAAAATAAAATAAAAAGGCCATATTAAACTAAAATAAATACAAATAAAAATGAAAAAACTAAAATAATTATTAAATTAGAATAAATAGAGAAAAAAAGATAAAACACCAACTAGCAAAAACTGAGGGTAAAATTTGGGGTGCAACACCGATAAAAAAGAAAAAATGGCCTCATATTGATCAAGATTTAGTCGATTTGAATAAATCAACCAAACTATGACCTTTTGTTATATCATTGGCCAAAAATCAAATCGAAAGTGGAAAATGAAAAGGAAATGGAAATCTAAAATCGAAATTTAAAAATAGTTAGAAAAAAAATAAAACACAAGAATTAATAATTTACAGTTTAAAACTAAAATGTTTAGAAAACATTTTAAAGCAAATCCAAATAAAGGAGAGGGGGTATAGCGTATAAAACAGACATGGAAACAGGTGGAATCATTTGGGCTTTACAAGCCCATCATCCACCCTTAAAAACAAACCCGGTTGGACTAAAAAAAGGGTGGTGTATGGACAAAACCAACACGGGCCTAGAAGCTTATAACTTCTCCAATTACCCCGGTCCAAAACCAACAGCATCAGAGGCAAAAAGTAAAAACTGAAACAGGGAATCTCATAAAATGAAACGCAACAAGTAAGAGGAGGAAAAAAACACGGTTTAACGTTGTAAAAGGTCAATAATATGCTACGAAATAAATTCAACATCGCGTGAGCAACAACCGATGGATCTAAAAATGAGTTCTTTCTCCACCTTCTTCGATCTCTTGCTGTAAATCTGGTTCGTTCACTTCATTTTCTTGCTTTGGTTCTGATTTGTTTTTTTTTTGGGTTTTCATTCTTCTTCCTTTCTTTTCTGGATCATTTATTTGTGGTTTGATTTGAGTTGGATTGTGTTTGAGGTTGAATGGGGTTCAAGGTTTGGTGTGTTATTGTTTGAGATTGGTTTCTGAGAATATTTTGAAGGTTGAAGAGGGTTTGCGATTTGTAATTGGGAAAGATGAGTGTTGCGTTGTTGTTGTTGAGCGGTTGAGTAGCAAGTCGAAGCAAGCGAAGAAGAAGGTTAGGGAGGAAATTGTGCAGGGTTTTTTTAGCGGCTGACAGCTTGAAAAATGAAGAGAAAGAGGGTCCAATTTATAGAAGGGGACCAGGGTATTTTGGGGAGAGAAATTGTGAGCTGGAAATGTAACGGTACGAATTTGTGCGAGGTCCGCGTATTTGTGAATCCGTTTCGCTCATCGTACCAGGTTATCTTGTGGGGTCTTTTGTCGTTTACGCATATTGGGTTTGTTCGCTCGCAGGTTTGTATGGTAATGGCTACGTGAGATTGTGAATCGTGACTTCTTTTTGTTTTGTACAGGTTGTGCATATTGGTGTGGCTAGGGAATATATGGTTTATTGGCTATAGCGTAACATTGTCACGGTTTTGTTTATGGTACAGGAAATGATTTGTTTGGCAATGTTGGTGGTCACGTAGGTTTGCCTCAAGTGGGGTGTAATGGCTGATGGTTGGAATTGTGGCACAGCTTTTAGCTTACTGCTCTCATGATGTGCACCATTTTGTTGTGCTTTCAAAATTCTGAACTCTGGTGTGATTTGTGCAGGTCCATAAACATGATGGCTTGATAGTGGCATATAGAAAGGTAGTGGCTGAATAAGTTTTGTGTGGGGGCTATTTAGAAGAAGCTTTAGGGAATTTGTCATGAGAGCGTTGCAAAAAATTGGTAAACTTGGGCTTGTTGAATTTGTGTAATAATTATTTTTTTGTGTAAATGACCATGTACAAAATGATGATGGACTTTGGTAGAATTTGAATTTGGGCCTTTAAGTTTGAAAATGATTTATGAGTGAAACATGAATATTGGATATGAAGAATGGATTTAAGAAAAAAATGGATAATGAATAATAAAAATGGGTAATGGACTTGAATGAATTTAGAACCACAAATGTGAACCTTAACTGCTCTCAATCCACCACTACGCTTGAATTAAATTCATAAAATGCACCAAAGCCCTAAATTGGAAATGATCTGGTCCTTGACAATCTTTAAACTATGAAACCATTGAATTCAACACTGCCTGATAACTTGATCAACACATAGGTGAATTGCCTGATACAAACCCTGATTGGAGTTTCACGCACATCATTTGAATCAATCACAACCAAACCTTGATTTTGAAACAAACTTTGCCTGACCAAAATTTAGGTCACCCAATAAATGAACTTCAACCCATACTCATTTCTGACTTGATGAACCTTAAATAAAACCTGATTCGATTCAATTCGACCTTGCGAAACCATGAGTTTAGACCACAAGCAGAAGCAACATATTTTTGGATTTTTGAATAATGGTTAGTGAACGGATGTACAGATGAAAATATATACAGGTAGGACAAATTTGGGGTATGACACATTCTTCAAACAGAACGGCATTACTTTGTAACAAAAAGTACCCCATGGGGTAATGAAAGAAGTTTTCTCCATGTCTTTCGGCGCCATTTTTATCTGATTATAGCCCGAGAATCCATCCATGAAGGAGAAGACTTTGAACTTTGTTGTACTGTCTACCAGCATGTCTATGTGCGGTAAGGGAAAGTCATCCTTTGGACTAGCCTTGTTTAGATCCCTGTAGTCTACACACATTCTGACTTTTTCGTCCTTTTTCAGAACTGGTACTATGTTGGCTAACCATTGAGGATGTTCTGATGTGGCGAGGAAACCTGCGTCAATCTGTTTATGTACTTCCTCTTTGATTTTGATGGCCATGTCTGGATGAGTTCGTCTCAACCTCTGTTTTACTGGCGGACACTCTGATCTTAACGGTAGATGATGTTCCACGATGCTGGTATCCAACCCTGGCATATCCTGATAGGACCAAGCGAATACATCGGGAAACTCTTTGAGAAGCTTTATCAAACTTTCCTTGACAGCTGGACTAAGTAGGGCCCCAATCTTGACCTCTTTTCTCTCTTCTTCTGAACCCAAGTTGACCGTTTCCAACGAATCTTTGTGAGGTTCAATGGACCTTTCCTCTTGTCTGAGTAATCGGGAGATCTCTTCTAGAATTTCTTCGTCATCTTCTTCTTCAGCCTCAAATACCGGGAATTCAAAGTTGGGAGAAGGCATCAGATCGTATGTTTCAACGAGATTTAAAACAAGCAATCTGCATGATGTGATGATTGTTTTTAGAATAGATAGAGAGAATGCAAGAGTGTGTGTAGTGTATTTTTTGAAAACTGCTTGTTTTTATTATTTGAATTGTTTTTAAGGATTACCATTTTCTGAAAAACAAAAAGAGAAAACAGCAATTAATGCCGAAATTAAAGAACAATGTTATTTTATTAATGATCTTGTCGATTCTTGAAACTACAGCCCTATAAAACAAAACTCAGTCGCTTTGGGCGAAGCGAAGAGGGACATTTACAGAAAGTGAGCCCTATCAAAACATCTGTTTCACCTAGGCAAGGTGAAAGGTTAAAGACGACAATTACTTTAACTTATGAATAATCTTCGGAACATCGACAGCAACCCATTGGCGGCGAGCTCCTCAGTGAATCACAAAGTCAGGTACCTTCCTTGATTTGTCTTTAGAAATAACGCTGATTTCTGGTGGATCAGGATCATTGGAATCTGTCTCCCAGGAAGAGTTGTCTTAGGAGGGTTCCTCTGTTGTATTTTGCATAGTATTTGTGCTCTCAGGTATATCTCCCCATCCAGTTGGCTGGATATCCTTAAGCCTGCCTGATATGAGAGCTTTCAAAAGCAGTGTACTTGACCATGAAGTCGTATTTGCCACTCGGTTGTCCCAAGGTGTCCCACACTTCTTTGGAACTGGAGGAGTCATCCCTTTCGATGATGTTGACCTCGGGAAAAGCATAGTTAATGAACTCTAGTCCTGCAAAATTTGCAAATTCATCGTTGCACTGGACATTTTCTGAATGACATGAGTGTTGATCCCATGACATGGTGGGGACACGGGTATTTTTTTCAATGATGCTCAGCTAATTTTCATTGTTCGGCTGATTTTCTTTCCCCAAGTCTCCTGGGTACGGCTGCCACATAGGCAGGCCATCCATTGGGCTATAGTAGTCATGGTCAAAGTTGTCTTTCATTAGAGTGTCTTCATCTAATGAGTTTGGCGGAGCACGACATCCTTCCGGATCACAATCTCCGTATATCATTTCAACGTCTGACCTCGGTATAAATCTCGGACTCTGTGCGGGAAAGAAAAATGGCGTAGGCATCTCTTCCTGAGACATATAACCGCCATCGTTAAGATAGGACTTCCATTCTTCATCTGTGTCGTAGGAATCTCCCTCGTTGATAGTATGGACTTCTTGAGACACTGGGTGAAGGAAACCTCCACTATGGAAGAAGTTCTGAATGGGATGAAGACTTTCACCGTTAGCGGCAGTCTGGGTACAGGTTGCAGAAAAACCAAGACCCTTCTTTGTTTTATTATCAGTAGGAATGGTAAGCTGTCCCCATCCTTTTGCGTTGTTACTCTCGATTATTTTGAGAGCATCTTTGTATGAGGAAATCGATGTTCCTTTTTCTGACTAATTGTCATTGCTCACCAAAAGTGCTTGGAACTGAGTTCCCACAACCTCCTCGGGTTCTACACAAGTGGATAATGAAAGGTTACTCACGATCAAGGCTTGTTCTCCATAGACCGTGACGAGTTGATCGTTCTTGATGAACTTCAGTTTCTCGTGCAGTGTCAAAGTGACTACCCCAGCCTGGTGTATCCAAGATCTTCCTAATAAGCAACTGTATGTTGCTCGGATGTCCATGACCTAGAAAGTGAGTAGGAAAGTATGAGGACCGATAGTTATGGGAAGGTCGACTTCACCGATAACTATTTTTCTAGACCCGTCAAATGCTTTGATGACGACCTCACTGCCTCTCATCGGAGATCCTTTGAATGATAGTCGCATTAGAGTGGACTTCGGCATGACGTTGAGAGTCGATCCGGTGTCTACCAGTACGCTGGCTAAAGCATCGTCCTGGCAGTTGACTGTGATATTAAGCGCCATGTTGTAACTTTTGCCTTCTTCTGGCAATTCCTCATCGCTAAACCCCAAGATTTTGCAGGAAGTGATGTTAGAGACGATATTGTCTAATTGCCTTATCGACACATCCTGTTCCACAAAGGCCTGCTCTAAGACTTTCTGTAGAGCCTCTCTGTGGGCTTCGGAACAAAGTAAAAGAGATAACACAGAGATCTTTGAAGGAGTTTGTAACAGTTGATCAACAATGTTGTATTCACTCCTTTAGATGAGATTTAGCATCTCATCATCGTTCTTTGAAAGGTCGTGATCACTGGATTGACCGACTGGTGGATTGGGAGCTTCTGTCTGAAGTTCCTTTTCTCTGTTAGGTTCTCCAACTCCTCGGTTGAAGATTCGACCGCTCCGTGTTACTCGATTGATGTCTGCAATATTCACGACGAAGGGTAATGGAATTTCCTTTCCATTCTCAACTGTTGTTGCACCATATTTGTAAGGGATCGCCTTAGTTGATTCATACGGTAGCGGTCCCGATAGATAGATAACTACAGGAGCCTTCTGATTTTTCTGACTGTCGTAAGTAACTTCAATCAATTCTTGGTTAAGAACCTTTGATTCGTCAAGTAGAGGGATGATGGTATAAACATCTTTGGTCCTTTCGCAATCGGAGATCACGACAACATCCTTAATTTGATCAGCGAAATAGTCTGGCGTCCAGTTGATAGACCCTGAAACTGAATATTGTTGAATCTCTTTGCGGTCCAACTGACTGTGAAGGGTTGCTCGCACGAGGTAACATCCTTGAATATTTTATGAGCAGACTCCACATCGCTCGTAGTTGTGTGGTGGCACCTGGCCACGTCCGCTTTGAATGTAGTGCAACCTCACCAGGTCTATTTCCATAGATCGGACATCCTGACTTTGATGCCTAGTAGGGTTCCTGTTTGTCACACTGATCTGTTGCGTTTCTTCATCCATATAGATCGGAAGCCACCAGTGGTTTAACAAGTGTTGTAAAGTTATTTAAACGAGAGCGCACCCTTGGTTACTCTCACAACATACTTTACAGCTCAGATAATCATGTGAAGTGAGAAAACCGAGTTGGATCTGTCTGGCGTGTAACTCCACCAAGCTGGTATTCATCAAACGAATATCGAAGATTTGAATCATGTTGATCTGATAGGGATTTCTATCACGGTAGTCTTGAATCCATCCAAGATCCATTTGACGCTGGAGGGCCTCTTGTACAAAAGACCATCCCTGTTTGTTTACCGAGCAAGTCAGACAGGAATTATAATCATGTCGTGGCAGATTATGGTACTGGCTTTGCCTTGAGTGCATTGCCACCAAGTTGACATTCATTGCACGGATGCCGTGGTTCTGAATGATGCTGGAACTTGTATAAGTCATGTTAACTCCACGAACTCGATGCTCTTGGATCCATCCGAGATCCAATTGTTCCTGTAGAGCTGATTGCACCACAGAACATCCTTGATTGTTTTTAGAGCAGATATCAAACTGGTGATAATTATGAGGTGGCACATGGTCGTATCAACTCTGTCTACAATGCATTTTGACCAAGTTGGCCCTTAATAAGAGTACATCATGAATTTGATAGTTGTTGTTAGATTCTCCCTTTATCAAATTCACTGCGGCTTTCTCGTGTTGAGGCAGCGGGTTTGTGAGAACATTCGGATTCGTATCTTTGAAAGATAAGACCCCGCTCCTAACAAGCTTTTGCACATCGGATTTGAAACTGAGACAATTTTCTATGTTATGCCCTGGTCCTCCTTGGTGGTAAGGGCAAGTCTGGTCCGCTTTGAACGAAAAAGGCAGATTTTCCGGTACTGTAAGAGGAGACCTAGTTTAGACGTATCCCTTGACCAGTAATAACGGAAACAGTTCTGCGTACAACACCAGTATAGGGTCAAACCCTGGAGGTCATGTTGTACGATTGTTGTTGTACGGAGGGCGAGCCTGCTGAAGAGGCTGTTGTGTCCTTTGTTGATATTGTTGTTGATTCGGTTGGCTCTGAGCAACCTGAGGTTGATACGTTGGAACAGGCGCAGGGTTGATAGCAGGAGTTATCGATGCTACTGGTTGGTATCATCGCCTTTGCTTTCCAAGAGATATATTCCCAATACCTTGCTCTTTTTCTTAGGGAGAGCACTACTGTATCATTTTGTACAACTTGATGATCCTGTGTCTTTAACTAACCGTCCTTCTTGGACTGCTTCTTCAAGACGAACTCCCATGCCCACCATCTCGGTGAAGTCACTGGGCGCACTGGCAACCATTCTGTCGTAGTAAAATGAGCTTAAGGTTTTCAAGAAGATCTTTGTCATCTCTTTTTCCTCAAGAGGTGGAAAAATCTGAGCGGCAATTTCACGCCATCTCTGAGCGTACTCCTTAAAGGTTTCCTTGTCCTTCTGTGACATCGATCTGAGTTGATCTCTGTCTGGTGCCATGTCCAGGTTATACTTAAATTGTTGAACAAAGGCAGCGCCAAGATCTATGAAAGTACCGATCTTAGTGCGGTTTAAACCCATGTACCATTTGAGTGCGACACCGGTTAAACTATCCTGAAAGTAGTGAATTAGTAGCTCCTGGTTCTTTGTCTGAGCTGACATCCGCCGAGCGTACATCACCAAGTGGCTTTGAGGGCAAGAGTTACCCTTGTACTTTTCAAAATCGGGTACCTGGAACTTGTGCGTAAATTTCAGATTGGGGACCAAACAAAGGTCTGCGGCGTCCTTTCCAAATAAATCCTGACCGCGAAGGGCTTGCAGCTCTTTCTGCATCTCCAGAAACTGCTCCTGGAACTCATTCATTCTGTCAAACATACTTCCGTTTCCACCAGAAGGTATATGTGGAATCTATCCTTCCGAGATAGTGTGTACCACGGGTGGTGGTATAGTCATTATGGCCAAGACTCTCGGTGCCTCCCAAAGTTTGTAACCTTCAGGAGTTGCTGTCATGCCCCTGGAATCTTCGCTTTCTCGAAGTTTGTAACCTTCAGGCCCAGCGGATCCCGCTGAAATTTCCGGATCTTCAGTGATCGGCGAAATATATCCCTCCGGTATATAGTTGAGTGGCATGCCCCAGGGACGATCTTTCGGTATTTTGTACCTAGGATCGTACTTTTCCACTATGGGCGTTGATGAGATCTCTGAGATCACAGTCCTTTGTTGTTGCATTTGAGCTTCTGCTAGAGCTTGCATGTCGTTATGAAGCTTTCTCAGATCCTCTTTCAGAGTGTCGATCTCTTCTCTCAACTCTCTGTTCTCTTCCTCGAGATCATCCATCTTTTTCTGACGATTGGCCTGATTATTGTACGAATGAGACCGTTTGACTCTTGATTCGAGACGCAAACGTGAGATTCGTAGGTAAGAAGAATGCGTTACGTGAGAATGATGAATGATATGCAATGATTATATTAATTGTCTATATTTTTAGTTTATTCAAAGTAAACTTCGACAATTAGATTGCAAATATCAAATAGTGGGGAAACCCCGTTTTATTGAATTCAAAGATTGCGGAAATGGAAATACAGTAATTTACAAAATGCTGTAAAAGGAAATCTAAACTTATGGGTCCTGAGTCCTCTCTGAAGCGAGCTCAGATGCGGGTTCTGGTACTTTCCTTTTCTTTGACCGGGGCTCTTGGGCCGTTGTTGGGTTGTCATTCCTTTTCCAAGTGAAAGGAGTGAGCAAATTCCTTTGGTCATCCTGATTTTCTACAGCATGTTGCTCTAAAATCTCAATCAGAGCATCTTTATCTTTCAATAGTTGTTGTATTTTCTTGCACTCCACATTGAGAATACGGTACTTGTTCCTCCAAGACCTCTTCTCCTGCTGAACTTTGTTGAGAGTAACCTGAAGTTTTTCCATCTCAGACATAAAATAAAGGACATAGTCCCTTAATGGAAGAACTTCCTGACGAGGGTAAGGTATCCTCAGCTTGAGAGCTCTAGTTTGTACCCAGTGGAGATAAGGCTCCACCAAGACACAGTCTGATTTTCCTAGAGACTCTCTTCCTTTCCTATGAACGTGTTTCCAGGCATGCACTATCTCTGTCTTTAGTGCCCTGTCGTTTTCTCCTTCCTTGAAGAAAAGACCTTCCAGATGAGCATTACGCGGGACATGCCTCATCGGGTATCCAAATTGACGACGAACTAACACTCGATGATAGTTAATTCCTCTTTTAGTTCCTATGAGGGGTACATTTGGGAAATTTCCACAACGGTCAATGATTCTGATCCCATCATAGATTCGATTGTACCAATCAATGTCAGAGTTGGTAAGAGACATGATTCTCTGCGACCAACGTAAAGTATTCTTTTGATCTCAAAATGCAGCAGACTTGGGTAAGTGGGAAGTGAACCATTTGTATAGCAGGGGTACACAACATGTGATCATTCCTTCGCTGTATAAATTCCTTAAGTGTACCGAATAATAAGCATCTGCGCGAAACGTCGATACAGGGTTTCCAATCAGAAAAACCTTAATGGCATTGATATCTACAAAGTTATCGATGTTGGGAAACAAAAATAACCCGTAGGTGAGCAAAACAAAGATGCTCTCGAAAGCGGCCACGTTCCCTATACTAGCAAAGTATAGAGCTTTCTTTGTCAAAAACTGGGCTGGCAAACCCTGGATTCCCCCCTTAGTGGTCATGTGAGTCCTGACCTCTGACTTGTCCAAATAGATTGCTCTCGCAATGGTTTGATCCTTTGGAATTTCTTCCAGTCCAGAAAAGGGAGCTTGATTAGTGATATGTAAATCAGTCAGGTGAGAGTACTCCTCCAGTGTTGGTGCTAGTTGATAATCTGGGAATGTGAAACAGTGATAGACCGGATCGTAGAACTGGATTAGTGTGGAGAGGATTCCTTCGATTACATGAACCCTTAACAGAGATAGCAGTCCTCCATACTTGGCTCTGAAAGCCTCAGGGTTGGTTATCATCCTCGCCAACCCACTCAAATCCTCTAGTTTTGGAACCTTGAAGGTGTACTTGTGAGTTTTCTTTCTACCGAAATCCATTAGCAATCTCTTTATCTGACATTTGCAATCATTGTCTTAGTTTAATTTGAAAAAGAGAGACTAGAAGAGAAGATTTTTCTTTGTTTTAATGTTTTTTAGATGAATGTATGAATGCAGCACACAAAAACATAGCAAAAACATGGGGTCAAAGGGTTGGTGTCATGAAGTCAAGGCTCTACCCATCCCTAAAGGTTTATACTGGTATTTTTTGTACCTGTCCACAAAATCATTGACCCCTCTTGGGATAACAACAGCAAGCGGATCGCCAGCGAGCTGGTGTATCTTAGAGTGATCTCAAATGAGGGTTGTATCGCGTGACAACTATTCCCGATAGCTTCCGCACTACAAAATGGTTTCAGTCTACTAAAAACCTCAGCTTCTCAGATAACCCAATCGACCACACTACTTTCAACAACCGAAGTCGTATAGGCAATGTAACTTCAAAGGGAGTCTCCACTGAGTTTGATGGTCGACCGGGGACTCTTAACTGGGATTCACACCCCATAAGATTACCCGTATAATGGCATCCCCTATCTTAGGTGTATACTCAATCTTTCCACATGCGACATCACACGCATTCCCATTAGCAGAAAAATAAACACAGATATCAATTTGGAAAAGCAGTATATATATATTTGTCTTAATCATCCTAGACCTCTAGTCTTATGATCCTATACAGATAATGACTCCCCAGCAGAGTCGCCATTTCTATGACATTTTGCTGAATTTAAATCTCTCACCCTAAAAGAGGCTAGAAAGAATGCCTCCCACTGTGGTCGCCACTTTTCTGTGGCGACCACAATGAAAATGACTTGTTCAAGGTTTCTACCTAAGAATGTAAGAAAGAAGGGCCCCACGGTGGGCGCCAGTTTTCTGTAGCGCGATTTTTGTGGTTTTGAATCACTATCGCTTTGGTACTACAGTTCGATTCATTTTTTATCGTGTTGAGCTGATTAAGGAAGGGAAATAGATGTCTCCAATTAACCCTGCTTGCATACTGAGGTCAAACAGTCAAAACTGTTGGTTTACAGATGCTATCAAAAGGGGGTTCTTCTTTAGGATTATTCGCTTGAAAACAGTGTCTAGGCTATTGGTAAGATGTTATGTCTGATGCTTTTCGATTGATGTCTGAAGGTACGGGATTTTGGGTTTTTGATTAGTATGCTCGCTAAGATTTTGCAATCTTATGCCTACGTATTCCCGAAATAGGGAAATCAAAGAGATCGTAGTTCCTCCTATTCTATGGGAGGAAAGAGGTGTTTTGGTGTCTTGTTCAAAGCCCAAGACGTGAATCTAAAGGTGGTTTATATCTTGTTCAAAGTCCAAGATGTGAAGCTAAAGGGTTTTGGCTGAGAGGGAATTTGTCATCTCTAAAGAGGAGTTGTTGATGTTTGTATGCTGTGAGCACGGAACAACTTTGATGCTAAAAGGTTGATTGACTTAACCGGGGTTTTCTTTATACAAAAAGAGGAGGCGGGAAGTTTGACTTTTTCGGGGAAAATGTTCTTTCTGTCTTGTACAAAGCCCAAGATTGAGGTTAAAAGGGATTTTGACTCCGTTAGGGAGAATGTATCTTGTATAAAGCCCAAGATGGAGGCTGAAATGGTTTGACTCAACAAGAGAGTACTTTTATCTGTCCTGTATAAAGCCCAAGACAGAGGCTAAAAAAGGTGGACTCGACAAGAGAGTCTTGAACAGGTGATTGACTCAACAAGAGAGTCTGAAGGTTGTTTGACTCAACGAGAGAGTCTTTTATACTCAACGAGATAGTGATTTTATGTCTCGTACGAAGCCCGAGGTTGAGGCTAAAAGGAGATTGACTCAACAAGAGAGTCCTTTATACTCAAAAAGAGAGTGTTTTATATGTCTTGTACAAAGCCCATGACGGAGGCTAAAAGTGGTTGACTCAACAAGAGAGTCTTTTATACTCAACAAGAGAGTGTTTTTCTATCTCGTACGAAGCCCGAGATGGAGGATAAAAGAGGGCTGACTCAACAAGAAAGTCTTTTATACTCAACAAGATAATGATTTATATGTCTTGTACAAAGCCCAAGACGGAGGCTAAAAAAGGGATTGACTCAACAAGGGAGTCTTTTATACTCAGCAAGAGAGTGGGTTTTTATGTCTTGTTCAAAGCCCGAGACGGAGGGTAAAAGTGGTTTGCCTCAACAAGAGAGTCCTTTATACTCAACAAGAGAGTGTTTTTCTATCTCGTACGAAGCCCGAGATGGAGGCTAAAAAGGGGATTGGCTCAACAAGAGAGTCTTTTATACTCAACAAGAGAGTGATTTATATGTCTTGTACAAAGCCCAAGACGGAGGCTAAAAAAGGGATTGACTCAACAAGAGAGTCTGAAAAGGTTAGCTCTGCTAGGGAGAATCATATGTACAAAGCCCAAGAGGAGGCTGACTTACAGCTGTGGATTCTGGAGATCCTGAAGTGGGTCCAAGTGTGGGGAACTCTCATGGGAGAGACCGGGGTTTCTTCCTATGTTGGAAAAGAACTTGAGAATATCTTTGAGACTCAAGGGTCTTAGACTTTCCAAGTCTAGATTTTTATCTTTTGTACAATGCCCAAGAGGAGGCGTGGGCATTAAGGGATGAGTATCAACCCTACAACGGTAGGAGTTTTGACGCTGGAAAGACAGCTCTAGGAAAGGATGACTAAGTTATGTCTTATACCTTTAAGAGGTCATCTGGGTCCTTGTATTAAGCCCAAGAGAAGGCATGAGAACTTCTAAGAAGCCGAAGGGTCCTTGTACAACGCCCAAGAGGAGGCGGGGATGCTTTTAGGAAGCCTGTGGGTCCTCAAACCAAGAGAAGTTCAAGAAATGCAATTCACCGAGAAGAGATCCTTCCAGGAAAGTTCGAGGATTTGGAAGAAACTCAAGAGATGCCATTCACGGAGAAAAGATCATCTCTGGGGAATTAGAGTTTCTTTGACAATTTCTAAGGGTGACAGTCTGAGAAAAGGTTCACCGAGAATACTGCCTTTCTCTTTGTTCCATATTGTTTAACCCCAAGAGAAGGGAAGACTGTATCTGGAATCCTACGGGGGATCTAGTTTGGTTTGTATTTAAGAGTGACCAACAAGACTTTACCTAGTGCTAGACGTAGTTTCCGGGGAAAACTCTAAATAACTATACAAGCATTACACAATTGATATGTGACGAGTATATAAAAGGATGTGAAAGAAGACTTACAGTGAAGCATCCCCGCAATACAGTTATATACGTATGAAAGCGGTAAATGAAAGCGGATAAACACTTACCCGTTGTAGAGCTTCCATGTTGTTTTGTTAGTTGTTCAACAAAGAAAGTTTTGATAACAACATATATTTGAATTCAAAATCAAAGGGGAAAGTGTTTGAAAAGATTGTTGGGGCTTACAGCTCGAGGAGAGGCCCAAGTTTTAACGATGATTGCACCGTTGTTTAAAAAACTGTACAGAGGGACTTATACAATACGTAAGGCCCAAAAAGGTTTTGGTTAAAAGGGGATTAGGTCTTACACTCTATTAGAGGCCCAGAGATTTATTTTTGTACAAGAGATGGGGCTTACAACTCAAGGAGGGGCCCAAATGATTTTTGTAAAAAAAGGCAACGATCGTGCCGAACTTTTTGACGGTATCGGGACTTATACAATACACTGAGGCCCAAATTATTTTGGTTAAAAAAAAGGTTTAGGTATTACACTCTATTAGAGGACCAAAGAGTTTTAAGAAAAAGAATTGGGACTTATGGCTCGAGGAGAGGCCCAGTTGATTTTGTTAAAAAATGCGACGATCGCGCCGTTGTTTTTGAAAATACAGTGGGACTTATACAATGACTGAGGCCCAAAAGGTGGTGTATTTACAAAGGGGTTAGGTCTTACACTCTATTAGAGGCCCAAAAAGTTTTTAAAGAAAATAAATGAAGCTTATAACACGAGGGTAGGCCCAAGGTGATTTTCGTTTTGAAATGGCGATCGCGCCGAGATTTTTGAAATCGCAGTGGGTCTTATACAATAACTGAGGCCCAAGAGGTTTTGGTTTCAAAAAGGATTGGGTCTTACACTCTATTAGAGGCCCATAAAGTTTGAAAAAGTTTGATGAGGGTTGAATTAATCAAAACCCTAATTTGTTTTCCTTTAAAAGTAAATATTTAAAGAAAATCAATAAAAATGATAAAAATACCAAATAAGTTTGGATAAACCACTTGTGATTTTTGTTTAAGGTTTGAAAAATGAGGTTTTAATCACAAGATGATTTAGAACTCATTTGGTTTTGATTTTCAAAATAGTCACTTTTAAAGGTTTAAAAACAATTAAAAATGAATTTATTCACAAAAATACCAATTATATTAAATAAATAATATAAATTTGTTTTTTTGTGGAATAAAATATTTCAACATTTTTGTGATTTTTTTCAAAAAGAACCAATAAAAAATAATTAAAAGTGAGGAAGTTATTAATTTTTCAAATCATTAAAAATAATATGAAAAATAATAAAAAAAGTGAAAAAAAACAATAAAAAGGGGTCTGGGGAGAGGGGGATTCGAACCCCAAACCTCTTGTGTGCAGTGTACGCGCCTTACCACTGGGGTGGTGATACATCCGTGTATCAAACCCCAGCCACAAATATACAAGGCTTGCCTTGTTCTTGGCCTAGCCAAGGCAAGGCAAGGTTTTTGGTCAGAAACATGAAGGCCATAACTTCCTCATTTCTCCATGGATGAAGACAAAATTTATATGCATCTGGCCTAGAATTTCCTAAGGAATTCATTGGTGGTGGTGGTTTTTCCAGAAAATCAATCCTCCTCAAAACCCGACAGTGGTTTTGAAATAGGCCATAATGTGCATTTTCTGTACTACCTCTTGGTACAGCCATGAATTACATGATGGATTGGCTCAAACACAACACATATAAAATGTATGAGATGTGCATGATTAGTGGACCTCAAAGCAAGGCATATTTTAAAGAGTTCAAGTTGAGATGCTTACCTCTTTAGGAGCTTTTTGGGCAATCTGTCAAGTGCCTTGTTCTAAAAATGTTTTGATGCTTTGAACACTCTCAAATGATCTCTTAGAAGCTTTTAGGATGATTGGAATCAGTTGGAAACCTCAGGAATGGAAATTGGCCCTTTCTTGCAAAAGGGGCAAAAATGGCCAAAATAGCAACTCTCTCAAATGGTGTTCCAGATGTGGGGAACCATTTGGGACAGTTCAAGGATGGTATTTGGAGTGTGTTTGAGGTTTTATCTGGTTTTAAAATTGAATGAATCAAGATATGGCTTGAAAAGTGCAAAAAAGTCCAATTTTGAGGTTTTGAGAGGGGACTTTGAGATTTTGGTGTTACAGGTCACTTGTGAGAGTTTGGACAGCTTAGATATGACATATTGGAAGTGTTTGGATCATGAGTTGTGATGATATTGCTCTCTAACTCAAAAACTCAGAGTTACCTTGCTAAAGAAGGCATTTTTTTCCTAGAAAAAGAGATTTTGAGGAAAGCAAGTGTTGTAGTGCTTTGGTGTACTCAAACTGAGCACAAATGAGCTCTATTTATAGTAGAGCAAGTTTGTTTTGCAAGAAATAGTGAATGGCAACTGCTGCAGAAGTTTGGCAAATGTTGATCAATAGGAATCTAAGTCTCCTCTAGCCATTGACTAGAGGTTAGAGCACAGGCTGCTGGTTCCCTAGTTCTTGGATAAGTCTTGACTGAATTCAGTTGGGAATGGCTCAGTTCATGCCACCTTGGTGCATCCATTAAATGCTCCAAACCAAAACTGGAGTCTAGTCCCTCTTTTAGGCATTTCTAGGTTTGGCATGCTACTTTTGGTTCCAAGGACTTGGGAGGTTGATGGATCAATGTTTGTCCCTCCTTGGTCTCCCCCTGTGGTGTTCAGATGGATAAACTTGTTTGTCATTTGCAAAATTTGCTAAAATCGAGCAAAATGCACAAATCTGCCTTGCCATGACAGTTTGCAGCAAGGCACATTGTCATTGTCATATCTCATGGCTTAAGTGGAGTTTCATGGAGTTCATGGCCATTTTGGAAAGCTCTTATATGATACAACACATGTGTGATTATAGTTTGTCTTGATACTTTTTGGATCCAAGTGAAAAATCCCCCTACTTTTGGAAAAAAAACAAGACAGATTCTGACTTAGTGAAAATTTCACTAAGTGTTGGAAAAAGTGGCATTTCATGTTTTCAGCCATTTTGATCCAACCATAACTCAAAATCTATGATGAATTGGAATGAGGTGTAGTTGACACTTTTAAAGTATGACATGAGAGCTACAAATCCATCTTTGGATCAGCCCAAATGGTTACTTGAATCTCAAGTTATGATCCTTGGAAGTTGGTACCCT
Organism: Lathyrus tuberosus; assembly: GCA_022829125.1. Classification (NCBI taxonomy): domain Eukaryota; kingdom Viridiplantae; phylum Streptophyta; class Magnoliopsida; order Fabales; family Fabaceae; genus Lathyrus; species Lathyrus tuberosus. Next base: position 1,696,764 of record JALAZF010000104.1, on the reverse strand, counting down.
AGCCACTTTGTTCCATAACTTAGAAAATTTCTAAGTTTTTTATGGTTACCCCTTTTACAAGTTATCCCACTTTTCTTATTTTTCTTGATTAATGATGATCCCAATCACATATTAACATCATTTTAGGGTCAAAGAACCATAATTGTGAAAAATCTCAAAAAGTCAAAGTTGACTTTTGTGCACATTTGACTTTTTGTCAGATGAACTCCAAACTGTGCGATCCTCTATGAAATCAAGTCCTTGACCTAAATTAAACTTGATGTATTGATTTCATAGGTGTTATAGGGTGTATTGAATCATGTCCCAAGGTTTGGGAGCATGCCTGGGTCAAAAGTCAAAGGCACAGTTGACTTTTCCCGCGAAACCCTAATTGTGGTTCTGATGAATTTGAAACTTGTTGATCAAGCTTCTTGGATCAATCCATTGTTGAAAATGGATCAATGTAGTGTGTTAGAGACCATCAAATCCTCTCTTGAGGTCTTGGCTCATGTTTTGTCCCAAAAGTCAACTTAGGGGTGAATTAGGTCAAGAAACCCTAATTCCTGATTTTTTAAGAATGCATCCCCTGAGGCAAAATTGACTTGACGATTGGGTTTATAAGGTCCCTTAGAGTATTTTGGGTTACGCTTTGAAGCATTGGCTCATGCCCAGAGGAAAAATTCCATCTGGAGGCCCCAGTCGACCAAAACCCTAATTTGGTGATACTGGCGATCTTGAGGCTTAATCCACTAGGAATGTTGTAGCCTTGTGCTTGATCCTTGATGTGGGAGTCCTCTTGATCCATTGTGGATATTTTAGAGGTTTAGACAAATTAAAGACCATGTCATTCCTTGATTGATCCTTTGTCTAAGAGCTCTGAGAGGGCTTGAAACCTTAAATTTGATTGTAATGGATGCTCACCCATCTTTGGGGAGACTAATGAGGTATGATGGCCCATCCATAGTGTGATGATGATTTGTACAATGATGGGGAATCTTAGTGGTCAAAATTTGAGGTATGACACGCGCGCGATGTTTCAGTAGTGCACGCGATGACAACTTTTCTAGACTTTTTCTAACGCGTTCTGACCCGTTCTGACAGCTTTAAAAGGGGATTTTCTGTACTTTTACAAGGATTGCAAAATTTGGCACTGGGAGCATGATTTTACAACATCAAAGGGTGATTTTGAGAGTATTGAAAGCCATTGGAGGCCAATTCTTCAAAGGAATTCACATGTTATTCATCTTTTATCAATTGGTATTGTGATTTTATCATGAGTAGCTAAGTTCTCTAGGTTAGGTTGTATGTGATGAAATTTATCCAATCTTGTTGGCATTATATGGCGGTTTGACTTTGTATCAACCTTATCACTTATAATTTTATTCAGTTGTTTCTTTTGCTTATTGCGTATTATTTGAGATACTCTGTTAATATGATGTTAGATGCATAAGGATTCCTTACCCGTAGCCTATGTATTGGATCTAGGGCATCTGTTCTATTTAAGCCGGTTGAATAGGGATAGGATACATTGAATAATGGCACAGGGAACTAATGGTCTATACAATGTCTAACACTGATTATGTTGGGGGACTGGGGATAAAAAGCTCCTAGTAGTTGTTAGTGAGTTATTTCTTGGGGAACTAGCTATAACAGTTTTGTTAGCTCGCTGTAAAATTATAAGTATAAGTTAATTCTTACAAGGCATCGTACATCAACAAGAGGGGATAGAGGGATTCTACAACACAACCTAACCGCCTTTGTGACCTTGTTTTCTCTTAAATTTACCTTTTTGCACTAAAACTTGCAAAACCTCCCTTTTTACTGCTTTTAGTTAATATTGCACAAAATATTGTTCTATTCAAACACAGTCTTTATGGGTTTGATCTTTTTATTACTGCAGCACTATCAGTGCACTTGGTGAGAAGTCATCAAGTTTTTGGCGCCATTGTCGGGGACTGTTGATTGCAACAAGGCAACGCTTTGTGCAACGTATTTTTCTTGTTTTATTTTAAATTTAATTTTTGTTTTTATTGCTTTTATTTGTTTTCTTGTTTATCATAGTGCTACTGAGGCATTTTCTGTTTGTGTATGCGTAATTAAGGATCGACACTACTACCATTTGATCTAGAAATTGAAAGAATTGCACGTGCCCTTAGAAAAGCAGCTAGAGAAGCAATTATGGACGACGGAGGCCAGCCCAAAGTAGATCCACCAATACTTTCTTCAGTTTCGGAAGACGAGAATAACATGGCTGCTCCACAACTCCCAACTATGGGAGATTACTGCAAAAGGACCAACGGCAATCAAGTTTCTAGAGGGTTTGTACCGGTAGACCCTACTAACTTTGATATTAAAAATTCTGTACTTTCAGGTCTAAGAGACAATCAGTTTGATGAGAACGCTATCCAAGATCTGTAGGCTCACCTTGCACGCTTCTCGAAACTGCTTCAGTGCGCAAGCCGGATAATGTCACGGATGATCAAGTGAAGTTGCGCTTGTTTGGCTTCTCGTTGATTAGAAGGGCAAAAGATTGGTTGTTATGCCTTCCAAATGTAACCATTCGGACATGGAAGGAGCTAGAAGACAAGTTTTTTTAGAGATTTTTTACCACCACCCAGTTTACAGAGAGAAAGGCTGAAATTTTGAATTTTGAGCAACTGGATGCGGAGATTTATATGACTCATGGGAGAGATTCAAGCAATTGCTACGCAGGTGCCCCAACCATAATCTTGATAACATGGAGCAAATGCAAAGTTTTATCAAAGGCCTAAAGAGTCAGACATGCATGTTTCTAGATGCTTCTACGGGAGGCACAATTAGGTAGATGACCGAGCCACAAGTCAAGGACTTGATTGAGAAGATGTGCATGAATGAGTACCGCACCAATAGTGAAAGATTGGTAAAGGTTGAAATGGTAGGTACACCTAAAGGTAAGTTAACTGTTGATACTCAAACTGCTTTATTAACTCAAATTGAACTATTGACTAAGCAGCTAGCTGCAAGCTGCTTGAATATCGCTAACGTGAGCTAGGTACAAACACTTAGATGTGATTTTTGTGGCGTAGGACATGAGAACTGAAGGTGTTCATTGGAAGGGGAAAGTGAAGAGGCTCAATATGCTAAATTTCAAAACAACAACCCTTATTCCAATACCTATAATCCGGGCTGGAGAGATCAATTAAACTTTCGTTGGAGCAATAATCAAAATCAAAGTGGTAACCAAGTTATACAACAAAATCAACTAGCTTCTAATTACCAAAGAAAGGCTTTTTTTGGACTTTTTCGGACGCATTCTGACCCGTTCTGACAGCTTTAAAAGGGGATTTTATGCACTTTTACAAGGGTTACAAAATTTGGCATTTGAAACATGATTTTACAGCGTCAAAGGGTGATTTTGAGAGCATTGGAGGCCAATCTTTCAAGGGAATTCACATGTTATTCATCTTTTATCAATTGGTATTTTAATTTTATCAAGAGTAGCTAAATTCTATAGGTTAGGTTATGTGTGATGAACTTTATCCAATCTTGTTGGCATTATATGGCAGTTTGACTTTGTATAAACCTTATCACTTATAATTTTATTTAGTTGTTTCTTTTGCTTAATGCGTATTATTTTATATACTCTACTAATATGATGTTAGATGCGTAAGGACTCCTGACCCGTAGCCTATGTATTGGATCTAGGGCAACTGTTCTATTTAAGTCGGTTGAATAGGGATAGGATACCATGAATAGTGACACAGAGAACTAACGGTCTATACAACACATAACATTGCTTACGCTGGTGTTGTCTGCCTTCTAAGTGTTTACTCTAAGTTAGTAGTTTTAAAGCAAAGATGTCACATGCAAGTATACATATATGTTTGATTGCAACAAGTAATGAAATAAGAGATCATACCCACAGGGAGTGATTATGATGTAGCTTTGAACTTTAAAGTATTCAATTCTTGTTTAAAACTAGTATGAGCAAGGTAAACAAATAATAATAATGGTAACAACAAAAAATTCACACTACAAACTAAACACTAAATAAGGAAGGATAAGATATCAGAGATAGTGATTGATGAGCTAGGATCCATTAATATATTGTTACTAGAAGGTATCCATGATGTGAAGTGTCGTGCTTCAAAAGGTCAGACCATGATCTAGTGGTGTATTTCTACAACATCTAAGCCTGCATAACTAGGGCAAGGGAACAAATCTCTAAGCCTCACTTATAACCCTAAAATGTGGCTAGTTTTAATTCTGAAATATCTTTATGGTCTCAACTTCTTATCTCTAAGCAAGTTGAATTAAGTGAATATCTCTATCCTACTTTATTAACCACTTTTGTTATGAAATCAGCATGTTATTGGATCTCTCTCAACAACATACTTGTACCCTTTTCTAAGTTGATCATTCTAAGAAGCAGGTGTATAGAATAAAAACACATAACAAAATATGACATTTTTCAACACATCATTTCAACATAAAATCAACTTTATATTAACTTCACTTTGCTTATCAAATACGAGTTTAGCTCATAATGAGTTGAGTACAAGCTACTGGAATGAAACTACAAGATGACATATTCTTAGAAAAATGTGTAAAAGAAATGACAACCTAGTAATAACTTGAAGATCCTTTGCGTTGGGTAAACAACATCAGACCTCCGCAGTCACGACAATTCCAAGTAGCGAATACAAGATTAGATGAGAAGAAGAAAACTCTCTAATCGTCTTAATCCTCAAAGTAAATAAACTAAAACAAAAAATATGAATGTGTGAGTTTTGGCTTCTGGTCTCTCTCTTCATTGTTGAACGTGGCTTGCTTTTATAGAATTTGAGAAAGAGAGTGGAAGTTGATAGGTCTTGGATCATGGGCTTTTGGTGAAAATAAGGTTCAACCCATATCAAATCACTAATCATTCCAGCTTTCTCTTCTCCCTTCGTGAACAAGTTACCAGGTACAGACAACATTGGGAGATAAGGCGTCTTTGGCAGGCTGCTGCAGCAGGTAGTGGCGCAGAGCAGACGGCGGGTTGCTGGGTGCAGGATGCGCTTTTGCAGGCGTGGTCCCCACTGTACCACCTTTTTTCCTCTAGCTTCTTTGATCTTGTCTTGATGCTCTAGCTCCTTCTTGACATGAACCTCTGCCACGTATGCCCTAGTGATAGACATTCTTCCAAGCTCTTGGTGAATTTGCATTTAACAAGTCTTAACATCTTCCTTCCTCTTATCTTTATTCTGCCCCAGACTGTGTCTTGAGGTGTCATGCCTCAACTTGCCTTTATCAAATTTTCGTTAAGACCAAAAAAACACAATAAACCATAAAAGGTGGAACTAGTGCACTAAAGGCAAAGACATACTCAAACAAGTGAAATACAAATAAATCTAATTAAACCTAGTTAAATTACTAACAGCAAAATGGATCATCATGACACACTAAAATAGTGTTAGCACTCTCCCAAACTTGAACTATCACCTGTCCTCAAGTCATGCGACAGTGATTGACAAGAGAGATTTTCAAGAACACTTTAGGATCATATCAGTGAAGGGGCTTAGTCATTTACTCGATGAATGGCCCGGGCAAGGAAATAATTGGTACAACTCAGCCAGTTCTTAACCCAAAGATGTTGTCACCAAAGTGATTAAACACCTACTGTCACGCCTCTACTCTTCAGAAGAATGAGCTAATTTTTCTTTGTGATTCCAAATTGAGTACTTTTGTGAATTAAGTTTTCTTCCTCTTGGGTCTTACGGTGGAATTTTGTTCTGACTTTTCTGTTGACTTTTGACTATCACTCTCTAGATCACACCTTTCCAATTTAATTTTCTTTCTTTTTTTTAGCACAACACTCCACCTTTTCACTCAAGGAATCTCACTTGTAATGAGTCCAACTAGCTATTGTGATGAAGATGCTAGTTGTTCCTCCAGTTTCGAGCACAGGAAATTTTCAACAAGAGTGGTCTTTGCCACCTTTTTGCACACTTTTGTGTGTTTTATTAGCAACGATTGGGGTGTGCTCTTTTTTGTGTGAATAGTCTAAATCTTTATCAAAATCAGCTCATCTTTCTAGAGTAATTCTCTAAGGTTTCTACTTTCTTCTCAATTTCCCACAATTAGGTTTCTAAAAAAAATTACTAATTCAGCAGACTACCGGAGGCGGGACAGAAGTCATCAGCTTCCTTCTACAACAACATCCTAGGTAACAACTTCGCTTTGCATCACAGATTTACAAGCAGACTCATCATCCAACTTTTTATTTTAAGCACAAAATGAATATTTTTCTGATCCTTGGTTGTTCTTTACTAAATTATCATCTGTTCTAAAAACTACTCATGCAAATTAAACAAAAATAAACTATGCAAAAAGAAATTAATCATAAACCAGTTGAGTTGAGTTAATCATACAAACAACAAAATACCAAAAACATCAATCCATGACCAAAACACGGCCTCAAACATTAATCCATGGCCAAAACGCGGCCTCAAACATCAATCCATGGCCAAAACACGCCCTCCCAAAATACCAAGAAATTATCCAAAACATAACAAACATCTCAGCAACATAACAGCAAATAGAAGCAGAAAACAGATAGAAGATAGGGGAAAGAAAGAGAGGTTCAATCTTTATCTGCCTCTCCCCCAAACTCAAAGTAAGGACAGTGTCCTCACTGTCAAGTGGCAAGGGGAGGCAAGACTAGGCAAGTCTTTGCACGATACCAATTAGGCTCTAAGCCTGGTGCTTTTACGCGCAGGATGAACGTCTCCCTTCTTCTTCTTTTTGATTTCCTTCTCTACGACCTTAGCTTTCTCCATCTCCTTAGCTTGATCTTTGACGACTTTCGGCACAACAGTTTCTTCCTACACCGGCTCCTTCAAATCAATCTTTTCTTTCTTTTTCATTTCCCTTTTCCTTGGGTTGGTCACCTGCTCTTGGAAAATTTCTTCCTTTCTTTCAGTAACTGCCTTTACTGGGGTCACGACAGGAGTAGTCACAGGTGTGACTGTCACTGCTTCTTCCTTGCTTTACTAATTTTCAGCTTCCTCGCCTTCGTCTTTTCCAGCTGTTTCTTTTCTTTCTGTCTTTAAGGATTCCTCGGTTGTTGAATAGTACTTGGGAAGATCTTCATCCACCAGCTGGTCTTCATCTTCTATCAGATCTTCCTCCACCTTACTGTAATCCACTACATTGTCTTAATTCATCTCATCACTCTCCTTATCAGCTTCTACAATTAACTCCTCTAAAACATCATCCTTTTCTGTTGGAGTCAATTATGGGTCTGTTTGGTTTAAATCAAAGTCCTTTGGGGGACTGTTCTCAAGGGTTTTGACATCAGGGTTCTGAACATCAGGGTTCTCCTCCCGCTTCCATTCTTGTCTCAATTTTTTCTTCTTTGGAGACACTCCAGCTTTTTCGACTTTACCACTCTTTTTCTTCTTTTGCTGCACAGGACTGTCCTGAATAGGCATGCCTTGACTTGTCTCTGCAGCAACATCTTTACTCTTCTTTTTCTTCTCTCTTTTCCCCTCTTTCTTTTTGGACTTCTCCTTCTTCTTCACTTTCTTGTCTTCAGGAACTGACTTCTCCTCCATTTTATTTTATTCTAACTCTCCCAAGATATGATTGGGAAAAATGGGTGGATTCAACATACTTGATGGAAATTGCAAACAACCGCTTTCTCTTGCCAATAGAACTTATCTTTTTGAAACTTGAAATAATCCCTTTGATCTTTCTGCATTTGCAGAATGACATCCCACATCATGTCTTCCCTTTGATGATCCTCCGCAGCTTCTGTCGACGCCTGTCGCACCTCAGTTGATCTTTTCCTTCCTTTTGGCTTCATCAGTGTTTGGATCAAAGCTTTATCCAAACCAGCTTGAGGCTGCCCAGTTTCATCAGTGTCAAGCTCAGGTACTCCGTGCCTTCTGCGCAACATAGTAATCACACATGGGAAGTACAAGTAGGCATGGCAATGGGCAGGGTTTGGGTAGGGTACTATAGTACACGTCCCCATACCCGTAGTTGGAAAAAATCCCCATACCCGCTTGGGTATCAACATTGGCACCTGTACCCGTACCCTATGGGTATGTAAGTGCCCGTACCCGTGCTCGTTACCCGCATTTCTAATAAAAATAAATATATCAAGTATAAAATATCATATAATTTTAAGTTTTTAAAAACATTACAAAGTTTTTTTAAAAAAATTATTATTGAATTATGAAATAAATTATCACTTATATTAAATATGTAGTATTTTAAAATTGATTTTTTTTAAAATTTTATAAACATTTATTTTTATATAATAATATAAATTAAAATATATAAATATATATTGTGCGGGTATGGGGCGGGGTGGGTACTAAGGTGCCCATACCCGCACCCATCCCCGCTTATTTAAGTGGGTAATTACCCGAACCCGTGCCCGTACCCATTTTTACGGGTTTTTACCCTACCCGTTATGAATAATTTTGTGGGTACCCACTGGGGATGGGCCAAATTGTCATCCCTAAGTACAAGATTCCTTCTTTCTTTCTTGAACAAACCTGGATCTCTTGCATAATGATTTTTCCTACATTGATCTTGCTTAATGATGTGATACAGTGAAGCAAAACAAGTCTTGCCCTGCTTACTGTTTCGTTATAAGCAGTGGGTTTCAAAGAATGTTTCACAAATTGGTACCACGCTTTCACTGTAGGCAGCAGATCCATCCTTCTCACCGCTTTTTTAGAGCTTGACTCCACCCACTTAGCTCCTGGGTTGCATAACGATTCCATAATCACATCAAAGTCTTCCTCGTCCAACTTCAACAATAAATCCTGATACTCATCACCTGGTTCCTTGATATTCAGAGCAAGGTTTAAAGTGGCTTCATTATATACCACCTTCGTACCTCTCACCACAACTTCAATCCTTTTGTGGCCAGGATCACTTAGGTTTGAATAGAACTCCTTCACCAGTGAAATGTTGTATGGGCCTGGCTGGAGGCATAGCTTCATCCACCCTAGCTTTTTGATGGTAGTTCCCAAATCCCCAGCAAGTCCTAGGTTTTATTCTTGGTTGTCAAAGAAAAAACCCCTTTCAGCATGAAAACCATTTTGCTAATATACTCCATGAAGCACCGAGAAGCTTCGCTGTTGATGAATTTCTCATGTCCGTCTTGTTCTTCATCAGAGTAACAACATATGGTGTCGTATTTTTCCTTGCTTTCATCTTGGCTCGTTTTCCAGTAAGTATCTTCATTGTGTTGGGGTGAAGGAAAAGTAGTGATTGAGGTCTGAATGGAAATGGTAAGGAACAGACAAAAGAGAAATTGATATGGTGATGGGAATGTGTGTGTGTGTGTGTGTGTGTGTGTGAGAGAGAGAGAGAGAGAGAGAGAGAGAGAGAAAGTGAGATATTGTGATAGTGAAGTGGGATTGTTGGAAAAAGAAAAGTCAAAAATATTTTTGTGAAAATTAGGGCAAGAAGCTGAAAAGGCTGGTTGATGTAACAGGTGGGAAAAGACAAAATTTTGAATTTGTGGCATGGAAGAGGTATTGTGTGATGCTACATCCCACCAGTCTGACGTATCAGACTGTCATCATGATTTCCTAGCACAAGGCTCTAGGCGTGTGCAGTCCACCCTTTCAGTTTCTCTCTCCATCATTCAAACTTTTTAATTTTTCGTCCAAGAGAATAAATAAATTATCATCTCAGCATTTTATTTAATACTCAGGACTTGGGAATATTTGCTCTAAATGTCACTTTGCTCTTTTCTCATTTGGTATCATACCAGCTGTCATTACTCCAAATGCCTGTTGATGCCATCTGAAACTACTCAACTGTACAACTAAAAAATATTAAAAATTCATTAAGCTGGATTGCCTCCCAGTAGCGCTATTTTAAGGTCTTATAGCCTGACCAACACAAAAATCTTTAATCAATAAAATGAATGGTTCCCCTAGTGTTACTTAAAGGGTCGCCAAAATAGGTTTTAATCCTTTGGCCATTAACCTTGAATTTTTCACCATCCTTTTCATTCATCAATTCCACAGCTCCATTAGGGTAAATTGTCACTAACTTGAAGGGTCCTGACCACCTTGACTTTAATTTTCCAGGGAATAATTTCAGTCTAAAGTTAAAAAGCAAAACTCTTTGACCTTCCACTAATTCCCTTTTCTGGCATTTTCTGTCATGCCATCTTTTGGTCTTTTCCTTATAGAGCTCAGTATTTTCATAAGAGCATAGCCTATGTTCTTCTAACTCATTGAGTTGGAGCATTCTAGCTTGGCCAACAGATTTTAGGTTGAAATTTAATTGCTTGACGGCCCAAAATGCTTTGTGCTCTAATTCAATGGGTAGATGACAAGCCTTCCCATAAACAAGTCTATAAGGAGACATGTCTAGGGGAGTCTTGTAGGCAGTTTTGTATTCCCAAAGAGCCTCGTCCAAATGCTTGGACCAATCCTTCCTTGTGGGGTTAACAACCTTTTCCCAGATCCTTTTAATCTCTCTATTAGATAACTCCAGTTGGCCGCTTGTTTGAGGATGGTAGGTAGTAGCAACCTTGTGTTTGATCCCATATTTTACCATTAAATTTCTAAAATATTTATTGCAAAAATGTGATCCACCATTACTAATGATTGCTCTTGGCGTGCCATGCCTTGTCAGAATGTTTTTAAGCAAAAATTTGGTCACAACTCTAGCATCATTAGTAGGTGTTGCTACTGCCTCTATCCACTTAGAGACATAATCCACAGCTACAAGGATGTATAGATTACCAAAAGATGGAGGAAAATGCCCCATGAAGTCAATGCCCCAAACATAAAAAATTTCAATTCCAAGTATGTTGGTGAGTGGCATCTCTTGCCTCATGGAAATATTTCCTACCTTCTGGCATCTATCACATCTTTTAACTAGCTCATGAGCATCTTTAAAAAGGGAGGGCCAGAAATAACCTGATTGCAAGAATTTTACAGCAGTTCTGGTTCCTCCAAAGTGTCCTCCGTCTGGAGCTTTATGACAGGAAGACAAGATATGTCGTGCCTCTGTATGATCTACACATCTTCTTAGCAATTGATCTGCACACTTTTTGTAAAGGAAAGGTTCATCCCAAAAGTAGCTCTTTACTGTATGAAAGAACCTTTTCCTTTGCTGGATGTTGAAATCAGGGGGCACATATCTGCTGACCAGATAATTCACTATATCAGCATACCATGGTGTCACGTCAATGCTTATCAACAGTAACTTCTCATCAGGCAAAGTTTCTTGAATGTCTCCACTGTTATTGCTTTGCACTTCTTCTGGTAATCTTGAGAGATGATCAGCAATAGAATTTTCTATCCCTTTCTTGTCTCTAATCTCTAGGTCAAACTCTTGCAATAAGAGAATCCATCTTATGAGCCTTGGTTTCACATCCTTCTTAGCAATTAAGTACTTAATAGCTGCATGATCTGTGTATACAATGACTTTTGTTCCAACTAAGTAGGGTCTGAACTTATCAAATGCAAACACTACAGCCAGCAACTATTTCTCAGTTGTGATGTAGTTGATTTGTGCTTCAATCAATGTCCTACTAGCGTAGTAGATGGTGTGAAAAACCTTGTTATGCCTTTGACCTAGTACAACTTCAATAGCAAAGTCACTTGCATCACACATTAACTCAAAGGGTTTTGACCAGTCAGGAGTCTTCACAATGGGTGCAGAGATGAGGGCCCTCTTCAACAGATTAAAGGATTTCACACATTCCTGACTGAAAACATATGGCACGTCATGCTGCAGCAGCTGGCACAGAGGTTTGGTAATTTTTGAAAAATCCTTGATGAACCTTTTGTAAAAGCCAGCATGCCCTAGAAAACTTATGATTCCTTTTATGTTCACAGGGGGTGGTAATTTCTCTATCACCTCCACTTTTGCTTGATCTACCTCTAAACCCTTCTTGGAGATTTTGTGCCCGAGAACAATTCCTTCTTTTACCATAAAATGGCACTTCTTCCAATTAAGGACCAAATTATTCTCTTCACATCTAGCCAATACCATATCTAAATTCTCCAAACACTTCTTGAATGATTCTCCAAAAACAGAGAAGTCATCCATGAATACTTCCATGGAATTTTCAATGATATCTGAAAATATGGCCATCATGCAGGGTTGGAAGGTGGCTGGAGCATTGCACAGTCCAAACGGCATTCTTCTGAAAGAAAAAGTGCCATAAGGATAAGTGAATGTTGTCTTTTCTTGGTCTTTTGGGGCTATGGAAATTTGATTGTATCCTGAGTATCCATCTAAGAAACAATAGTACTCTTTTCCAGCCAATATGTCCAGCATCTGATCAATGAAAGGGAGGGGGAAATGATCATTCCTTGTTGCTTTGTTCAGCTTCCTGTAGTCCATACAAATTCTCCAACCGAAAACTGTTCTTGTGGGGATTAGCTCATTCTTCTCGTTGACAATCACAATCATGCCTCCTTTCTTTGGAACACATTGAATGGGACTTACCCATACACTATCAGAGATAGGGTAGATAATTCCAGCATCCAACCACTTAATAATTTCCTTCGTGACAACTTCCTTCATAATTGGATTCAACCTTCTTTGACTTTCAATGTTATTCTTAGCATTCTCTTCCAATAGAATTTTATGCATGCAAAGTGTTGGACTGGTCCCTTTTATGTATGAGATCTGCCAAGCAATTGCCTTTTTGTGCTTCCTTAACAATGCTAATAATTGCTCCTTCTGATCTTCTTTTAAATCTGTAGCAATTATGACTAGAAACTTTTGTCCCGCCTCCAGATAAGCATATTGCAGGTGCTCAGGCAGTTGTTTCAGTTCCAGTTCAGGAGGTTCTTCTATGGAAGGTAGATGCTGCTTGTGACCAACATTGTTGATTCTATTACTTCCATAATTTCTTCCTCATGCTTCTTCATTGGACCATAAATGATTCTACCTTGTGGCTCTTTCTCTTCTTTTAATTTCCCTAGCTCTTGTTACAATACATCATTAGTCTTGAGAAGGTTTTTATGAATTATACCTTCCTAGCTAGATATCATGGAACAGTCAGCTACATCTTCTTCAGGATATTGTAGAGCATTGAGTATACTAAATACTACTTGTTGTCCATTGACTCTCATGGTGAGTTCTTCTCTTTCCACGTCAATCGAAGTTCTACCCGTTGCTAGGAATGGTCTTCCCAACAATATAAGGGTTTCTTCATCAACATCAAAATCCATGATAATAAAATCAGCAAGGAAGATAAATTTGTCAACCCTTACTAAAACATCTTCTATCTTTCCTTGGGGGTAACAAATACTCCTATCTGCCAGTTGCAAGGTGCTAGTTGTAGGCCTGGCAGCTCCTATCCCTAACTTCTTAAATATGAATAAGGGCATAAGATTAATGTTGGCCCTAAGATCACACAACGCTTTTCCACATAAAGTATTTCCAATGGTGCATGGAATAGTGAAACTACCAGGATCTTTTAATTTAGGTGGAAAGCTTGCCTTGCACCAACTGACTACACTCTTGAGTGAGCGCAACCGTGGCAAATTCTCCTACCCTTTTTCTTTTGGTGAGCACATCATTCATGAACTTTGAGTAATTTTGCATTTGTTGAATGGCTTCAATCAATGGTATGTTGATGTGAAGCTGCTTCAGAATCTCCATGAACTTTCCAAATTGTTGTTCTTCCTTGGCCTTCCTAATCCTTTGTGGAAAAGGTGGGGGTGTCCTTTCTTGAATAAACTTTGGCTTCCTACAGGTGTCAATCGTGACCTCTTGCATCTCTTGAGAGGTCAAATATGCATTAGTAACCTCTTCATTCTGCTTCTGATATTAATATGGTTCTCTATCAGTATTTTTTTCGTTCCAAAACTATCTGGCTCAGACAATTCTGCACTTGTCTCTTTGTCCTTCGAGATGGATTCTTCAACTTCTTTTCCACTTCTCAGATTGATGGCTTGACATGTTTCAACGTTCTTTACTCCAGCAGATGCAGTTGGAGTCTCAATGGAACTTAGGAGAGTTCACATGTTCCTTGAACTCAAAACAGTAGCTATTTGACCTACTTGATTCTCCAAGTTCTTGATACTTACTCCTTGTGCTTGAAACTAATTCTTTGCTTCTTAAATAAAAGACCAAAACATTCTCCTACTGGTTGTTGCCCAGATTCCCCCCAACATAAGGAGAACCAGGAGGAGCTTGTGGTGTTGATGTTTCTTGAGGCTTCGGTTGATTTTGATTATTACTCCAAGAAAAATTTGGATGGTTGCGCCACCCTGGATTGTATGTGTTGCTGTAAGGATTGTTGTATCTATTGTTGTTGTTGCCAACATAGTTGACTGAAACAGGATTTGAAGAATATTCTTCAAACATATGGGGTCCTCCACAGTAGACACAGGCAATCGCAGACGTGTTAGTAACCACCTTCACTAGCTCTGGTCTTGGTACTTCAGGGGTCATCATATTCTTCATCATCTGGTGAATTTGAGCCACCTGAGCAGCAAGAGCTGTTGTCTCAGTGACTTCATGAACTTCAGCATGTTTTTTGTGAGTTGAGTTTGCAGTAGCTCTAGTGACAGGCCACTGGTATGTGTTGGCCATAATGCTCTCAATTAATTTGTAGCCTTCTTCATAAGATTTAGACAAAAGGGCTCCACCACTGGATGCATCTAGCATATTCCTTGAGGATGGAATTAATCCATTATAGAAAGTCTCAAGTTGAATGCATATGGGGATCCCATGATGATGGCATTATCTTAGTAACTCTTTAAATCTTTCCAAAACATCAAACAACAATTCGTCATCTCCTTGCTTAAATGAAGTAATCTCATTTCTCATCTTTACATTCTCTGAAAGGGGAAGTATTTTGCCAGAAATTTTACTGCCAAGGTATTCCATGTTGTAATGGGATTTGGTTCCAAGGAATTTAGCCAACTTTTGGCTCTATCTCGTAGGGAATAAGGAAATAGCCTTAACCTAAAGGCATCATCAGTCACGCCAGGAATCTTGAAATTGTCAGCAACATCTAGAAATTGTCTCAAATGCAAGTGTGGGTCTTCATGAGGAGAGCCTGGGTATTGATCTGTGGTATGCAGTATTTGGAACATCATAGGCTTAAACTCAAACTGTGGTGCAGTGATCTCTGGTCTAACAATACCAGTGCTCATGGCAGCTGGATCAAATACAGCATAGTCCCTAATGTTGCGCGCCCGATCATTTGCAATGCCAATGATGTCTTGCCCCGCCATGACACTTTCTGGTTGTGACTCATATGAGGATGACGAGGTTTCATCGTCTGTCTCCACATGTACTTCTTCCTCTGGTTCAGCCACAACTGAAGTTGATGGATTTCCAGATAGTTGTTGAAAATGCAAAAATCTCCTTCGTGCTCTTAGAATTCTTTCAGGTTCAGGGTAACCATTGTAAGCTGGTTGTAATGACCTGCGCATGCAATAACTTAAACTTGTCGTAACACCAAATCACAGCAAAAATGTTAAAGGCTCAAATACAAATTTAAACAAAAATAACAAATACAGTAGTTCAAAGTATATCTTCCACTCCACGATAACGGCGCCAAAAACTTGTCTGATTTCTAAGTGTTTACTCTAAGTTAGTTGTTTTAAAGCAAAGATGTCACATGCAAGTATACATGTATGTTTGATTGCAGCAAGTAATGAAATAAGAGATCGTACCCACAGGGAGTGATTATGATGTAGCTTTGAACTTTAAAGTATTCAATTCTTGTTTAAAACTAGTATGAGCAAGGTAACAAAATAATAATAATGGTAACAGCAAGAAATTCACACTACAAACTAAACACTAAATAAGGAAGGATAAGATATCAGAGAGGGTGTTTGATGAGCTAGGATCCATTAATATATTGTTGCTAGAAGGTATCCAGGATGTGAAGTGTCATGCCTCAAAAGGTCAGAACGTGATCTAGTGGTGTATTTTTACAACATCTAAGCATGCTTAACTAGGGCAAGGGAACAAATCTCTAAGCCTCACTTAAAACCCTAAAATGCATCTAGTTTTAATTATGAAAAATATTTATGGTCTCAACTTCTTATCTCTAAGCAAGTTGAATTGAGTGAATATCTCTATCCTACTTTATTAACCATTTTTGCTATGAAATCAGCATGTTATTGGATCTCTCTCAACAACATACTTGTACCCTTTTCTAAGTTGATCATTCTAAGAAGCAGGTGTATAGGATAAAAACACATAACAAAATAAGACACTTTTCAACACATCACTTCAACATAAAAACAACTTTATATTAACTTCACTTTGCTTATCAAATATGAGTTTAGCTCATAATGAGCTGAGTACAAGCTACTGGAATGAAATTACAAGATGACATATTCTTAGCAAAATGTGTAAAAGAAATGACAACCTAGTAATAACTTGAAGATCCTTTGCGTTGGGTAAACAACATCAGACCTCTGCAGTCACGACAGGTCCAAGCAGTGAATACGGGATTAGATGAGAAGAAGAAAACTCTCTAATCGTCTTAATCCTCAAAGTAACTAAACTAAAAGAGAAAATATGAATGTGTGATTTTTGGCATCTGGTCTCTTTCTTCATTGCTGAACGTGACTTGCTTTTATAGACTTTGAGAATGAGAGTGGAATTTGATGGGTCTTGGATCATGGGTTTTTGGTGAAAATAAGGTTCAGCCCATATTAAATCACTAAAAATTCCAGCTGCCTCTTCTCCCTTTGTGAGCAAGTTACCAGGTACAGATAGCATTGGGAGACAAGGCGTCTTTGGCAGGCTGCTGCAGCAGGTAGTGGCGCAGAGCAGACGGCGGGTGGCTGGGTGCAGGATACGCTTTTGCAGGCGTGGTCCCCACTGTACCACCTTTTGTCCTCTAGCTTCTTTGATCTTATCTTGATGCTCTAGCTCCTTCTTGACATGAACCTCTGCCACGTATGCCCTAGTGATAGACATTCTTCCAAGCTCTTGGTGAATTTGCAATTAATAAGTCTTAATATCTTCCTTCCTCTTATCTTCATTCTGCCCCAGACTATGTCTTGAGGTGCCATTCCTCAGCTTGCCTTTATCAGATTTTCTTTAAGACCAAAAGCACACAATAAACCATAAAAGGTGCAACTAGTGCACTAAAGGCAAAGACATACTCAAACAAGTGAAATACAAATAAATCTAATTAAACCTAATTGAATTACTAACAATAAAATGGATCATCATGACACACTAAAGTAGTGTTATCAGCTGGCGGACTAGGTATAGAAAGCTCATAGTAGTTATTAGTGAGTTATTTCATGGGGAACTGGCTATAACGGTTTTGTTAGTTCGTCGTAAAATTATGAGTATAAGTTAATTCTTACAAGGCATCGTACATCAACAAGAGGGGATAGAGGGATTTTAAAGCATAACCTAACCGCCGTCGTGTCCTTGTTTTCTCTTAAATTTACCTTTTTGCACTGAAACTTGCAAAACCCCTCTTTGTACTGCTTTTAGTTAATATTGCACAAACTATTGTTCTGTTCAAACACAGTCCTTGTGGGTTCGATCTTTTTATTACTGCGACATTATCAGTGCACTTGCTAAGAAGTCATCAGTCCTACACATCATTTCTTTTAAATTGATTTAACTCATCTTTCTTAGCCATAACCCAATGCTCATCAATTAAGGCTTCTTTTACATTTTTAGGTTCAACTTGTGACACGAATACAAAGTGATAATAGAAATTACTTATCTTAAAGCGTGTAGTCATGCCTTTGGTAAGATCTCAAAGAATGTTGTAGATTGGATGGTCCTTGGAAGTCCTCCAAGCCAAGGGAGATCATCCACTTTAGTTGGACTCTCATCCTTTTCTTTTTCAGGATCTTCATCTTCCTCCTTCTCAGCTTTCACCGCTTCAGGTTGATCAATTCCTTCTTCGGTGTCTTTGAGTATGTCTTCTGAAGATACACCTGAATCATGAAAAGAAATACCTTTTCTGATATTTCTCGGATAAGATTCATCAAAAGTGACATGCACAGACTCTTCAATAGTAAGTAATTTCTACACTACCTTTACCAAGTATAACACCTTTATTATTTTCTCCATAGGGCACATATCCCTTCTTCTTTGCTGTGAAGTCAATGAATAGGGAAATGTCAATCGTCATATGCCTTGAGCATCCTGTGTCGAGAAGCCACATTCTCTCCATGGAGCCAAGACATTCAATCTACAAGATCAAACAAGAGTGATAAGTACCCAATTTTCTTTGGGTCCTTGAGAGTGAGTGAAAACATTGTTGCACTTGGGCAACCATTGAAATACACCTATAGGAACTAAGTATCACCTAAATTTGCATTTAGAAATGGTATGGCCTTTCTTGCAACAATAGTGACAAGTCAATTAACGATGAGAGTGAATTTCACTATTTGATTCCCTTGCCACAAAATTATACCTTTTGCACAGTACATTCAAAGATCTTTTAAATTTTGTTGGATCAATAGCGAAGGTAACCTTTGGTTCTAAAGCCTTGTTCAATTTGGCTTTTAGAATAATAACCTTTTTTTCCAAATGGGACAAGTTTCATAACCAAACCAAGAAGACTTCTCATCCTCAACATTAACTTTTGGAACATCTAACATAGTTTGCTTAATAGCTTCCATTTGTCTTACAGTTTCTAAAACTATGGCTTCTAAGTATGAAAATATTCTTTTATTTGAATCCAACCTTTCAAAAGCTTCTACGGCTTCACCATGTAGATTTTCAAAAGAAATTTGTAAATCATAATAAGACATTTTATCAATAGGTTCATATTTGGAATGACTTACATTCTTCTTCTTGTGATAGGCCATGAGGCAAGGATTTTCCATTTCATCACTTTCACTTGAGTTTCCCTTATTTGAGGATTCACTATCACTTTCCCAAGCGATGTATGCACTTTTAGGCAAGCTAGACTTCTTTTGTTGGCCCTTTCCTTTATCCTTCTTAAGCAATGGACAATCCGACCTATAATGACCGACTCTTCCACAATTATAGCATGTACCTTTAGATTTTTCCTTCTTATTCTCATCTTCCTTTGAGGTATTTGAATGCCTTATATAGTTAATGAGATTTTTGTCGTAATGTTTCACTCCATTTTTCTTAATGTATTTATGGTACCTTCTAACAAAAAACCTCATTTCTTCATCATCTGAACACTCATTATCACTAGTCCCACTACCATCTTGCTTTTTAGTAGAGGACTTAGAACTAGAAGCCACTACAACAATTGACTTCTTGTCTACCTCCTTTTACTTGTTCTTTTCCTTCTTAATCTTCTTCTCATGCTTCTCCAAGCAAATGAGCTCTTGCTCGTGTTCTTCAAGCTTACCAAAAAAAGTAGTAGTGTCTAATCTCAAGAGGTTGTTAGCTTCCTTGATTGCAACGACCTTAGGTTGCCATTCCCTATTAAGACAACTTAAAATTTTGTTAGTATTAATTTCATTGGAAACATGTTTACCAAGTGCATTCAAATGATTTATAAGATGAGTGAACCTTTTTTGCATATCGGTAATGCTTTCACCATGTTTCATATGAAATATTTCAGACACTTGGTTTGAAATGAACACCAAGCTAATTTTCCTTTGTGTTGATAATATAGAAAACCAATTGCAATTTTTAGATTGCAAATGTCTTACAAAATAGTTTGAATTACTTCAACACAAACATAATTTTCAGCTTAAGAAGTTGCACACTAAATGAATTGTAAAATTGTGTGTGTGTGTGTGTGTGTGTGTGTGTGTGTGTGATAGAGAGAGAGAGAGAGAGAGAGAGATAGATAGAGAGATAAAGAGACACACACACACAAGGATTTGTTTAGGGAGATTCCCAATTGTCCTCATTATGGGTACGTCTGCCCCCAATTCCAAATGGAATTGAGATATTCAATTAATCTTTGAAAATGTTGTATACAAGAGAAAAAGTAGCAATCCAAACCCCCAAATCTTAAGTTTGATGTTGATCCTATATTTTTGTCTTCCCTTGGTCTTAGGCAAGATCAAGTGACCCAAGATTTCCAATTCGATCCTCAGGTTACCGCTACTCCTTTGATAGAACCCCATTCTTTAAAGCTTTTACTCGGCTGAATACTCGTTGTGAAATATTATCCTAAGCCTTTCAATTGATCTTCCGGTTAACGCTACTCCTTTGAAAGAAACTCCTTTCTTCAAAGCTTTCACTCGGCTGAATCCAAATTGCAAAGACTTGTGCAAAAAAACCCCAAATCACCCTTGATCTTGGAGGAAAAATCCTAACTAGTTTTATTAATGAAACCCCTAAAGAATACTCAATTCAATTTGATTACAATTATCCTAAATTAGACCTTATCAATCTTGATCTAGATGGCACCCAACAAAAATGATTATGTGTAGTTGTTGTGTGTATGCATTAAAAAAGTTGAAGATGATGAGATTTTTTTTGTATGTTCTTGGTTTTAATGTTTGAGAAATAATGCATAAATGCATATTTATGTGTGTGTGTGTGTGTGTGTGTGTGTGTGTGTGTGTGTGTGTGTGAAAAAGAAATAACAAGCAAAACATATTTTTAGCAAAAGTTACAAGTTATGAAAAATTAAAACACAATGTATTGACTATAAATACGTATGAGTCAATACATAAAGCCTAGGAGTCGATACATAGACTCTAGGAGTCGATACAAACAAGGCAAAGCCATTTGGCTTCCCAAATCTTCAGATGGAGTCGACTTCATCTCAGTATGAGTCGACTCACTCAGATGATGTATCGACCCACAACAGTAATGTCTCGATACATTGAAGGCAAAAAAGTTTATTTGAAAATGCCTTCAGTATGTATTGACTCATAAATGGGATGTATCGACTCATAGCCATATTTTTCATTAAAAAAATCATACTTTTGACTTATAATAGCCAATCTAACCTGATTTTAAGTGTCCTAATAAGAAAATGCACATCTTGACATAGAAGATAAGATCCAAAGTACTCAATTGCTAAGTGACCTAGTTTTGACATCATTCAAAACATTTCTTAAGAGGCTAGTGCACTCACAAACGAGTCATGCCACAACTCTCTTAATAATAGGTGGTCAACAGTTGCCCCCAATCAAGGGGAAGCGGATACTGTTATATCCTAACTTTTAACCCTAAGACCCCCCTTATCGTTTGCATCTTTACACAAATAATATCACACATTGGTTCTCCCATCCTTTGAGGTTTTGCTTTTGAGATCACAAAGCACTCTTTTGTGTGTACTTTATCTTTATATTTATATGCTTATTGTTTAACTAACCACTAATTAAAATGCAAAAATATGTCTTGTTCCTTTAAGCTCATTGTGCAAGGTAGAGAGTTTCATCAAGAGCACCATGCTTGGTTCCTCAGCTAGGGTTTTAATCCCTCAAGTCAAAGTGTGAACATCCATTGACTCCCAAGGACTTATTTCTCAATATATGGCATCTAATATCAAGGTCTATGCTCTCAAGCATCATCCTATATCATTTTGAGCAAGAGTACCTCAAGTTTGTGTAGCTTGTTTCTCAAGAAAGTCAAAGACATCTTATATTGGGTTTATATGATCATCCATGTACCTTGAAGTGAAACAAAATCTCAAGTATACAAGTTGGTTTAAGAAGGTTTGACCAAAACATCAACATTTTCAAGTCAAAGTTCCAAGGACTACAACTCCTTCAATTATCCATATTTTTGAGTGATTATTTTTGCATATGACTCTTCTCAACATCCTCCATAACTTCTCTTTACATGACAAGAGCCAATTATGCTTGGAGGATCATCAAAAGTTTGAAGACATTATAGGTCATTTGTGGACTTAGTGAGATTTAACCTATTTTCAAGTGACTTTTTATCAACTTTCAAGGATCACAACTTCTTCAATTTTTATCCTTCGAGGTTGATTCTTTTTTCACAATATAATTTACAATGCCCTCTACAAGTTTGCTTCAATGATCAAGATCAAATTATGCTTGGAAGGCCTTGGAATTTGTTTGAACATTATATGTCATTTTCTGCCTCATAGACTTAGATTTTTTCTAAGTATGATGACCAGTTTTTCATGTCAACTTCAACACATCATAACTTCCTCCTCAGATGTCCAAATGAATACTTTCTTGGCACATTGTAAACTAGGCCATGAGGACTACACATTGCAAGAAGAATGGTAGCAAAAAGCCTCTTGAGTAGGATACCCCATTGATGTAAACATGGCACCTTGAAACTAAAGAAAACTCCATGGTCAGATTTTTGATTCATTCTAATTCCAATTAGAGACCAAGTTAAAGTCCAATTGTGTGCCTAATCAAGTTTATCAAGTTTCTAGAAGTTGTTTAGCACTTGAAACACAAGTTTTGACTTAGTTTTGAGTGGATTCAAGTCACACTTTTGGCATGATGAGGGTGCACACGATTACCCTCAATTTCCACTGAATTTAACCCTCTCGGTATTCTATCATCTTCAGCTATAAATAGAGGTTCGTTCTACCTTAATTCCTAAGCTTTTGAGAGCCATTGAACCCATGCTTGAACTTCAAATTTTCTCTAGAGTTTTCACCATCAGGTTTTAAATTCTAGCCAGTTTCACTCTCATTTCTTGATTCCATAAGCTTCATTGTGTTCCTCTGAAGCTTCTGCAACAAATTCGAAGCTCTAAGAATCCCTAAATTGCTCCAACCAAATACAGTTTTAGAGCTTCTCATATCGTTTTTGGACAAGGTAGTTTGAAGCTCCATTGTCACTTAAACAAGTTACCACAATGTAGTCTTTTTTTGCTGAATGTTTCCCCTAACCTAACTGATGTTGATTCTTATTGTGCATCATTTAATTTTTGTTTTTGTGTTCTTCTGAATTTCTCCAAAATTCTCTCTACTCCTTTTCAATAAATGAAAATGAAGAGTGAGGTTAAGTTTGCCTTAATCAGACGGTCACAATGGCATAGGTCTCGTGACCTATGTTTACCATTTGTGGATTCTCCGGTGAGAGCTCGCCGAAGAAGATGACCGGAGAGGTAAAGGAGAAGACCTGAGGTGGAGACACACTGGCTATTTGAAATGTTTATATTGGTCCAATTCAAATGTGATTCCATGTTATTTTTGAACTAAATTCCATCGTGCATAACGCTTATGGACTGTTAGATCTACCATATCAGATTAATGAACCTTGATCCAACGCGCGTCCTTTTTTCTCTTTTTATTTTCTTTTCTGATTTTATTTTTAAATTGCATTTCCATTTAAAAATTCATAGTAATTTCTTTTTTTATCCAAAAATATCAAAATAATTTCTAATTTTATTTTTATTTTTATTTTTCTCTTTCTGATTATATATTTTTCATATTTTTATTTTGTCATTTGATATTTTTCATGATTTTTTCTCTTTTTCCTTGCATTTTTTAATTGTTTAAAAATACTTTTATGCATTAAAAAATTCTCAAAAAAAATTCATAGCATTATTGCATTATTTCTGACTTTTTGGATTTTTCTTGGTTATTTGTGATCTTGTTTGATGCATCATTTGCATTTTCATGTTTATTTTCATTTTAAAATTCATTTTAAAATTTTTTTTTATGCATATTAATTCATATTATTGCATTTTTGTATTGTTTGACCTTTGTTGACTTATGTTTGACTTGAATCTTGTTTGTTTAGTAAAGTTTCATCAAGCTCAATGGATCTTGGGTGTTGATGGGGTGAAAACCCTAATCCACCAAAATGGATGATTGATCTTGATGATAGCTTAATTAATCCTTGGATTCAATTTGTTGTTTTGGTTTCCTGGCTGCCTCTTCTTCATCTCCCTTCTTCTTTTTTCTTTTGGTTGATGAAAATCTTTAGCATCATGGATTATTGATGATTAAAGATGTTTGAATCTTCATTACTTCAAACATGTTGTTGAAGTGATCATTTGGATCACTCACTTCACA
This sequence comes from Lathyrus tuberosus, assembly GCA_022829125.1. Lineage (NCBI taxonomy): Eukaryota > Viridiplantae > Streptophyta > Magnoliopsida > Fabales > Fabaceae > Lathyrus > Lathyrus tuberosus. Next base: position 1,672,916 of record JALAZF010000104.1, on the reverse strand, counting down.
TTAGAGTAGTGATAGGTTTCCTTTGATCATTAATGGAGTTCCTTGATTAAGATGAGATCATTCCTCTTTTCTTATTGGTGTGGCAAGCTTTAGGAGAATGACTTACATGTCATTTCTCTAGCTTGTATTAACACATAAATTGTTATTGACCGGCCTCCAATAGTATGACCTTCCTTATAGGTTGTGCTACGATTGCTTAACATAACGCTAAATTTGTCCCGAATCGAAAACTAACTCATTTTTTAAAGTGAGATTGACAGCCTCCTATTCTCCATGGTATTGTGTGAAATAGATTGGATCTTTTGTTACCAAAGGGAGCTAGTTGCATACTTGTTGATTTTATCGAAGTTGGAGCCCTTCTCTTTGTAATGCATAAGACTATGTTTTCATGCTTGTGGATGTCTAGTTGAGTGTTCTCCAAAAAATGACAAATTAGCCTTTCTTCTCTAATCACTAACTTACTAACTTTTTGTTTTATTTTTTTACTTCAAAGTCATTTATTTTATGCTCTTTACTTATTGCAATTTACTTTATGCTTTTACTTTAGCACTTTATATCATATTATCATATTGCTTTTTTTCTTTGTCTACTTGGACTTGTGTTTATGCTTATGCTCTTTTTATTTTGTCCATTTGGACTTTCTCTTTAAGACATTAATAAATATCAAACTTCCTAAAAAAACTTGGTTACTTTCATGGATTTGATGTTACTACCCTATGCATTGATGCGGAGTTTGGACTTGGAATTAAGACCTTGACCTTAACTTAGAAGTACATCTTAGGGCTTATTTGGATTCATCTGGTACCCTTTGCTTAAGGATTCTCTTGAAAACTCATTTTGGTTATTATGATTTCATCTGATGCTTGAATTGTTATGGGTTATTTGGCTCGCTTGAGGCTTATTCCAAAGGAGGGAATTCTTGATTGACTTATGTCACGGGGCTTGCCATCTACTATTGGTTAGATCTTTCTTTATCCCTAGATTTTATTTTATACTTTAGGATAGTCCGTTCATCTCTTCCCCATTCTTAAATTTTCAAAATCTTCTCCCTTTTTCAAAATCTTCTTCTTTCAAAATAGAACCTTTTTTTTTTTAATAAAACCTTGACTTTGTCAAGTACATTTTCAAAATATTTTTCTTTAATAAATGCTAAGACATCTTAAACATATTAAACCATTTCAAAAGGCATAAAAAAAATGCAAAAACTCATTCAATCATTTTTGTGCCTTTGTGCACTTTTCCTTTTAAAACTTTTTATAAAGTTTAGACATGAGTCATTTCCATATCTATGATTTAATTCTCCTATCCCTATAGTATAGATGGTAATTCTTTTCCATTTGTGAGAGTTAGTGGCATGCTTGTTGATTTTTATCCAAGTTGGAGCCCTTCTCCTTGTGATGCAAAGTTCTCATTACTTTTGCGTGATTAGTTGTAGTATTCTCCTTAAAATGACAACTTGTCTTTTCATTTAAAATGAACAAAACACACCATTTTTGTTATTTTTACCACGAGCTACGAGGTTTTGATCCTCCATTGCACTTTCTAGGTACGTAGGCATGAGACTCAAGAAGTCTTTTCAAACACAAAATTATTAAGAAAATACTTCTTTTCTCACCTCCCAATATTTTGTAAGCAAACCGTTTTTGTAACGCCCCAGTTTTTGTTAGTTTTATTTAATCGAGTCGATTTAATTATTTTTATTATTATATTATTTTATTTTTGACTTTTATTTGGCAATATATTATTTTTCATTGTTGTTATGTTTTATGGCGTTTTGAGAGCGTTTGCGAGATATTTGAGTGTAGGGGTATTTTGGTCATTGTACTTATTTTTCTTAAGTTAGTAACATAGAGAGAAAAATAGAGAGAAAGAAAAAGAGAAGAAGGAAAAGAGAAAGAAAAGAAGAGAAGAAAAAGAGGGAAAAACTTGGAGAGAAAGAAATTGAATCAACCGACTTTTGAAAACACGATAATCGGGTAAGGGTGCGAAACTCGATTATTCTATACTTGTGTATGATTATGTATGTATGTATTTGTTTGTTGTTGGGTTGAAATTGGATATAGAACCAAAACCATTAATATGTTAAGATTGTTAGAATTTGATTCAAATTGTGTCTGAAATCATGTTTTAATGTTCCTAATTGCTGAGACATGTTGGATAGATGTTGTTGGGCATTCAATTGGTAATTTTCTGGTGTTTAGATGAGATTTGGAGTGATTTTTGGGTGAATCCGTAGCAGAAAATTATGCAGGAAAAGTTCTGGGTTTTCTCTGCCTATACGCGTATCAGGCAAGGCAATACACGTATTGGGTTGGGCAATACGCGTATGGCAGGTGCAATTGAGGGCAATACGCGTATGGAAATCCATTTTTCTCGGCCATCTGCTGAAATACGTAATGGTACGCGTATGGGGCTAGGCAATACGCGTATGGCTCAGGGCAATACGCGTATGGCCAGCGAGGGTGCAGAATTTTGCCATTTCGCGATTCCCTTTCTTTTTAATTCCATAACTTGTGTTCCGATTATCCGTTTTAAACATCCTTGGTATCGTTAGAAAGCTATTGAGGTGTTATTTCTTATTAAAATGGTCTTGAGATTATTGGCCGATTTAATTATGTCGGGAATTTGGAAATGTGTTGTTTTGTCGACATTTACCGTTTTAATGGTGTGTATTTGATGTGTTATCATGCAATATGCTTTTGATATATATCGTATGACTTGTGTGATGTTATATGATGTGAATTCATGTGATGAAATGTTGTGATGATGGTTTGTGGCCTAAGGAAAAGAAAATGCATTGTGTTGCGTTTGATTGTATATGCATGATTATGGATGTGTATATGTGTGCATTTGAATGTCATGAGTCATTGTATGCCAAGCATCATGATATGCATTCTTGTGATGTCGTGTGCCCTAGTGGGTGTGAGCTACGAAACGATTCCAGAGGGAATCCGCTATAACATCGTGTGCCTTATATAAAGAGGTGTGAGCGATGATTATAGACGATCGTGTGCCTTATACAAAGAGGTGTGAGCGATCGGGTCGTGTGCCTTATACAAAGAGGTGTGAGTGATCCATAAATGTCGTGTGCCTTATACAAAGAGGTGTGAGCAACGGGGAACATCATTTGCCCGATGGGGAGTTACACTAAGTAACAAGTGATGATTCTAATAGTTCCTGAGTGAACTAATGATGAGAATGATGGATGGAACGGTACCGCATTGCATTACATATAGTCGTTGTGTCGGTCTCTGTGCATTTGCATAAATCATGAATGGATTGATTTTGTGTGGAATTGTGAATGGAATTGATGAGTTGAGATATATATATATATATATATATATATATATATATATATATATATGTTAGTGATAAATGTATTGTGCATGATTGATATGCCTTGGTGATGGATATATGAGATACGCATTGTGTTGTTTTGCATTTGAATTCTGGTGTAAGTTGTCGTGAGAATATTTTACATGTGTATTTTTGTGTTATTATATAATTGTATGCAATTATATTATGATTGTGTTTCTCACCCTTCTGCTGTTTTAAATGCTCATGAGGCATTGCAGATTAGATGCTGGAGGTCTTTTTGTGAAGCTTAGGTCTTCATTCTTTTGTCGGTCCACTCTGATATGTAGCACCAGGTAGTCGGGGAAATCGTTTGTGATTATGTGTATATGTATATGTTCTTTTTGGATTGTACATGTATGACTCTATATATGACAGACAAACTTTTATGTTATATATATGAGATTCAGTTGCAGATTTTCCGCTTTTATTTTGTATCTGAATTGTGGGTATTAGGAACTGAGTTCCTCTGTTATGTGCTACCTGATTGTTGCATATCTCTATGAGCAGGTTGTTGTATTTTGTTTCAATTGATGTGACGCCTCCGTCTATGCCATGAATGTTTTAATTATACTTTGATTATTTGTTATCACTTTATTTGCTCGGGGGATAGATTGGGGGTGTTACATTAAGTGGAATCAGAGCCAGTCCGTGTCAGTTTGTGTCAGTCCGTGTTGGTCTTTGTGTTTGGGTGAGCTGTTTGTTTAACCATAGTTTCTGTTATTGGATATGAACAGAATATGGCTGGTAGAAATGACGCTGCTCTTGCTGCTGCTATGCAAGCTATTCCTTTCTCTTTTTTTTTTAAATGAATAATAATGTGATAAATAATAAATGATAATAAGAAAACTAATTAATAACTTAAATTAAATAATTAGGAAAAAACTAAATTAACAATTAATCTAATTAGTTAAACTAAATTTTAGAATTAAATTAAATTGAGATTAATTTAAAATAATAAAAACAAAACAACCAAAATATAAATAAAATAAAATAAAAAGGCCATATTAAACTAAAATAAATACAAATAAAAATGAAAAAACTAAAATAATTATTAAATTAGAATAAATAGAGAAAAAAAGATAAAACACCAACTAGCAAAAACTGAGGGTAAAATTTGGGGTGCAACACCAATAAAAAAGAAAAAATGGCCTCATATTGATCAAGATTTAGTCGATTTGAATAAATCAACCAAACTATGACCTTTTGTTATATCATTGGCCAAAAATCAAATCGAAAGTGGAAAATGAAAAGGAAATGGAAATCTAAAATCGAAATTTAAAAATAGTTAGAAAAAAAATAAAACACAAGAATTAATAATTTACAGTTTAAAACTAAAATGTTTAGAAAACATTTTAAAGCAAATCCAAATAAAGGAGAGGGGGTATAGCATATAAAACAGACATGGAAACAGGTGGAATCATTTGGGCTTTACAAGCCCATCATCCACCCTTAAAAACAAACCCGGTTGGACTAAAAAAAGGGTGGTGTATGGACAAAACCAACACGGGCCTAGAAGCTTATAACTTCTCCAATTATCCCGGTCCAAAACCAACAGCATCAGAGGCAAAAAGTAAAAACTGAAACAGGGAATCTCATAAAATGAAACGCAACAAGTAAGAGGAGGAAAAAAACACGGTTTAACGTTGAAAAAGGTCAATAATATGCTACGAAATAAATTCAACATCGCGTGAGCAACAACCGATGGATCTAAAAATGAGTTCTTTCTCCACCTTCTTCATTCTCTTGCTGTAAATCTGGTTCGTTCACTTCATTTTCTTGCTTTGGTTCTGATTTTTTTTTTTTTTTTGGGTTTTCATTCTTCTTCCTTTCTTTTCTGGATCATTTATTTGTGGTTTGATTTGAGTTGGATTGTGTTTGAGGTTGAATGGGGTTCAAGGTTTGGTGTGTTATTGTTTGAGATTGGTTTCTGAGAATATTTTGAAGGTTGAAGAGGGTTTGCGATTTGTAATTGGGAAAGATGAGTGTTGCGTTGTTGTTGTTGAGCGGTTGAGTAGCAAGTCGAAGCAAGCGAAGAAGAAGGTTATGGAGGAAATTGTGCAGGGTTTTTTTAGCAGCTGACAGCTTGAAAAATGAAGAGAAAGAGGGTCCAATTTATAGAAGGGGATCAGGGTATTTTGGGGAGAGAAATTGTGAGCTGGAAATGTAACGGTACGAATTTGTGCGAGGTCCGCGTATTTGTGAATCCGTTTCGCTCATCGTACCAGGTTATCTTGTGGGGTCTTTTGTGGTTTTTGTCGTTTACGCATATTGGGTTTGTTCGCTCGCAGGTTTGTATGGTAATGGCTGCGTGAGATTGTGAATCGTGACTTCTTTTTGTTTTGTACAGGTTGTGCATATTGGTGTGGCTAGGGAATATATGGTTTATTGGCTATAGCGTAACATTGTCACGATTTTGTTTATGGTGCAGGAAATGATTTGTTTGGCAATGTTGGTGGTCACGTAGGTTTGCCTCAAGTGGGGTGTAATGGTTGATGGTTGGAATTGTGGCACATAGAAAGGTAGTGGCTGGACAAGTTTTGTGTGGGGGCTATTTAGAAGAAGCTTTAGGGAATTTGTCATGAGAGCGTTGCAAAAAATTGGTAAACTTGGGCTTGTTGAATTTGTGTAATAATAATTTTTTTTGTGTAAATGACCATGTACAAAATGATGATGGACTTTGGTAGAATTTGAATTTGGGCCTTTAAGTTTGAAAATGATTTATGAGTGAAACATGAATATTGGATATGAAGAATGGATTTAAGAAAAAAATGGATAATGAATAATAAAAATGGGTAATGAACTTGAATGAATTTAGAACCACAACTGTGAACCTTAACTGCTCTCAATCCACCACTACGCTTGAATTAAATTCATAAAATGCACCAAAGCCCTAAATTGGAAATGATCTGGTCCTTGACAATCTTTAAACTATGAAACCATTGAATTCAACACTGCCTGATAACTTGATCAACACACAGGTGAATTGCCTGATATAAACCCTGATTGGAGTTTCACGCACATCATTTGAATCAATCACAACCAAACCTTGATTTTGAAACAAACTTTGCCTGACCAAAATTTAGGTCACCCAATAAATGAACTTCAACCCATACTTATTTCTGACTTGATGAACCTTAAATAAAACCTGATTCGATTCAATTCGACCTTGCGAAACCATGAGTTTAGACCACAAGCAGAAGCAACATATTTTTGGATTTTTGAATAATGGTTAGTGAACGGATGTACAGATGAAAATATATACAGGTAGGACAAATTTGGGGTATGACACATTCTTCAAACCGAACGGTATTACTTTGTAACAAAAAGTACCCCATGGGGTAATGAAGGAAGTTTTCTCCATGTCTTTCGGTGCCATTTTTATCTGATTATAGCCCGAGAATCCATCCATGAAGGAGAAGACTTTGAACTTTGTTGTACTGTCTACCAGCATGTCTATGTGCGGTAAGGGAAAGTCATCCTTTGGACTAGCCTTGTTTAGATCCTTGTAGTCTACACACATTCTGACTTTTTCGTCCTTTTTCAGAACTGGTACTATGTTGGCTAACCATTGAGGATATTCTGATGTGGCGAGGAAACCTGCGTCAATCTGTTTCTGTACTTCCTCTTTGATTTTGATGGCCATGTCTGGATGAGTTCGTCTCAACCTCTGTTTTACTGGCGGACACTCTGATCTTAACGGTAGATGATGTTCCACGATGCTGGTATCCAACCCTGGCATATCCTGATAGGACCAAGCGAATACATCGGGAAACTCTTTGAGAAGCTTTATCAAACTTTCCTTGACAGCTGGACTAAGTAGGGCCCCAATCTTGACCACTTTTCTCTCTTCTTCTGAACCCAAGTTGACCGTTTCCAACGAATCTTTGTGAGGTTCAATGGACCTTTCCTCTTGTCTGAGTAATCAGGAGATCTCTTCTGGAATTTCTTCGTCATCTTCTTCTTCAGCCCCAAATACCAGGAATTCAAAGTTGGGAGAAGGCATCAGATCGTATGTTTCAATGAGATTTAAAACAAGTAATCTGCATGACGTGATGATTGTTTTTAGAATAGATAGAGAGAATGCAAGAGTGTGTGTAGTGTATTATTTGAAAACTGCTTGTTTTTATTATTTGAATTGTTTTTAAGGATTACCATTTTCTGAAAAACAAAAAGAGAAAACAGCAATTAATGCCGAAATTAAAGAACAATGTTATTTTATTAATGATCTTGTCGATTCTTGAAACTACAGCCCTATAAAACAAAACTCAGTCGCTTTGGGCGAAGCGAAGAGGGACATTTACAGAAAGTGAGCCCTATCAAAACATCTGTTTCACCTAGGCAAGGTGAAAGGTTCAAGACGACAATTACTTTAACTTATGAATAATCTTCGGAACATCGACAGCAACCCATTGGCGGCGAGCTCCTCAGTGAATCACAAAGTCAGGTACCTTCCTTGATTTGTCTTTAGAAATAACGCTGATTTCTGGTGGATCAGGATCATTGGAATCTGTCTCCCAGGAAGAGTTATCGTAGGAGGGTTCCTCTGTTGTATTTTGCATAGTATTTGTGCTCTCAGGTATATCTCCCCATCCAGTTGGCTGGATGTCCTTAAGCCTGCCTGATATGAGAGCTTTCAAAAGCAGTGTACTTGACCATGAAGTCATATTTGCCACTCAGTTGTCCCAAGGTGTCCCACACTTCTTTGGAACTGGAGGAGTCATCCCTTTCGATGATGTTGACCTCAGGAAAAGCATAGTTAATGAACTCTAGTCCTGCAAAATTTACAAATTCATCGTTGCACTGGACATTTTCTGAATGACATGAGTGTTGATCCCATGACATGGTGGGGACACGGGTATTTTTTTCAATGATGCTCAGCTAATTTTCATTGTTCGGCTGATTTTCTTGCCCCAAGTCTCCTGGGTACGGCTGCCACATAGGCAGGCCATCCATTGGGCCATAGTAGTCATGGTCAAAGTTGTCTTTCATTAGAGTGTCTTCATCTAATGAGTTTGGCGGAGCACGACATCCTTCCGGATCACAATCTCCGTATATCATTTCAACGTCTGACCTCGGTATAAATCTCGGACTCTGTGCGGGAAAGAAAAATGGTGTAGGCACCTTTTCCTGAGACATATAACCGCCCTCGTTAAGATAGGACTTCCATTCTTCATCTGTGTCGTAGAATCTCCCTCGTTGATAGTATGGACTTCTTGAGACACTGGGTGAAGGAAACCTCCACTATGGAAGAAGTTCTGAATGGGATGAAGACTTTCACCGTTAGCGGCAGTCTGGGTACAGGTTGCAGAAAAACCAAGACCCTTCTTTGTTTTATTATCAGTAGGAATGGTAAGCTGTCCCCATCCTTTTGCGTTGTTACTCTCGATTATTTTGAGAGCATCTTTGTATGAGGAAATCGATGTCCCTTTTTCTGACTAATTGTCATTGCTCACCAAAAGTGCTTGGAACTGAGTTACCACAACCTCCTCAGGTTCTACACAAGTGGATAATGAAAGGTTACTCACGATCAAGGCTTGTTCTCCATAGACCGTGACGAGTTGATCGTTCTTGATGAACTTCAGTTTCTCGTGCAGTGTCGAAGTGACTACCCCAGCCTGGTGTATCCAAGATCTTCCTAATAAGCAACTGTATGTTGCTCGGATGTCCATGGCCTAGAAAGTGAGTAGGAAAGTATGAGGACCGATAGTTATGGGAAGGTCGACTTCACCGATACTATTTTTCTAGACCCGTCAAATGCTTTGACGATGACCTCACTGGCTCTCATAGGAGATCCTTTGAATGATAGTCGCATTAGAGTGGACTTCGGCATGACGTTGAGAGCCGATCCGGTGTCTACCAGTACGCTGGCTAAAGCATCGTCCTGGCAGTTGACTGTGATATTAAGCGCCATGTTGTAACTTTTGCCTTCTTCTGGCAATTCCTCATCGCTAAACCCCAAGATTTTGCAGGAAGTGATGTTAGAGACGATATTGTCTAATTGCCTTATCGACACATCCTGTTCCACAAAGGCCTGCTCTAAGACTTTCTGTAGAGCCTCTCTGTGGGCTTCGGAACTAAGTAAAAGAGATAACACAGAGATCTTTGAAGGAGTTTGTAACAGTTGATCAACAATGTTGTATTCACTCCTTTAGATGAGATTTAGCATCTCATCATCGTTCTTTGAAAGGTCGTGATCACTGGATTGACCAACTGGTGGATTGGGAGCTTCTGTCTGAAGTTCCTTTTCTCTGTTAGGTTCTCCAACTCCTCGGTTGAAGATTCGACCGCTCCGTGTTACTCGACTGATGTCTGCAATATTCACGACGAAGGGTAATGGAATTTCCTTTCCATTCTCAACTGTTGTTGCACCATATTTGTAAGGGATCGCCTTAGTTGATTCATACGGTAGTGGTCCCGGTAGATAGATAACTACAGGAGCCTTCTGATTTTTCTGACTGTCGTAAGTAACTTCAATGAATTCTTGGTTAAGAACCTTTGATTCGTCAAGTAGAGGGATGATGGTATAAACATCTTTGGTCCTTTCGCAATCGGAGATCACGACAACATCCTTAATTTGATCAGCGAAATAGTCTGGCGTCCAGTTGATAGACCCCGAAACTGAATATTGTGGAATCTCTTTGCGGTCCAACTGACTGTGAAGGGTTGCTCGCACGAGGTAACATCCTTGAATATTTTATGAGCTGACTCCACATCGCTCGTAGTTGTGTGGTGGCACCTGGCCAAGTCCGCTTTGAATGTAGTGCAACCTCACCAGGTCTATTTCCATAGATCGGACATCCTGACTTTGATGCCTAGTAGGGTTCCTGTTTGTCACACTGATCTGTTGCGTTTCTTCATCCATATAGATCGGAAGCCACCAGTGGTTTAAAAAGTGTTGTAAAGTTATTTGAACGAGAGCGCACCCTTGGTTACTCTCACAACATACTTTACAGCTCAGATAATCATGTGAAGTGAGAAAACCGAGTTGGACCTGTCTGGCGTGTAACTCCACCAAGCTGGTATTCATCAAACGAATATCGAAGATTTGAATCATGTTGATCTGATAGGGATTTCTATCACTGTAGTCTTGAATCCATCCAAGATCCATTTGACGCTGGAGGGCCTCTTGTACAAAAGACCATCCCTGTTTGTTTACCGAGCAAGTCAAACAGGAATTATAATCATGTCGTGGCAGATTATGGTACTGGCTTTGCCTTGAGTGCATTGCCACCAAGTTGACATTCATTGCACGGATGTCGTGGTTCTGAATGATGTTGGAACTTGTATAAGTCATGTTAACTCCACGAACTCGATGCACTTGGATCCATCCGAGATCCAATTGTTCCTGTAGAGTTGATTGCACCACAGAACATCCTTGATTGTTTTTAGAGCAGATATCAAACTGGTGATAATTATGAGGTGGCACATGGTCGTATCAACTCTGTCTACAATGCATTTTGACCAAGTTGTCCCTTAATAAGAGTACATCATGAATTTGATAGTTGTTGTTAGATTCTCCCTTTATCAAATTCACTGCGGCTTTCTCGTGTTGAGGCAGTGGGTTTGTGAGAACATTCGGATTCGTATCTTTGAAAGATAAGACCCATCTCCTAACAAGCTTTTGCACATCGGATTTGAAACTGAGACAATTTTCTATGTTATGCCCTGGTCCTCCTTGGTGGTAAGGGCAAGTCTGGTCCGCTTTGAACCAAAAAGGCAGATTTTCCGGTACTGTAAGAGGAGACCTGGTTTGGACGTGTCCCTTGACCAGTAATAACAGAAACAGTTCTGCGTACAACACCGGTATAGGGTCAAACCCTGGAGGTCGTGTTGTACGATTGTTGTTGTACGGAGGGCGAGCCTGCTGAAGAGGTTGTTGTGTCCTTTGCTGATATTGTTGTTGATTCGGTTGGCTCTGAGAAACCTGAGGTTGATACGTTGGAACAGGCGCAGGGTTGATAGCAGGAGTTATCGATGCTACTTGTTGGTATCGTCGCCTTTGCTTTCCGAGAGAGATATTCCCAATATCTTGCTCTTTTTCTTAGGGAGAGCACTACTGTATCATTTTGTACAACTTGATGATCCTGTGTCTTTAACTAACCGTCCTTCTTGGACTGCTTCTTCAAGACGAACTCCCATGCCCACCATCTCGGTGAAGTCACTGGGCGCACTGGCAACCATTCTGTCGTAGTAAAATGAGCTTAAGGTTTTCAAGAAGATCTTTGTCATCTCTTTTTCCTCAAGAGGTGGACAAATCTGAGCGGCAATTTCACGCCATCTCTGAGCGTACTCCTTAAAGGTTTCCTTGTCCTTCTGTGACATCGATCTGAGTTGATCTCTGTCTGGTGCCATGTCCAGGTTATACTTAAATCGTTATGAAGCTTTCTCAGATCCTCTTTCAGAGTGTCAATCTCTTCTCTCAACTCTCTGTTCTCTTCCTCGAGATCATCCATCTTTTTCTGACGATTGGCCTGATTATTGTACGAATGAGACCGTTTGACTCTTGATTCGAGACGCAAACGTGAGATTCGTAGGTAAGAAGAATGCGTTACGTGAGAATGATGAATGATATGCAATGATTATATTAATTGTATATATTTTTAGTTTATTCAAAGTAAACTTCGACAATTAGATTGCAAATATCAAATAGTGGGGAAACCCCGTTTTATTGAATTCAAAGATTGCGGAAATGGAAATACAGTAATTTACAAAATGCTGTAAAAGGAAATCTAAACTTATGGGTCCTGAGTCCTCTCTGAAGCAAGCTCAGATGCGGGTTCTGGTACTTTCCTTTTCTTTGACCGGGGCTCTTGGGCCGTTGTTGGGTTGTCATTCCTTTGCCAAGTGAAAGGAGTGAGCAAATTCCTTTGGTCATCCTGATTTTCTACAGCATGTTGCTCTAAAATCTCAATCAGAGCATCTTTATATTTCAATAGTTGTTGTATTTTCTTGCACTCCACATTGAGAATACGGTACTTGTTCCTCCAAGATCTCTTCTCCTGCTGAACTTTGTTGAGAGTAACCTGAAGTTTTTCCATCTCAGACATAAAATAAAGGACAGAGTCCCTTAATGGAAGAACTTCCTGACGAGGGTAAGGTATCCTCAGCTTGAGAGCTCTAGTTTGTACCCAGTGGAGATAAGGCTCCACCAAGACACAATCTGATTTTCCTAGAGACTCTCTTCCTTTCCTATGAACGTGATTCCAGGCATGCACTATCTCTGTCTTTAGTGCCCTGTCATTTTCTCCTTCCTTGAAGAAAAGACCTTCCAGATGAGCATTACGCGGGACATGCCTCATCGGGTATCCAAATTGACGACGAACTAACACTGGATGATAGTTAATTCCTCCTTTAGTTCCTATGAGGGGTACATTTGGGAAATTTCCACAACGGTCAATGATTCTGATCCCATCATAGATTCGATTGTACCAATCGATGTCAGAGTTGGTAAGAGACATGATTCTCTGTGACCAACGTAAAGTATTCTTTTGATCTTAAAATGCAGCAGACTTGGGTAAGTGGGAAGTGAACCATTTGTATAGCAGGGGTACACAACATGTGATCATTCCTTCGCTGTATAAATTCCTTAAGTGTACCGAATAATAAGCATCTGCGCGAAACGTCGATACAGGGTTTCCAATCAGAAAAACCTTAATGGCATTGATATCTACAAAGTTATCGATGTTGGGAAACAAAAATAACCCGTAGGTGAGCAAAACAAAGATGCTCTCGAAAGCGGCCACGTTCCCTATACTAGCAAAGTATAGAGCTTTCTTTGTCAAAAACTGGGCTGGCAAACCCTGGATTCCCCCCTTAGTGGTCATGTGAGTCCTGACCTCTGACTTGTCCAAATAGATTGCTCTCGCAATGGTTTGATCCTTTGGAATTTCTTCCAGTCCAGAAAAGGGAGCTTGATTAGTGATATGTAAATCAGTCAGGTGAGAGTACTCCTCCAGTGTTGGTGCTAGTTGATAATCTGGGAATGTGAAACAGTGATAGACCGGATCGTAGAACTGGATTAGTGTGGAGAGGATTCCTTCGATTACATGAACCCTTAACAGAGATAGCAGTCCTCCATACTTGGCTCTGAAAGCCTCAGGGTTGGTTATCATCCTCGCCAACCCTCTCAAATCCTCTAGTTTTGGAACCTTGAAGGTGTACTTGTGAGTTTTCCTTCTACCGAAATCCATTAGCAATCTCTTTATCTGACATTTGCAATCATTGTCTTAGTTTAATTTGAAAAAGAGAGACTAGAAGAGAAGATTTTTCTTTGTTTTAATGTTTTTTAGATGAATGTATGAATGCAGCACACAAAAACATAGCAAAAACATGGGGTCAAAGGGTTGGTGTCATGAAGTCAAGGCTCTACCCATCCCTAAAGGTTTATACTGGTGATTTTTTGTACCTGTCCACAAAATCATTGACCCCTCTTGGGATAACAACAACAAGCGGATCGCCAGCGAGCTGGTGTATCTTAGAGTGATCTCAAATGAGGGTTGTATCGCGTGACAACTATTCCCGATAGCTTCCGCACTACAAAATGGTTTCAGTCTACTAAAAACCTCAGCTTCTCAGATAACCCAATCGACCACACTACTTTCAACAACCGAAGTCGTATAGGCAATGTAACTGTAAAGGGAGTCTCCACTGAGTTTGATGGTCGACCGGGGACTCTTAACTGGGATTCACTCCCCATAAGATTACCCGTATAATGGCATCCCCTATCTTAGGTGTATACTCAATCTTTCCACATGCGACATCACACGCATTCCCATTAGCAGAAAAATAAACACAGATATCAATTAGGAAAAGCAGTATATATATATATATATATATATATATATATATATATTTGTCTTAATCATCCTAGACCTCTAGTCTTATGATCCTATACAGACAATGACTCCCCAGCAGAGTCGCCATTTCTATGACATTTTGCTGAATTTAAATCTCTCACCCTAAAAGAGGCTAGAAAGAATGCCTCCCACTGTGGTCGCCACTTTTCTGTGGCGACCACAGTGAAAATGACTTGTTCAAGGTTTCTACCTAAGAATGTAAGAAAGAAGAGCCCCACGGTGGGCGCCAGTTTTCTGTAGCGCGATTTTTGTGGTTTTGAATCACTATCGCTTTGGTACTACAGTTCGATTCATTTTTTATCCTGTTGAGCTGATTAAGGAAGGGAAATAGATGTCTCCAATTAACCCTGCTTGCATACTGAGGTCAAACAGTCAAAACTGTTGGTTTACATATGCTATCAAAAGGGGGTTCTTCTTTAGGATTATTCGCTTGAAAACAGTGTCTAGGCTATTGGTAAGATGTTAGGTCTGATGCTTTTCGATTGATGTCTGAAGGTACGGGATTTTGGGTTTTTTATTAGTATGCTCGCTAAGATTTTGTAATCTTATGCCTACGTATTCCCGAAATAGGGAAATCAAAGAGATCGTAGTTCCTCCTATTCTATGGGAGGAAAGAGGTGTTTTGGTGTCTTGTTCAAAGCCCAAGACGTGAATCTAAAGGTGGTTTATATCTTGTTCAAAGCCCAAGATGTGAAGCTAAAGGGTTTTGGCTGAGAGAGAATTTGTCATCTCTAAAGAGGAGTTGTTGATGTTTGTATGCTGTGAGCACGGAACAACTTTGATGCTAAAAGGTTGATTGACTTAACCGGGGTTTTCTTTATACAAAAAGAGGAGGCGGGAAGTTTGACTTTTTCGGGGAAAATGTTCTTTCTGTCTTGTACAAAGCCCAAGATTGAGGTTAAAAGGGATTTTGACTCCGTTAGGGAGAATGTATCTTGTATAAAGCCCAAGATGGAGGCTAAAATGGTTTGACTCAACAAGAGAGTACTTTTATCTGTCCTGTATAAAGCCCAAGACGGAGGCTAAAAAAGGTGGACTCGACAAGAGAGTCTTGAACAGGTGATTGACTCAACAAGAGAGTCTGAAGGTTGTTTGACTCAACGAGAGAGTCTTTTATACTCAACGAGATAGTGATTTGATGTCTCATACGAAACCCGAGGTTGAGGCTAAAAGGAGATTGACTCAACAAGAGAGTCCTTTATACTCAAAAAGTGAGTGTTTTATATGTCTTGTACAAAGCCCATGACGGAGGCTAAAAGTGGTTGACTCAACAAGAGAGTCTTTTATACTCAACAAGAGAGTGTTTTTCTATCTCGTACGAAGCCCGAGATGGAGGATAAAAGAGGGCTGACTCAACAAGAAAGTCTTTTATACTCAACAAGAGAGTGATTTATATGTCTTGTACAAAGCCCAAGACGGAGGCTAAAAAAGGGATTGACTCAACAAGGGAGTCTTTTATACTCAACAAGAGAGTGGGTTTTTATGTCTTGTTCAAAGCCCGAGACGGAGGGTAAAAGTGGTTTGCCTCAACAAGAGAGTCCTTTATACTCAACAAGAGAGTGTTTTTCTATCTCGTACGAAGCCCGAGATGGAGGCTAAAAAGGGGATTGGCTTAACAAGAGAGTCTTTTATACTCAACAAGATAGTGAATTATATGTCTTGTACAAAGCCCAAGACGGAGGCTAAAAAAGGGATTGACTCAACAAGAGAGTCTGAAAAGGTTAGCTCTGCTAGGGAGAATCATATGTACAATGCCCAAGAGGAGGCTGACTTACAGCTGTGGATTCTGGAGATCCTGAAGTGGGTCCAAGTGTGGGGAACTCTCATGTGAGAGACCAGGGTTTCTTCCTATGTTGGAAAAGAACTTGAGAATATCTTTAAGACTCAAGGGTCTTAGACTATCCAAGTCTAGAGTTTTATCTTTTGTACAATGCCCAAGAGGAGGCGTGGGCATTAAGGGATGAGTATCAACCCTACAACGGCATGAGTTTTGACGCTGGAAAGACAGCTCTAGCAAAGGATGACTAAGTTATGTCTTATACCTTTAAGAGGTCATCAAGGTCCTTGTATTAAGCCTAAGAGAAGGCATGAGAACTTCTAAGAAGCCGAAGGGTCCTTGTACAACGCCCAAGAGGAGGCGGGGATGCTTTTAGGAAGCCTGTGGGTCCCCAAACCAAGAGAAGTTCAAGAAATGCAATTCACCGAGAAGAGATCCTTCCAGGAAAGTTCGAGGATTTGGAAGAAACTCAAGAGATGTCATTCACGGAGAAAAGATTGTCTCTGGGGAATTAGAGTTTCTTTGACAATTTCTAAGGGTGACAGTCTGAGAAAAGGTTCACCGAGAATACTGCCTTTCTCTTTGTTCCATATTGTTTAACCCCAAGAGAAGGGAAGACTGTATCTGGAATCCTACGGGGGATCTAGTTTGGTTTGTATTTAAGAGTGACCAACAAGACTTTACCTAGTGCTAGACGTAGTTTCCGGGGAAAACTCTAAATAACTATACAAGCATTACACAATTGATATGTGACGAGTATATAAAAGGATGTGAAAGAAGACTTACAGTGAAGCAGCCCCACAATACAGTTATATACGTATGAAAGCGGTAAATGAAAGCGGATAAACACTTACCCGTTGTAGAGCTTCCATGTTGTTTTGTTAGTTGTTCAACAAAGAAAGTTTTGATAACAACATATATTTGAATTCAAAATCAAAGGGGAAAGTGTTTGAAAAGATTGTTGGGGCTTACAGCTCGAGGAGAGGCCCAAGTTTTAACGATGATTGCACCGTTCTTTAAAAAATTGTACAGAGGGACTTATACAGTACGTAAGGCCCAAAAAGGTTTTGGTTAAAAGGGGATTAGGATCTTACACTCTATTAGAGGCCCAGAGATTTATTTTTGTACAAGAGATGGGGCTTACAACTCAAGGAGGGGCCCAAATGATTTTTGTAAAAAAAGGCAACGATCGTGCCGAACTTTTTGACGGTATCGGGACTTATACAATACACTGAGGCCCAAATTATTTTGGTTAAAAAAAAGGTTTAGGTATTACACTCTATTAGAGGCCCAAAGAGTTTTAAGAAAAAGAATTGGGACTTATAGCTCGAGGAGAGGCCCAGTTGATTTTGTTAAAAAATGCGACGATCGCGCCGTTGTTTTTGAAAATACAGTGGGACTTATACAATGACTGAGGCCCAAAAGGTGGTGTATTTACAAAGGGGTTAGGTCTTACACTCTATTAGAGGCCCAAAACGTTTTTAAAGAAAATAAATGAAGCTTATAACACGAGGGTAGGCCCAAGGTGATTTTCGTTTTGAAATGGCGATCGCGCCGAGATTTTTGAAATCGCAGTGGGTCTTATACAATAACTGAGGCCCAAAAGGTTTTGGTTTCAAAAAGGATTGGGTCTTACACTCTATTAGAGGCCCATAAAGTTTGAAAAAGTTTGATGAGGGTTAAATTAATCAAAACCCTAATTTGTTTTCCTTTAAAAGTAAATATTTAAAGAAAATCAATAAAAATGATAAAAATACCAAATAAGTTTGGATAAACCACTTGTGATTTTTGTTTAAGGTTTGAAAAATGAGGTTTTAATCACAAGATGATTTAGAACTCATTTGGTTTTGATTTTCAAAATAGTCACTTTTAAAGGTTTAAAAACAATTAAAAATGAATTTATTCACAAAAATACCAATTATATTAAATAAATAATATAAATTTGATTTTTTTGTGGAATAAAATATTTCAACATTTTTGTGATTTTTTGCAAAAAGAACCAATAAAAAATAATTAAAATTGAGGAAGTTATTAATTTTTCAAATCATTAAAAATAATATGAAAAATAATAAAAAAAGTGAAAAAAAAATAATAAAAAGGGGTCTGGGGAGAGGGGGATTCGAACCCCAAACCTCTTGTGTGCAGTGTGCGCACCTTACCACTGGTGTGGTGATACATCCGTGTATCAAACCCCAGCCACAAATATACAAGGCTTGCCTTATTCTTGGCCTGGCCAAGGCAAGGCAAGGTTTTTGGTCAGAAACATGAAGGCCATAACTTCCTCATTTCTCCATGGATGAAGACAAAATTTATATGCATCTGGCCTAGAATTTCCTAAGGAATTCATTGGTGATGGTGGTTTTTCCAGAAAATCAATCCTCCTCAAAACCCGATAGTGGTTTTGAAATAGGCCATAATGTGCATTTTCTGTACTACCTCTTGGTACAGCCATGAATTACATGATGGATTGGCTCAAACACAACACATATAACATGTATGAGATGTGCATGATCAGTGGACCTCAAAGCAAGGCATATTTTAAAGAGTTCAAGTTGAGATGCTTACCTCTTTAGGAGCTTTTTGGGCAATCTGTCAAGTGCCTTGTTCTAAAAATGTTTTGATGCTTTGAACACTCTCAAATGATCTCTTAGAAGCTTTTAGGATGATTGGAATCAGCTGGAAACCTCAGGAATGGAAATTGGCCCTTTCTTGCAAAAGGGGCAAAAATGGCCAAAGTAGCAACTCTCTCAAATGGTGTTTCAGATGTGGGGAACCATTTGGGACAGTTCAAGGATGGTATTTGGAGTGTGTTTGAGGTTTTATCTGGTTTTAAAATTGAATGAATCAAGATATGGCTTGAAAAGTGCAAAAAAGTCCAATTTTGAGGTTTTGAGAGGGGACTTTGAGATTTTGGTGTTACAGGTCACTTGTGAGAGTTTGGACAGCTTAGATATGACATATTGGAAGTGTTTGGATCATGAGTTGTGATGAAATTGCTCTCTAACTCAAAAACTCAGAGTTACCTTGCTAAAGAAGGCATTTTTTTCCTAGAAAAAGAGATTTTGAGGAAAGCAAGTGTTGTAGTGCTTTGGTGTACTCAAACTGAGCACAAATGAGCTCTATTTATAGTAGAGCAAGTTTGTTTTGCAAGAAATAGTGAATGGCAACTGCTGCAGAAGTTTGGCAAATGTTGATCAATAGGAATCCAAGTCTCCTCTAGCCATTGACTAGAGGTTAGAGCACAGGCTGCTGGTTCCCTAGTTCTTGGATAAGTCTTGACTGAATTCAGTTGGGAATGGCTCAGTTCATGCCACCTTGGTGCATCCATTAAATGCTCCAAACCAAAACTGGAGTCTTGTCCCTCTTTTAGGCATTTCTAGGTTTGGCATGCTACTTTTGGTTCCAAGGACTTGGGAGGCTGATGGATCAATGTTTGTCCCTCCTTGGTCTCCCCCTGAGGTGTTCAGATGGATAAACTTGTTTGTCATTTGCAAAATTTGCTAAAATCGAGCAAAATGCACAAATCTGCCTTGCCATGACAGTTTGCAGCAAGGCACATTGTCATTGTCATATCTCATGGCTTAAGTGGAGTTTCATGGAGTTCATGGCCATTTTGGAAAGCTCTTATATGATACAACACATGTGTTATTATAGTTTGTCTTGATACTTTTTGGATCCAAGTGAAAAATCCCCCTACTTTTGGAAAAAAAACAAGACAGATTCTGACTTAGTGAAAATTTCACTAAGTGTTGGAAAAAGTGGCATTTCATGTTTTCAGCCATTTTGATCCAACCATAACTCAAAATCTATGATGAATTGAAATGAGGTGTAGTTGACACTTTTAAAGTATGCCATGAGAGCTACAAATCCATCTTTGGATCAGCCCAAATGGTTGCTTGAATCTCAAGTTATGATCCTTGGAAGTTGGTACCCTAGCCACTTTGTTCCATAACTTAGAAAATTTCTAAGTTTTTTATGGTTACCCCTTTTACAAGTTATCCCACTTTTCTTATTTTTCTTGATGAATGATGATCCCAATCACATATTAACATCATTTTAGGGTCAAAGAACCATAATTGTGAAAAATCTCAAAAAGTCAAAGTTGACTTTTGTGCACATTTGACTTTTTGTCAGATGAACTCCAAACTGTGCGATCCTCTATGAAATCAAGTCCTTGACCTAAATCAAACTTGATGTATTGATTTCATAGGTGTTATAGGGTGTATTGAATCATGTCCTAAGGTTTGGGAGCATGCCTGGGTCAAAAGTCAAAGGCACAGTTGACTTTTCCCGCGAAACCCTAATTGTGGTTCTGATGAATTTGAAACTTGTTGATCAAGCTTCTTGGATCAATCCATTGTTGAAAATGGATCAATGTAGTGTGTTAGAGACCCTCAAATCCTCTCTTGAGGTCTTGGCTCATGTTTTGTCCCAAAAGTCAACTTAGGGGTGAATTAGGTCAAGAAACCCTAATTCCTGATTTTTTAAGAATGCGTCCCCTGAGGCAAAATTGACTTGATGATTGGGTTTATAAGGTCCCTTAGAGTATTTTGGGTTACGCTTTAAAGCATTGGCTCATTCCCAGAGGAAAAATTCCATCTGGAGGCCCCAGTCGACCAAAACCCTAATTTGGTGACACTGGCGATCTTGAGGCTTAATCCACTAGGAATGTTGCAGCCTTGTGCTTGATCCTTGATGTGGGAGTCCTCTTGATCCATTGTGGATATTTTAGAGGTTTAGACAAATTAAAGACCATGTCATTCCTTGATTGATCCTTTGTCTAAGAGCTCTGAGAGGGCTTGAAACCTTAAATTTGATTGTAATGGATGCTCACCCATATTTGGGGAGACTAATGAGGTATGATGGCCCATCCATATTGTGATGATGATTTGTACAATGATGGGGAATCTTAGTGGTCAAAATTTGGGGTATGACACGCGCGCGATGTTTCAGTAGTGCACGCGATGACAACTTTTCTAGACTTTTTCTAACGCGTTCTGACCCGTTCTGACAGCTTTAAAAGGGGATTTTCTGTACTTTTACAAGGATTGCAAAATTTGGCACTGGGAGCATGATTTTACAACATCAAAGGGTGATTTTGAGAGTATTGAAAGCCATTGGAGGCCAATTCTTCAAAGGAATTCACATGTTATTCATCTTTTATCAATTGGTATTGTGATTTTATCATTAGTAGTTAAGTTCTCTAGGTTAGGTTGTATGTGATGAACTTTATCCAATCTTGTTGGCATTATATGGCGGTTTGACTTTGTATCAACCTTATCACTTATAATTTTATTCAGTTGTTTCTTTTGCTTATTGCGTATTATTTGAGATACTCTGTTAATATGATGTTAGATGCATAAGGATTCCTTACCCGTAGCCTATGTATTGGATCTAGGGCATCTGTTCTATTTAAGCCGGTTGAATATGGATAGGATACATTGAATAATGGCACAGGGAACTAATGGTCTATACAATGTCTAACATTAATTATGTTGGGGGACTGGGGATAGAAAGCTCCTAGTAGTTGTTAGTGAGTTATTTCTTGGGGAACTGGCTATAACAGTTTTGTTAGCTCGCTGTAAAATTATAAGTATAAGTTAATTCTTACAAGGCATCGTACATCAACAAGAGGGGATAGAGGGATTCTACAACACAACCTAACCGCCTTTGTGACCTTGTTTTCTCTTAAATTTACCTTTTTGCACTAAAACTTGCAAAACCTCCCTTTTTACTGCTTTTAGTTAATATTGCACAAATTATTGTTCTATTCAAACACAGTCTTTATGGGTTTGATCTTTTTATTACTGCAGCACTATCAGTGCACTTGGTGAGAAGTCATCAAGTTTTTGGCGCCATTGTCGGGGACTGTTGATTGCAACAAGGCAACGCTTTGTGCAACGTATTTTTCTTGTTTTATTTTAAATTTAATTTTTGTTTTTATTGTTTTTATTTGTTTTCTTGTTTATCATAGTGCTACTGAGGCATTTTCTGTTTGTGTATGCGCAATTAAGGATCGACACTACTACCATTTGATCCAGAAATTGAAAGAATTGCACGTGCCCTCAGAAAAGCAGCTAGAGAAGCAATTATGGACGACGGAGGCCAACCCAAAGTAGATCCACCAATACTTTCTTCAGTTTCGGAAGACGAGAATAACATGGCTGCTCCACAACTCCCAACTATGGGAGATTACTGCAAAAGGACCAACGGCAGTCAAGTTTCTAGAGGGTTTGTACCGGTAGACCCTACTAACTTTGATATTAAAAATTATGTACTTTCAGGTCTAAGAGACAATCAGTTCGATGAGAACGCTATCCAAGATCTGTAGGCTCACCTTGCACGCTTCTCAAAACTGCTTCAGTGTACAAGCCGGATAATGTCACGGATGATCAAGTGAAGTTGCGCTTGTTTGGCTTCTCGTTGATTAGAAGGGCAAAAGATTGGTTGTTATGCCTTCCAAATGTAACCATTCGATCATGGAAGGAGCTAGAAGACAAGTTTTTTTAGAGATTTTTTACCACCACCCAGTTTACAGAGAGAAAGGCTGAAATTTTGAATTTTAAGCAACTGGATGCGGAGATTTATATGACTCATGGGAGAGATTTAAGCAATTGCTACGCAGGTGCCCCAACCATAATCTTGATAACATGGAGCAAATGCAAAGTTTTATCAAAGGCCTAAAGAGTCAGACACGCATGTTTCTAGATGCTTCTGCGGGAGGCACAATTAGGTAGATGATCGAGCCACAAGTCAAGGACTTGATTGAGAAGATGTGCATGAATGAGTACCGCACCAATAGTGAAAAATTGGTAAAGGTTGAAATGGTAGGTACACCTAAAGGTAAGTTAACTGTTGATACTCAAACTGCTTTATTAGCTCAAATTGAACTATTGACTAAGCAGCTAGCTGCAAGTTGCTTGAATATCGTTAACGTGAGCTAGGTACAAACACTTAGATGTGATTTTTGTGGCGTAGGACATGAGAACAGAAGGTGTTCATTGGAAGGGGAAAGTGAAGAGGCTCAATATGCTAAATTTCAAAACAACAACCCTTATTCTAATACCTATAATCCGGGTTGGAGAGATCAATTAAACTTTCGTTGGAGCAATAATCAAAATCAAAGTGGTAACCAAGTTATGCAACAAAATCAACTAGCTTCTAATTACCAAAGAAAGGCTTTGTTTGGACTTTTTCGGACGCATTCTGACCCGTTCTGACAGCTTTAAAAGGGGATTTTATGCACTTTTACAAGGGTTACAAAATTTGGCATTTGAAACATGATTTTACAGTGTCAAAGGGTGATTTTGAGAGCATTGGAGGCCAATCTTTCAAGGGAATTCACATGTTATTCATCTTTTATCAATTGGTATTTTAATTTTATCAAGAGTAGCTAAATTCTATAGGTTAGGTTATGTGTGATGAACTTTATCCAATCTTGTTGGCATTATATGCCAGTTTGACTTTGTATAAACCTTATCACTTATAATTTTATTCAGTTGTTTCTTTTGCTTAATGCGTATTATTTTAGATACTCTACTAATATAATGTTAGATGCGTAAGGATTCCTGACCTGTAGCCTATGTATTGGATCTAGGGCAACTGTTCTATTTAAGTCGGTTGAATAGGGATAGGATACCATGAATAGTGGCACAGAGAACTAACGGTCTATACAACACATAACATTGCTTACGCTGGTGTTGTCTGCTTTCTAAGTGTTTACTCTAAGTTAGTAGTTTTAAAGCAAAGATGTCACATGCAAGTATACATATATGCTTGATTGCAACAAGTAATGAAATAAGAGATCATACCCACAGGGAGTGATTATGATGTAGCTTTGAACTTTAAAGTATTCAATTCTTGTTTAAAACTAGTATGAGCAAGGTAACAAAATAATAATAATGGTAACAACAAAAAATTCACACTACAAACTAAACACTAAATAAGGAAGGATAAGATATCAGAGATAGTGATTGATGAGCTAGGATCCATTAATATATTGTTACTAAAAGGTATCCATGATGTGAAGTGCCGTGCTTCAAAAGGTCAGACCATGATCTAGTGGTGTATTTCTACAACATCTAAGCCTGCATAACTAGGGCAAGGGAACAAATCTCTAAGCCTCACTTATAACCCTAAAATGTGGCTAGTTTTAATTCTGAAATATCTTTATGGTCTCAACTTCTTATCTCTAAGCAAGTTGAATTAAGTGAATATCTCTATCCTACTTTATTAACCACTTTTGTTATGAAATCAGCATGTTATTGGATCTCTCTCAACAACATACTTGTACCCTTTTCTAAGTTGATCATTCTAAGAAGCAGGTGTATAGAATAAAAACACATAACAAAATATGACATTTTTCAACACATCATTTCAACATAAAAACAACTTTATATTAACTTCACTTTGCTTATCAAATACGAGTTTAGCTCATAATGAGTTGAGTACAAGCTACTGGAATGAAACTACAAGATGACATATTCTTAGAAAAATGTGTAAAAGAAATGACAACCTAGTAATAACTTGAAGATCCTTTGCGTTGGGTAAACAACATCAGACCTCCGCAGTCACGACAATTCCAAGCAGCGAATACAAGATTAGATGAGTGTAATACCCCAAAATTTTCTCTCCCTCTTTGTCATCATAGCATGGCATTATCATTTATCATATCATATCCATCTCATTAGCATTGCATTGCATTTAACATAGAAAAATGAAGCATAGCATCCTTCTTACCATCAGGGCATGTGATCAGGTGGAAGGTGGACAATCAAGGGATCATTCAAAGCACAAAAAGGTCAATCAAGTGCCCTCAAGGCAAGCCAAGAGGTCTTTCATGTCTCATACCATCTCAATGGAACATCCACAACCTCAAGAATGAGAGATTCAATGGGAGATTGAAGCACTACATCTTTCACTATGCAAGAGGTTCAAAAACTGAAGGAAAACCCTCAAAAGAGATAGCTCATTGATCCAAAATCATCCTCAAATGGTATATCTCATCATCCTTTAAGAGGATACACAACATACTCTGAGGAATTTGAAATTGAAGACTCCACATTTTTCTCCTAGGAGGTGGGCACCAAAACTAGGGTTTCCCATTAAATCAGGGAATCTTTGATTTTTTGGACAAAACTTGATGTCATGGTATTCTACATGTTCTTAAGTGTATGTGTATGGAAAATTGCCTCTCAATTGGTTTTGGAAGTGTTTCAATTGGAAGAAAGATCAGAAATCAGGAGAATTGAGGCCAAGTCAAATAATCAGAGGAAAAAGTCAACTCTTGACTTTTTGAGGCCAAATTCATAAAATTCATGCTATATGTGTCCAATGTGCAAAATTTGATCAAGAAACTCCAAAGGAATCATGAAAAAATCAAGAGGCGGAAAGTTGCCATTTTTGGAAGAAGAAGGGTTACTAAAAATAGCAAGTTTTGGCCATTTTTGCATCAGAGTTTGAACCAAGGCCATTTAAAATTGAAGCACCAAATGAAAATTCCACTCGGCCACAACAAAAGATCTTGTTTTAAGCTTCACATCCATATGTGGAACATCTCTATTGGATAAAAATTGAGTGGGATATGATTGATCAAAGTTTGAGCAAAGTAGGTTCAAAACTAGGTCATGACCAAGATTTTCAGGGCACGCGCGCAGTCATTTTAACAAACATGTGGTGGGCCAAATGTCCACTCATTTTTCTCATGGTTAAAGGCCTCAAATGAAAAATCTTTCAACATGAAAGTTGTTCCTCTATGTGAGATCTTTAAGATTGGTGTTCATGTTTTTTTCATTTGATCAAAGGTCAAGAAGTTATGTTGAGTCCAAGTTGTGATGATCTTGCTGAAAATCCATGCCAGGTACACCTTGCCAACCAACCTCATTTCCTCGTCCGTAACTAGCTTCCAAACCTTTGTGTTTCAGGTCATGTTTCAACCTTTCCCAAGCATTATGTCAACTCATTTTTCATACCAAAGTTGTTCTAATATGTTCCCTCTTTTCATTGATTCCAAAACCATACAGTTTCATGCCATGAACATAGAGAATTCCATTCTCAAACACCCACTGTTACAATGTTGACTTGCTGCATAATTTTGGTTCAAGCACACATCAAATACATGACAGAAGTTGTATGTTTGCTTCCTTATTGAGACCAACACATGCCTGCACTCTTTACACACTTGCTCGAGTCATACATGAAAAGGGAAAGGTTGGAAGCTTGCTATAGAAGTTTAGCAGCAAGAACATGGTAACACATTATGAACCAGCCACACCATATCATGGCTCTCCCTAACTAACTTGACTCAGTTAGTTAGGGATGACTCACTTAACTCCACATAACTCAGTTAACTCACTCATTAAACCATGGTTAGAGTTTACTATAAAACCAAACCTCACTCTCTAATTTCATTTTCAGCTTGATTCTTCCACATTCTCTCCAAAAACTCTCTCTGCTCTACTCTCAACATCACCATTGCAAGGAATCTTCGAGTTCACATTGTTCATCCTCCTCCTAAATCTTCTATGATTCTCTCTCAACTTCACCAAAGAGCAACTGATTTTTGAGCTAGGATCTCATTTCTTCTCCACTGAATCATCATCTTCATCAAAGCCTTTATTTGGCCAAGTGAAGCTTAAGGAAGAAGCAAGCATTTCCTCTGGTTTTCTCAAACTCTACAAGAACTGCAAGATCAGGTTCCGAAGCTTACAAACTCTTCTCTCACGTTTACTTGTTTATTTTGTTGTTTTCATGATGATATGAGCTCACTAGGAGCATTTGAACTCTGGCTAGTTGATAGAGCTTCTTAGAAGCTTAGATCCAAAAACATAGGGCAATATGTTCGTGCTTGTTTCTTGCTATATGTGAATGGTTTGATGATTTCATTGATGGATTTGGAATGTACGTGATTTCCTCTTTATTTTGATGTATGCTACGTGATTTTTTGGATGGTTTGGAAGTTGCAGTTGCCGGAGAATGGCCGGAGAAGGTGACCGGAGGTCCCTCTCCGGCCGGTGAGGGTTTGAATTAGGGTTTAGTGCATTTTAAGTCGTGACCGTTGGATGTGTGTGATCGTGTGGCTACTATGTTGACAGCACATTAAAATTCACGTGCAAGCCATGTGCCTTATTTCTGATTTTACTTAAACATTGTGTGATGCAGTACATGATAATTTGTGTGTGACCTCATGCGCGTGTGTTGGATCTGTGTACTTTGATTTTTGTTTGACTATGACTTAATCTGATGGCTTGGATTGCTTTGACTATGTTGACTGAAGAACATGCTAGTTATGGTGTTTTGCGCGCTTATTGGACCTAAGCCAGATTGATATTCACACCCCCTTGTCTAAGGCCCAATGTAATTTGAACTGAGTAACTACTAGTCACGCACCCCCATTCCTTTTTGCATTGAATTTTATTTTTCCATTTTTCCACACGTTTGCTTTTTAATTTTTAAAAATACTAAATAGCATCATAAAATTCCACAAAAATTCATGAGCATAATTAAAACATTTAGAAAATTTTTCATGATTTTATTTCTTGAGTTTATGACCTTTTTGCCCCTGTTCTATATTTTTCTTTGAATTTCTTTGATGTGCATTCTTAATATGATACATGATTTTGTTTAATTTTGTTCTTGATCATTAAAAATATTTTTGATGCTCTTCTTTTTGCATTGAGTCATTAGCATCTTGAGGTATGTTAAGTGATTTTTATTTGATTTTTTAGGTCATTTTATGGCATGTTTGGTGTTCACTTTTGTGCTACTTTGTATGATATGTCTATTTGACCTAAGTGCATTGTTTGACCTCATTTTGCCTTGGTTCCTTGCATGTTACTTTGATATGTGATTCATCTCTGATTAGTGAACTTCAATACTATGTTTTCATAATTTTCATGAGGCCATTTGATTTTTGTTTGATGCATTTCATTTAAAGCATTATAACATGTCATATCATTGTAATCTTTTGTGCATGTTTACATGTTTTCTTTTGTGTATACTTGCATGATCATTTGCCTATTTGGTGAGCTACACTCTTGACATTATAGGACATTGATACATATTATATGTCATCCTTGCTTGTTGGTTATCATTTGAACCTTGTGCACTTTTAACATGTTGTGTTTGCACTTTCCTTTGTTTGGAACTTCCATTTCAATCCTACTTCTTCTATCACTTCTTAAATGCTTTGATGTGTCATGCATGAATACTTGTGAGATGTTTGTGAATCATTTTTCATTTCATTTCAATTCTGATCCATGGATTACATGTTCCATTTATGCACATTTCTTCTTTTCTCTTTCATCTTTCATTCTCCCTTTTCTTATGAGATCATGTTCTAATGTCATGGAGGATGTTTGTTGCCTATCCACTTGAGTTTGATTGATAATAACCATTTATTTCTCATATGATGTACATTCTGGTTGTGGTTCTAGGATTTGATTTCTCATTTAATTCTTTTGAGTTTTATGATGCATCACATGTTTTTTTGCTTCCTATACTTGTATACATGTTTACTAACCATGTAGGGGCTTTGGTAAGTTGCAATTGAGTGTGGATAAGGATCCACATTCAAACTTCTTTCCTTTCATCTCTTTTACAATTCCATTTTGTGTTTTGTTAAGCACCTATGTGCTTTCTTTTAATAACTCATCACTTTCCCTTTTTGAATTACAATTCATCTTCTACTTTAGAAGTGAATTGTTTAATTCATCCTTTCTTTAGACTTTAGGTTGAAACCTCACAAACCATTAGGATCACTCCCTTTAATCTTCAATTAGGATTGAGTCTTAGTCCACATAGGTTTTACCTTTTCTCCTCTCTTGAGTCTCTCTCCTCATCTCTCAAAGAAAATCCAAAACATCTAATAAAGGTAAGCATTTATTGCATTTAGGCCTTTCATATAAAGAAAGGATTATAAAGGGGTCTTCTCTTATAATCTTAGAATGTGTAGCATATAGCCCATCTTGGGTCAATGTGTTAAACATTTGATCTTGTATGAGGGACTTAAATGCAATACTTGTTGAAGGTACAAATAAAAAACACTTCTTCATTTCTTAATCAACAAAAACACTTAATAAACACAAGTATGCTAGTGTGTTTGAACCTTGACAATTGGAACTAAGTGTGGGGGTCTTCTTCGCTCTTAGTGTGTCTTCTTGCTCATTCCATCTTGGAATGTGAGAATGTCCACATTCCAATGACTAAGATTCAGATACACTGTCATATGCAAACAAACAAATGAAAAAACTTTCAAAAGACAAAAACAAACAATAACGTATTTCCTTCGGGAATTCTTGTCTCACCTCATTCACTCTCAACGTATGAACGCGCCTCTACTCATTCTCTTGCAAGATGGTAACGCACTCGAACCAGCGAGCCTGCAACACCTGAGCTAGAACGTTAGCCGTTCCCTAAAAAACACAAACAATCTTTCCCTTAGGTGAGGGGAACTACGTCGCTCTGATTCTCATGCTCCCGATGAGATACGTAGGCAGTGGGGTAGGGGCCATGCGAGCACTTCTTTTATTTTCCCAACATTTGTTTCTCTCTCTTTTCCAGTTTTCCGGTTAGCAGTTGATATCTTTTCTTACACCCTTTGATCGAGACAAGCAAGCGTGGATCCCATCGGGTACGATGGACGCGAGGGGGTGCTAATACCTTCCTCTCGCGTAACCGACTCCCGAACTCAGTTCTCTTGGTCGCAAGACCATGCTTTTCCTTTCTCTTCAGGTTTATGCAGTGTTTCCTTTCCCTCTCTTGGGATAAATACACATTGCTGGCGACTCTGTTTCGGTGCCACTTTCGCGTTTGTACTTGGATGAAAATCCCGGGAGCGACAGCTGGCGACTCTGCTGGGGACAGGTTGACCTATTGCTGGTCCATCTTAAGCGAGTCAACCCTAACGCTTGTCTGTTTTTCTTTCATTGGGTGTTTATTGTTGTGCTATATAGTTATTTACTGTATATTACTGTATATTACTGCATTTACTGCATTTTACCATTTTTATTTCATACGATATATTATGCTATGCTGGACTGTACTGTTTTCTGTTTGGCGGGATGGGATTTCTGAGAGATAAGCCCATTACACAGGCTTGAGGATACACTTAGAATTAAAGTGGAGAGTAGTGGGACCTACGTGCCGTTTGGAGTGCGTTGGGTGTTCACGAAATTCACAGCTAGACGAGGCTATCTTGGGACACGTCGTGGCATGCGCATCTTGCGTATTCCAGGATGTAGATCTAGAGAGCTGTCGACACTAGTGACCGATCATGAGGACCTTAGTGGAAACATCACTCTTTAGCGGTGACAGTGGCAGACCACATTCTGTGGCAAACCCATTCGCACCCGAGGGCCCACTTTGGAACTTGCATAGGATGACTTTTATTTTCTAAGGGGAGTCAGTGGAAGACCTCTTTGATTGGCATAGCATTGTATCCTACGGGCTGAATGTGCTATTGCTTCTCAAACCTCCGAAGCTGACAAGCCTTATTTTCTAAGAACCGCATGTGAGTATGGGCGGGATGTTTACAGGTTTGCAGGAAACCCAACCTCCTACCTACCTTACTTGTGATTCTATGATGATTTCAGACATTGTATCCTATGACAGTGATTTGAGTGTTCATCTCAGATATCGCCAGATTCAGTACAGAGACACAGTGCACACAGTTCAATACAGACACAGACACTTGATTACCTGATCACATGCCCTTTTGCATTGCATTATCATATCATAACCGTTATGTTTGTCATTTTCAGGTGCATAATACATTTCTGATTCCAATCCATGGGTTCAACAGAGATCGTTGCCGAGAGAAAGAACAATGTGTCTTACAAGTTTCCAGATCCTGTTTTGGATTCATTGCTCAAAGTTATAGATATGGCCGGTCTGGGTATTCTTGATAGGTTTCAGAAGAGCTACGGGAATTTGGTTGGGATGGTCTGTACAATCACCAAGTATGAACATGATGCTTTGCACACTCTGCTGCAGTTCTATGAGCCTTCGTTGAGATGCTTTCTTTTTCCAGATTACATTTTGATGCCAACACTGGAAGAATTCTCATTTATTTTGGGAATTCCGATCACGCCGGCAATACCATTCTTCTCTGGTAGTTCTCCCAGCGTAAAAGAAATTGCTGCTGCGTTACAAATGGATCAGACAGTGGTAAAGAGTGGTGTGAGCAGTAAAAATGGAGTTAGCGGATTTCATTTAGAATTTCTGTCTGGACAAGCCCAAGAGGCTGCTAGTGCTAAAAATTGGACGGTTTACAATTCCATTCTGGCTCTCTGCATATACGGCCTAGTTCTCTTTCCCAATCAGCAAGACTTTGTGGATATGCAAGCGACAAGAGTTTTCGTTCTTAAAAATCCAGTCCCTACTTTGTTAGGAGATTTTTATCATTCCGTGCACTATAAGAATGAGAAAAGGAGGGGAGGATCTGTTAGTTGTTGTACTCCACTGCTGAGTCATTGGTTTTTCAAACATTTGCCTCAGACAGGTGCCTTTGTGGAAACCAAAGATGTGGCGAAATGGTCTAAACGATTGATGGGTTTAACTGCTGATAACATTGTATGGTTTGACCACCGGTTATTGAGAATAGAGCTTGTCACAAGATGCGGAAATTTTCCAAATGTGCCTTTGATTGGCAGAAAAGGAGGGATCAATTATAATCCAGTTTTGGCCATCCGACAGTTTGGGTATGGTTCCAGGGATCCTCCTACAGAGCAAGATGTGGAAGAATCTTTATTCTTTACAGGAACTAAAGATGCGAAGGTGGTAGAAGTAGTGAATGCTTGGAAAGATAAGCACAAAATTGGAAAAGCAGTTTTCGGGGAAGGAGATTGTAGGTCTTATCCTGAATATGACAGGTGGATTGAGACGAAAGTAAAGGAATTGCTTTTACCCTTTTCAAGGGGACCTCTTTTATGTTCAGTACAGCCAGAACAACCCACCATGGTGGCTATTGAAGAATGTGAGAAGTGGAAGAAAATGGTCAGAGAGCTGCAGATAGAAAATTCTGGAATGAGCAGATGTCTTCAGAAAGCTCTAGCTGACAACAAAGAGTTGGAAAAGAGAGCCTTGAAAGCGGAAAAAACCTTGGCTGACAAAGAGGAAGATTTTGATGACAGAGCTCGGTACTTTCGGAAACTTACTTTGGGAGCAGATGACACTAGTCAAGCTCACAAGATTACAAAACAGGCTTTAGCCCGAAGCAAGGATTCATTAGCTCAACTTCGTCAAGCTTGGGATGAAGTCAGAATTGAAAATGCCGAGTTAAAGGATCAGTCGAATACTAAAGACGATGAGCTTAAAAAGGCACATGAGCAGAGGAGAAAGTATCGGGAAAGTCTCGGTAAAAGTCAAGAACAGTTAGAAGAAGCTAGAAGCCAGCTGAAAAATACCAAGAAAGAGCTTGAAGAAGCCATGATAGAAAGAGAGATACTCAAGACGCAAGCTGGCATAAAGAGACACAAAGGAATGCATGATGACGAAGCTCTTATGCTGCATATGGGTTCTTTAACTGAAGCTCTTGAGAAAAGGGATGTCTTGATCAAAGAAATGATTGAAAAGCCGAATCACCAGCGTACCCGTATACTTTTTGAGGAAGTCAAGTATTCAAGTGATAAGCTGAAGGATGTGGAATTGTCAGACTGATGTTCTTTTCCCTGTATTTTGTTGTTAATGGTTACCATCAGGCTTGTTGATGGATCCATTTTTCCCTTGTATTGCATTTGCTTTCTTAAGTGTACTTGAATACTTTGTTGAATGAGTATGAGCAGTTTTATTCTGAATTATTTCTTATCAGATGGCCGCACACAAGCACATGACCACGATACGTCTCTTTATATCACGATTTCTGGTCTTCAGATTTCTGTGGTTTGGATTGGAATCGGGGTATAAAAGCACCTAGGAAATGACAAACATGGCACTGCATGGCATTGCATATCATTTTGCATTTTTGTTACTTGCTTTTCAGGTACTCGTTGCAGGGTCTCTAACCTTTATTTGGTTTCAGGCAGTATAGCTGAGAATCATATTCACCGATATTCGACGCGAAGAAATCAAGTGAGAATCATGGATCAAGTGCAAAGTGATTTGGCCGAAATGAGGGCGCGTATGGACCAGTTTATGACCCTCATGACTGGCATGGCGCAAAATCAGGAGAGATTGAGGCTTCTGGTCGAGCGTCCAGACAATGGGCCTGAAGGTGATCAGCATGACAATTCACAGGGACATGGCATCCCTCCTCCCGGTGGCAACCCTCCTCCTGGTGGTAACAATCGGGGTAATGGAAATGGTAGGCATGCTGGTGTTACTCTTGAAGATACTCTGGAAGACCAATTTACTCTGCTGGATGCTGATGTGGGTAATCAAGGTGATCGAAGGTATGATGAGTTAGCAGAAAAGATCAGGGCCATAGAATGCAAGAACTCTATGGGTATTGATGTTACCAGCTTGGGGCTGGTCTCAGGAGTCAGAATTCCCCCTAAATTCAAACCTCTTACTTTTGATAAGTATCACGGCAATGCGTGTCCCCAAACGCATCTTCAAGCTTATTTTGGGAAGATTTCAGCCCATACGGATGACGAGAAGCTATGGATGCACTATTTTCAGGACAGTCTGGCTGGGGCGTCCTTGACCTGGTATATGAAGTTGAATAGAGCTGCTGTGAAGAGTTGGAAAGATCTGGCAGAGGCGTTCCTGAAGCAATACCAGTATAATATTGACATGGCGCCCAACCGCACTCAATTGCAGGGGTTGTCACAAAATGCCAAGGAGAGTTTCAAAGAATATGCACAGAGGTGGAGGGAAATGGCTGCCCAGGTTCAACCTCCCTTGTCAGACAGAGAAATGGCGGATATGTTTATGGGCACCTTGCAAGGGGCCTATCTTGATAGATTAGCTGCTTGTCCGTTAACTGGATTTGCTGATATTGTGATTGCGGGAGAAAGAATAGAAAGTCTGTTAAAGCTTGGAAAGATCCAGGATGTGAGTGGGGCTGGCTCTTCGGGGACGAAGAAACCGTTTGCTGGTAACCAGAAAAGAAGAGAAGGTGATACGAATGCTGTGTTTAGAGGACGAGGCAGAGGGCGTTCTCAAGCTTATTATCAGGTAGATGCTGTAACAATCCCCACACCGCCTGTTCAGAAACAACAACCCCAACAACAAGTTCAACAGCAACAACCTTTTTTCCAGCAAAGGTCTAGGCAGAGGGATCGTAAGATGGATCCTCTCCCTATGACTTATGCCGCGCTGTTGCCCCGGTTACTCGAGTTAAAGTTGGTAGAACTCCGTACTATGAAAGCTCCGGTTGCTGGAAACCTGCCACCTAACTTCGATGCTAATGCTCGTTGTGAGTTCCACTCAGGTGCTCAGGGGCACTCCATTGAAAAATGCTGGGCTTTCCATCATAAAGTACAAGATTTGATTGATGCTAAAGCCATCAATTTCTCTCCCGCTCCTAATATTACTCAGCATCCCATGCCTGATCATAGTACAGCCAATGTATATGCTATTGAAGACGGGAGGAGATTGAATTTGGTGGTAGATATCCATCAAGTGAAAACTTCTTTGTTGGTTGTAAAAGATCGTTTATTGAAGGGACAGGTGTTCCCGGGCTGTAATCAGGATTGTTCCGAGTGTATGAATCAGGAGAATGGCTGTAATAAGTTGAAGGTGGGTTTACAGAATCTGATCGATGAAGGATGCCTACAGTTCGACAGAGTCGTGAAAGACACTGATGAGGTATCAACCGTGACCATCTATTACACTCCCGCTGAGATTCAAATGCTGGTCAGTGTAGTTCCCGTGGCAAGTGTTGCGCCAGAAAGGCCCAGTCCTGTCACTATCACGGTGCCAGGACCAATTCCGTTCACGTTTACGAAGGCTATCCCATGGCACTATGGGGCAGATGTATATTACGAAGGTAAAAAGCAGGAAGTTGAGTCGTCAGTCAGCCCAAATATTGATAACGTAGGGGGTGTAGGGGGCTTTACAAGGAGTGGAAGGTTGTTCGCTCCCCAAACCTTGAGAAGTGATAAAGAGGCAGAAGCCGCAGCAAAGGCTAAAGGTAAACAGGTGGTTGAAAATGCGCCTACACCTGAAGCAGAGACAAAGATTACTTTTGATAAGGAAATGGAAGAATTTATGAAGATAATCAAGAAAAGCGATTATAATATTGTGGACCAACTAAATCAGACCCCTTCAAAGATTTCAATCTTGTCACTATTTATGTGCTCTGATGCGCATCGGCAGGCGTTGTTGAAAGTGTTGAAGAGTGCATACGTGCCACAAGAAATTACTGTTAATCAGCTCGAGGGCGTAATCTCCAATGTTAATGTTAGCCATGGCTTGGGCTTTACAAGTAGAGATTTGACTGTTGAAGGAAGAAACCATAATAAGGCTTTGCATATCACAATGGAGTGTAAGGGCGCAGTGTTATCTCATGTACTGGTAGACACTGGTTCATCACTCAATGTCTTGCCCAAGAAGGCATTAATGAAGCTGGAAGTTGATGGTTTGATCTTAAGGCCTAGTGAATTGGTGGTCAGAGCATTCGATGGAACTAGACGATCTGTGTTTGGTGAGGTGGAATTGCCCGTACAAATTGGACCACAGGTATTCAAATCCACGTTCCATGTCATGGACATACAACCTGCATATAGCTGCCTGTTGGGACGCCCTTGGATTCACGGAGCAGGGGCTGTTACTTCCACTTTACACCAAAAGTTAAAGTATGAGTTTGAAGGGCAGGTTGTGACGGTTTGCGGTGAAGAAGACATCTTTGTGAGTCACTTGTCCACATTCAAGTACATTGAAATGGATGGGGAAATTCATGAGATGCTGTGCCAATCATTTGAAGCGGTCAATATCGACGATGCACCTGAGTCTTCCTCTGTACCAATTGGGGCCGGTACCTTCATTTCATCTTACAAACAAGCTGTCGAAGTCGTCAGGGCAGGCAACGCCCAAGGTTGGGGCAGGTTGATAGAGACCCCAATGAAGGAAGACAAATTTGGTATTGGTTATCATCCCTCTACAACTTCAGATGCGGGGAGCAGGGGACCCATTACTTTCAATAGTGGGGGAATTATCTACATGGACCAGTCTTGTGCAGCCACAGAGGATAATGTTGACAGTAATTGTGACCTGGACAACTGGGTACGCCCTCATGCTCCGGGACAACAAGTGCAAAACTGGTCCGTTGAAGAAGTCATCCGGGTTACTCTTCAGACAGAGTAATTTTTCTTTGTTTTTTTTCTAACCATAATGCATGTCAAAATCTTGCGCTCTGCCCAAGGCGTATAGATTCATTTGTAGGGCCACCATGGTTGCATTTGCAATGTTTAATCATTAATAAAGGACGTTTTGCAATCAAATTTTGTTCTCTGTCTTTCAGTTTTTATTTTTGCACAAAAAAATAAAATGGCAATGTTTCATTTTCT
Organism: Lathyrus tuberosus; assembly: GCA_022829125.1. NCBI lineage: Eukaryota > Viridiplantae > Streptophyta > Magnoliopsida > Fabales > Fabaceae > Lathyrus > Lathyrus tuberosus. Next base: position 1,636,479 of record JALAZF010000104.1, on the reverse strand, counting down.
TTTGTTTTGCTTAAAAATAAATTCTAAAATAAGGCATGAACCCGTTCATGCAGACTTGATCCTCCGGATACCACTGATAACTATTTTGATATGACTATGTATGACTTTGACAATCCGATTTATCAAGCTGAAGAAAGGGATGAGAAAGATTGTGAACTCTCTGAAGAACTGGCCAGATTGTTGAAACAAGAGGAAAGGGTCATCCAGCCTCACCAGGAGACTGTAGAAATCATCAATATTGGTTCCAAGGATGCCAAGAAAGAGATCAGGATTGGTGCCAGCTTGCAAGCAGACGTGAAGAAAACTTTGACTGAAATGTTGCGCGAGTATGTTGACATCTTCGCCTGGTCGTATCAAGACATGCCGGGGTTGGATACGGATATTGTCGTGCACAGGCTGCCATTAAGAGAAGAATGTCCGCCAGTCAAGCAGAAACTTCGTCGGACTCACCCCGACATGACTTTAAAGATTAAGGAGGAAGTCCAGAAGCAGTGGGATGCTGGGTTTCTTGCTGTGACAAAGTATCCTCCGTGGGTAGCCAACATCGTGCCAGTACCGAAGAAAGATGGAAAAGTGAGAATGTGTGTGGATTATCGAGATCTTAATAAAGCTAGCCCGAAAGATGATTTTCCACTACCTCATATTGATGTGCTGGTCGATAATACAGCTCAATTTTCAGTGTTCTCCTTTATGGACGGGTTCTCCGGGTACAACCAGATCAAGATGGCACCTGAAGATATGGAGAAGACCACGTTCATTACTCCGTGGGGTACATATTGTTATAAAGTAATGCCTTTCGGGTTGAAAAACGCAGGGGCAACGTACCAGCGGGCGATGGTGACATTGTTTCATGACTTGATTCATAAGGAGATCGAATGTTATGTAGATGATATGATTGCCAAGTCGAGAACAGAAGAGGAACATATGGTTAACCTGAAAAAGCTGTTTGAAAGGTTGAGAAAGTTCCGTCTGAGATTAAATCCAAACAAGTGCACGTTTGGGGTGCGTTCTGGAAAGTTACTGGGTTTCATCGTGAGCGAAAGAGGAATCGAGGTTGATCCTGCCAAGGTGAAAGCAATACAAGAAATGCCTGAACCGAGAACAGAAAAAGAGGTTCGTGGTTTCTTGGGTAGATTGAACTACATTGCAAGGTTCATATCTCACCTAACAGCCACGTGTGAACCAATATTTAAATTGTTAAGGAAAGATCAAACGGTCAGGTGGAATGACGATTATCAATTGGCATTCGATAAGATAAAAGAATACTTGCAGGAACCTCCGATTCTAATGCCTCCAGTAGAAGGGAGACCGCTGATAATGTATCTGACAGTGCTTGAAGGTTCCATGGGTTGTGTTCTCGGTCAACATGACGAGACAGGTAGGAAGGAGCATGCTATCTACTACCTGAGCAAAAAGTTCAATGATTGTGAGTCTCGATACTCAATGCTTGAAAAGACATGTTGTGCGCTTGCATGGGCCGCTAAGCGATTGAGGCAATATATGGTTAGGCACACGACCTTGTTGATTTCAAAAATGGATCCTATCAAGTACATTTTCGAGAAACCAACATTGACAGGCAGAGTTGCACGGTGGCAAATGGTCTTGACAGAGTATGATATTCAGTACACTTCACAAAAGGCCATCAAAGGAAGTATCCTGTCCGACTATCTTGCGTAACAGCCGATTGATGATTACCAACCCATGAAATTTGACTTCCCTGATGAGGACATCATGTTTCTCAAAGCTAAAGACTGCGAGGAACCACTCCCGGAGGAGGGGCCAGACCCTGAGTCCAAATGGAGTCTGATGTTTGATGGGGCTGTCAATATGAATGGATGCGGAGTTGGAGCAGTCCTTATCACGCCGGAAGGTGTTCATATGCCTTTCACTGCACGAATAACTTTCGGATGCACCAACAATGAAGCAGAGTACGAAGCTTGTATAATGGGGATCGAGGAGGCGGTTAATCTACGGATTAAGACCCTTGATATATTCGGTGATTCATCTTTGGTAATCAATCAAGTGAAAGGGAGTTGGTACACGCACCAAGCAAATCTAGTGCCGTATAGAGATTATACGAGGAGATTGCTGACATTTTTCACAACAGTGAAACTGTACCATATTCCTCGAGATGAGAATAGGTTCGCTGATGCCTTGGCCACTTTGTCTTCCATGATCAAGGTGCAAGGATGGAACCATGTACCTAAGATTGAGGTATCCCGCCTTGACAGACCAGCATTTGTGTTTGCGGTCGATGCAGCGTCTGATGACAAGCCATGGTTTCATGACATTAAGTGTTTCTTGAAAAGTCAAGAGTACCCGCCCGGGGCATCGTCCAAAGACAGGAAGACGTTGAGAAGGTTAGCTGGTAGTTTCTTCTTGAACAAAGATGGCGTGCTGTATAAAAGAAATTTTGACACGGTCCTGCTTAGATGTGTGGATAAACATGAAGCAGACTTGTTGATGATTGAAGTGCACGAAGGCTCTTTCGGTACCCATACCGGAGGGCATGCAATGGCTAAAAAGTTGTTAAGATCGGGATATTATTGGTTGACTATGGAGTCAGATTGTTGCAAATATGCCCGCAAATGCCATAAATGCCAGATATATGCAGATAAGGTGCATGTGCCTCCAAATCTGTTGAGTATCATGTCGTCGCCTTGGCCGTTTGCCATGTGGGGCATTGATATGATCGGAAAGATTGAGCCTACAGCTTCCAATGGTCATCGTTTCATCTTGGTGGCAATTGATTACTTCACCAAATGGGTTGAAGCCGCATCCTATGCCAATGTTACAAAATAAGTGGTCGCTCGTTTCTTAAAACGGGATATCATTTGCCGATATGGAGTTCCCGAAAGAATCATTACTGATAATGGTTCTAATTTGAATAATAAGATGATGGCTGAGTTATGCCGGGACTTCAAAATCGAACATCATAATTCTTCTCCGTACCGCCCAAAGATGAATGGCGCGGTCGAAGCGGCCAACAAAAATATCAAGAAGATTGTACAGAAGATGGTTGTCACGTACAAAGATTGGCATGAGATGTTACCATTTGCTTTGCATGGGTATCGAACGTCGATACGCACGTCCACTGGGGTAACCCCATTCTCACTTGTATATGGTATGGAGGCAGTGCTACCGGTTGAAGTAGAGATTCCGTCCCTCAGAGTTATGATGGATGTTAAGCTAGATGAAGTTGAATGGGTACGAGCCAGATTTGATCAGCTGAGCCTTATTGAGGAAAAGCGATTGGCGGCTGTATGTCATGGGCAACTATATCAGCGCAGAATGAAGCAGGCATTTGACCAAAAGGTGCGTCCTCGGGTTTACAAAGTCGGAGATGTGGTACTCAAAAGGATCCTTCCTCCCAATACAGATCACAGGGGCAAATGGACTCCTAACTATGAAGGTCCATTCGTGGTTAAAAAGGTCTTTTCGGGCGGAGCTTTATTGCTTACAACCATGGATGGAGAAGACTTTTCATCCCCTGTCAACTCGGACGTAGTCAAAAAATACTTCGCATGAATAGACCCGCTGGATAATAAAAATAAAAAATCCAGGCAAAAAAGGGCATCCCGGCGAACCAAAAACAGAATAAGGTTCGGGCAAAAATTAGGGATATAATTGAAAAAAGATTTGTACACCCGGTAAGTTGAAAACCCGAAAGGGCAACTTAGGCAAAAAAGGGTATCCTGGTGGATCGAAAACCTGAAAGGGCGGTCCACACAAAAGAGGGATTTAAGAGAATGACTACGGTCTGAGTTATCTGTACCTTTTACCGTTTGAACAACTGACGTTCTGAAAGATAGGAATCGGTCTGATCAGTCCTCAGAAGGCAAGGTCGGGGAGTTTTGAAGACATACTGGTCATAACAGAATGGAAACTCAGTGGAAGTCCGTTTTCACATTGCCATTAGGATAGTTTCTTTTCTCAATTTTCAGCGATCACCTCTTTCCAGGGATTGCTTCCGGATGTAATTGCCTATTCTGGGCTCTCAGTCAATAAATTGAATTTCAATAAAAAGCTTCCTATTTTTGTTTTATTGCTTTGTTTGCAAAAACGTCCTAATTTTTGATAAAACATTGCATTTAAAAACATGGCGGCCTTGCAATAACATGCGCAGAAAAAACATTTGAAATTACTTCGAATGTTGAATACTCCCGGATGGTGGATTCTAGCCACGCAATATTCGGGGCATGTGGGCATATTCTTTTGTTGCAGGTAGCAGGTGCCGATGATTTTAAGCACAAGACCAGTAATAAATCACCCCACGCAAAAGACTGGGGCAATTACGGGTAAGGAGATCGGCGTTCATCGTTCGGTCGACGATTGTTCATAACGGGTCGATATTAGTGAATTAAGTTCAACTGGGTACCGTTGCATCTTATTAAGTCGATTCTCTCATACAGTACTTCCAACAGCTACAAGCTTTTCTGTGTCGATAACGGTCACAGGTTCCCCAAGAGAGTGGTCTCGTTGATACCGAAGCTGATGGTCATTATCCCCAGTGAAGTCGCAGGAGTTGGAAGAGGCTAAATCTTCTGTAAAATCCTCTTATGACATCCTCTTCGGGGACAAATTGTTTGTTTCCCCAGCATGAAGTGTGGATCATCCCCAGTAGAGTTTGAGGACGTTTGGTCTTCTGTAAAATCCTCTCAAAAGGCATTCCCCAGCACGAGGCGCTTTAAAGCAGTTTCCTCCAGCAGAGTTTGTTATAAACTCGTCATCCCTAACGGAATTGTCTAAAGGGAAGCTCGCCTAACATGGGGCATTGTGGTACTTATCCTAAGCTCGACAGTCATATTCTTCAGCAGACTACTGTAGATTTGCTTTGGGTTTCCCCAACAGATCTCTAAGGACTCTTTCTAGCAAGTTGCAGTGGAATGTTCTAACCAGGATTTGCATATCCCCGGCAGAGTAGCCTTGATCCCCAACAAGATCGTAACTCTGGTAAGGATATCCCTACAGAGTTCAGCATCGAATCTTGTCAGCAATACTCCCCAGCTGAGTTGTTGTTCTCCCCGCAGAGGTTTATAAGATCGGCAGAATCTATTCCTCAACAAGGATGGTACAGCCTTTCCCCAGCCGGGTCAGAAGGTGGATAACCCCTACAAAGGGTCTTGGATTAGATAGATCCCCAAGCAGAGTTTGTATGACTTTTCTTCCCTAGCAAGACGCCATGCAAAGAAATTCTCATCCCCAGCGGATTCGCTGTGACCAGAATTCATTCCCCCCAGCAGATGAAGTGATTACTGGCAGATTTATTATTCTTCAAGTCCAATTTATTTTTGGCAAACTTGATAATTTGAAGCAGACGGATTGTTCATTTATTCTCCAACAGAGATACTATCCTCTCAGGAACCTCTAAAGTCAAGTCATTGATCATTGTTCCTCAGCAAAGTCGGCAGAGATGTCTGACACGGATGCAGAGTGCAATCCGGTATTGGAATTCTAAAAGTCCAACAGTGGATTGGCAAAAGTCCGTCTTCGGGTGGCAAAAGTCCAACAGTGGATTGGCAAAAGTCCATCTAAGGATGGCAAATTCTAAAAGTCCAACAGTGGATTGGCAAAAGTCCGTCTTCGGGTGGCAAAAGTCCAACAGTGGATTGGCAAAAGTCCGTCTTCGGGTGGCAAAAGTCCAACAGTGGATTGGCGAAAGGTCCATCTAAGGGTGGCATATTCTAAAAGTCCAACAGTGGATTGGCAAAAGTCCATCTTCGGGTGGCAAAGCAGCTAAAAGTCCAACAGTGGATTGGCGAAAGGTCCATCTAAGGGTGGCATATTCTAAAAGTCCAACGGTGGATTGGCAAAAGTCCGTCTTCGGGTGGCAAAAGTCCAACAGTGGATTGGCAAAAGTCCATCTAAGGGTGGCAAATTCTAAAAGTCCAACAGTGGATTGGCAAAAGTCCATCTTCGGGTGGCACGAAGCTGCAAAGTCCACCAGTAGCGTGGCAGGCCAGTAGTCGTCTGGCGTCGTTCAAAAAGACATTATTAAAGTCCACCAGTAGCGTGGCAGGCCAGTAGTCGTCTTGCGTCGTTCAAAAAGACATTTCTAAAGTCCACCAGTAGCGTGGCAGGCCAGTAGTCGTCTGGAATTGCATAAAAGACGTTATTTAAAGTCCACCAGCAGTGTGGCAAGCCAGTAGTCGTCTGGTGTCGTTCAAAAGACAGTTTTCTCTGACAATGTTTCATTGAAGATTCCAGCTAGCAATGTCGGGGAAATTTCTTCCTCATCATCCAGAGCAAATTTTTGGTTATATTTGGTATTCAATCACTATATACCTTGAAAGTCCGAAAGCAATTGCTTTCAGGCATTCAGGTCTACAGCGCTTGAATAGGGGCAGCTGTAATACCCCAAAATTTGCTCTCCCTCTTTGTCATCATAGCATGGCATTATCATTTATCATATCATATCCATCTCATTAGCATTGCATTGCATTTAACATAGAAAAATGAAGCATAGCATCCTTCTTACCATCAGGGCATGTGATCAGGTGGAAGGTGGACAATCAAGGGATCATTCAAAGCACAAAAAGGTCAATCAAGTGCCCTCAAGGCAAGCCAAGAGGTCTTTCATGTCTCATACCATCTCAATGGAACATCCACAACCTCAAGAATGAGAGATTCAATGGGAGATTGAAGCACTACATCTTTCACTATGCAAGAGGTTCAAAAACTGAAGGAAAACCCTCAAAAGAGATAGCTCATTGATCCAAAATCATCCTCAAATGGTATATCTCATCATCCTTTAAGAGGATACACAACATACTCTGAGGAATTTGAAATTGAAGACTCCACATTTTTCTCCTAGGAGGTGGGCACCAAAACTAGGGTTTCCCATTAAATCAGGGAATCTTTGATTTTTTGGACAAAACTTGATGTCATGGTATTCTACATGTTCTTAAGTGTATGTGTATGGAAAATTGCCTCTCAATTGGTTTTGGAAGTGTTTCAATTGGAAGAAAGATCAGAAATCAGGAGAATTGAGGCCAAGTCAAATAATCAGAGGAAAAAGTCAACTCTTGACTTTTTGAGGCCAAATTCATAAAATTCATGCTATATGTGTCCAATGTGCAAAATTTGATCAAGAAACTCCAAAGGAATCATGAAAAAATCAAGAGGTGGAAAGTTGCCATTTTTGGAAGAAGAAGGGTTACTAAAAATAGCAAGTTTTGGCCATTTTTGCATCAGAGTTTGAACCAAGGCCATTTAAAATTGAAGCACCAAATGAAAATTCCACTCTGCCACAACAAAAGATCTTGTTTTAAGCTTCACATCCATATGTGGAACATCTCTATTGGATAAAAATTGAGTGAGATATGATTGATCAAAGTTTGAGCAAAGTAGGTTCAAAACTAGGTCATGACCAAGATTTTCAGGGCACGCGCGCAGTCATTTTAACAAACATGTGGTGGGCCAAATGTCCACTCATTTTTCTCATGGTTAAAGGCCTCAAATGAAAAATCTTTCAACATGAAAGTTGTTCCTCTATGTGAGATCTTTAAGATTGGTGTTCATGTTTTTTTCATTTGATCAAAGGTCAAGAAGTTATGTTGAGTCCAAGTTGTGATGATCTTGCTGAAAATCCATGCCAGGTACACCTTGCCAACCAACCTCATTTCCTCGTCCGTAACTAGCTTCCAAACCTTTGTGTTTCAGGTCATGTTTCAACCTTTCCCAAGCATTATGTCAACTCATTTTTCATACCAAAGTTGTTCTAATATGTTCCCTCTTTTCATTGATTCCAAAACCATACAGTTTCATGCCATGAACATAGAGAATTCCATTCTCAAACACCCACTGTTACAATGTTGACTTGCTGCATAATTTTGGTTCAAGCACACATCAAATACATGACAGAAGTTGTATGTTTGCTTCCTTATTGAGACCAACACATGCCTGCACTCTTTACACACTTGCTCGAGTCATACATGAAAAGGGAAAGGTTGGAAGCTTGCTATAGAAGTTTAGCAGCAAGAACATGGTAACACATTATGAACCAGCCACACCATATCATGGCTCTCCCTAACTAACTTGACTCAGTTAGTTAGGGATGACTCACTTAACTCCACATAACTCAGTTAACTCACTCATTAAACCATGGTTAGAGTTTACTATAAAACCAAACCTCACTCTCTAATTTCATTTTCAGCTTGATTCTTCCACATTCTCTCCAAAAACTCTCTCTGCTCTACTCTCAACATCACCATTGCAAGGAATCTTCGAGTTCACATTGTTCATCCTCCTCCTAAATCTTCTATGATTCTCTCTCAACTTCACCAAAGAGCAACTGATTTTTGAGCTTGGATCTCATTTCTTCTCCACTGAATCATCACCTTCATCAAAGCCTTTATTTGGCCAAGTGAAGCTTAAGGAAGAAGCAAGCATTTCCTCTGGTTTTCTCAGACTCTACAAGAACTGCAAGATCAGGTTCCGAAGCTTACAAACTCTTCTCTCACGTTTACTTGTTTATTTTGTTGTTTTCATGATGATATGAGCTCACTAAAAGCATTTGAACTCTGGCTAGTTGATAGAGCTTCTTAGAAGCTTAGATCCAAAAACATAGGGCAATATGTTCGTGCTTGTTTCTTGCTATATGTGAATGGTTTGATGATTTCATTGATGGATTTGGAATGTACGTGATTTCCTCTTTATTTTGATGTATGCTACGTGATTTTTTGGATGGTTTGGAAGTTGCAGTTGCCGGAGAATGGCCGGAGAAGGTGACCGGAGGTCCCTCTCCGGCCGGTGAGGGTTTGAATTAGGGTTTAGTGCATTTTAAGTCGTGACCGTTGGATGTGTGTGATCGTGTGGCTACTATGTTGACAGCACATTAAAATTCACGTGCAAGCCATGTGCCTTATTTCTGATTTTACTTAAACATTGTGTGATGCAGTACATGATAATTTGTGTGTGACCTCATGCGCGTGTGTTGGATCTGTGTACTTTGATTTTTGTTTGACTATGACTTAATCTGATGGCTTGGATTGCTTTGACTATGTTGACTGAAGAACATGCTAGTTATGGTGTTTTGCGCGCTTATTGGACCTAAGCCAGATTGATATTCACACCCCCTTGTCTAAGGCCCAATGTAATTTGAACTGAGTAACTACTAGTCACGCACCCCCATTCCTTTTTGCATTGAATTTTATTTTTCCATTTTTCCACACGTTTGCTTTTTAATTTTTAAAAATACTAAATAGCATCATAAAATTCCACAAAAATTCATGAGCATAATTAAAACATTTAGAAAATTTTTCATGATTTTATTTCTTGAGTTTATGACCTTTTTGCCCCTGTTCTATATTTTTCTTTGAATTTCTTTGATGTGCATTCTTAATATGATACATGATTTTGTTTAATTTTGTTCTTGATCATTAAAAATATTTTTGATGCTCTTCTTTTTGCATTGAGTCATTAGCATCTTGAGGTATGTTAAGTGATTTTTATTTGATTTTTTAGGTCATTTTATGGCATGTTTGGTGTTCACTTTTGTGCTACTTTGTATGATATGTCTATTTGACCTAAGTGCATTGTTTGACCTCATTTTGCCTTGGTTCCTTGCATGTTACTTTGATATGTGATTCATCTCTGATTAGTGAACTTCAATACCATGTTTTCATAATTTTCATGAGGCCATTTGATTTTTGTTTGATGCATTTCATTTAAAGCATTATAACATGTCATATCATTGTAATCTTTTGTGCATGTTTACATGTTTTCTTTTGTGTATACTTGCATGATCATTTGCCTATTTGGTGAGATACACTCTTGACATTATAGGACATTGATACATATTATATGTCATCCTTGCTTGTTGGTTATCATTTGAACCTTGTGCACTTTTAACATGTTGTGTTTGCACTTTCCTTTGTTTGGAACTTCCATTTCAATCCTACTTCTTCTATCACTTCTTAAATGCTTTGATGTGTCATGCATGAATACTTGTGAGATGTTTGTGAATCATTTTTCATTTCATTTCAATTCTGATCCATGGATTACATGTTCCATTTATGCACATTTCTTCTTTTCTCTTTCATCTTTCATTCTCCCTTTTCTTATGAGATCATGTTCTAATGTCATGGAGGATGTTTGTTGCCTATCCACTTGAGTTTGATTGATAATAACCATTTATTTCTCATATGATGTACATTCTGGTTGTGGTTCTAGGATTTGATTTCTCATTTAATTCTTTTGAGTTTTATGATGCATCACATGTTTTTTTGCTTCCTATACTTGTATACATGTTTACTAACCATGTAGGGGCTTTGGTAAGTTGCAATTGAGTGTGGATAAGGATCCACATTCAAACTTCTTTCCTTTCATCTCTTTTACAATTCCATTTTGTGTTTTGTTAAGCACCTATGTGCTTTCTTTTAATAACTCATCACTTTCCCTTTTTGAATTACAATTCATCTTCTACTTTAGAAGTGAATTGTTTAATTCATCCTTTCTTTAGACTTTAGGTTGAAACCTCACAAACCATTAGGATCACTCCCTTTAATCTTCAATTAGGATTGAGTCTTAGTCCACATAGGTTTTACCTTTTCTCCTCTCTTGAGTCTCTCTCCTCATCTCTCAAAGAAAATCCAAAACATCTAATAAAGGTAAGCATTTATTGCATTTAGGCCTTTCATATAAAGAAAGGATTATAAAGGGGTCTTCTCTTATAATCTTAGAATGTGTAGCATATAGCCCATCTTGGGTCAATGTGTTAAACATTTGATCTTGTATGAGGGACTTAAATGCAATACTTGTTGAAGGTACAAATAAAAAACACTTCTTCATTTCTTAATCAACAAAAACACTTAATAAACACAAGTATGCTAGTGTGTTTGAACCTTGACAATTGGAACTAAGTGTGGGGGTCTTCTTCGCTCTTAGTGTATCTTCTTGCTCATTCCATCTTGGAATGTGAGAATGTCCACATTCCAATGACTAAGATTCAGATACACTGTCATATGCAAACAAACAAATGAAAAAACTTTCAAAAGACAAAAACAAACAATAACGTATTTCCTTCGGGAATTCTTGTCTCACCTCATTCACTCTCAACGTATGAACGCGCCTCTACTCGTTCTCTTGCAAGATGGTAACGCACTTGGACCAGCGAGCCTGCAACACCTGAGCTAGAACGTTAGCCGTTCCCTAAAAAACACAAACAATCTTTCCCTTAGGTGAGGGGAACTACGTCGCTCTGATTCTCATGCTCCCGATGAGATACGTAGGCAGTGGGGTAGGGGCCATGCGAGCACTTCTTTTATTTTCCCTACATTTGTTTCTCTCTCTTTTCCAGTTTTTCGGTTAGCAGATGATATCTTTTCTTACACCCTTTGATCGAGACAAGCAAGCGTGGATCCCATCGGGTACGATGGACGCGAGGGGGTGCTAATACCTTCCTCTCGCGTAACCGACTCCCGAACTCAGTTCTCTTGGTCGCAAGACCATGCTTTTCCTTTCTCTTCAGGTTTATGCAGTGTTTCCTTTCCCTCTCTTGGGATAAATACACATTGCTGGCGACTCTGTTTCGGTGCCACTTTCGCGTTTGTACTTGGATGAAAATCCCGGGAGCGACAATGAGAAGAAGAAAACTCCCTAATCGTCTTAATCCTCAAAGTAAATAAACTAAAACAGAAAATATGAATGTGTGATTTTTGGCTTCTGGTCTCTCTCTTCATTGCTGAACGTGGCTTGCTTTTATAGAATTTGAGAAAGAGAATGGAAGTTGATAGGTCTTGGATCATGGGCTTTTGGTGAAAATAAGGTTCAACCCATATCAAATCACTAATCATTCCAGCTTTCTCTTCTCCCTTCGTGAACAAGTTACCAGGTACAGATAGCATTGGGAGACAAGGCGTCTTTGGCAGGCTGTTGTAGCAGGTAGTGGCGCAGAGCAGGCGGCGGGTGGCTGGGTGCAGGATGCGCTTTTGCAGGCGTGGTCCCCACTGTACCACCTTTTTTCCTCTAGCTTCTTTGATCTTGTCTTGATGCTCTAGCTCCTTCTTGACATGAACCTCTGCCACGTATGCCCTAGTGATAGACATTCTTCCAAGCTCTTGGTGAATTTGCATTTAACAAGTCTTAACATCTTACTTCCTCTTATCTTTATTCTGCCCCAGACTGTGTCTTGAGGTGTCATGCCTCAACTTGCCTTTATCAAATTTTCTTTAAGACCAAAAAAACACAATAAACCATAAAAGGTGGAACTAGTGCACTAAAGGCAAAGACATACTCAAACAAGTGAAATACAAATAAATCTAATTAAACCTAGTTAAATTACTAACAGCAAAATGGATCATCATGACACACTAAAATAGTGTTAGCACTCTCCCAAACTTGAACTATCACCTGTCCTCAGGTCATGCGACAGTGATTGACAAGAGAGATTTTCAAGAACACTTTAGGATCATATCAGTGAAGGGGCTTAGTCATTTACTCGATGAATGGCCCGGGCAAGGAAATAATTGGTACAACTCAGCCAGTTCTTAACCCAAAGATGTTGTCACCAAAGTGATTAAACACCTACTGTCACGCCTCTACTCTTCAGAAGAATGAGCTAATTTTTCTTTGTGATTCCAAATTGAGTACTTTTGTGAATTAAGTTTTCTTCCTCTTGGGTCTTACGGTGGAATTTTGTTCTAACTTTTCTCTTGACTTTTGACTATCACTCTCTAGATCACACCTTTCCAATTTAATTTTCTTTCTTTTTTTTAGCACAACACTCCACCTTTTCACTCAAGGAATCTCACTTGTAATGAGTCCAACTAGCTATTGTGATGAAGATGCTGGTTGTTCCTCCAGTTTCGAGCACAGGAAATTTTCAACAAGAGTGGTCTTTGCCACCTTTTTGCACACTTTTGTGTGTTTTATTAGCAACGATTGGGGTGTGCTCTTTTTTGTGTGAATAGTCTAAATCTTTATCAAAATCAGCTCATCTTTCTAGAGTAATTCTCTAAGGTTTCTACTTTCTTCTCAATTTCCCACAATTAGGTTTCTAAAAAAAATTACTAATTCAGCAGACTACCGGAGGCGGGACAGAAGTCATCAGCTTCCTTCTACAACAACATCCTAGGTAACAACTTCGCTTTGCATCAGAGATTTACAAGCAAACTCATCATCCAACTTTTTATTTTAAGCACAAAATGAATATTTTTCTGATCCTTGGTTGTTCTTTACTAAATTATCATCTGTTCTAAAAACTACTCATGCAAATTAAACAAAAATAAACCATGCAAAAAGAAATTAATCATAAACCAGTTGAGTTGAGTTAATCATACAAACAACAAAATACCAAAAACATCAATCCATGACCAAAACACGGCCTCAAACATCAATCCATGGCCAAAACGCGGCCTCAAACATCAATCCATGGCCAAAACACGCCCTCCCAAAATACCAAGAAATTATCCAAAACATAACAAACATCTCAGCAACATAACAGCAAATAAAAGCAGAAAACAGATAGAAGATAGGGGAAAGAAAGAGAGGTTCAATCTTTATCTGCCTCTCCCCCAAACTCAAAGTAAGGACAGTGTCCTCACTATCAAGTGGCAAGGGGAGGCAAGACTAGGCAAGTCTTTGCGCGATACCAATTAGGCTCTAAGCCTGGTGCTTTTGCGCGCAGGATGAACGTCTCCCTTCTTCTTCTTTTTGATTTCCTTCTCTACGACCTTAGCTTTCTCAATCTCCTTAGCTTGATCTTTGACGACTTCCGGCACAACAGTTTCTTCCTACACCGGCTCCTTCAAATCAATCTTTTCTTTCTTTTTCATTTCCCTTGTCCTTGGGTTGGTCACCTGCTCTTGGAAAATTTCTTCCTTTCTTTCAGTAACTGCCTTTACTGGGGTCACGACAGGAGTAGTCACAGGTGTGACTGTCACTGCTTCTTCCTTGCTTTACTAATTTTCAGCTTCCTCGCCTTCGTCTTTTCCAGCTGTTTCTTTTCTTTCTGTCTTTAAGGATTCCTCGGTTGTTGAATAGTACTTGGGCAGATCTTCATCCACCAGCTGGTCTTCATCTTCTATCAGATCTTCCTCCACCTTACTGTAATCCACTACATTGTCTTAATTCATCTCATCACTCTCCTTATCAGCTTCTACAATTAACTCCTCTAAAACATCATCCTTTTCTGTTGGACTCAATTATGGGTCTGTTTGGTTTAAATCAAAGTCCTTTGGGGGACTGTTCTCAAGGGTTTTGACATCAGGGTTCTGAACATCAGGGTTCTCCTCCCGCTTCCATTCTTGTCTCAATTTTTTCTTCTTTGGAGACACTCCAGCTTTTTCGACTTTACCACTCTTTTTCTTCTTTTGCTGCACAGGACTGTCCTGAATAGGCATGCCTTGACTTGTCTCTGCAGCAACATCTTTACTCTTCTTTTTCTTCTCTCTTTTCCCCTCTTTCTTTTTGGACTTCTCCTTCTTCTTCACTTTCTTGTCTTCAGGAACTGACTTCTCCTCCATTTTATTTTATTCTAACTCTCCCAAGATATGATTGGGAAAAATGGGTGGATTCAACATACTTGATGGAAATTGCAAACAACCGCTTTCTCTTGCCAATAGAACTTATCTTTTTGAAACTTGAAATAATCCCTTTGATCTTTCTGCATTTGCAGAATGACATCCCACATCATGTCTTCCCTTTGATGATCCTCCGCGGCTTCTGTCGACGCCTGTCGCACCTCAGTTGATCTTTTCCTTCCTTTTGGCTTCATCAGTGTTTGGATCAAAGCTTTATCCAAACCAGCTTGAGGCTGCCTAGTTTCATCAGTGTCAAGCTCAGGTACTCCGTGCCTTCTGCACAACATAGTAATCACACATGGGAAGTACAAGTAGGCATGGCAATGGGCAGGGTTTGGGTAGGGTACTATAGTACACGTCCCCATACCCGTAGTTGGAAAAAATCCCCATACCTTCTTGGGTATCAACATTGGCACCTGTACCCGTACCCTATGGGTATGTAAGTGCCCGTACCCGTGCTCGTTACCCGCATTTCTAATAAAAATAAATATATCAAGTATAAAATATCATATAATTTTAAGTTTTTAAAAACATTACAAAGTTTTTTTTTTAAAATTATTATTGAATTATGAAATAAATTATCACTTATATTAAATATGTAGTATTTTAAAATTGATTTTTTTTAAAATTTTATAAACATTTATTTTTATATAATAATATAAATTAAAATATATAAATATATATTGTGCGGGTATGGGGCGGGGTGGGTACTAAGGTGCCCATACCCGCACCCATCCCCGCTTATTTAAGTGGGTAATTACCCGAACCCGTGCCCGTACCCATTTTTACGGGTTTTTACCCTACCCGTTATGAATAATTTTGTGGGTACCCACTGGGGATGGGCCAAATTTCCATCCCTAAGTACAAGATTCCTTTTTTCTTTCTAGAACAAGCCTGGATCTCTTGCATAATGATTTTTCCTACATTGATCTTGCTTAATGATGTGATACAGTGAAGCAAAACAAGTCTTGCCCTGCTTACTGTTTCATTATAAGCAGTGGGTTTCAAAGAATGTTTCACAAATTGGTACCACGCTTTCACTGTAGGCAGCAGATCCATCCTTCTCACCACTTTTTTAGAGCTTGACTCCACCCACTTAGCTCCTGGGTTGCATAACGATTCCATAATCACATCAAAGTCTTCCTCGTCCAACTTCAACAATAAATCCTGATACTCATCACCTGGTTCCTTGATATTCAGAGCAAGTTTTAAAGTGGCTTCATTATATACCACCTTCGTACCTCTCACCACAACTTCAATCCTTTTGTGGCCAGGATCACTTAGTTTTGAATAGAACTCCTTCACCAGTGAAATGTTGTATGGGCCTGGCTGGAGGCATAGCTTCATCCACCCTAGCTTTTTGATGGTAGTTCCCAAATCCCCAGCAAGTCCTAGGTTTTATTCTTGGTTGTCAAAGAAAAAACCCCTTTCAGCATGAAAACCATTTTGCTAAAATACTCCATGAAGCGGCGAGAAGCTTCGCTGTTGATGAATTTCTCATGTCCGTCTTGTTCTTCATCAGAGTAAACAACATATGGTGTCGTATTTTTCCTTGCTTTCATCTTGGCTCGTTTTCCAGTAGGTATCTTCATTGTGTTGGGGTGAAGGAAAAGTAGTGATTGAGGTTTGAATGGAAATGGTAAGGAACAGACAAAAGAGAAATTGATATGGTGATGGGAATGTGTGTGTGTGAGAGAGAGAGAAAGAGAGAGAGAGAGAGAGAGAGAGAGAGAGAGAGAGAGAGAAAGTGAGATATTGTGATAGTGAAGTGGGATTGTTGGAAAGAGAAAAGTCAAAAGTATTTTTGTGAAAATTAGGGCAAGAAGCTGAAAAGGCTGGTTGATGTAACAGGTGGGAAAAGACAAAAATTTGAATTTGTGGCATGGAAGAGGTATTGCGTGATGCTACATCCCACCAGTCTGACGTATCAGACTGTCATCATGATTTCCTAGCACAAGGCTCTAGGCGTGTGCAGTCCACCCTTTCAGTTTCTCTCTCCATCATTCAAACTTTTTAATTTTTCGTCCAAGAGAATAAATAAATTATCATCTCAGCATTTTATTTAATACTCAAGACTTGGGAATATTTGCTCTAAATGTCTCTTTGCTCTTTTCTCATTTGTTATCATACCAGCTGTCATGACTCCAAATGCATGTTGATGCCATCTGAAACTACTCAACTGTACAACTAAAAAATATTAAAAATTCATTAAGCTGGGTTGCCTCCCAGTAGCGCTATTTTAAGGTCTTATAGCCTGACCAACACAAAAATCTTTAATCAATAAAATGAATGGTTCCCCTAGTGTTACTTGAAGGGTCGCCAGATTAGGTTTTAATCCTTTGGCCATTAACCTTGAATTTTTCACCATCCTTTTCATTCATCAATTCCACAGCTCCATTAGGGTAAATTGTCACTAAATTGAAGGGTCCTGACCACCTTGACTTTAATTTTCCAGGGAATAATTTCAGTCTAAAGTTAAAAAGCAAAACTCTTTAACCTTCCACTAATTCCCTTTTCTGGCATTTTCTGTCATGCCATCTTTCGGTCTTTTCCTTATAGAGCTCAGTATTTTCATAAGAGCATAGCCTATGTTCTTCTAACTCATTGAGTTGGAGCATTCTAGCTTGGCCAACAGATTTTAGGTTGAAATTTAATTGCTTGACGGCCCAAAATGCTTTGTGCTCTAATTCAATGGGTAGATGACAAGCCTTCCCATAAACAAGTCTATAAGGAGACATGTCTAGGGGAGCCTTGTAGGCAGTTTTGTATTCCCAAAGAGCCTCGTCCAAATGCTTGGACCAATCCTTCCTTGTGGGGTTAACAACCTTTTCCCAGATCCTTTTAATCTCTCTATTAGATAGCTCAAGTTGGCCGCTTGTTTGAGGATGGTAGGTAGTAGCAACCTTGTGTTTGATCCCATATTTTACCATTAAATTTCCAAAATATTTATTGCAAAAATGTGATCCACCATTACTAATGATTGCTCTTGGCGTACCATGCCTTGTCAGAATGTTTTAAGCAAAAATTTGGTCACAACTCTAGCATCATTAGTAGGTGTTGCTACTGCCTCTATCCACTTAGAGACATAATCCACAGCTACAAGGATGTATAGATTACCAAAAGATGGAGGAAAATGCCCCATGAAGTCAATGCCCCAAACATAAAAAATTTCAATTCCAAGTATGTTGGTGAGTGGCATCTCTTGCCTCATGGAAATATTTCCTACCTTCTGGCATCTATCACATCTTTTAACTAGCTCATGAGCATCTTTAAAAAGGGAGGGCCAGAAATAACCTGATTGCAAGAATTTTACAGCAGTTCTGGTTCCTCCAAAGTGTCCTCCGTATGGAGCTTTATGACAGGAAGACAAGATCTGTCGTGCCTCTGTATGATCTACACATCTTTTTAGCAATTGATCTGCACACTTTTTGTAAAGGAAAGGTTCATCCCAAAAGTAGCTCTTTACTGTATGAAAGAAGCTTTTCCTTTGCTGGAAGTTGAAATCAGGGGGCACATATCTGCTGACCAGATAATTCACTATATTAGCATACCATGGTGTCACGTCAATGCTTATCAACAGTAACTTCTCATCAGGAAAAGTTTTTAAATGTCTCCACTGTTATTGCTTTGCACTTCTTCTGGTAATCTTGAGAGATGATCAGCAACAGAATTTTCTATCCCTTTCTTGTCTCTAATCTCTAGGTCAAACTCTTGCAATAAGAGAATCCATCTTATGAGCCTTGGTTTCACATCCTTCTTAGCAATTAAGTACTTAATAGCTGCATGATCTGTGTATACAATGACTTTTGTTCCAACTAAGTAGGGTCTGAACTTATCAAATGCAAACACTATAGCCAGCAACTATTTCTCAGTTGTGGTGTAGTTGATTTGTGCTTCAATCAATGTCCTACTAGCATAGTAGATGGTGTGAAAAACCTTGTTATGCCTTTGACCTAGTACAACTTCAATAGCAAAGTCACTTGCATCACACATTAACTCAAAGGGTTTTGACCAGTCAGGATTCTTCACAATGGGTGCAGAGATGAGGGCCCTCTTCAACAGATTAAAGGATTTCACTCATTCCTGACTGAAAACATATGGCACGTCATGCTGTAGCAGCTGGCACAGAGGTTTGGTAATTTTTGAAAAATCCTTGATGAACCTTTTGTAAAAGCCAGCATGCCCTAGAAAACTTCTGATTCCTTTTATGTTCACAGGGGGTGGTAATTTCTCTATCACCTCCACTTTTGCTTGATCTACCTCTAAACCCTTCTTGGAGATTTTGTGCCCGAGAACAATTCCTTCTTTTACCATAAAATGGCACTTCTTCCAATTAAGGACCAAATTATTCTCTTCACATCTAGCCAATACCATATCTAAATTCTCCAAACACTTCTTGAATGATTCTCCAAAAACAGAGAAGTCATCCATGAATACTTCAATGGAATTTTCAATGATATCTGAAAATATGGCCATCATGCAGGGTTGGAAGGTGGCTGGAGCATTGCACAGTCCAAACGGCATTCTTCTGAAAGCAAAAGTGCCATAAGGACAAGTGAATGTTGTCTTTTCTTGGTCTTCTGGGGCTATGGAAATTTGATTGTATCCTGAGTATCCATCTAAGAAACAATAGTACTCTTTTCCAGCCAATATGTCCAGCATCTGATCAATGAAAGGGAGGGGGAAATGATCATTCCTTGTTGCTTTGTTCAGCTTCCTGTAGCCCATACAAATTCTCCAACCGGAAACTGTTCTTGTGCGGATTAGCTCATTCTTCTCGTTGACAATCACAATCATGCCTCTTTTCTTTGGAACACATTGAATGGGACTTACCCATACACTATCAGAGATAGGTTAGATAATTCCAGCATCCAACCACTTAATAATTTCCTTCGTGACAACTTCCTTCATAATTGGATTCAACCTTCTTTGACTTTCAATGTTATTCTTAGCATTCTCTTCAAATAGAATTTTATGCATGCAAAGTGTTGGACTGGTCCCTTTTATGTATGAGATCTGCCAAGTAATTGCCTTTTTGTGCTTCCTTAACAATGCTAATAATTGCTCCTTCTGATCTTCTTTTAAATCTGTAGCAATTATGACTAGAAACTTTTGTCCCGCCTCCAGATAAGCATATTGCAGGTGCTCAGGCAGTTGTTTCAGTTCCAGTTCAGGAGGTTCTTCTATGGAAGGTAGATGCTGCTTGTGACCAACATTGTTGATTCTATTACTTCCATAATTTCTTCATCATGCTTCTTCATTGGACCATAAATGATTCTACCTTATGACTCTTTCTCTTCTTTTAATTTCCCTAGCTCTTGTTACAATACATCATTAGTCTTGAGAAGGTTTTTATGAATTATACCTTCCCAGCTAGATATCATGGAACAGTCAGCTACATCTTCTTCAGGATATTGTAGAGCATTGAGTATACTAAATACTACTTGTTGTCCATTGACTCTCATGGTGAGTTCTCCTCTTTCCACGTCAATCGAAGTTCTACCCGTTGCTAGGAATGGTCTTCCCAACAATATAGGGGTTTCTTCATCGACATCAAAATCCATGATAATAAAATCAGCAAGGAAGACAAATTTGTCAACCCTTACTAAAACATCTTCTATCTTTCCTTGGGGGTAACAAATACTCCTATCTGCCAGTTGCAAGGTGCTAGTTGTAGGCCTGGCAGCTCCTATCCCTAACTTCTTAAATATGAATAAGGGCATAAGATTAATGTTGGCCCTAAGATCACACAGCGCTTTTCCACATAAAGTATTTCCAATGGTGCATGGAATAGTGAAACTACCAGGATCTTTTAATTTAGGTGGAAAGCTTGCCTTGCACCAACTGACTACACTCTTGAGTGAGCGCAACCGTGGCAAATTCTCCTACCCTTTTTCTTTTGGTGAGCACATCCTTCATGAACTTTGAGTAATTTGGCATTTGTTGAATGGCTTCAATCAATGGTATGTTGATGTGAAGCTGCTTCAGAATCTCCATGAACTTTCCAAATTGTTGTTCTTCCTTGGCCTTCCTAATCCTTTGTGGAAAAGGTGGGGGTGTCCTTTCTTGAATAAACTTTGGCTTCCTGCAGGTGTCAGTCGTGACCTCTTGCATCTCTTGAGAGGTCAAATATGCATTAGTAACCTCTTCATTCTGCTTCTGATATTAAGATGGTTCTCTATCAGTATTTTTTTCGTTCCAAAACTGTCTGGCTCAGACAATTCTGCACTTGTCTCTTTGTCCTTCGAGATGGATTCTTCAACTTCTTTTCCACTTCTCAGATTGATGGCTTGACATGTTTCAACGTTCTTTACTCCAGCAGATGCAGTTGGAGTCTCAATGGAACTTAGGAGAGTTCACATGTTCCTTGAACTCAAAGCAGTAGCTATTTGACCTACTTGATTCTCCAAGTTCTTGATTCTTACTCCTTGTGCTTGAAAGTAATTCTTTGCTTCTTGAATAAAAGACCAAAACATTATCCAACTGGTCGTTGCCCAGATTCCCCCCAACATAAGGAGAACCAGGAGGAGCTTGTGGTGTTGATGTTGCTTGAGGCTTCGGTTGATTTTGATTATTACTCCAAGAAAAATTTGGATGGTTGCGCCACCCTGGATTGTATGTGTTGCTGTAAGGATTGTTGTATCTATTGTTGTTGTTGCCAACATAGTTGACTGAAACAGGATTTGAAGAACATTCTTCAAACATATGGGGTCTTCCACAGTAGACACAGGCAATCGCAGACGTGTTAGTAACCACCTTCACTAGCTCTGGTCTTGGTACTTCAGGGGTCATCATATTCTTCATCATCTGGTGAATTTGAGCCACCTGAGCAGCAAGAGATGTTGCCTCAGTGACTTCATGAACTTCAGCAGGTTTTTTGTGAGTTGAGTTTACAGTAGCTCTAGTGACAGGCCACTGGTATGTGTTGGCCATAATGCTCTCAATTAATTTGTAGCCTTCTTCATAAGATTTAGACAAAAGGGCTCCACCACTGGATGCATCTAGAATATTCCTTGAGGATGGAATTAATCCATTATAGAAAGTCTCAAGTTGAATGCATATGGGGATCCCATGATGATGGCATTGTCTTAGTAACTCTTTAAATCTTTCCAAAACATCAAACAACAATTCGTCATCTCCTTGCTTAAATGAAGTAATCTCATTTCTCATCTTTACATTCTCTGAAAGGGGAAGTATTTTGCCAGAAATTTTACTGCCAAGGTATTCCATGTTGTAATGGGATTTGGTTCCAAGGAATTTAGCCAACTTTTGGCTCTATCTCGTAGGGAATAAGGAAATAGCCTTAACCTAAAGGCATCATCAGTCACGCCAGGAATCTTGAAATTGTCAGCAACATCTAGAAATTGTCTCAAATGCAAGTGTGGGTCTTCATGAGGAGAGCCTGGGTATTGATCTGTGGTATGCAGCATTTGGAACATCATAGGCTTAAACTCAAACTGTGGTGCAGTGATCTCTGGTCTAACAATACCAGTGCTCATGGCAGCTGGATCAAATACAGCATAGTCCCTAATGTTGCGCGCCCGGTCATTTGCAATGCCAATGATGTCTTGCTCCGCCATGACACTTTCTGGTTGTGACTCATATGAGGATGACGAGGTTTCTTCGTCTGTCTCCACATGTACTTCTTCCTCTGGTTCAGCCACAGCTGATGTTGATGGATTTCCAGATAGTTGTTGAAAATGCAAAAATCTCCTTCGTGCTCTTAGAATTCTTTCAGGTTCAGGGTAACCATTGTAAGCTGGTTGTAATGACCTGCGCATGCAATAACTTAAACTTGTCGTAACACCAAATCACAGCAAAAATGTTAAAGGCTCAAATACAAATTTAAACAAAAATAACAAATACAGTAGTTCAAAGTATATCTTCCACTCCACGATAACGGCGCCAAAAACTTGTCTGATTTCTAAGTGTTTACTCTAAGTTAGTTGTTTTAAAGCAAAGATGTCACATGCAAGTATACATGTATGTTTGATTGCAGCAAGTAATGAAATAAGAGATCGTACCCACAGGGAGTGATTATGATGTAGCTTTGAACTTTAAAGTATTCAATTCTTGTTTAAAACTAGTATGAGCAAGGTAACAAAATAATAATAATGGTAACAGCAAGAAATTCACACTACAAACTAAACACTAAATAAGGAAGGATAAGATATCAGAGAGGGTGTTTGATGAGCTAGGATCCATTAATATATTGTTGCTAGAAGGTATCCAGGATGTGAAGTGTCATGCCTCAAAAGGTCAGAACGTGATCTAGTGGTGTATTTTTACAACATCTAAGCATGCTTAACTAGGGCAAGGGAACAAATCTCTAAGCCTCACTTAAAACCCTAAAATGCATCTGGTTTTAATTATGAAAAATATTTATGGTCTCAACTTCTTATCTCTAAGCAAGTTGAATTGAGTGAATATCTCTATCCTACTTTATTAACCATTTTTGTTATGAAATCAGCATGTTATTGGATCTCTCTCAACAACATACTTGTACCCTTTTCTAAGTTGATCATTCTAAGAAGCAGGTGTATAGGATAAAAACACATAACAAAATAAGACACTTTTCAACACATCACTTCAACATAAAAACAACTTTATATTAACTTCACTTTGCTTATCAAATACGAGTTTAGCTCATAATGAGCTGAGTACAAGCTACTGGAATGAAATTACAAGATGACATATTCTTAGCAAAATGTGTAAAAGAAATGACAACCTAGTAATAACTTGAAGATCCTTTGCGTTGGGTAAACAACATCAGACCTCTGGAGTCACGACAGGTCCAAGCAGTGAATACGGGATTAGATGAGAAGAAGAAAACTCTCTAATCGTCTTAATCCTCAAAGTAACTAAACTAAAATAGAAAATATGAATGTGTGATTTTTGGCATCTGGTCTCTTTCTTCATTGCTGAACGTGACTTGCTTTTATAGACTTTGAGAATGAGAGTGGAAGTTGATGGGTCTTGGATCATGGGTTTTTGGTGAAAATAAGGTTCAGCCCATATTAAATCACTAAAAATTCCAGCTGCCTCTTCTCCCTTTGTGAGCAAGTTACCAGGTACAGATGTCATTGGGAGACAAGGCGTCTTTGGCAGGCTGCTGCAGCAGGTAGTGGCGCAGAGCAGACGGCGGGTGGCTGGGTGCAGGATACGCTTTTGCAGGCGTGGTCCCCACTGTACCACCTTTTGTCCTCTAGCTTCTTTGATCTTATCTTGATGCTCTAGCTCCTTCTTGACATGAACCTCTGCCACGTATGCCCTAGTGATAGACATTCTTCCAAGCTCTTGGTGAATTTGCAATTAATAAGTCTTAATATCTTCCTTCCTCTTATCTTCATTCTGCCCCAGACTGTGTCTTGAGGTGCCATTCCTCAGCTTGCCTTTATCAGATTTTCTTTAAGACCAAAAGCACACAATAAACCATAAAAGGTGCAACTAGTGCACTAAAGGCAAAGACATACTCAAACAAGTGAAATACAAATAAATCTAATTAAACCTAACTGAATTACTAACAATAAAATGGATCATCATGACACACTAAAGTAGTGTTATCAGCTGGCGGACTAGGTATAGAAAGCTCATAGTAGTTATTAGCGAGTTATTTCATGGGGAACTGGCTATAACGGTTTTGTTAGTTCGTCGTAAAATTATGAGTATAAGTTAATTCTTACAAGGCATCGTACATCAACAAGAGGGGATAGAGGGATTTTAAAGCACAACCTAACCGCCGTCGTGTCCTTGTTTTCTCTTAAATTTACCTTTTTGCACTGAAACTTGCAAAACCCCTCTTTGTACTGCTTTTAGTTAATATTGTACAAACTATTGTTCTGTTCAAACACAGTCCTTGTGGGTTCGATCTTTTTATTACTGCGACATTATCAGTGCACTTGCTGAGAAGTCATCAGTCCTACACATCATTTCTTTTAAATTGATTTAACTCATCTTTCTTAGCCATAACCCAATGCTCATCAATTAAGGCTTCTTTTACATTTTTAAGTTCAACTTGTGACACGAATGCAAAGTGATAATATTAATTACTTATCTTAAAGCGTGTAGTCATGCCTTTGGTAAGATCTCAAAGAATGTTGTCGATTGGATGGTCCTTGGAAGTCCTCCAAGCCAAGGGAGATCATCCACTTTAGTTGGACTCTCATCCTTTTCTTTTTCAGGATCTTCATCTTCCTCCTTCTCAGGTTTCACCGCTTCAGGTTGATCAATTCCTTCTTCGGTGTCTTTGAGTATGTCTTCTGAAGATACACCTGAATCATGAAAAGAAATACCTTTTCTGATATTTCTCGGATAAGATTCATCAAAAGTGACATGCACAGACTCTTCAATAGTAAGTAATTTCTACACTACCTTTACCAAGTATAACACCTTTATTATTTTCTCCATAGGGCACATATCCCTTCTTCTTTGCTGTGAAGTCAATGAATAGGGAAATGTCAATCGTCATATGCCTTGAGCATCCTGTGTCGAGAAACCACATTCTCTCCATGGAGCCAAGACATTCAATCTACAAAAGATCAAACAAGAGTGATAAGTACCCAATTTTCTTTGGGTCCTTGAGAGTGAGTGAAAACATTGTTGCACTTGGGCAACCATTGAAATACACCTATAGGAACTAAGTATCACCTAAATTTGCATTTAGAAATGGTACGGCCTTTCTTGCAACAATAGTGACAAGTCAATTAACGATGAGAGTGAATTTCGCTATTTGATTCCCTTGCCACAAAATTATACCTTTTGCACGGTACATTTAAAGATCTTTTAAATTTTGTTGGATCAATAGCGAAGGTAACCTTTGGTTCTAAAGCCTTGTTCAATTTGGCTTTTAGAATAATAACCTTTTTTTTCAAATGGGACAAGTTTCACAACCAAACCAAGAAGACTTCTCATCCTCAACACTAACTTTTGGAACATCTAACATAGTTTGCTTAATAGCTTCCATTTGTCTTACAGTTTCTAAAACTATGGCTTCTAAGTATGAAAATATTCTTTTATTTGAATCCAACCTTTCAAAAGCTTCTACGGCTTCACCATGTAGATTTTCAAAAGAAATTTGTAAATCATAATAAGACATTTTATCAATAGGTTCATATTTGGAATGACTTACATTCTTCTTCTTGTGATAGGCCATGAGGCAAGGATTTTCCATTTCATCACTTTCACTTGAGTTTCCCTTATTTGAGGATTCACTATCACTTTCCCAAGCGATGTATGCACTTTTAGGCAAGCTAGACTTCTTTTGTTGGCCCTTTCCTTTATCCTTCTTAAGCAATGGACAATCCGACCTGTAATGACCGACTCTTCCACAATTATAGCATGTACCTTTAGATTTTTCCTTCTTATTCTCATCTTCCTTTGAGGTATTTGAATGCCTTATATAGTTAATGAGATTTTTGTAGTAATGTTTCACTCCATTTTTCTTAATGTACTTATGGTACCTTCTAACAAAAAACCTCATTTCTTCATCATCTGAACACTCATCATCACTAGTCCCACTACCATCTTGCTTTTTAGTAGAGGACTTAGAACTAGAAGCCACTACAACAATTGACTTCTTGTCTACCTCCTTTTACTTGTTCTTTTCCTTCTTAATCTTCTTCTCATGCTTCTCCAAGCAAATGAGCTCTTGCTCGTGTTCTTCAAGCTTACCAAAAAAAGTAATAGTGTCTAATCTCAAGAGGTTGTTAGCTTCCTTGATTGCAACGACCTTAGGTTGCCATTCCCTATTAAGACAACTTAAAATTTTGTTAGTATTAATTTCATTGGAAACATGTTTACCAAGTGCATTCAAATGATTTATAAGATGAGTGAACCTTTTTTGCATATCGGTAATGCTTTCACCATGTTTCATATGAAATATTTCAAACACTTGGTTTGAAATGAACACCAAGCTAATTTTCCTTTGTGTTGATAATATAGAAAACCAATTGCAATTTTTAGATTGCAAATGTCTTACAAAATAGTTTGAATTACTTCAACACAAACATAATTTTAAGCTTAAGAAGTTGCACACTAAATGAATTGTAAAATTGTGTGTGTGTGTGTGTGTGTGTGTGTGTGTGTGTGTGTGATAGAGAGAGAGAGAGATAGATAGAGAGATAAAGAGACACACACACACAAGGATTTGTTTAGGGAGATTCCCAATTGTCCTCATTATGGGTACGTCTGCCCCCAATTCCAAATGGAATTGAGATATTTAATTAATCTTTGAAAATGTTGTATACAAGAGAAAAAGTAGCAATCCAAACCCCCAAATCTTAAGTTTGATGTTGATCCTATATTTTTGTCTTCCCTTGGTCTTAGGCAAGATCAAATGACCCAAGATTTCCAATTTGATCCTCCGGTTACCGCTACTCCTTTGATAGAACCCCATTCTTTAAAGCTTTCACTCGGCTGAATACTCGTTGTGAAATATTATCCTAAGCCTTTCAATTGATCTTCCGGTTACCGCTACTCCTTTGAAAGAAACTCTTTTCTTCAAAGCTTTCACTCGGCTGAATCCAAATTGCAAAGACTTGTGCAAAAAAACCCCAAATCACCCTTGATCTTGGAGGAAAAATCCTAACTAGTTTTATTAATGAAACCCCTAAAGAATACTCAATTCAATTTGATTACAATTATCCTAAATTGGACCTTATCAATCTTGATCTAGATGGCACCCAACAAAAATGATTATGTGTAGTTGTTGTGTGTATGCATTAAAAAAGTTGAAGATGATGAGATTTTTTTTGTATGTTCTTGGTTTTAATGTTTGAGAAATAATGCATAAATGCATATTTATGTGTGTGTGTGTGTGTGTGTGTGTGTGTGTGTGTGTGAAAAAGAAATAACAAGCAAAACATATTTTTAGCAAAAGTTACAAGTTATGAAAAATTAAAACACAATGTATTGACTATAAATACGTATGAGTCAATACATAAAGCCTAGGAGTCGATACATAGACTCTAGGAGTCGATACAAACAAGGCAAAGCCATTTGGCTTCCCAAATCTTCAGATGGAGTCGACTTCATCTCAGTATGAGTCGTCTCACTCAGATGATGTATCGACCCACAACAGTAATGTCTCGATACATTGAAGGCAAAAAAGTTTATTTGAAAATGCCTTCAGTATGTATTGACTCATAAATGGGATGTATCGACTCATAGCCATATTTTTCATTAAAAAAATCATACTTTTGACTTATTATAGCCAATCTAACCTGATTTTAAGTGTCCTAATAAGAAAATGCACATCTTGACATAGAAGATAAGATCCAAAGTACTCAATTGCTAAGTGACCTAGTTTTGACATCATTCAAAACATTTCTTAAGAGGCTAGTGCACTCACAAACGAGTCATGCCACAACTCTCTTAATAATAGGTGGTCAACAGTTGCCCCCAATCAAGGGGAAGCGGATACTATTATATCCTAATTTTTAACCCTAAGACCCCCCTTATCGTTTGCATCTTTACACAAATAAGATCACACATTGGTTCTCCCATCCTTTGAGGTTTTGCTTTTGAGATCACAAAGCACTCTTTTGTGTGTACTTTATCTTTATATTTATATGCTTATTGTTTAACTAACCACTAATTAAAATGCAAAAATATGTCTTGTTCCTTTAAGCTCATTGTGCAAGGTAGAGAGTTTCATCAAGAGCACCATGCTTGGTTCCTCAGCTAGGGTTTTAATCCCTCAAGTCAAAGTGTGAACATCCATTGACTCCCAATGACTTATTTCTCAATATATGGCATCTAATATCAAGGTCTATGCTCTCAAGCATCATCCTATATCATTTTGAGCAAGAGTACCTCAAGTTTGTGTAGCTTATTTCTCAAGAAAGTCAAAGACATCTTATATTAGGTTTATATGATCATCCATGTACCTTGAAGTGAAACAAAATCTCAAGTATACAAGTTGGTTTAAGAAGGTTTGACCAAAACATCAACATTTTCAAGTCAAAGTTCCAAGGACTACAACTCCTTCAATTATCCATATTTTTGAGTGATTCTTTTTGCATATGACTCTTCTCAACATCCTCCATAACTTCTCTTTACATGACAAGAGCCAATTATGCTTGGAGGATCATCAAAATTTTGAAGACATTATAGGTCATTTGTGGACTTAGTGAGATTTAACCTATTTTCAAGTGACTTTTTATCAACTTTCAAGGATCACAACTTCTTCAATTTTTATCCTTCGAGGTTGATTCTTTTTTCACAATATAATTTACAATGCCCTCTACAAGTTTGCTTCAATGATCAAGATCAAATTATGCTTGGAAGGCCTTGGAATTTGTTTGAACATTATATGTCATTTTCTGCCTCATAGACTTAGATTTTTTCTAAGTATGATGACCAATTTTTCATGTCAACTTCAACACATCATAACTTCCTCCTCAGATGTCCAAATGAATACTTTCTTGGCACATTGTAAACTAGGCCATGAGGACTACACATTGCAAGAAGAATGGTAGCAAAAAGCCTCTTGAGTAGGATACCCTATTGATGTAAACATGGCACCTTGAAACTAAAGAAAACTCCATGGTCAGATTTTTTATTCATTCTAATTCCAATTAGAGACCAAATTAAAGTCCAATTGTGTGCCTAATCAAGTTTATCAAGTTTCTAGAAGTTGTTTAGCACTTGAAACACAAGTTTTGACTTTGTTTTGAGTGGATTCAAGTCACACTTTTGGCATGATGAGGGTGCACACGATTACCCTCAATTTCCACTGAATTTAACCCTCTCGGTATTCTATCATCTTCAGCTATAAATAGAGGTTCGTTCTACCTTAATTCCTAAGCTTTTGAGAGCCATTGAACCCATGCTTGAACTTCAAATTTTCTCTAGAGTTTTCACCATCAGGTTTTAAATTCTAGCCAGTTTCACTCTCATTTCTTGATTCCATAAGCTTCATTGTGTTCCTCTGAAGCTTCTGCAACAAATTCCAAGCTCTACGAATCCCTAAATTGCTCCAACCAAATACAATTTTAGAGCTTCTCATATCGTTTTTGGACAAGGTAGTTTGAAGCTCCATTGTCACTTAAACAAGTTACCACAATGTAGTCTTTTTTTGCTGAATGTTTCCCCTAACCTAACTGATGTTGATTCTTATTGTGCATCATTTAATTTTTGTTTTTGTGTTCTTCTGAATTTCTCCAAAATTCTCTCTACTCCTTTTCAATAAATGAAAATGAAGAGTGAGGTTGAGTTCGCCTTAATCAGACGGTCACAATGGCATAGGTCTCGTGACCTATGTTTACCATTTGTGGATTCTCCGGTGAGAGCTCGCCGAAGAAGATGACCGGAGAGGTAAAGGAGACTACCTGAGGTGGAGACACACTGGCTATTTGAAATGTTTATATTGGTCCAATTCAAATGTGATTCCATGTTATTTTTGAACTAAATTCCATCGTGCATAACGCTTATGGACTGTTAGATCTGCCATATCAGATTAATGAACCTTGATCCAACGCGCGTCCTTTTTTCTCTTTTTATTTTCTTTTCTGATTTTATTTTTAAATTGCATTTCCATTTAAAAATTCATAGTAATTTCTTTTTTTATCCAAAAATATCAAAATAATTTCTAATTTTATTTTTATTTTTATTTTTCTCTTTCTGATTATATATTTTTCATATTTTTATTTTGTCATTTGATATTTTTCATGATTTTTTCTCTTTTTCCTTGCATTTTTTAATTGTTTAAAAATACTTTTATGCATTAAAAAATTCTCAAAAAAAATTCATAGCATTATTGCATTATTTCTGACTTTTTGGATTTTTCTTGGTTATTTGTGATCTTGTTTGATGCATCATTTGCATTTTCATGTTTATTTTCATTTTAAAATTCATTTTAAATTATTTTTTTATGCATATTAATTCATATTATTGCATTTTTGTATTGTTTGACCTTTGTTGACTTATGTTTGACTTGAATCTCGTTTGTTTAGTAAAGTTTCATCAAGCTCAATGGATCTTGGGTGTTGATGGGGTGAAAACCCTAATCCACCAAAATGGATGATTGATCTTGATGATAGCTTAATTAATCCTTGGATTCAATTTGTTGTTTTGGTTTCCTGGCTGCCTCTTCTTCATCTCCCTTCTTCTTTTTTCTTTTGGTTGATGAAAATCTTTAGCATCATGGATTATTGATGATTAAAGATGTTTGAATCTTCATTACTTCAAACATGTTGTTGAAGTGATCATTTGGATCACTCACTTCACATTGGAGTAGTGATAGGTTTCCTTTGATCATTAATGGAGTTCCTTGATTAAGATGAGATCATTCCTCTTTTCTTATTGGTGTGGCAAGCTTTAGGAGAATGACTTACATGTCATTTCTCTAGCTTGTATTAACACATAAATTGTTATTGACCGGCCTCCAATAGTATGACCTTCCTTATAGGTTGTGCTACGATTGCTTAACATAACGCTAAATTTGTCCCGAATCGAAAACTAACTCATTTTTTAAAGTGAGATTGACAGCCTCCTATTCTCCATGGTATTGTGTGAAATAGATTGGATCTTTTGTTACCAAAGGGAGCTAGTTGCATACTTGTTGATTTTATCGAAGTTGGAGCCCTTCTCTTTGTAATGCATAAGACTATGTTTTCATGCTTGTGGATGTCTAGTTTAGTGTTCTCCAAAAAATGACAAATTAGCCTTTCTTCTCTAATCACTAACTTACTAACTTTTTGTTTTATTTTTTTACTTCAAAGTCATTTATTGTATGCTCTTTACTTATTGCAATTTACTTTATGCTTTTACTTTAGCACTTTATATCATATTATCATATTGCTTTTTTTCTTTGTCTACTTGGACTTGTGTTTATGCTTATGCTCTTTTTATTTTGTCCATTTGGACTTTCTCTTTAAGACATTAATAAATATCAAATTTCCTAAAAAAACTTGGTTACTTTCATGGATTTGATGTTACTACCCTATGCATTGATGCGGAGTTTGGACTTGGAATTAAGACCTTGACCTTGACTTAGAAGTACATCTTAGGGCTTATTTGGATTCATCTGGTACCCTTTGCTTAAGGATTCTCTTGAAAACTCATTTTGGTTATTATGATTTCATCTGATGCTTGGATTGTTATGGCTTATTTGGCTCGCTTGAGGCTTATTCCAAAGGAGGGAATTCTTGATTGACTTATGTCACGGGGCTTGCCATCTACTATTGGTTAGATCTTTCTTTATCCCTAGATTTTATTTTATACTTTAGGATAGTCCGTTCATCTCTTCCCCATTCTTAAATTTTCAAAATCTTCTCCCTTTTTCAAAATCTTCTTCTTTCAAAATAGAACCTTTTTTTTTAATAAAACCTTGACTTTGTCAAGTACATTTTCAAAATATTTTTCTTTAATAAATACTAAGACATCTTAAACATATTAAACCATTTCTAAAGACATAAAAAAAATACAAAAACTCATTCAATCATTTTTGTGCCTTTGTGCACTTTTCCTTTTAAAACTTTTTATAAAGTTTAGACATGAGTCATTTCCATATCTATGATTTAATTCTCCTATCCCTATAGTATAGATGGTAATTCTTTTCTACTTGTGAGAGTTAGTGGCATGCTTGTTGATTTTTATCCAAGTTGGAGCCCTTCTCCTTGTGATGCAAAGTTCCCATTACTTTTGCGTGATTAGTTGTAGTATTCTCCTTAAAATGACAACTTGTCTTTTCATTTAAAATGAACAAAACACACCATTTTTGTTATTTTTACCACGAGCTACGAGGTTTTGATCCTCCATTGCACTTTCTAGGTACGTAGGCATGAGACTCAGGAAGTCTTTTCAAACACAAAATTATTAAGAAAATACTTCTTTTCTCACCTCCCAATATTTTGTAAGCAAACCGTTTTTGTAACGCCCCAGTTTTTGTTAGTTTTATTTAATCGAGTCGATTTAATTATTTTTATTATTATTTTATTTTTTTTTTTACTTTTATTTGGCAATATATTATTTTTCATTGTTGTTATGTTTTATCGCGTTTTGAGAGCGTTTGCGAGATATTTGAGTGTAGGGGTATTTTGGTCATTTTACTTATTTTTCTTAAGTTAGTAACATAGAGAGAAAAATAGAGAGAAAGAAAAAGAGAAGAAGGAAAAGAGAAAGAAAAGAAGAGAAGAAAAAGAGGGAAAAACTTGGAGAGAAAGAAATTGAATCAACCGACTTTTGAAAACACGATTAATCGGGTAAGGGTGCGAAACTCGATTATTCTATACTTGTGTATGATTATGTATGTATGTATTTGTTTGTTGTTGGGTTGAAATTGGATATAGAACCAAAACCATTAATATGTTAAGATTGTTAGAATTTGATTCAAATTGTGTCTGAAATCATGTTTTAATGTTCCTAATTGCTGAGACATGTTGGATAGATGTTGTTGGGCATTCAATTGGTAATTTTCTGGTGTTTAGATGAGATTTGGAGTGATTTTTGGGTGAATCCATAGCAGAAAATTATGCAGGAAAAGTTCTGGGTTTTCTCTGCCCATACGCGTATCAGGCAAGGCAATACACGTATTGGGTTGGGCAATACGCGTATGGCAGGTGCAATTGAGGGCAATACGCGTATGGAAATCCATTTTTCTTGGCCATCTGCTGAAATACATAATGGTACGCGTATGGGGCTAGGCAATACGCGTATGGCTCAGGGCAATACGCGTATGGCCAGCGAGGGTGCAGAATTTTGCCATTTCGCGATTCCCTTTCTTTTTAATTCCATAACTTGTGTTCCGATTATCCGTTTTAAACATCCTTGGTATCGTTAGAAAGCTATTGAGATGTTATTTCTTATTAAAATGGTCTTGAGATTATTGGCCAATTTAATTATGTCGGGAATTTGGAAATGTGTTGTTTTGTCGACTTTTACCGTTTTAATGGTGTGTATTTGATGTGTTATCATGCAATATGCTTTTGATATATATCGTATGACTTGTGTGATGTTATATGATGTGAATTCATGTGATGAAATATTGTGATGATGGTTTGTGGCCTAAGGGAAAGAAAATGCATTGTGTTGCGTTTGATTGTATATGCATGATTATGGATGTGTATATGTGTGCATTTGAATGTCATGAGTCATTGTATGCCAAGCATCATGATATGAATTCTTGTGATGTCGTGTGCCCTAGTGGGTGTGAGCTACAAAACGATTCCAGAGGGAATCCGCTATAACATCGTGTGCCTTATACAAAGAGGTGTGAGCGATGATTATAGACGATCGTGTGCCTTATACAAAGAGGTGTGAGCGATCGGGTCGTGTGCCTTATACAAAGAGGTGTGAGCGATCCATATATGTCGTGTGCCTTATACAAAGAGGTGTGAGCAACGGGGAACATCATTTTCCCGACGGGGAGTTACACTAAGTAACAAGTGATGATTCTAATAGCTCCTGAGTGAACTAATGATGAGAATGATGGATGGAACGGTACCGCATTGCATTGCGTATAGTCGTTGTGTCGGTCTCTGTGCATTTGCATAAATCATGAATGGATTGATTTTGTGTGGAATTGTGAATGGAATTGATGAGTTGAGATATATATATATATATATATATATATATATATATATATATATATGTTGGTGATAAATGTATTGTGCATGATTGATATGCCTTGGTGATGGATATATGAGATACGCATTGTGTTGTTTTACATTTGAATTCTGGTGTAAGTTGTC
Source organism: Lathyrus tuberosus (assembly GCA_022829125.1). Lineage (NCBI taxonomy): Eukaryota > Viridiplantae > Streptophyta > Magnoliopsida > Fabales > Fabaceae > Lathyrus > Lathyrus tuberosus. Next base: position 1,602,266 of record JALAZF010000104.1, on the reverse strand, counting down.
GTGAGAATATTTTACATGTGTATTTTTGTGTTATTATATAATTGTATGCAATTATATTATGATTGTGTTTCTCACCCTTCTGCTGTTTTAAATGCTCTATGAGGCATTGCAGATTAGATGTTGGAGGTCTTTTTGTGAAGCTTAGGTCTTCATTCTTTTGTCAGTCCACTCTGATATGTAGCACCAGGTAGTCGGGGAGATCGTTTGTGATTATGTGTATATGTATATGTTCTTTTTGGATTGTACATGTATGACTCTGTATATGACAGACAAACTTTTATGTTATATATATGAGATTCAGTTGCAGATTTTTCGCTTTTATTTTGTATCTGAATTGTGGGTATTAGGAACTGAGTTCCTCTGTTATGTTCTACCTGATTGTTGCATATCTCTATGAGCAGGTTGTTGTATTTTGTTTCAATTGATGTGACGCCTCCGTCTATGCCATGAATGTTTTAATTATACTCTGATTATTTGTTATCACTTTATTTGCTCGGGGGATAGATTGGGGGTGTTACATTAAGTGGAATCAGAGCCAGTCCGTGTCAGTTTGTGTCAGTCCGTGCCAGTCCGTGTTGGTCTTTGTGTTTGGGTGAGCTGTTTGTTTAACCATAGTTTCTGTTATTGGATATGAACAGAATATGGCTGGTAGAAATGACGCTGCTCTTGCTGCTGCTATGCAAGCTATGGCTCAGGCTGTGCGGGGTGCACCTAATGCTAGTGGGAATGATGAGTTCAGGAAGAACAAACCGCCTGTCTTCAAAGGGAGACATGATCCTGATGGTGCCCAGATTTGGCTTAAGGAGATTGAAAGAATCTTCTGAGTGATGGACTGTGCTGAGGAACATAAGGTGAGACTGGGTACTCACATGTTGCAGGAGGAGGCTGATGATTGGTGGGTTAGTAAACGTCATGTTTGGGAAGCTGCAGGTGAAGAGGTCACTTGGACTTTGTTTAGCAGGGAGTTTTTGAGGAAGTATTTTCCTGAAGATGTTAGAGGAAAGAAAGAGATAGAGTTCTTAGAGTTAAAACAAGGTAACATGTCTGTTGTTGATTACACTCCTAGGTTTGTGGAGCTTGTTCAGTTTTATCCACATTATGCTTAAGCAACTGCAGAGTTTTCCAAATGTGTGAAGTTTGAGAACGGGTTGCGTCCTGAGATCAAGCAGGCAATTGGTTATCAAAGGATTAGGAGGTTTTCAGATTTGGTGGATTGTTGTATAATTTATGAGGAAGATAGCAAAGCTCGTTCTACTCACTATAAGAGTGTGAACGAAAGGAAAGGGAAGCAACCGTTTCGTGGTGGTCCTTATGTGTCACCAGCTGATAAGGGTAAGCGAAGGGGTAGTTTTGAGAAAAGGCCAAGTGGGGGAGGTATGTCTAATCCTCTGAGATGCTATAGGTGTGGTGACTTAGGACATCGTCAGTTTAAATGTAGAAAGGATATGAGGAAGTGTTCCAATTTTGGAGGTTTTGGACACGTCGCAGCTGAATGTAAGAAGAATGTGGTGAAGTGTTTCAACTGTGGTGAACCTGGTCATATTAGTATGAAGTGTCTGAAACCAAAGCAAGCTCCAGTTTGAGGGAAAGTATTTGCATTGGCAGGAACTCAGACTACTAGTGTAGACCTTCTGATCAGAGGTACTTATTTTATTAATAGTACGCCTTTAGTTACTATTATTGATACCGGAGCGACTCATTCGTTTATTTCGTCTGAGTGCGTGAAGCGTTTGAATCTTTTGTTGTCTTCGATGGGTGGAGAGATGATTATTGATACTCCAGCAATGGGGTCGGTAACTACTTCTTTGGTTTGTCTAAGTTGTCCTTTGACTATTTATGGTAAAGATTTTGAGATGGATTTGGTGTGTCTGCCGTTGGAGGGTTTAGATGTGGTTCTGGGAATGAATTGGTTGTAGTTCAATCGAGTTCATATTGATTGTTATCATAATCTGGTAAGATTTCCTTCTCTTGAGGAAGACGAGGAATTGAGTTTCTTATCTACCAAAGAGTTGAAGAAACTTTTGGCGGATGAAGCTCAGTTGTTCGGGTTGTTTGCATCGTTGGCAGTGGATAGTCAAGTTGCACTTGATGCGTTTCCTGTTGTGTGTGAATTTCCAGAGGTGTTTCCAGAGGATATTTTAGATGTGCCGCCAGAAATAGAGGTGGAGTTTTATATAGATCTAGTTCCTGGTATTAGACCTGTGTCTATGGCACCATATCGTATGTCGGCATCTGAGTTGGTTGAGTTGAAGAAGTAGTTGAATGAATTGTTAGAAAAGAGGTTTGTGAGGCCGAGTGTATCGCCTTGGGGTGCTCCAGTTTTGTTGGAGAAAAAGAAAGATGGAAGTATGTGATTGTGTATTGATTATCGCCAGCGGAATAAGGTGACGATTAAGAATAAGTATCCTCTTCCGAGAGTTGATGATCTGATGGACCAGTTGGTAGGTGCATGTGTGTTTAGTAAGATTGATTTGAGGTCAGGGTATCATCAGATTAGAGTGAAAGAGGAAGATATTCAAAAGATGGATTTTAGGACACGCTACGGACATTACGAATATTCTGTGATGCCGTTCAGGGTTTCTAATGCGTCGGGTGTGTTTATGGAGTATATGAATCGTATTTTCCATGAGCATTTGGATCAATTTGTTGTTGTGTTTATTGATGACATCTTGATTTATTCTAAGTCCCGAGAGGAACATGCGGAGCATTTGCGTGTTGTGTTGCAAATTTTGAAGGAGAAGAGACTTTATGCCAAGTTGTCCAAGTGTGAGTTCTGGTTGTCAGAATTGAGTTTTCTTGGGCATGTGATTTCAGGTAATGGTATTGATGTTGATCCATCCAAAGTAGATGCAGTTCTACAATGGGAGGCTCCTAGATCTGTTACTGAAATCAGAAGCTTTTTGGGTTTAGCTGGATATTATCGAAGATTCATCGAAGGTTTTTCCAAGTTAGCACTTCCTTTGACCCAGCTGACTTGTAAAGGTAAAGCGTTCATTTGGGATATTCAGTGTGAGGAAAGTTTTAGTGAGCTGAAGAGAAGATTGACTACAGCTCCGATTTTGGTCTTACCGAATCCTACTGAACCGTTTGTGGTGTATTGTGATGCGTCTTTGATTGGTTTATGTGGGGTGTTGATGCAAGAAGGTAAGGTTGTGGTTTATGCTTTGAGGCAATTGAGGATTCATGAGAAGAATTACCCTACTCATGATTTGGAATTAGCAGCCGTGGTTTTTGTATTGAAAATTGGGAGGCATTATCTCTACGGTGCAAGATTCAAAGTCTTTAGTGATCATAAAAGTTTGAAATACTTGTTTGATTAGAAAGAGTTGAATATGAGGCAACGGAGATGGTTGGAATTTTTGAAGGACTACGATTTTGGCTTGAATTACCATCCTGGTAAAGCTAATGTGGTAGCCGATGCGTTGAGCCGGAAGTCTTTGCATATGTCCACTTTGATGGTTAAAGAGTGGGAACTTTTGGAAGAATTTAGAGATTTGAGTTTGGTGTGTGAATTGACATCTGATGGCGTGAGGCTTGGTATGTTAAAGGTTACTAATGATTTTCTGTTAACCGTTAGCGAGAAACAGAAGTTGGATGTGAAATTTGTTGATTTGATGACGGTTGGAGATCAAAGTGTGAATGGTGACTTTAAAGTGGATGATAAGGGTGTTTTGAGATTCCATGGTAGAATTTGTATTCCTGATGATTCAGACTTGAAAAAGATGATTTTAGAGGAAGGACACCGGAGTAATTTGAGTATACACCCGGGAGCTAATAAGATGTATCAAGATTTGAATAAGATCTTTTGGTGGTCCGGATTGAAGAGGGATGTGGCTCAGTTTTTTTATGCGTGTTTGACGTGTCAGAAGTCAAAGGTAGAACATCAGAAGCCTAGTGGATTGTTGCAACCGTTGGATATTCCCGAGTGGAAATGGGACAGCATTTCTATGGATTTTGTGACAGGGTTGCCAAATACACAGAGGGGACATAATTCCATTTGGGTAGTTATGGATAGGCTGACTAAATCGGCGCATTTTATTCCGATTGACATCAGTTTTTCTTTGGAGAGGTTGGCTGAGATTTATATCCGTGTGATTGTGAAGCTACATGGTGTTCCATTGTGTATTGTTTCAGATCGAGATCCGAGGTTTACTTCCAGATTTTGGGAAAGTTTGCAAAAGGCGTTAGGTTCCAAGTTGAGATTGAGTTCTGCTTATCATCCGCAGACAGATGGTCAGACCGAGAGAACTATTTAGTCGATGGAAGATCTGCTGAGAGCGTGTGTTCTTGAGCAAGGTGGTGCTTGGGATAGTTTTCTTGCGTTGGTGGAATTCACGTATAACAACAGTTTCCATTCGAGTATTGGAATGGCACCTTTTGAAGCGTTGTATGGAAGAAGATGTCGAACACTTTTGTGTTGGCATGAATCTGGTGAGAGTTCGGTGGTTGGATCGGAGTTAGTGCAACAGACTACGGAAAAGGTGAAACTTATTCGTGAGAAAATGAAGGCTTCTCAGAGTAGGCAGAAGAGTTATCATGATCGAAGGAGGAAAGATCTTGAGTTTCAAGAAGGTGATCATGTATTTTTTAGAGTTACACCGGTGACGAGTGTTGGGCATGCATTGAAGTCGAAGAAGCTTACTTCTCGGTTTATTGGTCCTTATCAGATATCCACGAGAGTGGGTGCTATGGCTTATCGGGTGGCGTTGCCGCCAAGTCTTTCAAATTTGCATGATGTGTTCCATGTTTCACAGCTTCGGAAGTATGTTCCGGATCTGTCGCATGTGATTCCGATGGATGAGGTTGAGGTAAGGGAGAACCTTACGGTTGAGGCATTACCAGTGAGAATTTTGGATCGCGAGTTGAAGCAGTTAAGCGGCAAGGATATTACGCTTGTGAAAGTAGCGTGGGGAGGCGCTGCTGAGGGCAATTTGACTTGGGAGTTGGAGAGTCGGATGCGGGAGTCGTATCCGGAGTTGTTCGTTTCAGGTAATATTTTCGAGGACGAAAATCTCTAAGTGGGGAGAGTTGTAACGCCCCAGTTTTTGTTAGTTTTATTTAATCGAGTCGATTTAATTATTTTTATTATTATATTATTTTATTTTTGACTTTCATTTGGCAATATATTATTTTTCATTGTTGTTATGTTTTATCGCGTTTTGAGAGCGTTTGCGAGATATTTGAGTGTAGGGGTATTTTGGTCATTTTACTTATTTTTCTTAAGTTAGTAACATAGAGAGAAAAATAGAGAGAAAGAAAAAGAGAAGAAGGAAAAGAGAAAGAAAAGAAGAGAAGAAAAAGAGGGAAAAACTTGGAGAGAAAGAAATTGAATCAACCGACTTTTGAAAACACGATTAATCGGGTAAGGGTGCGAAACTCGATTATTCTATACTTGTGTATGATTATGTATGTATGTATTTGTTTGTTGTTGGGTTGAAATTGGATATAGAACCAAAACCATTAATATGTTGAGATTGTTAGAATTTGATTCAAATTGTGTCTGAAATCATGTTTTAATGTTCCTAATTGCTGAGACATGTTGGATAGATGTTGTTGGGCATTCAATTGGTAATTTTCTGGTGTTTAGATGAGATTTGGAGTGATTTTTGGGTGAATCCGTAGCAGAAAATTATGCAGGAAAAATTCTGGGCTTTCTCTGCCCATACGCGTATCAGGCAAGGCAATACGCGTATTGGGTTGGGCAATACGCGTATGGCAGGTGCAATTGAGGGCAATACGCGTATGGAAATCCATTTTTCTCGGTCATCTGCTGAAATGCGTAATGGTACGCGTATGGGGCTGGCCAATACGCGTATGGCTCAGGGAAATACACGTATGGCCAGCGAGGGTGCAGAATTTTGCCATTTCGCGATTCCCTTTCTTTTTAATTCCATAACTTGTGTTCCGATTATCCGTTTTAAACATCCTTGGTATCGTTAGAAAGCTATTGAGATTTTCTTTCTTATTAAAATGGTCTTGAGATTGTTGGCCGATTTTATTATGTCGGGAATTTGGAAATGTATTGTTTTGTCGACTTTTACCGTTTTAATGGAGTGTATTTGATGTGTTATCATGCAATATGCTTTTGATATATATCGTATGACTTGTGTGATGTTATATGATGTGAATGCATGTGATGAAATGTTATGATGATGGTTTGTGGCCTAAGGGCAAGAAAATGCATTGTGTTGCGTTTGATTGTATATGCATGATTATGGATGTGTATATGTGTGCATTTGAATGTCATGAGTCATTGTATGCCAAGCATCATGATATGCATTCTTGTGATGTCGTGTGCCCTAGTAGGTGTGAGCGACGAAACGATTCCAGAGGGAATCCGCTATAACATCGTGTGCCTTATACAAAGAGGTGTGAGCGATGATTATAGACGATTGTGTGCCTTATACAAAGAGCTGTGAGCGATCGGGTCGTGTGCCTTATAAAAAGAGGTGTGAGCGATCCATAAACGTCGTGTGCCTTATACAAAGAGGTGTGAGCGACGGGGAACATCGTTTGCCCGACGGGGAGTTACACTAAGTAACAAGCGATGATTCCAATAGTTCCTGAGTGAACTAATGATGAGAATGATGGATGGAACGGTACCGCATTGCATTGCATAGAGTCGTTGTGTCGGTCTCTGTGCATTTGCATAAATCATGAATGGATTGATTTTGTGTGGAATTGTGAATGGAATTGATGAGTTGAAATATATATATATATATATATATATATATATATATATATTGGTGATAAAAGTATTGTGCATGATTGATATGCCTTGGTGATGGATATATGAGATATGCATTGTGTTGTTTTGCATTTGAATTCTGGTGTAATTTGTCGTGAGAATATTTTACATGTGTATTTTTGTGTTATTATATAATTGTATGCAATTATATTATGATTGTGTTTCTCACCCTTCTGCTATTTTAAATGCTCTATGAGGCATTGCAGATTAGATGGTGGAGGTCTTTTTGTGAAGCTTAGGTCTTCATTCTTTTGTCGGTCGGCTCTGATATGTAGCACCGGGTAGTCGGGGAGATCGTTTGTGATTATGTGTATATGTATATGTTCTTTTTGGATTGTACATGTATGACTCTGTATATGACAGACAAACTTTTATGTTATATATATATGAGATTCAGTTACAGATTTTCCGCTTTTATTCTGTATCTGAATTGTGGGTATTAGGAACTGAGTTCCTCTGTTATGTGCTACCTGATTGTTGCATATCTCTATGAGCAGGTTGTTGTATTTTGTTTCAATTGATGTGATGCCTCCGTCTATGCCATGAATGTTTTAATTATACTCTGATTATTTGTTATCGCTTTATTTGCTCGGGGGATAGATTGGGGGTGTTACAGTTTTCAAACCAAAAAGTGTAGATATTTCAAAGAGGTTCCTATAGAGTACTATAGACGTTTTGGGTGCTAACACCTTCCCTTTGCGTAACCAACCCCCTTACCCTGTCTCTGTTTATTTGTTCTTGTTTTTAGAACTTCTTTAAGTTTTTTTCATTTTTTTTCCTTTCCTTTTGATAAAATAAAAGTGCGGTGGCGACTCTTGCTTTATGAGTTAAGTTAATCAATTGCTTATACTCACAATTTTTACTGCTACACAAAAGTGGCGACTCTGCTGGGGAGTAGTACTTAGTGGATTAAGCCTACTTTGATTTATTTATTGCTTTTCTGTTTGATTTGCTTGTTATTGCTTGTTCTATTTGGGTGCTTGGTGATTCTTTGTATGGTGAGATAAGTCCTATACCCGGACTTGAGTGCACTTATGATAGGATGAGATCCACCACTCAGTGGAGGCCCCTTTGGAATTACTTATTGTCATAAAGAGTAGTCGTATATTGACATTACTTTTTCCGACCTGGGAGCCTGAGAAACTGGGGACCTTAGAACCCTTTAACCCATCTTGGCCTTTTATGACACCGTGCGGTGACTATTCAGGTGTAGACTTTAATTAGTTGTTATGCGATACTACACTCAGACGAATTTCTCTTGAGAATATTATTGGTTGGCGAGTATTCGTTTAAACCAATAATATCCAAAAGATGGGATTATGACTCTGGGAACTTTTTAGAACCTTGTTCTACATGTGTTGATATACCCTTAGTACATGCCTTTGTGGGTTGTGCTTATCCCTTGGCTCCATGCTCGTGACTCTGTACCCATGATCTCGTGTGCTTTGTGTGATCTTGTTTGTGGTTGTTGCATTGATGCACTCATGCATTCATGGGCATTTTCCAAGTTTTCAAGGAACTTAGAGATTCTTTTTGGAAACATCGCATATATTATGGTTATGGATCTCAGAAGAAGGAATACTAAGAAGTACAGTTTCAGGAACCCTAATTTACGAGAGTTGAGAAAGCTAGGATCTTTGGTGCCTAGTCCTGTGGATTTCAAAGACCGTTTTGGGAAGCTCTTGGCTATTCTGAACACTAATGTGGAAGAAGATATTCTTAATACCTTGGTTCAATTCTATGATCCTCTGTACCATTGTTTCACTTTCCCTGATTATCAGCTTGTAACAACTTTGGAGGAGTACTATTATTAGATGGGATTGCCTATTTCAAACAAGGTACCTTTTAGTGGTTTGGAAGAAATTCTTATGACTCGAGTTATTGCCAAAGCTCTTCATCTCAAGGAATCTGATATTAAGGGAAACTTTGTTACTAAGGGAAGTATTCTTGGGATAACTTCAATATTCTTGTTGGGGAAATCTTCTACCTTTACTAATATGGAAAGTATGGATACTTTTGAGGTTATTCTTGCCTTACTCATCTATGGCCTTGTACTCTTTCCTACCTTAGAGGGTTTTTTTTATGTTGATGCCACCCAGATCTTTTTTATTGGGAACCATGTGCCTACGTTTCTTAGAGACACATATCATTCCATCCATCATAGGACTTCCAAGGGATATGGAGTTATTACATGTTGTGCACCTCTACTGTATAAGTGGTTTATTTTGCACTTGTCGCAGTCCAGACTCTTCAGAGATAACAAGGATAAGCTTAGGTGGTCTTAGAGGCTTATGTCCCTCACTCATACAGATATGACTTGGTACAACTCAGCGTATGATATTGGAGTAATTATTGATAGTTGTGGGGAGTTCCCAAATATGCCTCTTCTTAGTACATGAGGAGGAATCAGCTACAACCTTATTCTTGCTAGACACCTGTTTGGATATTCTTTGAATGACAAACCTAATAATATTCTGTTATTAGGTTTCTTTTTCCTTGATAGGGTAGAGATCTTGGAGTTGAATAAGAGGATTGTGCATTCTTGGCACAATGTCCATAGGAAAGGGAAGGATCAATTACAAAGGCAACATTGTATGATAACCTAATAATATTCTTTGAATGACAAACCTAATAATATTCTGTTATTAGGTTTCTTATCTTCTTGAAAATCCATTATTCATTGTTACTACACCATGATCTTCTCTTGTCCTCATTGATGACATAGGAGATTTTTAAGAAGCTTTGGCCAATATGAAGCAAGATAAAGAAGCATCGGAAAAAAAGTTTCATGCTTCCAACTTAGAGAAGGGAGAGTTGCAGTAATAGCTGAAGGAGAATGATGCTTTTGTTAGACGACGGCTAGGATCTAGAAGGGGGGTTGAATAGATCCCACAAATTTATACACGCAAATGGTGTTCCAAAATTGGTTTTAAAATTTTTTTACGGAAGCGACCACTGAATCACACGTCTACAATAAACCTCTACTAAAAGGATCGGATATGCACGACAATATTGGAAATGATACGACGGAAGAGAAAAATACAGATCAATCAACAAAAACTAAACGCAATCAACCAAGTTTCGCTTACTTGATGTTTATCCAATTACCAACAAGATAGGTCGACAAAAATTAATCGCAAATAACCTTCGATTTTGCGGTTAATCAATTTATCGAACATTCGACGTGCGCGAACACACCAAGTGCAGATTTCTAAATAATGTGAATGTAAAGCTTATTCCAACTATAATCCAAGGGATTGTATCAATTTACAAAGTACTTTTTTAGCTCTAAATTACACTATGTCAGAAATTTTCGGTTAATTGATATTTCACAAATTCGATTAATATCAAAATGTAAAAGAGTAGGGAAAGAGAGAACAAACACGATTTGATTAGGCAGTTCCCCAATCGTCCTTGCTATATATATATATATATATATGTTCTATTTGCAAATTTTGTACAAGAGAAAACTGAACAATCAAACCCTTAAACGTCTTTGATGTCGATGCAAAGTCTTCTCTCCCATTGATTCAAGATGAATCAAGTACTCCGAATTTGGTCGAACAAATCACCGTCTCACGCTACTAGATTGAGAGAAACCACCGCTCTTCAATCACCTTCACTCGGCCGATTTTGATCTTCCACAATTCGAATCCAAATCTTTCTCGTACGATCCTCCGACTGTAGCTACTAAACTGAACCGAACCCTCCGTTCTTCAGTTACTTTCGCACGGCTGAATCCTTGTAGAGAAACCGATTTGTGCAAAAACCCCCAAAATCACCCGGATTCTTGGAGGACAAAACCAGAGGTTTTATTCAAGAAACACCTACTGATTCTCAACCCAGCACAAAGGATACAACACCTATGTCTGAACGTTATCACTTCACACAATGCAAGACACTAACAAAAATGATTATGTGTAATTGCTAGAGATCACAAGGTTGAAGATGAAGATGAAGAGAAAAATCAGTATCTATTTTCACGTTTCTTGTTTTGTTCTTTTGAAATGAGATGAATCCACTATATATAATGCAAGAATAACCAACTAAAATGAAATAACAGCAAAAACAGAAAAAACAGAATGCAGAAAAATAGCCCAGACCAGCGAAGGGTCGACTGCTCGCTAAATGAGGGTCGGCGGGAGCTAACCCATGGAAGTACCTATGCAAATTAACTAATCATGCGTTGACCGCTCATCACCTTGCGTCGACGCAAAGACGCTGAATTTACAGAAATACAAAACCCAGAGGCATGCGTCGACTGCATGCATCAGGGAGGTCAGCGTGCGTTAACCCGGGTGTTTCACAAGAAAATGACAAAACTGCATGAGTCGACTCATGCTTAGCTTAGGTCGACTCAAGACCTGCAAAAACTCAGAAATGCATTTTTCTACACATTTTGACCAACTAAGACTCGATTCATGCACACCAAGCATTAATACCATGATCATGCACATGTAGAAATTGTGTAGACATCTTCCTATGTGTTTAGACACATGAATATCAATGGTTAAATGCAATGTGACCGACACCGAAGTGATATCGTCCAAATTACAAACTAGAGACTATCCTACTTGTTGACATCATTAAAACAGAACTAGATGAAAAGCACTTAGCCCTCACATACTCCCCCTTTTTGATGATGGCAACATTTTCTGTCTTTCTCTTGATTTGTAATTTGACGACTCCCCCTATCTCTGTGAGGTCTTTAAACATTCCTGTGACGTCTTTAAACATTCATTTAGATCACTTTCTGCTGCTAGTAGATGTATCCTTCTCCCCCTTTGACAACATCAAAAATAGAAATAGAAGGTGGTCAAAGATAAAGCATCATAATATGGAAAGATCCACTCAACAATTTGCAAACAGATACACTAACATTCATCCACATATAATGACGTTAATGTGAGAATAAGAGCTGATAAATACGGCACACGATATGCAAACATAATTCTGCACTAATACATGATAAATAAACATGCTAACACATAGATCAAACATTCAAATGAATAAAGTGTGCTTAAATGTGTAATAAACATCATCTTCAACATTCAACATGGTACATATATCTAAGAGAGACTTATGAAGCGGAACGATATTACCTTAATCATGATTGACGATGAGAGCCCTCACATATAGCTCAATAACTCTTTGCATTGTTAGTTAAAAACATAAACAAGTATATATATATATATATATATATATATATATATATATATATATATATATATATGTGTGTGTGTGTGTGTGTGTGTGTGTGAAGAATTATTAAACATGATCAGAGATGTCGAGAACGCCTTGTTCCCTACGGATGTGAAAGAAAGGCTCTGTAGCTAGTGGTTTTGTAAAGATGTCAGCAAGTTGATTTTTAGTATCAACATGCTCAAAGACCACATCACCTTTCTCTACATGATCCCTAAGAAAGTGATGACGTATTTCGATATGCTTGGTGCGTGAATGCAATACGGGGTTCTTAGTTAGGTTAATAGCACTAGTGTTGTTGCATAGAATAGGAATACACTCAAGCTTTAAATTGAAATCGAGCAATTGTTGCTTAAGCCATAGGACTTGAGCACAACAACTGCCGGTGGCAACGTATTCCGCCTTGGCTGTTGACAAGGCAACAAAAACCTGTTTCTTGCTATGCCAACTCACCAAGGAATTTGCGAAAAAGTGACACGTGCCACTAGTGCTTTTCCTATCTGATTTGCACCCGACAAAGTCGGAATCGGAATAGCCAACTAAGGAACAAACACTACCTTTAGAATACCACAACCCATACTTTGGAGTATCGGAAAGGTATCAAAGTATGCGCTTAACTGCTTTTAAGTGGGATTCCTTGGGACGTGCTTGATACCTCGCACACATGCATGCACTGAACATAATGTCGGGTCGTGATGCGGTAAGATAAAGAAGAGATCCAATTATACCTCGATACTTCTTTACCTCTACATCCTTACCATTTTCGTCACGATCAAGATTAGCACAAGTAGGCATAGGAGTGTCTATTGCCTTGCAGTTTACCATGTCAAAACATTTGAGAAGCTCAAAACAATATTTTGTTTGACTTACAAACATGCCCTCTTCGAGTTGTTTGATTTGCAATCTGAGGAAATAGTTGAGCTCCCCCATCATGCTCATTTCAAACTCCCCCTGCATCAAACTAGAAAACTCTTTGATCAAGGACTTGTTAGTAGATCCAAAGATGATATATACAACATAAATTTGTACCGAAATTAAGTGTTTTCCTTGACGTTTAATAAAGAGGATTGTGTCAACCTTGCCTCTTGAACACCCTTGATCAAGTAAAAATTTGCTTAGACGTTCACACCAAGCCCTAGGGGCTTGTTTAAGTCTGTACAAAGCACGTTTAAGTTTGTAGACATGATCGGGATATTCATGGGATTCAAACCCCGGAGGTTGGGCTACATAAACCTCTTCATTGATATATCCATTAAGGAAAGCACTTTTAACATCCATCTGAAACAGTTTGAAATTTTTAGTGCAAGCATAAGCAAGTAAAAGGCGTATAACCTCGAGTCGGGCAACCGGCGCATAAGTTTCCTCATAGTCGATTCCTTCCTCTTGGTTATAGCCTTGCGCTACAAGCCGCGCTTTGTTTCGTGTTATAACTCCATTTTCATCAAGTTTATTCCTAAACACCCATCGGGTGCCGATTACTCGATGACCTCGCAGAGGGGGGACAAGGTCCCAAACCTCATTTCTCCTGAATTGATTTAGTTCATCTTGCATTGATAAAAACCAATGCTCATTGAGTAATCCCTCCTTTGCATTTTTAGGTTCAACTTGTGACACAAAAGCGGAGTAATAACAAAAATTACTAAGTTTAGAGCGGGTGGTTACTCCCTTAGAGATGTCACTGATGATATTGTCGATTGGATGGTCTTTGGAAGACTTTCATGCTGGAGGAAGGTCATCTTCATTAGTTAGATGATCCTCCTCACTCTTCGGGCTGATCAGTTCCTTTATCAGTGTCCTTGAGTATGTCTTCTGAAGATACACCTGCACCATGAAAAGAACTACCTTCTCCAACATTTTTTGAATAAGACTCGTCAAAAGTAACGTCAACTGACTCTTCAACAATTCATAACCTTTTATTATAAATTCTATAAGCTTTACTTGACTGAGAGTATCCAAGAAAAATACCCTCGTCGGCCTTGGCATCAAACTTACCAAGTGTCTCTTTCCCTTTATTTAACATGAAACACTTGCAACCAAAGACATGAAGGTGAGAGATATTTGGCTTACGCCCTTTTAAAAGCTCATACGGTGTCTTGTTTAGAATAGGCCGGATGAGCACCCTATTCAAAATGTAACAAGTCGTACTAATGGCGTCGGCCCAAAAGTATTTTGGAAGTCCATTTTCATTGATCATAGTCCTTCCAAATTCCTCCCAAATTCTATTTTTACGTTCCACCACCCCATTTTGTTGAGGGGTACGTGGTGCGGAAAAATTATGATCAATTCCATGGGATTCACAAAATGCTTCAAACAAATGATTTTCAAACTCACCCCCATGATCACTTCTAATTGACACAATGTTCATGTTTAACTTGTTTTGAGATAACTTAGCAAATTTTTCAAAGGCCAAAAAGGTATCACTCTTATTTGCTAAGAAAATAGTCCAGTAAAACCTAGAAAAGTCATCGACTATTACAAAACCATAATAGTTACCACCTAGGCTTTTAACCCTAGATGGTCCAAAGAGGTCCATATGGAGGAGCTCAAGGGGTCTCATAGTTGAAACAATGTTTTTAGATTTGAATGAGATCCTTGTTTGCTTCCCCATTTGACAATCATCACAAAGGTGATCCTTTATGAATTTTATTTTGGGCAAACCGATGACTAGGTCTTTAGAGACTATGTTGTTAAGCAAATCAAAATTGATATGAGCCAACCGTCTATGCCACAACCATGAATCTTTATTCATGGTGACTAGACATTTGTCTCCATTCAACGATACCTCATTTAAGTCTAGCATATAGACATTATTCACCCTCAAGCCCATAAACACATCCTTTTTATCACTATCTTCAACTATGCAACAATCTTTTGAAAACGATACTTTATAATTCTTGTCACATAGTTGATTAATACTTAAAAGGTTGTGTCTAAGGCCTTCCACAAGAAGCACATCAGAGATAGTAATAGATGAGGGGTTACCTACACTACCTTTGCCGAGAATCTGTCCCTTGTTGTTATCTCCGTAGGTGACAAACCCCTTTTTCTTCGCCACAAAGTCGATGAAAAGAGATATGTCTCCTGTCATATGTCTTGAGCAGCCACTATCCAGAACCCATCTTCTTTCGGTGGTCTCAAGACTTTGTACCTACAAAACAATCAAGGGAGAGTAGGTACCTAATTCTCATTGGGTCCTTTACGGTAAGTGAAACCAATATTGCACTTGGGCAACCATTGATAAATGCCTTTTGGAACAAGAAATCTTCTAAAACGACATTTAGCAATAGTATGACCAGGCTTGCTACAATATAGGCAATTACGGTTCATTTGGAATTTACCTTTGCTATCTCTATCTCGAATCACATACGTATACCTTTGATACAGATTATTCATACTTTCTCGATAATGTGATCGATCGATAGCAAACGTAACTTTAGGCTTAAGAACCTTGTCTAATTTGGCCTTAAGGGTTCTCACCTCCTTTTGCCAAATATGACAACCATGGAGACTTATTCTCATCAATCTTAGCTTTTGATGCATCCACCATGGAGTTTTTAAGAGCTTCAAATTCCTTTTCGGAATCGGGAACCTTTTTCTCCAAATATGAAAAAATCTTTTTGTTCGAGGCTAAGCGTTGAAAAGCTTCCTTAGCCTCGTGGTGCAACATATCAAAAGCCTTTTGTAATTCTAAATGAGACATACTATTAGAGTGATCATATTTAGAGTGTTTTACCTCTTTCTTCTTGTTTTGACGTGCCATAAGACATAGATTAACGGATTCACTTTCGTCACTTGAGCTGTCATCTTTTTTCGACTCGATATCGCTCTCCCAAGCGATGTATGCTCGTATAGATTTGTTTGACTTTTTGTGTTGACGACTCTTATCCTTATCCTTATCCTTGTCTTTCTTAAGTGATGGACAATCCGGCTTATAGTGCCCGGATTTTCCACAGTTGTAACACGATCCTTTCACTTTGCCATTCTTGTTGCCTTCATTTTAGATTGCCTCCTAAATTTGACTAGATTTTTATCCGAGTGTTGAATCTCATTCTTCCAAACGTATCTATTGTATCTCTTCACAAATAGACCCATGTCATCACCCGAGTCATCATCTTCGTCATTGTTGGTTTCATTATCACTTTGCTCTTGAGATGTGGACTTTGCACAAGAAACCTTAAGAGCAATCGACTTCTTTTCTGTATCTTTTGTTTTCTCCTTCTTTATACTCTTCTCATGTTTTTCCAAGCTGATGAGCACTTTCTCATGTTCATCGAGTTTGCCAAATAATGTCATGAGGTCTAGAGTAGCTAGATTATTGACCTCCTTGATCGCGGTGACCTTCGGCTGCCATTCCCTGTTAAGACACCTCAAAATCTTATTAGTAGCAACCTCGTTGGGAACCGGTTTACCAAGTACATGCAATTTGTTGATTATATGAGTGAATCGTTTTTGCATATTTGCAATGGTTTCCCCTTGCTTCATGTAAAAAAGATCGAACTCTTCCATTAATGTGCTGATTCGGGCCATTTTCACATCATTAGTGCCTTCGTGGGCTACTTGTAAAGCATCCCACATGGCTTTGGCCGTTTCACAATGAGAGACTCGATAATATTCGTTAACTCCCAAAGAGGAGATCAAAATATTTTGAGCCTTCCAGTCATAGCGGTACTTGTTCTATTCCTCCTCATTCCATTGTGCTTCGGGTTTGGGAATGACAACACCTTCTTCATTGGTCATGGTAATTTCCATAGGACCATTTAAAATGACATTCCAAACCTTCCGATCAATGGAGTTAATATGGACGTGCATACAATCCTTCTAGTAGCTGTAATTCTCGCCTGTAAAAACTAGAGCTCTATTATAAGCCCCTTTAGGTTCGTTCGCCATATTCCAAGAAGTTTTACTGAAGCACCAGATAAACCGGAGCTCGTGATACCACTTGTTAGACGATGGTTAGGATCTAGAAGGGGGTTGAATAGATCCCATAAATTTATACACGCAAATGGTGTTCCAAAATTGGTTTTAAAATATTTTTACGGAAGCGACCACTGAATCACATGTCTACAACGAACCTCTACTAAAAGGATCGGATATGCACGACGATATTGGGAATGATACGACGGAAGAGAAAAATACAGATCAATCAACAAAAACTAAATGCAATCAACCAAGTTTCACTTACTTGATGTTTATCCAATTACCAACTGAAATTCTGGTATCAGATATGAGATGTCGAAGTAGATGTCACGACACTAATATCTGAACAATGATCAATATAAGAAAGATATAAAATAGTAAACAATAGCAAAGAGGCACAAGCAATTGTTAACCCAGTTTGGTGGAATCACACCTACGTCTGGGGGCTACCAAGCCAGGAAGGAAATCCACTAAACAGAATTAGTTTGAAGACTCTCAGTAAACACACTCCAGTTTACAATCTTCTCACCTAATCTCTACCTGTGAGATTTCTATCTAAGACACTTAGACACGAGACACCTCTCACTCCCCCTCAATCACATGCAGTGATAACTACAGAATAATACTAAAGAGAAGAACACACTTCAAATACAAAACTTGATCTTGCTTAAAAGCTTCAATCAAGAACAAAGCACTCGTACTTAAAAGCTTAGAGTGGACATAATACAACTCAACTACTCAGTCCAATTCAAGCATCTAACAGATGAATGAATGGCTCACAAAAACAATACAATGTTAAAACCCTAAAACTTGAACGCATCTTGCAATAACTTATTCTCTCTACACAGCGATTAGGGTTGAACATCTTTAAATAGTAATACACTCCTTGGCCTTGGGCATTAGCAGATCTTTGAATCAAATAATAATTAAAGCTAATTATTCTCCATATCTTTTTGCACGAAAATAGCAACAACCTAATCTTCAAAAAATCACAGAAATTGCTTGCTTCATTTTAAAGATACTCCAAGATTTTCGCATGCAATTACTCAACAGATTGCAAAAAGAGCGCAACAAATAAAACATAACATTCTCAACAGAATGTTCTGGTAGCAGATGTTAGAACATCGTGTTTGACATCATGCACAAAGACCTGCAATACTAAGAAACACCACCTGCAGAATGTTAGAACCAACATGTCAAGACATCAAGTAAAACATCTTGATGAACCACTTTGTTTTAGCAAAATCGCTGCCAATACAGAACTAACAAACTCGCCCTTTGGTAAATTTTGGCTAAAACACTATAGCACCAACAATGATCAAAGATCCCTGCAGCAGAAGCAACACACATACACAACTAACATTCCAAGCACATACACATCTAACCATAAACTCCCCCTCAAGCCAAGGAGCAGAGAAAAACCAGCAAGGAAAACCAAGAAATGAAAAAAAACCAGCTGCACACACAGAACAAAAAGAAAAAAAAACAGCTGCACACACAGAACAAAACTACTAAGCTAAAGCTACTCCTTTCTCCACCTTTTTATCCATAATTAGACAATCAGACAGAAAATTCCATTACAAGCAAAGCTAAAATTAGCATAAAGAAGCTGTCACCATGAGAGCAGTACAAACATCTTCAACATTCAGATTATGCACACAAGAGTGCCATCAGAAAACCAGAACAGAATTCAAGCACACAAGGGTGCCAAAGAAAAAACCAGGAAAAAAGGAACCAAAATAACAAAAAAAAAACAACTTCATGACAGAACACTCAAGCATCTCCAGAACCAGTTGAGTCCTCACTCTCAGACTTGTCTTCATCACCCTCTGCACTGCCATCAGACTCACCAGAACCATCATCTGCATTGCCATCAGACTCACCAGAATCACCCTCATCAGAACCTTCCTTCTCATTTGCATCCTCAACAGTATCACCTTCAGCCATTCTAAGAGTCATGATCATTCTTTCAAACTTCAGTTTTCTTTGAGTACTGACTCTAATAACCTCATCCAGTTCCTTGCAGGCTTCTACCAACTCAGAAATTACCCCAGACTTGTTTGTGGGTTGGTGTGAAGTAGAGGCAGATGTCATGACAATGTCAGGGACATGTTTACCTTCAAACAGTTTATAGTGAAGGGACAATGCAGACCCCCTTTTGCAAACAACATCAGACTGAGATAGGATACCAGGGTGCTGGTTTAAAATAATGCCACAGATAAGGGAGGGAAAGGCAATGGGCATCTTCACACACCTTTTTCATCTGACTTGTTCTTGTAAACCCATTTTGTTCCAATCACATTTGTTCCTTCAGGTCTTGGAACCAGCTCCCATACTTCATTTCTTTCGAATTGCCCTAGCTCTTCTTGCATGGCATTAATCCAGAATTCATCAGTTAAAGCTTCCTTGATATTTTTGGGTTCAATTTTTGACACAAAACAAGAGCTTGTGATGACTTCTCTTGATCTGGTAGTGACTCCCTCATTTGGATCACCTATGATAAGGTCTCTAGGATGATCCTTCTGAATTCTGATGGAAGGTCCTTTGTTTACTGGCTCAGAATCAGGTTCTGCAACAGTAAGATTGGGATCAACATTTTTGTCTGAAATTTCTGCAGATGTATCAAGGAATGTTCCAACATCGTCTAGAACATCAGTCTCCTTATGCAAATCATCAACAACAACATTTATGAACTCCATCATAACCTTAGTTCTGGAGTTGAACACTTTATAGGCTCTGCTGTTAGTAGAGTAGCCCAAGAATATTCCTTCATCACTTTTTGGATCCATCTTTCTTCTTTGTTCACGATCTGCCAAGATATAGCATTTGCTACCAAACACATGGAAGTATTTAACAGTAGGTTTTCTTCCCTTCCATATCTCATACAGGGTAGTAGTGGTTCCTGTTCTTAGGGTCACTCTATTATGAACATAGCAAGCAGTGTTCATAGCTTCAGCCCAGAAATGGTAAGGCAGTTTCTTTGCATGAATCATAGCTCTAGCTGATTCCTGGATAGTTCTATTCTTTCGTTCCACAACTCCATTTTGTTGTGGAGTAATGGGAGAAGAGAATTCATGGCCAATCCCTTCAGAGGAACAGAATTCAGCAAATTTTTTATTTTCAAATTCCTTCCCATGATCACTTCTGATTCTAACAATATTACTCTCCTTTTCTCTTTGGAGTCTTAGACAAAGATTTTTGAACACATCAAACACTTCAAGTTTTTCTCTAATGAAGCTCACCCAAGTATATCTGGAGAAATCATCCACAACCACATATGCATACTTCTTCCCACCAAGACTTTCCACTTGCATAGGCCCCATCAAATCCATGTGAAGTAGTTCTAATACTTTTGAAGTACTGAGATGTTTAATCTTCTGATGTGACATCTTGGTTTGCTTTCCTTCTTCAATCTTTAGTTTAGGTATTCCTCTGGCAGCTTCCATGGAGATGATTCTTTTCATGCCTTTCAGATGTAGATGACCAAGTTTTTGGTGCCACAACTTCACTTCATCATCTTTAGCAAGAGAACAAATGGATGAGTAACTAGAATCTAGAGGAACCCATAAGTAGCAGTTATCCTTAGATCTGACTCCCTTCATGATCACTTCATCCTTTTCATTTGTAACCAAACATTCAGATTTGGTGAAGTTGACATTGAATCCTTGATCACACAGTTGACTGATGCTGATCAAATTAGCAGTTAACCCTTTTACCAGCAGCACATTATCAAGGTTTGGAACTCCTGAGCAGTTCAACTTTCCAACTCCCTTGATTTCACCCTTGGCTCCATCACCAAAAGTCACATAGCTTGTGGAGTGAGATTTGATGTCAACCAACAAATTCTTAATCCCTGTCATGTGTCTAGAACAGCCACAATCAAAATACCAATCCTCCTTAGCTAGGACTCTGAGAGACATGTGAGCTATCAGGCTGGTGGCAGCAGTCTTGGGAACCCATTGTCTTCCATTAGTAGAAATGTTTGTATTTGATCTAGGTTGAGGAGCAGGTTTGGGATATCCATAGAGTCTGAAGCAAAAACGTTTTATGTGACCAAACCGCCCACAGTAATGGCATCTCCATCTTTGGAATCTTCCTCTTAAGTGGTTGGGATGACCACTCCTATGATGTTGAGGCATATTATGTTTAGGTTCAGATACATGTTTTCTCCCATGATGTTTAGACATCTGATGTGACATGTTACGTTTAGGTCCAGAAGAACTATCATCAGAAAATGATTTCTTCTCTCTCTCAAATCCCAACCCAGTAAGATCACCTGCCATTTTTCCACTCTGAAGGATTTCATCCAATGTGTCAGTTCCACTGTTCAGCATTCTGACAGACTTGGTCATTTGATCAAGTTTGGAGTTTAACAACATGACTTCATTCTCTAGCTCAACTTTTTCAGCCTTCAGTTGAATGATAAGTTTCTTCTGTTTCTCCCCTTCAAGACATACTTCATCACTTTTGAGACACAGCTTTTTGTAAGAAGCTGCAAGCTCTTCAAAGGTTAGTTCATCATCACTAGAATCTCCATCAGAGACACATCTTCCAGTCAAGGCAGTCACATGTTTAGTAGATTCTTCATCAATTTCACTTTCAGAGTCCTCATCAGACCAGGAGACAACTAGGCTTTTCTTTTGTTTCTTGAGTTAAGTAGGACATTCAGCTCTAATGTGACCAAATCCCTCACAACCATGGCACTGAATTCCTTTTCCTTGAGTAGATTTTTCTTCAGACCTTGTTCTCCTTCCACCATCATTGGACCTGCTGATGTCAGATGAGTTGTTCTTGACATTTGATCATACCTTTATGTCTATTCTCTTCATTACCTTGTTAAACTGTCTTCCTAGCAGAACTATAGCATTAGATAGGCTATCATCACCATCCAAGGGACTCTCCTCCTCTTCATCTTCAGTATTGGAAACAAATGCTATGCTCTTGGCTTTCTTTTCAGATCTGTCACTTATTCCTAGTTCAAATGTTTGAAGAGATCCAACAAGTTCATCAATCCTCATCTTGCTGATATCCTGAGCTTCTTCTATGGCAGTCACTTTCATGTCAAATCTCTTGGGGAGAGATCTGAGAATTTTTCTTACCAGCTTTTCATCAGACATCCTTTCACCTAGGGCACTTGAGGCATTGGCTATTTCAAGAATATTCATGTGGAAGTCATGTATGCTCTCATCTTCCTTCATCTTTAAGTTTTCAAACTTGGTAGTCAGCGGTTGAAGTCTTGACATCTTTACTTTGGAAGTACCTTCATGAGTAGTTTTGAGTATGTCCCAAGCATCTTTAGCTATCTCACAAGTGTTCACCAATCTAAATATGTTTCTATCAATTCCATTGAACAAGGCATTCAAGGCTTTAGAGTTTCCAAGAGCCAGTTCATCCTCCTCCTTAGTCCATTCTTCCTCAGGTTTCAGATCAAATGTTTCTTTTCCATCTTTCCCAATAATGACAGGATGTTTCCATCCTATTAAGACAGCTTTCCAAGCCTTACTATCCAATGATTTCAAGAAGGCCACCATGCGTGGTTTCCAATAATCATAGTTAGATCCATCTAAGATGGGTGGTCTATTCACAAATCCTCCTTCCTTATCCATAGTACCAGAAAATGTCGTCCCTAGATCTCACCCAGAAACAGAACAGGGTGCCTGCTCTGATGCCAATTGAAATTCTGGTATCAGATATGAGATGTCGAAGTAGATGTCACGACACTAATATCTGAAAAATGATCAATATAAGAAAGATATAAAACAGTAAACAATAGCAAAGAGGCACAAGTAATTGTTAACCCAGTTCGGTGCAATCACACCTACGTCTGGGGGCTACCAAGCCAGGAAGGAAATCCACTAAACAGAATTAGTTTGAAGACTCTCAGTAAACACACTCCAGTTTACAATCTTCTCACCTAATCTCTACCTGTGAGATTTCTATCTAAGACACTTAGACACGAGACACCTCTCACTCCCCCTCAATCACATGCAGTGATAACTACAGAATAATACTAAAGAGAAGAACACACTTCAAATACAAAACTTGATCTTGCTTAAAAGCTTCAATCAAGAACAAAGCACTCGTACTTAAAAGCTTAGAGTGGACATAATACAACTCAACTACTCAGTCCAATTCAAGCATCTAACAGATGAATGAATGGCTCACAAAAACAATACAATGTTAAAACCTTAAAACTTGAACGCAGCTTGCAATAACTTATTCTCTCTACACAGCGATTAGGGTTGAACATCTTTAAATAGTAATACACTCCTTGGGCTTGGGCATTAGCAGATCTTTGAATCAAATAATAATTAAAGCTAATTATTCTCCATATATTTTTGCACGAAAATAGCAACAACCTAATCTTCAAAAAATCACAGAAATTGCTTGCTTCATTTTAAAGATACTAGAAGATTTTCGCACGCAACTGCTCAACAGATTGCAAAAAGAGCGCAGCAAATAAAACATAACATTCTCAACATAATGTTCTGGTAGCAGATGTTAGGACATCGTGTTTGACATCATGCACAAAGTCCTGCAATACTAAGAAACACCACCTGCAGAATGTTAGAACCAACATGTCAAGACATCAAGTAAAACATCTTGATGAACCACTTTGTTTTAGCAAAATTGCTGCCAATACAGAACTAACACCAACAAGATAGGTCAAAAAAAATTAATCGCAAATAACCTTCGATTTTGCGCTTAATCAATTTATCGAACACTCGACGTGCGCGAACACACCAAGTGCAGATTTCCAAATAATGTGAATGTAAAGCTGATTCCAAATACAATCCAAGGGATTGTATCAATTTACAAAGTACTTTTTCAGCTCTAAATTACACTATGTCAGAAATTTAAAATTAATTGATACTTCATAAATTCGATTAATATCAAAACGTAAAAGAGTAGGGAAAGAGAGAACAAACACGATTTGATTAGGCAGTTCCCCAATCGTCCTCGCGATGGGTACCTCTGCCCCCAATTCCGAACATGGAATTGAGATATATATATATATATATATATATATATATATATATATATATATATTTCTGTTTGTAAATTTTGTACAAGAGAAAACTGAACAATCAAACCCTCAAACGTCTTTGATGTCGATGCAAAGTCTTCTCTCCCCTTGATTCAAGATGAATCAAGTGCTCCGAATTTGGTCGAACAAATCACCGTCTCACGCTACTAGATTGAGAGAAACCACCGCTCTTCAATCACCTTCACTCGGCCGATTTCGATCTTCCACAATTCGAACCCAAATCTTTCTGGTACGATCCTCCAACTGTAGCTACTAAACTGAACCGAACCCTCCATTCTTCAGTTACCTTCGCACAGCTGAATCCTTGTAGAGAAACCGATTTGTGCAAAAATCCCCCAAAATCACCCGGATTCTTGGAGGACAAAACCAGAGGTTTTATTCAAGAAACACGTACTGATTCTCAACCCAGCACAAAGGATACAACACCTATGTTTGAACGTTATCACTTCACACAATGCAAGACACTAACAAAAATGATTATGTGTAATTGCTAGAGATCACAAGGTTGAAGATAAAGATGAAGAGAAAAATCAGTATCTATTTTCACGTTTCTTGTTTTGTTCTTTTGAAATGAGATGAATCCACTATATATAATGCAAGAATAACTAACTAAAATGAAATAACAGCAAAAACAGAAAAAAAAAAAAAAAAAAAAAAGAATGCAGAAAAATAGTCCAGACCAGCGAAGGGTCGACCGCTCGCTAAATGAGGGTCGGCGGGAGCTAACCCATGGAAGTATCTATGCAAATTAACTGATCATGCATCGACCGCTCATCACCTTGCATCGACGCAAAGATGCCGAATTTGCATAAATACAAAACCCAGAGGCATGCGTCGACCGCATGCATCAGGGAGGTCAGTGTGTGCTAACCCGGCTGTTTCACAAGAAAATGACAAAACTGCATGAGTCGACTCATGCTTAGCTTAGGTCGATTCAAGACTTGGAAAAACTCAGAAATGCATTTTTCTGCACATTTTGACCAACTAAGACTCGATTCATGCACACCAAGCATTAATACCATGATCATGCACATGTAGAAATTCTGTAGATCTCTTCCTGTGTGTTTAGACACATGAATATCAATGGTTAAATGCAATGTGACCGACACCGAAGTGATACCGTCCAAATTACAAACTAGAGACTATCCTACTTGTTGATATCATTAAAACAGAACTAGATGAAAAGCACTTAGCCCTCACAGCTTTGATTGAGTTGCTAGAGCAGTGTGCTATAAAGAGATCATGGGAACCATAGGATTTATTTTCCTCTATCATTTTATCATCTACTCGTCTTCCTACTTCTAGTGCATGGAAGGGTATTGTGGACCGACTCGTGATAGAGAAGGACACCATGAATATCAGCTATGAGAGAGAGATCAAGAGGCTTCCCAAGAAGTATCAGCTTGGATTTAGATCATCTTCTGACATGATTCCATAAATTTAGCTTTTTTCTCTCATGTATTAGGATGTTGAAATTATATTTCAGGTTGTGATCCCTTTTCCACCATTAATAAAATGAGATTTTTAAATATTTTAAAGTGTTGTTATTTTATGATGTTTACAATTTGCTTTATCTCTTGAAGTTCCTTGAAAACTTTGCATTTGCATTTGCATATCAAGCATCATGATGCATCATTGATCTTTCTTTCTAGGTGTCTTATTTGCTTCCTTTTCTTGGTCTTCGTTCAAACAAGTTGTCTCACCGATATAATACTCGTGCAAATCAACTGAGAAAGATGGATCAGCTGCAATAAGAGAATCGTAAACTCCGTGAGGAGGTAACCACTTTAAAGGACAGTTTGGAAAGGCTCTCTGCCATGATGGAAGCTGTGGTGGTTGCTCAAAATCAGCCACCACTGTCGCTCCCGGGATTTTCATCCTAGTACAAACGCGAAAGTGGCATCGAACAGAGTCGCCAGCAATGTGTATTTATCCCACGAGAGGGAAAGGAAACACCGCATAAACCTGAAAGAAAGGAAAAACATGGTCTTACGACCAAAAGAAATGGGTTCGGGAGTCAGTTACGTGAGAGGAAGGTATTAGCACCCCTCACATCCATCGTACCCGATGGGATCCACGCTTGCTTGTCTCGATCAAAGGGTGTAAGGAAAAAGACACTGAAAAAGAGAACTGCTAACTGGAGAACTGGAAAAGAGAGAGAAACAAATGTAGGGAAAATAAAAGAAGTGCTCGCATGGGCCCTACCCCACTGCCTACGTATCTCATCGGGAGCATGAGAATCAGAGCGACGTAGTTCCCCTCACTAGGGATGGATTGTTTGTGTTTTTTAAGGAACGACTAACGTTCTAGCTCAGGTGTTGCAGGCTCGCTGGTCCGAGTGCGTTACCATCTTGCAAGAGAACGAGTAGAAGCGCGTTCGTGCGTTGAGAATGAATGAGATGAGAAAAGAATTCCCGAAGGAAAAGACGTTATTGTTTGTTTTTGTCTTTTAAGAGTTTTTTATTTGTTCGCATATGATAGTGTATCTGAATCTTAGTCATTGGAATGTGTACATTCTCACATTCCAAGATGGAATGGGTAAGAAAGCACACTAAGAGTGAAGAAGACCCCCACACTTAGTTCCAATTGTCAAGGTTCAAACACACTAACATACTTGTATTTATTAAGTGTTCTTGTTGATTAAGAAATGAAGAAGTGTTTTTTATTATTTGCACCTTCAACAAGTATTGCATTTAAGTCCCTCATACAAGATCAAATGTTTAACACATTGACCCAAGATGGGCTATATGCTACACATTCTAAGATTACAAGAGAAGACCCCTTATAATCTTTTCTTTATATGAAAGGCCTAAATGCAATGAATGCTTGCCTTTATTAGATGTTTTGAGTTTCCTCTAAGAAATGAGAAGAGAGACTCAAGAGAGGATAAAGGTAAAAATCTATATGGACTAAGACTCAATCCTAATTGATTAGTTAAGGGAGTGATCCTAAGGTTTGTGAGGTTTCAACCTAAAGTCTAAAGAAAGAAAGAATTAAACAATTCACTTCTAAAGTAGAAGATGAATTGTAATTCAAAAAGGGAAAGTGATGAGTTATTAAAAGAAAGCACATAGGTGCTTAACAAAACACAAAATGGAATTGTAAAAGAGATGAAAGGAAAGAAGTTTGAATGTGGATTCCTTATCCACACTCAATTGCAACTTACCAAAGCCCCTACATGGTTAGTAAACATGTATACAAGTATAGGAAGCAAAAAAACATGTGATGCATCATAAAACTCAAAAGAATTAAATGAGAAATCAAATCCTAGAACCACAACCAGAATGTACATCATATGAGAAATAAATGGTTATTATCAATCAAACTCAAGTGGATAGGCAAC
This sequence comes from Lathyrus tuberosus, assembly GCA_022829125.1. NCBI lineage: Eukaryota > Viridiplantae > Streptophyta > Magnoliopsida > Fabales > Fabaceae > Lathyrus > Lathyrus tuberosus. The sequence goes on along the minus strand of JALAZF010000104.1, from coordinate 1,575,008 downwards.
AAACATCCTCCATGACATTAGAACATGATCTCATAAGAAAAGGGAGAATGAAAGATGAAAGAGAAAAGAAGAAATGTGCATAAATGGAACATGTAATCCATGGATCAGAATTGAAATGAAATGAAAAATGATTCACAAACATCTCACAAGTATTCATGCATGACACATCAAAGCATTTAAGAAGTGATAGAAGAAGTAGGATTGAAATGGAAGTTCCAAACAAAGGAAAGTGCAAACACAACATGTTAAAAGTGCACAAGGTTCAAATGATAACCAACAAGCAAAGATGACATATAATATGTATCAATTTCCTATAATGTCAAGAGTGTAGCTCACCAAATAGGCAAATGATCATGCAAGTATACACAAAAGAAAACATGTAAACATGCACAAAAGATTACAATGATATGACATGTTATAATGCTTTAAATGAAATGCATCAAACAAAAATCAAATGGCCTCATGAAAATTATGAAAACATGGTATTGAAGTTCACCAATCAGAGATGAATCACATATCAAAGTAGCATGCAAGGAACCAAGGCAAAATGAGGTCCAACAATGCACTTAGGTCAAATAGCCATATCATACAAAGTAGCACAAAAGTGAACACCAAACATGCCATAAAATGACCTAAAAAATCAAATAGAAATCACTTAACATACCTCAAGATGCTAATGACTCAATGCAAAAAGAAGAGCATCAAAACAATTTTTAATGATCAAGAACAAAATTAAACAAGATCATGTACCATATTAAGAATGCACATCAAAGAAATTCAAAGAAAAATATAGAACAGGGGCAAAAAGGTCATAAACTCAAGAAATGAAATCATGAAAAATTTTCTAAATGTTTTAATGATACTCATGAATTTTTGTGGAATTTTATGATGCTATTTAGTATTTTTAAAAATTAAAAAGCAAACGTGTGGAAAAATGGAAAAATAAAATTCAATGCAAAAAGGAATGGGGGTGCGTGACTAGTAGTTACTCAGTTCAAATTACATTGGGCCTTAGACAAGGGGGTGTGAATATCAATCTGGCTTAGGTCCAATAAGCGCGCAAAACACCATAACTAGCATGTTCTTCAGTCAACATAGTCAAAGCAATCCAAGCCATCAGATTAAGTCATAGTCAAACAAAAGTCAAAGTACACAGATCCAACACACGCGCATGAGGTCACACACAAATTATCATGTACTGCATCACACAATGTTTAAGTAAAATCAGAAATAAGGCACATGGCTTGCACGTGAATTTTAATGTGCTGTCAACATAGTAGCCACACGGTCACACACATCCAACGGTCACGACTTAAAATGCACTAAACCCTAATTCAAACCCTCACCGGCCGGAGAGGGACCTCCGGTCACCTTCTCCGGCCATTCTCCGGCAACTGCAACTTCCAAACCATCCAAAAAATCACGTAGCATACATCAAAATAAAGAGGAAATCACGTACATTCCAAATCCATCAATGAAATCATCAAACCATTCACATATAGCAAGAAACAAGCACGAACATATTGCCCTATGTTTTTGGATCTAAGCTTCTAAGAAGCTCTATCAACTAGCCAGAGTTCAAATGCTCCTAGTGAGCTCATATCATCATGAAAACAACAAAATAAACAAGTAAACGTGAGAGAAGAGTTTGTAAGCTTCGGAACCTGATCTTGCAGTTCTTGTAGAGTCTGAGAAAACCAGAGGAAATGCTTGCTTCTTCCTTAAGCTTCACTTGGCCAAATAAAGGCTTTGATGAAGATGATGATTCAGTGGAGAAGAAATGAGATCCAAGCTCAAAAATCAGTTGCTCTTTGGTGAAGTTGAGAGAGAATCATAGAAGATTTAGGAGGAGGATGAACAATGTGAACTCGAAGATTCCTTGCAATGGTGATGTTGAGAGTAGAGCAGAGAGAGTTTTTGGAGAGAATGTGGAAGAATGAAGCTGAAAATGAAATTAGAGAGTGAGGTTTGGTTTTATAGTAAACTCTAACCATGGTTTAATGAGTGAGTTAACTGAGTTATGTGGAGTTAAGTGAGTCATCCCTAACTAACTGAGTCAAGTTAGTTAGGGAGAGCCATGATATGGTGTGGCTGGTTCATAATGTGTTACCATGTTCTTGCTGCTAAACTTCTATAGAAAGCTTCCAACCTTTCCCTTTTCATGTATGACTCGAGCAAGTGTGTAAAGAGTGCAGGCATGTGTTGGTCTCAATAAGGAAGCAAACATACAACTTCTGTCATGTATTTGATGTGTGCTTGAACCAAAATTATGCAGCAAGTCAACATTGTAACAGTGGGTGTTTGAGAATGGAATTCTCTATGTTCATGGCATGAAACTGTATGGTTTTGGAATCAATGAAAAGAGGGAACATATTAGAACAACTTTGGTATGAAAAATGAGTTGACATAATGCTTGGGAAAGGTTGAAACATGACCTGAAACACAAAGGTTTGGAAGCTAGTTACGGACGAGGAAATGAGGTTGGTTGGCAAGGTGTACCTGGCATGGATTTTCAGCAAGATCATCACAACTTGGACTCAACATAACTTCTTGACCTTTGATCAAATGAAAAAAACATGAACACCAATCTTAAAGATCTCACATAGAGGAACAACTTTCATGTTGAAAGATTTTTCATTTGAGGCCTTTAACCATGAGAAAAATTAGTGGACATTTAGCCCACCACATGTTTGTTAAAATGACTGCGCGCGTGCCCTGAAAATCTTGGTCATGACCTAGTTTTGAACCTACTTTGCTCAAACTTTGATCAATCATATCTCACTCAATTTTTATCCAATAGAGATGTTCCACATATGGATGTGAAGCTTAAAACAAGATCTTTTGTTGTGGCCGAGTGGAATTTTCATTTGGTGCTTCAATTTTAAATGGCCTTGGTTCAAACTCTGATGCAAAATGGCCAAAACTTGCTATTTTTAGTAACCCTTCTTCTTCCAAAAATGGCAACTTTCCACCTCTTGATTTTTTCATGATTCCTTTGGAGTTTCTTGATCAAATTTTTCACATTGGACACATATAGCATGAATTTTATGAATTTGGCCTCAAAAAGTCAAGAGTTGACTTTTTCCTCTGATTATTTGACTTGGCCCCAATTCTCCTGATTTCTGATCTTTCTTCCAATTGAAACACTTCCAAAACCAATTGAGAGGCAATTTTCCATACACATACACTTAAGAGCATGTAGAATACCATGACATCAAGTTTTGTCCAAAAAATCAAAGATTCCCTGATTTAATGGGAAACCCTAGTTTTGGTGCCCACCTCCTAGGAGAAAAATGTGCAGTCTTCAATTTCAAATTCCTCAGAGTATGTTGTGTATCCTCTTAAAGGATGATGAGATATACCATTGGAGGATGATTTTGGATCAATGAGCTATCTCTTTTGAGGGTTTTCCTTCAGTTTTTGAACCTCTTGCATAGTGAAAGATGTAGTGCTTCAATCTCCCATTGAATCTCTCATTCTTGAGGTTGTGGATGTTCCATTGAGATGGTATGAGACATGAAAGACCTCTTGGCTTGCCTTGAGGGCACTTGATTGACCTTTTTGTGCTTTGAATGATCCCTTGATTGTCCACCTTCCACCTGATCACATGCCCTGATGGTAAGAAGGATGCTATGCTTCATTTTTCTATGTTAAATGCAATGTAATGTTAATGAGGTGGATATGATATGATAAATGATAATGCCATGCTATGATGACAAAGAGGGAGAGCAAATTTTGGGGTATTACAGCTGCCCCTATTCGAGCGCTGTAGACCTGAATGCCTGAAAGCGACTGCTTTCGGACTTTCAAGGTATATAGCGATTGAATACCAAATATAACCAAAAATTTGCTCTGGATGATGAGGAAGAAACTTCCCCGACATTGCTAGCTGGAATCTTCAATGAAACATTGTCAGAGAAAACTGTCTTTTGAACGACACCAGACGACTACTGGCTTGCCACACTGCTGGTGGACTTTAAATAACGTCTTTTATGCAATTCCAGACGACTACTGGCCTGCCACGCTACTGGTGGACTTTGATAATGTCTTTTATGCAATTCCAGACGACTACTGGCCTGCCACGCTACTGGTGGACTTTAGAAATGTCTTTTTGAACGACGCCAGACGACTACTGGCTTGCCACACTGCTGGTGGACTTTAATAATGTCTTTTCGAACGACGCCAGACGACTACTGGCCTGCCACGCTACTGGTGGACTTTGCAGCTTCGTGCCACCCGAAGATGGACTTTTGCCAATCCACTGTTGGACTTTTGCCACCCGAAGACGGGCTTTTGCCACCCGAAGACGGACTTTTGCCAATCCACTGTTGGACTTTTAGAATATGCCACCCTTAGATGGACCTTTCGCCAATCCACTGTTGGACTTTTAGCTGCTTTGCCACCCGAAGATGGACTTTTGCCAATCCACTGTTGGACTTTTAGAATATGCCACCCTTAGATGGACCTTTCGCCAATCCACTGTTGGACTTTTGGAATTTGCCACCCTTAGATGGACTTTTGCCAATCCACTGTTGGACTTTTGCCACCCGAAGACGGACTTTTGCCAATCCACCGTTGGACTTTTAGAATTCCAATACCGGATTGCACTCTGCATCCGTGTCAGACATCTCTGCCGACTTTGCTGAGGAACAATGATCAATGACTTGACTTTAGAGGTTCCTGAGAGGATAGTATCTCTGTTGGAGAATAAATGAACAATCCGTCTGCTTCGAATTATCAAGTTTGCCAAAAATAAATTGGACTTGAAGAATAATAAATCTGCCAGTAATCACTTCATCTGCTGGGGGAAATGAATTCTGGTCACAGCGAATCCGCTGGGGATGAGAATTTCTTTGCATGGCGTCTTGCTAGGGAAGAAAAGTCATACAAACTCTGCTTGGGGATCTATCTAATCCAAGACCCTTTGTAGGGGTTATCCACCTTCTGACCCGGCTGGGGAAAGACTGTACCATCCTTGTGGAGGAAAAGATTCTGCCGATCTTATAAACCTCTGCAGGGAGAACAACAACTCAGCTGGGGAGTATTGCTGACAAGATTCGATGCTGACCTCTGTGGGGGTATCCTTACCAGAGTTACGATCTTGCTGGGGATCAAGGCTACTCTGCCGGGGACATGCGAATCCTGGTTAGAACATTTCCTTGCAACTTGCTGGGAAGGAGTCCTTAGAGATCTGCTGGGGAAATCCAAAGCAAATCCACGGTAGTCTGCTAAGGAATACGACTGTCGAGCTTAGGATAAGTACCATAATGCCCCATGTTAGGCGAGCTTTCCCTTAGACAATTTCGTTGGGGATGACGAGTTTATAACAAACTCTGCTGGAGAAAACTGCTTTAAAGCGCCTCGTGCTGGGGAATGCCTTTTGAGAGGATTTTACAGAAGACCAAACGTCCTCAAACTCTACTGGGGATGATCCACACTTCATGCTGGGGAAACAAACAATTTGTCCCCGAAGAGGATGTCATAAGAGGATTTTACAGAAGATTTAGCCTCTTCCAACTCCTGCGACTTCGCTGGGGATAATGACCATCAGCTTCGGTATCAACGAGACCACTCTCTTGGGGAACCTGTGACCGTTATCGACACAGAAAAGCTTGTAGCTGTTGGAAGTACTGTATGAGAGAATCGACTTAATAAGATGCAACGGTACCCAGTTGAACTTAATTCACTAATATCGACCCGTTATGAACAATCGTCGACCGAACGATGAACGCCGATCTCCTTACCCGTAATTGCCCCAGTCTTTTGCGTGGGGTGATTTATTAATGGTCTTGTGCTTAAAATCATCGGCACCTGCTACCTGCAACAAAAGAATATGCCCACATGCCCCGAATATTGCGTGGCTAGAATCCACCATCCGGGAGTATTCAACATTCGAAGTAATTTCAAATGTTTTTTCTGCGCATGTTATTGCAAGGCCGCCATGTTTTTAAATGCAATGTTTTATCAAAAATTAGGACGTTTTTGCAAACAAAGCAATAAAACAAAAATAGGAAGCTTTTTATTGAAATTCAATTTATTGACTGAGAGCCCAGAATAGGCAATTACATCCGGAAGCAATCCCTGGAAAGAGGTGATCGCTGAAAATTGAGAAAAGAAACTATCCTAATGGCAATGTGAAAACGGACTTCCACTTAGTTTCCATTCTGTTATGACCAGTATGTCTTCAAAACTCCCCGACCTTGCCTTCTGAGGACTGATCAGACCGATTCCTATCTTTCAGAACGTCAGTTGTTCAAACGGTAATGGGTACAGATAACTCAGACCGTAGTCATTCGCTTAAATCCCTCTTTTGTGTGGACCGCCCTTTCAGGTTTTCGATCCACCAGGATACCCTTTTTTGCCTAAGTTGCCCTTTCGGGTTTTCAACTTACCGGGTGTACAAATCTTTTTTCAATTATATCCCTAATTTTTGCCCGAACCTTATTCTGTTTTTGGTTCGCCGGGATGCCCTTTTTTGCCTGGATTTTTATTTTTATTATCCAGCGGGTCTATTCATGCGAAGTATTTTTTGACTACGTCCGAGTTGACAGGGGATGAAAAGTCTTCGCCATCCATGGTTGTAAGCAATAAAGCTCCGCCCGAAAAGACCTTTTTAACCACGAATGGACCTTCATAGTTAGGAGTCCATTTGCCCTTGTGATCTGTATTGGGAGGAAGGATCCTTTTGAGTACCACATCTCCGACTTTGTAAACCCGAGGACGCACCTTTTGGTCAAATGCCTGCTTCATTCTGCGCTGATATAGTTGCCCATGACATACAGCCGCCAATCGCTTTTCCTCAATAAGGTTCAGCTGATCAAATCTGGCTCGTACCCATTCAGCTTCATCTAGCTTAACATCCATCATAACTCTGAGGGACGGAATCTCTACTTCAACCGGTAGCACTGCCTCCATACCATATACAAGTGAGAATGGGGTTGCCCCAGTGGACGTGCGTACCGACGTTCGATACCCATGCAAAGCAAATGGTAACATCTCATGCCAATCTTTGTACGTGACAACCATCTTCTGCACAATCTTCTTGATATTTTTGTTGGCCGCTTCGACCGCTCCATTCATCTTTGGGCGGTACGGTGAAGAATTGTGATGTTCGATTTTGAAGTCCCGGCATAGCTCAGCCATCATCTTATTATTCAAATTAGAACCATTATCAGTAATGATTCTTTCGGGAACTCCATATCGGCAAATGATATCCCGTTTTAAGAAACGAGCTACCACTTGTTTTGTAACATTGGCATAGGATGCAGCTTCAACCCATTTAGTGAAATAATCAATCGCCACCAAGATGAAACGATGACCATTGGAAGCTGTAGGCTCAATCTTTCCGATCATATCAATGCCCCACATGGCAAACGGCCAAGGCGACGACATGATACTCAACGGATTTGGAGGCACATGCACCTTATCTGCATAGATCTGGCATTTATGGCATTTGCGGGCATATTTGCAACAATCTGACTCCATAGTCAACCAATAATATCCCGATCTTAACAACTTTTTAGCCATTGCATGCCCTCCGGCATGGGTACCGAAAGAGCCTTCGTGCACTTCAATCATCAACAAGTCTGCTTCATGTCTATCCACACATCTAAGCAGGACCGTGTCAAAATTTCTTTTATACAGCACACCATCTTTGTTCAAGAAGAAACTACCAGCTAACCTTCTCAACGTCTTCCTGTCTTTGGACGATGCCCCGGGCGGGTACTCTTGACTTTTCAAGAAACACTTAATGTCATGAAACCATGGCTTGTCATCAGACGCTGCATCGACCGCAAACACAAATGCTGGTCTGTCAAGGCGGGATACCTCAATCTTAGGTACATGGTTCCATCCTTGCACCTTGATCATGGAAGACAAAGTGGCCAAGGCATCAGCGAACCTATTCTCATCTCGAGGAATATGGTACAGTTTCACTGTTGTGAAAAATGTCAGCAATCTCCTCGTATAATCTCTATACGGCACTAGATTTGCTTGGTGCGTGTACCAACTGAAGAAACGAAAAAACACAAGAAGGGGGGTTGAATTGGAGTTTTTTAAAAAATTAATGCAAAGGACACAATGGTTATCCTGGTTCGATTGAACTCAATCTACTCCAGTCCACCCGCCAAGGTGATTTCGCCTCTCTCTTGAGGACTTAATCCACTAATCAGTTACGATTACACAATTTCAGTAACAACCGTCACTCTTCTTGAGGTTTAACCACAACTTGGTTTTCTCAAGGAATAAAAAATTTAAAAAAAAAAGTGCTTCTAGTAAGCTTTATCACAACCGTGATTTTTACACACTGTTTTATCAAAATGTAAATCAAAATACAAGAGCAAGTGAAATTGAAGAATTGTGGACAGTATGAGCTCACAAAAAAGTGCTTTGGTCATCTGCAGGGACTCCTTTAAATAGCTGAGAAGATTTGATCCGTTGGAGACGCGTGAACTATTTTTGGAGAGGATAATAATGCTAATTAATGCTCTTTCCAAAAATACAGATTCAATCCGTTACTTTGAGATTCTCATAAACGAGAAGGATAGCGTATCAGAGTCTACGTTGAATCATCAGAGTTTCTGGCTTGATACAGCTTTGGTGCTGAAGCGCTAGACATCCGTCATCAGAACTTAGGCTGATGCTTCCAAATCAGAGCTTCGCTTTGATTAGAACTTCGCTTTAAACTTCACTCAGATTGAATCTTCTGATACTTCTGTTTCAGAACTTCTTTGAGATACTTCTATATCAGAACTCTTTGTATTAGAACTTTCCTAGAACTTTCCTACATATCATAAACAATGAAATTAGGAGCATCAAGTTCTAAAATAACAAGTGTTTGTTATCATCAAAATTATTAGGAATGTAGAATCAATTCTTGTTCTAACAATCTCCCCCTTTTTGATGATGACAAAAACTCATATTTTGATAAATAATTTTAAAGGGTATTGAGGTTAGAAGACTCCCCCTGGGTTGAACATTTCCTTGAAAAATAATTTAATTTAAGATATCCAAGAGATTCTGATTGCCAGTTACCTGCTTGCTTAACACAGTAGAAACAGAAGTTAAAATATTCAAAATGTTCGAGACAAAGTCCTGGTGCACTGTTATGGTTCAAAATATTCTACGTTCTCCCCCTTTGTCATTAATCAAAAAGTGAAAAGATACATGAGAACAATTAAAAGAAGATAATGACAGAAGATAAAATGCAACAAAACAGAAAGAAAATTAAGGTTGAGGAGCAGGAGGAAGTCTTGTGAACAATGCTTCCAGAAGGCCTTTGATCTGATTAGCGGATTCTTCTTGCTTGCCAAGCATTCCTTTAATTTCTGCGTTTGTCTCGTCCTGTTTGTCCAATCTCTTTCTAACTTCTTCATTCTCTTTCTTCAACTCATCCAGAGTTTTCAGCACAAGAACGGATGAAGATGGTTCTTCAGAAGTTACCAAATCCTCAGAGCTTTTTGCAGACACTTCCTTTGGAGGGGCTTCAGGTGATTTATCTTCCACTTCAGTAATAACCAGAGTTTGATGCTCAGAGTTTTGTGCATGAGGTTCTGAATCCATAGGAGCTTTCCAGCCTAGAGGAAGAATGGGTTTCTTTTCCCAGAATCTTAGAACCTGCTCATGGAAGATCTTCATATGGTCACAGAAGTTCAGTTGGGCTATGTCATAGCTCAGTTCCTTCATTTTCTGAGATTCAGAGTTAAACCACTTTCTGAATTGGGTCCAAAGATAGTCAGAGGCAGCTGGATTCAGATTTTCTGAACAACCCTGCTTTAGAAATTTGATCCATTCCTGCATTTCTGCCTCGAATGCCAATAAAGAGTTATCAACATCTGATTTGGATAGAGATGGGTTTGGTTTGGGAATGGCTATTTTATGAGAGGTTGAGGTGAGCTTGTCTAGAGCTTCTAGGTCAATTATGGTTCTGAGAGGATCATCTGTGATATTTGTTGGAGGAGAGTCAGAGATGAGGATAGGTGAATTAGGTGATGTAAATTCTGGAGAGGTTTGTGGGGGACTGGTGAAATTTGGTGGAGGTTGAAAGAAGTTGAGAGGGCAGTTGATACCAGGTATAGAAGTGTCAGGATGTTGAGTTTGATGATCTGGTTCTGGTTGGGAAAAAGTGAAGAGAGGTTCATGACCAATGTCTGACAGAACTTGAGCAAGTTCTGGTTGTGGTTCAATAAAATCAGAAGGAGTGGGGTCAATGTCAATGTCAAAATCCTCAAGAGTTTGTGGTGATGGTGGTGGATTTTGGGTTTGAGATGATGGTGGTGAATTTTCAGAGGGTTTAGGAGATGATGGGTTTTCAGATGTTGATACCATTATGGATTCGACGATAGAAATGAAAGCGGAGTTACCTTTCTTCTTAGCAGCTTTAGCAACTTTTGGAGTTTTCTGAGGAGTTCCTTCAGAGGTTTTCCTTTTTCTTGAGGTTCTGGGGGCAACTTCTAGAGGTGCTTGCCTGAGCTGTTGCAGAGAAACTTCTGGTAGGGTACCATCAGCTTTACATGCATCCAAATATCTGAGGACAATTTCTGGATGAGTATCTGATGAGAAAAGAGGAAAATCTTTCAGAGGAATTTTTCTGGTGGTGATGACTTCCTTAGAGATTAGAGTTGGATCCTTCTTGATGGTATCAATGATTTTCATCTTCTTGAGATTCTTTGCATTGAGAGGTCTTCCGGCAATAGTTTCTAGATCAGAGATTTCCCGAGCTTCAGTTAAGTGATCTATCAGCTTATTCTCTGTAAGAATATCTGATATAAGTCTACCTAGAGGAATCCAATCTCTCTTGGTTCTTTCATCTTCTCTAGTTTCTTTGACACTGTTCTTCAGATGATTGAATAAGCAATAGGGAAGATTCGCTTTGGTAAAAGTGGAGATGAGGTACAGGAGATACTGTTGATCGTTGTTGATGTAGTCAGACGAGCTTGAAGGTTTCCTGTGATAGATGCACCCAAGAATGATTCTGGCCCAAATTCTGTGACGATCTTTTAGGTCTTTGATTTTGTTGGAGTGTTGACCGGAGGTGAAGATTTCTTTTGAGATAGTATTAAGATCAGTGCCCTTTTCCATCTCACTGCATCTGATTCCTGATCCATCATGATCAATCAGCTTACCAATAAGGTCTTCAGTGATGACAACCTTCTTTCCCATAACATACGAGATTACTTGATGTTTTGAGACCGATGCAAAAATCCAGAATTCCTTAACAAGTTGGGGAAAAACTGGACCCATTAAGCGATTGAAGTATTTGTTCCATCCTTGAAACTCAATCTCAGGAGTAAGGTCATACCCATTGTCTTTCATGCTTTCAAAATCGACGATGAGCTCACAGAGAACTTCAAGAGAGGCAAAAGGGGTGAGGAGAGTTCTTGAGGGCTCAACGTACCTTTCTCCAATGACTTGGTCAGCTGATTCTTGAGACATTGCTTGTTGAGAGCTGGAGGCCATTGTTCACAGACTTAGGGTTTTGGGAACACAGACTTAGGGTTTTGGGAACACAGAAACAAGAAATGTAAATAATATGGAGAAGACGAAAGAGAGTAAATGAGTGATAGTGAGCGTGTGAGGGTGTTAGAAGTGGCATTTATATATAAGAGAGACCAAGACTTAAATAGCAATTAAAAACAATAACATCATGATTAATAGCCGTAATGATTTCTGACAAGGGAGATAGCGTGAGAAATTTTTGGAACAGTTACCGATGTGACTTGGCGCCTCAATATGTCAACACAGACGTTTCAGTTTTCCAGAGTTTGACACGCGTTCATCATCAAAGAAAATCTGGAGCGTAGGGTGACACGTGTTTGCTAGAGTGAACTTAATGATCTATCCTTGAAATGAAAAGTTCAGATCTTCTGAATAGATTCTGATGCAATCTTTCTTCTCACTTCTGAAGAATTATTGGTCAGATGTTCACAAAAGAAACGAAGTTCTGAGAGTTAAAAATATAGACATTACGTTTTCATTCTGGACATAATTCCATACAGAGATTTTTCAGAATGAAATTAAATCTATCTTCAGCAAGGGGTTTGGTGAAAACATCAGCCCATTGATGGTCTGTGTCTATAAATTTTAAACAAAGAATTCCCTTCTGAGTATAGTCCCTAATGAAATGATGTTTAATTTCTATATGTTTAGCCCTAGAATGCAGAATAGGATTTTTTGAAAGAGAAATGGCAGAAGTATTGTCACAGAGGATAGGGATGTTACTCTCGTAAATGTGAAAGTCTTCAAGCTGATTCTTCATCCAGAGCATCTGAGTACTGCATCCAGCTGCAGCTATGTATTCAGCTTCAGCAGTTGATAGTGCAATGGTGGATTGTCTTTTGCTAGACCAAGAGATTAGGTTGTCTCCCAGAAACTGGCAGCTTCCAGAGGTACTTTTTCTTTCTATTCTGTCTCCAGCAAAGTCAGCGTCACAGTATCCTACCAATTTGTATTCCCTGGACTTTCTATAGCAAAGACCAAGATTAGTAGTACCTTTCAGATATCTGAAAATTCGCTTAACAGCTGTTAAGTGAGATTCTCTAGGATCTGATTGAAATCTAGCACAAAGGCAAACGCTATAGAGAATATCAGGTCTTGAAGCAGTTAAATAAAGGAGAGAACCAATCATACCTCTGTAGATCTTCTGTTCTACTTTCTTACTTACCTCATCTTTTTCCAGAATACATGTGGGATGCATAGGAGTTTTTGAAGGCTTACTTTCTGACATTTCAAATTTCTTCAGAAGGTCTCTGACATACTTGCTTTGATGTATGTAAGTTCCTTCTGGAGTTTGGTTGATTTGAATTCCCAAGAAGAACTTGAGTTCTCCCATTAAGCTCATTTCAAACTCTGCCTGCATAGTCTTAGCAAATTCTTGCCCCAAGGAGCTTTTAGTGGATCCAAAAATTATATCGTCTACGTATATCTGACAGATCAGAATGTGATTTTTAAATGACTTACAGAATAAAGTTGTGTCCACCTTCCCTCTGGTAAAATCATTTTCTAAGAGAAAGTTACTTAGTCTCTCATACCAAGCTCTGGGAGCTTGTTTTAGACCGTATAACGATTTCTTAAGTTTATAAACATATTCTGGATGTTTTGTGTTTTCAAAACCAGGTGGTTGATGCACGTAAACTTCTTCATCAATGTAACCATTTAGAAACGCACTTTTGACATCCATCTAATAGAGAGTGATGTCATTATTTACAGCATATGAAATTAAAAGTCTGATAGATTCTAACCTTGCGACTGGAGCAAAGGTTTCTGTATAGTCTATCCCTTCTTGCTGACTATAACCTTGTGCAACCAGTCGTGCTTTGTTTCTGACAACTTCTCCCTGTTCATTTAGTTTGTTTCTGAAGACCCATTTGGTTCCAATGATGTTGAAGCCTTTGGGTTTAGGAACTAGATCCCAAACGTCGTTTCTGGTGAACTGATTCAGTTCTTCCTGCATTGCGAGGATCCAATCATTGTCTGTGAGTGCTTCGTCAATTTTAGTGGGTTCTATCAGAGAGACTAATCCCACTAGAGATTCTTCCGTCTTTTTGAATGAGGATCTTGTTCTGATTGGGTCATCCTTCTTTCCCAGAATTTTGTCTTCGGGATGAGTTAGAGAACTTCTGGACAGTCTTTTCTGGATGGGTTCTTCAGAATTAGAGTTTCCTTCTGTTTTGCTCGCCAGTTTTTCTGATGATCTGGTTTCAGTGCCTGTTATTTGAACTTCTATTTCTGCAAGAGATTCATCATGCTTTGGCTTTTGAAGGCCAAGCTTATCATCAAATCTGACACAAATGGATTCTACCACACTTCGTGTTTCTGTGTTATATACTCTGTATCCTTTTGAACGTTCAGAGTATCCTAACATGAAACATTTTTGTGCTTTAGAATCAAACTTGTTCAGAGGATCATTAGTGTTTAAGATAAAGCATGTACATCCAAAAGGATGGAAGTAAGAAATGTTGGGCTTTCTGTTCTTCCACAACTCATATGGAGTCTTTTCCAGAATAGGTCTTATAGAGATTCTATTCTGAATGTAACACGCTGTATTAACTGCTTCTGCCCAAAAGTGTTTAGCCATGTTAGTCTCATTGATCATGGTTCTGGCCATTTCTTGTAGAGTTCTATTCTTGCGCTCTACAACTCCATTTTGTTGTGGAGTTCTAGGACAAGAGAAATCATGAGAAATGCCATTTTCATTAAAAAATGTTTCTAGATTTTTGTTTTCAAATTCCCCACCATGATCACTTCTGACTTTTACAATTCTAAACTCTTTTTCATTCTGAATTTGGTTGCAGAAAGTAGAGAATACAGAGTGTGACTCGTCCTTGTGTTTTAAGAACTTTACCCATGTCCATCTGCTATAGTCATCTACGATCACTAATCCATACTTCTTGCCACTGATGGATGCAGTTTTTACTGGTCCAAACAGATCTATGTGAAGAAGTTCTAATGGTCGGGAGGTAGAAACAACATTTTTTGGTTTGAAAGAGGGTTTTGAAAACTTGCCTTTTTGACATGCTTCACACAGAACGTCTGAGCTGAACTTCAGATTAGGAAGTCCTCTGACCAGATTGAGTTTGTTAATCTGAGATATTCTTCTCATACTAACATGCCCCAATCTTCTGTGCCAGACCCATTGCTCGTCGTCAGCAGACAGAAGACATTTTACATTCTGACTTTTTAGTTCAGAAAGTTTTATTTTGTAAATGTTGTTCTTTCTCTTTCCATTAAAGAGGATTGTTCCATCTTTCTGACTAACTGCCTTGCAGGACTTTTGATTGAAGATTATATCATAACCGTTATCACTTAATTGACTTATGGATAACAAGTTATGCATTAATCCTTCTACTAATAAGACATTAGATATAGAGGGTAAAGTACCATTACCTATGGTTCCAGAGCCAATGATTTTACCTTTCTGATTGCCTCCGAAACCTACATATCCTCCAGCTTTAAGTTCCAGGCTTTGGAACATATGCTTTCTTCCCGTCATGTGTCGCGAGCATCCAGAGTCCAGGTACCATGACTGGGGTTTCAATCTTGCTGTCAAAGACATCTGCAACATATAGGATTTTATCCTTAGGTACCCACATCTCTTTGGGTCCTTGTTTGTTAGTGTTCACAGAGTTCTGATTGAGTTTTGGTTTCTCAATAGAATTTGAATAAGATTCACTGGTGTATTTAATATCATGTGTGTGTCCATATGTGAAGTGAGAGTTCAAAGGAGCATATTTTATGATCATATCATCAACACGTTTGGGTTTATACGGAGCTTCTCCTCTAGGATTGACATAACCTATGCCCTTTCTCCCATTTCTACTAACTCCATAGATCATTGAAGCCATTTTGCTTCTGTCTATGTTTTTAGCTAGAAATTTTTGAAAGTTATAGTCGTAATGTTTTAAAATATTATCAGAACTACTGGAAACTTCTGAATCAGATTGTTTCTGATATTTTTCAAAAGAGTTGAGTTTTGAAACAGTTTCTTTTAATTCAGAATTTTCTGCTTTTAGCTTTCTGTTCTCTTCAGACTCAGATACCAGATCATGTTTCAGATTCTTATATTTGA
The DNA here is from genome assembly GCA_022829125.1 of Lathyrus tuberosus. Lineage (NCBI taxonomy): Eukaryota > Viridiplantae > Streptophyta > Magnoliopsida > Fabales > Fabaceae > Lathyrus > Lathyrus tuberosus. The sequence goes on along the minus strand of JALAZF010000104.1, from coordinate 1,559,443 downwards.
GCTGAAGTTTCTGATAGTTTTCAAGAATTTCTGACAAACTTTCTTCTAATTGAGATCTAGAAAAGTTAGAGAATACCTCTTTAGTTTCTGACTCAGAGTCTGATTCTGATAAGTTTGAATCATCTGATATGTTGGCCATTAGGGCAATGTTCGCGTGTTCATTTTCTGATTCGGATTCTGCTTCAGAGGATTCCGAGTCATCCCAGGTAGCCATAAGACTTTTCTTTCTTTCCTTGTTAAACTTTTTATTTGGCTTTTCTTTCTGCAGCTTAGGACAGTCACTTTTGTAGTGTCCAGGTTCCTTGCATTCGTAACACACTACCTCTTTGTTTCTAGACTTTTTGTGTCCAGAGGATGGTTCAGAATGACTGCTTGATCTTCTAGAGTTTCTGAATTTTCGTTGCCTATTTTTCCATAGTTGTTGTATTCTTCTGGAAAGGAGTGATAGTTCATCTTCTTCTGAGGAGCCACCAGAGCTTTCTTCTTCTGCCTGAAAAGCTTTAGTTTCAGATTTGTATTTAGATTTAAGAGCAATAGACTTACCTTTCTTCTGGGGTTCATCTTCTTCTAGTTCTATCTCGTGACTTCTTAAAGAGCTGATCAGTTCTTCAAGAGATATTTCGTTGAGGTTCTTGGAGAGTTTTAGTGCTGTGACCATGGGTCTCCATACTTTAGGTAAGCTCCTGATGATTTTCTTGACATGATCTGATGTTGAGTACCCTTTATTCAGAACTTTTAGTCCAGCAACTAGAATTTGAAACCTTGAGAACATTTTCTCAATTGTTTCATCTTCTTCCATTTTGAAGGCTTCATACTTTTGGATGAGTGCCAGAGCTTTAGTCTCTTTGACTTGAGAGTTGCCTTCATGCGTCATTCTCAGAGAATCAAATATGTGTTTGGCTGATTCTCTGTTAGTGATCTTCTCATATTCTGTGTGGGAGATTGCGCTGAGGAGAATCGTTCTGGCCTTGTGATGATTTCTGAAATCTTTCTTCTGTTGATCAGTCATGGTTTTCCTTTCAATCTTTTGACCGTCTTTTCCGACAGGGTGAGTGTAACCATCTGTTACCATATCCCAGAGATCACCGTCATGAGCCAGAAAGAAACTTTCGATTAGATCTTTCCAGTAATCAAAGTTTTCTCCGTCAAACACCGGTGGTTTGCCACTGATTTTGTCGTTGTAGTTCTGAACGGATTCTGCCATAGTGCTTTTTCGTGAAGGATCTTTTATCTGACACGGTTAAGTGTTAGCACCCAGAACCAGGCGCTCTGATGCCAATTGAAGAAACGAAAAAACACAAGAAGGGGGGTTGAATTGGAGTTTTTTAAAAAATTAATGCAAAGGACACAATGGTTATCCTGGTTCGATTGAACTCAATCTACTCCAGTCCACCCGCCAAGGTGATTTCGCCTCTCTCTTGAGGACTTAATCCACTAATCAGTTACGATTACACAATTTCAGTAACAACCGTCACTCTTCTTGAGGTTTAACCACAACTTGGTTTTCTCAAGGAATAAAAAATTTAAAAAAAAAAGTGCTTCTAGTAAGCTTTATCACAACCGTGATTTTTACACACTGTTTTATCAAAATGTAAATCAAAATACAAGAGCAAGTGAAATTGAAGAATTGTGGACAGTATGAGCTCACAAAAAAGTGCTTTGGTCATCTGCAGGGACTCCTTTAAATAGCTGAGAAGATTTGATCCGTTGGAGACGCGTGAACTATTTTTGGAGAGGATAATAATGCTAATTAATGCTCTTTCCAAAAATACAGATTCAATCCGTTACTTTGAGATTCTCATAAACGAGAAGGATAGCGTATCAGAGTCTACGTTGAATCATCAGAGTTTCTGGCTTGATACAGCTTTGGTGCTGAAGCGCTAGACATCCGTCATCAGAACTTAGGCTGATGCTTCCAAATCAGAGCTTCGCTTTGATTAGAACTTCGCTTTAAACTTCGCTCAGATTGAATCTTCTGATACTTCTGTTTCAGAACTTCTTTGAGATACTTCTATATCAGAACTCTTTGTATTAGAACTTTCCTAGAACTTTCCTACATATCATAAACAATGAAATTAGGAGCATCAAGTTCTAAAATAACAAGTGTTTGTTATCATCAAAATTATTAGGAATGTAGAATCAATTCTTGTTCTAACACCAACTCCCTTTCACTTGATTGATTACCAAAGCTGAATCACCGAATATATCAAGGGTCTTAATCCGTAGATTAACCGCCTCCTCGATCCCCATTATACAAGCTTCATACTCTGCTTCATTGTTGGTGCATCCAAAAGTTATTCGTGCAGTGAAAGGCATATGAACACCTTCCGGCGTGATAAGAACTGCTCCAACTCTGCATCCATTCATATTGACAGCCCCATCAAACATCAGACTCCATTTGGACTCAGGGTCTGGCCCCTCCTCCGGGAGTGGTTCCTCGCAGTCTTTAGCTTTGAGAAACATGATGTCCTCATCAGGGAAGTCAAATTTCATGGGTTGGTAATCATCAATCGGCTGTTGCGCAAGATAGTCGGACAGGATACTTCCTTTGATGGCCTTTTGTGAAGTGTACTGAATATCATACTCTGTCAAGACCATTTACCACCGTGCAACTCTGCCTGTCAATGCTGGTTTCTCGAAAATGTACTTGATAGGATCCATTTTTGAAATCAACAAGGTCGTGTGCCTAACCATATATTGCCTCAATTGCTTAGCGGCCCATGCAAGCGCACAGCATGTCTTTTCAAGCATTGAGTATCGAGACTCACAATCATTGAACTTTTTGCTCAGGTAGTAGATAGCATGCTCCTTCCTACCTGTCTCGTCATGTTGACCGAGAACACAACCCATGGAACCTTCAAGCACTGTCAGATACATTATCAGCGGTCTCCCTTCAACTGGAGGCATTAGAATCGGAGGTTCCTGCAAGTATTCTTTTATCTTATCGAATGCCAATTGGCAATCGTCATTCCACCTGACCGTTTGATCTTTCCTTAACAATTTAAATATTGGTTCACACGTGGCTGTTAGGTGAGATATGAACCTTGCAATGTAGTTCAATCTACCCAAGAAACCACGAACCTCTTTTTCTGTTCTCGGTTCAGGCATTTCTTGTATTGCTTTCACCTTGGCAGGATCAACCTCGATTCCTCTTTCGCTCACGATGAAACCCAGTAACTTTCCAGAACGCACCCCAAACGTGCACTTGTTTGGATTTAATCTCAGACGGAACTTTCTCAACCTTTCAAACAGCTTTTTCAGGTTAACCAGATGTTCCTCTTTTGTTCTCGACTTGGCAATCATATCATCTACATAACATTCGATCTCCTTATGAATCAAGTCATGAAACAATGTCACCATCGCCCGCTGGTACGTTGCCCCTGCATTTTTCAACCCGAAAGGCATTACTTTATAACAATATGTACCCCACGGAGTAATGAACGTGGTCTTCTCCATATCTTCAGGTGCCATCTTGATCTGGTTGTACCCGGAGAACCCGTCCATAAAGGAGAACACTGAAAATTGAGCTGTATTATCGACCAGCACATCAATATGAGGTAGTGGAAAATCATCTTTCGGGCTAGCTTTATTAAGATCTCGATAATCCACACACATTCTCACTTTTCCATCTTTCTTCGGTACTGGCACGATGTTGGCTACCCACGGAGGATACTTTGTCACAGCAAGAAACCCAGCATCCCACTGCTTCTGGACTTCCTCCTTAATCTTTAAAGCCATGTCGGGGTGAGTCCGACGAAGTTTCTGCTTGACTGGCAGACATTCTTCTCTTAATGGCAGCCTGTGCACGACAATATCCGTATCCAACCCCGGCATGTCTTGATACGACCAGGCGAAGATGTCAACATACTCGCGCAACATTTCAGTCAAAGTTTTCTTCACGTCTGCTTGCAAGCTGGCACCAATCCTGATCTCTTTCTTGGCATCCTTGGAACCAATATTGATGATTTCTACAGTCTCCTGGTGAGGCTGGATGACCCTTTCCTCTTGTTTCAACAATCTGGCCAGTTCTTCAGAGAGTTCACAATCTTTCTCATCCCTTTCTTCAGCTTGATAAATCGGATTGTCAAAGTCATACATAGTCATATCAAAATCGTTATCAGTGGTATCCGGAGGATCAAGTCTGCATGAACGGGTTCATACCTTATTTTAGAATTTATTTTTAAGCAAAACAAAAGAAAATGAAACATTGCCATTTTATTTTTTTGTGCAAAAATAAAAACTGAAAGACAGAGAACAAAATTTGATTGCAAAACGTCCTTTATTAATGATTAAACATTGCAAATGCAACCATGGTGGCCCTACAAATGAATCTATACGCCTTGGGCAGAGCGCAAGATTTTGACATGCATTATGGTTAGAAAAAAAACAAAGAAAAATTACTCTGTCTGAAGAGTAACCCGGATGACTTCTTCAACGGACCAGTTTTGCACTTGTTGTCCCGGAGCATGAGGGCGTACCCAGTTGTCCAGGTCACAATTACTGTCAACACTATCCTCTGTAGCTGCACAAGACTGGTCCATGTAGATAATTCCCCCACTATTGAAAGTAATGGGTCCCCTGCTCCCCGCATCTGAAGTTGTAGAGGGATGATAACCAATACCAAATTTGTCTTCCTTTATTGGGGTCTCTATCAACCTGCCCCAACCTTGGGCGTTGCCTGCCCTGACGACTTCGACAGCTTGTTTGTAAGATGAAATGGAGGTACCGGCCCCAACTGGTACAGAGGAAGACTCAGGTGCATCGTCGATATTGACCGCTTCAAATGATTGGCACAGCATCTCATGAATTTCCCCATCCATTTCAATGTACTTGAATGTGGACAAGTGACTCACAAAGATGTCTTCTTCACCGCAAACCGTCACAACCTGCCCTTCAAACTCATACTTTAACTTTTGGTGTAAAGTGGAAGTAACAGCCCCTGCTCCGTGAATCCAAGGGCGTCCCAACAGGCAGCTATATGCAGGTTGTATGTCCATGACATGGAACGTGGATTTGAATACCTGTGGTCCAATTTGTACGGGCAATTCCACCTCACCAAACACAGATCGTCTAGTTCCATCGAATGCTCTGACCACCAATTCACTAGGCCTTAAGATCAAACCATCAACTTCCAGCTTCATTAATGCCTTCTTGGGCAAGACATTGAGTGATGAACCAGTGTCTACCAGTACATGAGATAACACTGCGCCCTTATACTCCATTGTGATATGCAAAGCCTTATTATGGTTTCTTCCTTCAACAGTCAAATCTCTACTTGTAAAGCCCAAGCCATGGCTAACATTAACATTGGAGATTACGCCCTCGAGCTGATTAACAGTAATTTCTTGTGGCACGTATGCACTCTTCAACACTTTCAACAACGCCTGCCGATGCGCATCAGAGCACATCAATAGTGACAAGATTGAAATCTTTGAAGGGGTCTGATTCAGTTGGTCCACAATCTTATAATCGCTTTTCTTGATTATCTTCATAAATTCTTCCATTTCCTTATCAAAAGTAATCTTTGTCTCTGCTTCAGGTGTAGGCGCATTTTCAACCACCTGTTTACCTTTAGCCTTTGCTGCGGCTTCTGCCTCTTTATCACTTCTCAAGGTTTGGGGAGCGAACAACCTTCCACTCCTTGTAAAGCCCCCTACACCCCCTACGTTATCAATATTTGGGCTGACTGACGACTCAACTTCCTGCTTTTTACCTTCGTAATATACATCTGCCCCATAGTGCCATGGGATAGCCTTCGTAGACGTGAACGGAATTGGTCCTGGCACCGTGATAGTGACAGGACTGGGCCTTTCTGGCGCAACACTTGCCACGGGAACTGCACTGACCGACATTTGAATCTCAGCGGGAGTGTAATAGATGGTCACGGTTGATACCTCATCAGTGTCTTTCACGACTCTGTCGAACTGTAGACATCCTTCATCGATCAGATTCTGTAAACCCACCTTCAACTTATTACAGCCATTCTCCTGATTCATACACTCGGAACAATCTTGATTACAGCCCGGGAACACCTGTCCCTTCAATAAACGATCTTTTACAACCAATAAAGAAGTTTTCACTTGATGGATATCTACCACCAAATTCAATCTCCTCCCATCTTCAATAGCATATACATTGGCTGTACTATGATCAGGCATGGGATGCTGAGTAATATTAGGAGCGGGAGAGAAATTGATGGCTTTAGCATCAATCAAATCTTGTACTTTATGATGGAAAGCCCAGCATTTTTCAATGGAGTGCCCCTGAGCACCTGAGTGGAACTCACAACGAGCATTAGCATCGAAGTTAGGTGGCAGGTTTCCAGCAACCGGAGCTTTCATAGTACGGAGTTCTACCAACTTTAACTCGAGTAACCGGGGCAACAGCGCGGCATAAGTCATAGGGAGAGGATCCATCTTACGATCCCTCTGCCTAGACCTTTGCTGGAAAAAAGGTTGTTGCTGTTGAACTCGTTGTTGGGGTTGTTGTTTCTGAACAGGCGGTGTGGGGATTGTTACAGCATCTACCTGATAATAAGCTTGAGAACGCCCTCTGCCTCGTCCTCTAAACACAGCATTCGTATCACCTTCTCTTCTTTTCTGGTTACCAGCAAACGGTTTCTTCGTCCCCGAAGAGCCAGCCCCACTCACATCCTGGATCTTTCCAAGCTTTAACAGACTTTCTATTCTTTCTCCCGCAATCACAATATCAGCAAATCCAGTTGACGGACAAGCAGCTAATCTATCAAGATAGGCCCCTTGCAAGGTGCCCATAAACATATCCGCCATTTCTCTTTCTGACAAGGGAGGTTGAACCTGGGCAGCCATTTCCCTCCACCTCTGTGCATATTCTTTGAAACTCTCCTTGGCATTTTGTGACAACCCCTGCAATTGAGTGCGGTTGGGCGCCATGTCAATATTATACTGGTATTGCTTCAGGAACGCCTCTGCCAGATCTTTCCAACTCTTCACAGCAGCTCTATTCAACTTCATATACCAGGTCAAGGACGCCCCAGCCAGACTGTCCTGAAAATAGTGCATCCATAGCTTCTCGTCATCCGTATGGGCTGAAATCTTCCCAAAATAAGCTTGAAGATGCGTTTGGGGACACGCATTGCCGTGATACTTATCAAAAGTAGGAGGTTTGAATTTAGGGGGAATTCTGACTCCTGAGACCTGCCCCAAGCTGGTAACATCAATACCCATAGAGTTCTTGCATTCTATGGCCCTGATCTTTTCTGCTAACTCATCATACCTTCGATCACCTTGATTACCCACATCAGCATCCAGCAGAGTAAATTGGTCTTCCAGAGTATCTTCAAGAGTAACACCAGCATGCCTACCATTTCCATTACCCCGATTGTTACCACCAGGAGGAGGGTTGCCACCGGGAGGAGGGATGCCATGTCCCTGTGAATTGTCATGCTGATCACCTTCGGGCCCATTGTCTGGACGCTCGACCAGAAGCCTCAATCTCTCCTGATTTTGCGCCATGCCAGTCATGAGGGTCATAAACTGGTCCATACGCGCCCTCATTTCGGCCAAATCACTTTGCACTTGATCCATGATTCTTACTTGATTTCTTCGCGTCGAATATCGGTGAATATGATTCTCCAATATACTGCCTGAAACCAAATAAAGGTTAGAGACCCTGCAACGAGTACCTGAAAAGCAAGTAACAAAAATGCAAAATGATATGCAATGCCATGCAGTGCCATGTTTGTCATTTCCTAGGTGCTTTTATACCCTGATTCCAATCCAAACCACAGAAATCTGAAGACCAGAAATCGTGATATAAAGAGACGTATCATGGTCATGTGCTTGTGTGCGGCTATCTGATAAGAAATAATTCTGAATAAACTGCTCATGCTCATTCAACAAAGTATTCAAGTACACTTAAGAAAGCAAATGCAATACAAGGGACAAATGGATCCATCAACAAACCTGATGGTAACCATTAACAACAAAATACAGGGAAAAGAACATCAGTCTGACAATTCCACATCCTTCAGCTTATCACTTGAATACTTGACTTCCTCAAAAAGTATACGGGTACGCTGGTGATTCGGCTTTTCAATCATTTCTTTGATCAAGACATCCCTTTTCTCAAGAGCTTCAGTTAAAGAACCCATATGCAGCATAAGAGCTTCGTCATCATGCATTCCTTTGTGTCTCTTTATGCCAGCTTGCGTCTTGAGTATCTCTCTTTCTATCATGGCTTCTTCAAGCTCTTTCTTGGTATTTTTCAGCTGGCTTCTAGCTTCTTCTAACTGTTCTTGACTTTTATCGAGACTTTCCCGATACTTTCTCCTCTGCTCATGTGCCTTTTTAAGCTCCTCGTCTTTAGTCTTCGACTGATCCTTTAACTCGGCATTTTCAATTCTGACTTCATCCCAAGCTTGACGAAGTTGAGCTAATGAATCCTTGCTTCGGGCTAAAGCCTGTTTTGTAATCTTGTGAGCCTGACTAGTGTCATCTGCTCCCAAAGTAAGTTTCCAAAAGTACCGAGCTCTGTCATCAAAATCTTCCTCTTTGTCAGCCAAGGTTTTTTCCGCTTTCAAGGCTCTCTTTTCCAACTCTTTGTTGTCAGCTAGAGCTTTCTGAAGACATCTGCTCATTCCAGAATTTTCTATCTGCAGCTCTCTGACCATTTTCTTCCACTTCTCACATTCTTCAATAGCCACCATGGTGGGTTGTTCTGGCTGTACTGAACATAAAAGAGGTCCCCTTGAAAAGGGTAAAAGCAATTCCTTTACTTTCGTCTCAATCCACCTGTCATATTCAGGATAAGACCTACAATCTCCTTTCCCGAAAACTGCTTTTCCAATTTTGTGCTTATCTTTCCAAGCATTCACTACTTCTACCACCTTCGCATCTTTAGTTCCTGTAAAGAATAAAGATTCTTCCACATCTTGCTCTGTAGGAGGATCCCTGGAAGCATACCCAAACTGTCGGATGGCCAAAACTGGATTATAATTGATCCCTCCTTTTCTGCCAATCAAAGGCACATTTGGAAAATTTCCGCATCTTGTGACAAGCTCTATTCTCAATAACCGGTGGTCAAACCATACAATGTTATCAGCAGTTAAACCCATCAATCGTTTAGACCATTTCGCCACATCTTTGGTTTCCACAAAGGCACCTGTCTGAGGCAAATGTTTGAAAAACCAATGACTCAGCAGTGGAGTACAACAACTAATAGATCCTCCCCTCCTTTTCTCATTCTTATAGTGCATGGAATGATAAAAATCTCCTAACAAAGTAGGGACTGGATTTTTAAGAACGAAAACTCTTGTCGCTTGCATATCCACAAAGTCTTGCTGATTGGGAAAGAGAACTAGGCCGTATATGCAGAGAGCCAGAATGGAATTGTAAACCGTCCAATTTTTAGCACTAGCAGCCTCTTGGGCTTGTCCAGACAGAAATTCTAAATGAAATCCGCTAACTCCATTTTTACTGCTCACACCACTCTTTACCACTGTCTGATCCATTTGTAACGCAGCAGCAATTTCTTTTACGCTGGGAGAACTACCAGAGAAGAATGGTATTACCGGCGTGATCGGAATTCCCAAAATAAATGAGAATTCTTCCAGTGTTGGCATCAAAATGTAATCTGAAAAAAGAAAGCATCTCAACGAAGGCTCGTAGAACTGCAGCAGAGTGTGCAAAGCATCATGTTCATACTTGGTGATTGTACGGACCATCCCAACCAAATTCCCGTAGCTCTTCTGAAATCTATCAAGAATACCCGGACCGGCCATATCTATAACTTTGAGCAATGAATCCAAAACAGGATCTGGAAACTTGTAAGACACATTGTTCTTTCTCTCGGCAACGATCTCTGTTGAACCCATGGATTGGAATCAGAAATGTATTATGCACCTGAAAATGACAAACATAACGGTTATGATATGATAATGCAATGCAAAAGGGCATGTGATCAGGTAATCAAGTGTCTGTGTCTGTATTGAACTGTGTGCACTGTGTCTCTGTACTGAATCTGGCGATATCTGAGATGAACACTCAAATCACTGTCATAGGATACAATGTCTGAAATCATCATAGAATCACAAGTAAGGTAGGTAGGAGGCTGGGTTTCCTGCAAACCTGTAAACATCCCGCCCATACTCACATGCGGTTCTTAGAAAATAAGGCTTGTCAGCTTCGGAGGTTTGAGAAGCAATAGCACATTCAGCCCGTAGGATACAATGCTATGCCAATCAAAGAGGTCTTCCACTGACTCCCCTTAGAAAATAAAAGTCATCCTATGCAAGTTCCAAAGTGGGCCCTCGGGTGCGAATGGGTTTGCCACAGAATGTGGTCTGCCACTGTCACCGCTAAAGAGTGATGTTTCCACTAAGATCCTCATGATCGGTCACTAGAGTCGACAGCTCTCTAGATCTACATCCTGGAATACGCAAGATGCGCATGCCACGACGTGTCCCAAGATAGCCTCGTCTAGCTGTGAATTTCGTGAACACCCAACGCACTCCAAATGGCACGTAGGTCCCACTACTCTCCACTCTAATTCTAAGTGTATCCTCAAGCCTGTGTAATGGGCTTATCTCTCAGAAATCCCATCCCGCCAAACAGAAAACAGCACAGTCCAGCATAGCATAATATATCGTATGAAATAAAAATGGTAAAATGCAGTAAATGCAGTAATATACAGTAATATACAGTAAATAACTATACAGCACAACAATAAACACCCAATGAAAGAAAAACAGACAAGCGTTAGGGTTGACTCGCTTAAGATGGACCAGCAATAGGTCAACCTGTCCCCAGCAGAGTCGCCAGCTGTCGCTCCCGGGATTTTCATCCTAGTACAAACGCGAAAGTGGCACCGAACAGAGTCGCCAACAATGTGTATTTATCCCACGAGAGGGAAAGGAAACACCGCATAAACCTGAAAGAAAGGAAAAACATGGTCTTACGACCAAAAGAAATGGGTTCGGGAGTCGGTTACGTGAGAGGAAGGTATTAGCACCCCTCACGTCCATCGTACCCGATGGGATCCACGCTTGCTTGTCTCGATCAAAGGGTGTAAGGAAAAAGACACTGAAAAAGAGAACTGCTAACTGGAGAACTGGAAAAGAGAGAGAAACAAATGTAGGGAAAATAAAAGAAGTGCTCGCATGGGCCCTACCCCACTGCCTACGTATCTCATCGGGAGCATGAGAATCAGAGCGACGTAGTTCCCCTCACTAGGGATGGATTGTTTGTGTTTTTTAAGGAACGACTAACGTTCTAGCTCAGGTGTTGCAGGCTCGCTGGTCCGAGTGCGTTACCATCTTGCAAGAGAACGAGTAGAAGCGCGTTCGTGCGTTGAGAATGAATGAGATGAGAAAAGAATTCCCGAAGGAAAAGACGTTATTGTTTGTTTTTGTCTTTTAAGAGTTTTTTATTTGTTCGCATATGATAGTGTATCTGAATCTTAGTCATTGGAATGTGTACATTCTCACATTCCAAGATGGAATGGGTAAGAAAGCACACTAAGAGTGAAGAAGACCCCCACACTTAGTTCCAATTGTCAAGGTTCAAACACACTAACATACTTGTATTTATTAAGTGTTCTTGTTGATTAAGAAATGAAGAAGTGTTTTTTATTATTTGCACCTTCAACAAGTATTGCATTTAAGTCCCTCATACAAGATCAAATGTTTAACACATTGACCCAAGATGGGCTATATGCTACACATTCTAAGATTACAAGAGAAGACCCCTTATAATCTTTTCTTTATATGAAAGGCCTAAATGCAATGAATGCTTGCCTTTATTAGATGTTTTGAGTTTCCTCTAAGAAATGAGAAGAGAGACTCAAGAGAGGATAAAGGTAAAAATCTATATGGACTAAGACTCAATCCTAATTGATTAGTTAAGGGAGTGATCCTAAGGTTTGTGAGGTTTCAACCTAAAGTCTAAAGAAAGAAAGAATTAAACAATTCACTTCTAAAGTAGAAGATGAATTGTAATTCAAAAAGGGAAAGTGATGAGTTATTAAAAGAAAGCACATAGGTGCTTAACAAAACACAAAATGGAATTGTAAAAGAGATGAAAGGAAAGAAGTTTGAATGTGGATTCCTTATCCACACTCAATTGCAACTTACCAAAGCCCCTACATGGTTAGTAAACATGTATACAAGTATAGGAAGCAAAAAAACATGTGATGCATCATAAAACTCAAAAGAATTAAATGAGAAATCAAATCCTAGAACCACAACCAGAATGTACATCATATGAGAAATAAATGGTTATTATCAATCAAACTCAAGTGGATAGGCAACAAACATCCTCCATGACATTAGAACATGATCTCATAAGAAAAGGGAGAATGAAAGATGAAAGAGAAAAGAAGAAATGTGCATAAATGGAACATGTAATCCATGGATCAGAATTGAAATGAAATGAAAAATGATTCACAAACATCTCACAAGTATTCATGCATGACACATCAAAGCATTTAAGAAGTGATAGAAGAAGTAGGATTGAAATGGAAGTTCCAAACAAAGGAAAGTGCAAACACAACATGTTAAAAGTGCACAAGGTTCAAATGATAACCAACAAGCAAAGATGACATATAATATGTATCAATGTCCTAAAATGTCAAGAGTGTAGCTCACCAAATAGGCAAATGATCATGCAAGTATACACAAAAGAAAACATGTAAACATGCACAAAAGATTACAATGATATGACATGTTATAATGCTTTAAATGAAATGCATCAAACAAAAATCAAATGGCCTCATGAAAATTATGAAAACATGGTATTGAAGTTCACCAATCAGAGATGAATCACATATCAAAGTAGCATGCAAGGAACCAAGGCAAAATGAGGTCCAACAATGCACTTAGGTCAAATAGCCATATCATACAAAGTAGCACAAAAGTGAACACCAAACATGCCATAAAATGACCTAAAAAATCAAATAAAAATCACTTAACATACCTCAAGATGCTAATGACTCAATGCAAAAAGAAGAGCATCAAAACAATTTTTAATGATCAAGAACAAAATTAAACAAGATCATGTACCATATTAAGAATGCACATCAAAGAAATTCAAAGAAAAATATAGAACAGGGGCAAAAAGGTCATAAACTCAAGAAATGAAATCATGAAAAATTTTCTAAATGTTTTAATGATACTCATGAATTTTTGTGGAATTTTATGATGCTATTTAGTATTTTTAAAAATTAAAAAGCAAACGTGTGGAAAAATGGAAAAATAAAATTCAATGCAAAAAGGAATGGGGGTGCGTGACTAGTAGTTACTCAGTTCAAATTACATTGGGCCTTAGACAAGGGGGTGTGAATATCAATCTGGCTTAGGTCCAATAAGCGCGCAAAACACCATAACTAGCATGTTCTTCAGTCAACATAGTCAAAGCAATCCAAGCCATCAGATTAAGTCATAGTCAAACAAAAGTCAAAGTACACAGATCCAACACACGCGCATGAGGTCACACACAAATTATCATGTACTGCATCACACAATGTTTAAGTAAAATCAGAAATAAGGCACATGGCTTGCACGTGAATTTTAATGTGCTGTCAACATAGTAGCCACACGATCACACACATCCAACGGTCACGACTTAAAATGCACTAAACCCTAATTCAAACCCTCACCGGCCGGAGAGGGACCTCCGGTCACCTTCTCCGGCCATTCTCCAGCAACTGCAACTTCCAAACCATCCAAAAAATCACGTAGCATACATCAAAATAAAGAGGAAATCACGTACATTCCAAATCCATCAATGAAATCATCAAACCATTCACATATAGCAAGAAACAAGCACGAACATATTGCCCTATGTTTTTGGATCTAAGCTTCTAAGAAGCTCTATCAACTAGCCAGAGTTCAAATGCTCCTAGTGAGCTCATATCATCATGAAAACAACAAAATAAACAAGTAAACGTGAGAGAAGAGTTTGTAAGCTTCGGAACCTGATCTTGCAGTTCTTGTAGAGTCTGAGAAAACCAGAGGAAATGCTTGCTTCTTCCTTAAGCTTCACTTGGCCAAATAAAGGCTTTGATGAAGATGATGATTCAGTGGAGAAGAAATGAGATCCAAGCTCAAAAATCAGTTGCTCTTTGGTGAAGTTGAGAGAGAATCATAGAAGATTTAGGAGGAGGATGAACAATGTGAACTCGAAGATTCCTTGCAATGGTGATGTTGAGAGTAGAGCAGAGAGAGTTTTTGGAGAGAATGTGGAAGAATGAAGCTGAAAATGAAATTAGAGAGTGAGGTTTGGTTTTATAGTAAACTCTAACCATGGTTTAATGAGTGAGTTAACTGAGTTATGTGGAGTTAAGTGAGTCATCCCTAACTAACTGAGTCAAGTTAGTTAGGGAGAGCCATGATATGGTGTGGCTGGTTCATAATGTGTTACCATGTTCTTGCTGCTAAACTTCTATAGCAAGCTTCCAACCTTTCCCTTTTCATGTATGACTCGAGCAAGTGTGTAAAGAGTGCAGGCATGTGTTGGTCTCAATAAGGAAGCAAACATACAACTTCTGTCATGTATTTGATGTGTGCTTGAACCAAAATTATGCAGCAAGTCAACATTGTAACAGTGGGTGTTTGAGAATGGAATTCTCTATGTTCATGGCATGAAACTGTATGGTTTTGGAATCAATGAAAAGAGGGAACATATTAGAACAACTTTGGTATGAAAAATGAGTTGACATAATGCTTGGGAAAGGTTGAAACATGACCTGAAACACAAAGGTTTGGAAGCTAGTTACGGACGAGGAAATGAGGTTGGTTGGCAAGGTGTACCTGGCATGGATTTTCAGCAAGATCATCACAACTTGGACTCAACATAACTTCTTGACCTTTGATCAAATGAAAAAAACATGAACACCAATCTTAAAGATCTCACATAGAGGAACAACTTTCATGTTGAAAGATTTTTCATTTGAGGCCTTTAACCATGAGAAAAATGAGTGGACATTTGGCCCACCACATGTTTGTTAAAATGACTGCGCGCGTGCCCTGAAAATCTTGGTCATGACCTAGTTTTGAACCTACTTTGCTCAAACTTTGATCAATCATATCTCACTCAATTTTTATCCAATAGAGATGTTCCACATATGGATGTGAAGCTTAAAACAAGATCTTTTGTTGTGGCCGAGTGGAATTTTCATTTGGTGCTTCAATTTTAAATGGCCTTGGTTCAAACTCTGATGCAAAATGGCCAAAACTTGCTATTTTTAGTAACCCTTCTTCTTCCAAAAATGGCAACTTTCCACCTCTTGATTTTTTCATGATTCCTTTGGAGTTTCTTGATCAAATTTTGCACATTGGACACATATAGCATGAATTTTATGAATTTGGCCTCAAAAAGTCAAGAGTTGACTTTTTCCTCTGATTATTTGACTTGGCCCCAATTCTCCTGATTTCTGATCTTTCTTCCAATTGAAACACTTCCAAAACCAATTGAGAGGCAATTTTCCATACACATACACTTAAGAGCATGTAGAATACCATGACATCAAGTTTTGTCCAAAAAATCAAAGATTCCCTGATTTAATGGGAAACCCTAGTTTTGGTGCCCACCTCCTAGGAGAAAAATGTGCAGTCTTCAATTTCATATTCCTCAGAGTATGTTGTGTATCCTCTTAAAGGATGATGAGATATACCATTTGAGGATGATTTTGGATCAATGAGCTATCTCTTTTGAGGGTTTTCCTTCAGTTTTTGAACCTCTTGCATAGTGAAAGATGTAGTGCTTCAATCTCCCATTGAATCTCTCATTCTTGAGGTTGTGGATGTTCCATTGAGATGGTATGAGACATGAAAGACCTCTTGGCTTGCCTTGAGGGCACTTGATTGACCTTTTTGTGCTTTGAATGATCCCTTGATTGTCCACCTTCCACCTGATCACATGCCCTGATGGTAAGAAGGATGCTATGCTTCATTTTTCTATGTTAAATGCAATGTAATGTTAATGAGGTGGATATGATATGATAAATGATAATGCCATGCTATGATGACAAAGAGGGAGAGCAAATTTTGGGGTATTACAACCACCTTCTCCTTCTCAGACTCCGCTTCAAAGAACAGTGATATTAAAGATCGTCTCAATGCCCATTTCTGCGGCCCCCAGTTACTACTTATCAACATCAGATGCCTCTTGGTTTTCCTTGGGGCATGCCTCTTAATTTTGTACCAGAAGGATATCAACCTCCAGTTACTGAAGTTGCATAAGTTATTCTTATTGTTATGTTTGTGCCACCTCCTGTGGTTCACACTGTTCCTTATGCTGAAGCTCAGGTTTTCCACAATGCTCCGAGCGAGAGTGTTGGTGTCTACGAGAGAATGTATGATTTTCACGACTAGTTCCAAGAAATGCATAAGGAAATTAAGGCTCTGAGGGGTAATGAGTTAGTTGGAAAGAATGCTTTTGATCTCTGTTTAGTTCCCAATGTCAAAATTCCGTACAAGTTCAAAGTGCCAGATTTTGAGAAGTATAAGAGCAACTCGTATCCTATAAGTCGTCTTGTGATGTATGCTTGGAAAATATCTACCAAAACTGACAATCACCAGTTGCTGATTCACTATTTCCAAGACAATCTGACTGGTGCAACTTTGAAATGGTACATGGGACTTGATAGTGCCTAAATCCGTATATTCAATTACTTGGGCGAGGCTTTTGTGAAACAATACAAGTATAACGTAGACATGGCGCTGGACCGTGATCAACTCCGCACAATGTCTCAAAAAGACGAAAAAGACCCTCAAAGAATACGTGCAGAGATAGAGCGAGATTGCTACTCAGATTAGCCCTCCGTTGGAGGAGAAAGAGATGACTAATATCTTTTTGAAGACTTTGGGTCTTTTTTATTATGAGAGAATGATTACTAGTGCTCATACTGATTTCACCGAGATGGTGAATATGGGAATGAGAATTGAAGAAGGTGTCTGTGAGGGACGGTTAGTGAAAGATAGTGGTTCATCAGGCATCACCAAGAAATATGGGAACAGTTTGTCAAAGAAGAAAGAGCATGACGCTAATACCATCTCGCAAGAGAAGTATAGGAAATCCGACATAACAAGTCAACGTCATCAACAGGTAGCGTCAGTTACTCCAGTTGTTAACAATGCTCTAGTTGCTTAGCCAACTTCTAACTATCAACCACATTTCCAACAATATGCTCCACAATAAAATAATCAATAGAGGCATGTGTAAAAGAAGATATACTTTGACTCGATTCCGATGTCTTACACATAATTGTACCCAGCTCTTATTCAAAAGAATTTGGTGCAAATTAGGGCTCTGCCTGCTGTTCCAAAAGACATTCTATGGTGGTACAAACCAGAGGCTCACGGTGCTTTCCATCAAGGCGCCCTTGGACATGATCTTGAAGATTGTTTTCCGTTGAAATCAGAAGTGCAAAGATTAGTGAAGAGTGATATTTTGACCTTTGAAGACACTAGTCCTAATGTAAAAGTTAATCCGCTGCCAAAGCATGGCAACGCCACTCTTAATATGGTGCAAGGGTGTTCTTACACATACCGTGTTTTTGATGTCTGCTTTATCAGACAATCTCTAGTTGAGATGCATGCCACCTTGTGTGAATTGAGTTACTATGAACATGATCACGCCGCTTGTCATATTTGTTCGAGAAATCTTCGAGGATGTGCTGTAGTGAGAAGATGTCTACAAGATATGTTTGATAAGAATCTTATTCAGGTTTGCAGATATAGGAATGAAAATCACGGTGTGAAAGTCATAGTTCCACATTTCAATATCCTAGAGCGAGTTGTTGTTCCCTACAACGGTCAAAAGTCTATTGTGACACCTTTGGTCATTCGTTTGCCTAGTCCCGTACCATATGAATCAGATAAAGTTGTTCCCTATAAATACAATGCTACTATGTTGGAGGATGGAAAAGAGGCTCCCATCACTTCTCTTCCCTCTGTTGTGAATATTCCACATGTGAGTGGTGTGACCCGAAGTGGTCGAGTCTTTGCTAGTGTGCCCTTGAAGAAGATTAAAGATGCTGTGGGTAAGCAAACTCATTTACAAACTTCTGTTGAAGCTGGTCAATCAAGTAGTGTAAATCATAAGTCAAAAAATGATGAAGTCTTAAAATTGATTAAAAGAAGTGAGTACAATGTGGTGGACCAATTATTGCATACCCCTTCAAAGATATTTGCTTTGTCTTTATTGATAAACTCAGAAGCTCACCGAGAGGCGTTGCAGAAAGTGCTGGAGCTAGCCTATGTAGACCACGATGTAACAATTGATTAATTTGATGGAATTGTTGTCAATATAACTGCCTATAATAATTTGAGTTTCAGAGAGGAGGAACTGCTGAATATGGAAGGAATCATAATTTGGCTCTCCACATTTCAATGAACTGTCAAGAGGATGCCTTATCTAATGTGTTGGTGGACATAGGTTATTCTTTGAACGTCTTGCCAAAATATACACTTGCCAGACTATCATATCAGGGTGCTCCCATGAGGTTTAGTGGAGTGGTTATGAAAGTGTTTGATGGGTCAAGAAAGATTGTGATTGGTGAAGTGGATCTTCATATTAAGACCAGACTCTGTTGCTTTCAAATAACTTTTCAAGTGATGGATATCCATCTTGCCTATAGTTGTCTCCTGGGTCGCCCATAGATACATGAAGCCGGTGCTGTAACGTCAACCCTTCCCCAGAAGTTAAAGTTTGTGAAGAATGGGAAGCTGGTTACTATTGAAGGAGAATAAGCATTGCTGGTCAGTCATCTTTCGTCTTTCTCGTATATTGATGCCAATTAAGCTGAAGGAACTTTGTTCCAAGCTCTTTTTGTTATTGATAATGTTGTTTAGAAGAATGTGTCACCCATGTTTTCTTTGAAGGATGCTCACAACATTGTAGAGAGTGGTCAAGCTGCTGGTTGGGGCCAGGTGGTTGAACTCGCAAAGAACAGGAATAGGGAGGGTCTAGGCTTCTCGCCTAGTTCAGTCAAAAGGGATTTAAAGCATATTCAAGAAGTATTCCATAGTGTTGGGTTTATCCACGCCATAAACCATACTGCTGCTGCAATTCTTGAAGATGACCAAGAAGAAGAAGCGCCCAACTTTGTAACGCACGAATTGACATGCCAAAATTGGATTGTCGTTAATGTTCCCTCTGTTATTCATCTATCAAAGTAATATGTTTGTTATTTTCAAAAATCTTTTCCCTCTGCCCAAGGGGAAAGTGAATTGATATGGGTTTTATTTCAGCTATTATCATCATCAATAAAATGCTATTTCGTTTATCAATATTGTGTTTTTTTTTCTTTCTGAAAAATGGTAACATAAAAAACCAAAAAAAAGAAGAAGATAATGATCACTTTTTATATTTGCATAATATTTGCGCATTTACTTATTCATATTCTATAATCAAACATAAAATCATTGTGTCGTTTGATTGTAAAACCCATTGAAAACAATAACTCTATGCCCTTTCCCAATTTTGAATTCCTTGTGTTTGAAGTAAAAGAAGAGGATGATGAAGAGATTCTCGATGAAATTTCTCGTTTGCTTGAGCACGAGGAAAAGACCATTCAGCCTTATTAAGTGTCGTGTAGTGATTAATTTGGGTTCTGAAGAGATTAAGAAAGAAGTCAGAATCAGAGCATTGCTTTGTCCAGATGTTAAGAAGAGGATGATAGAGCTTCTTAGAGAGTATGCAGATGTATTTGCTTGGTCATATCAAGACATGCCAAGTTTAAACACTGATATTGTAGAGCATAGACTGCCATTGAAGCCAGGGTGTTCACCGGTTAAACAGAAATTAAGAAGAACTCATCCTGATATGGCTGTGAAGATTAAAGAGGAGGTTTAGAAACAAATTGATGTTGGTTTTCTTGTGACATCTGAATATCCTCAATGGGTGGCCAATATTGTGCCTGTTCTGAAGAGAGACGGAAAAGTTCGTATGTGTATTGATTATAGAGATTTGAATAAAGCTAACCCGAAAGATGATTTCCCGTTACCACACATTGATATGTTGGTAGACAATACTGCTAATTCAATGTCTTCTCCTTTATGGATGGATTTTACAGATATAATCAAATAAAGATGGCACCCGAGGATAGGGAAAATACAACTTTTATTACACCCTGGGGAACATTTTCTTATAGAGTGATGCCCTTCGGTTTGAAGAATGCTGGTGCGACGTACTAGAGAGTCATGACTACTCTTTTCCATGACATGATGCACAAGGAAATTGAAGTATATGTTGATGATATGATTACTAAATCAAAGTCTGAAGAAGATCATGTTGAACATTTGCTGAAGTTGTTTCAACACTTGAGGAAGTTTAAACTCCGTTTAAATCCTAATAAATGCACTTTAGGCGTCCGTTCTGGAAAATTGTTGGGTTTCATTGTTAGCCAAAGAGGCATTGAAGTAGATCCTAACAAAGTCAAAGCTATTCGGGAAATGCCGGCGCCAAAAACTGAAAAACAAGTAAGAGGATTCTTGGGGTGTTTGAATTATATATCAAGATTTATATGCCACATGTGCGCCAATTTTCAAGCTTCTCTGAAAAGATCAGGGATGTGTTTGGACTAATGACTGTCATAAGGCTTTTGATAGCATCAAAGAGTATCTGTTGGAACCTCCTATTTTGTCTCCTCTGGTGGAACGAAAACCTATGATTATGTATTTGTCTATCCTGGAAGATTCCATGGGTTGTGTTTTGGGTCAGCAAGATGAATCTAGAAAGAAAGAATATGACATTTATTATCTGAGCAAAAAGTTCACTAATTGTGAGTCCCGATATTCTGCTCTTGAAAAGACTTGTTGTGCTCTAGCTTGGGCTGCTAAGCGCCTCCGTCAGTACATGTTGAATTATACCACTTGGTTGATATCTAAAATGGATCCAATCAAGTATATCTTTGAAAAGCCTACTCTAACTAGACGGATCGCCTGCTGGCAAATGTTGCTATCTAAATATGATATCGAGTACTGGACTTAAAAAGCAATCAAAGGAAGTATATTGGCTGACCATTTGGCTCATCAACCAATTGATAATTACCAATCCATCAGGTTTTACTTCCCTGATAAATATGTGATGTATTTGAAAGCAAAATATTATGAAGAATCATTACCTGAAGAAGGGCTAGAGCCTGGATCCCATTGGGGTTTGATTTTTGATGGAGCTGTTAACGCTTATGGCAATGGTATTGGGGCAATTATAATTAATCCTCATGGTTCTCATATTCCTTTCACCGCAAGGTTGATGTTCAATTGTACCAATAATACGACAGAGTATGAAGCGTGTATTGTGGATTTGGAATAAGCTATTGATTTGAGGATCAAGATTCTTGATGTAAATGAAGATTCAGCCCTAGTGATTAATCATATCAAAGGAGAATGGGAAACTCGTCAACCTGATTTGATTCCATATAGAGACTATGTAAGAAGGTTTTCAACTTTCTTCAATAAAGTTGAGTTTCACCATATACCTAGAGAAGAGAATCAGATGGCAGATGCTCTGGAAACTTTGTTCTCCATGATTGTGGTGAATCAGTGGAATGATGTGACCAAGATTGATGTGATGCATCTTGATGGACTAACTCACGTGTTTATGGAAGAAAAGGTCGTTGATGAAAAACCATGGTATTATGACATCAAATGCTTTCTTCATAAATAAAAGTACCCAACTTAGGGCATCAAATAAAGATAAGAAGACTTTGAGAAGGTTGTCTGGCAACTTTTTCTTGAATGATGATGTGCTTTACAAGAGAAATTATGACATGGTCCTGCTCAGATGCGTGGATAGACACGAAGCGGACATGTTGATGAAAGAAGTTCATGAAGGATCCTTTGGTATCCATATCAATGGACATGAAATGGCAAAGAAATTGTTGAGAGCAGGTTACTATTGGCTAACATTGGAATCTGACTGTTGCAAATATGTGAAGAAATGCCATAAGTTCCAGGTTTATGCTGACAAGATTAATGTACCTCCAACTCTTCTAAATGTTATCTCTTCCACATGGCCTTTCTCCATATGGGGAATTGACATGATTGGCATGATTAAACCTAAAGCTTAAAATGGACATCATTTCATTCTGGTGGTCATTGATTATTTTATTAAGTGGGTCGAAGCGGCATTATACGCCAATGTGACCAAGCAAGTAGTTGTCCGGTTTATCAAGAATCAGATTATTTGTCATTATGGTGTTCCAAGTAAGATCATTACTGATAATGGATCGAACTTGAACAACAAAATGATAAAAGAGATGTGTGAAGAATTCAAAATTGAACACCATAACTCTTCTCCTTATAGACCAAAGATGAATGGGGTTGTTGAAGCTGCTAACAAGAATATAAAGAAGATTATCCAAAACATGGTTGTAACTTTTAAGGACTGCCATGAGATGCTCCCTTTTTCTTTGCATGGGTATCGTGCATCTATCCTCACTTCTACAGAGGCAACCCCTTTCTCTCTTGTATATGGTATGGAAGCAGTGCTCCCAATAGAAGTTGAAATCCCTTCTATGAGAGTTTTGATGGAAGCCAAGTTATCTGAGGCTGAATGGTGTCAGAGTAGGTATGACCAGTTGAATTTGATTGAAGAGAAGCGAATGACGACTTTGTGCCATGGTTAATTGTATCAACAGAGGATGAAAAAAACTTTTGATAAGAAAGTTCGACCTCACGTATTCAGAGAATGCGACCTCGTGCTCAAAAATATCTCATCTTTTTCCACTGATTCAAGGGGCAAGTGGACTCCTAATTATGAAGGCCTATATGTTGTTATGAGAGCCTTCTCTGGCAGTGCATTAATTCTTACAACTGTGGATGGTGAAGAGTTCACTCGTCCTGTGAATACCGATGCAGTCAAGAAATATTTCGCCTAAAAAAATAATAAAAAGAACAACTCGCTAAGTTGAAAACCCGGAAGGGAGACTTAGACAAAATGAGTGTCTCGGTGGATTGAAAACCCGAAAGGGCCGTCTAGGCAAAAATTAGAGACATAAACAGAAATAATCATCCCAGTAGATTGAAAACTTGATAGGGCAATCTAGGAAAAAGTTAGGGATCATGGCAAGTAACTGCATCAAGCCAGACTTGATTATCTGAAGCAATGATACCTATCAAGGATTCTCGTTCAGTCATCCTCGATCGAAGATTTAAGCATAATAGATTTCAAAGTTGTTAGGGAGAGTAGTGGTCATTGTACTTCAATGTAACCATTTTCCATGTATTTACCATTTGTCAACTTTGTAATGATCCATGGAGTCACGTCATTTGCGGGCTACCATTCTTATTAATAAAATTTGAGCCTTTTGTTCAATTATTTTCTATTTTTTAAACAAAAGATAAGTAAATAATCATAATTTTGAAATGAACAAATTGTTTTCTTTGATTTTTGAATACAAAAGAGGAATGTCAACGGTGATTTCAAGAATGGTAAAATCTTGAAGTGTGAAGCTCAATGATTTCCTAAGCAGAGTCTTTATTATCCTCGGCAAGGATTATAGAAGTGATCTCATTTCCTCAGTGGATCTTTTTATCCCCTATGCAGAGTTGATTTGATATTCCCAGTAGAGTTTGCTTTGTGTGCACCCCTACCAAGTCTTTGTCCTTTCTCAACAGAGTGGTGAATGTTTCTCATCCCCATAAAGAGTTATAAGTTTTATTTGGATGCGTTTATCCAACTGTTTCTCTCCCCTCAGTGTAGAGTTCATGATTGTTCTATCCCCAGTGAAGTGTTGGCGTTAGAATATTGATCTTTGGGTGTTTTCCCCAAGCAGTATCTCATTCTTCCCAGATTGTAGCCTTGTAGTAGGATTTATTTCCTTTGATGGCTTTTTGCTTAAACCCTACAGGATTTTGCCAGTTGTATCCCTAGCAGGAATCCTCAAGTGATATCTCCTTCTTGTTGAGATTTGGTCGAGTATCTAGTTGTACTATGTGTTGGGTTCCTCCGTGATATCTCCCTGTTTTTCTCTTTAAGACATTAATAAATATCAAACTTCCTAAAAAAACTTGGTTACTTTCATGGACTTGATGTTACTACCCTATGCATTGATGTGGAGTTTGGACTTAGAATTAAGACCTTGACCTTGGCTTGGAAGTACATCTTAAGACCTATTTGGATTCATCTGGTACCCTTGGCTTAAGGATTCTCTTAAAAACTCATTTTGGTTATTATGGTTTCATCTGATGCTTGGATTGTTATGGCTTATTTGGCTTGCTTGAGGCTTAGTCCAAATGAGGAAATTCTTGATTGACTTATGTCATGGGGCTTGCCATATTCTATTGGTTGGATCTTTCTTTGTCCCTAGCTTTTATTTTATGCTTTAGGATAGTCCCTTCGTCTCTTCCCCATTCTTAAATTTTTAAAATCTTCTCCCTTTTTCAAAATCTTCTTCTTTCAAACTAGAACCTTTTTTCTTAATAAAACCTTGACTTTGTCAAGTGCATTTTCAAAATCTTTTTCTTTAATAAATGCTAAGACATCTTAAACATATTAAACCATTTCAAAAGACATAAAAAAATACAAAAACTCATCCAATCATTACTGTGCCTTTGTGCACTTTTCCTTTTAAAACTTTTCATAAAGTTTAGACATGAGTCATTTCCATAGTTGAGATGTAATTCTCCTATCCACATAGTATAAATGGTAATTCTTTTCCACTTGTGAGATTTAGTGGATACTTGTTGATTTTTATCCAAGTTGGAGCCTTTCTCCTTGTGATGCAACATTCTCATTACTTGTGGGTGATTACTTGCAGTATTCTCCTTAAAATGACAACTTGTGTTTTCATTTAAAATGAATCAAAACACATCATTATTGTTATTTTTACCACGAACTACGAGGTTTTGATCCTCCATTACACTTTGTGGGTACGTAGGCACGAGACTCAGGAAGTCTTGTCAAACACAAAATTATTAAAAAAATACTTCTTTTCTCACCTCCCAAATCTTTTGCAAGCAAACCATTTTCAAACCAAAAAACGTAGATATTTCAAAGAGGTTTTTATAGAGTACTATAGAGTTTTTGGGTGCTAACACCTTCCCTTTGCGTAACCAACCCCCTTACCCTGTATCAGTTTATTTGTTCTTGTTTTTAGAACTTTTTTAGGTTTTGTTTACTCTTTTTCCTTTCCTTTGGATAAAATAAAAGTGTAGTGCCGACTCTTGCTTTATGAGTTAAGTTAATCAATAGCTTATACTCATAATTTTTACCGCTACATATACCATTTATTAGGGTTTCCTAAATCTTAGGCCCAAAGTGCCTCTATAAATATCTCCCCCCCCTAACGGGAGAAAATTACATATCATAACTGGCATAGAACACGCTAAATATTCACTTACATATAGAGTATCTCACCTCACGTGAGCGAGTCTTCTAAACCACCGTAAACATTGTAACACCACCATACAGGGGCTCTCGTCGCTGCGGCTATGCCCTAACCACCCTAAACTATTATAAACCTATTATGGCCAATGAGTATCTCCTACCTTTATAAGGATACAACGAACACCTGTACTTTTTGAACAGTACAGTGCCATCTAGTGTGGGGCCTCGCTAAAACTAACCTTGGCCACATCTTTTTCATTAGAATCACCATGCTCACTGTTACCCTCCACTCTTATATCTTGCCATCCTTATCCATGGTTAACAAGAGTGTTTCATCCCCTACACCGGAGGATACCATTAGTAGCAGTGATGCCAACACTTTGGATGAGACATGTGCCGCCACGAATGAATTATGGCGTCATAATCAAACACTAGAGTCTAATCCCCAAAGGATATGGAAGTGATGGGTCCCTATTCACTCTCAGAGGATATATGAGAAGTGTCTGTCTTTAAAGGATTCAAACATCCCTCTCTGGTCAAATTTGACGGGGGCATAATGATCCTTATGAACACGTCACCTCCATCAATACATAAATGGCCATCATTAGAGTACCGGACTCCTTAAGTAAAAATTGTTGTTTGGCACCTTCAAGGATACATCCTTGCAATGGTATATGGGTGTACCTCGATCTTCCATCACCAATTATCAAGAACGGGTGAAAAAGCTCGTATACTAGTTCACCGCCAGCCATCATAGGAAGATGTCCACCACCTGCCTGTTCAATATACGATAAGGTCCTTCAGAGTTGGTGAGGGACTATCTCGCTTGGTTAAATGAAGCCACCATCATAGTCGTTCCCTCAAACCAAGAAATGTTCGTGGGTGAATTCCAAAATGGACCCAAGGCGAGATAATTCAACGAGTCTCTCACCCAAAAACCAACACTTTCGTTAGGAGGGGTGGTCACCAGGGTGGAATGTTACATAAAAGGCAAGAAGAGTAACACTGAGAAGAAGACGCGAGACGTCAAAGAGCATGTTTCTAATGCTGGGGGTTCACACCACTAGAGAAAAAGTAATTATGCCTCTCCCATAAAGGACAAGATTACACTCAAGAGAAAATGCAAGACGACTAAGAGCTCCACGCCTCTGAACACTCGTTGTGAATAGATCTGGCGCGAGGTTTTTTACCTACACAACATCCCCACACCTCCAACTCCAAAAGAGGATATGATCGGTCCTGAACCAGGTAGGTGGTGGAGGTTCCATAGAGTCAAAGGGCACCACACTGAATATTGTTACCAACTCAAGAAAAAGATCGAAAGGCTGATCTAGAAGGGATACCTCAAGAAGTACGTCAAAGGAGATTCTTCCAGTGGACCTGACAAATATAGCTCTCAAACAGAGACGGAGCTAGCTTTACAACTATGTGGGCTGGAGCCCCCACAAAGTTTAGAACCACGACATAAATAAAGTACTTTTTAATCAAATAATTCAATTGCTCACACTTAAAAAAATAACAACCATTTTAATTTTAAATGTGCATTAATGCATTGTTATTTAGTCATCAAATGGATCAAAATTGCAAATACATCAACAAAGTATCTTTCTTATTGTTTATTTTGGTCCTTAAATATGTTTTTAAATAGTGGGTTAAATTATTAAAGGTATTTGTTGTTGATCAGTTTATCTCATAAAAATTATTAACAAAACATACACCAAAATGGTGTTTTTTATTTTGTTACGTTTATATAAAGGGCTACCTTTATTGACATTAAAAATGAAAATTTTATTAATTATTTTTTAAATATTAAAAATAAAAAAGAATAGTTATAATCTATATTGATAATTTAAAAAAAGCATTGTTATAAATACTTAGTGTTACACTGTTACAATATATATATATATATATATATATATATATATATATATATATATAACCACTTGTTTTTATGAAGGTCTATTTAGTAAGATTTAACAAAAAAATGCTTAAATGCACTTTAAGGTGCAGGTTGGGGTTTGCTATAATACACTCACTTGTTTTTATGAAGGTTTTTAACAAGCTTTAACTAAAAAATGGTTAAATGCACGTTAAGGTGTATGTTGCTAAAATAGACTTTCATAAAAACATGTGGGTCTACGTTAACTAACCTCCCACCCCACACACACGTATACACACACACACACACACACACACACACACACACACACACACACACACACATATATATATATATATGCCTCCACAATTAAAATTTTCTAGCTTCGTCCCTGCTCTCAAAGGCGAGACGACACAGGGAGCCCTAGGCCCAGCAAGGCGAGGGCAAAAAAGTCGTGCGCCACATGCTCAATACTATCACATAAGGATTCGTCAGAGGCAGGGAAACTAGCTTCACCCGTAGAAGGTAAGCTCGCCGAATTCTGAATATAAAGGACCTCCCCAATGTTGAAGGTGATTGCAAGCCAAAGGATCCAGAAGCCATAATTGCCTTCTATGAGAAGAACACATCTGACATCCACCATCACAATTGTGACCCCAGGGTCATTACAGTTAGATGTGATGAATGGGAAATCAAAAGAGTTCTCATAGACCAAGGAAGTTCTGCATATATTATATATTGGGATGCGTTTGAAAGAATTTGCCTCAACTCAAAGGACCTAAAACCCTTAAAGGGCTCGCTAAACGGATTTTATAGGGAGCAGGTGCAAGTGATAGGCTACATCACCCTAAATACCACCTTTGGAGAGCAGGATCAAGCTAAGGAAATTAAGGTAAGGTATTTGTTAATGATGCCCCCTCTTCTTGCAATACGATTGCAGGGCGACCATCTTTTAATCAGCTAGGAACCGCCTTTTCCACTTTGTATTTATGCTTTAAGTACTCGCTCTCTAAAGGGCGAGTAGGAGTCATCCAGGGAGATCAGAAAATAGCCATAAAGTGTTATGTATAGAGCC
Source organism: Lathyrus tuberosus (assembly GCA_022829125.1). Taxonomy (NCBI): domain Eukaryota; kingdom Viridiplantae; phylum Streptophyta; class Magnoliopsida; order Fabales; family Fabaceae; genus Lathyrus; species Lathyrus tuberosus. The sequence goes on along the minus strand of JALAZF010000104.1, from coordinate 1,531,179 downwards.
TCAAGCTGAAAATGGTCTTAACTCTAGGTGGGAACGCCTGGAAAGTGGGTTCAGGAATAAAGCCACTAGGAGAAGCTTGCAAATATGAGAAGGCTCCCCCTTTAGCCAGCAAGGATACCGAAGATTAAAAACCCAAAAGGAATGCCCTATGATGCCATTTTCCCTACCGTAATTTATTTGTTTTCTTTATTATTGTTTAGCTATTTTGTTGTTAATTTTGATAAACGGGTATTATATCTTTGTCGTATGTAAATACATTTTATTTTACGGGGTACACTATTTTCCTTATGTGCCTTGCATGGGGAGAGGGTTTTTAATGAGGCCCCTCATTATATTTCATAGAATCTGTGTTTGATGGCTATTCCCTTTTTGTAGGAAACCCCAAAGCTCGGGAGAATATCATATTGGGAGGCGATCAAAATGCTGGATCCCTAAGTGGTGTCCTTGCCGCCCTAAGAGGAAATCAAAATGTTTGATCCCTAAGTCGGATCCTTGTCGCTCTAAGAGGCAGTCAAAATTCTAGGTCCCTAATTGAGATCCTTGCCACCCTAAGAGGCGATCAAAATTCTAGATCCCTAAGTGGGATCCTTGCCTCCTTAAGAGGCGATCAAATTGTTGGTTCCTTAAGAGGGATCCTTACCGCCCTAAGAGGCAATCAGTTGGATCCTTAAGAGGGATCCTAGCCACCTTAAGAGGCGATTAAAACGCTGAATCTTTAAGAGAGATCCTTGCCGCACTAAGAGGCAATCAAAATGTTGGATCCCTAAGTGGGATCCTAGTCGCCCTCAAAGGCGATCAAATTGTTAGATCCCTAAGATGGATCCTTGCTTCCTTAAAAGACGATCAAGATGTTGGATCCCTAAGTTTTTGCTAATGACCTTTTATTGTTTGTTAGAGGAGATGCCAAGTCTATTGAGCTTATGATGAAGGCTTTTTGTGAGTTCTCTAATTCTGCAGGTTTGTTTGTGAACCCTACTAAATGTTAGGTTTATTTTGAGAATCTAGATGAGATAACCAAGCATGAGATTATTACTCTAACAATATTCTCTGAAGGACCACTTCCATTTAGATACACTGGCATTCCATTAACCAGTAAAAAACTCTCTGTGAACCACTGCTTAATTTTGGTTGATAAAATTGTAGCTAAGGTCAAACACTGGAGTACTAAACTTCTTAGTTTTGGAGGGAAAATCCAACTGATTAGGAGTGTCATTTTCGCTATTACCAATTATTGGATGCAATGTCTTCCCCTCCCTAAATAGGTTATTAAAAAACTAGAAGACATTTGAGTATCCTTCCTATGGTCTGCCAGTGAGGTAGTTAATAGGGGGTAAATGTATTATATTTTTTAGCTTATTTTACTTTTGATTTCATATGTGTTTTCATCATTCCTCTTCGATTTTATGCAGTTTTGCTTCCCTTTTGTGTTTTTCAGGTAAAAGAGTTCAATGGAGCGAACCGGGACGAAAAAAGGCCAAAGATCGCACAAAAATATGTGTTTTCGATACAAATTTTTCGAGACCAACACGGCCTAGCCATGTCCCCTGACACGGGCCGTGCTAGACCTTGAAGGCACCCCAATAGTAGTTTCTCGTGGAAAACACGACCTGACCGTGTTGTCTGACACCACAATGTTATCTGACATGGCCTGCCCGTGTCAGGCCCAATTTATGTTGCAAACTTTGACATTCCACAATGATTTTTCGACTTTTGGACTTCCGACACTGATTTTCTCATCCATAAGTGACCATTACGATGATTCACGAAATTATGGAGAGAATTATGAGTGTTTATGAGTGATTAATATTTTTGGATGTTTTTGTGACTTTTGGAATTTTGTAACCCCCAAGACATTATGTTAGTGATTAATGGGGATTAAGTATAAAATCATTACTAATTATTATTGTTTATGAGGGAGTTATTGTTAGTTTTAGTATAAATAAGGGTTAGAGCTTAAGCATTTAGGGGTGGGGGGAGACACCTAAGGGTGACACTTAGGAATGATCCATCATCTTTCACTATATCATTCTAAACAATTGTTGTTCTTGTTCTTAGCTTAAGTTATTAACAATATTTTGTAATTTTCAGCATTCTTAGTATAATATTGCCTTCATCTTCATCTTTAGTTTATTGTTTCTTTATTTATATTCCCTTTATTTAATTTTTCATGCAATGCCCTTTAATTTACTTATTGTTGTTATCCATCTCACCATGAGTGAGTAGATCCTTAGGGACACGGGGTTATGAAAGTCATCTCATGACTAACCACTACTAAATTATTCACTTGCAATTACGAGAAGTTTAAAGTCACTTTATTTTAGAACTTGAAATATAATTCAGGTCTATAATTGTTGCAAAATGAGAGTTAAAAGAGATGTCGTTCATGTATAAAAAGATAATGATACGATATCCAAACACAAGTTTCTAAACAATTGAGTTTGAGGCGCCACTGACAATGCGACTTGATCTCAGTTGAGATATAATCAAGATGCGTCGTCACGTGACAAGGCGAAACGCTCTTGATTGGATTGCTTAGCCGTCCCTGAAAGACATTTAGATGCGCACGCCACAAAAGTGGACGCCGCACAAATTTATCTAATTATCTATAAAAATGGCTTAAATCTTCTCATTATACAAATGTGAATAATCTTAGGGGTAAGTCTAGAAGGACAATCATAACTCCTAAGTCCTACTTTTTATTATTTGTTAAATATATTTTTCAATCTACAATCAAACAAACCAATTTCGATCTCTTTAGATAACATAGTTGAAATAAAAATTGATAATCACATATCTCTTTGTGGGATCGATACTTTTTACTACTTGACACAACTATGCACTTGCGGTTCACACAGTAGTCACTAGGAAATCACTAGTAGCTTTGAACAAAGTATGTTCTCCCAAGAAGCAGGGTGGTCCCAATCTCATATCCATTGAGAAGTGGAATCAAGCAAATATGATAAAATTGTTATGGAACCTCAGTGGCAAAGTTGATAGTTTGTGGATTAATTGTTACTACATTAAGAATGATAATATTGTGATAGTTCCCATTAGAAGTTCATGTTCATGGATCCTTAAATAGGGATGGCAGTAAGACCCAAACCCGCGGGGCCCAGGGTTCGGGTGCCACCCGATATTTCAGGTGCGGGTTTGGGTAGTGTGAAACCCGCGCCGGAAACCCGAAACCATACCCGCTATATATATATATATATATATATATATATATATATATATATATATATATATATATATATATATATATATATATATATATATATATATATATATAATTTCAAATAATTTCAATGTTGTTGTTGTATTTTTGTGTTTTTGCTACAGGTTCGGGTTTGGGTGGAAAAACCCGAACCCAACGGGTGTGGGTGTGGATGTTATTTTGCCACCCGAATAGCTTTTGGGTTCGGGTGGTGATTCCGGGTGCGGGTTTGGGTAGTGTGAAACCTGCACCCGACCCGACCTGTTGCCATCCCTATCCTTAAAGTTATTCTTAAACACTGACAGGAAGTTTATCACTATCATGTCTGGAATACTATGCTGAATCAATCATAATTCCAAACTAAAAGGTGTATTATGCTTTGAAAGATCATATTAGGAAGTAAATTGGTGGAAAATCTTGCAGGGGAATGTTGCTAGACCAACCATCTTTGTCCTTTGAATGGCATGTTGAGATAAACCTGTCACTAATGAAAGTTTGCATAGATTTTGGTAATTGATAATGATATCTGTTGTCTTTGTAGGAGCCAAAAGACATTACATCATCTTTTGTTCTCCTGTGCAAAAGTATTAAAAATATGGGATTATGTTTTTGGTATGGCTGAAGATTAATCATAGCCCAGCTGGTTGGCAAGAAGAACTCAAGTGGATCATAGAAAATTGTAAAAGAAAGGGTTGGCGAGTTGAGATTTTGAAATGTGCATTTGCAGAGACTATTTATGAGTGCTAGAAATTTAAGAATTCAATTAGTTTTGGCAACAAGGTTAAAAGTTCTACCATAAGACCACATATTATAGATTATATTGTGTATAGGAGTTGGGCCAAACCAAAACTTAGACACCATATAAGAAAACTTATGCTACCTTAATGTGTATTTAGAGTGTTGGTTGTGTTGATCATTTGTTTAGCTGAATCCTTTGTGATTGTTATGGTTGTATTGCTTTTTTAATTTATAAATAAAAGTATATTTATTCCAAAAAAAAAGAGAGAGATAAAGGGTCTGTTTGTTTCAGTTTTAAAAAAAATGAATTTTTTCTTTGTATTTTTAAAAATGGATTTTATAAAATCACTTTCTAAAATATTATAATTTTTTTTTATGTTCGTTTTTTCTAAATTGAAAGATTAGTTTTGATATCCTATAACATAAACATACATTATTGAAGATCAAAATATAGTCGAAATCACAATTTTTTAAAAAAGTTGTATCTCAGAAATGATTTTTATAAAAAACTATTTGAAATAGTTTCAAAATTAAATAATTTTTTGAAATTTTAATATAAAAAAAAAAATTCAATAAAATAATGAAACATCTAAAATAACATTTAAAAATATTTATTTAAACCAAATTTTTATTTAAAATTTTATGAAATTTTTTTTATAATTTTTTTTCACAAAATTATGTTACACAATAAAAATTATTTAAAAAAAATTAAAACAAACAAATTCAAAAGTACGTTTAAGTCAATATTCTTTCTGATTAATATTATAAAAAAGTCACTTTTTACATTTATATAAATCAGATACTAAATAAAGTTAAACATTAACTTTTTACCTATAATAATGTCTGAAAAATTATTCTTTTGTAATGTTCTTAATTATATAATAATTAATTAGTTAAATACTTAAATAATAGAATTCGTATGATGTCCTTTCGTTTTTTTCTTTTCTTTTTTTCCAATATTTTAGGGTGATATCAAAGTGGATTACATTAGCAAAAGTAACCACTTTTATATACAAAACAAAAGTTATTTTTTAATGGGTTTAATAGTAGTGCACTGACGACGTAAAAAAGTTTTAAATTATTATCTAATAAAAACATAACATTTTGTCATGTCCTATAAATTTTTTAAAAATTATCATCTGATTTGGCTGAATTCATGGTCGTAATTGATTAACAGTATAAAATTTTTTTACTCTGTCAGTGTATCACCTATTTTCTCTTTTGTAAAACCTTTAATAAAAAAACTCGTTATCGAGTCCTTTAAACATATTTCGTTTGCAAAGAATTCATAAAAATAATTTTCGTTTTTATAAATATGTAAAAAACAATTAATAATAGCGTCAGTCAAATTAATTAAAACGATAGGTTAAAAATAACTTGCGGATGCCAGCAGATTAGACGACGTCGTGTTGCATTCCTCACCACTTGCGTCATTTACATTTATAACCCTGAACTTTTCAAGTTTCAACAAATCGTTAGGTTAATCTACTTGAAATTATTACAAAGAAAGGGGTGATTCGGTAATTAGGAGTCCAATAAATCCACACGGACCCGCTATGTGAGCCAAAAAAAGGGCGTAAGGATCAGAGTAGTTACCGTGATCCATTTTTGTTATCTCTCTCCAAGTTTTCTATCTTCCGTTCTCTCTAGAATTTTCTCTCGTTTCATTTTCCTCGCAAATTAGGGTTTTTGCAAATCTCTTTGAAAAATCAAATCCCAAGGTTCAGCCATGGTTTCTGATTCAATCTCTGCTGCTCCGATTCCTTCTGCCGCAAACACGAAGAATCCAGGCAAGAAGAAGAGGGTATGGTTTTCATTCTAATTCCGTTTTTTCGATTTTCGTTGCCAAATGCATTTTTTTTGTCAATCGAAACTGAGTAATTGTTCTGTTTGAATTTCAGACCAACAGGTCTGCGAAATTGAAGCAGTATAAGATTGATGCGCGTCGTGAACAATGGTTATCTCAAGGTATGTGTGATGTGAAAATCGATGTTTGTGTTAATCTATTGTTGTGATGATTTTGTTCTATTGGTTATGATTTTTGTTAGGTGCTGCGAAGAATAAGGGGTGCAAGGATGGAGTGGAGGATGATATCCACCTGCCGTCGTCGCCCATGGGTAAACGTGGGAAACAGGAATTGGTGAAAGTGGAGACGAGGCGGAGAGGTGAAGAGAATGTGATCCATCAGGACAGTGATTCGGAGTCGCCATCGAACAGTCCCATCAGTCTGAATAGTAGTGTCTTGTGTGGTGGTACGGATTCTGGGACGAATTTCACGGGTAGCAGCAGCGGTGGGAGCAGCAGTAGTAGTTCTAGCAGTGGCGGGTGTTTCTCTGGGAATGTTACGGAAGAGGAAGAGGATAATAATGATGAAGAGGTAGAAGAAGAAGAAGATGATGGATGCTTGGATGATTGGGAGGCTGTGGCAGATGCTTTAGCCGCTGATGACAAGCATGAAACGTCTTCTCACGATGAACCCGTTGTGGAAACGGATTTATCTCGTGAATTGACTCATGGTTCAAGTTTAGGATATCCGAATTCCAAACCAGGTAGTGCTGGGATGGTTCCTTGGGGCTCTGGCAATGGTAGAGCTTGGAGGGTGGACGATGCTCTTCGCCCCCAGACTTTGCCCAATCTTTCAAAACAGCATAGTATGCCAAATCCAGACCGGCGTTTTGGAGGAGGGGTTCCCTGGTCTTGCACTTCTGTGCCATCCCCTTGTCCAATTTGCTGCGAGGATCTCGATCTAACGGACACAAGTTTTCTTCCGTGCAATTGTGGTTTTCGGCTTTGTCTCTTTTGTCACAAGAGGATTCTTGAGCAGGATGCTCGTTGTCCCGGGTGCAGGAAGCAATATGAGTGTGAACCTGTTGAGACAGAGGCAAGTGTGCATGGAGGTAGCCTTACTCTTCGGTTGGCTCGATCTGTTAGCATGATCGAAAGGTCTTGAGAGATTCTCTGTTTTCATGAGTTGTGTATGCCGTTGTCTCTCCTTTTTGCATTATTCCTATGTTTGTACTTTTTTAGGTTGAAATATCTAATTTTCATAGGTCTAGTTGGTTTAGGTCATGAGATTTTTTTAGCACTGCCAAACTCAAGTTGTTTCTCATTTCATCTTATGGTGCATGTGTTAATGTAGAATGCTCATGTTGGTATGTGAATACATAAGGTGGTATAGAAATTCAATACATTGAAAATAATGGTTACATCATGCGGTGACATATTTCCTCTAGGCTTCTACTTCACTTTTTGTGTATAGCTTTTGTACTCCAAACTATCATTCTACAAACTGTTGCTGTCAAGTATGCTTATGATCAGGGAAGTATTGTTGGTCAAGTTGTGTATCATTCTTATATAATCAGTTTCTATTTCATCTAAGAATTGTCTTGGCAGTGTTAGCAAAGCTCTTAAGGTTTAATGTACGGATTGGAACCTAAAATGCTCAAAACTATCATTCTACAAACTGGCTTGTGGGTTGTTTTTGAACATCAAGGGCGGTACAAAAATACTATGTTAGTTTGTTTTGTTTTACTTTATTCTTGCTTTAAATTTGACATAGCGTATGCAATGAAAAATTGGAAGCAATTGCTTTTTTCATTGTCAGCTAACATTGTAAATATATGTTTAAATTATACTCGTGACATTTGAATATTGTTTTTGTTTCCTTATGATTCTCTTCTAGGAACCAATATACTTTTGTAAGTATAAATTTGAAGACGGGTCAATAGGGTTTTCAAGTTTTTCAAGGTATGAGAGTATCTTTTTGGTGTTGCTGTATATGCTTCTTAAAAGTATGAATTAGTTTTTTGTGAATGAATAATTTATCCTTCCTGTTTCCCCGGGGTTATGTTTCAATTATATAAACCACCATCAGATCCTAGAAATATCACATACTTCCCAAACATATTTGTGAATTGTTTCTGGAATTTCTTGACCAGTAATAGGATTCTGCATATTCTCTCTCTTACATAATTCTATACTAAGGTGGTTCCTAGTTGAGAAGATTGGTTGTTGGAAGGTGATTGCACTTTAGAATGAAAGTCATATTTACTTCTTTGCAGATTTTGTACCCCAATCATTTATCTCATCAGCATGCATTTACCATAAAATATGTCGTTTTCACATCTTTTTGTGTTTCTCCTGCTGTTACTACTTTGGCGTTTTTGATCACATTATGTGGAACCTGAGTGAGGGGTAGCTCAACTGGTTGTTAAGCTTAGGGTTCAAGGAGTTGGAGGTCATGGATTTAATCCCTGACAAAGGAGAAAAAAATAGTACTAGCAACTAGCTACTAACAATTTGACATTAATAAAAAAACATTATGTGGAACCCTTACTCTGATCTAAAATAAATATCCTTTCATATACGGGCTACAATAATCTTTGATTGCCTTTTCCCCCAACTTAGTGAGTGCAAAACATATTAGCTAATTGTGTTTCTTTGCATTGTAGAAATGATAAGTCAAAAGTAAACCATTCCTTACTTAGGTGTCTCTACTAAGTGGTACGTCTGTCATTTAAACTAATCTGTTTGACGATGTTTAAAACAAGCCGAGGAGTGGGAATCCCTTGGAAACTAAGGTCAATATAGTGGGAATCCCTTGGAAACTAAGGTCAATATAGTTAAGTAGAATGTTACTGATGTGTTCAATTAATGTGATAAGTAACAGCAGTTATTGAAATGTTGATTTGCAAACAGATGGGCTATTTCAGAGGGGAAAAATACACAAGAAAGCTAACTTCTAGAGGGTATAGTTGGAATTGTCCTCCATGTGAATTAGAGATAAAATGAGATATGTTATAACGCTACATTTTTGGCCTTGAATTTAGGAAGTCTGAAGTCATGGTTTGGGTATTCTAAATGCAAAGCCAAACATGTATCAGAAAATCAACAATAGTTTGTACATTTTTTAATTACACTATCATTTAGAGATCATTTTGTGATGTGCTTCAGCCTTTGTGATGTTCTTATGCTTAAGATTAGGCTTTTGTAGTTCAGTAATTCCAGCGTGCCATATTTAAAACTGCTTTCTTTTCATTTTCTCATTTGAGCGAAGCTTACCACACTTAAAATATGAATAGATAATCTTATGAGAAGGTAAAGTGTGATTTCTTACCAACCACTTGAGAGAAACACATCATAAATTTAGATTCACAGTTAATCGTATGATATGCTAAAGTGTGATCTCTGACCGATCACTTGAGGGAGAAACACATAATAAATTTTAGATTCACAGATAATTAGATCGGTGATAAATTACATTTTACCCCCATGTGTAAATTACATACGAGATGATACAGCTCACTTAAAACACTCTTTTGCAGTCCAACCGTCTTTAGTCGTTGTTTTCTGTGCTATTATCTCACATTACGTGAAAAGTTAGCTTATTGAAATTAATTTGTTCTCAATTCTAACTGTTTGTGATAAAGATATCTCGTCCCATAGCACGTTACTCGAAGTTTTGGAGTTTTTTTATTTTTAAATCTTTTATTGAATGTGAATTTAATTCTGAAATTTATCATGTCATTTTACGTCATTTATTTATATATATATATATATATATACAATCACTTTTTTATTGCTACGCTAAAATTAATTACATACATAGTTAGTCTTGCCCCTTGAGTTTTAGAAAGGAAAAAGAAAAAGAAAGCGACATTGTAGTTATCACTCAAAATACCAGTGTTTTAAAAATTGGATCGGTCATTAAATCGGTGAGAGTATTGGGTCACTGATATATTGGTCGAACCACTGAATCATTGATCGAACCGCATGAAAAAATCAGATTAAATCGGATTAAATCGGTTGAATAGACCGGTTTATATAACAAAACTATATACATATAAAACTGGTCGAAACGGATGATTCAGTCTCTACAAAATATAACTAACAATTAAATTTATTTAAAATATCATATCATATGTTCACAAGTTCATTATCTAAATTCAAATTTAAAACAAAGGTATCACACATAACAAATGTGCACCAATTCAAAGGAGGAAAAATTGTTTCAATGTTAGGATCTCTTTCTTCAATATTAAAATTATTTACAGGAAAATTAACGGCATCCGCAACAACTTCTCTGTCAATGATATCATTAGTTTGTTTTATTTTTTATTTTTATTTTTTTAATTAAAATAATCTTATTTTTTATTTTAATTTTTTATTTTAATTTTTTTAATTAAAATAATCAAAAAAACGTCATTTTAATTTTTTAAAAAATGTAATTAAACTGCCGGTTTAGGAAAATTGCCGGTTTTTACGATTTCTTTGGTTTACACCGGTTTTTACCGGTTCACAATAACATGAGCGATCTAACAACTAAATCAGATCGATTATCTGGCCGGTTTTCGGTTCGACCGGTCGGTTGAACCAGTTTTTAAAACACTGCAAAATACATTAACCCTCAACATTATCTGATCTAATAAAAATTATACCTTAATTATATAACACTAATAAAAAGCATACCTATCATAACAAACGAGAAAATTAAGTTGAATTAATCTAAATCACGATTCAATAGTATGTATCCATATCACTTTCTTGGATTAGTTGAGATCGGGATCCACCTTTTAAAAAAAAAATATAATTAAAACATAAATAAATTTTATTTAAAATTATTTGCAACAATTTTTCAAAATTAAATTTATTGGATGATGCAGTTATGTTGTTATTTAATTTATGTTGCATTTAAATTTTTAAAAAAATTTATTTGAATCTATATTTTATATTATTTTATGGTATACGATGATTATATTTAGAATTTAAATTTAAAGAATAAACTTTTTATATTGTATTTTAAAATTGTGATTAAAGAGATATTCAGTTTGACTGATTTAATAATTATATAATTTTATTATAGAGATTAGTTTGTTTAACCGGATTATTTAATTTAATTTGATTTGTTCATGCATCCTTTGACTAGTGATTTAATGATTCAACCAATAAATTAATAATATCCATCAATTTAATTACTTGGTCATTGAACAAAAACAAACAGGGGAAATGATTGTTTGTCTTGCGTGGAAGATTTCACTATATATAGTTTAAATTGGTAGGGAAATAAAAGATCAGTGACCAAATCAAGAAAAAAAGAGATCTGACAACAGTGGTAGAGTTTGACAAAATTTCAAGGTGATAAAATAGTTTAATCATATACTTCAATTTTATTTTAAAAAAATATTCAAATTTTACTCATGAATATACCAAAAACCAAAAATAGCCTTTTTTTGTAATCTTATTTTATTATTCTCTTTTTATTTTATAAAATTCTATTTTTTAATAAATACTAATGTTTCAAATAATATCTTTAAACATCAACTAAAAAAATTAACCTCTAAAAATTGACAAAGGTCTGAGGAATTTAAAAAACCCCACTGAAATCTGTTACCTCTAATTATAGTGAAATTATCTTGTTACTCTTTAAATATTTTGTAGAAATTATGAAATTTATAGTAGTATATTGGAAATTTTGTGATATATATTGGAAATTTTGGAAAATGTTATTCTTTTATTAGAAGTTTCAAAATTTACAGTATAGTGTCGGAAATTTTGAAATTTCTGGTAATGTAAAAAAGAATTCGAAAATTTTGAAATTTTTTCATTATAGAAAATTTTGAAATTTCCGATATAATACTGGAAATTTTGAAATTTTCAGTATTCTTCATATTTTTTACTGGAAATTTTAAAAATTTCGATACAGTATTGTAAATTTTAAAATTTTCGATATTCTTCATAATTTTACCAAAAATTTTAAATTTTTTCAAAAACAGTTTTACAATTATGAAAATTTGAAGAGGTATCAGACATAATTTGGAGGATGACATATTAATTCTTTCAAAGGTTTGAACATAAATGTTTCTTTCAAGGTCTCATGTTTTTTTTATTGAAATGAGAATACACAAGTAAAAATAAGTAATAAGGATACATTCTAAATCGCTGTTTTTTATTCATTTAGCATTTTGAAAACTTATATAATATTATCAAATATAATTAACACTATGGAATAGGTGAAATATAAAAAAATGTTTGATATATTAAAATAATAATATATTTTTGAAATGGGACAATATTATTAGGCCCATAATAAGAGAAACCTCTGGTCTAAACAACATCCAAAGGATTTATGAAAGGGCATACAAATGCATTTTTTGATCGTCTGATTATGGTCTGGGTCGTCTGATTATGGTCTGGGTCGTCTGATCTAAAACAGCGTCCATTTCATCAACATGTGGGGTATGAGGTGTCTTGAAAGGGGCCGGTTCAAGTAGTACATGAAAATAAGAAAAACATCCATTCATTTAAGGAAGGAGGAACGACCGTTTTTCTCTCACTCCCACGTATTCGCTGGAAAGTTAAGGGAAGGTCATTCACAACCTCTAGGGTTGGAGATCCATTCACAAAATTTCCATACACAAGTGAATCGAGCCTTTTGCATCCAAACACTTAAACAAGTTTCCTTAATTATATTTTACCAGTACAATTGACACTCTCCGTGGGGCCTCAATAAAACTAACCTACACTACACTCACACTCAGTTCATAAGTCACATCAGTCATCTTCCTTAACATTATGACACGACGAGGCACCACATAAGTTACTAGCCACACCGACGACAAAAAACCATGCCATAACGAGATATGGTTTACTTTGGAAGAAATAATCGTTGCAATTAAGCCGTATAAGACAATTTCATAAACCTTTAGCAACGACATCCAAACGACGACCCTACTGACGAAATTGTAATCTTGAACCCCAACATCTTCTAACAAATTTTGGGGACCCTGATGCTAGAAAATTTCAAGCCCCATCACTTATGAAGTTTGATGGAAGGAGCAATCCCTAGAAGCATGCCACCTCTATCAACACCTAAATGGCCATCATCTTGATAATTAGTCACTAAAAGACGGGGGAGGTTCATGTACCACCTCAAAGTCGCCTCCTTGAAAGTAGTGGATAAGAGCTTGCACTTCAAGGAATTGATAGTGCCAACTATTGCCATATGAATGTTAATGGCAACAATGTGTTCCCGAGGGGCCACTCTTTCCATCAAATGCCATCAACGATGCCAGTTTGAAGTTATTTGGCACTGGAGTCTCCCATATTTCATTAGAGTAAGGTAGAGGATTTATGATCCCGTCTCATTCTAGACAGTTGTCTTAGCGACATCGTTGCTGAAGTGTCAAAACGTCACCCAGTATGATTTGGTTGGAGCGACACAACTCCTCCGTAGCGACTCACTTCTCCTCTAACGCCTCATTATCACCACATGCTAGTGGTTATGGTGCCTCGTTGTGTAACCATGGCAAGGAAGGTGATTATGGCAACTGAATACTAAGTGAGGATGTGACCTAGGTCAGTTTTACTGATGACCCACAACGGGCGTCAATTATACTTGTGATAAATACAATAAGATGAACCTTGCTCACATGTATGAATGCAAAAGGATTTTAGGTGTATTGAATTTGTAAAAGTTGAATTATCCCTTGTAGGTGAAGAATCAGTTCCATCCCAACTGCTCGACTAAGGCGTGAGTGGTAATATGAAGACCCAGTTCTTCCTCATAATATGAAAGGTAGTTTCTTTCCTTGAGAAGTGACAATAACGACTCTTTTTTGAACACGTGGTCTGACAGATATTAGTACAATTGTAACTCAATAATATCGGCTTGGATTAGGCGTCAATGTTGGTTCGTCTTATGACCTTTAATGACGATCTTGAGCTGAATGAGTTATGAGTCGGTCTCTTCTAAATTCCAATCAAAATTATCCTAGTCGATATTCCAAATTTTAAAAAAACAAACAATAAAAATAAAAAATAAAACATATATCAATGTTTGTCCTTAAATATCATTCCTATACAAAAGGAGAAAATGCAAAGTAAATATTTTAATGTACATTGTTTGAAAAGCCAAGTCTTTCTTATTTTGTTAGCGACACTAAATTATATAGCAAATTTCCTAATTTTATTTAGGCTAAATTACATCTTTAGTCTCCCTATTTTGTCCAACTCATGAAATCAATTCCTATATTTATTTTTTAAACAGTTTTGGTACCCATGTCTAATTTTTGTCCAAAAATAACGATGATGTATACTATTTTTTAAATACGTGGCACATATGTTGATTTTATTTTTCCATGTTATTTTATTTTTCTAATAAAAACTATTTCATTTTATTACTATATAAAAAAATAAAGTCATCTTCTCCTAATTTCTGTTAGACGAAGGCGACTTATCTAGAGGGGGGTGAATAGATTCCAAGTTAAAAAAATTTATAAAAACTGTTTTGAAAAATTTAACGGCTAGCGGAAGTAACCTGGATCGAATCGTCTAAATTGAACCACTATCAAAAAGCTCAGATATGCGTATATGGAAACCAATTGAAGATAATGATAAACAAATCAATCAATATGTTTTTAACAACAATCACTTGAATGCTACACAAAAAGTAAAGTCTATTTCCAATGATAAAATACACAAAAACACAATTAAGGCAAATTATCGAACATCTTGTGTGCAATCAATTTCGTTTAAAATTTTGTATGGTTTTGTTGATTTGATTGTGATTAACTCAAAAAAACCTTTTTCAAAAGGTTATAAAAAAGTTTAACCAAACGTACTGATCGCACAATCGACGAATTTAACAATTTGCAAATGAAACCACAAATACATATGTACTCTCTCTCCCTCAGAGAGAGAGAGAGAGGGAGAGGGAGAGGGAGAGGGAGAGTACATAAGAATTTATTTAGGAAATTCCTCAGTCGGCCTTGCTATGAGTACGTCTGCCCTCAATTCAAACTCGAATTGAGATAATCAATCTTACTTTTCAAATGTAGTTTTACAAGATAAATGTAGTAATACAACCTCACAAACCCTATGTTTGATGTTGATTTTAACACTTTGTCTTACCTTGATCTGGGCTTGATAAACTCACCCAATAATACCAATTTGATTCACCGTCTCACGCTACTCCTTTGCAAGAAACTCCATTCTTTAAGGCTTTCACTCGATCGAATCCAAGTTACGAATTTTTGTCACTCAAGATTTACCAATTTGATTCTCCGTCTCACGCTACTCCTTTGTAAGAAACCCCATTTTCAAGAGCTTTTACTCAATCGAATCCAAATTGCGTAATCTTGTCCAAAACCTTCAAATCCCCAATTGACATTGAAGAAAAACCTCAGCTTGCTTTTCTTATTTGAAACCCCCAAAGATACTCAACCCAATTTACAATTCAACAACCTAATTTGGACGTTATCAACTTGATTCTAGATGGCACCCAAACAAAGAAAGATTATGTGTAATTTGTTTATGTGTATGCATAGAACATGGGTTGAAGATGAAGAGAACTCTTTGTGTATTTATGGTTTCATGTTTTGAAAAGATGCATGTATGAAGTATATATATATATATATATATATATATATATATATATATATATATATATATATATATATATATATATATATATATATATGTGCAAGTTGGAGGCAAAAAGGAATGCAAGAGGTTTAGAAAAAATGAAAAATTTTAAATATTTTTAATGCATGTGCCGACCTATGCACGTCATGTGCTGACCTATTCGATGCATATGTCGACTTGTATAGGTCATGTGTTGACTCATAGAAGAAAATTTTCTTCTATGTGTCGACCTGAAATCTTTCCACAATCGACACATCAAACAGAGGCTATAGGCTTTAAAACTCATCAACATGTGTCGACCTATACAACGCATGTGTCGACTCATAGAAGACTTTTTTTTCTATGTGTCGACCTGTATAATGCATGTGTCAACACAAGCATAAACAAAAGCTACATGTGTCGACACATAAGCCTGTGACTTGCATAAAAACTCAATTTTCCATGTAGAATCATTTATAACCTTTTCTAAATCATTTCCAAAATGTTTTTATACTTCCTAATGCTAAGATGCACATTAAGACTCATAGGATATCGTCCAATATACATAGATGCTAAAATATCATAGTTTTGACATCATGCAAAATACATCTAACGGAAAAACTTTAGACGATGCGTTTCGTGTCTTCATGAAAGCTTCCCATAAATGTTTGCATCCCAACTTCATCTTGTTGATGCTTCTCCCCCTTTGACAATATCAAAAAGAGACAAAGCTGTTAGAACAAGATTTGGTTCTGCCGGATATCTCTAAGTTTTGATAATAACAAAGTAGTATTTATGTGAGAATAATTTTGGTACTCTAACATTTGTTTTTCTGAAGAATTAACAAACAGGCTCTGAATCTGATAGAGAAAGCTCTGACTCTAATAGAGACCATGTGCAACGTCACTCTGATTTGACCAAAAGTCGCTTCTGCGCAAAGAAGCAAGTCTGTTTCTGATCTACTCACATTCAGAAAGATTCTAAGAAGACAATATGTTGCTGTTGCAATGCTCTCTTGGTTTCTGCCTCTGAGCGTGACTCTGATGATTTAGTTTTGAAGGCTTTCTAGCTTCTGAAATCATTATCATCTAAGGAATAAGTGCTGAAGACTCTGAAGACAAGGTTCTGCTGAACAACATTCTGAAGACTCTGAAGACTTGAGTTTCTGAAGACTAAGTTAAAGACTCTGAAGACAAAGTTCTGCTGAACAACGTTCTCAAGACTCTGAAGACTCAAGTTACTAAGACCAAGGGTTCTAAAGACTGAGTGCTAAAGACTCTGAAGACAAGGTTCTGGTGAACAAGTTCTGAAGACTCAAGACTCTAAATACCCAATGATCAACTCTTCTACTCATGCTTCAATCATCTCTATTTAGAAGCCTCTGATGTACAGAAGATAAGATCAAACATTTACGAGGGTAAATAATACATAGTACGTATCAAACATGTTCCTTTCCACTACTATTCCACTACCCTGATTTGGCGGTACAAAGGACAACTTTTGTGTACGATTTTCATCCCTGCGTAACAACATTATTTCAAGTCGCCGGCTATCTCAAGGATATTCCCGATCTCCCTTCCAACGGATCTCTTACTGGCTATATAAGGACTTAATCACTTGAAGAAAATATACAGACAAAAAATGCGCGAGACAATGAACCAAGAACAGTGAAGCACCACAATACAACGCAAGAAACATTGTTCATACTGTATAAATTTTCTTTAAGTTATTTGAGCTATTCATAGTGTTTATATCTGCTTTCGTAGAAGCAATTCATTGTAAACATTAATTTCTTTCAAACAGTTGTTTGTATTCCTTAAGGGACCAGCTAGGTAAGAATCCTTAAGAAGAGACAATTAGTCTTGAGCTTGTTAGTCACCAGCAGTTGTTAGTGCAGTGTAACCAGTTGATTATAATGGATTAAGTCCTTGTGTATAAGGCGAAATCACCTTGGCGGGTGAACTGGATTAGCTTGATAGTTTTCAAGTGAACCAGGATATATCGCGTGTCTTTCTCTCTTGTTAGTTTTTTTTATCTTTGTTTGAGTTTCACAAAAGCTTTCATTTTTGAAAACCCAATTCAAACCCCCTTTCTTGTGTTTTCTCACACCTTCAATTGGCATCAGAGCTCCGGTTCTGGTTGTGATAAAAGTTTTATCAACACTTCACTGTGTTCAATACCGATCCTGTATTTGTGTGAGATATCATGGCTGTAGCTAATGCTAATCCTATTCAAGAAGAGAAAGATCATTACAGTGCCAAACCACCAGTCTTTGATGGTGAAAAGTTTGACTACTGGAAAGATAGAATTGAAAGTTTCTTTCTTGGATACGATGTAGATCTTTGGGATCTTGTACTTGATGGCTACACTCACCCAATTGATGCTACATGAGTAAAATTATCTAGAAGTGCTATGACCAACCAACAAAAGAAAGATTATAAGAATCATCACAAGGCAAGAACTATACTGCTAAATGCTATCTCTTATAATGAGTATGAGAAGATAACAAACAGAGATACTGCCAAATCCATTTTTGATCCCCTAAGAATGACTCATGAAGGAAACACTCAAGTTAAGGAGACAAAGGCGCTTGCCCTAATCCAGAAATATGAGGCATTCAAAATGGAGGATGATGAAACAATTGAGACTATGTTTTCAAGGTTTCAAATGCTAGTCGCAGGACTCAAAGTTCTGGACAAAGGATACTCAACTATTGATCATGTCAAAAAGATCATCAGAAGCCTTCCCAAGAAATGGAAACCTATGGTAACTGCTCTAAAGCTATCCAAGGATCTGAACAATATAAGTCTTGAAGAACTTGTTAGTTCTTTAAGAAGTCATGAGATAGAGCTGGAGGAAGATGAACCTCAGAAGAAGAGTAAATTTGTTGCTCTTAAGTCTAAACATGAAAAGGCAAAGGCTTATCAAGCTGAGGAAGAATCATAAGATTCTGAGGAAGACTTAGAAGAAGAGCTATCACTTATCTCCAGAAGGATCAATAAACTATGGAAACATAGGCAAGGGAAGTTCAGAAGATCAAGAAGGAACAACGGTCGTGCTGACTCTTCATCTGGACAGAAGAAGCAGAGTTATGGAAAATAAGTCATCTGCTATGAGTGTAATGAGCCAGGTCATTACAAGAACGAGTGTCCAAAGCTTAAGAAAGACAAGAAGCCTAAGAAGAACTTCTCCAAAGGCAAGAAGGGACTCATGGTAACTTGGGATGACTCTAATTCTGAAGAAGAAGACTCTGATGAAGAACAGACAAATGTTGCACTAGTGGCAACAACAATTAACGCTGAAGTCTCTGGAGAACTAGAAGACAAAATGCCATCAGAACCAGAATCAGACTCAGACTCAGACTCAGCGGTATTATTTAAACTCTCTTGTTGTGAATTAGAGTCGTGTCTTTCAGAAATGCTGGAAAAATATCAAACTCTCCAAAGTAAATACAAGGATCTTAAAAAATCTCGTGTAATTACTTCTGAAGCTAGAGATAAGCTTGATCAGAATAATTCTTCTCTAAATGAAAATAATTTTTCTTTAAAAAATAGTAATTGTGCTTTGAAAAGCAAAATTTCCAAACTAGAAGAAGAATTAGTCTCCAATGTTTCTGACACTAGTTGTGTCAACAAGTATGATAAAGCATTTCAGTACTTTCTGGCTAAAGCATAGATAGAAGCAGGATAGCTTCCATGATCTATGGAGTTAGCAGAAATGGCAAGAAAGGTTTGGGGTGTACAGAAACAATTGAAATTGACGAAAGTTATCCTGTAAAACCAAAACCTCTCTATGACCATTTTGTGCCCTCTGGCACTGAGCTTGATTATTCTGAGCTTGCACAAAAACCCCCACCGACACATAAATCTATTTCTAAACCTAAGTATCATGCACAAATTCCACTTGAGTATCCTGTTGCACATAAACCCAAAGTTTGAAAAATTCTGGGAAAACTAACAAAAGAGGACCCAGAAGGTGGGTACCTAAGGATAAGATAATCTATGTTGCAGATATCCTTAGCAGCTCAGTTGAAACACTAATCATGGTACCTGGACAGTGGTTGCTCATGACACATGACGGGAAGAAGGCATATGTTCCAAAGTTTGGAACTTAAACCTGGAGGTTTCGTTGGTTTCGGAGGAAACCAGAAGGGTAAGTTCATTGGCTGTGGAACTGTTGGTAATGGTAAACTTTCTTCTATTACTAATGTTCTTCCAGTCGATGGTTTGATACATAACTTATTGTCTATCAGTCAGCATAGTGACAATGGTTATGATATCATCTTTAATCAAATGTCCTGTAAGGCTGTCAGTCAGAAAGATGACTCAATCCTTTTTACCAGAAAGAGGAAAAACAACATTTACAAGATTAGACTTTCTGATCTCTGTGAAGAGAATGTCAAATGCTTAATGTCTGTTAATGAGGAGCAATGGGTATGGCATAGACGTTTGGGACATGTTAGCATGAGGAGGATTTCTCAGCTAAATAAGCTTGAACTTGTCAGAGGCTTACCAAATCTGAAGTATTCTTCAGATGCTCTTTGTGAATCATGTTAGAAAGGAAAGTTCTCTAAGACTTCCTTCAAAGCAAAGAATGTTGTGTCAACCTCTAGACCGTTAGAACTTCTACACATTAATTGTTTAGACCAGTACAAACTGCTTCAATCAGTGGAAAAAAGTATGGATTAGTTATCGTTGATGACTATAGTCGTTGGACATGGGTAAAATTCTTGAAACACAAGGATAAGTCACATTTTGTGTTCTCTACCTTTTGCTCACAAGTGAAAACAGAGAAGGATTGCAAAATAGTCAGAGTCAGAAGTGATCATGGTGGAGAATTCGAGAACAGATGCTTTGAGAATCCTTTTGATTCCCATGGCATTTTCCATGATTTCTCCTATCCTAGAACTCCACAACAAAATGGAGCAGTGGAAAGGAAGAATAGGACTTTGCAAGAAATGGCTCGTACCATGATCCAAGAAACTGACATGGCTAAGCACTTCTGGGCAGAGGCAGTAAATACAACATGTTATATTTAGAACAGGATTTCTATCAGACCTATTCTGGGTAAGACTCCTTATGAATTGTGGAATAATAGAAAACCCAACATCTCTTATTTTCATCCTTTTGGCTGTATTTGTTTTATGTTGAACACTAAAGAGAATCTTGGAAAGTTTGAATCCAAAGCTTAAAAGTGTTTATTGTTGGGATACTCTGAATGCTCTAAAGGCTACAGAATCTATAACACATAAACACGAATTATTGAGGAATCAATTTATGTCAGATTCGATGATAAGCTTGACCCTAAAAAGTCAAAGCTAGTTGAAAAGTTTGCATATTTGAAGATTACCTTATCAGAATCCAAGGAGGAAGATTCTAAAGAAGGAGACAAAGATGCAGAAACTACAGTATCAGATACAACCTTACCAGAAACAACAAATAATCCATCTCATCAGAAGAAGAATAGACTAAAGACTTCTCATTCTAAAGAATTGATTCTGGGAGACAAAGCTAATCCAGTTAGAACTCGTTCATCATTCAAACCTTCTGAAGAAACTCTTCTAGGTTTGGTGTCTCTGATAGAGCCAACATCTGTTGATGAAGCTCTTATGGAGAATGAGTGGATTCTGGCCATGCAAGAAGAGCTGAATCAATTCATCATAAATGATGTTTGGGATCTTGTTCAGAAACCAAAAGGTGTCCACGTCATTGGAACAAAGTGGGTATTCAGAAACAAGTTAGATGAGAAAGGTGAGATCGTAAGAAACAAGGCACGACTGGTAGCACAAGGTTATAGCCAGCAAGAAGGGATAGACTATACTAAAACCTTTGCACCAGTTGCCAGGTTAAAATCTACCAGTCTCTTAATTTCCTTTGCAGTAAATCATGACATCACTTTATATCAAATGGATATAAAGAATGCATTCTTAAACGGGTATATTTCTGAAGAAGTGTATGTGCACCAACCTCCTGGTTATGAAAGTTTCGAAAACCCATATTTCATTTTCAAACTTAAAAAATCGTTATATGGTCTGAAACAAGCTCCCAGAGCTTGGTATGAAAGGCTAAGTAACTTTGTTTTGGAAAATGACTTTACCAGAGGAAAAGTAGATACAACACTCTTTTGCAAAACCTTTAAAAATGACATTCTGGTTGTGCAAATTTACGTTGATGATATTATATTTGGTTCTGCTAATACTTCCTTGTGCAAGGAATTTTCTAAGTTAATGCAGGCTCAATTTGAAATGAGTCTGATGGGAGAACTCAGATTCTTTATGGGAATTCAAATTGATCAATGTCCAGAAGGAAAGTACATTCATCAGAGCAAGTATGCAAGAGAACTTCTAAAGAAGTTTAATATGTCAGAAAGTAAACCTGCAAAGACTCCTATGCATCTGACAAGCATTCTGGAGAAAGAAGAAGTAAGTAAAAAGGTTTGTCAAAAGCTCTATCGTGGTATGATAGGCTATCTTCTGTATTTGACTGCTTCTCGTCCAAATATTCTGTTCAGTGTATGTCTTTGTGCTCGTTTCCAATCAGATCCAAGGGAAACTCACTTAACAACTGTTAAGAGAATCCTAAGGTATCTAAAAGGAACAACTAACCTTGGATTGATGTATAAGAAAATATTAGAGTACAAGCTTTCTGATTATTATGATGCAGATTATGCTGGAGACAAATTAGAAAGGAAAAGTACTTATGGAAACTGTCAGTTTCTGGGTAACAACCTTGTCTCGTGGGCAAGCAAAAGACAATCAACTATTGCACTTTCAACTGCAGAAGCAGAATATATCTTAGTGTCACTGTGCAGTACTTAGATACTCTGGATGAAGAATCAACTAGAAGATTTTCAGATACACGAGAGTAACATTTCTATCTTCTGTGATAATTCTTATGCTATTTGTTTATCTAAAAATCCTATTTTGCATTCTAGAGCTAAACATATTGAAATAAAACACCACTTTTTATGTGACTATGTTCAGAAGGGTGTTTTTCAGTTAAAATTTGTGGATACAGACCACCAGTGGGCTGATATTTTCACAAAACCCCTTGATGAGGATATATTCGTATTAATTCTAGAAAATCTATTTATAAAACCTTGTCCAGAATGAGTAGATGGAGTTTTAATGTGTCAAGTCATCAGAACTTCTAAAATAAGATTCTGACGTTAAGCAATTATTCTTGATTTATTTAATGTCTTTCTGATTAATGATACTTCTACATGTTAGAAGATGTCTTGATCAGAAACTTGTCCAGTCAGATACCTCTTGGTATTCTTGACTTTGGGAATATCAAACATGTTCTCATAAACAAACGACTATGATTATTTTGTGACAGTTGTCCAATACCAAATCATATCTTGCTGTCGAAGAGACACCTCGAGCGTTGTAATTTCGTGAGACTAGGTTTCAAGTAATTATTCCCTATTACTCCCACCTTTTCATAATCATCAATTTTTCTATAAATACTCACACTCTCACCATCACACACTACGCCACTTTTCACTTCCCACACTTTTTATTAGAAACCATAAAACCCTTTGTGCTCTGTAAACTCCATCATCTTCTTAAAATGGATCCTCAACAACAAAGCGTATTTGAATTTTCTCAACAACAACAACTTGCAGAATCATCCTCAGTGGTTTCAACAACAACTGTTCAAACTGCATCATCGTCTCTACATCAATCACTATCCACATTTCAGAAACCAACTAAAGTTCATATTCTGGATCGCCCGACTCATATTCATCTTGCTACTCCTTTCTCATAACTGTAAGTTCTGTGTGAATGGCTAGTAGACTTTGATAACTTGCTTGAGAATGGAATTGACTTGTTCAAGGAACTAAATGCTCAAGGTTGGAAAACCTATTTTGATCGTCTCTACGGTCCCATTTTTCCTAATCTCATCAAGGAATTCTGGAGATTCGCTTAAGCTGATGAACACTTCATCGTGTCACATGTTTTGGGAGACAAGTTCATCATCACGGAGAAATCCATAACCACCTTACTTGGAATGGAAAAATCTGGTGGAAATGTATCTACAAGATGAGTTCTAAATCCAAATTTCTATCTGACGTGATAAACCCAGCAATCTTCACACAACCATCTAATGGTAAACCACCCTTCAAGAGTCAGGATTTATCTAAGGAGCTTCGAGTCTGGCTCAAAATTATTTTAGGATGTATCTATCACAAACCTGCTTCAAGTTCCTCTGATTTCCTCAATACTGATAAGAAATACATGCTGTATTATCTGATGAAAGGAGAGAAGATCTGCCTCCCTTCAATTCTATTCAGATACCTCAGAGAATCTGTAAGAGAAACAAGAAATGATTCAAAGAAGCTGAAGAACTACATTCCTCTTGGTCGATTGATATCAAATATCTTCGTTGAAAGTGGAATGATTAATCATCTAACAAAGTTGAATGTCAAAGATGAATTGGCTATCATAACTGGAACTCCTCTGAATAACAAAAATCTGAAGAGGATGCAGATTATAGATGAAATCAGAGTTGAACCGAGCGTAGCAACATATTTGAAGAGTCTGAAATCAAGAAGGATGATTATAGATGGATTTTCTCTGTTCACCGAGCATGACAATCTAGAGGTTATAGAGGCCTACATACAACTTCGAGAAGCTGAAGGCTATGATCTATCTGGTTTCAGGATTGAAGATCTTCTATATAATCCTCCTGATATGATGACGAAGAAGAGACCCCACACCAACACAACTCCTCAGACGAAGACTGCAAAGAAGCAGAAGAAAGGTCTAGATGTCTTGGTGTTTGCACGCGATTCTCGCGCGAATAACCGCTGGCCTCCTATCACAGGTTTACTTGCAGGATCGACCACAGAATCCCAGAATAGTTTGTCGAAGTGTAAGTCTTGTCGATAGGATGGTTTTTGATTTAGAGGGAATTGGAAAACGTCTTGAAAAGTAAAAAGGTGCGAGTTGATGAATAAAAGAAAAAAAAAAGGAAAAAACAGATACGTAAATTGCAAGGTAACTTAAATTTTGATTATGTAAATTGCTTTAAGAAGGAAGTGTGGATGCTATCATACATTTTTGTGGGAGTAAACTCGTTTCTCTTAATGCTTGGTACTCAGCGTGTTTCCCTTCTGCAATGTTACAAATGCGACCCCTCAAACGAAAATAACTATTGCTTTAAATAGGACGAAAAAATAACTGTTCACTTTCCAAGATTGGCCCTGGTTATGACACGTGTCGCCCCACCATCTTTATAACTTCCCACGTTCTTGGCGTTTCAAATTTTCCCGCTCAAAGACTTATCAGCTTGGCATTGGTTTCATAGGCCACCAGTCGAAACCCTTCGACAGCCTTACCTCTACGTCTTCTTTCGACGCATATTTGCTCGTGTCGACATGTGCTTCGGTCTCCTCACCATTCCTTCTCCTGAAGTCGAACTGTTTACTGGCTTTTTCATTATGTCTTCATTTCCCATGTTTGGTCGAAATCTCTCAGCTAACAAATTGCCCCCCCCAAAAGGCCAGTTTCGACTGAGCATTGTGTCGACTGAGAAACCTGGCATTTGGATTTTTTGTGAGATTTCGACGACACTTTGGTTTCGACCTGATTAACCAGCGTTTTATCTTCTATCAAATCTCAGTCACGTGTCGCTCGTAGTTTGACGTAATGATGGTACATTTCTGCGCTACGATTTCCAAGAAACGCATGATGGCTAGTCTCGTCCTAAGTTATGGGTCTCGAAACTACCCCCACTAACTGCAGAATCGGAATAGTTCTTGACCTTTCAGTTGCATGTGTTTTCCTTATAAATACTCCTTAAACACACCTGATTTTCTTTTTCACCACTTTCCCACAGTTTTATTTCTTCTTCCAAATTTTCTTGCTCTTAAAGGCTTACTTACCCTTCATTCTAATGGCTTCTTCTGCAACTGTTACTGCTTCCGCTACACACACCACCGAAAACAACCCCATTGCTTTCGTTCTCTCTGAAAAGGAATCACTTAGACCTCTCCCTCAACCGTCATTTGTTGATGAGGCGCTGGTAACAAACTGGCAACATCAAATGGTCATCCCCTTCGCAGTGGCTGGAAAACTTCATGCTTATAACGGTCTATACCCTGATAAAAAACCAAATCATCAAGAACTTCAAGAGTTCTTTCCCTATTTTGCTCCTACCATACCACCTGCATTTAAGAAAGGTGGCACCTTGGACCTTAAATTCATGGCGCCCAAAGCTAGAGTCTTTCGATCGATGCCTACACCCGGAAATAAAGACTACATTACTTGGCTCAACAAGGTTGAAGGCCAGCGTCGAGAATAATGGGAAGTGGCTGACATCTTCGACGCCATTCAAATCTCAAGGAATGCTCACAGGGTCAACCCTTGTTTGCTGCTGGCGTCGATATACTTCTGGGAAGGATCGACCAACACATTCCACCTCCCTTGTGGCATGTTCACACCGACCCTCTTCGACGTGGCGGCCATTACTGGCCTTTCACCCCTGGGCAAAACATTAGACCCAACTCTGGAAATGACTAACACCTTCGACTTCGAGCGTGCTGGTTTCCAGAACTACATTGAAGACCATCACAACAAAGGTTCCAAAGATGTGTCTGACGAAGAACCCATTGCTTTCCTGACTCTGTGGTTGTCGTATTATCTATTCTGCCATGGTTCGCTGCAAATAGCCAAAAGTTACATTAACTTGGCGATCCAAATTCACGAAGGTCGACAGGTATCCTTGGGTAAGCTTTTACTAGCCTCCCTTTTATCATCCCTTGGTCTATCAGCCTTGCGGATAAAACTTCTCCATGCGACTACCAAAGCTTTAAATATCTTAGGGCCTATGTGGTTGTTGCAACATTGGCTCAATGCCACCTTCGAGCACCAACTGGGCTACAATGCCTCTGCAACGATGGAGCGTTTAAACAATGAGCGTCCCATAGAGAGCATTCGACTCGCTTTGATGACCACCCAAGAAACCCCCAACAAAACTCTCTTTATGAAGTATCTTAATATGTTTATGGAAACCACGTCTTTCGTCCCCAGTATGACACCTTTTGTAGCTCGAAAATTTGGTCCGGCGTGGTTCAAGAACTCGTTCCCTGGTGTTTCCCCCAAGGCAGCAGCGCAGTCGAACTCCATATGGCGGGCATTTCTAACTCCCACCATGTTATTTTTTCGGATTGAGACGGGGAACACAGGTTATGGGTTTATGAACTACCAGCCCAACCTGGTGGCCCGTCAATTTGGCCTGAGCCAAATGCTGCCTAAGTCTTTGGTGAAACATTCTTCTGACGTTGTGCAGGCTGGTCGACGGCTGAACTTGGTGGGTCACAAGGCTTGCCTTAAATTTACCATGTCGTCACAATGTCTTGAGTTGCCTGTCTTTGGGTTCCAACCCCCCTTCTTTACTACAGAAGACTTCGACGTATGGTGGCCAGAATACCAGACTCAAATTTTTACACGTGACCTTTTCCTGGAAAACATGGTCGATGCTTTTGCTGCCATTGCTGGCGACACTCCTAATCCGACAGTTACTGTGCCTGTCGAGAACACCCAAGAGGCTGATGCCATAGAGGACCCACCAAAGAAGGTAACTCCTGAACTCTTCTATTCTATTTCATTAGTTGTCTTTAGCTAACCATTTGTGCTTATCTCCCAGGGTCGAAAATGGGAACCAGCAGCTGCATCGACCTCCACCAGGCTTGCAAAGAAACCGAAGATCCTGCAACCACAGGTATAACATGTTTCCACATTCCTTCGCATTGTCTCTGCTGTTTGTCTGACTTTGTTATTTTCTAGGCTTCTGAGAAAGTCCTATCTCCTGAGGGAGACGTGTCGGATGAAAGTACCCAATCTCGAATCTTTCCTACTGAAGCCCCAACATCCCCTCCAGCTACTCCATTGGTGAAGAAGAAAAGGGCCCTAATCAAGAAAACGCCTTAAAAAACGGTTGCTTCGACCATGAACCCTGTTGTCCCCAGAAACCTTGCTAAAGTCTTCAAGCCTGTCGAGGCTGAAGCACCCCCTCCAAAACAATCTGCTGAGGTATTCATCATCCTTGCTCTATGGATTCATATGGTACTTAGATATTTTCTCACTGAAACTTTTCTTGTAGGAAACTGTGGCCGCTTCGACCACTGTTGAAATGGATGACACTGCAACGACTACCATTGTCGATCCACCTGAGACAACTACCGTGTTTAGTCCTCAAACAGTCGACGAGTTTCAAATGACCTCGACAAAAGAGAATCTAGTGGCGAAAATGCCTCCACTTTAACACACCACCCCTGAGGCTGGGACGGATGGTGCAACCACTGGTGATAATGAAAATCCTTCGATTGTTGCTACCACTGCTGAAGTCGACATGAACCCTAAAGCTTCTACTGAAGGTGGCTCCAACATGCCTACGTCTTCTGTCGACAAAGCTCTTACCCTATAGGAGATTTTGGCTACAAAACAAACAAATCCAGTAGCAACTTTGAAGGCACTGCACAAGCTTCACCAAGAGTCTGGGGACGTTCAACCCACTAGTTCGACGACCATACCAACCCCAAAAGTAGATGCTTCTTTCGCCCTCAAGCTCCACCAATTGAAGACATACCTATTCGAGGATGAATTTCTGGCGGCCGTCGCTGAGGAAGTTGCTGTGGCTTTTGATGTATTCAAAATATTGGATGAACTGGCCCAACTTCAAGTTCCTACTCCCATGGCCATATACTTAATTGAATTCGAGGCCTTCTTTACGCAACTGGCTAAGGACCTTACTATGTGCAAGCAAGCCGACGCTCAAATCAGGCTGAAAAACAACGAGATGAGCCGTGAGTGGTATCTCAGTTCACTTTGTGAGAAGAAACTTGGAGACTTCGAGGCCAAAAAGAAACATCTCTCTGATAAGTATCATGCTTTCGACCAGCAGATATCTGACTACCAGGCTCAGATAGCTGAACTTACAAGAAAAATTGCTGAGGTCGAAAAGCAAAAGGCCTCTTTGTATTCCGCTGAACCTTTGCCTGCTCAAGAGGAAATTGATCAAGAAGTCGCCCAAGGGATTGCTCACGTTGAAGCGGCTCTCAAGCAAAAGGATACCATTGGTCAAATGAGGAAAAGGAAAGCTCTTCTCAAAAGCAAGGTTGCTCACGAGAACACCCTTTTTGAAGACTTTAAGTCTAGATTCCCCGCTTCCTCTTAATTTTCATGTCGAACTGTTGTAACTTCATTTGAATATTTTGTAAGCCATCTTGGCCTTCCTAGCCTATTTTGGCTACTTATTAATGAAAAGTTACTTTCTAATCTGAATCTCTTGTAACATAGGCTTATATTTTTTCAAATATTTCCCATTTACCCTTAAGACTCATTGGTCCATTCCTATCTCCTAAGCCTCGTATGCATTGTTGCTGAACCCTTGGATTAATTTGAATGGTCCCTCCCAATTTGGTGACCATTTCCCTAGCATTTGATTCCTTCGATCCATAGGCAACACTGCTTTCCACACATAGTCATTAACTGCAAAGGTCTTCTTTCTGACCTTCTTATTATATGCCTTGACAACTCGTGCCTTCGGGCGTAATAACACATTTAACGCTGCCATCCTTTCCTCGTCTAAGTCCACGATTTCATCTAGCATCATGTCCCAGTATTGCTCTGACGGAATTTCATGTTATCGTTGCACTCTAACTAATTGTAGACATATTTCTGCTGGCAATACAACATCGTGACCGAAAGTCAAACGAAACAGAGTCGAGTTTGTTGACTCTTTGAGGGATGTCCGACAAGCCCATAAAATTTGATTTAACGTCTTGTGCCAATTTTTGGGCTTTCTCGCCACGTGCTTTTTGATGAGCCCAATTACCACTTTATTAGCTGCTTCGACCTGACTATTTGCTTGAGCATAATATGGTGTTAAAGTAATCAATTTGAAACCCATTTTTGCTGCGAACTCTTGCATTTTCTGGCCAACGAATACGGAACCTTGATCCGTAGTGATGGTTTCAGGGATCCCGAATCTATACAAATTATGATTCTGGATGAATTCGATCACAGCCTCATGATCTACTTTCACTAGAGGCACCTCCTCTATCCATTTTGTGAAGTAGTCTATTCCCACAAGGGTGAATTTCTATTGTTTCGACGAGGCTGGTCAAATTTCCCCTATGACATCCAATTCCCATCCCCTAAAGGGCCATGGCTTGAAGATGATATGTAGTTCGTAGGCTGACACATGTTAAATGTTTGCATGTCTTTGACAGTCTTGGCATCCCTTTGCAAAGTCCATGCAATCCTTGAGCATGCTTGGCCAATAGACGCCTTGTCGAAACAACAACCACTTCATCTTATGGCCAGCTTGGTGAGCCCCACATGTCCCACTATGGACCTCAGAAATTGCCAGATATGCATCTGTGTCCCCTAGACACTTGAGCAATACTCCTTCTGGAGTCTTTTTTAGCAACTCATTTCCCAACAGATAATAACTTAAAGCTCTGTATTTAGTCTTCTTATCAGTGTTGCCCACCGTATTCTCCAAATACTCGATGATTGGTCTTCTCCAATCTGCCGGTGATAGATTGCTGATAGCAAAAACTTCATAATTTCCCAAACTTTCGATTAAGCTTTTTGTCGAGGCGTTTACCCCACCAGCTTTTGGGATTGACAAGCTTGATGGTGGGAGCATGTTTGACACCATTTTCTTTTTAATTTCAATGAAGTCTTTCAACTTTTCTTCCGACACCTTGTACCCGGAGGCAATCTACGCTAAATCGTTAGCCTATTGATTTTCTATTCTGGGCACGTGCGTAATGCTGACAACTTCAAAGTGTTCCAACAGTCGCTTCGCCATTGAGAAGTAAACCAAAAGATGCTCTTTGATGCACTTATATTCTCTCGTGATTTGTTTAACCAGCAGTTTAGAATCGCCTTTTATTTCAACTATCCCTTTGCACCCAAATCCTTAAGTATTTTGAGGCCAGTAATTAAGGC
The DNA here is from genome assembly GCA_022829125.1 of Lathyrus tuberosus. NCBI lineage: Eukaryota > Viridiplantae > Streptophyta > Magnoliopsida > Fabales > Fabaceae > Lathyrus > Lathyrus tuberosus. Next base: position 1,500,862 of record JALAZF010000104.1, on the reverse strand, counting down.
TTCATATTCTGCTTCGTTATTGGAGCATTTTCCGTCAACCTTACATTTAAATTTAGTTGGAATACCCTGCGGGGATACTATTAAAATTCTAATACCTGCCCTGTTTCTATGGCTCGACCCATCAAAGTATAACTTCCAAGGGGCAACGTCGACACTATATATCGACGATTTGACTACTGCGTGGTCGACAATAAAGTTTGCCACTATTTGACCTTTCATAGCCCTTAGAGGGACGTATGTCAAGGAAAACTCAGTCAATGCTAGTGCCCATTTCCTAATTATACTATGCAGAATAGGTTTAGACAACATATGCTTAATAACATCAAAATACGACGAAACATAAACATCAACTGGTTTGATATATTGCTTTAATTTCATACATGAGAAGTACAGGCATAGTCACAATTTTTCAATCATAGTGTACCTAGTTTCAACATCTATTAACATTTGACTAAGGTAATAAATGGGTCTTTCGACGCCACTACTATCCTCTTGTGCTAACATGCTTCTATGGTCGTTTTTGACGCAGCAATGTACAACTTCATGTTTTTATTTATACTGGGTGGCAATAAAATGGGAGGCATTGTGAGATATTTTTTGATAGCGCGAAAGCCTCCTGCTGCTCCCGTTCCCAATGGAGATCACTTTCCTTCTTGGCTTTGAGTAATGGCGAGAATACCTTCGTCTTTCCACTTAGATTTGATATAAACCTTCTCAAGAAGTTTATCTTCCCCAACAAAGATTGGAGCTGCTTCTTTGTCGAAGGAGGCTTGAGATCCAAGATTGCTTTTGTCTTGTTCTGGTTTATCTCGATGCCTTTCTTGGGGACCATGAATCCCAGGAAATCCCCTGCGTGAACACCTGTAGGCTCCTAATTTCGACGCCTGGATTTTATTTGTAAAAGAGGTGAAAGATTGAGGCTTTCCAGAGTATTTCGACAGAAATTTGTTTCTTGTGAAGAAGATTGGTCGAAAAGAAGGATTATTTAGAATAGAAGAGTTGGAGATTTTTTCTAAGCATTGGAAACATCTCGACACAATTATATGGAGGTCTCTTTTCGTCTGGTTTTTGAAATTTAAATAAAGGAGGGAATTGTGTTTTTGAAAGGGAGACACGTGGAGTGTATCTAAGACGCAAAGACATGTCGGTTGCCATTTGTCTTCATTACGAGAAATGATCGTTGTTGACGGTTATTTCGACTATATTTAAATAGGGAGTCATAGTGTTAGATTTCAGTGCGTGTATTCAAAATTCTGTACAAGTTACTCAAAAAACACTCAAAGTACCCGTGTGAGAGAAAAGACTTATCATTGAGAAAATGTACGTTTGGAAAAACACCAGTTTTATCTTTTACATTTCAATGAAATTTTAAGTTATTCATATTCAGTTTACTCTGCATTTCTGTAATTTATTTTTGCATTCTTATTACGTTTTTCATTTTTTTCTTTTAAGAACAAAGTTTTATCATTTTTCGTCCAAATCATATCATTTTATGAGAGTGATGATGAACACAATAAATAAAAGGGTTAATTTTCATATATGTTGTCAAAATTACTAAAGCACATCGTCCTAGGATTTGTATGGTCGATCCTGCAAGTAAACTAATTTCCATAAATTAGGAGACCAGCGGTTGTTTGCTAATTTTCAAGGCAAACAAATTGGCACGCCCGGTGGGACCTTGTGCTATTATCAACATAAAACCTTTAATTTTACATTAATCTTACGAAACCTTCTTCACTTCGTTGTATGAGATTAAGAAGTGGTAAGATAGCCATAAATAACGAAGAAAGACCTAGAAGAAGACGAGGAAGAAGAATGGCAAATCCAAATCCGCCAAACAATCAGAATTCTACAAATGATGGAGAGCCAACCCCTATTCCTTCGACTGGGGGCAGTACGACCTCAATACCAGTATCAGAGGCCATGCCATCAACAGCGAGTTCGACACCAGCACATTCAACTCCCCAGAGTGCGCCTAATTTCTCTACCATAGGACCCTAAATTTCTCAAATGACCCCTCTTCCATCAGGGAGTATGTTCAGGCCTTATATACCTGGCTTTTCCATGCCTGCACTAAATCGAGAACAACCATATGGAATGCCCACATCAGTGATGGCAAGTTTACATAATGCGTCATCAACATTTACAGATCCAACGGTAAACGTAACTTCGCCTTTACAAGGATCTGGTTCTGGTATAAACCATATGGGTAGGATTAGCCAACCTTTAGGAACGGGATATCAAACATATATGCCAAACATTATTAATAATTCTGCAGCGGTAATAAGGCAACAAATCGACGAAAGCAACCATGATATGGTTCAAATGCTAGCCCAACAGATGGGGGTTATATTTAACCCCTTGATTCAGAACACTACACAAACAAACCAGCAATTGGCAGCGTAAATGACGCGTATTGCTGATTTCTTTGGTGTCCCTCAACCTGTCCAAAGAGAACGTGTAATTCAAAATACAGGAGTAACCGTCGAAGAAGACCCTACCATAAATCAAAGACAACCAGACATCCCTCAGGCGAACGTGTTAAACCAAGGAGGGGTAGTCGAACAACCAGGAGTCAAAATTCCTATTTAACAAGAGGCAAGGGTAGTGTTAGTTAATAGAAACCAAAATGCTGATAATATTATACAACAAATGCGATGTAATGATATGCCAACAGAAAATAATTTGGCAGCCTTGGTTGAAAAGATTATGGTACGAAATGGAATGAACGTGGGCCTGCAGGGGCCCAGTTATACTTCTCCTTTATCTGAATATATCTTGCAGGCAGATTTACCCCCAAGATGGAAGGTTCCCAAGTTTACGAAATTTTCAGGGGATACTAGTGAATCTATGTCGAACACGTGGCATGATATTTGATTGAAGCGGGCGAAATAGCAAATAATGAAAATTTGAAAGTGAAATATTTCCCAAGTCCGCTAACAAAAAACGTTTTTACTTGGTTCACCACACTACCTGCAAATTCGATACATACCTGGACCCAATTGGAGAGATTGTTCCATGAACAATTCTACATGGGACAAACAAAGATAAGTTTGAAGGAATTGGCTAGCGTCAAGAGAAAGTTCTCAGAGCCAATTGATGACTACTTGAATAGGTTTAGGTTGCTCAAAGCAAGGTGTTTCACACAGGTGCCTGAACATGAGTTAGTCGAAATGGCCGCGGGTGGCCTCGACTACTCAATTAGAAAGAAATTAGATACCCAGTACTTAAGAGACATGGCCCAGTTGGCTGATAGGGTTAGACAGGTCGAACGACTAAAAGCCAAAAAAGCTAGGGCTAACAAGAATAAAAAAGAAAGAGTAGCCTATGCCGAAGTGTGTGAGGATGATGACGAAAACGAATCATTGAATTTCGATGAACATGAGGTCGATCTGGCATAATTAAAGCAGGGTCCACCATATGCTTGCAAAGTCTTGGCTCCGTCGAATGGGAAAAACTCAATCGAATCGGAAAAGAACGACAAGTTCCCCAAAAGAAATTATACGTTCGACGTCCCAAAGTGTGATGAAATATTTGATCTGTTAGTTAAGAATGGCCAAATGATAGTACCACCTGGTACTAAAGCACCTCCTTTAGAACAGCAGAAAAAGAAAGGTTTTTGCAAATACCTTAATTTTTTGAGTCATAAAACGTCTCAATGTTTCCTTTTCAGGGATCTAGTACAAAATGCAATAAGAGAGGGAAAGCTCAAATTTTGGGACAAGTCGAAGCCTCAGATGAAGATCGATTCAAACCCTTTGCAAGTGGCGGAAGCCCACTACGCTGAGCCATCCGTGGTGAACATGGTCGAAGTTACTGAAGGCTTCGACAACAACATGAATATGATCGAGGTTACTCATGGCTTCGACAATGATGTGAACATGGTGGAGGTTACTGAGGATCCCGCCGACAAAAGTAACCTGGTCGAAGTTATTGATGACTTCGTGAACCAGGCTGTGATGGTTAAGGTTGCTGAAGACCTTGATGAAAAGATTATTGAGAATTACATTGGTGAGGCCACTGATGATGTCAACTACGAAGCTACTGATGGTTTCATCCAAGTCAATAACGGGACCACTGATGGTTTCGTCTAGGTTAACAAAGGGACTACTGAAGGTTCCTACAAACAGGATGCTGTTGGCCTCCTCCAGAGAACCATGGAGGATCCAAAGAAGAAGGCTGTCGAAATCACCAACCCACACGTTATCAAGGGTTTGCGTCCAAAGGTACCAACAAAGGACACCACTGAGGGTTTCAACCGTGTCAAGAAAGATCACGAGGTCAATGAAGGCCTCAGTTTGAAGTTAAACCAATTGAGCATTGCCACAGAGACAACAGCCAATGTGAACATGGTGGAGGTGTCTCAGAATGTTTCGATGCAAGTCGACGAAGAGCGTCGACGTGAGGAATACCACAAGTTAGCATACCCTAAAGAAGAGGAAAACTTGGCAGACTTCATCCACAGATGCCAGAAAAAGAGATCTGAAGTAATGCTCTATCCTCGTTGTAGTGTCGTCTTCGACAAAAAGGCAGCACAAAACCTAGAAGGAGTGGAGAGGGCAAAAAAAAGGGGAAATTGGATGCCTTCTCAACCAGCAGGAGGAGAAAGATTCGACCCCAGAAGAGGAGACCAAAATAGGCAGAAGTTAGGAGGAAGGTACCCTAACACATTCAAGCCTACGAATAAGGCTCCAGATGGTAAGTGGGTCAATTCAATCCGGCAGGCCCAAGGCCAAGGGAAGTGGAAAGATTTTGAAGTACAAAGGGGATCTTCCTTATCATATAGGAAATAATTCCAAAAAACTAAGAGAATGACTTACCCATCTGAGAACTACAAGGGTAAGAACCCTATGACAAAATCACAATGGAGAAGGTATCAGCGTCGAAAGAAAGCAGAAAGGGAGGCTGCGGGAATGGATAAACCAGAAACCAGCAGTAATATTCAAAACTCGAATCAGAAAGAGGAATAGAAGGATAAAAATCCATTCGTTGCTCCAGAACAAGTGTCCTCGAAGGAGGACGTAACTAGAGATGATGAAATGACAGATGATTTCAACTCAGAGTCGGAAGCATCTTTCGAAGTGATACGTAACATTGTGTTAGTGCTCCCGAGGGAGTATGACCAGATAATGGAATTCGAAGATGAGGAAGAGACCAGGGAAGTCAAAACGGCCAGACACAGGCCTGTTTGTTATTACATTATGAGCAATGGATGCGCGAAAGAACAACACGTATTCTTTGAAAGACCAGATGATTCAATGAGGAGTCACTTAAAACCCCTGTTCATTAAAGGAATGATGGGCAACATAGGGGTAAACAAGATTCTGGTTGACGGAGGCGCGGAAGTCAATTTGATGCCACACTATATGCTCAAGAAAATTGGAAAGAATGATTCTGACACCAAAACTTATAACATGGTGTGGTCGAATTACGAGGGTAAAGTGGGAACCACCATGGGAGTAATACAAGTGGATCTAACAGTCGGAACCACCACAAGGCCGACAATGTTTATGGTAATTGCCTCAAAGGCAAATTACAACCTGCTGTTAGGCAGGGAATAGATACATGGCATAGGAGCCGTCCCTTCGTCGATGCACCAAAGAATAACGATATGGCGTACCGACGGGATCGTCGAGAATATAGAGGTGGACCAGAGCTACTTTCTGGCCGAAATAAATCAGGTTGACAGGAAAAGCTTTGACAAAAATCTGGCTCATATTGCTCCTTGTAGTCCTGCAACGTTCGACATGGCGCCAACAGACAACGCCTTCTGTTCCCTATACCTTCATCCCACCCACGGGTTTTAGTGGGATAGAGAGGTAGTTGGCGAAGAGAATTATATTTTTGGAACCTCACACATCCAGCCAACTGGATGGGGGAGCGAATTTAGTGACAATGAGTGAGTCCCTAGTTCTTGAGAAAATTGCAGCTTATATAGCCAAGAACAAGCTCAAAGCAGTCTTAGAGGCCGAAGTGAAGTATATGGCTGTCGAAGCCAATGAGATTGAAGCAGATCAACAAGGTCCTGAAAAGGACTTTGATCCAGATCCACCTGACAAAGATTTGGAAGAATTGCAAAACCAGAGGTCTCGACGCGATTTATGTTGATGAGCCTTTGGGCTTTGAGAAGGATCCATTTGAAGCAAACATCAAGATGATGGCACAGGATCCACTCGAAGAAATCGACTTGGTGCCGGGGGCAGAAAAAGGACCAACCTACATCAGTGCAAAAGTCATCCTCCAACTCAAGGTCGAAATAGTCCAGTTGCTGAAGGAATTCAAGGATTGTTTCGCATGGGACTATGACGAAATACCCGGTCTGGATAGGAATCTGGTCGAACTAAAGTTACCAATCAAGCATGGGAGGAAACCTTTTAAGCAAACTCCAAGGCGTTTCGCACCAGAGATCCTCTCAAGGATTAAAGAAGAAGTCGAAAGGCTCCTCAGATGCAAATTCATCCGCACGGCCAGGTATGTCGAATGGATTGCCAATATAGTTCCAGTAATAAAGAAAAATGGCAAACTAAGGGTATGCATAGATTTTTGAGACTTGAACTCTGCTACCCCAAAGGATGAATATCCTATGCCAGTGGCGGAAATGTTTGTCGATTCTGCATCAGGCCATGAGTACCTTAGTATGCTTGATGGGTACTCTGGTTGCAATCAAATTTTATTGCTGAGGAAGATGTTCCAAAAACAGTATTTCGATGCCCTGGAGCCTTAGATACCTACGAATGGGTGGTGATGCCTTTTGGTTTAAAAAATGCTGGGGCAACATACCAGCGAGCAATGAATTCGATCTTCCACAATTTCATTGAGACTTTCATGCAGATTTATATTGACGATATTGTTGTTAAGTCTGTTTCAGGAAAAAGTCATATAGACCATCTTCGACAGTCCTTTGAAAGGATGGGGAAGTTTGGCTTGAAGATGAATCCTCTCAAATGTGCATTTTGTGTGCAGGTGGGAAATTTCCTAGGCTTTGTGGTCCACAAGAAAGGGATTGAGATAAATCAAAACAAGGCCAAGGCAATAGTGGAGGCAAAAATGCCATCTACGAAGAAGGAATTGCAGTCTCTACTAGGCAAGATTAACTTTCTTAGGATGTTCATTTCCAACCTCAGTGGCAAGACGCCAACCTTCTCCCCTCTACTTCGACTGAAAAAAGAAGACTTCGAATGTGGGCAAGCCCAGAAGGATGCCTTCGACAATATCAAGGAATACCTGACGCATCCTCCAATTTTGATGTCACCTTGTAGAAGTAGGAGTATGAGGCTGTACATATTTGCGTCGGACAAGACATTAGGGAGCATGTTGGCTCAAGAGGATGAGAATGGAGTTGAAAGAGCCATTTATTACCTCAGTATGGTCTTGAACGATGCGGAAACTAGATATAGTGTAGTCGAAAAATTGTGTTTATGTTTATACTTTTCATGTATGAAATTGAAGCACTATATAAAATCAGTGGATGTTTTCGTTTCTTCTCATTTTGATGTTATAAAATACATGTTATCCAAACCAATTTTACACAGTCGAATTGGAAAGTGGGCGTTAGCATTAACTGAGATTTCTTTGACATACTTACCTCTAAAAGCTGTTAAAGGACAAGTGGTGGCTGATTTCATAGTCGACCACGCTATAAATGAAAAGTCTTTGGACTACATTGAACTAGAACCATGGAAGTTATACTTCGACGACTCTTGTCATAAAAATGAAACTGGTATAGGAGTTCTAATTATTTCTCCTAATAAAATTCCAACAAAATTCAAGTATAAAGTCGAAGGCCTATGTTCAAATAATGAGGCAGAATATGAGGCTTTAATAGCCGGACTTGAAATTTTATTGGAATTGGGGGCAACTCGAGTCGAAATAATGGGCGACTCAGAGTTAGTCATAAAACAAATAACAAAAGAGTACAAATGTCTCAAATAAAATTTGATCATGTACTTTGTAATAGCCAATCGACTCTTAAAGAGATTCGATATGGTAATGATTTGACATATCCCTCGAACAGAGAACCAGGAGGCAAATGACTTAGCACAAATTACTTCTGGCTACAAAATATCAAAGGAAAGTCTGTAAAAGGCCATTGAGGTTAGGGGAAGAGTCGTGTCAGCCAGATTATCCCCATCAGATTTGGAGACAATAAAGCTAGGATACGCTGACGAAGAAAATTTTGAAATTTTTAACAAAAATAGTTCGACAATTAAATACTGGAGGAAGCCCATAATGGAGTATCTACAAAATCCGACAGGATCAGTCGAACGGAAAATTAGGTGTCGAGCTTTGAGTTATGTTATTTTGGGTAATGAATTATTTAAGAAAACTCCTGAGGGGATATTACTCAAGTGCCTGAGTGAATCTGAAGCATACGTAGCCATGTCAAATATACACAGTGGGGCATGCGGTGCGCATCAGGTAGGCCATAAAATGAAGTGGTTGTTGTTTTGACAAGGAATGTATTGGCCAACCATGCTGAAAGATTGCGTCGAATTCGCGAAAGGATGTCAAGAATGCCAGATGCACGCAGGAATACAACACATTCCTGCAACCGAGTTGCATTCTATAGTAAAGCCTTGGCCCTTTAGAGGCCGGGGCTTTGGATTTGATTGGAGAAATTCGACCAGCATCATCAAAAAATCAGAAGTTTATTTTAGTGGGTGTTGATTATTTCACAAAATGGATCGAAGCCATACCTTTTGTAAATGTGGATCAAGAAGCTGTGATCGAATTTATTCAAAAACACATTATCTACAGGTTAGGGATCCCAGAGATTGTAACAACAAATCAAGGATTTGGTTTTACTGGTAAAAATATACAAGCTTTTGCGAAAGAATCGGGGTTCAAACTTCTCACATCGACGCCTTACTATGCTCAAGCCAATGGACAAGTTGAAGCAGCAAATAAGGTTATAATTGGTTTGATAAAGAAACATGTGGGAAGAAAGCCAAAGAATTGGCACAAAACTTTGGACCAAATTTTGTGGGTCTGTCGTACCTCTCCTAAGGAAGCTACAAATGCTACGCCTTTTCGATTAACATACGGTCACGATGTAGTTCTACCGGTCGAGGTATATTTACAGTCGACAAGAATCCAAAGGCATCATGAGATTCCATCAGACTCATATTGGAATATGATGATAGTTGAACTGGTGGTTTTAGACGAAGAAAGGTTAAATGTGCTAGAATTATTAAAAAGGCAGAAAGAAAGGGTGGAAAAATCCTACAATAAAAGAGTGAAAAGCAAGATATTTTCGATTGGTGATCTTGTTTGGAAAGTTATTCTTCCCATGGATCGAAAAGACAGATTTATGAGGAAATGGTCCCCTAAATGGGAAGGGCCCTTTCAAATTATTAAAGTATTTTCAAACGGCGCATACGAAGTTGAAGAATTTGATAAAGATAAGCGAGTACTAAAGATAAATGGGAAATATTTGAAAAAATATAAGCCTGTATTGCAAGAGGTAAAGATAGGAGTCGAATAATCATGCAAAGTAATAAAGGAAAACAACCAACTTGGTGAATTAAGATTCTTTTCGCCAAACATATGGCTTAAAGTCATTATAAAATTAGGTCTCAAAGGGCCAAATAAAATTATAAGTGTTTAAATAGGGAAAGACTTCTTCAGTTTCTCAAACTTGGACCTCTGAATCATAAAGCGTCGTTCACAGAGGGCTTTGTTAGTCGAAAGTTCTTCGATTTCTTTGCCAAGCTTTTGAGCTCTTTCGACGTGATGCACCCCAACTTCAAGCTCTTTAGCTATCTTCTCTTGGTTAAATTTTTGCAGTTCTTCTTTGCGCTTTATGGCTCGAGAAATTTTGTCTTGAAGGATTTTGATTTGATCCTCCCATTTGTGAATGTTTTCATTGCAGTTTGTTGCCTCTTTCTTATTCTGTTCAGAAGTTTTCTCCAGTTCAGTCACCTTGATGGTAGAATTTGAGGCAGCATCCCATTCAGCAAGTTGAGTACCCGACTTATTTTCAAGTTTTTTCGGGTAATCTCGAAGTCGGTTAAAATCTGCTACCATAAGGTCAATCAGTGTGGTTAGATCTACGACAACGTCAGTCACTTCAGGGGGAGCTTCTAGAAAATTGATTTGTTTTAGGATCTTTATTAGGTTGAATTGGGTAGAGGAATCTTTCTCTAGGAGTTGAAATAGGTCTATGTTGAGGATTTTTTCTCGAATCTGGATTAGCACTGCATCCATGGATTTTTCGCCAGAAAGAGTCCCTGAGGTGGTCGAACCGCTGGTGGTGGTGTCACAGAAATTGTAGCGTGTACTAAGCATAGCCTTCAGATACTCCAGTGGTCTTTGCACTTTCAAATTCTCAAGTTCTTCATGAGATAAAATGGTCAAAGTAGCGTTTGTTGAAGCAGCTTTGGGACGATCATCAAGGTTTTCCTTGTCCTTTCTTCCTTCTTCACCAGCAGCAGCCTCTGGAGTTGTTTGCCTTTTGCCATCTTTTTCTTCTTCCTCTTCGTCATCAACTTCAATATCCCCATCCTTCTCTTTATTATTATCTTTTGGGTTGATAGGGGAGTTGTCTTCAGGATCGTCTTCTATAATGAGTTCTACATTGGGCATCACAGTGTCCCCACCAACATCAACTAAAGTATCTTCCTCATGACCAGTTTCCTCTTCGATCACGTCCTGAGAAGGGGTTATGGTAATAATCTTGGAAAGTTTCTCAAAAGAGTTGGTGGGTTGATTCACTTCAGTACCAAACTCTTTGGTCGAATCCTTTGGCGAAGGCCTGGAGAGGCTTGTTGGTTTGTAGGTGGGATCGCTGCTTGTTTTGGGAAGAACTTGGACGAGAGGATGCCCATGAGTATCAACGGCAACCTGAAAAGTTAATAAGTCAAATTTTGTTATGAGTGAAAGTGGTTGTAAATGTCAAAATTTGAAAAGAGAACACACCTTAAGACTAGAATTTTCACTTTCTGCTAGGGCTGGAGTGGTTTGTTCGACAGAATTTTTGTGAGAAGTAGGAGCACTCCTTTCCAATACTCTAGAAGCAGAAGGTTTGGATTGTTGGATTTTCGATGGTTTCTTCTTCTTCTTCGAAGGTTTGGCTTGGTCAGGAAAATTGTCATCATCGTCAAATTCAATAACATGAGGCTCAGGTTCCACTTCTTTTCTTTTCTTCGGTGTCAGAGGAGGTTTCCGACTTCCCTGTAAAAAGGATTTCGCTAATATATTTTAGATGGCGAAAATAAAATATATATAACAATCAGGGAAAAGGAGAGATCATACCTTCGCCACGGGTTTCTTGGTTATGTCATTTTGGTCTTTGTCTTCTGCAGTTCACCTTTCGACGGTAGTCAATTTCTTAGCAGGAATTTTTATAGCTAAGAAAAAAGAAAGGAAGGGAAAAAGTTAAATATGAGCTAAGAAAAAGAGAACATATATATATAAATAAAAGGAAGTAGTGTTGAATACCTTCCCATTCCACACGAACGTGTTTTATGCCAATATGAAGGTGGCCTTTGAAATTGTCCAAAGTGTACTTAAGTCAGAACCACTCGCTTAACACGTTTTTGGTAGTCTTGGCGAAGATTTTTCATAAAATTCCCACAGACAAACCAATCTGGAAATGGAGGGCTAAAAGCCACACCAAATTTAGCAGACGGTAGAGGAGGGAACTTTGGTTGATAGAGATTAAAAGCTAACTTATAACGTTAATCTGGTCAAACGTATGAAGGGTGCTTTAATTCATCTAGTTTCCTTGTAAACTTTTCTTTCAAAGTAACGACTGCTTCACTAATGGTTCGACTAAGTTCGTTGGGTCTATAGGCAGTTTCAAAGTACTTCTGGAATGCTTGGATTTCTTTGATGTGTCTTGAAGTACCTTTCTTTGATTTGTCCTGTACATGGGCGAAAGCTTTGGTCAATTGAAGAGTAAAAGAAGATACGTCGAAGAATTTTGAATTGTAGTAATCCCTCCACCAGTCATCAAACTCTTTAGTACAGAGGAAGCTAGGTTTGAAAGCCACCGGTTAGATTTCGACCAAGTATGAGTATTTCGCCAGCAGTTTTGTGCACTCAGCTTCATTGCGGAGCATGTTGTAGGGTATCAGCGAACCTTTCTTTGAAAAAAGAGGTTTGGGTTTTATTTGAATTAATCCAAACTGTCGAGAGACCAGATTGGGTTGGTAGTTGACAAGTGAAATTTTTAGTTTTGATGGGTTGATCCTGGAGGCTAAAAGCCGGGGGGTTAGAAAGGATTCCCAGACATTGAGAGATTCCGCCTCTTGTTCTTTTGACCTAGGGGGAAACTTCCAAGTGAACCATTCTGGTCCAACTTTTCTGTTCGCAAAAGGGGCTATATTAGGTGTGAAGTTACGGCGTTTGGCAAACATCATAACATAACCAGTGAATGTTTGCTGGAGGCTCAGACCTTCATCATTGGGCGTCAGCAGTGCCATCCTAGTTCCTTTGACCCTTCTATCCTTTAGACCAGCTTCGTCTACAGGGTTTTTTATTAGAAAGAGAAGCTTCGAATGTAGCATTTAGCCACAGTTGTAGGAGCCAGAATGGTCCCGACAACAAAAGATTTCCCTTCGTCTTAATGTTCTTCAGTAAAGTGACTCCTTCGCCAAGGGATTCATACATGTTGGCTAAGATGATTTCGCTAAGGCATAGTTTGTGTCCGGCATGGAGTTGATTCGCCATAGTGATATATCTTTTCGCCACCTGAAGAGACCTGGAGCAGAAGACGCACCTCGACAGCCAGAGATCTAGGAAGGCCACGTGCTCTTGGTCAGAGACTTCAATAGTGTCCTTGTCATGATAGTACACGATGTAGGAGGTAAAGGCAGCTTTACTAATGTCGAAACCTATGGAATCGTCATCTAGGAGGTTGGGATCATAATCTACCCCGAGAGGACTAAAACCAGTTATGGCAGCTATGTCGAAGAGGGTGGGGGTGATCATTCCACAAGGGAGGTGAAAATTGTTATAGGTACTATCCCAAAAGTAAAGGGAATCTAAAAGCATGGATGGACAATATCCAGGTCCTACTTTCGACAGCTGGATAAGGTCGAAAATGCACATGGATTTCCAATCCTCAGATTTAACTGCTTCTATTTTTGCTAACCAAGATAAGTAGTCGGATGGGTCTTTCGATAGGGGGCAAGACCTAAAAATCCTAAAGTTGTTCATATGCTCTAGATTTATGGCATCCCTAGAGGAGGGTGACCCTTGTCCATCTACCTTAGATTTTTCATCTATGGCTATTTCTTGTTCAGTTCTAGGCCTAACTCCATTAGCTATTGGTTTATAACGGTGATAAGCAGGGAAAAATTCTTTTACTTTTAAAGGATCTAACTTTAAATCAGGAAAAGGTCCTAGGATTGCATGGGATTTACCAGAAATGAGAATGGGGATTAATACCTGTGATTGATAAATACGTCTTTTTTCTTCTTCATTGGGAGGTTCTGGTACATATTGTTGATTCCCTACGACGCTTGGACCAAGGATTCTGTGAACAGGTGGCAAACTTTTGGATTTTTGGGAGTCTTTGTTCTTGGTGTTAGTTTCTTGAGGAGATGTGGAGGAAGACATGGTTGCTCGTAGAAAATTTAGAGAGGAAATGAAGAAGATGAAGTTGTATTAGGTAAGGGGTTGTTCAGGGAAGAGAATGGAAAAAGGGAATTGAAGAGAAATTTCATGTATTTATAAGTGGAAAAGGGGACTGAAGCGGTTACTATTCAAAGGGTTTACTATTTAATGAGAAGAGATCATGGGACACGTGTTAGTCTTGAATGGACTGATTGGACGGTGGCAGTTATTTTCGACCCACGATCTCCTAGGGACTAGGATTGTGATGATTGAGAAGATCTCAGAACGTGGGCTGAGGAGACATTTCAAAAAGGTGTAATGATGATTCTGATGTCACAAAATGTCAAGTCATATGAACAGTCGCTTCGTCGAATCAGTCAAGGCATTGAATGATGTTGACAAAAAATGCTTTTTCTCCTTTGTTGAAATATGCATTTTCTGGGGGGCAATTTGTAGGCTCCTAATTTCGACGCCTGGATTTTATTTGTAAAAGAGGTGAAATATTGAGGCTTTCCAGAGTATTTCGACAGAAATATGTTTCTTGTGAAGAAGATTGGTCGAAAACAAGGATTATTTAGAATAGAAGAGTTGGAGATTTTTTCTAAGTATTGAAAACATCTCGACACAATTATATGGAGGTCTCTTTTCGTCTGGTTTTTGAAATTCAAATAAAGGAGAGATTTGTGTTTTTGAAAGGGAGACACGTGGAGTGTATCTAAGAGGCGAAGACATGTCGGTTGCCATTTGTCTTCGTTACGGGAAATGATCGTTGTTGATGGTTATTTCAACTATATATAAATAGGGAGTCATAGTGTTAGATTTCTGTGTGTGTATTCAAAATTCTATACAAGTTACTCAAAAAACACTCAAAGTACCCGTGTGAGAGAAAAGAGTTATCATTGAGAAAATGTACGTTTGGAAAAACACCAATTTTATCTTTTACATTTCAATAAAATTTTAAGTTATTCATATTCAGTTTACTCTACATTTCTGTAATTTATTTTTGCATTCTTATTACGTTTTTTGTTTTTGTTCTTTTAAGAACAAAGTTTTATCATTTTTCATCCAAATCATATCTTTTTATGAGAGTGATGATGAACACAATAAATAAAAGGTTTGATTTTCATATATGTTGTCAAAATTACTAAAGCACATCGTCTTAGGATTTGTATGGTCGATCCTGCAAGTAAACTAATTTCCATAAATTAGGAGACCAGCGGTTGTTTGCTAATTTTCAAGGCAAACAACACCAAAATCACATTTTAGTGGATTCATTTTTAATCCATATTTTCTCATTCTTTCGAATGAACGTCGAAGGTGGTCTACGTGACCATTCTCCGATGAGGATTTTATCACAATGTCATCAAGATACACCTACATAAAATTCTCAATAAAATCATGGAATATAACATTCATGGCTCTTTGATAGGTTGCCCAAGCATTTTTTAAACCGAATGACATTACAACCCATTCGTATGTTCCCAAAGCCCCAGGGCATCGAAACGCAGTTTTGGGGACATCCTCTTCGGTTATGAGAATTTGATTATAGCCGGAATAGCCGCCGAGCATACTCAAATATTTGAAATCGACAGCTGAGTCGACAAGCATTTTCGCCACAGGCATCGAATACTCGTCTTTTGGGGTATTGTTGTTCAGATCCCTAAAGTCTATACAGACTCGAAGGGTTTCATTTTTCTTTATAACATGCACTATGTTCGCTATCTATTCGACGTACCTTACAGTTCTGATGAACCAGCTTTTAAGCAGTCTCTCGATCTCCTGCTTGATCTTCAGCGTAATCTCTAGAGCGAATCATCGAGGCTGCTACTTTACTGGCCTTTTACCTGGATGAATTGGCAGACGATGCTCCACCATACTTCGACTCAGACAAGGCATTTCGCCATAATCCCAGGCGAAGCAGTCTTTGTACTCTTTCAATACCTCTTTCAGCTTGGCCTTCATCTTCGACCCAACTTTGGTGCTCACATAGGTAGGTCTTTTCATAATCCCATCTCCTAAGTCAACCTCTTCGAGTGGGTCCTGCGCTTGCATTCTCTACAGCTCACTGGTTGGGTCTTTCTCAAACCCCAAAGGCTCATTGTCATATATACAATCAAGCCTCTGGCTTTCTGAAGCTATTGTCTGGCCTTGTGGCCCATTTACTTGTGCATTATGGTCGGCTTCACTAGCTATCTTTTGTTGTTTTTCTACTTCTAGTGCCAATTTTCTTTTGTTTTCAGCCAAATAGGCCAAAATTCGAGTCATGCTTTCTGACTCAGTAGTCATTTTCACTGACTACTAGCCACCCCGTGGGTGGATAATCTTCGGTAGGCTCCATTGTTTCGTTGGCAGCATCCTAAATAAACCCGTAGTCGGGATCCAAATTCAAGCTGCGACCCGTGTCGACGGAGGTATAAGACCCCGACCCGTCATCACAAGAAGCCACATTTGCCAGGTGCTGATCAAAGGACTTCTTACTTCCCTTAGCTTCGTCAATCTTATAATAACTCTGACCAGCCTCAATGTTTTCGACAATGCCATCCTTTCTCCAGATGCTTAATCTTTGGTGTAATGTTGACGACACTGCCCCTATTCCATGGATCCACTCCCGACCCAACAGCGAGTTAAAATTTGCCTTTGAGTTGATAACCATAAAGAGTGTTGATCTATTGGTTGTACCCACTGCTAAGTCAACTTGGACAACCCCAAGGATGTTGCTAGTCTTTCCTTCATAATTGGATAGAACCATGTTGTGTTGTCGGAGGTCAGCCTCAGTTTTTCCAATCTTTTTAAATAAGTTATGAGGCATTAAATTGATAGTTGCCCCTCCATCCACAAACACTTTGTTGACCGCCACTCCGTCAACCTTTGCTTTTATAAATAATGGTTTCAAATGGTACATCATCCCAGGACTGGGCCTCTCAAACATGGCAGTTTGTTCCTCTACCACACCACTGTTCATCACATAGTAACATAGTGGTTTGTCTTCCGCAGTTTCATATGGCACGAAATCCTCTTCCATTTCAGAGACTTCTGACACCATATCATACTCTGCTGGCAGTATCGACACGATACCACATTTTACGATAAATTCTTCACCATAGGTGTCATCATTGGTGTCATCGTACACGCGTTCGTCGAAGTCACCATCTGGCGAAGGGGTATACTCTTCGTCTGACTGGGGAGAGTACTTTGGTTCTTCTTCATCTGACTGGGGAGTGTATTCTGGTTCTTTCTTGCTTTCGATCACCGATGTATATTTTGAGCTCTAGGTCAAGACCATCCATTCTCTCCTGAAGCCTCCACAGTCACTGCCATTGTTTGATTTGTCATGACTTTTTCCTTCTCTACCCACCTTCCTTTTGGGTATTGTCATTTCTATCCAGAGGTTCCGACAGGTTTCCATTGTGAAGTCGAAGCCTCTTTCTCAGCTTTCTTATTTCACTGATAATGCCTCCATTGAGTCCTTGTCATAGGATTCTTCCCTTTGTAGTTGGGGGATACCATATAGCCCATAGGTTCGACCCTCTTGTCAGAGACTTTTGCCTTCTTTTCCAAATCCAATACCTTCCATTTCGGCCTTTTGCTCCCTTTCTGACTCACTGGTTCCACCCACTTCTCCCGTGGAGTGTCTGGCGGTGGTACAAAGGTCTTGGGTCGCGCTTGCTGGAACAGCTTCGACGAGGGGCACCATTCCTGTCGAATACAAACCTTGGGACAGGTGGCTTACCACCTCACGACGTCTCTTTTTTGCCAGCGTCGTAATTCTCAGCAGCTTTTTCATCAAAGACAGCGTTGCACCTTAGGCATAACACAACCTCCGACCCACTTACCTTGCATTTCTCTTGGAAATCCACCAGGCTTTCGCCAACTTGAGGGTAAACTGCCTCAAGTCCTTCCTCAGTCTTTTTGTTGGAACCGTCAGTAGTTTCGACCATCATGCATTCAAAAGATTTAGTTGTTAATTATTTGCTGAGACCCTCAGTAGCCTCAACCATCATGCAATCGTACAACTCCGAGTACAAAGCCTCTTCGACCTTCAGCGGGTCCGTGTCAACTTGCATATTTGGGCTTTCGCCAAATTGAAGCCAACCTTCCTTCAAAGCTTTTTACACCAGATCCCTGAAAAGAACACATTGAGTTATTTTATGACTAAGGTGTAGCGTGCGATTTTTGTCGGTGACGCGACCACCTTACCGCAATGGTTAGAATTGGGTGCTACTTTCTGATTTCTTATTTATCCTATGAAGCTGGAAAGGAAAGGGAAGATATCTAAAACTAACCTTACACGCAAATGTTTTGTTTAACAAATGCTAAGAGATTGGGGGGTTCGGGATCAGATTATACAAAGGGAAGTTGTCAATTACCCAATGTATATATGGTTATCCATAGACTTTTATTTTTGGCATGTTTTTCTATTGGTTTAAATACTTTCTGGTGTTTATCTGCTGTGGGTTGGGAAAGTTTCTCCTTTAGGAGTGTTGAGAAAGTGTTTTTGTTGTTTTTGGGTATTCTGTTGTTTTTGGTAAGGTACTGGACCTAGAGTTTTTGATTTGTGTGCTCGCTAAGATTTCACAATCTTATGCCTACGTATTCCAGTAAAGATATCGGGGAAATCAGAGCAATCGTAGTTCCTCCTATTTCTATGGGAGGAAAAATGTTTAGTGTCTTGTTCAAAGCCCAAGATTGAAGCTAGAGGTTATTTGTGTTTTGTTCAAAGCCCAAGATTGAAGCGAAAGGTTTGACTGAGAGAGAATTTGTCATCTCTAAAAGGAGATATCTCACTTATTCATCACAGTTGTTGTGACATTGATTATAAGGGAAGTTACTTTAACTGGGATATATGAATCCAACAATGCCATAATTTCCTTTATAAGGGCGATATCATGAAGGAAGAAACTTTAACTTAGTATTGAGCAATGTCGTTTTTCCTTATGAATCTTTCATGCTAAGAGAGGGACATTGGCATGGATGTAAATAATCCAGAGGCTTTCCACTTACACCAGTTAGTTGAAAGATGATTTTTGACAAGGGTAAGAGAGGGACCACAACTTGGATTTTTTGAATCAACAAGTGTGCCACTTATAACAGTTATCTGGAATTAGGGTTTTTTATTGTCTATTTTGATATGTGATGTTTAGAAAAATGTCTTCCTACAGAGAGAACTTTTGATTTCCTCTGAGGGGATGTTGATTTTTGTGTGCCTTGATCAAAGCCCAAGGTTGAAGCTAAAAGGTTGACTCTGCTTAAGGAGTTTTATATCTGTCTTGTACAAAGCCCCAAATTGAGGCTGAAAAGGGATTGACCCCACTGAAGAGGTTTTATCTGTCTTGTACAAAGCCCAAGGTTAAGGCTGACTTTACTGAGGAAAATCATTATACAAAGCCTAAGAGGAGGCTGGTTGGGGAAATTCTTATATGAAGCCTAAGAGGAGGCTAGCTTCTGCTGAGGATTATGGAAATCCAGATACATGTCCAATATGAATGGGGAATCAACTCTTGTTGGGGATTGAAGGAGAGTTGAAATATCAGAGACCATGAAGCTCTGATTCTGTTAGGGTTTTATTGATGGTGGAGGTCTAAACCTTGAGTTTGAAAACCTATGGAGGTTTTAAATTCTACTGGAGATTAGTGTGTTGATGAAATGATCAAGGTTTTTACTGTGCTTTTAGGAAACTCGAGGGTTTCTATGAGATCCAAGGGGGATGAGACTTTCCAAGTCTACTGGTATGAAGAGGTTGACTCTTAATTGGAGAATGATCTTTGTATGATGCCCAAAAGGAGGCTGAGGTTTAAGGGATAAAGATCAACCCTAGAATGGTCTGATGTTTTGGAATTTTGACTCTCCAGAGGATTGAACTAGCAAAGATGACTGATTTCTGTCCTATACCTGTAGGAGGTCTTCGGGTCCTTGTACTAAGCCCAAGAGGAGGCTGAGAACTTCTAAAAATCCTGAGGGTCCTTGTACTAAGCCCAAGAGGAGGCTGGGGATGCTTTTAGGAAGCCTGTGGGTCCTAACCTAAGAAAAGTTCAAGAAAGGTTTCACCGAGAATAAGTCCTTTCTTTGCAGAATAGTTCAAGGGTTTGAAGAAATTCAAAAGAGGTTTCACTGGGAATTAATCCTCTTTGGGGAAAGGAATTTCTTATACAAATACTTCTAAATTTGGACAGTCTTGAGAAAAGTTTCACCGGGAATAATGCCTTTCTCTGTTCCATATTGTATAAGCCCAAGAGGAGGCAAGATTGTATCTGGAATTTCCTATGGGGAACTAGTTTTAACTGTGTTGAAAGAGTAACCATTGGTTTGATCTAGACATAGAACTAATTACTGGGGAAGACTCTAAGCAAGTATATACAAGCATATATATATATATATATATATATATATATATATATATATATATATACAGATGAAATATATAGACAAGTATGTATTGAAGAGATAGTGGAACTTACAGTTGTGCAAGCCCAAGCATAGTAACTACAGCTGTATGGTTAATTATTCAAGAAATTGAAGAAAGTTTTGATAAAAACTTTGAATTTGAATTTGAATCAAAGAGAAAGTTGTTTTAAAAGGAAGTTTGGGGTTTACACTCAAGGAGAGGCCCAGATGAATTCTTTTGAAAAGGCGACGATCGCGTCGTAATTTTGAAAACCACAGAGGACTTATACAATGACTGAGGCCCAAATTATTGTATTTACAAAGAGGATGGGTATTATGCTCTATTATAGGCCTAAAAGTGTTATTTTTATACAAGAGATGAGACTTATAGCTCAAGGAGAGGCCCAGATGAAAAACAGTGATCGCACCATTATTTTGAAAATCGTATGGGAACTTATACAATGACTGAGGCCCATATTATTTATTTACAAAGAGAATGGGTGTTACACTCTATTAGAGGCCCAAAAGTGTTTGAAAAAGAGGAAAAATGGGGCTTACAACTCAAGGAGACGCCCAGATGAAAATTGTTTTGAAAACGGAATCACGCCGAGATTTTCTAAAACGTATCGGGACTTATACAATGACTGAGGCCCAAATTATGGTTTATTTACAAAAGGGGTGGGACTTACACTCTATCAAGAGGCCCAAAATCGATTGAAAAC
The DNA here is from genome assembly GCA_022829125.1 of Lathyrus tuberosus. Taxonomy (NCBI): domain Eukaryota; kingdom Viridiplantae; phylum Streptophyta; class Magnoliopsida; order Fabales; family Fabaceae; genus Lathyrus; species Lathyrus tuberosus. The sequence continues at coordinate 1,480,199 of JALAZF010000104.1, read as the reverse complement.
AAGTTTTGAGGGTGAAATGAATTTAAACCCTAATTTGATTTAAAAATGCATTTTAAATTGAATAAAAATCAATTAAAATGATCAAAATTATCAAACATGTGTGAAAAATAAGTTGTGACCTTGGATTAATGTTTGAAAAATCATATTTCATCCATAGAATGATTTGAAAATCATTTGAATTTGAAAAATCAAGAGAAGGAAATATTTTTAAATGCTTAAAAACAAATAAAAATAAATTCTTTACAAAAATCTTAAATACATAAAATAAATAATATTTTTGTGAAATTTTTGTAGAATAAAATATTTTAACATTTTTTTGTGAATTTTGAAAAAAAGAATCAATTCAAAAACATTAAAATCCAAAGAGAAATTAATTTTGAGATTAATTAAAAAAAATCACAAATTCAAATATTCAAATATGTGGAAGGAACAAGATGGTACCATTTAATTTCATTTCTTTTATGTGTGGAGAGAGTTATCATGGATGAACGCAGAAACCCTAGAATTTGCAAAAACTATCATGAAATCCTAAACACGAATGAAACATGGCAATTGATTGAGGGTTATCACTCTATGAACTACCAGAAACAAGTTGGTAACTTGAAAATAAATTGGTGATGCATGTAGTATAAAGTTTGAAGGTTTCAGGCTTACTTGTTCTTGCTAGTGCAAGAGGATTTCGAATTGTGTGTTGGAGGTGTTACAGATGAGTTGTGAGGACTTGGACAGCTTCACTATACCTTATGGAGTGTGTTGAGATGCATGGCCTTGACTGGAGGTACTTGGATAACCTTGTGGTATCTCAACTGCAAATAGGCCTCAAGTGGATTTTGAGGTCTATGATTCTGGTGTTCCAGATGATGTATGAGTGTTTGAACAACTTATATATGATATATTGGATGTGTTTAGATCATAAGTTGTGGTGGAATTGCTCTCTAACTCGAAATTCGACGGTGACTTGCAAAATAAGGCATTTCTGGTTTTTTGAAAGAGATTTTGAGGAAAGAATGTGTTATGGTGCTTTGGTGTACTCAAAATGACCACAAATGAGTTCAATTTATAGTGCAACAAGTTTGTTTTGGCAGCAATAGTGAATGGTGGCTAGTACATGCCTTTGTCCAATGGTTTTCAAAAGTAATCTCAAGTCTTCTCTAGCCATTGACTTGGGTCAATCTTGCAGGCCTATGGTCTTCTGATGCTTGAGTTTATCTTGACTCATTTGCAATGTTGTGGATTGATACATGCCAGGTCTATGCATCCATTCAATGCCTCATGAAAAATTTGAAAGTTTTGGATTTGAACTTTGAATGTCACATGCCAAATGATGAGGTTTTGGACTTGCAAGGCTCTATGGTGTTGTAGCTCTGCAGAGATCATGTTCATTGCACTTTAGAAACTTGTCTTGTACAGTGACAAGGCTTGCCAAGTCATGGAAATGACAAAATCGTGGGGGCAAGTGCAAGACTGTCTTGCAAAACCAGTCTTGGAGGTGTCATGTTTCCATGCTCATAACTCCCTACTCAAGTTGAATTAGGATGAGTTCTGATACTCTTTGGAAATCTTGTATATCCTACTTTAACTTTGATTTCTAACAATGGTCTTGAATCAACTTGGATCAAGGTGAAAAATGGCCTCAAAGTTGGTGAAATAGACAGATTCTGTACAAAATTTTCACTAAGTGTTGGAAAAAGTGGTCATTTTCATGTTTTTGTGATTTTGATCAATCCATAACTCAAAATCCATGAGGATTTGGAATTTGATATAGTTGACAATTTTGAAGTATGTCATGTGAACTTTCATTTGAGCTTTGGATGGAAGAAAAAGGCCTTGTGGTTTGGAAGTTATGACTTTGCAAAGTTGGTACCAAATCACTTTTGTTCCATAACTTAGAAAATTTTAAGTTTCCTATGGTTGCCCCTTTTGCAAGTAACCCTATTTTTCTTATTTTTCTTGATGGATGATGATCAAAACCATGCATTAACATTTTTTTTGACTTAGGGGAGCCATATTTGTGAAAAAATTCAAAAAGTCAGACTTGATTTTGGGCACAATTGACTTTTCGTCAGATGAATTCCAAACTGTGTGATCCCCTATGCAATCAAGTTCTTGACATGATTCAAACCTAATGGATGGATTCCATAGGTGTTTCATTGTGTCTTGAACCATGTCCCAAGGTTTGGGAACATGTCTTGGTCAAGAGTCAAAGGTACAGTTGACTCTTTCTTCAAAACCCTAATTATGGTCCAGATGAATTTGAAACTTGTGAATCAAGCTTCTTGAATCATTCCATTATTGTAAATGGATCAATGTGGTGTATTTGAGGTCCTCAAATCATGTCTTGAGATCTTGGTTCATGTCTTGCCTCAAAAGTTAACTTAGGGGTGAATTAGGTCAAGAAACCCTAATTCCTGATTTTTGATGAATGCTTTCTCTGAGGCTATTTTGACTTGATGATTGGACTCATAAGGTCCCTTTGAGCATTTTGGATCATGTTTTAAATTGTTGGCTCATGCCCAGATGAAAATTTTCCTCTGAAGGCCCTTGTCGACCAAAACCCTAATTTGGTGACACTGAGGAGCTCGAGGCTTGATCAACTTGAGATGTTGCACTCTTGTGCTTGATTTTTTATATGGGAGACCTCTTGATCCTTCATGGATGTTTGAGAGGCTTAACAAGTTGAATATCATGTTAATTCTTGATTGATCTTTTGTCTGAGTGCTCTGAGAGGGCTCAAAACCCTAATTCTTGATTGTAGTGAATGCTCAATAATCCTTGAGGAGATTGATGAGGTATGGTGGTACATCCATATTGTGGTAATGATCTTCACAATGATGGGAAATCTTGTGGTCAAAATTTGGGGTATGACAGATGGTAGATGGTCAAAATTCAGGGTATAAGAGGATTAAATATCGGAATACCTGAAATTTTGACTGTGGTCATGAATGGTAGTGGTTTTCTCATCCATCTTCTTTTGCTAAGTAATGTTACTTAGAAAAGGGTAAAACTTCCCCTCGATCCTGGTCTTCAGCCATGGAACTGGTCTTAGTTTTCTTTTGAAAATAAACTTCCCCTCGATCCTGGTCTTCAGCCATGGAATTGGTCTCAGTTTTTTTTGAAATAAACTTCCCCTCGATCCTGGTCTTCAACCACATAACTGGTCTCATTTTTTTCTTTCGAAGTAAACTTCCCCTCGATCCTGGTATTCAGCCATGGAATTGGTCTCAGATTCTTCTTGTCGAGGTTCTTTCTTGACACAGAACGCTATTTGTAGCGATTTTTATCAAACTTCTCACTGAGTTTTACTGGGGAGACGCCATTTGATGGAAAAAGTTTGATGTTAGACTTGTTGGTGACACCCATTAGTCTGAGCTGGAGAGGTGTGCAAACTTCTCTGTTGGAGATGCCATTTTTTGACCCTACTGGGGAAAACGAATCTCTTAAGAGACCGCCTTTTGCTTGGTTAGGTTACATCATACTTTCTTTCAGGAATTTTCTCGGAGAAATGCTATGCGATGTAATCTAATTTTGAGGTGCTGATGACTTCATTGAAAACAATTTTTTGGGGAGAAACCGCCGTATTGCCAAGAGTCTTTGGTTAAGAGGCTTTCTCTGGGGATTTTCCTTAATCTGGGAAAGCAAAACTATCATCTTCAATGGTAAAGAGTGATGTTCCAAAGGTGTCTGTCGAACGTCTTCTCGCTTTTCAGAGGTTCAAGTTATCAAAGTGGTCGAGGACAGGCTCCAATCCAGAAATAAACTGGGGAAAGATTGCTCAGACGATACATTTTCGGACGAGGAAAGAACTGACAATTTTATTGGTGGGAGGACGTTTATCACTTGGGGATGAGTATGACCAGAGTGATATTAATGCAACATATGTATGAATATGAATCAATTATGCATGATGTATGTATGTTTATGCTGATAAAAGAGACGCGACATACGACCAGGTGAATGAACACGACTGGATACTCGGCCACTGTGGGAGGTGGAAAGTATCATTGGTTCAGTGATAGTAATCCTTTTTTGCTTAGGAGGGGTAGACCCTACTGGGAAGAAAAACCATCAATTGGTCTTTAGGGGTAAGAACTCTGTCGGGAATATCATATGGGACATTACATCTGAAACAGTCGATCCTTCATTCAGATGTACTGGTTTTAAAAGGAATACTTTGATTCTGCACTTTGAGGTTTAATCACTTTCGGAGAAGGCATCAATGTTCCTTTTTGTGTTCAGTAGTAAAAAAGAATTGTCATCTTTATTTTTAAAAGCAGAAGAAAAATTTGACAAGTAAATTCATTTTTGTTTTGTTTCAAGAATCGTTGATCATGTTAAAAATGTCATTCTATAAAGCAAAATAAATAAGAATTGCAAACAAAAGCACTAGGGCTCAAATTTTATTGATAGAATGGTAATCAGCCAAACGCGTGATCCCATAGAGCATTACAAAGTTTAGAAAATGGTAATTTAAAGGGAAATGGGCTACATTGAAACATAACAACCGTTATCCTTCCAACAACTTTGAATTCTGGACATTCTGAGCTTCTGTCGAAGGTAACCTTGACTGAAGTTTCCCGACAGATGGTATTACCGCTGGGGATCTGAACTTTGTCAGGCGTAGTTACTTGCCATGAATCCCTAACTTTTGCCTAAATTACCTTTTAAGGTTTTCAATCCATCGGGATGATTTTTGCTTGTGTCTCTAATTTTTTCCTGGACCGCCCTTTCGGGTTTTCAATCCACCGAGAAGTTTTTATTTATTTATTTAGGCGAAGTATTTCTTGACTACATCAACATTTGTGGGGTAGGTAAACTCCTCTCCATCCATGGTTACAAGTCTCAAGGCGCCGCCCGAGAAAGCTTTCTTAACCACATAGGGGCCATCGTAATTCGGAGTCGATTTGCCTCTGGAATCAGTGAGGAATGATTGTATCTTTTTGAGTACAAGATTTCCTTTCCTGAAGACACGAGGTCGGACCTTTTTTTCAAACGCCTTCTTCATTCTTTGCTGATATAGCTAACCGTGACATAAAGCCGTCAATCTCTTTTCTTCAATCAGGTTTAGTTCATCGTGTTGGGTTTGACACCATTCAGTTTCTGTTAGCTTGGATTCCATCAATACCCTGATTGATGGTATCTCTACTTCTATGTGGAGCACTGCTTCCATGCCATATACTAGAGAGAAAGGGGTTGCCCCTGTTGAGGTGCGAACAGATGTACGATAACTGTGAAGAGCAAAGGGTAGCATCTCATGTCAGTCTTTGTAGGTTACAACCATTTCCTGAACGATTTTCTTGATATTCTTGTTAGCCGCTTCTACCGCTCCATTCATTTTAGGCCGGTAGGGAGATGAGTTGTGGTGTTCGATCTTGAACTCAACACACAACTCTTTCATCATCTTGTTGTTCAAGTTAGATCCATTATCAGTAATGATTTGGCTTGGAACACCATAACGACAGATGAGATTGTTCTTGATAAATTAGACCACCACTTATCTGGCCACATTGGTGTATGACACTGCTTCGACCCACTTGGTGAAGTAGTCAATGGCTACCAAGATGAACCGATGTCCATTTGAGGCTTTGGGTTCAATCATGCTAATCATGTCGATTCCCCATATAGGAAAAGGCCATGGAGAAGAAAGAACTTTGAGATGCGTCAGCGGTACATGGCTTTTGTCAGCTTATATCTGACACTTGTGACACTTCCTCATGTACTTGTAGCAATTAAATTCCATTGTCAGTCAATAATATCTTGTTCTCAAAATTTTCCTTGCCATTGTGTGTCCATTGGCATGAGTACCAAAGGATCCTTCGTGATTCTCTTTCATCAACAAGTTTGCTTCTTGTCAGTCTACGCATCTGAGCAAAACCATGTCGAAGTTTCTCTTGTAGAGTGTATCACCATTTAGGAAGAAACTACCAATCAGTCTTCTGAGAGTCTTCCTATCTTATCTGGATGACCCAAATGGGTATTCTTGTCTTTGAAGGAAGCACTTGATATCATGATACCAGGGTTTATCATCTATGACTGCTTCAATTGTGAAGATATAAGCGGGCCTTTCAAGGCGTATTGTGTCAATCTTAGGTACGTCATTCCAATGATTTACAGCAATCATGGAAGAGAGAGTGGCTAGTACATCAGCCATGTGATTTTCTTTACGAGGAATGTGATGAAACTCGATTCTGTTAAAGAAAGGTAACAACCTTCTTGCATAGTCTTTGTAAGGAATCAATCCTGATTGATATGTATTCCACTCTCCTTTGATCTGATTGGTAACCAGGGCTGAGTCTCTATACACATTCAAGTTATTTATCCTTAAGTCGATAGCTTCTTCGAGACCCATGATACAAGCTTCGTATTTGTCCTTATTGTTTGTGCATTTGAATGTTAATCTGGCAGTGAAAGAAATATGAGCACCCTGAGCTATTACGATGATTGGCCCAATTCTGTTTCCATAAGTATTGACAGCTCCATCGAATATTAGTCCCCATTGGGAACCTGGTTCTGGACCTTCGTTAGGTAGGGGTTCATCGCAATCTTTCATTTTTAGGTACATGACATCTTCATCTGGGAAGTCACATCCGACTGATTCCTGATCGTCAATCGATTGATGAGCCAAATGATCGGCTAAAATAATCCCTTTGACAGCTTTCTGAGCATGGTACTCAATGTCGTATTTCGATAACAACATCTGCCAACGGCCAATCCTTCCCGTGAGAGCAGGCTTTTCAAAGACGTACTTGATCGGGTCCATTTTAGAAATTAACCAAGTAGTGTGGAAAATCATGTATTGGCAAAGACGTTGGCTGCCCAAGCCAGAGCGTAACAAGTTTTCTCGAGCATGGTGTACTAAGTTTCATAGTCCGTGAACTTCTTGCTTAAGTAGTAGATGGCAGACTCTTTTCTTTTTGTCTCGTCTTGTTGGCCAAGCACACAACCCATGGAGTCTTCCAAGACTGTTAGGTAGATGATCAATGGTCTTCCTTCCACTGGAGGAGACATAATATGTGGATTCAACAGATATTCTTTGATGCTGTCGAAAGCTTTTTGGTAATCTTCTGTCCGTACGCAACTTTGATTCTTTTTGAGTAGTTTGAAGATTGGCGCGCATGTCGCGGTCATGAGGGATATAAATCTGGAGATGTAATTTAGACGTCCCAAAAATCCTCTGACCTATTTTTCAGTCTTTGGTGAAGGCATTTCTTGAATGGCCTTGACCTTGTCAGGATCAACCTCAATTCCTTTTTGGCTGACGATGAATCCTAAGAGTTTTCCTGAGCGAACACCGAACGTGCACTTATTGGGATTCAAGCGGAATTTGTATTTTCTCAGACGCTCGAATAACTTTGACAAATATTCAACATGTTCTTCTTCTGTTTTAGTTTTGGCGATCATGACATCGACATACACTTCAATCTCTTTGTGCATCATGTCGTGAAACAGAGTTGTCATGACCCTTTGATAGGTTACCCCTGCGTTCTTTAGACCAAACGACATTACCTTGTAACAAAAGGTGCCCCATGGGGTGATGAATGAAGTTTTCTCCATGTCTTTCGACGCCATTTTGATTTGATTATAGCCCGAGAATCCATCCGTGAAGGAGAAGACTTTGAATTTTGTTGTACTGTCTACCAGCATGTCAATGTGTGGTAGGGGGAAGTCATCATTTGAACTTGCCTTGTTCAGATCTCTATAGTCTACACACATTCTGAATTTTTCGTCCTTTTTCGGAACAGGCACTATGTTGGCTAACCATTGAGGATATTCTGAGGTAGCGAGGAAACCTGCGTCGATCTGCTTCTGTACTTCCTCCTTAATTTTGATGGCCATATTCGGATGAGTCCTTCTCAGTATTTGTTTTATCGGAGGACATTCTGGTTTTAGTGGTAAGTGATGTTCCACGATGCTGGTATCCAATCCTGGCATGTCCTGATAGGACCAAGCAAATACATCTGGAAACTCTTTGAGAAGTTTTATCAAGTCTTCTCTGACAGTTGGACTGAGCATTGCTCCAATCTTAACTTCTTTCTTTTCTTCGTCTGAACCTAAATTGACTGTTTCTAATGGCTCCTTGTGAGGCTCAATAGACTTTTCCTCTTGTATGAGTAGTCGGGAGATCTCTTTTGGAATTTCTTCGTCCTCTTCTTCTTCAGCCTTAAATACCGAGAATTCAAAGTTGGGAGAAGGAATTGGATCGTATGTTTCAATGGGGTTTAAAACAAGCAATCTGCATGACGTGATGATTCGTTTTTTTAGCAAAGACAGATAGAGAATGCAAGAGTGTGTGCAGTGTATTTTCTGAAAATGCTTGTTTTTATTTTAGGTTGTATTTAGGATTACCATTTTCTGAAAAAATGAAAAGTGAAAACAACAATAAATGCGGGAATTCAAAATGACATTATTTATTCATGATTTGTCGATTCTTGAAATACAACCCTATAAAACAAAACTTTGTCGCTTTGGGCGAAGTGAAGAGGGACATTTACAGAAAAGTGAGCCCTATAAAACATCCATTTCACTTGGCCAAGGTGAAAGGTCAAAACAAAGATGGTAATTACTTCGACTTATGGACGGCTTTCGGGACATCGACTTGTCATACCCCAAATTTTGACCACTAAGATTTCCCATCATTGTGCAAATTATCATCACAATATGGATGTACCATCATACCTCATCAATCTCCTCAAAGATTATTGAGCCTTCACTACAATCAAATTTAGGGTTTCAAGCCCTCTCAGAGCCCTTAGACAAAGGATCAATCAAGGAATGACATGATCTTCAACTTGTCTAGCCTCTCAAACATCCCCAATGGATCAAGAGGACTCCCACAACAAGAATCAAGCACAAGGTTGCAGCATTCTGAATGGATTAAGCCTCAAGATCGCCAGTGTCACCAAATTAGGGTTTTGGTCGACCAGGGCCTCCAGATGGAAAATTTCCTCTGGGCATGAGCCAATGCTTCAAATCATAACCTAAGATTCTCCATGGGACCTCGTGGACCTAATCATCAAGTCAATTTAGCCTTAGGGGATGCATTCATCAAAAATCAGGAATTAGGGTTTCTTGACCTAATTCACCCCTAGGTTGCCTTTTGGGATAAAACATGCGCCAAGACCTCAAGAGAGGATTTGAGGGTCTCTAATACATCACATTGATCCATTTGAAACAATGGATTGGCCCAAGAAGCTTGGTCAACAAGTTTCAAGCTCATCAGAACCACAATTAGGGTTTCGCGGGAAAAAGTCAACTGTGCCTTTGACTTTTGACCCAGGCATGCTCCCAAACCTTGGAACATGATTCAATACACCCTATAACACCTATGAAATCAATCCATCAAGTTTGATTTAGGTCAAGGACTTGATTTCATAGAGGATCGTACAATTTGGAGTTCATCTGATAAAAAGTCAATTGTGCACAAAAGTCAACTTTGACTTTTTGAGATTTTTCACAATTATGGTTCTTTAACCCTAAAATGATGTTAATGTGTGATTGGAATCATCATTCATCAAGAAAAATCAAGAAAAGTGGGATAACTTGTAAAAGGGGTAACCATAAAAAACTTAGAAATTTTCTAAGTTATTGAACAAAGTGGCAAGGGTACCAACTTTGGAGGATCATAACTCCTAAACCACAAGGCCATTTTTCCCCATCCAAAGCTGGATTCGTAGCTCTCATGACACTCTACAAAAGCTTCAAACACAACTCATTCCAATTCCTCATGGATTTTAAGTTATGGAATGATCAAAATCACAAAAAGTGAAAATGTCACTTTTTTCCAACACTTAGTGAAATTTTCACTAAGTCAGAATCTGCCTTCACTTTTTCCAAATGCAGGGGCATTTTTCACTTGGATCCAAAAAGTATCAAAACCAACTATGATCAAACAGTTGTTGTATCATATGAGGGCTTTCCAAAATGGCCAAGAACTCCATCAAATTCCACTTGAGCCATGAAATATGACAATGTCAATATGCCTTGCTGAAAACTGTCAAAGCAAGGCAGATTTGTGCATTTTGCTCGATTTTCTAAATTTGTGCAAATGACAAACACACTTATCCATTTGAACACCTCAAGGGGAGACCAATGAGGGACAAACACCGATCCATAAGCCTCCCAAGTCTTTGGAACCAAAAGTAGCATGTCAAACCTAGAAATCCCTAAAAGAGGGACAAGACTCCAATTTTGGTTTGGAGCATTTAATGGATGCACCAAGATGGCATTGACTGAGCCTCTTCCAACTGAATTCAGTCAAGACATATCCAAGACCAAGGGAACCAGCAGCCTGTGCCCTAACCTCTAGTCAATGGCTAGAGGAGACTTGGATTCTCATTGATCAACATTGGCCAAACCTCTGCAGCAGTTACCATTCACTATTGCTTGCAAAACAAACTTGCTCCACTATAAATAGAGCTCATTTGTGATCAGTTTGAGTACACTAAAGCCATCAAACATATGCTTTCCTCAAAATCTCCTTCTCACTTCCAAATTTGCCTTCCAAAGCAAGTCACTATCGGGTTTTGAGTTTGAGAACAGTTCCTGTTAGACGGTGTGGCAAGTGATCGAGAGGGGGGGGGGGGGGTGAATAGATCACCTCCTTGAAAATCAAGGATTTAAAATTACTTATCAGAGTTTTTGAAAGTTAGCGGAAAATTACAATCCCGAATCGACTTCCGTCTATTCTGGACCAGCTACTAGAAAACCGGACACACGAATTAATGCTGGATTTATATTAGGATGACAAAGATTTATTAACACCAGATTAGGATCGAATCAAATGCACTTATCATACAAATACTATTTCCAATGAACAAAAACTCAGCTGACAGTTTTGTCAAACACTTGGTGTGTGAGTGTTCAATGATTAACAATAATGGTGATTTGATAAAAGTTTTCTTACCACTATTGTATCATAAAACGTTAAGACACAATACACCAAATGAATCACAAAATTGTTGAAAACGTAAAGAGAGATAAGGACAGAATACAATACGCAGAGATTTGGTAAGGAAGTTCCCCACTTTCGTCCTCGCGTGTGGGTATGTCTCCCTCTCAATTTCAAACTAGAATTGAGACCTGTTATATCAATAATGCTGAATTCGTTGTTTACAAGGTTACAATACAAAGCCAGAAATCTAAACCCCAATATCTTTCTCTTGTATGAACCTTCACTTGATCTGAGCTTAATCAAGAATTTCCCCTGGAAGAATTACAAACAATTCACCGGTTCCACGACCTGTTTGAGAAATTACCAAATTTCCAAACCCTACGCTGCGGCTGAATATGTTCTGCAAACGTGACTAACAAAACCTCAAGAACACACCAGTTCTTGAAGGACAAACCATATGGTTTTTCCTCGAAACCCCCTTTGAATCTTCAACTCAGCTAGATCCTTGATCGTACCACTGAACGTTATCTCGATGATCCTTTAATCCGATGAACAAGAATGATTATGTGTTGATGTTCTTGAATTAAAGTGATTGGGAAGATGATAAAGATAAAGTATCTTTCAGGTCTCTAAACCTGCTCACAAAATTGATGCTCACCAAACTTGCTTTTGCTGTGATTACACAATTTTCACACTAACGAATTTCTGCCTTGAACTGAACTGTCAAAACCTTCTTATATGTGAAACAGAAACGGTTAGAAAAAGAAACAACTTTATGTATCGATACGAAACTCGTATGAGTCGATACATGGTAGTTATATCACATACATGAGTCGACACACAGATATATGCATCGATGCATACTGTAACTTTGTTTAATTTCAGAAAGTAAATTCAATCATGCATCGATACATAATGCGAATGGATCGATACATAGCATAATTTTCAGAAACATCAAAGAAGCATGTATTGATGCAAACTTCGTATGAATCGATACATGGCTTAACAACAAGGAGGCATGTATCGATGCAAAACTCGTATGGATCGATCCATACTGAAGCAAACACGTTTTTGTGATTTTAACAGAGGAATGTGTCGATGCAAGACAGACATGGATCGATACATACATAAGGAAAATTGTTTTTATGATTTCAATAAAGATATGTATCAATTGTATTGTCTTTAAAGCATAGTATAGGTATAAAATCACATATATGTACCAACTAAACATGCATACTAATCTTGTAACATGCACATCAAACACATAGGCATTTATATATGCAATTATCCCACAATTTGCTATCATACAAAACTTAAGAGATTGCTCACAAACTCCCCCTTTTTAATGATGGCAAATTTGCAAGATGTGTGATAGAACACTCCCCCTGAGTTTGTGCATGGCTGTCAACATCTTGTTTTCTTTCTTCTCCCCCTTTGTCAACATCAAAAAGAAGAAAAAGACAATCTGTGTAAAGAGTCACAAGGCTAGAATGATGTAGCACAAAACAGCAAAATTGATATTGAAGCTAACAGTCACAAAGAAAGAAGCTTAACATAAAACAATCACTCACAAAGAATGACGAGGAAATGGCAAAAATAACACAAGTAAACATAAATAAAAGAAATAAGCATTGAACTGACAAAGTGCTTAGAATTACATAAGAACTACCAAAACATACAAAGTTTGAACAATATAATAAAGAAACTTAAGCAACATGATTATGAAATGAAATGCAATGAAATGACATGATGATGGCTTAAAAAGGGTTATGGCCACCACAGGACTCCTCATCAGCTCTATCAGGATCTCTGAAACTTGGGGGAGGCGGCAGAGGAGGCATCTCATCAGGATTATAGCCCATGAAACTATATTGCCTGAACCGGTTCTGAACTTCAACGCTTCTGAACCTGTCCATGATACCAGGATTGGCACGGCAATCGTCCATAAAACTAGACATTTCATTGTAAAAAACTTGATGCCATTTAACCAAGTCCATGTGCCAAGAATGCTGATTGTGATACATCCGTGTGTGCTCATCATGCCACTCACGATGCTCTTTATGCCACTCATTTTGTTGATTATGCCAAGCAAGCGCCTGTTCATGACGGGCTTGATTGGCAAGCTCCATTTGCTGAAACATTTGAGTCAAATACGCAGGAGCTGTTGAAGAAGAAGCAGCACCAGAGAACGGAGGAACAGTTGGACTTGGTTCATAATTTGTTGGAGACCACCTTTGTGGCACCCAATCACCCTAACCAGCATTAGCATTTGCTTCAGGCTGATTCTCGTCGTTGACATCATTCATTTCTTCATCCATTTGGTCTTCAGTCACAAAAACTTGTTCAGAAGGCACATCAAAATTATACACCCTTGTTTTGGATCCTTTTTCCAAAAAATAAAAACATTTACGCTCCTTATCCCACCGGTATCCCATATGAGATAAAGTGGCAGTGTTGAACTCTTGAGCAGAAGTGGGAGATATAAGAGGTACCAAAGGTATGACTATATTCCAGTATTTTATGATTCTCATAATCTGAGCAGCATATCCAAGTGTAATATTCTTCGAACTATTACGCATAAGAAATATGCGTTTCACAAAGTAGTTTGGCCAATTCAATGAAACCTTATTTTGAAGAAGGTACACAAGGTGAATATCTGGTCTATCCAACCTAGAATGACCACCGGATCTTGGACGCAAAATGTGCGAGACAATCCAGTGAAGGATTCTAGGTATGCTTGTAATCATACCAGATGTGAGTGGTTCATCCTCACCCAGAGGTCTGTCCAATTTTAAAATGGATACAACATATTCCTTTATTTTAAAGTCAGTATCAAAGCTCTGGTCATGCCAGTTCTTCATTCCAGGCACCCCAAAAGGGATTTGAAACACTTTGTCCCAATCAGCAGCTTCAAAAGTATAAGTTCTGGTTCCAATAGAACATTTGAACATATAACCTCTACCAGATTGTAGACCAGCATAAAAGATGCGAATAAAGTCCTCATGATAATTATCATTTATGCTCAAAAATGTACCAAGCTTTTGCACATTCAACAGATCAACAATATCATTGAGATGCAGAGTGGAAGCATCAGTTTTATTAAAGACATGTGGTTTCATAACTAACCTTGTCTTGAAAAAAGTCTCAAACTCATCAGCAATGGCAGGATGAAGGAGAGTCAGCGCACTAGGAGGGATTTCTGGGGGTGGTGGAGACTGATGAGAAGTACCAATAGGTTCCTTTCCTTTTCCTCTTCCTCTTTGTCTGGCAGGAATGGTTCTTGGAGGCATGGTGATGAATTGAAGAAGAGTTAAGATGAATGAGGGATAGGAGGTGAATTAGGGTTTAGGAGATGAAGATGTTTGAAGAGATTAGGGTTAGCCGCTTGGGTATGAGAGGAAGAGAGAGTCTAGAGTGAATGAATGAGACCTATAAATTTGGCTGATGTGTCGATCTAGAACTGAATCAGCATGCATTTATTGTAAAACAATCAGTATGCATCGATACAAGGGGTTATGAATCGATCCATTTCACGAATTAAATGTTTTTAAAATGTCCTATGTGTCGACACAAAACACGGATGCATCGACACATACTGAAACAAGTTTGAAAAATGTGAAATAAAAACAATATGAATCGACCCATAGCACGAATGCATCGACCGGAAACTAGAATGTATCGACACATACACTTGTTGCATCGATACATACTGATGCTAAACTAAGTTTTAACTAATTTTTGAATACCAGTTGAGTATAGAAACCTGTTAGCAGCCCTAAGTCAATGCAATATGAATTTTGTCATGATAAATATGCTCAATATAATCCACAAATCAAACATTAATGTTCAAACAACATATGCAAAGGAATACATATAAACGATTTTAAAGAATTTGTTCAAACATACAAAAATCACATAGTTCCAAAGAGATATAGAAAGGAATGATATTACCTCTGTTGATGTAACCTTATGAAGTACGAATGAGGTTTAAAAACAAATCTCAACAAACAAAGTGAGACATATATAAATAAGGACCAACAAGCTTAAGACATCAATGAAGAGAGATCTAAGATCCCTAATTCACGACGAATGTTGAAGAACGGTTCCGTTGCTAATGGTTTAGTAAAAATGTCAGCAAGTTGGTTTTTAGTATCAACATGCTCAAATACAACGTCCTCTTTTTCAACATGATCGCGAAGAAAGTGATGCCTAATCTCTATGTGTTTAGTGCGTGAGTGTAAAACAGGATTCTTAGTAAGATTTATAGCACTTGTGTTATCACATTTTATTGGAATACGTTTGAGTTGAATGTCGAAATCTTGTAGTTGTTGCTTCAGCCACAAAATCTGAGCGCAACAACTACCGGCTGCAACGTACTCAGCCTCAGCAGTTGACAATGCGACAGACACCTGCTTTTTGCTATGCCAGCTTACCAAAGAGTTTGAAAATAAGTGACATGTACCACTAGTGCTTTTCCTATCTGATTTGCAGCCAGCAAAATCAGAATCGGAGTAACCTACTAGGCTACAATCGCATCCTTTGGAATACCAGAGCCCATATTTAGATGTTCCATGAAGATATCTAAATATACGCCTAACAGCTTTCAGGTGTGATTCCTTAGGATTTGATTGATATCGTGCACATATACAAACACTAAACATGATGCCAGGTCTAGATGCAGTAAGATACAAGAGAGACCCAATCATACCTCTATACCTTTTGACATCTACACTCTTACCATGTTCATCTTTATCTAGATTCCCGTTGGTAGGCATAGGGGTGTCGATTGATTTTGAATCGTTCATTCCAAAGCGCTTGAGCAGCTCTCTGCAGTATTTTGTTTGACACACAGCTGTACCCTCATCAAGCTGCTTTATTTGGAGACCGAGGAAGTAATTTAGCTCCCCCATAAGACTCATTTCAAATTCACCCTGCATAACCTTTGAAAACTCTTCGACCAAGTGTATGTTAGTTGAACCAAAAATTATATCGTCTACATAAACTTGAACTAAAAGAATGTGTTTTCCCTTGTGTTTAATGAAGAGAGTGGCATCCACTTTACCTCTTGAATATCCATGATCAAGTAGAAATTTGCTAAGTCTTTCATACCAAACCCGAGGGGCTTGCTTAAGACCGTACAAAGCTCGTTTTAATTTGTAAACATAATCTGGATATTCAGCATTCTCAAAACCAGGAGGTTGTGAGACGTATACCTCTTCATTTAGGACACCGTTTAGAAACGTACTCTTTACGTCCATTTGGTAAAGCTTAAAATTCTTAGAACATGCATAAGCAAGCAAGAGACGTATAGCTTCAAGGCGAGCAACTGGAGCATAAGTTTCCTCATAATCTATGCCCTCCTCTTAGTTATACCCTTGTGCCACTAAACGTGCTTTGTTCCTAGTTATCACTCCGTTTTCATCAAGCTTATTTCTAAAATCCCATTTAGTACCTATGATATGATGATCTCGCGGATGAGGAACAAGTTCCCAAACGTCATTTCTTTGAAATTGATTAAGCTCTTCTTGCATGGCCATTAGCCAAAATTCATCAATCAAGGCCTCTTTGGCATTTTTAGGTTCTACTTGAGAAACAAAAGCGAAGTGAGAACAGAAATTACTTATCCTAGAACGAGTCATTACTCCCTTTGAGATATCTCCCAAAATGTTGTCAATAGGATGGTCTTTCGAAGATCTCCAAGCTGGTGGAAGGTCATTCACTTCAGCTTGCCCTTCTTCCTTATCTTTTACATGACAGGTATCTTCCTCCTCCTCATTGTCTTCTGTTTTGGACTGATCAATTTCCGAAACAGCTTCTTTGAGTATATCTTCTGTAGATACACCTGCGTCATCAAAAGAAATACCTTTTTCGACATTTTTCGGATAAGACTCATCAAAAGAAACATGGACAGATTCTTCAACAGAAAGTAAATGCTTATTATACACTCTATATGCTTTACTTGATTGTGAGTATCCAAGAAAGATACCTTCATCCACTTTTGCATCAAACTTCCCAAGTTTTTCTTTACCATTATTCAAAACAAAACACTTACAACCGAATACGTGAAGATGTGACAAGTTTGGCTTTCTTCCTTTTAGAAGCTCATAAGGGGTTTTGTTTAAAATAGGACGAATTAAAATCCTGTTTAAAACATAACAGGCTGTACTAATTGCATCAGCCCAAAAATATTTTGGTAATCCACCCTCATTTAGCATTGTTCTAGCCAACTCCTCTAAAACGCGATTTTTGCGCTCCACAACGCCATTCTGTTGTGGAGTTCGAGGAGCTGAAAAGTTATGCTCAATACCATACTTATCACAGTACTTATCAAAGAGGTGGTTTTGAAATTCACCTCCATGATCACTTCGAATTGTAACTATTTTGGAGTTCATTTTATTTTGGGACAGTTTTGCAAAACTCTTAAAAGCGGAAAAAGTTTCATCTTTGCTATGAAGGAATATAGTCCAAGTAAATCTAGAATAGTCATCAACGATTACGAAACCATAATAATTTCCACCTAGACTCTTTGTCCTAGAAGGTCCAAAGAGATCCATATGGAGAAGCTCAAGGGGTCGTGAAGTTGAAATTACATTTTTGGACTTAAAAGAGATCCTTGTTTGTTTTCCCATTTGGCACGCGTCACATAGGTGGTCTTTTGAAACTTTTATTTTTGGAAGACCGACTACTAGATCCTTGGATATAACCTTATTAAGCAAATCAAAATTAACATGCGCTAAACGTCTGTGCCAAAGCCAAGAATCATCATTCAAGGCAACTAGACACTTAGTGCTTGTTAAAGATACATCAAAAAGATCAAGCATATAGATATTGTTTACTCTTACACCCTTAAACACAATATTCTGTTCAGTATGTTCAATTATGCAGCAAGTTTTTGTGAAAGAAACCTTGTAACCCTTGTCGCACAGTTGACTAATACTTAACAAATTGTGTTTAAGTCCCTCAACTAGATGGACATCAGAAATAGTAGTGGTAGAGGGATTACCTACACTACCTTTGCCAAGTATAGCTCCTTTGTTATTGTCTCCATAAGTAACATATCCCTTCTTCTTTGCTTTGAAGTCTATAAAAAGCGATATATCACCCGTCATGTGCCTTGAGCACCCGCTGTCTAGAAACCATCTTCTATCTACGGATGCAAGACACTCATCCTATAATATCAAAAGAGAGAAATAGGTACCCAATTTTCATTGGGTCCATGTGGGTAAGTGGTAACATGGTTGCCTTTAGGCTTCCATTGATAAATGCCTTTAGGAACAAGAAATCTCCTAAACTTGCATTTTTCAATGGTATGACCGGCACGACAACAATAATGACATAAGCCATGATGATGTATTTGTTTATGTTTGTTCATTAAATCCTTTGGAATAAAAGAGTATTTTGCATATGGTGGATTTAATGACTTCTTAAACAACCTAGAATCAATGGCATAAGTAACCTTGGGTTGTAAAGCTTTTTCCAATTTGACTTTAAGAGTGTTAACCTCTTGTTGCCAAATATGACAAGCTTCACAATACCTAATTTTACTACATCCGTTAATATTGATATCTTTTGAATTTTCTGCAATACTAGCTTTCAAACTTTCTAAATCTTTTTCAGCTTTGTATACTTTACCTTCCAAGAATGAAAAAATTTGTTTATCGGAAGATAATCTTTTAAAAGCATCTAAAGCTTCGTTATGCAGTTTTTCAAAAGCTATTTTCAGTTCAGAAAAAGACATAGAAGAAAAATTACTATAGTAGGCTTGTCTTACTTTCTTATCGTTGATCTTCTTCTTGTGGTGGGACTGATTTTTGGTGTGAGCCATAAGACACAGATTTGCTGTCTCATCACTATCAGTTGAACTTTGTGAGCTTGATGAATCACTATCACTTTCCCACGCAATATAAGCTCTTCTTTGTTTATTGACCCTTTTTGGTGAAGCTTTTCCTTTATCCTTTTTCCTCATAGGACATTCTGTCTTATAATGTCCAGATTTACCACAATTAAAGCAAGATCCTTTTACTCTATGCTTCTTATTCTCTTCCTGTTTTGACTCTATAGATTGTCTTTGGAACTTAATGAGATTTTTGTCGGAATGCTTGATTCCATTCTTTCGAATGAATCTATTATATCTCTTAACAAAAAGTCCCATTTCCTCATCACCCGAATCTTCGTCACTACTTGAATCATTGTCACTTTGCTCTTTTTGTGAGGACTTTGAGCTAGAGGCCACAAGAGCTATTGGCTTCTTCTCACTCTCTTTGTTTTTATTCTTTTCCTTTTTACTCTTGTTCTCAAATATTTCAAGACTTTCCAGTTCTTGCTGATGTTCTTCCAGCTTGCCAAATAAAGTTGTAATCGTAAGCGTCGTGAGGTCGTTGGCTTCCTTAATAGCTGTTACTTTAGGTTGCCATTCCCTGCTAAGACATCTCAGAATTTTATTAGTGGCTATTTCATTGGAGACAGATTTTCCAAGTGCATTCAAACGATTGATGAGATGAACGAATCTCTTTTGCATGTCAGAGATAGATTCTCCTTGTTTCATGCGAAAGAGCTTGAACTCTTGATTAAGTGTGTTAATACGAGACTGTTTAACTTCAGTAGTACCCTCATGGGCAATTTCTAAAGCATCCCACATTTCTTTAGCTGTTGTGCAATGGGATACCCGATAATACTCATCAGCACCAAGTGCTGAAATTAGCATATTTCGAGCTCTCCAATCACACGACCACTTTTTCTCATCTTTCTCATCGTAATCCTCTTTTGGTTTAGGAACTATGGCGCCAGCCTCATTTCTCATAGTAATTTGAAAAGGACCATTTTGAATGGCAGCCCACACATTCCTATCCACAGAATTTATATGAACTCGCATGCAGTCTTTCCAGTAGCCATAATTTTCACCGTTGAAAACAGGCGCTCTATTGTACACCCCCTTTGGTTCAGAATCCATATCGTTACAAGCAGCCACAAAGCACCAGCGAACCGGTGCTTTGATACCACTTGTTAGACGGTGTGGCTAGTGATCGAGAGGGGGGGGGGGGGGGGTGAATAGATCACCTCCTTGAAAATCAAGGATTTAAAATTACTTATCAGAGTTTTTGAAAGTTAGCAGAAAATTATAATCCCGAATCGACTTTCGTCTATTCTGGACCAGCTACTAGAAAACCGGACACACGAATTAATGCTGGATTTATATTAGGATGACAAAGATTTATTAACACCAGATTAGGATCGAATCAAATGCACTTATCATACAAATACTATTTCCAATGAACAAAAACTCAGCTGACAGTTTTGTCAAACACTTGGCGTGTGAGTGTTCAATGATTAACAATAATGGTGATTTGATAAAAGTTTTCTTACCACAATTGTATCATAAAACGTTAAGACACAATACACCAAATGAATCACAAAATTGTTGAAAACGTAAAGAGAGATAAGGACAAAATAAATATGCAGAGATTTGGTAAGGAAGTTCCCCACTTTCGTCCTCGCGTGTGGGTACGTTTCCCTCTCAATTTCAAACTAGAATTGAGACCTGTTATATCAATAATGCTGAATTCGTTGTTTACAAGGTTACAATACAAAGCCAGAAATCTAAACCCCAAGATCTTTCTCTTGTATGAACCTTCACTTGATCTGAGCTTAATTAAGAATTTCCCCTGCAAGAATTACAAACAATTCACCGGTTCCACTACCTGTTTGCGAAATTACCAAATTTCCAAACCCTACGCTGCGGCTGAATATGTTCTGCAAACGTGACTAACAAACCCTCAAGAACACACCAGTTCTTGAAGGACAAACCAGATGGTTTTTCCTCGAAACCCCCTTTGAATCTTCAACTCAGCTAGATCCTTGATCGTACCACTGAACGTTATCTCGATGATCCTTTAATCCGATGAACAAGAATGATTATGTGTTGATGTTCTTGAATTAAAGTGATTGAGAAGATGATGAATATAAAGTATCTTTCAGGTCTCTAAAACTGCTCACAAAATTGATGCTCACCAAACTTGCTTTTGCTGTGATTACACAATTTTCACACTAACGAATTCCTGCCTTGAACTGAAATGTCAAAACCTTCTTATATGTGAAACAGAAACGGTTAGAAAAAGAAACAGCTTTATGTATCAATACGAAACTCGTATGAGTCGATACATGGTAGTTATATCACATACATGAGTCGACACACAGATATATGCATCGATGCATACTGTAACTTTGTTTAATTTCAGAAAGTAAATTCAATCATGCATCGATACATAATGCGAATGGATCAATACATAGCATAATTTTCAGAAACATTAAAGAAGCATGTATTGATGCAAACTTCGTATGAATCGATAGATGGCTTAACAACAAGGAGGCATGTAGCGATGCAAAACTCGTATGGATCGATCCATACTGAAGCAAACACGTTTTTGTGATTTTAACAGAGGAATGTGTCGATGCAAGACAAACATGGATCGATACATACATAAGGAAAATTGTTTTTATGATTTCAATAAAGATATGTATCAATTGTATTGTCTTTAAAGCATAGTATAGGTATAAAATCACATATATGTACCAACTAAACATGCATACTAATCTTGTAACATGCACATCAAACACATAGGCATTTATATATGCATTTATCACACAATTTTCTATCATACAAAACTTAAGAGATTGCTCACAGTTCCAACCAAACCAATCCCACACACACTTCATAAACATCGTATAGAAGTGATCCAAACACTTAAACAACATCTGGAACACTGATTTCAAAAAATCACCAGCCAAATGCTCAAGGTTTTAACCAAGTTGCAGTTGAGGTACCATCTTCAGTTCCAGCTTGTTTCAAACCATTCCAAGCACTCAGACACATCGCTTGACACCTAGGGAAGCTATCCACACCATTGGAACCTAGCTGTAACACATCTAACACAAAACACAATCACCAGCTGCAAGAGGTAAGCATGAGCTCTTCTAACTCTATGATCCATGCATTTTTTGCTGCACAATAATTTGGCCATATGTTCATAATCATGCATAGAGTGTTTTCCCTCAATCAATTGCTTTGTTTGAAGCGTGTATGGAATTTCTGAGCCTTCATGCAAATTTTAGGGTTCTTGAGGTTTCTCTTTGATTTCTTATTCCATGCTTAAAATAAATGAAATTAAAGACCATAGACATGATCGTGAGGTGAAAACGAGCAAATTGATATGTAGATTGCATGATATAATCAAGTATTCAGTGAGATTGGATAGAAAATGCAAATCTGCAGAAACAGAGGGTGGCGCGTGTTCTTGCCATTGTTCTTGGCGCCCTTTTTCAAAATTTGAATATTTGAATTTTGTGATTTTATTTAATTGATTCAAAAATTAATTTCTCTCTGAGTTTTAATGATTTTGAGTTGATTCTTTTTTTAATAATTCACATAAAATGTTAAAATATTTTATTTTACCAAAAAATCCCAAAAATATTACTTATTTCATATATTTGATATTTTTGCAAAGAATTAATGTTTTATTTGTTTTTAACATTTGAAATATTTTTTCTCCCTTGATTTTCCAAACTTAATTGATTTCCAATTATTTTGTGGGTATAAACATGATTTGTCAAACATTAATCCAATACCACAATTTGTTTTTCACCCATGTTTAACAATTTTGATCATTTTAATTGAATTTTTATTCAATTAAAATATATTTTGAAAACAAATTAGGGTTTTGATCAATTCAACCCTCAGCAAATCTTTTTCAAACACCTTTGGGTCTCTAATAGAGTGTAAGACCCAACCCTCCTTTGTACATAAATAATTTTGGGCCTCAGTCATTGTATAAGTCCTAGTACAATTTTCAAAACGACCGTGCGATCACTGTTTTTTCTTGGGCCTCTCCTTGAGTTGTTAGCCCCATCCCTTGTACAAAAATAAACTTTTAGGCCTCTTGAGAGAGTGTAAGACCCATCCCATGTAAATAAAAACTTTTTTCGGCCTCAGTGCATTATATAAGTCCCAATACGTTAAAGAAATCTCGGCGCGATCGTCATTTTTCAAACAAAACCCTTGGGCCTCTCCTTGAGTTGTAAGCCCCATATTTTCTTTTAAAATCACATTTGGGCCTCTAATAGAGCATAAGACCCAACCCCCTTTAACCAAAAATTTTTTGGGCCTCAATGTATTGTATAAGACCCAGTACAGTAAAGAAACCTCGGCGCGATCGCCAGTTCAAAAATCAAATCATTTGGGCCTACCCTCGTGTTATAAGCCCCATTCCTTTTCTTTAAACACCTTTGGGCCTCTTGAGAGAGTGTAAGACCCATCCCTTTTACAGAAAACCTTTTTGGGCCTCAGTCACTTGTATAAGTCCCTGTATAATTTCAACAGTGCAATCACTGATAAAACCTTGGGCGCCTCTTTGAGCTGTAAGCCCCAACAATCTTTTCAAAGCACTTTCTCCTTTGATTTAGAATATTATTATCAAAGATTTATTTGTTGAACAACTAACCAAACAGCATGGAAGCTCTACAACCGAGTAAGTGTTTACCCGCTTTCTTTATCCGCTTTCATATATATAACTGTATTGTGGGGCTGTTTCACTGTAAGTCTTCTTTCACAAACTTTTATATGCTTGTCACATATCAAATGTGTAATACTAGTATAGTTATTTAGAGTTTTCCCCGGCAACTACGTCTAGCACTAGGTAAAGCCCTGTTGGCCACTCTTAAATACAAACAAAACTAGATCCCCATAGGATTACCAGACACAGTCTTCCCTCCTCTTGGGGTTAAACAATATGGAAACGTGAAAGGCAGCATTCTTGGTGAACCCTTTCACAGACTGTCACCCTTATAAATTGTCAAAGAAACTCTAACTCCCCAGAGATGATCTTTTCTCCGTGAATGGCATCTCTTGAGTTTCTTCCAAATTCTCGGACTTTCCTGGCTTGATCTATTCTCGGTGAATGGCATGTCTTGAACTTCTTGGGGTTTAGGGACCCACGGGCTTCTTAAAAGCATCCCCGCCTCCTCTTGGGCGTTGGACAAGGACCCTTCGGCTTCTTAAAAGCTCTAATGCCTTCTCTTGGGCTTAGTACAAGGACCCAGAGACCTTTACAGGTATACGAATAGAATCTAGTCATCAATTTGCTAGAGCTGTCTTTCTGAGTCAAGTGTCAGACCTGTTAATGGGTTGGCCTTCATCCCTTAACATATCATCCTTCTCTTGGGCATCATACAAAGATCATTCACTATCTGAGAATCGATTTCTCAAAACACCAGTAGACTTGGACAGTCTCAGTACCCTTTGGATTTTCCATTTCCTTAAAGAATAGGAAATAACCTTGATTCTTTGATCAATCCCAAAGCACAACCTTACCTTTTATAAGAACTGATTTTCTCTTTTATCCAACATACTGGACCTGTCACTAAACTGAGACAGTCACCAACACACTTAGCCTCCTCTTGGGCTTTGTACAATGATTCTCCCCAGCGGAGCTAACCTTTTCACACTCTCTTGTCGAGTATAAAAGACTCTCTTGTTGAGTCAAACACTTTAGCCTCCATCTCGGGTTTCGTACGAGATATAAAACACTCTCTTGTTGAGTATAAAAGACTCTCTTGTTGAGTCAAACACTTTAGCCTCCATCTCGGGCTTCGTACGAGATATAAATCACTCTTTTGTTAAGTATAAAAGACTCTCTTGTTGAGTCAAACACTTTTATCCTCCATCTCGGGCTTCGTACGAGATATAAATCACTCTCTTGTTGAGTATAAAAGACTCTCTTGTTGAGTCAAACCCCTTTAGCCTCCATCTCGGGCTTTGTACGAGATAGAAAAACACTCTCTTGTTGAGTATAAAATACTCTCTTGTTGAGTCAAACCCTTTTTTAGCCTCCGTCTTAGGCTTCGTATAAGACAGATAAAAATCACTCTCTTGTTGAGTCAACCACTTTTAGCCTCCATCTCGGGCTTCGTACGAGATAGAAAACACTCTCTTGTTGAGTATAAAAGACTCTCTCATTGAATCAAACCACCTCAAGACTCTCTTGTTGAGTCAATCACCTGTTCAAGACTCTCTTGTTGAGTCAAACCCTTTAGCTTCACATCTTGGGCTTTGAACAAGATACAAATCACCTTTAGCTTCATGTCTTGGGCTTTGAACAAGACACCAAAACAACCTCTTTTCCTGGAGGAACTACGATCGCTCTGATTTCCTTATTTCGTTAAACGGGAATACGTAGGCATAAGATTGAAAAATCTTAGCGAGCATACTAATCAAAAACCCAAAATCCAGTATTTCCACTGAATCAACCCAAAAGCATCAAATTTAAACACATTACCAAAAACCTCACAAATAATCCAGACACTGTGTTCTTAACAAAATAACCGAAGATTGGGCCCTACCTCCACATAGCATCTGTAACCTAACAGACCGCTGTTCAAACTCAGTATGCAAGCAGGGTTAATTGGAGACATCTATTTCCCTTCCTTAATTAGCTCAATAGGATAAAAAATGAAGACCACAAAAATCACGCTACACGACTGCAACCCAATGGCGACGAACTCCTCTGTGAATCACAAAGTCTAGTACTTTCCTACTTGGTTTGTCTTCAGAAATGGCACTGATTTCTGGTGGAGTAAGATTGTTGGAGTCTTCTTCCCATGCAGAGTTGTCATATGAGAACTCTTCTGTCGTCTCTTCCATAGTGTTTTCACTCTCAAGAGGATCTTCCCATCCAGTTGGCTGGATGTCCTTAAGCCTGATACGAGAGCTTTCGGGAGCAGTGTATTTGACTAGGAAGTCGTACTTGCTGCTTGGCTGTCCTAAGGTGTCCCATGTTTCTGTGGGAATGGATGAGTCATCTTCCTCGATGACGTTGACCTCATGAAATGCATAGTTAATAAATTCTTGTCGTGCAATCTTTGAAAATTCATTAGCATGGTGTTGGACATCTTCGGGGTGTCCCGAGTAATGATTCCATGACTCTGTGGGGACATAGGTATTCTTCTCGAGATTACTCAGTTGATAGGTATTATCAGACTAACTCTTTTGCCCCAAGTCTTCAGTGTATGGCTTTCAGATGGGCAAGTCATCCAGGGGATCATAATAATCATAGTTAAAGTTGTCTTTAATTAGACTGTCTTCCTTTAATGAATTGGGTGGAGCGCGACATCCTTCAGGATCACAATCTCCATAGATCATCCGGACGTCTGATATCAGTATATATCTCGGGCTCTGCTTTGGAAAATAGAATAGCATGTGCGTTTCTCCCTGAGACATATAATCGCCATGGTTAAGGTAATATTTCCACTCTTCATTCGTATCGGAGGGATCGTTCCTGTCGATAGTGTGTACTTCTTGAGGTACTGGGTGGAGGAAGCCTCCGCTGTGGAAGAAATCCTGAATGGGACGAAAACTTTCATCCTTCTTTGTAGTCTGGGTACAGGTCGGAGAAAAACCAAGACCTTTTCTTATCTTGTTATCAGTAGGAATTACTATTTGTCCCCATCCTTTTATGTCATTACTCCCCATTACTTTGAGAGCGTCTTTGTAAGAGGAAATCGATGTCCCTCTTTCTTGTTGATTCTCATTGCTCACCGAGAGCGCTTGGAACTGGGTTCCAACAACCTCCTCTGGTTCTACACAGGAGAATGATGATAAGTTGCTAACGATTAACGCTTGCGCTCCATATACTATGACTAATTTGTCATTCTTAACAAACTTCAGCTTCTGGTGAAGTGTCAAAGTGACTGCCTCAGCTTCGTGTATCCAAGGTCTTCCTAATAAATAGTTGTATGCTGCCCGGATGTCCATGACCTAGAAAGTGACTTAGAAAGTGTGAAGACCTATGGTTATGGGAAGATCGACTTTGCTGATAACTGGTTTTCTAGACCCGTCAAAGGCTTTGACGGATGTCTATTTGAATGTAATGTTGAGTGCCATATTATGATTCTTCCCTTCTTCCGGCAGTTCTTCATCACTGAATCCTAAGTTGTTACAGGAAGTGATGTTGGAGATGATGCTGTCAAATTGTCCTACCGTCACATCTTGTTCCACAAAGGCTTGCTCTAATACTTTCTGTAGAGCTTCCCTATGAGCATCTGAACTAAGCAGGAGAGATAGTACAGAGATTCGAGACGGAGTTTGCAACAATTGGTCCACAATGTTGTACTCGCTTTTCTGGATGAGCTTTAGCATCTCATCGTTGTTCTTTATAGGTTCTGGATTACCGGATTGACCAAGTTGTTGGTTGGGAACTTCTGTTTGAGGTTCCTTTTCTTTGGTAGGTTCTCCAACTCCTCTGTTGAAGATCCGACTGCTCCGGGTAACTCGACTGATGTCGGCAATGTTCACAATGGAGGATAATAGATTTTCTTTTCCATTTTCTATGGCCATTGCACCGTACTTGTACGGGATAGCCTTATCTGACTTGTACAGTATTGGACCTAGCAAGTAGATAACAACATGGGCTTTTTTGGCCTTTTGACTGTCGTAAGCAACCTCGATAAGTTCCCGGTTGGGAACTTTTCTATTTTTAAGATAGATCTTCAATTCATTGAGTAGAGGGATTATGGTTCAAATGTCCTTGGTTATTCCATGACCGGGGATTATGACAGGGTTTTTGTTCTGACTAGGGAGGTAATCTTGTATCATGTTGATCGACCCCGAACTCGAACATGGTCGAATCTCCTTCCGATCCAACTAATTCTGGAGGTTTTCTCGCACTAGATAGCATCCTTGGTTATTTTCTGAGCATACTATACAGCGCTCATAATTGTGAGGTGGTACCCAACCATATCCGCTTTGAATGCAGTGCATCTTCAATAGATTTGTTTCTATTGAGCGGATATCACGACTTTGATGTCTACTAGGATTCCCATCAGTCATGTTGATCTGCTGTGTATCTTTATCTAAGTAAATCGGAAGCCACCAGTGGTCCAACAGGTGTTGAAGAGTTCTTTTCACAAGCGCACACCCTTGGTCGTCTTCACATCATTCTTTACAGTCTAGATAATCATGTGAAGCCACAAAACCGAGTCTGACCAGCTTAGCATGTAATTCCACTAGACTGGTGTTCATCTGGTGTATATCAAAGATCTGAACCATATTGACTTGATGGTCATTTCTTTCATGGTAGTCTTGGATCCATCTGACGCCGGAGGGCCTCTTGTACAAAAGAGCATCCCTAATTGTCTGTTGAGCAGATTGGACAAGCGCTATAATCGTGTCATGGCAGATTATGACGATGACTTTGTCTCAAATGCAATGCCACTAGATTGACGTTCATTGCATGGATGTCATGGTTCTGAACAATATTAGGATGTGCATGGGACATGTTTACTTCACGAATCCTGTGATCCTGAATCCAGCCCAGATCCATTTGTTCTTGTAGAGCTACTTGTATTATGGCACACCCTTGGTTGTACTTGGAGCAGATATCACACCGATGATAGTTGTGAGATGGCACATGGCTGTACCCGCTCTGTTTGCAATGCATCTTTACCAGGTTGGTTCCTAGTAAGCGCACATTATGAATTTGATAACTGTTGATAGGCTCCCCTTCTATCAAATTCACTGTAGTCTTCTCATGTTGAGGTAATGGGTTCGTCTGAACATTTGGATTAGTATCTTTGAAAGATAAAACCCCGTTCCTGACAAGCTTCTGTACATCAGACTTGTAGCTGAGACAATTCTCAATGTTATGTCCCGTTCCTCCTTGATGGTAAGGGCAAGTTTGATCTGCTTTGAACCAAAAAGGTGGATTTTCTAGTATTGCGAGAGGTGTCATGGTCTGAACATGCCCCTTGGCCAGTAGAAGTGGAAACAATTCTGCATACAACATTGGTATAGGGTCGAACCCTGATGGTAGTGTAGTACAATTGTTATTATTGTACTGCAGACGAGCCTGCTGAAAAGGTTATTGCTGCCTTTGTTGATATTGTTGTTGATTTGGTTGCTGCTGAGCAACCTGGGGTCGATAAGTCGAAGCTGGTGCCGGGTTGATAACGAGAGTTATTGCTGCTACCGGTTGATACCTTCGCCTTTGCTTTCCCAGAGAGATATTACTGATATCTTGCTCTTTCTTCTTTTGGAAAGCACTACCGTATCTCTTAGTACTGCTAGATGGTTCTATATCTTTGACCAATCGTCCTTCTCGGTCTGCTTCTTCAAGGCATACTCCCATGTTCACCATTACAGTGAAGTCACTAGGCGCACTGGCGACCATTCGGTCGTAATAAAATGGGCTTAAGGTTTTTAAGAAGATCTTTGTCATTTCCTTTTCTTTGAGAGGGGGACATATCTGGGCGGAAATTTCACGCCACCTCTGAGCATATTCTTTGAAAGTTTCCTTATCCCTTTGTGACATTGCTCTGAGTTGATCCCTATCTAGTGTCATATCCAAGTTGTACTTATACTGCTGAACGAAGGCTGCCCCAAGATCTCTGAAAGTACTGATCTTGGTGCGGTTTAAACCCATGTACCATTTTAATGCGCACCAGTTAAACTGTCTTGGAAGTAATAGATCAGTAGCTATTGATTTTCTGTCTGAGTAGACATTTTTCGAGCGTACATCACCAAATGACTTTGAGGGAAAGAGTTTCCTTTGTATTTTTCAAAGTCAGGAACCTTGAATTTGTGCGGTATCTTTACATTAGGGACCAAACAGAGGTCGGCGGCATCTTTTCCAAATAAGTCTTGACTGTGAATGACATGCAGTTCCTTCTGCATTTCCAAGAATTGTTCCTGGAACTCATTCATCCTTTCGTACATGTCTTCGTTTCCACCAGAAATTGCTTACGGAATCTGTCCTTCCAGAATAGTGTGTACCACTGGTTGTGGTATAGACATTACAATGGTGACTCTTGGCGCTTCAGTGCCCTGAAGTTTGTAACCTTCAGGAGTTGCTATCGTAACCCTTGCATCTTCACTTTCCCGAAGTTTGTAACCTTCAGGTCCGGCAGTTCCTGCTACGGCTTCTGGGTCTTCAGTGATCGATGGGATATATCCTTCAGGTATAAAGTTGAAAGGCATGCCCCAGGGGCGACCCTTAGGCATGTTTTACTGAGGATGATTATCATGTGTCTCCAACATGGGTGTAGATGTAATCTCTGAGATCACAGTTCTTTGATGCTGTTGTTCCTGGGCTGCTGCCAGGGTTTGCAGGTTGCTGTGAAGTTTTTCCAAACTTTCCTTTAGAGCGTCGATTTCTTCTCTCAGCTCTCTGTTCTCTTCCTCGAGATTGTCCATTTTCTTTTGTCGATTGGCCCGAGGGTTGTATGAATGAGACAGTTTGACTCTAGGATGGTGACACATACGTGAGACTCAAAGATAACAAATACGTTATGTGAGAATGATGAATGATATGCAAAGACATATTATTTTTTTTAGTTTTTGTTTTCAAAAGAAACTTCAACAAATAGATTGTAAATATCACACAGTGGGGGAGAGCCCTTTTATTGAATTCGAAAGATTGCAGTATTTTACAAGGAAAAGTACAGTATTTTACAAAGTGCTGAAAGGAAAATGTCTAAGCTCATGGATCCTGAGTTCTCTCTGAAGAGAGCTCAGATGCTGGTTCCTGTATTTTCCTTTTCTTTGATCGGGCTTCTTCAGCCGATGTCGGGTCGACGATCCTTTGCCAAGTGAAAGGAGTGAGTAAATTTCTTCGGTCTTCCTGACTTTCTATGGCATGCTGCTCTAATATCTCAATCAGAGCATCATTTTCCTTTAGTAGTTCCTGAATCTTGGTATATTTCAAATTAAGGATTTGGTATTTGTTTTTCCAAAAGTTTTTCTCCCGTTGAACTACGTTGAGAGCGACCTGGAGTTTTTTTGCATCAGACATGAAATAAAGGACAGATTCCTTTAAGGGAAAAACTTCTTGGTGAGGGTAAGGCATCCTCATCTCGAGGGCTCTAGTTTGCACCCAGTGGAGATAAGGCTCTATGGAGGTACAATTTGGTCTTCCCAGAGACTCTCTGCCTTTCCTGTGTATATGTTTCCAGGCATGCACTATTTCATTCTTTAGTGCCCTGTCATTTTCTTCTTCTTTGAAGAAAAGACCTTCCAGATGAACGTTATGTGGGATGTTCTTCATCGGGTATTCGAGTTGACGGCGAGCTAAAATTGGATGATAGTTGATTCCTCCTTTAGTTCCGATAAGGGGTACATTGGGGAAATTTCCACATCTGTTGATGATCTCTATCCCTTCGTAAATCTGATTGTACCAGACTATGTTTGAATTGGTAAGAGACATAATCCTCTGTGACCAACGTAGAGTACTCTTGTGATGCCAAAAAGCAGCAGACTTGGGCAAATGGGAAATGAACCATTTGTAGAGTAATGGTACACAACAGGTGATCATTCCTCCACTGTACAACTTCCTTCAATATACATAATGATAATCATCTGCGAGCAAGGTTGGTACGAGGTTTCCTATTAGGAATATCTTAACAGCATTGGTGTCGACGAAGTTGTCAATGTTGGGAAAGACGAATAATCCATATATGAGTAGAACAGAGACGTCTTCGAAGGCAGTTATGTTTCCTACACTGGCAAAGTATAGAACTTTCTCCATCAGGAATTTAGCCGGTAAACCCTGGATTCCTCCTTTAGTGGTTATGTGAGTCCTAACTTCTGACTCATCCAAAGAGATTTCTCTTACAATGGTTTGTTCTTTTGGAATTTCTTCCAGTCCAGAAAATGGAGCTCGATCAGTGATAGGTAAATCAATAAGGTGGGAGTACTCTTCCAGTGTTGGTGCAAGTTGGTAATCCAGAAAAGTCACTACAAGAAAAAAAGAGATTTACAACACTTGAGTTGCGACAGTTATCACAAAACCGTCCTTATTCTTAGATTACGACGGTTGTCACGACATTTAGGGTCAACTGTCGCAGATTTTTTGTGACAGTTATCACAAAACCGTCCTAATTCCTGGACTGCGACGGTTGTCACGACATTTAGGGAATGGACTGCCACTACTAGAAAATCTAAAAATACAGACGAAATTTAGAGACGGAAATTATTCTGTCTCCAGTTGAGATGGATTTAGTTACAGAATTTGATATTTCGAGACAGAAATCTACTTTTCTAATGTCTGAGACGGATTTTAAGATGTATAATTCTGTCACTAAATATTTTCCTCTCTAAATCCGTCTCTAACAAATCAAATTTATTTTTTTAAAACTTAAAATACATGCACAAAGAATTCATTCTTATCCAAAATTATTGTTTAAAATTAAATTTTAATTTGAAATCATAAAATTAAAATTTCATTTTATAAAATTCTATCATTTTCATTTTATTAAGTTCTATAATCCCTCCAAAACTAAAAGTTCCCTCCAACGACAAAATAATAAAATAAAATACTTCCTCCATAAAAAAAAAAACTAAAAACCAAAAGAGACTCTAAAATAACAAAAAGTAATCCATCAAAGAAAACAAGACTCATAAAAAATAAAGACAACTTCCAACCCCAAATCGAAAACCTAAATCAGAAGAAGATTTCATCCTAAAATGAACATCGCCTCACCCATTCGATGCTCTCTCTATATTCTGCAAAGGAAATCTCATCATTCTTCCTTAAACATCTCAGGTACTTCTTTCTTTAAATTACGAGTTGTTTATGGACTATGTTATTAGAAATGGAGAAAGAATGTCATCAACGTTCTTGATACGAGGAGCATGGAGAAACTTCGCTTGCAATAGTTTCAAGGCTTTGGTGGTGGAGTTGGTTGTGCTAGGGCTTAATGTGGAGGTAAGGACGTGCCTTACTTATGCTATTTTGTAATGTCAACGTTGCCATCATAAAACCCCTAAGTTTAGGGATTCCATTTAATAATAGTATAGGTGAAATGAAAAACCACTATTAGTTCTGTTCAATTCAAATATATGTTTGTCTTGTGTAATAAAATGAATATAAGGTTGCTGGCTGTGTTTATATGTGTGTTTAGGAATGATAGAGAAGTTAATTCATTTGAGAGTGACCTTGAAATTGTAGCAGGTCTAGGCACGAAACCTGGAGGAACACCAAATGGCAGTAAATTTGTTGTAGTAGCTATTACAGGCTGAGGGTCTACTGCTGGATTAACAATCTCGGAAACCATTGTGGTTTGGGTATCCATCTTCGCACGTATCACATGTAAATAATGTTAATATAAAGTGAAGTTATGTAGTATTTTTTAAAGATAAATAGTAAGAGAGAAATTAGTATGTTGTTCAAATAGGCATAAAACATCAGGATCAAGGTCTATTCTACAAATTCCTTGTGGGTTAGATGCACGCCTTTGTTTGAGATCGAGAGCAAATTAATTGAAATTCAAAGTTCTCAAACAAGTTGTTGGAAAATCTGAATAGGAAATCTTAGGCTCAGGAAAAGGATAACTTCAGGCTTGTGAGATATGTAAATATGTTTTATGATCAACCTTGTGTCAATGTTTCTAGTGCCCCAAAAATTTTAATATATAACTTTCATTGAGAAAGGTTGCGTTTATCCGCCATAGAATGAGTGTTTATGTCCATCTTAATGTTTTGTTAATTTGGCTGACCTTATCATTTCCTCTCATTGACATAGGTAAAATTTCCTTCTTATGTGGCAGGTCTATCTTATCACCCCAATAAATAAGTTTTTTATTAGGAGTGGGGCTTGCATTTTCTCTTGAAATTTGCATCTTTTATGAATTAGTGTTTTCTTAGGTCGGTATCAACATCATTTCCCGAACCTTATCAATATGCTCATCCTTTTCATCATTGTGCTAATCATTACACTTATCATTGTACTCATCATTATGCTTATCATTTCTATTTACTTCCAAGTCATCTTGGTGTTATTCCAACAAGTTCTCAAAAGAGTCACACATCTTTGTTTTTTGGACCGTGAGTGATGTGATCATTAACTTCACTGGGTGCAATGGGAAAGTTACTCTCATTTCTAACACCTTATTATTTTCAATCAAAACATCCAAGTGATGTCATCTCCTAATGAGTGAATGGTGCTCAAACTTTGATCAATTTTTCACGTAAATCATTGGCACGGAGGATGGGTGTGTTTCCTTTGGTTGTGATTAGTCTTCTATGTAAGTTGTTCTTACACCTTTAGTTTGGCCTAATACGAATATTTCTAAGAGTTGTCATTAAGAATAAATCTAAGAGTTCTCAATAATGGTTGACTGTAGAGTCAATTAAAATTCCGCATTTCACAAATTTTGAACATATATTGGAATTGATACATATTTTCATGCTCTGTTTTGGTTATATTGCGCTTCAGATCTGTTAGCTTTATGATCATTCTTACTTAGCAATTTTTCTTATACTTTCAGCTCTCAACTAGTATTCAAATGAGGGGATGTTATCATAAAAATCATCAAAGAAAATTTTGTGAATATAGAAGCTTGATTAATGTTGACATAGTATTTTGTAGGCTTGTCATATTTATATTTTCAATTTAAACAAATGGCATAAGTTGTTAATGAACTTATATAATTTTTGCTTTACCTTAGATTTGGCCATTTTGTAATATAATTGGTTTCTTACCCATTACCCTAATTCAATTCTTCATAATTATGAGTTTGTCTGCTTGTTGGTTGAGCTTAATAAAGTTGCAGCCTTTAAAAGTACCATTATTCCAACCACTGAGAAGAAAACAACCTGAATGATTGGTTAAAGAGGTTTGTTGCACCTAAGATTGCCCTTATTTTCTAAAATAAATTAATTTTTGAACCTATACTGATAAAGTTTTGTTTATGTTTTAATGATAATCTTACACTTATAGTTGTTTCAGAAGCTTAAGTAAAAATCAGCCTGTCAATATTCAAGAGTAAAGACAGCTAGCTTCTGTGGGTGGTATATTTTTCATCTTGGGTGGTTATGTATACTCATGACTTCAAGGGCGGGCCAAAATCTGTATTTTATGCCTAAATTGTATGTTGTATATGTCTTCTGTTTTATTGTCCATTTCCTTGTTTGTAGATTTTTAATGTATCATATGTTGAATCACTACTTTTTTGTATGATATAAATGTATATTGCTAACTCATGCTAATTGTGGACTATAGGAAAATACACATGCAATGTCCACCAAGATTTTAAGAAGTTTAAGCTTTGGTAGGTAAGGTTTTTCTTTTACTTGTTCCTATTTAAAATATATGTTGTCTTTATTGTTATGAGCTGATTTCTTACTTTCTAAAGTATAAGGTATGTGTATGTTTGACATATATGTAGTTAAGAATGACCTTATTTAGTCATGCATATGAGAATATAAGTTAAACTTAAAACTTGCTTATATTGCTAGATGGCGGTCATTAAACGTAACCCTCTAAATTTCTTAAGAAAATAATACAAACATTATTAAGATGAGATTTTAATATCATGCAACAAGTTTTGTTTGATTTCTCTTTTATTGTACTTTAGAAAGAATAGAGAAAAGGGGAAGTATTATGTACTTTAGTGTAAATCTTTTTATAATAAGACTCGTGAGTATTTATTAAAAAAAAACTTACACATCCAATTTTTGAAAGGCTGCAATGTTTTTGTCCTTAAAAAGTCTTAGTTCCATAACACACATTCTCTCTGATCATCTTCATGTTTTTTTCTTTTTGTCTTTTTACATTTATTAGTCTTGTCTTGCCAGCTTTTGTATCCTGTTTCCTTACATTGAAATTTGCAGATGGTGTTGCACCACGAGCAAAAATGAATCAGCAACGTTCTCGGCGCTTCCGAGCTGCAAAAGATGCAGCTGAGGCTGTAAGAATGTTAATATGCTCATTCTTTCAAGGTTCTCCTACTTATTTATGATGAAGTTACTGAGCTTTTTTTTAAACATTATAGGAAGTGGAAGAGGAAAGGCTGAGGAAAGAATTAATCAGTGAGGGAACACTTTTGCCTTCGAAAGATAAGCCCGAGACTTCAGACTCAAATGTCATTACCCCTGGTACTAAATTTATGGAAGCTCTGTCAGTGGCTCTTCAGTCTTATGTACAGACTAGATTGAACCTCAACCCTGCTTGGAAAAATATAAAGGTACTAAATAATTGAAACCACACCCTATTAATTCTGTATGTCGCTTGATCCCTTCAAGACAGGATGATTCCTTTCTTCTGGAGTAATCCCATCTATTTTCTTCTCCCTTATTTATGGGCTGCATTGGATGATTAATTATTTGAAGGTTATACTTTCTGATTCAAATGTTCCTGGTGAGGGAGAACCTCCTTATTTGGACTGTGTGATTGAGGACTATCTTCCTTTCAGGTTTCTGTTTCCGTTTTGTTTTCGCATATTAACATTATCTTTGGCAGTTTTTATGAAATTATTTTGCTTTTATTTTTATGCTTCATTTTTCTGCTTGTTGAGCATCAGGTATTGTTATGTGCACTTCTTTCTGATAAACCCATGCATTTGTCTTTCCTGATTTACTTTTAAATTGTAATTACTAGTATGTAATCTTTATTAAAATATTTTTGAGAAATTAGGATCAGTTTCCCTTTATCCTTTTCCTTTTATTTATCTTATAACTTAATGTTGTTTGAATATCTTCATTCCATTCAATAGCATTTACTGATTTCTTGTTTCTTTCTAATGGCTGAAGGCAGCTAACTATTACAATGCTGGGACAGTGGAGTTTATAGTTGATACAGTCTCTGACCAGTTTTACTTTATGGAGATGAATACCGGTCTTCAGGTGCTTGGATTGATATTTACTGTCATTTTGTCCTTGAATTGTGGCTTACCAAAGTATAACATGGGGCATGTTAATACAGGTTGAGCATCCTGTCACAAAGATGATTGTTGGTCAAGATCTTGTTGAATGGCAAATCCATGTTGCCAATGGAGACCCTCTTCCATTGAGTCAATCACAAATAACAATATTAGGTGATTCGGTCTTTCCTGTCTTTTTTCTTTTTGTGGTGGGTAGGGGTTAATATCTTAGTCCCCCTCCTGTTTAATAAATGTGTGGGTGAGGGACTTTTTAGGTTGACTTTGCTTAATTTCATACTAAATTTAATGAACTCAAATTGATAATTCTACAGATCTGTGGTTGACTTAAGTACGCTCTTCTAATTTGGTTAGTTTCTCTCGAGATGCAAAAGAGAAAACATCAGTTTAAGAACAAAGTTTTCTGTGTGAGTGGGGTGATTGGAAATCGAGTATTAGTATTTACTCCTAAATTTTGAGGACTATTCTAATCTGAGGAAACTAAAACTGAGGACGGGAGTTCTGCCGATGATAAACCAATTCACAAGAAGATATATCAGGTTAGAAGATTGAAATCCTGCATGTTGATCTGAATCTTCATTTTACTTTCTTTTTCTTTTAAACTTTAAAATAATTTGTAGTACTCACAGTTTCTTAACATCTGGGTGCTTCGTGAATATTTACAATATGAATTGGAGATTCCCAACCTTCCTTTTGAGATTGACTTTGAACGAGTAGTGGATGATTTTGTATTTCTATGCTTCTTTATCGACAATGACTTTCTTCCTCATATGCCAACATTAGAGATCAGGGAGGTAAGCATCTGGAAGGCACCCTGTTACACTAACCTGTACTTGAAACAGAAAAGATGACATTGCTATTTGCTTCTTATTACCAAGTATTTGATGTAGGATCTTAACATGCTTTGGTTATGCCTTTTTAATCCACTGCTTATTTATCTTCCTACCTTAGTGTCATTGTTTTACTTGTTAATACACTTTCTACTATTCCAGGGAGCTATAAATTTACTGATGCATCTATAAATGTTACTCAATGAATTAACTTAGCCATGTGAATGAAAATTTGGAGTTGAGTACAGTGCTGATTGATCAACCGGATCTCTCATGACCATCTTGGTATGACTTGCAATGTGCTATGGTGGGACATCATAATATTGAAGATCAGCTGCAGGACCTGTCATTGAAAAGGCTTGTAGTCACTACTGTATTTCTTTTAAAATAATATTAATAGAGGTGGAATATAGTTAGAATTTATTTATTTTTTAGTTGGAATATAGAGTTGTATAAATATAATATGATATATATATTATATGTTTAGTTGAATGAAGAATATGTGATTTTTTGTCCCATTCTAGTCATATTTCTATAATTATTTTTTTTTAATTTTAAAAATAAATTACCTGCGGATTTACCTGTGGAAAGGATATTTCCTACGAATTTACCTGTGGAACAGAAAGTTGCGATGGTTTGAACTGTCGTAATCAACAAAAATAATAAAAATCAAATGGAAATTTACGACGGTTAATAACCGTCGTAATATGCAGATTACGTCAGTTCCCTACCCGTCGCGAAAGATAACGGCGGTTTGCGTGACGGTTTTGATAACCGACGCGAAACGGCCTCGCGACACACGTTTCTGCGATAGTGCTACAACCGTCTTGCTTTGCAAATTACGGCGGTTTTAACCGTCGTAACCTGCCAAAAAAACCGTCGCAGACAGGATTCCTTCAACCACGTTGACCCTTAACAGAGACAACAGTCCTCCGTGCTTAGCTCTGAAAGCCTCGGGATTGGTAATCATCCTTCCCAATTTCCTTAAATCTTCTAGTTTCGGAGCCTTGAAGGTGTACTTGTGCGTTTTTTTTCTACCGAAATCCATAACGCAACCTCTGATATTTGCAATTATTGTTTTAGTTCTTTTGAAAAAAGATTTTTTTTTTCTTGTTTAAAAAGAGTTTTTTAATGAATGCATGAATGCAGCAAACAAAAACGTTTGAAAACATGGATTTAGGGGTTCAACGTCACGAGAATGGAGTCATGGCTCTACCCATCCCCAAAGGGTGTACTATTTTGGTAAATTTTTGTACCTGTAGAACGGGTTCTAAAAGGTTCCCAAAGTCATTGACCCCTCCTAGGGATATCAACAGCAATCTGATTCACTCGAGCGAGCTGTAATATCCTGGGATGAATCTCTTTTGAGTGTAGTATGGCGTATCAACCATTCTCGATAGTTACCACACTACCAATTGGCCATATGGTTAATGTCTACTAAATCCTCAGGGTCATGGGTACCGCACTGGGATAAATGATGCTTTCACGACAATCGGTCGTTCAACATCAAAATTTCCACACAGGTACCTCGCCTGATTCGGTGGACTGCCAAGTTCGCTTGGTCGGGATTCACTCCCTATAAGTGTTTCCCGGATATGCCACCACTTATCTTAATGTTCTCTCAAACTTTCCACATGCGTATTAATCGCATTCCCAGTTAATAGAAATTTAAACATGGGTATCAAGTAGTATAACAGTGAATGATATATATATATATATATATATATATATATATATATATATATATATATATATATATATATATATATATATATATATATAGTAGATAGAAAGTATAGAAAAATAAATGCCAAGCAAAGCCTAGACCTCTTAGGAACTTTAATCCTAGATTCCCCAGCAGAGTCGCCATTTTTCTGTAGCGTGCGATTTTTGTCGGTGACGCGACTACCTTACCGCAATGGTTGGAATTGGGTGCTACTTTCTGATTTCTTATTTACCCTATGAAGCTGGAAAGGAAAGGAAAGATATCTAAAACTAACCTTGCATGTAAATGTTTTCTTTAACAAATGCTAAGAGATTGGGGGGTTCAGAGTCAGATTATACAAAGGGAAGTTGTCAATTACCCAGTGTATATATGGTTATCCATAGACTTTTTTTAGCATGTTTTTCTATTGGTTTAAATACTTTCTGGTGTTTATCTGTTGTGGGTTGGGAAAGTTTCTCCTTTGGGAGTGTTGAGAGAGTGTTTTTGTTGTTTTTGGGTTTTCCGTTGTTTTTGGTAAGGTAATGGACTTAGAGTTTTTGATTTGTATGTTCGCTAAGATTTCACAATCTTATGCCTACTTATTCCTGTAAAGATATTGGGGAAATCAGAGCAATCGTAGTTCCTCCTATTTCTATGGGAGGAAAAATGTTTGGTGTCTTGTTCAAAGCCCAAGATTGAAGCTAGAGGTTATTTGTGTCTTGTTCAAAGTCCAAGATTGAAGCTAAAGGTTTGCCTGAGAGAGAATTTGTCATCTCTAAAGGGAGATATCTCACTT
Source organism: Lathyrus tuberosus (assembly GCA_022829125.1). Lineage (NCBI taxonomy): Eukaryota > Viridiplantae > Streptophyta > Magnoliopsida > Fabales > Fabaceae > Lathyrus > Lathyrus tuberosus. The sequence continues at coordinate 1,440,282 of JALAZF010000104.1, read as the reverse complement.
ATTCATCACAGTTGTTGAGACATTGATTATAAGGGAAGTTACTTTAACTGGGATATATGAATCCAGCAATGCCATAAGTTCCTTTATAAGGGTGATGTCATGAAGGAAGAAACTTTAACTCAGTATTGAACAATGCCATATTTCCTTATGAATATTTCATGCTAAGAGAGGGACAATGGCATGGATGTAAATAATCCAGAGGCTTTCCACTTACAGCAGTTAGATGAAAGATGATTTTTGACCAGGGTAAGGAGGGACCACAACTTGGATTTTTTTGAATCAACAAGTGTGCCACTTACAGCAGTTATCTGGAATTAGGGTTTTTTGATTGTCTATTTTGATATGTGATGTTTAGAAAAATGTCTTCCTACAGAGAGAACTTTTGATTTCCTTTGAGGGGATGTTGATTTTTGTGTGCCTTGATCAAAGCCCAAGGTTGAAGCTAAAAGGTTGACTCTGCTTAGAGAGTTTTATATCTGTCTTGTACAAAGCCCCAGATTGAGGTTGAAAAGGGATTGACTCAATTGGGGAGGTTTTATCTGTCTTGTACAAAGCCCAAGATTGAGGTTGACTTTACTGAGGAAAATCATTATACAAAGCCTAAGAGGAGGCTGGTTGGGGAAATTCTTATATGAAGTGTAACGCCCCGGTTTTTGTTAGATTTATTTAATCGAGTCGATTTAATTATTTTTGTCTTTATATTATTTTATTCTTGGTTTTTATTTGGTAAATGTGTTATGTTTATCGTTATTATGTTTTATCGCGTTTTGAGAGTGTTTGCGAGAAATCGAGTGTAGGGGTATTTTGGTCTTTTGCTTGGTTAGATATTATTGTTTTTCATTTAAAATAGAAAATGGAGGTTAGAAAGGGAGAAAAATAGAAAGAAGAGAAAGAGAAGAGAAGGAAAAGAGAGAAGAGAAGAAAGAGGAAAAACTTGAAAGTTTAGGAATCGATTCAACCGACACTTCAAAGCACGATTAATCGGGTAAGGGTGTGAAACTCGATTATCTTATCATTGTGTATGAATATGTGCATGTTTTCTTGGATTGTGTGGATTGTTTTCATATAGTTTACATTTAGTTTGAAATGATGAAAATAAATCGGAATCGATGTTTTCGCGGTTGAAATGCGATATAAATGTTGTAGAATACTTGCTGTTATGATTGGGGAATGTTTTAGTTGTTATGTTATGGTTTGATAGTGTTTTGGTGGATGAAATGTTGGTTTTGGGGTGAATAACAGCACTGCTGGGATTCTGAGTTTTCCAGGGTTCGCCTAGCGAACCTGGGGCGAATCCTAGCGAACAGCTTTCGAGGGTTCGCCTAGCGAACCCATCAGCGAAGGTCAGTGAATGTTCGCTAACGAAGTTCGCCTAGAGAAATTTGTACTAGTTTTTCTCTGCCACTGCTCGCTGGTGTTCGCCTAGCGAATGCTGGAGCGAATGTGATGATTTTTCTATTTTATTTTATTCATAACTTTCAAACCGTAAGTCCGTTTTGGCTGCCGTTCGATGCGTTGGAAAGCTAATGAGATGTACTTTCTTATAAAAGGGTTTTGGGATTAGTGGCCGATTTAATTGTGTCGGGAATGTGGAAACGTATCGTTTTGTCGACTTTTACCGTCGTAATTGTGTGCGATTGATGTGTTATCATGCAATATGTTTTGATATATATAACGTATTGTTTGGGTGCTGTTATATGATGTGAATGCAAGTAATGAAATGTTGTGATGATGGTTTGTGGCCTTATGGCAAATAAATGCATTGTTTTGGGTTTGATTTCAATTCATGATTATTGATGTTGAGATGGTTCACATGGTTATGTATGTTGTGCAATTGATTGTCATGAGTCATTGTATGCCAAGCATCATGATATGCATTCTTGTGATGTCGTGTGCTCTAATGGGTGTGAGTGACGAAACGATTCCTAAGGGAATCTGCTATAACGGCCATGAGCCTTATACAAAGAGGACCAAAAGCGACGTTATAGACGATCGTGAGCCTTATACAAAGAGGACCGAAAGCGATCGGATCGTGAGCCTTATACAAAGAGGACCGAAAGCGATCCATAAACGTCGTGAGCCTTATACCAAGAGGACCGAAAGCGACGGGGAACATCATTTGCCTGACGGGGAGTTACACTAAGTAATAAGCGATGATTCCAATAATTCCTGAGTGAATTAATGATGAGAATGACTGATGGAACGGTACCGCATTGCATTGCATAGAGTCGTTGTGTCGGTCTCGGTGCATTTGCATAAATCATGAATGGATTGATTATGTGTGGGAAATCATGAATGGATTGATTATGTGTGGAAAATTGTGAATCGATTGATTATGTGTTGAGCGTGTGATAGCATTGGTGAATTGATATGCGTTTGTGATAAATGTATTGGTTATGGATGATATGTTTTATGTATAGACATATGCCATGTTTCGTGGAGATGTTGTACATAACAATGATTGTATTACTTATCTATGATATGCTATATATGAATATATGTGATGTGGTGGTGTGTTTCCATATGTCATAACTTTGGCGATTGATTATGTGTGAGAAATCATGAATGGATTGATTATGTGTGGAAAATTGTGAATCGATTGATTATGTGTTGAGCGTGTGATAGCATTGGTGAATTGATATGCGTTTGTGATAAATGTATTGGTTATGGATGATATGTTTTATGTATAGACGTATGCCATGTTTCGTGGGGATGTTGTACATCACAATGATTGTATTACTTATCTATGATATGCTATATATGAATATATGTGATGTGGTGGTGTGTTTCCATATGTCATAACTTTGGCGTGCATTATGTGTGAATATGTTATTGGGTTGGACTATTATAAATATGTTATGTGTCTGTGGCATGCTATATGTATTAGTATGTGAAGCTTGTGGTGAGAATGTTGTTATGTGCGTACTTCCTGTTATTACATAATTGTATGCAACTGTATTATAATTGTGTTTCTCACCCTTCTGCTGTGGTTTGTTACTCTATGAGGCAATTGCAGATTAGTAGTCTTGGAGGCTTTTGTGAAGATTAGCTCTCCAGCCGGTTGTCAGTCAGTCTGCTCTGATACGTAACACGGGAGTCGGGGAACGCTTTTGTTATATATGTATACATTTGTTGGATCTATTTTGCATTAGCTTTGTATGAATATTTTGATGTTATAAAACAATTTATTTTGTAAAACAAGTCAGTTATGGATCCTTCCGCTTTATTCCATAATTGAACTTTCCTTTTGTTGGAAAAAGTTTCCCTTTTTGGTTTATTCCATTTTGTGTTATGTATCAAACTTATGGGCAGGGATTGTGTTTTCTTTCTTTAAATGTGGCAACCTTGTTTCTGTCTAAGAATAAAAATTTTATTTACTCTGATTTATTTATGTATTATTTATCCGTTATGGGAATTGGGGTGTTACATTAGTGGTATCAGAGCAGGTCGGTCCGTCCGGCCAAGTTGTTGAGTCAGTTGGTGTGACAGTTGAATACTGTCGATGTTGTTTGTCCCTTAGTACGTGATATGTGTGTGAAACACTATCAGTACTTTCTGGTTTTTCTAATCCTTTGTCTTCAGGTATTAGAATGAGATAAGTGGGGGAGAAGCTGGAGCTTCTCCAAGTTGCTTCAGTTGTGGAGTGTTGGCTCAGTGTGTTGTAGATTGCAAGATTGTAAGTGTTATTTGGACAGTGTTGTTCCTGGTTCCGGAGGGAATGCGGATGTAAGGTTTATGTCAACTAAGGATTTGTGCTTTAGGTATTTTTGTGCACAAGATGCAAGGAATGCTATTATAGTTTGGTAAAGACGGTTTATGCCCATCACGATTGTCGGATGTCTATTGACAAATTGAGGAACTGATCACCCTTAATCTCTTGTTGATAGTAGACAGAATTATGTTGGATGGTATAGACGTGTCTTTCAGGCCTTGATAGTGTGTGTAATGAATTGTTTGGACGGATTATTTTGTTGATTCGATGAAGATTCTAACATCGGAAGATGTGACGGATTAGAGGTTTTGGTATGTTGGTTCAGTTGGGAAGTCGTTGAGAGAGAACGATTGGGTATCGTTAATGGTTGTTCTCAGAGAATAGAGTGTGAACTCAAATTTGACGAAGGTGAAGATTTGAGGTTTGGATCTGCTAAGTAAGTAGAAGAGCTTTTAGGACGTGAAACTCATAGGTTGGTCATGGTTGTGATGATAGTGTTCTGGAAATTGGCAGGAAAGCCACAGTGATGGGCCGTCAGTTGTGCATGGTTTTCGGATGTGTTTTTGGAATGAAACATGAGTGTGTTGACTGGAAGAGGTCCAACATGGTTGGTAAAGAAAAGGATGATAGCATGAGGTTACGTGTTAATCAGTGAGTAGTATGGAAACTTGCGGTTGTGTTCTGGATAACTTGAGTTTTGAATTGTGACGAATTGCGAACGATTTGAAGTTCCTTGATGGTATTAGTTTTGTTATGGGTTGAGATCTTATGTCAGCAGAAACCTTGAGTGAGTTGGAACCCTGTAAGAAGAATTGATATGGAATGTGGTAACCAGAGATTGTTAAGCTATTTTGGATAAATTGTTTCGAGCTCAGAATGAATTTTGAAGGTGGTATATGTTATGGTTGTGGAGTATATGAATCGTATCTTCCATACTTGTTTGGATAAGTTTATAGTGATGTTTATTGGATGATATTCTAATTTATTTTAAATCAAAGGATGAGTATGTAGAGTATTTGAGGATTGAGTTACAAGGGTTGAAGAGAGGGAGCTTTCTACTAAATTATCGAGTGAGAATTTTGGTTGAAAAAGGTTAGTTTTCTTGGATATGTTATTTCAGATGAGAGTATGGTTATGGATCCATCGGAAGTAGATGCAGTTCTATAATGAGAGGCTCCGAAGTTGGTTAAGGTGATTAGAATCTTTTTGGACTTTAGTTGGTTATTACTGGAGGTTAAGGGAGGCTTTTCCAAGTTAGCATTTTCGTTACTTCAGTTGACTTGCAAAAGGTAAGTCGTTTGTTTGGGGATGTTCGTTGTAAGGAAAGTTTCAGAGAGCTGAGGTGGAAGTTGTCTACGGCTCCAGTTTTGATTCGGTGTGATCCTAATAAACCGTTTGCGAGGTATTAGGACGCGTCTTTGATGATCTTAGTCAGTGTGTTAATGAAAGAGGGTAAAGTCGTAGCTTATGCTTTACGAAAATTGAGGATTTATAAAAGGATCTATACTATTCAGGATTTGGAATTGGTTGCGATTACTTTTATGTTGAGAATCTGGAGGTATTATTTTTATGGTTCTAGGTTCGAAGTGTTTAGTAACCACAAGAATATTGCGTACCTGTTTGGTCGGAAATAATAGAGTATGAGACAACGAGGATGGTTGGAATTCCTGATGAGTTATGACTTTAGCTGGAATTATCCTATTGGTGAGGTTAGTGTCGTGCCTGAGGAGTTAAGTTGAAAGTTTTTGAATATGTCTGCTTTGATGGTTAAAGAGTGGGAACTTTTGGAAGAATTTAGAGATTTGAGTTTGGTGTGTGAATTGACATCTGATGGCGTGAGGCTTGGTATGTTAAAGGTTACTAATGATTTTCTGTTTACCGTTAGCGAGAAACAGAAGCTGGATGTGAAATTTGTTGATTTGATGACGGTTGGAGATAAAGGTATGGATGGTGACTTTAAAGTGGATGATCAGGGTGTTTTGAGATTCCGTGGTAGAATTTGTATTCCTGATGATTCGGAATTGAAAAAGATGATTTTAGAGGAAGGACACCGGAGTAGTTTGAGTATACATCCGGGAGCTAATAAAATGTATCAAGATTTGAAGGAGATCTTTTGATGGTCAGAGGATAAGAATTATTTGAGTAGTCAGAGACTTGTGTCTGGTGTGTGAGATAACTCAGTGGAGTGTAAGGTTGGGTCTTTTAGAAATGAACTATGCTTTTTCTGGTGAATATTAAGGAGAGTCAGAAGTTGGATATGGTATTGGTAGATTTGATTGTTGCGAATAATCAGAGTGCGCATCGAAAGAGTGAGGTGGCACATTTCGTATTGCATGTGTGACTTGTAAGGGTTCATAGGTTGAACATTGGGAACGTGTAGGAATGATGAGACCATTGGATGTTTCAGAATGGATGTTTTGGTTATATGTTCGATTGAGGAATCGTAGCATTGTTGTAATAATGTTGGGTGACAAGGTTGTTGGTGTTAGAACAAGAATTGATTCTACATTCCTAATAGTTTTGATGATAACAAACACTATATTATTTAGAACTTGATGCTCCTTAATTTATTTATTATGATATGTAGGGAAGTTCTAATGTTAAGAAGTTCTGATATAGAAGCATCACAAGATCTAGACTAGCGAAGTTCTAATCAAGCGAAGTTCTGACATGGAAGTATCACAAGATCTAAACTAGAAAAGTTCTAATCAAGCGAAGTTCTGATATGGAAGTATCACAAGATCTAAACTAGCGAAGTTCTAAACAAGCGAAGTTCTGATAAAGAATGTGTCACGCTTCAGCACCAAAGCTGCCTTGATCCAGAAACTCTGATAATTCAACAAATCAACATGGACTCTGATACGCTATCCTTCACATTTATGAATATCACAAAGTAACGGATTGTTCCAGACAAAATCTGTATTTTTGGAAAGAGCATTCAATGGAATTTTATCAACCTCCAAAAATAGTTCTCACGTCTCCAACAGATCAAATAATTTCATCTATTTAAAGGAACCCTTGCACAGATGACAAACACACTTGCGCACATACTCCTTACAATTCATCAAGTTTCATCAGTTTTCCAATTCGATCAAAATATTGTGTAAACATCACAGTTGTGATATAGCTTATTAGAAGCACCTTATACACACTTGTTCATTTACCTTTGTAATTCCTTGAGATAACCGAGTTGTGGTTAAAACTCAAGAAGACATAGACAGTTGTCTATGTGATTAGGTAATCCTTATTGTTTAGTGGATTAAGTCGTCAAGAGAGAGAGGCGAAATCACCTTGGCGGGTGGACTGGAGTAGTTTGAGTTCAAACGAACCAGGATAACCAACGTGTTATTTTTGCTTTAATTTTTGAAAACCCCAATTCAAACCCCCTTTCTTGTGTTTTTCGTTTCTTCAATTGGCATCAGAGCGCCTGGTTCTGGGTGCTAACACTTAACCGTGTCAGAAAAATATCCTTCAAAGAAAAACACTATGGCGGAATCCTTTCAGAACAACAATGACAAAATCAATCGCAAACCACCAGTGTTCGACGGTGAAAATTTTGATTACTGGAAAGACTTAATCGAAAGTTTCTTTCTAGCTCATGACGGCGACCTCTGGGATATGGTAACTGATGGCTACACTCATCCTGTTGGAAAAGACGGTCAGAAGATTGAAAGGAAAAATATGACGGATCAACAAAAGAAAGATTTCAGAAATCATCACAAGGCCAGAACGATTCTTCTAAGTGCGATTTCTCACATATAATATGAGAAGATCACAAACAGAGAATCAGCCAAACACATATTTGATTCTCTGAGAATGACGCATGAAGGCAACACTCAAGTTAAAGAGACTAAAGCTCTGGCACTCATCCAGAAGTACGAAGCCTTCAAAATGGAAGAAGATGAAATAATTGAGAAAATGTTCTCAAGGTTTCAAATTCTGGTTGCTGGATTAAAAGTTCTGAATAAAGGGTACTCAACAGCAGATCATGTCAAGAAGATCATCAGAAGCTTACCAAAGGTGTGGAGACCCATGGTCACAACACTAAAGCTCTCCAAGAACCTCAACGAAATATCTCTTGAAGAACTGATCAGCTCTCTAAGAAGTCACGAGATAGAATTAGAAGAAGATGAACCCCAGAAGAAAGGTAAGTCTGTTGCTCTCAAATTTAAATATAAATATGAAACTAAAGCTTTTCAGGCAGAAGAAGAAAGCTCTGGTGGGTCCTCAGAAGAAGATGAACTATCACTCCTTTCCAGAAGAGTCCAACAACTATGGAAAAATAGACAAAGGAAATTCAGAAACTCTAGAAGATCAAGCAGTCATTCTGAACCATCTCCTGGACACAAAAAGTCAAGAAACAGAGAGGTGGTGTGTTACGAACGCAAGGAACCTGGACACTACAAAAGTGATTGTCCTAAGTTGCAGAAAGAAAAGCCAAATAAGAAGTTTAACAAGGAAAGAAAGAAAAGTCTTATGGCTACCTGGGATGACTCGAAATCTTTTGAAGCAGAATCCGAATCAGAAAATGAACACGCCAACATTGCTCTAATGGCCAACATATCAGATGACTCCAACTCATCAGAATCAGATTCTGACTCAGAAACTAAAGAGGTATTCTCTAAATTTTCTAGATCTCAATTAAAAGATAGTCTATCTGAAATTCTTGAAAATTATCAGAAACTTCAACTCAAATATAAGAATCTGAAACATGATCTGGTATCTGAGTCTGAAGAGAACCGAAAACTGAAAGCAGAAAATTCTGAGTTAAAAGAAACCATTTCAAAACTCAACTCCTTTGAATCTCAAAAATGTCGGAAAAAATCTGACTCAGTAGTTCCCACTAGTTCTGATAACATTTTAAAACATTACGACTATGATTTTCAAAAATTTCTAGCTAAAAACATAGATAGAAGCAAAATGGTTTCAATGATCTATGGAGTTAGTAGAAATGGGAGAAAAGGCATAGGATATGTTAATCCTAGAGGAGAAGCCCCTTATAAACCTAAACAAGTTGATGATATGATCATAAAATACGCACCCTTAAACTCTCACTTCACATATGGACACAAACATGATATAAAATATACTAGTGAATCTTACTCTTCAAATTCTATTGAGAAACCAAAACTCAATCAGAATTTTGTAAACACTAACAAACAAGGACCCAAAGAAATATGGGTACCTAGGATAAAATCCTATACGTTGCAGATGTCTTTAACAGCAAGATTGAAACACCAATCATGGTACCTGGACTCTGGATGCTCGTGACACATGACGGGAAGAAAGCACATGTTCCAAAGTCTGGAACTTAAAGCTGGAGGGTATGTAGGTTTCGGAGGCAATCAGAAAGGGAAAATCATTGGCTCGGGAACCATAGGTAACGGTACTCTACCTTCTATATCTAATGTTTTATTAGTAGAAGGATTAATGCATAACTTGTTATCCATAAGTCAATTAAGTGATAACGGTTATGATATAATCTTCAAATAAAAGTCCTGCAAGGCAGTTAGTCAGAAAGATGGAACAATCCTCTTTAATGGAAAGAGAAAGAACAACATTTATAAAATAAAACTTTCTGAACTAAAAAGTCAGAATGTAAAATGTCTTTTGTCTGCTGACGACGAGCAATGGGTCTGGCACAGAAGATTGGGGCATGTTAGTATGAGAAGAATATCTCAAATTAACAAACTCAATCTGGTCAGAGGACTTCCTAACCTGAAGTTCAGCTCAGATGTTCTGTGTGAAGCATGTCAAAAAGGCAAGTTTTCTAAACCCTCTTTTAAACCAAAAAGTGTTGTTTCTACCTCTAGACCACTAGAACTTCTACATATAGATCTATTTGGACCAGTGAAAACTGCATCCATCAGTGGTAAGAAGTATGGATTAGTGATCGTAGATGACTATAGCAGATGGACATGGGTAAAGTTCTTAAAACACAAGGACGAGTCACTCTCTGTATTCTCTACTTTCTGTAACCAAATTCAAAATGAAAAAGAGTTTAGAATTGTAAAAGTCAGAAGTGATCATGGTGGGGAATTTGAAAACAAAAATTTGGAAATATTTTTTAATGAAAATGGCATTTCTCATGATTTCTCTTGTCCTAGAACTCCACAACAAAATGGAGTTGTAGAATGCAAAAATAGAACTCTACAAGAAATGGCCAGAACCATGATCAATGAGACTAACATGGCTAAACACTTTTGGGCTGAAGCAGTTAATACAACGTGTTACATTCAGAATAGAATCTCTATAAGACCTATTCTGGAAAAGACTCCATATGAATTGTGGAAGAACAGAAAGCCCAACATTTCATACTTTCATCCATTTGGATGTACTTGCTTTATTTTAAACACTAATGATCCTCTAAACAAGTTTGATTCTAAGGCACAAAAGTGTTTCATGTTAGGATACTCTGAACGCTCAAAAGGATACAGAGTATATAACACAGAAACACGAAATGTGGTAGAATCCATTTGTGTCAGATTTGATGATAAGCTTGGCCTTCAAAAGCCAAAGCATGAGGAATCTCTTGCAGAAATATAAGTTCAAATTACAGGCACTGAAACCAGATCATCAGAAAAACAGTCAAACACAACAGAAGGAAATTCTAATGTCACAACAAATTCTGAAGAACCCATCCAGAAAAGACAATCCAGAAGTTCTCTAACACATCCCAAAGACAAAATTCTGGGAAAGAAAGATGACCCAATCAGAACAAGATCCTCATTCAAAAAGACTGAAGAATCTCTCATGGGATTAGTCTCTCTGGTTGAACCCACTTCTATTGACGAAGCACTCTCAGACAATGATTGGATACTCGCAATGCAGGAAGAATTGAATCAGTTCACCAGAAACGACGTATGGGATCTAGTCCCTAAACCCAAAGGCTTCAACATCATTGGAACCAAATGGGTCTTCAGAAACAAACTGAATGAACAAGGAGAAGTTGTCAGAAACAAAGCACGACTGGTTGCACAAGGATATAGTTAGCCAGAAGGGATATACTATACAAAATCCTTTGTTCCAGTCGCAAGGTTAGAATCTATCAGACTTTTAATTTCATTTGCTGTAAATAATGACATCACTCTTTATCAGATGGATGTCAAAAGTGCGTTTTTAAATGGTTACATTGATGAAGAAGTTTACGTACATCAACCCCCTGGTTTTGAAAACACAAAACATCCAGAATATGTTTATAAACTTAAGAAATCGTTATATGGTCTAAAACAAGCTCCCAGAGCTTGGTATGAGAGACTAAGGAACTTTCTCTTAGAAAATGATTTTACCAGAGGGAAGGTGGACACAACTCTATTCTGTAGGTCATTTAAAAATCACATTCTGATCTGTCAAATATAAGTAGATGATATAATTTTTGGATCCACTAAAAGCTCCTTGGGCAAAGAATTTGCTAAGACTATGCAGGCAGAATTTGAAATGAGCTTAATGGGAGAACTCAAGTTTTTCTTGGGAATTCAAATCAATCAAACTCCAGAAGGAACTTACATACATCAAAGCAAGTATGTCAGAGATCTTCTGAAGAAATTTGAAATGTCAGAAAGTAAGCCTTCCAAAACTCCTATGCACCCCACATGCATTCTGGAAAAGGATGAGGTAAGTAAGAAAGTAGAACAGAAGCTCTACAGAGGTATGATTGGTTCTCTCCTTTATTTAACTGCTTCAAGACCTGATATTCTCTATAGCGTCTGTCTTTGTGCTAGATTCCAATCAGATCCTAGAGAGTCTCACTTAACAGCAGTTAAGCAAATTTTCAGATATCTGAAAGGTCCTACTAATCTTGGTCTTTGCTATAGAAAGTCCAGAGAGTACAAATTGGTAGGATACTGTGACACTGACTTTGCTGGAGATAGAATAGAAAGAAAAAGTACCTCTGGAAGCTGCCAGTTTCTGGGAGACAACTTAATCTCTTGGTCCAGCAAAAGACAATCCACCATTGCACTATCAACTGCTGAAGCTGAATATATAGTTGCAGTTGGATGCAGTACTCAGATGCTCTGGATGAAGAATCAGCTTGAAGATTTTCACATTTACGAGAGTAACATCCCTATCCTCTGTGACAATACTTCTGCCATCTGTCTTTCTAGAAATCCTATTTTGCATTCTAGGGCTAAACATATAGAAATTAAACATCACTTCATTAGGGACTATACTCAGAAGGGAATTCTTTGTTTAAAATTTATAGACACAGACCATCAATGGGCTGATGTTTTCACCAAACCCCTTGCTGAAGATAGATTTAATTTCTTTCTAAAAAATCTCTGTATGGAATTATGTCCAGAATGAAAATGTAATTTCTATACTTTTAACTCTCAGAATTTCTTTTTGTGAACATCTGACCAATAATTCTTCAGAAGTGAGAAGAAAGATTGCCTCAGAATCTATTCAGAAGATCTGAACTTTTCATTTGAAGGATAGATCTCTAAGTTCACTCTAGCAAACACCTATCAACCTACGCTCCAGATTTTCTCTGACGATGAACACGTGTCAAACTCTGGAAAACTGAAACGTCTGTGTTGACATATCGAGGCGTAAAGTCACATCGGTAACTGTTCCCAAAATTTTTCATGCTATCTCCCTTGTCAGAAATCATTACAGCTATTAATCATTATGTTTATTGTCTTTAATTGCTATTTATTTCATGGTCACTCTTATATATATGTCACTTCTAACACCCTCACACGCTCACTATCACTCACTTAACTCTCTATCGCTTTCTCCTTCTTATTTGCAATTCTTGTTTTGGTTTCTACATTTCTTGTTCCTCTGTGTTCTACAAAACCCTAAGTCTGTGAACAATGGCCTCCTGCTCTCAACAAAGCTCTCAACAAGCAATGTCTCAAGAATCTGCTGACCAAATCATTGAAGAAAGGTACGTTGAGCCCTCAAGAACTCTTCTCACTCCCATTGCCTCTCTTGAAGTTTTCTGTGAACTCATCGTGTATTTTGATAGCATGAAAGAAAATGGGTATGACCTTACTCCTGAGGTTGAGTTTCAAGGATAGACCAAATACTTTAATTGCTTAATGGGTCCAATTTTTCCCAAACTCGTTAAAGAATTCTGGATTTTTGCATCGGTCTCTAATCATCAAGTAACTTCGTATGTAATGGGAAAGAAGATTGTCACCACTGAAGATCTTATTGGTAAGCTGATTGATCATGATGGATCAGGAATTAGATGCAGTGAGATGGAAAAGAGCTCTGACCTAAATACTATCTCAAAGGAAATCTTCACCTCTGGACAACACTCCAACAAAATCAAAGACCTAAAGGATCATCACAGAATTTGGGCCAGAATCATTCTTGGTTGTATCTATCACAGGAAACCTACAAGCTCTTCTGACTACATCAACAACGATCAACAATACCTTATGTACCTCATCTCCACCTTTACCAAAGTGAATCTTCCTCACAGTCTATTCAGTCATCTGAAGAACACTGTCAAGGAAACAAGAGAAGACGAAAGAACCAAGAGAGATTGGATCCCTCTAGGTAGACTTATCTCACATATTCTAACAGAGAATAAGCTGATAGAACACCTAACTGAAGCTCAAAAAATCTCTGATCTAGAAACTATTGCTGGAAGACCACTCAATGCAAAGAACCTCAAGAAGATGAAAATCATTGAGACCATCAAGAAGGATCCAACCCAAATCACTAAGGAAGTCATCACCACCAGGAAAATACCTCAGAAAGATTTTCCTCTCTTCTCAGCAGATACTCATCCAGAAATTGTTCTCAGATATCTGGATGCGTGTAAATCTGATGGAACCATTCCAGAAGTTTCTTTGCAACAGCTCAGGCAAGCACCTCCAGAAGTTTCCATCAGAACATCAAGAAAAAGGAAAGCCTCTGAAGGAACCCCTAAGAAAACCCCCAAAGCTGCTAAAAAGAAAGGTAACTCTTCTTTCATTTCTGTCATCGAATCCATATTGGTATCAACATCTGAAACCTCATCTTCTCCTAAACCTTCTGAAAATCCATCACCTTCACCACAAACCCTTGACGATTTTGACATTGATATTGACCCCACTCCTTCTGATTTTATTGACCCACAACCAGAACTTGCACAAGTTCTGTCTGACATTGATCTTGAACCTCTCTTCACTTCTTCCCAACCAGAACATCAAATTCAAAACTCTGAACCATTCCCAAACACCTCTATTCCTGGTATCAACTGTCCTCTCGACTTCTTTCAACCCTCACCCAATTTCACCAGTCCCCCACAAGATGTCATCTCTTCAGAAATTACATCACCTACCTCTCCCATTCTCATTTCTGACTCTCCTCCAACAAATCTCTCAGAAGATCCCCTCATAACTATAATTGACTTAGAAGCTCTAGACAAACTTACCTCAACCTCTCTCAAAATAGCCATTCCAAAACCAAAACCAAAAATATCCAAAACAGATGTTGGTAACTCTTTATTGGCATTCGAGGTGGAAATGCAGAAATGGTTTAACTTTCTAAAGCAGGGTTGTATGGATAATCTAAATCCAGCTGCTTCTGACTACATCTGGACCAAATTCAGAAAGTGGTTTAATTCTGAATCTCAGAAGATGAAGGAACTCAGCTATGACATAGCCCAACAGAACTTCTGTGACCATATGAAGATCTTCAATGAGCAAGTTCTAAGATTCTGGGAAAAGAAACCCATTCTTCATCTAGGCTGGAAAACCCCTATGGTTGTAGAACCTCAGGAAGAAATCTCTGGACATCAAACTCTGGTAATTGCTAAAGTCGAAGAAAAATCACCTGAAGCCTCTCCAAAGAAAGATTCTACTAAAAGCTCTGAGGATTTGGTACCTTCTGTAGAGTCATCTTCATCTGCTCTAGTGCTGAAAACTCTGGATGAGTTGAAGAAAGAGAATGAGGCAGTAAGAAAAAGATTGGACAAACAGGATGAAACAAATGCAGAAATTAAAGGGATGCTTGGCAAGCAAGAAGAATCCGCTAATCAGATCAAAGGCCTTCTGGAAGCATTGTTCACAAGACTTCCACCTGCTCCTCAACCTTAGATTCTTTTATGTCTCTCTTATCTTGCTTATTTTGTGCTATTATCTTGTTCATGTTGTTTACTTGTGTTCTCATGTTTTTTTTTTGCTTTTTGATTAATGACAAAAAGGGTGAGAACGTAGAATATTTTGAAATATAACAGTGCATCGGGACTATGTCTCGAACATTTTAACCTCTCTGTTTCCACATATTGTTAAGAAAGCAGGAAAATGGCAATCAGAACTTCTTGAAAATCTTAAATCAAAACATTTTCAAGGAAATCTTCAACTCAGGGGGAGTCCTCTATACTCCATACTCTTTTAATTGATTATCAAAATATAAGTTTTTGTCATCATCAAAAAGGGGGAGATTGTTAGAACAAGAATTGATTCTACATTCCTAATAGTTTAGATGATAACAAACACTATATTATTTAGAACTTGATGCTCCTTAATTTATTTATTATGATATGTAGGGAAGTTCTAATGTTAAGAAGTTCTGATATAGAAGCATCACAAGATCTAGACTAGCGAAGTTCTAATCAAGCGAAGTTCTGACATGGAAGTATCACAAGATCTAAACTAGCGAAGTTCTAATCAAGTGAAGTTCTGATATGGAAGTATCACAAGATCTAAACTAGCGAAGTTCTAAACAAGCGAAGTTCTGATAAAGAATGTGTCACGCTTCAGCACCAAAGCTGCCTTGATCCAGAAACTCTGATAATTCAATAAATCAACATGGACTCTGATACGCTATCCTTCACATTTATGAATATCACAAAGTAACGGATTGAGCCAGACAAAATCTGTATTTTTGGAAAGAGCATTCAATGGCATTTTATCAACCTCCAAAAATAGTTCTCATGTCTCCAACGGATCAAATAATTTCATCTATTTAAAGGAGCCCTTGCACAGATGACAAACACACTTGCGCACATACTCCTTACAATTCATCAAGTTTCATCAGTTTTCCAATTCGATCAAAATATTGTGTAAACATCACAGTTGTGATATAGCTTATTAGAAGCACCTTATACACACTTGTTCATTTACCTTTGTAATTCCTTGAGATAACCGAGCTGTGGTTAAAACTCAAGAAGACATAGACAGTTGTCTATGTGATTGTGTAATCCTTATTGTTTAGTGGATTAAGTCCTCAAGAGAGAGAGAGGCGAAATCACCTTGGCGGGTGGACTGGAGTAGTTTGAGTTCAAATGAACCAGGATAACCAACGTGTTCTTTTTGCTTTAATTTTTGAAAACCCCAATTCAAACCCCCTTTCTTGTGTTTTTCGTTTCTTCAGTTGGTATTGTGGTTATGTAGAGGTTGTTGAACGATGTTGTGTTGTTGCCTCGTTTCCATCGTGATGGTTCGAGTGCGAGTGGCTAATTCCTGTGTGGGGAATTAGGGGAGTGTTACCTATGGTGAGGGTAACGAACTTGTTGTGTTTCGGTTCAAGAGTGAACCTGTGTGTGTTCGTACCTTGGGTATTCTTGAGTCGTGAGTTGGTCGTCAAGTGCATTGTATGGGCTTTGCATCTTGTCGTTGTAGTTGTCGTCGTTGTCGTGTCATTGTTGTAGTTGTTGTTAGCAAGGTGGTTTGTCAGTTTGTGTTATTCGTGGTGTGCCTAGTGTTGGCATGTTAGTTGGTTAGTCGGATGCGAGAGTCGTATCCGGAGTTGTACGTCTCAGTATATTTTCGAGGACGAAAATTTCTAAGTGGGGGAGAGTTGTAACGCCCCGGTTTTTGTTAGATTTATTTAATCGATTCGATTTAATTATTTTTGTCTTTATATTATTTTATTCTTGGTTTTTATTTGGTAAATGTGTTATGTTTATCGTTATTATGTTTTATCGCGTTTTGAGAGCGTTTGCGAGAAATTGAGTGTAGGGGTATTTTGGTCTTTTGCTTGGTTAGATATTATTGTTTTTCATTTAAAATAGAAAATAGAGGTTAGAAAGAGAGAAAAATAGAAAGAAGAGAAAGAGAAGAGAAGGAAAAAGAGAGAAGAGGAGAAAGAGGAAAAACTTGAAAGTTTAGGAATCGATTCAACCGACACTTCAAAGCACGATTAATCGGGTAAGGGTGTGAAACTCGATTATCTTATCATTGTGTATGAATATGTGCATGTTTTCTTGGATTGTGTGGATTGTTTTCATAGTTTACATTTAGGTTGAAATGATGAAAATGAATCGGAATCGATGTTTTCGCGGTTGAAATGCGATATAAATGTTGTAGAATACTTGCTGTTATGATTGGGGAATGTTTTAGTTGTTATGTTATGGTTTGATAGTGTTTTGGTGGATGAATGTTGGTTTTGGGGTGAATAACAGCGCTGCCGGGATTCTGAGTTTTCCAGGGTTCGCCTAGCGAACCTGGGGCGAATCCTAGCGAACAAATTTCGAGGGTTCGCCTAGCAAACCCGTCAGCGAAGGTCAGCGAATGTTCGCTAACGACGTTCACCTAGCGAACTTTGTACTGGTTTTTCTCTGCCACTGTTCGCTGGTGTTCGCCTAGCGAATGCTGGAGCAAATGTGATGATTTTTCTATTTTGTTTTATTCATAACTTTCAAACCGTAAGTTCGTTTTGGCCGCCGTTCGATGCGTTGGAAAGCTAATGAGATGTACTTTCTTATAAAAGGGTTTTGGGATTAGTGGCTGATTTAATTTTGTCGGGAATGTGGAAACGTATCATTTTGTCGACTTTTACCGTCGTAATTGTGTGCGATTGATGTGTTATCATGCAATATGTTTTGATATATATAACGTATAGCTTGTGTGTTGTTATATGATGTGAATGCATGTAATGAAATATTGTGATGATGGTTTGTGGCCTTATGGAAAATAAATGCATTGTTTTGGGTTTGATTTCAATGCATGATTATTGATGTTGAGATGGTTCACATGGTTATGTATGTTATGCAATTGATTGTCATGAGTCATTGTATGCCAAGCATCATGATATGCATTCTTGTGATGTCGTGTGCCCTAGTGGGTGTGAGCGACGAAACGATTCCCGAGGGAATCTGCTATAACGGTCGTGAGCCTTATACAAAGAGGACCGAAAGCGATGTTATAGACGATTGTGAGCCTTATACAAAGAGGACTGAAAGCGATCGGATCGTGAGCCTTATACAAAGAGGACCGAAAGTGATCCATAAATGTCGTGAGCCTTATACCAAGAGGACCGAAAGCGACGGGGAACATCGTTTACCCGACAGGGAGTTACACTAAGTAACAAGCGATGATTCCAATAATTCCTGAGTGAATTAATAATGAGAATGACGGATGGAACGGTACCGCATTGCATTGCATAGAGTCGTTGTGTCGGTTTCTGAGCATTTGCATAAATCATGAATGGATTGATTATGTGTGGGAAATCATGAATGGATTGTTTATGTGTGGAAAATTGTGAATCGATTGATTATGTGTTGAGCATGTGATAACATTGGTGAATTGATATGCGTTTGTAATAAATGTATTGGTTATGGATGATATGTTTTATGTATAGACATATGCCATGTTTCGTGGGGATGTTGCACATCACAATGATTGTATTACTTATCTATGATATGCTATATATGAATATATGTGATGTGGTGGTGTGTTTCCATATGTCATAACTTTAGTGTGCATTATGTGTGAATATGTTATTGGGTTGGACTATTATAAATATGTTATGTGTCTGTGGCATGCTATATGTATTAGTATGTGAAGCTTGTGGTGAGAATGTTGTTAAGTGCGTACTTCCTATTATTACATAATTGTATGCAACTATATTATAATTGTGTTTCTCTCCCTTCTGCTGTGGTTTGTTGCTCTATGAGGCAATTGCATATTAGTAGTCTTGGAGGCTTTTGTGAAGATTATCTCTCCAGCCGGTTGTCAGTTTGTCTGCTCTGATACGTAACACGGGAGTCGGGGAACGCTTTTGTTATATATGTATACATTTGTTGGATCTATTTTGCATTAACTTTGTATGAATATTTTGATGTTATAAAACAATTTATTTTGTAAAACAAGTCAGTTATGGATCCTTCCGCTTTATTCCATAATTGAACTTTCCTTTTGTTGGAAAAAGTTTCCCTTTTTGGTTTATTCCATTTTGTGTTATGTATCAAACTTATGGGCAGGGATTGTGTTTTCTTTCTTTAAATGTGGCATCCTTGTTTCTGTCTAAGAATAAAATTTTCATTTACCCTGATTTATTTATGTATTATTTATCCGTTATGGGAATTGGGGTGTTACATGAAGCCTAAGAGGAGGCTAGCTTCTGCTGAGGATTATTGAAATCCAGATACATGTCCAATATGTATTGGGGAATCAACTCTTGTTGGGGATTGAAGGAGAGTTAAAATATCAGATACCATGAAGCTCTGATTCTGTAAGGGTTTTATTGATGGTGAAGGTTTAAACCTTGAGTTTGAAAACCTATGGAGGTTTTAAATTCTGCTGGAGATTAGTGTGTTGATGAAATGATCAGGGTTTTTCTTGTGCTTTTAGGAAACTCGTGGGTCTCTGTGAGATCCAAGGGGAGATGAGACTTTCCAAGTCTATTGGTATGAAGAGGTTGACTCTTAATTGGAGAATGATATTTGCATGATGCCAAAGAGGAGGTTGAGGTTTAAGGGATGAAGATCAACCCTAGAATGGTCTGATGTTTTGGAATTTTGACTCTCCAAAGGATTAAACTAGCAAAGATGACTGATTTCTGTCCTATACCTGTAGGAGGTCTTCGGGTCCTTGTACTAAGCCCAAGAGGAGGCTGAGAACTTCTAAGAAGCCTGAGGGTCCTTGTACTAAGGCCAAGAGGAGGCTGGGGATGCTTTTAGGAAGCCTGTGGGTACAAACCTAAGAAAAGTTCAAGAAAGGTTTCACCGGGAATAAGCCCTTTCTTTGCATAACAGTTCTAGGGTTTGAAGAAATTCAAAAGAGGTTTCACCGGGGAATAATCCTCTTTGGGGAAATGAATTTCTTATACAAATACTTCTAAATTTGGACAGTCTTGAGAAAAGTTTTACCGGGAATAATGCCTTTCTCTGTTCCATATTGTATAATCCCAAGAGGAGGCAAGATTGTATCTGGAATTTCCTATGGGGAACTAGTTTTGACTGTGTTGAAAGAGTAACCAATGGTTTGATCTAGACTTATACCTAATTGCTGGGGAAAACTCTAAGCAAGTATATACAAGCATATATATATATATATATACAGATGAAATATATAGACAAGTATGTATTGAAGAGATAGTGGAACTTACAGTTGTGCAAGCCCAAGCATAGTAACTACAGCTGTATGGTTAGTTATTCAAGAAATTGAAGAAAGTTTTGATAAAAACTTTGAATTTGAATTTTAATGAAAGAAAAAGTTTTCTTAAAAGGAATTTTGGGGTTTACACTCAAGGAGAGTCCCAGATGAATTCTTTTGAAAAGGCGACGATCGCGTCGTAATTTAGAAAACCACAGAGGGACTTATACAATGATTGAGGTTCAAATTATTATATTTACAAAGAGGATGGGTCTTATACTCAATTAGAGGCCCAAAATTGTTATTTTGATACAAGAGATGGGACTTATAGCTCAAGGAGAGACCCAGATGAAAAACAGTGATCGTACAGTTATTTTGAAAATTGTATCGGGACTTATACAATGATTGAGGCCCAAATTATTTATTTATAAAGAGAATGGGTCTTACACTCTATTATAGGCCTAAAAGTATTTGAAAAAGAGGAAAAATGGGGCTTACAACTCAAGGAGAGGCCCAAATGAAAATTGTTTTGAAAATGGCAATCGCGCAGAGATTTTTTAAAACGTATCGGGACTTATACAATGACTGTGGCCCAAATTATGATTTATTTACAAAAGGGGTGGGACTTACACTTTATCAAGAGGCCCAAAATTGATTGAGAACAAGTTTTGAGGGTGAAATGAATTTAAACCCTAATTTGATTTAAAAATGCATTTAAATTGAATAAAAATCAATTAAAATGATCAAAATTATCAAACATGTGTGAAAAACAAGTTGTGACCTTGGATTAATGTTTGAAAAATCATATTTCATCCATATAATGATTTGAAAATCATTTGAATTTGAAAAATCAAGAGAAAGAAATATTTTTAAATGCTTAAAAACAAATAAAAATAAATTCTTTACAACAATATTAAATACATAAAATAAATAATATTTTTATGAAATTTTTGTAGAATAAAATATTTTAACATTTTTTGTGAATTTTGGAAAAAAAAGAATCAATTAAAAAACATTAAAATCCAAAGAGAAATTAATTTTGAGATTAATTAAAAAAATCACAAATTCAAATATTCAAATATTTGAAAAATGGCGCCAAGAACACATGTTCTTGCTCGCGCGTGCTCTGCCACCCCAGATTTGCAAAACCTCTCATATCTCTCTGATTACTCAATGATTTTGCACGATTCAAATATCAATCTCACTCATTTTTTAACAAGGAACAAGATGGTACCATTTAATTTCATTTCTTTTAAGTGTGGAGAGAGTTATCATGGATGAACATAGAAACCCTAGAATTTGCAAAAACTATCATGAAATCCTAAACATGAATGAAACATGGCAATTGATTGAGGGTTATCACTCTATGAACTACCAGAAACAAGTTGGTAACTTGAAAATAAATTGATGATGCATGTTGTATAGAGTTTGAAGGTTTCATGCTTACTGGTGCTTGCTTGTGCAAGAGGATTTCAAATTGTGTGTTGGAGATGTTACAGATGAGTTGTGAAGACTTAGACATCTTCATTATACCTTATGGAGTGTGTTGAGATGCCTGGCCTTGACTGGAGATGCTTGGATCACCTTGTGGTATCTCAACTGCAAATAGGCCTCAAGTGGATTTTGAGGTCTATGATTCTGGTGTTCCAGATGATGTATGAGTGTTTGAACAGCTTATATATGATATATTGGATGTGTTTAGATCATAAGATGTGGTGGAATAGCTCTCTAACTCAAAATTCGATGGTGACTTGCAAAATAAGGCATTTCTGGTTTTTGAAAGAGATTTTGAGGAAAGCATGTGTTATGGTGCTTTGGTGTACTCAAACTGACACAAATGAGCTCTAATTATAGTGCAACAAGTTTGTTTTGGAAGCAATAGTGAATGGTGGCTGGTACAGGCCTTTGTCCAGTGGTTTTCAAAAGGAATCTCAAGTCTTCTCTAGCCATTGACTTGGGTCAATCTTGCAGGCCTATGGTCTTTTGATGCTTGAGTTTATCTTGACTCATTTGCAATGTTGTGGACTGATATATGCCAGGTCTATGCATTCATTCAATGCCTCATGACAAATTTGAATGTTTTGGATTTGAACTTTAAATGTCACATGCTAAATGATAAGGTTTTGGACTTGCAAGGCTCTATGGTGTTGTAGCTCTGCAGAGATCATGTTCATTGCACTTTAGAAACTTGTCTTTTATGGTGACAAGGCTTTCCAAGTCATGGAAATGACAAAATCTTGGGGCAAGTGCAAGACTGTCTTGCATAACCAGTCTTGGAGGTGTCATGTTTCCATGCTCATAACTTCCTACTCAAGTTGAATTAGGATGAGTTCTGGTATTCTTTGGAAAGCTTGTATATCCTACTTTAACTTTGATGTCCAACAATGGTCTTGAATCAACTTGGATCAAGGTGAAAAATGGCCTCAAAGTTGGTGAAAAACCTAGACAGATTCTGTCCAAAATTTTCACTAAGTGTTGGAAAAAGTGGTCATTTTCATGTTTTTGTGATTTTGATCAATCCATAACTCAAAATCCATGAGGATTTGGAATTTGATGTAGTTGACAATTTTGAAGTATGTCATGTGAACTTTCATTTGAGCTTTAGATGGAAGAAAAAGGCCTTGTGGTTTGGAAGTTATGACCTTGCAAAGTTGGTACCAAATCACTTTTGTTCCATAACTTAGAAAATTTTAAGTTTCCTATGGTTGCCCCTTTTTCAAGTAACCTTATTTTTCTTGATTTTTATTGATGGATGATGATCAAAACCATGCATTAACATTGTTTTTGACTTAGGGGAGCCATATTTGTGAAAAAAATCAAAAAGCCAAACTTGATTTTGAGCATAGTTGACTTTTTGTCAGATGAATTCCAAACTGTGTGATCCCCTATGAAATCAAGTTCTTGACCTAATTCAACCCTAATGGATGGATTCCATAGGTGTTTTAGGGTGTCTTGAACCATGTCCCAAGGTTTGGGAACATGTCTTGGTCAAAAGTCAAAGGTACAGTTGACTTTTTCTTCAAAACCCTAATTGTGGTCCAGATGAATTTGAAACTTGTGAATCAAGCTTCTTGAATCAATCCATTATTGTAAATGGATCAATGTGGTGTATTTGAGGTCCTCAAATCATGTCTTGAGGTCTTGGTTCATGTCTTGCCTCAAAAGTTAACTTAGGGGTGAATTAGGTCAAGAAACCCTAATTCTTGATTTTTAATGAATACTTTCTCTGAGGCTATTTTGACTTGATGATTGGACTCATAAGGTCCCTTTGAGCATTTTAGATCATTTTTTGAAGTATTGGCTCATGCCCAGATGAAAATTTTCCTCTGGAGGCCCTGGTCGACCAAAACCCTAATTTGGTGACACTGAGGATCGATCAGCTTGAGATGTTGCACTCTTGTGCTTGATTCTTGATATGTGAGACCTCTTGATCCTTCATGGATGTTTGAGAGGCTTGACAAGTTGAAGATCATGTCAATTCTTCATTGATCTTTTGTCTGAGTGCTCTGAGAGGGCTCAAAACCCTAATTCTTGATTGTAGTGAATGCTCAACAATCCTTGAGGAGATTGATGAGGTATGATGATACATCCATATTGTGGTAATGATATTTACAATGATGGGAAATCTTGTGGTCAAAATTTGGGGTATGACACAAGGAAATTATGAAATTTACAAAATCCCATTTTCTTCTTTTGTTATAATGGGGGGTCTTTCAAAATAGGAGGAACAATTATCTGACCATCTTTAACTAATAAATCAAATATTTTGTCACACTTAGACACGCCAAAAGTATAAGTTTTAGCAACATATTTATCTGTTTTTCCAGTTTCGACGGGATTTTTCCCGTTTGATGGTTTTAACAATTTGCATGCGTACGGAGGCCCTGGCTTGAGTTCAGCCACGTTAACCTCACTATCGTCGACGAGTTCCTCGTCGTCAGAAGAATATTCGTCAGCGGCTACGTATGAAACTTTTTCTTTCTTACGGTATCTGTTAGTTTGAGTTTTTTCAGCTTTCAATCGTTCACCCTGTCAGACCCTGTCTGCTAGCTGTGACATATCCCTGAGATATTGCGTGTCTAGCTTCTTCCTGATGGCATAGTCTAAACTGCCAGCTGCCATCTCGACTAGCTCATGTTCAGGGACTTGAGTAAAGCATCATGCTTTCAAAAGTCTAAACCTGTTAGGATATTGGTCCACCGACTCTGTGGCCTTCCGTTTGACACAGGCCAATTCTTTCAGACTAATTTTCGATTGTCCCATATAAAACTGTTCTTGAAACAATCTTTCTAATTGTGCCCAGGCATGGAAAAACTGTGGGGGCTACGTGGTAAACCACGTAAACGCATTATTTGCGAGGGAACCTGGGAAGTACTTCATTTTCAAGTCCTCATTATTTGCTGTCACTAGCTTCAGTTTGATATCTGGCAACATGTTCGACGGTGGACTCTTCGGTCTCTCCGGCGAACTTGGTGAACTTGGGCACTTTCCACCCCTAGGTAATTCTGTCTGCAAGAAAAAATTTGGTAGTGGGGACGTATACATTGGCCTTCGAAGGCCTGGATTTTCCCTATTTCGGACCATGATCCGTTCGATCATAGCTTCTAAGTTTGGTTCGCCAGCCATGGCATCGTGTCGAACTTGTTTGACCACATAGTCTGGATCTTGGTTCCTATGAACTAACACAATGGAAGTCCTTTGGGCCACCCCAGGGGTTTGTTCAACCTCATGGGGTTGGTCAATTGTCTCGTTGAAGACCTCATCCTGACGAACTGGTGTCTCCGATCGAGGTGGAGGAGTCTGTCGACCCGGTGTCCTAGGAGCGCCTAGAAAATCACCTATCCGTGTCATCTGAGTTGCCAATTGTTAGTAACTATACTATGGATTGAATCTTGTATTAATGGTCTCAATATGGTGCCCATTTGCTGAGTATATGAACCATTTCTTGATTACTCTCATCCATCTGATGTCTCATGACCGCGACGGAACTTGAGGTGAACGTTGGTATTGATTGGGGTAACAGATTTAAACCTGGGGGTCGAGTAACTTGGTTTGCCAAAGGCCCTAATCCTTCGTATGGTGAGAAGACTGGAGACGAACTTTCCCTAAACACCGGAACACTAGAATGTAGACTTGACATGAACTCTGTTAGCATCCCCAAAGATCGAGGGATGAGCATTGTGAAACTAGGCACATGCTGCCCTGTAGTCCCTATCATCGTCGGCCTTGGTTCAGATCGACGTGGTGTCGCGATTGGCCCACTATGGGTGGTCGAAACCGTAGATACAGTCACAGAGCTAACGTCAGTTGTTTACGTTACAACTGTACTTTCCGCCAAAGACGGTTCTTCGTTCGGACGCGTCCCACTGGGCATGCCAATTTGTTCGCACGCGATTCTCGCACAAACAACCACTGGCCTCCTATCGCAGGTTTACTTGCAGGATCGACCACAGAATCGCAGAACAGTTTGTTGAAGTGTAAGTCTTGTCGATAGGATGGTTTTTGATTTAGAGGGAATTGGAAAACGTCTTGAAAAGTAAAAAGGTGAGAGTTGATGAATAAAACAAAAAAGAAAAAAACAGATACGTAAATTACAAGGTAACTTAAATTTTGATTATGTAAATTGCTTTAAGAAGTAAGTGTGGACGCTATCATACATTTTTGTGGGAGTAAACTCATTTCTCTTAACGCTTGGTACTCAGAGTGTTTCCCTTCTGCAATGTTACAAATGCGGCCCCTAAAACGGAAATAACTATTGCTTTAAATAGGACGAAAAAATAACTGTTTGCTTTCCAAGATTGGCCCTGGTTGTGACACGTGTTGCTCCACCATCTTTATAACTTCCCACTATAGCATGCGATTTTTGTCGGTGACGCGACCACCTTATCGCCATGGGTTTCTCCACCGCAATGGTAGGAGTGGCGTGCTACTTTCTAATTTCTTATTTATCCCATGAAGCTGGAAGGGAAAGGGAAGCTATCTAAAACCAACCTTGCACGCGAATGTTTAACTAAACAAATGCTTAAGAGATTCAGGGAGTTCAGGGTCAGGTTATACGATAGGGAGTTGTCAGTTACCCATCCTATATGTGGTTATCCACATGTTGTTAGCATTAGGTTCTGCTTTGTACTTGATGGTGTTTATCCGTTGTGGGTTGGGAAAGTTTGGGAATGTTGAGAGAGAATGAGAGTTTTTGATGATTTTGGTGAGGTACAGGACCTATAGCGTTTGATTAGTATGCGAAGGTACTAGACCTAGAGTTTTTTGATTGGTATGCTCGCTAAGATTTCACAATCTTATGCCTATGTATTCCCGTTTTAAAGAAACGGGGAAATCAGAGCTATCGTAGATCCTCCTATTCTATGGGAGGAAAAGATATTTGGTGTCTTGTTCAAAGCCCAAGATTGATGCTAAAAGGATATTTGTGTCTTGTTCAAAGCCCAAGATTGAAGCTAAAAGGTTTGACTGATAGAGAATTTGTCATCTCTAATGGGAGACATCTCGTCTATTTATCACAACTGTTGGGTGACTGTTTATAAAGGAGGGTTACTTTAACTGGGATATGAGAATCCAACAATGCCATAATTTCCTTTATAAGGGTGATGTCATGAAGGAGAAAACTTTAACTCAGTGTAGAGCAATGCCATTTTTCCTTAGGAATCTTTCATGCTAAGAGAGGGACAGTGGCGTGGATGTAAATAATCCAGAGGTTTGTCACTTACAGCAATTAGATGAAAGAGGAAGTTTGCCAGGATAAGAGATGGACGACAGCTTGGATATTTGAATTAACAAGTGTGCCACTTACAACTGTTATCTGGAATTAGGGTTTGTTTTGATTGGTGATAATACAGAGAAATGTCTTCCTGCAGAGAGTTTTTGATTTCCTCTGAGGGGATGTTGATTTTTGTGTGCCTTGATCAAACCCCAAGGTTGATGCTAAGAGATTGATTGACTCCACCGGGGAAGTCCTTATACAAAGCCTAAGAGGAGGCTGGAAAAGACTGACTCAACAAGAGAGTGTTTATATATGTCTTGTACAAAGGCCAAGATTGAGGCTAAAAGAGACGGACTCTTTTGGGGATATCATTATACAAAGCCTAAGAGGAGGCTAAAAGTTTAACTTTTTCAGGGAAAATATTCTGTCTGTCTTGTACAAAGCCCAAGATTGATGCTAAAAGGGATTTTGACTCCGCTAGGGAGGGTTTGTATGTGTCTTGTACAAAGCCCAAGATTGAGGCTGAAAAGAAGACTGACTTCGTGGGAAAGAAATCTTTATCTGCCTTGTACAAAGCCCAAGATTGAGGCTAAAACGAGACTGACTCAACTTACTCGGTTGAGGATATTTTAGGTGTCTTGTACAAAGCCCAAGATTGAGGCTGAAAGATGTTTGACTCTGCTGGAGAGTATTATTTGTCTTGTACAAAGCCCAAGATTGAGGCTGAAGAGAGGATTGACTCTGCTTAGGGAAATTTATATGGTGTCTTGTACAAAGCCCAAGATTGAAGCTGAAAAGTGTTGACTCAACGAGAGAGTGTTTTTGTTTTGTACCATTGACTCAACAAGAGAGTGTGGAAATGTGATTGACTCAACAAGAGAATCTGAAAAGGTTAGCTCAGCTGGGGGAAATCACTGTACAAAGCCCAAGAGGGGGCTCACTATGCTGAGGAAAGGAAGGATCATTATACAAAGCCTAAGAGGAGGCTAGCTTCTACTGAGGATTATTGAGATCCAGAGGCAGGTCCAAGATGGGGAATCAACTCTTGTTGAGGGTTTACAAAAGAGTTGAGATATCAGATGCCTTGAGGTTCTGATTTGGGATAGTGTTATACTGATGATAAGCTGACCCTGGCTGGGGGGAAACTTAAGGTGAGAGTTTAAAGATTGAGTTTTGAAAACCTATAGAGGTTTCAACTCTACCAGAAGTTGGTTGAATGACCAGGGTTCTTTCATGTGTTTATAGGGAACTTGAGGATGTATTTAAGACTCAAGAGGGGATTAGACTGTCCAAGTCTACTGGTATAGAAGAGTTTATCTTTGTATGATGCCCAAGAGGAGGCTGATGCTTTAAGGGATGAGTGTCAACCCTAAAATGGTTTGATGTTTTGACACTGGAAAGACTGCTCTAGCAAAGGATGACTAAGTTCTGTCCTATACCTTTAAGAGGTCTTCAGGGTCCTTGTATTAAGCCCAAGAGAAAGCATGAGAACTCCTAAGAAGCCGGAGGGTCCTTGTACAAAGCCCAAGAGGAGGCGGGGATGCTTTTAGGAAGCTTGTGGGTCCAAACTTAAGAAGAGTTCAAGAAAAGTTTCACCGAGAATAATCTTTTCTTTAATGAACAGTTCTAGGGTTTGAAGAAATTCAAGAGAGGTTTCACCGGGAATTAATCCTCTTTGGGGAAATGAACTTCTTTGACAATTTCTAATAGTGACAGTCTGAGAAAAGTTTCACCAGGAATAATGCCTTTCTCTTTGTTCCATATTGTTTAAGCCCAAGAGAAGGCAAGACTGTATTTGGAAATCCTATGGGGATCTAGTTTTGACTGTATTTAAGAGTGACCAACTGGCTTTACCTAGTGATAACACTATTTTAGTGTGTTACTCTTACCCAATATTTGTGACATTTCTAGTTCATGATTTCACTTTTATAGCATGAGTTTAAGGTGTTTTAGCATGATTAAAGCTTTAAGCACTTTATGTGTTTCTTTTACGTTTTCATTATGTTTGTGCTCTAAAAGGAAGATAGATGATGATGAGAAGAGGTATAACCCCAGTTGCCAGAGTCTGGAGCAGCATAAGGAGCTATTTGGAGAGTTGAAGTTTGATGATAAAAAGCCAAGAATGACTAGGGCTCACGTGGCAGGACTATGAAGAACAATGGAGCAAAAGGAAGGGATAAGATCAAGAAAGCTAAAGGACAAAAGGTAGTACGGTGGGGACCACTCAGCAGAGCACGCCCAACACCAACACAACCAGCCATCTGCTCTGCTCCACCAGCCTGCTCCAGCCGTCTGCTCTGCTCCACCAGCCTGCTCCAGCCACCTGCTAAAAGCAAATTTGTCTCCCACCAACATCTGTACCAGATTGCTTGCAAAGGAAGGATTGATGGACAACTGTCCCACATGAAGGATTTGATTTGGGCCTAACCTTATTTTCCTCAAGAGACCCACGATCCAAGAAAGGAGGAACCACCACTTCCACTCATCACTATTTAAAGAGAGCTTGTGCATTAAAGACAGAGAGACAAGAAATTCCACACACCACAATATTTTATTTTCAGTTTTTAAGGTTATTTTCAGTTTCAAGAGTTAGCGTATTAGTAGAGAGTATTCTTTTCTTCTCCAGACCTGTGCGCTCTGCTGAGAACTGTCGTGACTGAAGAGAGCTGTTGTTGTTTATCCAACGCAAGAGATCTCCAAGTTATTAGTAGGTTGCATTTCTTTACCACACCTTGTAAGATGATGTTTCCTCCTAATTTCAGTCCAGTAGTTTGTACTCAGCTCACTATGAGCTAAACCTTTGTTTGATGAGACTAATGAAGTTAGTATAAAAGTATTTTTATGTTGATATGATGTGTTGTCTAGTGTCTTATTTTGTTATGTGTTTTTATGCTATAAACTTGGTTCTTAGAGTGATCAACTAGGAAAAAAGTAAAAGCTTGTTGTTGAGATAGATCCAATAAACAAGTGGATTTCATAATAAAAGTGGTTAATAAAGTAGGATAGAGATATTCACTTAATTCAACTTGCTTAGAGATAAGAAGTTGAGACCACAAAGATTTTTCAGAATTAAAACCAGACGTATTTTAGGGTTACAAGTGAGATTTAGAGATTTGTTCCCTTTCCCTAGTTATACATGTTTTTGATGTTGTAGAGATACACCCCTAGATCACGTTCTGACCTTTTGAGGCACGACACTTCGCATCATAAAGACATTTCAAACAACAAATACTAATGGATTTAGCTCATCAACTATTCTCTCTGATATTTTAACTCCTTCTTAGTTGTCAGTTATTTTAGTTATTCGTGTGTAATCTTGTTTCTTATTCTCATATTTTTGTTACCTTGCTCATACTTTTCTTAAACAAAGGAAATAAATATTAGCGGTTCAAATACTTTAAACTTCCATGTGGGTTCGACCTTTATTTTATCACTTGCTACATTACCAAGCATGTATACTTGCATGTGACACCTTTGCCCTATTATTCAAAAGAAACACATTATAAAAAATTAGAGTAGAGCTTCTTGGGTAATTAACAAGTGAAAAAGTGAAAAATTACATGCGCAGGGGAAGTGAAAAAGTTTGAAAAACTATATTTTTTCTCGTTTAAGACTGTATTTGAGCTTTTAACATTTGCTGTGATTTGGTGATACGACAGCCTTAAGCTATTGCATGCGCAGGTCGTTACAATCAGTTTATAGTGGTTATCTTGAACCTGAAAGAATTCTCAAGGCACGAAGAAGATTTGTACGTGCTCAGCAAATATCTGGAGATTCCTCAACTTCGGTTGTGGCTGAACCTGAAGGAGTATTGTACGAGGAGGACACGGAAGAAGAAAGTTCATCGTCTTCTTCAGATGAGTCATTACACGAGACAATCATGGCAGAGCCAGACATCATTGGTATTGCCAATGATCGAGCGCGAAGCATCAGGGATTATGCTGTGTTTGATCCAAATGCTATGAATACTGGCACTGCTAGGCCAGCTATCACAGCACCACAGTTTGAGTTCAAGACCATGATGTTCCAAATGTTGCAAGCTGCTGGTCAATATTCAGGCTCTCCTCATGAAGATCCTCATTTGCACTTAAAACAATTTTTGGATGTTGCTGACAATTTCAAGATCCTTGGCGTGCCTGTGGATACCTTTAGGTTGAGGTTGTTTCCATATTCTCTAAGGAATCGAGCCAAGAGCTGGCTTAATTCTTTGGAACCAAAATCCATTACTACATGGAATGTTTTGGCAGAAAAGTTTCTGGCCAAATATTTTCCTCCTTCCAAAAATGCAAAAATGAGAAATGAAATCACATCATTTAGGCAAGGAGATGATGAGACGTTGTTTGACGCATGGGAAAGATTTAAGGAGCTGTTGAGACAATGTCCACATCATGGGATTCCCATCTGCATACAACTTGAGACCTTCTATAATGGATTAATTCCATCCTCAAGGAATATGTTAGATGCATCCAGTGGTGGAGCTCTATTGTCTAAATCCTATGACGATGGTTACAAGCTGATTGAAAGCATTACGACCAACACTTATCAATGGCCAGTCACAAGGGCCACTTCAAGTTCAACTCAAAAGAAGCCTGCTGGAGTTCATGAAGTCACTGAGACCACAGCTCTTGCTGCTCAAGTGGCTCAGATCCACCAAATGATGAAGAATTTGATGAATCCTGAAGTACCAAAACCTGACCCTGCTAAGGTGGTTACTGACGCTTCTGAAGTTGCCTGTGTTTACTATGGAGGACCACATATATTTGAAGAATGTTCTGCCAATCCTATTTCAGTTAACTATGTTGGCAATCCCAACAACAACAGCAGATACAATAATCCCTACATCAACACTTACTACCCAGGATGGCGCAATCATCCTAATTTTTCTTGGAGTAACAATAAAAATCAACCTAAACCGCAAGCAACCACACCTCAAGTTCCACCTGGATTTTCTAACCCTAACAATACTGGGGTTAACCAGGGAAACAACCGTCTGGAGAATGTGCTCAAGTCCTTTATTCAAGAAGCAAAGAATCAATTTCAAGCACAAGGAGTAAGTATCAAGAACTTGGAGAACCAAGTGGGCCAAATTGCTACGGCTCTAAGTTCAAGAAACTTGGGAAATCTTCCCAGCTCTACTGAGACTCCTAGCACACAAACTGGAGTGAAAATGTTGACACTTGCCAAGCTCTTAAGTTGAGAAGTGGCAAGGAAGTTGAAGAGACCATTACAAAGAGCAAGGAGTCAAGTACAGCTGTGTCTAAGCCCGACAGTCCTGGAGAAAAAGACAATGATGGAGAACATTCTTCATCCAAAATGCAAAAGCACAAAGATAATGTACTCACTGAAGATTACATTCCTCCAGAAAATCAAGAAGCATCACTGAAACTAACAAGAAGCAAAAGTTTGTACAAGAAAGACCACCACCCCCTTTTCCACAAAGAATCAAAAAAGCAAAAGAAGAGCAACCATTTTCAAAGTTTATGGAGATCTTGAAGCAGCTTCACATCAATATACCATTGATTGAAGCCATTCAACAAATGCCAAATTATTCAAAATTCATGAAGGGTGTACTTACCAAACGTAAAAGGGTGGGAGAGTTTGCTACGGTTGCACTTACACAAGAGTGTAGTCAATTAGTTCAAGGCAAACTCCCTCCCAAGTTGAAGGATCCTGGAAGTTTCACTATTCCATGCACCATTGGAGACACCTTTTGTGGAAAGGCGTTATGTGATTTAGGGGCCAACATTAATCTCATGCCTCTATCCATATTCAAGAAGCTGGGGATAGGTGCTGCCAGACCTACAACCATCACCTTGCAGCTGGCTGATAGGAGTATTTGCTACCCACAAGGGAAGATTGAAGATGTGTTGGTAAGGGTTGACAAGTTTTTCTTCCCTGCTGACTTTATCATTATGGATTTTGAAGCTGATGAAGAGTCACCCATTTTGTTGGGAAGGCCATTCCTAGCAACGGGTAGAACCTTAATTGATGTTGAGAGAGGAGAACTCACCATGAGGGTGAACGGGCAGCAAGTAGTGTTCAACATACTTAATGCCTTGTAATACCCAGAAGAGGAGGTGGCTGAGTGTTCTATGATATCTAGTTGGGAAGGTTTAATTCATAAAAACCTTCTAAAGGCTAATGATGTGTTGAAAATTGAGTTAGGGAAAATGGAAGACGAAAGACTAAAAGATGGAGTCATCTATGGTCCAATGCCAAAGCAAGAGGAAGAGTATGTGGAAGTGATAGAATACACCACTTTTGCTCATAAACAGCAACTAACTTCCATTGAAGAACCCCCTGAATTGGAGCTTAAGCAACTTTCGGAGCATTTACAATATGCATATCTGGAGGTGGGACAGAAGCTGCCAGTTATCATAGCTACAGATCTGCAAGAAGCGCAAAAAAAAGGCAACTGATTTCACCACTGAAGAGACACAAGAAGGCAATTGCATGGCAGATTTCTGATATTAAGGGAATTAGCCCAGCAATATGCATGCACAAAATTCTGTTGGAAGAAAATGCTAAGAATAGCATTGAGAGCCAACGAAGGCTGAACCCCATCATGAAGGAGGTTGTAAAAAAGGAGATTATCAAGTGGTTAGACGCGGGAATTATCTACCCTATCTCAGATAGTGTGTGGGTAAGTCCAATCAACTGTGTACCGAAGAAGGGAGGCATGCCAGTAATAGTCAACGAGAAGAATGAGCTCATTCCTACTAGAACAGTTTCTGGTTGGAGAATTTGTATGGATTATAGGAAGCTGAACAAGGCAACAAGGAAGGACCATTTTCCCTTGCCTTTCATTGACCAGATGCTGGGTAGGTTGGCTGGAAATGAGTATTATTGCTTCTTAGATGGATATTCGGGCTACAACCAAATTGCAATAGCCCCGGAAGATCAAGAAAAAACAACATTCACATGTCCATATGGCACTTTTGCTTTCAGAAGAATGTCGTTTGGACTGTGCAATGCACCAGCCACTTTCCAACGTAACATGATGGCTATTTTTTCGGATATCATAGAGAATTCCATGGAGGTGTTCATGGATGATTTTTCAGTC
This sequence comes from Lathyrus tuberosus, assembly GCA_022829125.1. Lineage (NCBI taxonomy): Eukaryota > Viridiplantae > Streptophyta > Magnoliopsida > Fabales > Fabaceae > Lathyrus > Lathyrus tuberosus. The sequence continues at coordinate 1,406,533 of JALAZF010000104.1, read as the reverse complement.
TTTGGAGAATCATTTCAAGATTGCCTAAAGAATTTGGAATTGGTGCTAATCAGGTGTGAAAAGAACAACTTAGTCCTCAATTGGGAAAAATGCCATTTTATGGTAAAAGAAGGAATTGTTCTTGGGCATAGAATTTCTAAAGAAGGATTGGAGGTAGATCAAGCAAAGGTGGAGGTAATTGAAAAACTACCCCCCACCAGTCAATATCAAGGGCATTAGGAGTTTCTTGGGGCATGCTGGATTTTATAGAAGGTTTATAAAAGATTTTTCAAAAATCTCTAAACCACTATGCCAACTGCTGTAGCATGACACGCCTTTCGTTTTCAGTAAAGAGTGCCTAGAATCTTTCAATCTTTTGAAGAAGACCCTCATTTCTGCACCTGTAGTCAAAGTTCCAGATTGGTCCAAGCCATTTGAGTTGATGTGTGATGCTAGTGACTTTGCCATTGGCGCTGTTTTAGGCCAAAGGCATAGCAAAGTGTTTCATACTATTTACTATGCAAGTAAAACGTTGATAGAAGCACAAATCAACTACACAACCACAGAGAAGGAGCTGCTGGCAATAGTGTTTGCTTTTGATAAATTCAAACCTTAGTTGGTAGGAACTAAGGTCATTGTGTATATGGATCATGCACAAATTAAATATTTGATTGCCAAAAAAGATGCAAAGCCACGGCTTATACATTGGGTGCTTCTTCTACAAGAGTTTGACCTGGAAATAAGAGACAAAAAAGGAGTAGAGAACTCAGTTGCTGATCATCTCTCAAGACTTCCTAAAGAAGTGCAACCTCAAAACAGTGGAGAGATTAAGGAAAGTTTTCTGGATGAGAAGTTGTTGGTGATTACTGATGGCATGACTCCTTGGTACGCTGACATTGTGAACTACTTAGTTAGTAGGGTTGTGCCACCAGAATTCAACTACCAACAGAGAAAGAGGTTCTCTCACACTGTAAAGAACTATTTCTGGGATGAACCATACCTATACAAGAAGTGTGCAGATCAGTTGCTAAGAATATGTGTTGACTATGAGGAGGCACGCCAGATCTTATCAGCATGTCACAAAGCCCCATATGGTGGACATTTTGGAGGAGTAAGAAATGCATCCAAGGTGCTGCAATCAGGTTATTTCTGGCCTTCTATTTTCAAGGATGCTCATGAATTTACTAAGAGATGTGATAGATGTCAAAGGGTTGGAAATGTGTCCATGAGATAAGAGATGCCTAGTATTCTTGAAGTAGAAATTTTTGAAGTGTGGGGCATTGATTTCATGGGGCCATTTCCTCCCTCTTTTGGGAATCTTTACATTCTTGTGGCTGTGAACTACGTGTCCAAGTGGATTGAGGCAGTAGAAACACCATCCAATGATGCCAAGGTTGTGACTAAGTTCTTGCTCAAGAACATTTTGACAAGACATGGCACGCCTAGAGCTATCATCAGTGATGGTGGATCTCATTTTTTTAATAAACTTTTTGAAAACCTAATGGAAAAATATGGGATTAATCACAAGGTTGCTACAGCCTACCATCCCCAAACTAGTGGACAAGTGGAGTAGTCCAATAGAGAAATCAAAAGAATCTTGGAAAAGGTTATTAATCCAACAAGGAAGGATTGGTCCAAACATTTGGACGAAGCACTATGGGCGTATAGGACTGCTATAAAACCCCCTTAGACATGTCTCCATATAGACTTGTCTATGGGAAGGCTTGTCATCTACCCATTGAATTGGAACACAAGGCATTTTGGGCAGTGAAGCAATTAAATTTTAATATTCAAAGTGCTGGCCAAGCTAGAATGCTCCAATTAAACGAGTTAGATGAGCATAGGATGTTCTCATACGAGAATGCGGAATTGTATAAGGAAAAGACCAAGAGGTGGCATGACATGAAATGCCAGAAGAGGGAATTAGTGAAAGGCCAAAAAGTTTTACTTTTTAACTCAAGGCTGAAGTTATTCCCTGGAAAATTGAAATCAAGATGGTCTGGACCCTTTATCTTAGAGGAGATTTACCCCCATGGTGCAGTGGAGTTGTTAAATGAGAAGAATGGAGAGAAATTTAAGGTCAACGGCCAAAGGGTCAAAGCTTACCTTGGAGAGTCCTCAAGTAACACAAGGGATGCTCTCCATTTTATTGATTAATGGATTTTTTGTGTTGGTCAGGCGATAAGACCTTAAAATAGCTCTACTGGGAGGCAACCCAGCTTTATGCAGTTTTTTTATTTTGCTTTACATTGTACAGGATCATGATGTGTTCTACTAGCGTCAGCGCATGACAAGACCAGACATGCCAGCAACAGACTCAAGAACAGTGGAAGGGGAGGAATGATAAAGACTGAAGGAATCAAAAAAATTTCCTAAGTCCAATGAGATTAATAACCATGTTGAGCTGGCGTTGATTATTTTTCTCTTGAATAATCAGAAAAGAATTTGAAACATTTTTCTTAGAAGGAAGAGAGAGAAAGAAAGCGTAACATAGGGAGCAAGCGCATTGGGCTGAGTGAAGGAGCAGAGTTATGATGGCCATATCTGCCACGTCAGACACCTCAGCTACCTAAACACGTAAACCCACTTAAGTTTGTCTTTTCAGGTGTTAGCCCTAGGGTTTTCACTCCTTGCCCTACGAAGCACTAAAACAGAAAAACTTCTCTCTCCACTTCAAAGAAACGTTTTATTTTAATATTTTCTTGAAACTTTTTGCAACCATCCGTACAACTCCCCCACTTTTACCTATACACAAACCGTCAGACAAAGACCTCTTCATCTTCCATTCCACCATTTTTCTTTGAAACCCTAAAAACTTCTCAACCCCTTTTTCTCCTCTTTTACTTCAGAAAAATGACTCGCGACCCCCAAACCGACCGCCGTTACAAAACCACTGCCAAGAAAAATACCACCCCCATCATTGATATCTCTAGTCAGGGCGAAGATGAAACCTTCGTGAATGTGGAAGCTCACAGGCGTTTTACGGGGTATTTTAGCAAGATGAATCTTTTTTCTGAGCGTGGTTTTATTATGGACTCCTCTGAGGAAAGTCTAGGACTACCAGGAGATATTGGAACCACAATATCGAAGTTGAAATGGGAGCTTTTGTGCAAACAGCCTGGTGCTTACAACGCCAACCTAGTCAAGGAGTTCTATGCAAACCTCACCGATCCAGGACACAAATGGTTGGAGGTGATCATCAGAGGTACAAAGGTCATGTACAATGAAGCAAATATCAACTATTATTTCAAACTGGATGCTGCTGAAGATGAGTACCAAAACTCGGTGTTACGATCTCAGGAAGATGAGTATGATGCGTATCTGGAGTCATTGTGTGTCCAGGGAGCAAAATGGGTGGACAAAGCCGTGAAGAGGATGGACCTCAGGCCGGAGGTAAAAGTTTGGTACCAATTCTTGTAACATTCCATCAAGCCAACCACTCACAATGAGACGGTTTCTAGGGCAAACTTGGTACTCTTACACTGTATCACCAGCTTGAGACCCATCAATGTGGGAAAAATAATAGTGCAGGAAATCCATGCATGTTCAAAGAAAAAGGAAGGGATGCTCTTCTTCCCGTGTTTAATCACAACTCTGTGCCGAAGACATGGTGTGTCTGAGTATGACTCAGACAATTTTTGGGCTCCTCAACAGCCGCTGGACAAGACACTAATCATGACACTCATGAAGCCTAAAGGAGTAAGGAAAAGAGCAGCTACTAGTCAAACCTCATATGCAGCTGAAGAGCAACCAGACCCAGCATTAGAAATCTTGAAGCAGATGCGTAAGGATCAACAAGCATTCTTCGTCTACCAAAAGGCCAAGACACAGTGGTTGGAAGAAATGTGGACTATGCAAGCCCCATCTCATGTGTTGAAGGCTCCAGAGTTTCCAGATCATATTTTGGGAAAAATGGAACCAATGGCTGCTGCTGAAGGAGAAAAGAGATCAGAAGGGAAAGAAGAAGAAGAAGGAAAAAGAGGAAAAGAAGAAAGATGTTGGTGAGACTAGCAAGGGCGTGTCAGTAGACACCATTCAAAGCCAGGTCAAAAAGAAGAAAAAGCTGAGAAAGGCTTATCCGTCTCCACCTCCAGAAATGGAGGAAACCCCAAAGAAGAAGAAGCTCAAGGCTGAGTGGAAGAAGAAGGAGCCGATTGTAGCCATGACACCGCCTACCAGCCATCTGACAAATGCCAACAAATTTTACCTGAATAAATCAGACCAGGAGGAGGAAGGAACATAGAAGGATGAAGTATTGGAAACCATGTTATCAGAAGCAGAAAAAGATGCTGAGGACTTGAACAAGGTGGAAGCTACTGAGGAGGAAGAAAGAAGTGAGAAAAAGGAGGATGCTGAGGAAGAAAAAGTACAATCCGAAGGAGGGACTGAGGAGAAGGATTTGGAAGGAATAAGGAGATATCACTCCTCTACAGAAACTGAGAAAGAGGAAGCTGCCAAAGGAGAGGACGAAGCTGACAGTGATGAAGCAGAAAAAACAGGAGCTGAGCCAGAACCCCTCCCTGTCGTGGAACCTGACGCAGTTAAAGAAGACAATGTTTCGACGGAGCAGTTAAAGGAAAGTGGAGAACAGCCACAGCAAAAGGCAAATAGTCCTATGAAGACTGCTAGGAAGGAGGCTGCTACTGCTACAGCTGAAGAGGGAAATGACAAAGGCCTAGGAGTGCAGGAGAGTAAGAAGAAAAAGAAGAAGCAACCTCTGCAGGCTCCAAGGAAAAGCTCCAGTCTAAGGGCCTAAAGTGGTAAAAGTGGAAATAAGCGAGCACTGTCTTGCCACCTCTCATCGCTAAACAGTGAGGACACTACCCTTACTAAGTTTGGGGGAGGGCATCAGTACTCAGCCTATTTTTACTTAATCTAACCCTGTTTCTGTCTTTTACTGTCGTTTCTGCCTATGGCTGATGTTTTATGTCTAAGTTTGGATATTGTGTTTGGTTGGCCATGTTTTGAGCCGAATGTTTTTAATTTTCTTGTGGGGATGTTGTAACGCTCCCAGAACCTGATGACCTACAGTTTGATGTCTTGTTTGAATGTTGTGCATGGCACTTTTTGGTGATTATTTCTTTCATGTTAAAATGGTGTGAATCATAACTTAGAAAAGGAAGAACTAGGGAATGTGGGGATCCAACTAAGTCAGGAGCCTAAACTTTTAATTTCTGGGCTCAAGAATAAAAAAAGAGAATGAAGCTGTTAGGTGTTAGGGAAGCAAGGTGTAGGAGTTTCACCAAATGAGTTTGACAGAGGAGATTGATGTTCTCAGTCACGTCAACACTAGTCTCCTAAACCAGCCAGAAAATTTTTTTTCAAGAGAAACTGAATTGTGAAAATCAAGGGAAAGGTTGAAATCCTAGGAATCACAAAGGGAAGGACAAGAAGATTTAAATAATGATTGAGACGATCACGGAAGGGACACACTTCACACAAAGACATGTGTAAAAAGTGGCAAAGACCACCAATAAAGTTCTTGTGCCCGAAACTGGAGGAACAGCAAGCGTCTTCATCATAATATTCAGTTGAACTCACATGAGAAGATTCTGAGATGAGACGTGTTGCCAAAAAAAAATAGAAGAAAAAGAAAGAAAATAAATAATAAGTGAGAAAGTGTGGTCCCAAATGTGTTAGTCAAAAATATCAATTGAGAATCAGGACAGAATTCCCTAGTGAGACCAAAAGAGAAGAGACCCCACTCAAGAAAGTACACAAGGAAGGATCAAAAAGAGGAAATTATGGCTTGTTTTTTGGAAGAGTAAGGTCGTGACATGAGACGTCAGTTTCCCTTTGGACTAGCAAAACTTTGGGGCAATTTCAAAGCTGAGCAACTCGCACCAGTACCGCTTCCTTACCTTTCCAAATATTAAAGCCTCATCACCCTGCTAAGCCTGACTGAAGCTGTTGAGAACCAATTACACTTCCCTATGTCTTTCGCTGTCACATCGCCTGAGGACAGACGATCATTCATGTTTGGGGGAGTGATAACACTATTTTAGTGTGTTACTCTTACCCAATATTTGTGACATTTCTAGTTCATGATTTCACTTTTATAGCATGAGTTTAAGGTGTTTTAGCATGATTAAAGCTTTAAGCACTTTATGTGTTTCTTTTACGTTTTCATTATGTTTGTGCTCTAAAGGAAGATAGATGATGATGAGAAGAGGTATGACCCCAGTGCCAGAGTCTGGAGCAGCATAAGGAGCTATTTGGAGAACTGATGGTTTAATCAAGCATTTCACCAAGAGAGTTGGAGTTTGATGATAAAAAGCCAAGAATGACTAGGGCTCACGTGGCAGCACTATGAAGAACAATGGGGCAAAAGGAAGGGATAAGATCAAGAAAGCTAGAGGACAAAAGGTAGTATGGTGGGGACCACTCAGCAGAGGACGCCCAGCACCAACACAACCAGCCGCCTGCTCTGCTCTACCAGACTGCTCCAGCAGTCTGCTCTGCTCCACCAGCCTACTCCAACCGCCTGCTAAAAGCAAATTTGTCTCCCACCAACATCTGTACGAGATTGCTTGCAAAGAAAGGATTGATGGACAACTGTCCCACATGAAGGATTTGATTTGGGCCTAACTTTATTTTCCTCAAGAGACCCACGATCCAAGAAAGGAGGAACCACCACTTCCACTCATCACTATTTAAAGAGAGCTTGTGCATCAAAGACAGAGAGACAAGAAATTCCACACACAACAATATTTTATTTTCAGTTTTTAAGGTTATTTTCAGTTTCAAGAGTTAGCGTATTAGTAGAGAGTATTCTTTTCTTCTCCAGACCTGTGCGCTCTGCTAAGAACTGTCGTGACTGAAGAGAGCTGTTGTTGTTTATCCAACTCAATAGATCTCCAAATTATTAGTAGGTTGCATTTCTTTACCACAACTTGTAAGATGATGTTTCCTCCTAATTTCAGTCCAGTTGTTTGTACTCAGCTCACTATGAGCTAAACCTTTGTTTGATGAGACTAATGAAGTTTGTATAAAAGTGTTTTTATGTTGATATGATGTGTTGTCTAGTGTCTTATTTTGTTATGTGTTTTTATGCTATAAACTTGGTTCTTAGAGTGATCAACTAGGAAAAAAGTAAAAGCTTGTTGTTGAGAGAGATCCAATAAACAAGTGGATTTCATAACAAAAGTGGTTAATCAAGTAGGATAGAGATATTCACTTAATTCAACTTGCTTAGAGATAAGAAGTTGAGACCACAAAGATTTTTTAGAATTAAAACCAGACGTATTTTAGGGTTACAAGTGAGACTTAGAGATTTGTTCCCTTGCCCTAGTTATACATGTTTTTGATGTTATAGAGATACACCCCTAGATCACATTCTGACCTTTTGAGGCATGACACTTCGCATCATAAAGACATTTCAAACAACAAATACTAATGGATTTAGCTCATTAACTATTCTCTCTGATATTTTAACTCCTTCTTAGTTGTCAGTTATTTTAGTTATTCGTGTGTACTCTTGTTTCTTATTCTCATATTTCTGTTACCTTGCTCATACATTTCTTAAACAAAGGAAATTAATATTAGTGGTTCAAATACTTTACACTTCCCTGTGGGTTCGACCTTTATTTTATCACTTGCTACATTACTAAGCATGTATACTTGCATGTGACACCTTTGCCCTATTATTCAAAAGAAACGCATTATAAAAAATTAGAGTAGAGCTTCTTGGGTAATTAACACCTAGTTCTAGACCTAGTTTCCGGGGAAAACTCTAAGAAAATATACAAGTATGTATACAATTGATATATGACAAGTATTTAAAAGGATATGAAAGAAGGACTTACAGATGAGCAAGCTTCCAGCAATACAGTTATATATATATATGAAGGCAAGTAAATGAAAGTTGATAAAACTTACAGGTGAGCAAGCATCCATTGTAACAGCTGTATGGTTAGTTGTTCAAGAAATTAAAGAAAGTTTTGATAACAACTATGAGTTGGAACCTAAATCAAAAGGGAAGTTGTTTCTGAAAAGGTTGTTGGGGCTTATACTCAAGGAGAGGCCCAGATGAAAAACAGTAATCGTACCTTTGATCTGAAGATTGTATCGGGACTTATACAACGACTGAGGCCCAAAAAGGTTTATTTACAAAGAGACGGGTCTTACACTCTATCAAGAGGCCCAAAAGAGTTTATTTTTGTACAAGAGATGGGTCTTACAATTCAAGGAGAGGCCCAAAAATAACAGTGATTGCACCGTTGTTTTGAAAATAGTATCGGGACTTATACAATGATTGAGGCCCAAGTTATTTATGTACAAAAGAGGATTGGGTCTTACACTCTATTAGAGGCCTAAAAGTGTTTAAAAAGAAAAGAAATGGGGCTTACAACTCAGGGAGAGGCCCAGATGATTTTGTTTTGAAAAGCGACGATCGCGCCGAGATTTTGAAAACATAGTGGGACTTATACAATGACTAAGGCCCAAAAAAGGTTTATATTTACAAGGAATGGGTCTTAAACTCTAAGAGGCCCAAAAGTGTTTGAAAATTTAAAATCGAGAGGAAACCCTAATTTTAAATCAAAATGTCATTTTTTAAAGGAAATCAAATGAAAAAAAGATATAAAATACCAAATATATTCAAAAACAAGTTGTACACTTTGAAAAATATTTTGAAAAATCATGTTTAATCATATGAAAGCTTGAAATTCAATTGGTTTTGAAAGATTAAACTGGGAATTTCCTTTTAAAAATGGTTTAAAAACAATAAAATGAAATTAATTACAAAAATTCTAACTAAATTAAATAAATAATATAAATTGGATTTTTTTGTAAAATAAAATATTTAAACATTTTAGTGAATTTTGAGAAAAAGAATCAATTCAAAAACATAAATATTCAGAGAGAAATTAATTTTTGAATCAATTAAACAAAATAACTATAATTCAAAATTTTGAATTATGGCGCCAAGAACACTTGGTTCTTGCCCGCGCCCTCTGGTTTTTGCAGATTTGCATTTTCTTACTTTTCTCCATGATTTTTCAATGGTATTGCACGATTCAAGTACTAATCTTGTTTGTTTTTGAACAAGGATCACAACCATATAGTTTAATTGCATTTATATTAAGTATGGAGAAAGAAATCAACAGAAAACCTCAAGAACCCTAATTTCAGCATGAACACAATGAAATTCCATACACGATTGATTCATGGCAATTGATTGGGGGTTATCACTCTATATACATGCAAGAACAAGATGGTAACTCAAAAATTTATTTATGATGCATGGAATATAGAGTTTAAAGGGTTCATGCTTACCTCTTGCAGCTGGCGATCGAGTTTGATGATGGAGGTGTTGCAGCTAGGTTCCAATGATCTGGATAGCTTCCTTAGGTGCCATGGAGTGTGTTTGAATGCTTGAAGTGGATTGAAATGAGCTGGAACTGGTTGTGGTACCTCAACTGCAACTCTGTCAAGAACTTGAGTAATTGGCTGGTGATTTTGAGAATCTGATGTTCCAGATGTGATTTTGTGTTATGGATCACTCACATATGATGTTTATAAGGTGTGTGTGTGTGTGTGTGTGTGTGTGTGTGATTAGTTTGGTTGGAATTGCTCTCAAACTCAAAACCCGATAGTGACTTGAGTTAGAAGGCAAAAATTGGAGTGAAAGGGAGATTTTGAGGAAAGCATCAGTTTGGGTGCTTTGGTGTACTCATACTGAGCACAAATGAGCTCTATTTATAGTAGAGCAAGTTTGTTTTGCAAGCAATAGTGTGTGGCAACTGCAGCAGGTCTGTGGCCAATGTGGATCAAATGGAATCTCAAGTCTCCTCTAGCCATTGACCACTAAGATTTCCCATCATTGTGAAGACCTTACCACAATATGGATGAACTATCATGCCTCATAAATATCCTCAGAGATGTTTGAGCATTCACCACAATCAAGAATTAGGGTTTCAAGCCCTCTCAGAGCACTTAGTCAAAGAATCAATCAAGGAATGACATGATCTTCAGCTTGTCTAGCATCTCAAACATCCACAAAGAATCAAAAGGACTCCCACATCAAGAATCAAGCACAATGTTACAATATTCCAAGTGGATCAAGCGTCGAGATCGCCAGTGTCACCAAATTAGGGTTTTGGTCGACTGGGGCCTCTAGATGAAAATTTTCCTCTGGGCATAAGCCAATGCTTCAAAGCATAACCCAAGATACTCCAAGGGACCTCATGGACCCAATCATCAAGTCAATTTAACCTCAGGGGATACATTTATCCAAAAATCAGGAATTAGGGTTTCTTGACCTAATTCACCCCTAAGTTGACTTTTGGGACAAAACATGAGACAAGACCTCATGAAATGATTTGAGGGTCTCCAATACACTACATTGATCCATTTGCAACAATGGATTGATCCAAGAAGCTTGATCTACAAGTTTCAATTTCATCAGGACCACAATTAGGGTTTCTAGGGAAAAGTCAACTGTACCTTTGACTTTTGACCAAGACATGCTCCCAAATCTTGGGACATGATTCAATACACCCTATAACACCTATGGAATATACCCATTAGGTTTGATTTAGGTCAAGGACTTAATTTCTGAAATTCTGGTATCAGACGTGTGATGTTAAGGTGCGATGTCACAACAACACACTCTGCAAATGGACAGTAATAACAGTAACAAATAACACACCAAATTGTTCACCCAGTTCGGTCTAACTACCTACGTCTGGGGGCTACCAAGCCAGGGATGAAATTCACTACTTGTAGAATTAATTTACAGACTCAACAACCCAGTTGACAATCTCCTAAACTTAATTCCTACTAGTGACTTTCTACCTAAGAACCCACTTAGATATGAGAACACTACTCAATCCCTAAAACACTTCAATGAGATAACACCCTTTGAATATCACCACTTAATTCTGCTTCACAGCTTTGATCATGAACAACTGAAAACACTAATACCGATTCACACTAGAATGGTTTACAAATCATAAACGAAGACACAAACGACAATCAATCTTTAGCTCTCTCTTCTTCGTCACTTTTCTCTAGTACTGGTGCGCTTTATATAGCTCCTTGAATTGGTCTTGGACCTGCTACAATATCTGACCTGATTTGTTATTTAAAACTGAATATTTAAAACAGATTTTCTCCTAAAATCTTTTCAAATCTTCAACCTTTTAAATCTCCTACAAATCTGCACCAGATCTCCTATGCAGCAGAAAATATCTAACCCAAGATATTCGCATCCAATGAGACAGCTTTCTCTCCACAATTCCAGCTAACACGCAAACCCTAACAACATCACAACCTGATGTTATTAATTCTGCAGATATAATGTCACAACATCGCCATGTGACATCAGACATCCAACTTCAGCAATTTAAATACTTAACACAGCCTAGTGTTAAGACTCAATGTTGCAACATCACCACCTTGACGTCAACATTGAACAAACTTTGTTTTACCAAAATTCCAGCCAATCCAAGAACCAACAATCTCCCCCTTTGGCTAATTTTGGCTAAAACAATCTCTGGAGCATCAGAGACTTCAGCAGCGGATAAACATGAATAAAACAAACTTCGCAACAGCATTTCTTCAACACAGCTTCACAATGCATTCAGTATGCTGCACACACTTATCAACAAAGGGAAAACTCCCCCTCAACATCTGCACTTCTGCATTTATTTCAAAATTCCTTGGCATACTCTTGACTAACTCGCCCCCTTTTTAGCCACAATTGGACAAACCTCAACATGTAAGTCCTATGACAACCTGTACAAAACCATACTTCTTCTGTCAGCAATATCCACATATTTTGAACATCCAGACATAGTCTTCATCCATCCAGTCATGAAGGCTTCACACAATCATCCACAAGCTTGATCAGTATGTAAGCTTCATATGCACCTTGTAGCAAACACCATAGATAAGTACTCCCTCTGGCAAGGATAACTAATGCTCTAGATGAATATGAACATTTGAGCACACTTGCTGAGCACATGCATTTTGGTATCACTTTCCCTTTCTCTAAAGGCTGTCATACTCTTCATCTTCAGACTTCAGTCTTCTCTACATTCTCCAACCAAGGCAGACCTTCTACTTCATCATTCTCCCGTATGACTACGTAGACGCTCCTTAGGTATAATGTATGCACAAGGCTTCAGAACTAGAACAAAATCACCCTTTAACAAGGATATCCAACCCAGAAAATGTTCTAACATCTGTTAGGACACTCTTGACACCATGGTTCTTGAAATGCTCCACCACTGGACTTACTATCAGTATAGTAATCCAAACTCAACACTGTGTCACAAACTCCATAAATTCTCAGCTTACTTATAAGCTTTACTGAGATCCAGTCTCTTCAAGAGATCACAATTTCTCTATCCTTACATCCACCAGTAGTTGTTGAAACTGATGAAGTCTTCAAAGACAGTAGTCATGCTTTGCCAGAACAAGCTACTAAACACATGACCATAATCTCCACCTCTTCTGACCAAAAATGCTAGAGCATCCAACTCCACATGTCCAATCTTAACCATCTTCCAGATATAACCACCAGCAAACATGATGCTATAACATCTTTTGGGACATCAGCTTCTCATCACCATTCAAAGGACTCATTGCACAAAGAAGTCCTTCGAGAAGCTCCCAATAAAACACAGTTAAAGCAACTTATTCATACACACCTGAATACCATAAGTTCCCACATCCTCTCTGAACCATATCCTAGCAAACTCAACCATATCCAGAGTATCTATACCAAATTCTTTTTCCAGAACATACTTCCACCATTTTATGAAAAGCACAGGAATGTTATCTAGTATGGCCTTTTGAATTTTCTCAGAGGTTCTAACAACAACGGCTTCCTTCATTTGAGAGATATTCTGGACATTATCATCAGACTTATCTCTGATCTTCCTATTTCTGGAAGAGATGAACACTTTATTCCTGGATTTTGTAGTACCATCCACATAGATCTTCTGCTTATCAGTTCTCATCTTTGGAGGTGACTCAATAGCTTTCCTCTTCCTTGATTTCAGTCGTTTAGCAACCCCAGGAACCACTTTTGCAATTAGTTCATCATCACTCTTCTTTATTTTAAGGCTTGAAGTACCTTTCTTGACTTGAGATGTTTTAACATCAGCTCTAACATCTGCATCTTCCAACCTAAGGATTGTCATCTTTCTTGGCCTCGCAAGTATTCAGCTCCCAACACTTCTTAAGGTCACAACTTTTGATCCTTCCATCAGCATTGTTGACTCCTTCATCTTGCTCACATAACTAACTACTCAAGTTGGCTTTTAACACATCATCCAACTTAGGAGTAACAGCACCATAAGTCATTAACCCAGATTGACTTTTCACCATACTTTCACACTTGATGTCACCATCTGATGTTACAACATCAACCTTAACATCACTAGATAAGCTGTCCACTTGAGGTATCCACTGATAGCAATTATCTTTGGATCTTACTCCCTTCATCACTACCTCATTCTGCTCATCAGCTACCACACATTCATCTTTGGTGTAGCTTACCTTGTAACCTTCATCACAAAGTTGACTTATGCTAATTAAATTAGCACTCAACCCTTGAACAAGGAGCACATTATCAAGAGTAAGACCATCATGATTCTTCACTCTTCTAACTCCTTCTACTACTCCTTTTTCCCCATTGCCAAAAATAACATCATTTGCATGGCAAGGATTGAACTCTACCAAATGCTTCTTGGATCCAGTCATGTGCTTTGAACATCCACTGTCAAAGTACCATGCATCCATAGCAAAATGTCCATCTGATGTGTGAGCCAATAGACATGTGACCTGAGCTTTAGGAACCCATTATTTTACTACTTTGGGCCTGACCTCCTTTTTCTGGGTTGAGGAGCAGAATTTGGATAACCATGAAGCTTGAAGTAAGAGAACTGCATATGTCTAAATCTGCCACAGTAGAAGCATCTAACTCTGTCATCTCTAAAGTGGTTAAACCTTCTGCCACCATGATAATGATGTTGCTGGTGCTGCCATCCATAGTGTTGATTTCTTCTTCTATGATAAGGTTGTTGTCTTTTACTACCATAGTTTGACTGTCTTCTATGGTAAGGATACTGTCTTTTGAACTATCTCCTATGGTGATGAGGCTTCCTTCTTCCATAGTAATGAGGCACAGCATGGTTGTATTCATTTCCATCCCAGTTACCCTGATGATGAAACCTGTTCTGATTGGACCCAACAGCCTCCATGCTCTTGTGATATTGGGGAGGCAAATGCTGACTGACTCCTTGGGGCTGCATCTTTCTCTGATGAGGACCATTCTTCTTCTCAACATTCTGGGGCTGAACAACTTTCTGTGGTGTAGGACCCTGTCTCTTAGGTTGATGTTGAGACAATGGATGAAATATCTCCTTCTTTGTTCCTGAAGTGCTTGCCACATATCCTATACCTGATTTATCTCCAGCAGCTTTCTCTGACTGAAGAATCTTATCAAGAGTAGTTGTACCATTGTTCATCATCCTAACGAATTTTGTCATCTGATCCAGTTGAGACTTAACTAGTACAACTTCATTTTCCCGATCAGCTTTTTCATTTTCAAGTTGAGCAATCTGTTGCTTGTGACACTTGTTTTCTTGACAAATCTCAGCACTTTTTAAACACAGCTCTCGATAAGTAGATGCTAACTCCTCATAAGTTATTTCTCCATCACTATCATCATCAGACACAATAGTTCCTGTTAGGGCTCTAACCTGCCTTGCTGACTCACCTTCACTTTCACTATCAGATTCAGACCAGGAAACTGACATGCCTTTCTTCTTCTTCTTCAAGAATGTGGGACATTCTTTCTTGACATGTCCATACCCTTCACATTCAAAGCACTGAACACCTCTATCCTGGGCAGTCTTCTCTTCATCTTTCTCTTTTGGCTTGCTGATGTCAGAAGAGATGTTCTTGACACTAGGCTTATAGTTATTGTTCCACCTTTTTAACACTTTGTTGAACTGCCTTCCCAACATAGCAATGGCTTGAGACAAATCTTCCTGAGAATCATCATCTTTGACTTCCTTAGCTTCTGCAGGAGTGGAGACCAGAGCAATACCCTTGGGCTTCTTTTCAGGTTCTTCTTCATTCAAACCAAGCTCAAAAGTTTGAAGAGATCCAATGAGTTCATCAACTCTCATCTTGCTGATGTCTTGGGCTTCTTCATTAGCAGTCACCTTCATCTTGTACCTCTTAGGAAGGGACCTAAGAATCTTCCTTACAAGATTTTCTTCTGACATTTTCTCTCCAAGAGCACTAGATGCATTGGCCAGCTCAAGAACACTCATGTGGAAGTCATGAATAGTCTCATCTTCCTTCATCTTCAGACTTTCAAACTTTGATGTTAGAAGCTGAAGTCTAGACATCTTCACTCTAGACGTTCCTTCATGAGTAGCCTTCAAAATATCCCACGCTTCCTTAGCAACCTCACAGGTATTGATTAACCTGAAAATATTCTTATCTACTCCATTGAAGATTGCATTTAGAGCTTTGGAATTTCCAAGGGCGAGCTCATCTTCCTCCTTGGTCCACTCTTCTTCAGGCTTTGGCTTAGAGGTGCCTTCTTTATCTTTGCCAACATCATCTTTTTCACACACAACAGGTGCTTTCCACTCTTTAATAATGGCCTTCCAAGCCCTGCTGTCCAAGGATTTTAAGAAAGTGGTCATCCTTGGCTTCCAATAGTCATAATTGGATCCATCCAAAATAGGGGGTTTGTTGACGAATCCTCCAACTTCTTTGTCCATCTTTGCACCAGAAAGTAACTTCCCTAGATCTCACCCAGAGACAGACAAGATGCCTGCTCTGAAACCAATTGAAATTCTGGTATCAGACGTGTGATGTTAAGGTGCGATGTCACAACAACACACTCTGCAAATGGACAGTAATAACAGTAACAAATAACACACCAAATTGTTCACCCAGTTCGGTCTAACTACCTACGTCTGGGGGCTACCAAGCCAGGGATGAAATTCACTACTTGTAGAATTAATTTACAGACTCAACAACCCAGTTGACAATCTCCTAAACTTAATTCCTACTAGTGACTTTCTACCTAAGAACCCACTTAGATATGAGAACACTACTCAATCCCTAAAACACTTTAATGAGATAACACCCTTTGAATATCACCACTTAATTCTGCTTCACAGCTTTGATCATGAACAACTGAAAACACTAATACCGATTCACACTAGAATGGTTTACAAATCATAAACGAAGACACAAACGACAATCAGTCTTTAGCTCTCTCTTCTTCGTCACTTTTCTCTAGTACTGGTGCGTTTTATATAGCTCCTTGAATTGGTCTTGGACCTGCTACAATATCTGACCTGATTTGTTATTTAAAACTGAATATTTAAAACAGATTTTCTCCTAAAATCTTTTCAAATCTTCAACCTTTTAAATCTCCTACAAATCTGCACCAGATCTCCTATGCAGCAGAAAATATCTAACCCAAGATATTCGCATCCAATGAGACAATTCCAGCTAACACGCAAACCCTAACAACATCACAACCTGATGTTATTAATTCTGCAGATCTAATGTCACAACATCGCCATGTGACATCAGATATCCAACTTCAGCAATTTAAATACTTAACACAGCCCAGTGTTAAGACTCAATGTTGCAACATCACCACCTTGACGTCAACATTGAACAAACTTTGTTTTACCAAAATTCCAGCCAATCCAAGAACCAACAATTTCACAAAGGATTGCACAGTTTAAATTTCATCCGATAAAAAGTCAACTGTTCACAAAATCAAGTTTGACTTTTTGGAATTTTTCACAATTTATGGTTCTTTGACCCTAAAAAAATGTTAATATGTGATTGGAATCATCATTCTGTTAAGAAAAATCAAAGAAAGTGAGTTAACTTATAAAAGGGGTAACCATAAAAAACTTAGAATTTTTCTATGTTATGGAACAAAGTGGCTAGGGTACCAACTTCCAAGGACCATAACTTGAGATCCAAGCAACCATTTTGGATGGTCCAAAGCTGGATTTGTAGCTCTCATGGCATACTTTAAAAGCTTCAACTACATCTCATTCCAATTCCTCATGGATTTTAAGTTATGGAGTGATCAAAATGGCTGAAAACATGAAAATGACATTTTTCCAACACTTAGTGAAATTTTCACTAAGTCAGAATCTGCCTTACTTTTTCCAAAATGTAGAGACATTTTTCACCTTGATCCAAGTCAAACCAGGTCTAGGGGTAAACATCAAAGTTGAAGAATGCCATGAGGGCTTTCCAAACACATCCAATATGTCATATCTAAGCTGTCCAAACTCTCATATGTGACCTGTAACACCAAAATCACAAAGTCCCCTCTCAAAACCTCAAAATTGGACTGTTTTGCATTTTTCAGGCCATGTCTTGATTCAGTCACTTTCAAAACCAGATAAAGCCTCAAACCCACTCCAAATATCATCCTTGAACTGTCCCAAATGGTTCCCCACATCTGGAACACCATTTGAGAGAGTTGCCATATTGGTCACTTTTGCCCCTTTTGCAAGAAAGAGCTCAAACTTGTTCCTGGGGATTCCAGCTGGTTCTAACCATTCTAAAAGCTTCTAAGGGATCAATTGAGAGTGTCCAAAGCATCAAATTACTTCTGGCACAAGAAACTTGGCAGATTGCACAACAAGCTCCAAGAGGTAAATACATCATCACTTGAACTTTCTAAATTATGCATTGCTTTGAAGGCCACTGATCATAAACATCTCATACATGTTATATATGTTGTGTTTGAACCAATTTACCATGTAATTCTTGCCTGTACCGTGTGTTAGTATAGAAAATGCAATTATAGGCCTATTTCAAAAACACTATCGGATTTTTAAATAGGGACCTCATCTGAAAAAACCACAACCACCATTGGATTCCTTGGGAATTCTAGGTCGATGCATATAAATTTTGTCCCAATCCATGGAGAAATGAGAAAGTTATGGCCTTTACGTTTTTGGTCCAAAACCTTGCCTTGCCTTGCCTTGGTCAGGCCTAAAACAAGGCATGCCTTATGTATTTCTAGGGTGGCTTTGATACACAGATGTATCACCACCCCAGTGGTAGAAGGCGTGCACTACAACCTTGAGGTCTGGGGTTCGAATCCCCCTTGCCCCAGACCCTTTTTTTACCACTTTTTCCACTTTTTTAATATTTTTCATATTATTTTTAATGATTTGGAAAATTAATTTCATTCTCACTTTTAATCATTTTTTATTGATTCATTTTGTAAAAAATCACAAAAATGTTAAAATATTTTATTCCACAAAAAAAAAAACAATTTATATTATTTATTTAATATAATTAGAATTTTTGTAATTAATTTCATTTTAATTGTTTTTAAACATTTTTTAAATGAAATTCACACTTTGATCTTTCAAAATTAATTGGATTTTAAGCTTTCATATGATTAAACTTGATTTTCCAAAATATTTTCCGAAGTGTACAACTTGTTTTTGAATATAATTGATATTTTATCATTTATTATTTATATTACCTTTGAAAAATGTCATTTTAATTCAAAAATTAGGGTTTCTTTGATGTTCACCCTAACAAATCTTTTTCAAACACTCATGGGCCTCTAATAGAGTGTAAGACCCAATCCCCTTTTAACCAAAATCTTTGGGCTTCAGATATTGTATAAGTCCCTCGGCGTTAAAAGAATCTCGGCGCGATCGCCATTTCAGAGCAAAAACAATCTTGGGCCTACCCTCGTGTTGTAAGTCCCACTTTTCTTTTTCAAAACCTTTTTGGGCCTCTTGAGAGAGTGTAAGACCCAACCCCTTTGTAAATAAATAATTTTTGGGCCTCAGACATTGTATAAGCCCCACTGTATTTTCAAAACCACGGCGCAGTCGTCGTCTTTTAAAACAAAATCATCTGGGCCTAGCCTCGTGTTATAAGTCCCATTTATTTTCTTTAAGTACTCTTTGGGCCTCTATCAAAGTGTAAGACCCAAC
Organism: Lathyrus tuberosus; assembly: GCA_022829125.1. Lineage (NCBI taxonomy): Eukaryota > Viridiplantae > Streptophyta > Magnoliopsida > Fabales > Fabaceae > Lathyrus > Lathyrus tuberosus. Next base: position 1,387,577 of record JALAZF010000104.1, on the reverse strand, counting down.
CCTTTTGTAAATAAACCTCTTTGGGCCTCAGTCATTGTATAAGTTCCGATACGATATTCAGAACAACGGTGCGATCACTGTTAAACCTTGGGCCTCTCCTTGAGTATAAGCCCCAACAATCTTTTTCAGAAACAAACTCCTTTTTTATTTAGATTCAATATACAGTTGTTATCAAAACTTTCTTTAATTTCTTTGAACAACTAACCATACAGCATGGAAGCTTGCTCGCCTGTAAGTTTTAACAGCTTTCATTTACTCGCTTTCATATATATATATATATATATATATATATATATATATATATAACTGTATTGTGGGAAGCTGCGCACGGTTAGTCTTCTTTCATATCCTTTTAAATACATGTCATATATCATCTGTATATATACTAGTATAGTTATTTAGAGTTTTCCCCGGCAACTAGGTCTAGAACTAGGTAAAGCCAGTTTTGTCACTCTTTAAAATACAGTCAAAACTAGATTCCCATAGGATTTCCAGATACAGTCTTGCCTTCTCTTAGGCTTAAACAATATGGAACAAAGAGAAAGGCAGTATTCTTCGTGAACCTTTTCTCAGGCTGTCACTTTAGAAATTGTCAAAGGAATTCAACTCCCCAGAGTTGATCTATTCTCGGTGAATAGCATCTCTTGAGTTTCTTCAAATCACAGAACTTTCACTAAAATGATCTATTCTCGGTGAATAGAATTTCTTGAACTTTTCTTGGTTTGAGACCCACGGGCTTCCTAAAAGCATCCCCGCCTCCTCTTGGGCTTTGTACAAGGACCCTCTGGCTTCTTAGAAGTTCTCATGCCTTCTCTTGGGCTTAATACAAGGACCCTAACGACCTCTTAAAGGTATAAGACAAAACTTAGTCATCCTTTGCTAGAGCAGTCTTTCCAGTGTCAAATATCAGATTTTAGAGTTGATTCTCATCCCTTAATACCCGTGCCTCCTCTTGGGCATCATACAAAAGATAAAACTCTTCCACGCCAGTAGACTTGGACATTCTAATCCCCTTGAGTCTCAAAGACATTCTCAAGTTCCCTACAAACATAGGAGAAACCCTGGTTACTCGGGATAAATCTCCAACTGAGTTAAAACCCGTGGGTTCTAAAACCCAGTCTCTCTCCCAAAAATCCCAAATCAGAACCTCAAGGTTCCTGATACCTCAACTCTTCTGCAATCCCCTGCAAGAGTTGATTCCCCACTTGGACCTGCCTCAGGATCTCAATTATCCCCGACAAAAGCTAGCCTCCTCTTAGGCTTTGTATAATGACTTTTCCTCGGCATAGCTAGCCTCCTCTTGGGCTTTGTACAATGATTCTCCCCAGCTGAGCTAACCTTTTTAGACTCTCTTGTTGAGTCAATTACTTTTCAGACTCTCTTGTTGAGTCAATTACCTTTCAGACCCTCTTGTTGAGTCACTCACCCTTTCAGACTCTCTTGTTGAGTCACTCACCCTTTCAGACTCTCTCGTTGAGTCAATCACCTTTTCAGACTCTCTTGTTGAGTCAACCTTTTTAGCCTTAATCTTAGGCTTTATACAAGACAGATGAAAGTACTCTCTTGTTGAGTCAGTCTTTTTCCAGCCTCATCTCAGGTTTGGTATAAAGATTTCCCCTAGCAGGAGCTAGCCTCCTCTAAAGTTGTGTAGAATAATTTCTCTAGCTTGTTCAGCCACAATCCTGGGCTTTGTACAGGACAGATAAAACCACTCTCTTGTTGAGTCAAACCCTTTTAGCCTCAATCTGGGGCTTTGTACAAGACATAAATCTTCATAACCTTCTCTTAAGCTTGGGACCAACATCTTTCCCAAGCAGAGTCAAACTCATTTTAGCCTCAATCTTGGGCTTTGTACAAGACAAATAATACTCTCCAGCAAGAGTCAAACTCGTTTCAGCCTCAATCTTGGGCTTTGTACAAGACACATACAAATCTCCCCGGCGGAGTCAAAACCCCTTTTAGCCTCAATATTGGGCTTCGTATAAGACATATAGAACATTTTCCCCAGAAAAGTCAAGCTTTTAGCCTCCTCTTAGGCTTTGTATAAAGATATCCCTAAAGGATCATCCTCTTTTTGCCTCAATCTCGGGCTTTGTACGAGACTGATAAAAACACTCTCTGGTTGAGTCAGTCATTTCATGCCTCCTCTTAGGCTTTGTATAAAGACTTCCCCTAGTGGAGTCAATCAACCTCTTAGCTTCAACCTTGGGCTTTGATCAAGGCACACAAAAATCAACAATCCCTTTTTAGAGATGCCAAATTCTCTCTCAGTTAAAACCTTTTAGCTTCAATCTTGGGCTTTGAACAAGACACCAAAACATCTTTTTCCTCCCGTAGAATAGGAGGAACTACGATTACTCTGATTTCCCTGTTTCATTTAAACGGGAATACGTATGCATAAGATTGCGAAATCTTAGCGGGCATACTAATCAAAAACTCTAGGTCCAGTACCTTCATACAAATCAAAACTTAGGTCCAGTACCTTACCAAAAACACCCGAACATAAACAAAAACTCACTCTCTCACTCATACTTCCCAAGAAACTTTCCATACCCATTAACAGATAAACACCATCAATTATAAAGAGAAACCTAGAGCTAATATCCTGTGGATAACCACATATAGGATGGGTAAATGACAACTCCCCATTGTATAACCTAACCCCGGACCCCCCAATCTCTTTTAAAGAATTTGTTCAGTTAAAATTTTGCGTGCAAGGTTAGTTTTAGATAGCCTCCCTTTCCCTTCCAACTTCATGGGATAAATAAGAAATCAGAAAGTAGCACCCCCTCCTACCATTGTGGTGAGGAAAAAACCAGCAATAAAGTGGTCGCGTCACCGACAAAAATCGCTCGCTACACTATGGTCTTTTGGTTCAGAGATAAGGCTTGACTCATTCAGTTAAACTTACCTCAGTTTATGCCACCTTGATGCATCCATTGAATGCATTGAAACAAAATTGGAGTCTTGGCACTTTTTAGCTCTTTTACGTTTGACATGGCTATATCTAGATCCTTGTGTAGCGAGCGATTTTGGACGCGGTTCTTAAGCGCTGGTCGCTCTCTGCGGTTTGAGCTTTAAACTACAGGTCGATTCATTTTTTATCCTATTGTGAGCTGAATAAGGAAGGGAAATAGATGTCTCCAATTAACCCTGCTTGCATACTGAGTTTAAACAGCGGTCTGTTAGGTTACGGATGCTATCAATGTGGGGGGCCTTTGTACTGGTTATTCGTATTTCGCCAATACAGGTCTCTTTCTTTCTACCTGGGCAGAAGGTTTCTGGCGGGGAATAAGGATTAGGATGTTAGGACTGGTGCTTTTGAATTACTGCTTTTGATTGATGAAGATATGGGATTTGGGTTTTTTGTTGATTGCGCTCGCTAAGATCTTTTCTTTCGATCTTATGCCTACGTATTCCCGTTTACCGAAACAGGGAAATCAGAGCGTTCGTAGTTCCTCCTATTCTATGGGAGGAAATGGGTGTTTTGGTGTCTTGTTCAAATCCCAAGACATGAAGCGAAAGGTGATTTGTATCTTGTTCAAAGCCCAAGATGTGAAGCTGAAAGGTCTATTTGTGTCTTGTTCAAAGCCCAAGACGTGAAGCGAAAGACCTCGACTTTAGAGAGAGTTTGTCATCTCTAAAGAGGGGGAAGGAGAATTACTTTAACTGGGATACGCGGATCCGAGCAATGCCATAATTTCCGAAGAAAGGGTTTTAACCTGAAGGAGAAGACTTTAACTCAGTGTAGAGCAATGCCATCTTTCCTTAGGAATTTCTCATGCTAAAAGAGGGACAGTGGCATGGATATAGATGATCCAGAGGCTTGCCGCTTACAGCGATTAGATGGAGGGAAAGGAGGTGTTGATGTTTGTGTACTGTGAACGAGGCACAGCTTTGATGCTAAAAGGTCGATTGGATCAACCAGTGGTTTTCTTATACAAAGCCTAAGAGGAGGCTAATTTCCTCTAGGAAAATCATTATACAAAGCCTAAGAGGAGGCTATTTTGTGTCTCGTACAAAGCCCGAGAGAGAGGCTAAAATTTTTTGACCCAGTGGGGCATATCGTTATACAAAGTCTAAGAGGAGGCTAGCAAAGAGTTGACTCAGTTGGAGAATCTTTTATACTCAGTAAGAGTGTTTTTGTATCTCGTACAAAGCCCGAGAGAGAGGCGAAAAGGTTATTTTGACTCCACTGGGGAGAATTTTGGTATCTCGTACGAAGCCCGAGATGGAGGCTATTGTAACTGTTTCAGTTGAGTGACAGATCTAATATACTGATTTAAAAGAGAAAATCAGTTCTTATATGAGTAACACTGTACTCAGGGGTTTGATTTGAGGATCAGGGATATTTCCTTCGCTTTGAGGAAATGGGAAATCCAAAGGGTATTGAGACGGTCCGAGTCTGCGGGTTTCCTTCCTATTTAACGAAGGGGGTCACTTGAGAATGTCTTTGAGACTCAAGGAAGTTAGACTGTCCAAGTCTAGAGTTTTATCTTTTGTACTATGCTTTGAGAAACAGTAGTAGACTCTATGAAAGGATTGTTCTATGAGGATGACTAGGTTCTGTTCCTATACCTCTAGGAGGTCGTCGGGACAATTTGTACGAAGCCCAAGAGGAGGCTGGAAACTTTTAAGAAGCCGACGGGTCCTTGTACGAAGCCCAAGAGGAGGCTATCATTCCCGGAGGAAGAGATCATTATACGAAGCCTAAGAGGAGGCTGTGAATACTTCTAAGAAGCCGTAGTGTCCTTGAATAATGCCCAAGAGGAGGCCGATGCTTTTAAGAAGCCCGTGGGTCTATCATCACCTTTCCATTAGGAGAGATAACTCTTTTAAAGATAAAAACCACTGGTAAACGTGCGAGGTTTACTATCCAACGACTTTTAGCTTTTAAAGAGGGTTCCTTAGTTAAGGTCCAAGATTATGACCGTAGGGGGTACCCAAACCCCGAGACATTCAAGGCAAGCTATCCACAAGGAATAGATCAAGTCAGGAAAGTTCGAGAATTTGGAAGAAACTCAAAGATGCCATTCACAGAGAATACATTCATCTTGGGGAGTAGAGCTTCTTGACGATTCCTAAAGAGGACAGCCGAAGAGAAGACTGTATCTGGTGCTCCTATTGGGGATCTAGGCATCTATTTCTACGAATAAGTGGAACGGCGTCACCTAGTTCTAGACGTAGTTTCCGGGGAAACTCGAAATATCTATACTATTATTACACAGTAGATATGAGTTTATGAAAGGAGACTTACAGTGAGCAGCCCCACAATACAGTTTATAATATGAAAGCAGTAAATGAAAGCGATAACCACTTACTCGGTTGTAGAGCTTCCATGCTGTTTGGTTAGTTGTTCAACAAAGAAAGATTAAAAACAACAGTATATTCAAAATCAAAGGAGAAAGTGCTTTGAAAAAGAAAGATCTGGGGCTTATAGCTCAAGGAGAGGCCCAGGGTTTTATCAGTGAGCGCACTATTTGAATTTGTACAGAGGGACTTATACAAGTGATTGGGGCCCAAAAAGGTTTTCTGTACAAAGGGATGGGTCTGGCCCAAAAAGGTTTAAAGAAAAGAGAGGGGCTTATAACACGAGGGTAGGCCCAAATGATTTTTTCATTTAAAAATGGCGATCGCGCCGAGGTTTTCTTTTAACGCGGAGGGACTTATATAATAAGTGAGGCCCAAAATGTTTTGGTTAAAAGGGGGATTGGGTCTTACACTCTAATAGAGGCCCAAAGTGTTTTGAATGGGTCTTATAGCTCAAGGAGAGGCCCAGATGAGTTTTATTTTTAAACGGGCGACGATCGCGCCGTTTACTTGTACAGAGGGACTTATACAATGAGTGAGGCCCAAAAAGTTTTTGTACAAGGGGGGATGGGTCTTACACTCTCTCAAGAGGCCCAAAAAGGTTTAAAGAAAAATAAATGGGTCTTACTACTCGAGGGTAGGCCCGGATGATTTTTGAAAAGGCGACGATCGCGCCGTTTGTTTTTTGACGGTATCGGGACTTATACAATAAGTGAGGCCCAAAGATGATTTGGTCAAAAAAAGGATTGGGTCTTACACTCTAATAGAGGCCCAAAGTGTTTTAAAGAAAAAGAAATGGGTCTTACTACTCGAGGGTAGGCCCAGATGATTTTTGAAAAGGCGACGATCGCGCCATTTGTTTTTTTTGACGGTATCGGGACTTATACAATAAGTGAGGCCCAAAGATGATTTGGTCAAAAAAAGGATTGGGTCTTACACTCTAATAGAGGCCCAAAGTATTTTGAAAATGATTTATGAGGGTTGAATTAATCCAAAACCCTAATTTGTTTTCAAAAATGTATTTAATTGAATAAAAATTCAATTAAAATGATCAAAAATTGTTTAACACATGGAAAACAAATTGTGATCTTGGATTAATGCTTCAAAAATTAAGTATTGACCTACAAAATAATTAGAAAGCATTAAAAGTTGCAAAATCAAATGTAGAAAAAATATTTAAAATGCCAAAAACAATCAAAATATTAATTCTTTACAAAAATATCAATTATATGAAATAAATAATATTTTTGGGATTTTTTGGGAAAATAAAATATTTTAACATTTTTGTGAATTATTAAAAAAAGAATCAACTCAAAATCATTAAAACTCAGAGAGAAATTAATTTTTGAATCAATTAAACAAAATCACAAAATTCAAATATTCAAATATATGAAAATGGCGCCAAGAACAACACCAAGAACACGCGCGTTTTTCAGTTTGCCCAGATTTGCATTTTCCATCCAATCTCACTGAATACGTAATTATAACATGCAATCCACATATCATTATGCTCGCCTCAACCTCACAATCATGTCTATGTATTTTAATTTCATTTAAATTAAACATACAACAAGAAATCACGAAGAGACCTCAAGAACCCTAATTTATGCATGAAGGCTAGGATTTTTGATACACGATTCAAACAATGCAATTAATTGAGGGAAAACATTCCATGCAAGATTATGAACATATGGCCAAATTATTGTGCGAGGAAATATGCATAGATTGAGAGATGACCAAGTTTAGGCTTACCTCCAAGTCGTGACAGCAAGAGCAGATGTGATTTTGAGTTGGAGGTGTTACAGAAAGTTGTGATGATCTGGACTGCTTCCCTACACCATATGGAGTGTGTTTGAACACTTGGATTGAATTGAAATGGACTGGATCAGTTTATGGCATCTCTGCTGCAACTTCAGTTCAAACTTGTGTGGATGGCAAGTGATTTTGAGATTTTGATGTTTCAGAAGTAATCTAAGTGTTTGATCAGCTCATATGTGATGTATGTGAGGTGTGTGAGTGATTGGTTTGTGCAGAATTGCTCTCAAACTCAAAACCCGATAGCTACCTTGCTAAGAAAGGCATTTTTGCCAAGAGAAAGAGATTTTGAGGAAAGCATCTGTTAGATGGCTTTGGTGTACTTAAACTGACAACAATTGAGCTCTATTTATAGTAGAGCAAGTTTGTTTTGCAAGGAATAGTGCATGGCAGCTGGTAAGTAGGTTCCCTCAATGTTGGCCAATGGAAATGAAAGTCTCCTCTAGCCATTGACTAGAGGTTAGGGCACAGAGCTTTGGTCCCCTTGGTCTTGTATAAGTCTTGACTGATATCAGATGAGAATGGCTCAGTCCATGCCACCTTGATGGTTCCATTGAATGCCTCATTCCAAATTTGAAGTCTTGTCCCTACTTTGGCAACTCTAGGTTCAACATGCTATTCTTTGTTCCTTGGACCTTGGAGGCTTGGCTCAGTGATTGTCCCCTTTGGATTGGAGCAAATTGAAATTGGCTGATTTTGGCAAATCGAGCCAAAATGCAAATTCTGCCTTGCTTTGACAGATTTCAGCAAGGCAACTTGCCAATGTTGTATCTCATGATGTAGGTTAAATTTGGCAATGTTCTTAGCCATTTTGGAAAGCTCTTACATGATACAACAACTGTTTGAACAAGTTTGGTTTTGATCTCTTTTGATTCCAAGTGAAAAATACCCCTACATTTGGCAAAAAGTGAAGGCAAATTCTGACTTAGTGAAAATTTCACTAAGTGTTGGAAAAAGTGACATTTTCACTTTTCAGCCACTTTGATCACTCCATAACTCAAAATCCTTAATGAATTGGAATGACTTGTAGTTGAAGTTTTTGTAGGTGATAATGAGGGCTACAAATCCATCTTTGGATGAGAAAAAATGGCCTTGTGGTTTAGGAGTTATGGTCCTCCAAAGTTGGTACCTTTGTCACTTTATTTTTAACTTAGAAAAATTTCTAAGTTTTATGGTTACCCCTTTTACAAGTTATCTCACTTTTCTTGATTTTTCTTGATGAATGATGATTCAAATCATACATTAACATCATTTTAGGGTTAAAAATCCATTTTGGTGAAAAATCTCAAAAAGTCAAAGTTGACTTTTGTGCACAGTTGACTTTTTATCAGATGAATTCCAAACTGTGCAATTCTTCAGGAAATCATGTCCTTGACCTAAATCAAACTTGATGGACATGTTCCATGGGTGTCATAGGGTATATTCAATCATGTATTAGGGTTTGGGAGCATGTCTTGGTCAAAAGTCAAAGTTACAGTTGACTTTTCTCTTAAAACCCTAATTGTGGTGCAGATGAAAATGAAACTTGTTGCTCAAGCTTCTTGGATCAATCCATTGCTCCAAATGGATCAATATGGTGTATTAGAGACCCTCAAATCATCTCTTGAGGTCTTGGCTCATGGTTTGTCCCAAAAGTCAACTTAGGGGTGAATTAGGTCAAGAAACCCTAATTCCTGATTTTTTATGAATGCATCCCCTGAGGCAAAATTGACTTGATACATGGGTTCATGAGGTTCCATGAAGCATATTAGATCATGTTTTGGATCATTGTCTTATGCCCAGATGAAAATTTCCATCTGGAGGCCCTGGTCGACCAAAACCCTAATTTGGTGACACTGTCGATCTTGAGACTTGATCCACCTAGAAGGGAGCAGCCTTGTGCTTAATCCTTGAAGTGGGAGTCCTTTTTGATCCATTGTGGATGTTTGAGAGATTAGACAAGTTGAAGATCATGTCATTTCTTGATTGATCCTTTGTCTAAGCACTCAGAGAGGGCTTGAAACCCTAATTTTGATTGTATTGGATGCTCACCCATCTTTGGGGAGACTGATGAAGCATGATGGTTCATCCATATTGTGATGATGATTTTCACAATGATGGGAAATCTAAGTGGTCAAAATTTGGGGTATTACACCTTGGACTTGGAAGGCTTGGGCATCAGATCATTCTCCTTTTGTTTTATCCTCAGATGTGTCCAAATGGATGACAAGGCTTGGAGTTGTCCAAATTTTCCAAATCGAGCAAATGCACAAAATCTGCCTTGCTTAGGACAGTTGGAAATGGTGATTTTGAGGGATTCATATCTCCCTGCTCAGGTTGAGTTATGGGAGGCTCTTGTGCTTTTTAGAAAGCCCTCATATGATACAAAACATGTGTGATCATAGTTTGTTTTGAAACTATTTGGATCCCATTGAAAAATCCTCATGAACATTGATGTTCAAGGCTGGTAACTTAGGCAGTTTTCACTAAGTGTTGGAAAAAGTGTCATTTTCATGTTTTTGTCATTTTGATCACTCCATAACTTAAAATCCAAAAAGAATTGGAGTCTGAGGTAGTTGAAGCTTTTGTAAAGTGTAGCAAGACCTACAAATCCAGCTTTGGATCACCCAAAATGGTTGCTTGGATCTCAATTTATGATCCTTGGAAGTTGGTACCAAAATCACTTTTGTTCCATAACTTAGAAAAATTTTGGTTTCTTATGGTTGCCCCTTTTGCAAGAAACCTCACTTTTCTTGATTTTTCTTAATGAATGATGATCAATACCATACATTAACATTATTTTTGACCTAGGGGAACCATATTTGTGAAAAATTCCAAAAAGTCAAACTTGATTTTGTGCACAGTTGACTTTTAATCGGATGAAATCCAAACTGTGCGATCCTTTGTGAAATCAAGTCCTTGACCTAAACCAAACCTAATGGATGGATCCCATAGGTGATATAGGGTATATTGAATCATGTCCCAAGGTTTGGGAGTATGTCCTGGTCAAAAGTCAAAGGTACAGTTGACTTTTCCCATCAAAACCCTAATTGTGGTCCAGATGAAAATGAAACTTGTGAATCAAGCTTCTTGGATCAATCCATTGTTGTAAATGGATCAATGTGGTATATTTGGGGCCCTCAAATTATGTCTTGAGGTTTTGGCTCATGTTTTGTCCCATAAGTCAATTTAGGGGTGAATTAGGTCAAGAAACCCTAATTCCTGATTTTTGGTAAATGCACCCCCTGAGGTCAAATTAACTTAATGATTGGGTCCATGAGGTCCCTTGGAGTATCTTGGGTTATTCTTTGGAGTATTGGCTCATGAACAGATGAAAATTTTCATCTGGAGGCCTCAGTCGACCAAAACCCTAATTTGGAGACACTGGCGATCTTGAGGCTTGATCCACTTGTAATGTTGCAACTTTGTGCTTGATTCTTGACGTGGGAGTCCTCTTGATCCTTTTGAGAGGTTAGACAAGTTGGAGATCATGTCATCTCTTGATTGATCCTTTGTCTAAGTGCTCTGAGAGGGCTTAAAACCCTAATTCTTGATTGTGGTGAATGCTCAACCATCTTTAAGGAGATTAATGAGGCATGAAAGTACATCCATATTGTGATGATGATTTGCACAATGATGGGAAGTATTGGTGGTAAAATTTGGGGTATGACAGATGCCCCTATTTAATTTTCTTGGACCCGATGGTGTGAATGGCGAAGTTATTCGGGCATTCAGGGTGCAAGAGGATTAAATATCGGAATACCCAAAATTTTAATGGTGGTTATGAATGGCAGTTTACTCATCCATCTTCTTTTTCTAAGCAATGATGCTTAGAAAAATGGTAAAACTTCCCCTCGATCCTGGTTTTTACCTATAGAACTGGTTTTAGTTTCTTTTGTCAATAAACTTCCCCTCGATCTTGGTCTTCAGCCACGGAACTGGTCTCAGCTTCTTTTGTCAATAAACTTCCCCTTGATCCTGGTCTTCAGCCAAGGAACTGGTCTCAGTTTCTTTTGTCAATAAACTTCCCCTCGATCCTGGTCTTCATCCAAGGAACTGGTCTCAGTTTCTTTTGTCAATAAACTTCCCCTCGATCCCGGTCTTCATCCAAGGAACTGGTCTCAGTTTTTTTCATCAAGTTCCTTTCTTGACAGGGGGCGCTATGTGTAGCGGTTTTCCTCAAACTTCTCACCAAATTTTCCTAGGGAGATGCCATTTGATGGAAAAAAGTTTCGATGTCAGACTTGCTGGGGAACCCATTCTTCTGAGTTATAGAGGTTTTCAAACTTCTCTGTTAGAGACGCCATTTGTTGACTCTACTGGGGAAAACGAGTCTCTTGAGAGGTTGTTTCATGCTTGGGGATATTACATCATACGTTTCTTCGAGATCTTCTCAGAGAAATGCCATGTGATGTAATCCAATTTTGAGGTGCTGATGACTTCATTAACATTGACTTTCTAAAGAGAAAAATCAATGTGTTGATGAGAGTCTTTAGTTGCGAGGCTTTCTCTGGGGATTTTCCTTAATCTGGGAAAGCGAGAACATCATCTTCGATAGTAGAGAGTGATGTTTGTCGATTGTCTTCTTGTTTCTCAGGGGTTCAAGTTATCAAAGTGGTCGAGGACCGTCTCCAATCCAAAAATTAACTGGGGAGAGAGATTGTTCAGACACATCATTTCCTGACGAGGAAAGAACTGACAACTCGATTGATAAGAGGAACTTTATCACTTGGGGATAAGACTGACCAGAATGATAGTGATGCAATATGAACATGAGTATGAATCAATAATGCATGATGTATGTATGTTTATGTAGCACCCCAAAATTTGCCCTCCTTACTTTAGTACTAACTGGCTTATGTTTCATCTAATTTTGCATTATCATGTGTGCATATCATTGGTTCTTAGCATGGGGTCAAGGTTCCTGAGGCAAGTTCAAAGAGGAGAAGATGTTCTTCAAAGGGTCAAGCAAGAGAGCTCAAGTGGATCACTCTCTCCTAACCAGTGCAGAAATTAGGGTTTTGAGATTCTTGGGTTTGTTGCCCCAATGGCAAGCTTCTTGGGTTTTTATCATCACCAAATGGCATAGCTTATCTTTGTTGGAGAGGATACACATCATATTCAGAGGAATTTGGATTTGGAGACTGTGTTATTTTCTCCTAGACTGAGGGTACCAAGATTAGGGTTTGCCATAAAGACAGTTTATTTCTGATTTTTTGGGCAAGATTTGATTCCATGGTATTCCTTGGCTCCCTAAGCATCTAGGAATGGAAGATTATCCATCAGTTTGGTTCAGGAGAAGTTCAATTGGCCAATGGATTGGGAATCAAGAGAATCAGGAGAAAAGTCAACAGTGAGAGGGGAGTCAACTGTGAAAGCTTGAGGTTCTCTTCAAGGTTTTCAAGGTCTCACATCCTCATATGGTCTTCAAGAGTCAAATTTCATACCATTCATCAAGAATCAAGGGTTGGTACAAAAGTTGCTAAATATGGAAATGACCTATAATTTGAAAGTTTCCTTTTTGGGTAAGTCCTTACACTACATTCAACTTGACTTTTCACCATCAAGAAAGCTTCAAATGAATTTTCCTCAAACATGAAAGTTGAAGATCTTTTTCTCCCCTTTCCAACAAGTACTAGTGGGTCTCCATATCATTTGTGAAACTCAGGTTATGACCAAAAGAAGGCAAAGTGGTTTTTAGGGTCCCATTTTCACAACTTTTGCACTTTGGGACATAGTGGCCTATAATTAATTCCATTGCTTCAAGGCACCTTCTAACATCAAAGTAAAATCCATAAGGACTATTTTTGGTCTTTGAATCAAGTGGATCCATGGTTTATTCTTCACTTATTTTCCATTATTCAAAATTGCAAGAGGCATCAAAATTCATGAATCAAAATGTTACAAGGCCCAATTTCAATTTAGGTGTGATTAGCAATTGTTGAATAAGTGGTCCATCATGAAATATTTGGATATCCATGCATGGAGGAGGGTGTATTTCACATAATGCAATTTTCTAAAATAATCCAAAACTCATTAAACAAAGAATTACCAAGGCCCAAATGTTGATCAGTGGATTAACCTAACCTATTTAAGCTAACTCATGCTAGGGTTAGAGAGATAACACGTGATTTCAAGGAGAACCAAAGTTTGAACCCTAAAAGCTCCTCTCATTCGTATCTCTCAATCAAGAAGAGCTTTTCCAAACATTCTTTCACATTCTTCATCCTTGGTGTCCATAGAACACAAACCAACCATCACTTGAAGCTAAGAGCAAGGGTACAGGTTGCACAATCTCAGGTTAGTGGTTTTTTTCATGATCATAGAACTCAAACTTTTGACTTGCATAATGATCTGTAATTATTGGTGATGATTCTGATGTATTTATTTTTGAATTTGGACGCATGGCATGGTTATGCGTTGAGTTTAAAGTTTTGGACCCACACCTTTTTTCATTGGATTTGCATTGTGTATGGAGTATTTGTCAAAATGATCATGATATTTGGAATCCTCATGTTTTTGGGGTGGTGGTCGCCGGAGAAGACGACCGGTGCTAGGGCTCCGGCGTCTGGTAGGCTCTCCGGTCGGCTAGGGTTTCCACAAGGAAGAGATAATCTGGGCCGTCCGTCTGCTTGATCCAACGTTCCATATTGTGCCACGTTTTTTTATTTTTGAGTTTTATTTTAAGGATTGCATGTTCATTACCCCATGGTTGTTACCGTGTGCACCCAATCATATTCTCTCATTTTAATTACCTTTTTCTTTGGTTGACTTATTTACATGCGTTGATTTAATCATGTGGTGGAGATCTTGCCAACAAAAAAAAATAACATGTGCCTATCACATGGCGTGCGTATGGTGTGCTGAGTGGTTGTGTGCTTGCGTGTGTATCCCTTTTACCGTGTGTTAATTGATCATGGCCTTTGGTTTCATTTACTTGTTGATTTCATTGAGTTGATGAGGAGCGCAGGATTAATCAAATGGTGAGTAGCGAGTCAACCATTGACTGAAGACCACGCGTGGACTCCTTTTTATTATTTTATTTTTCTAATGGATTTAAGCTTTGGGCCTTCTGTTTGCACCCCCACGCATGGACTCCTTTTTATTATTTTATTTTTCTGATGGATTTAAGCTTTGGGCCTTCTGTTTGCACCCCCACCTTCCCCCCCTTTGCATATTTCTTTATTTTTATTTTAATTTAATTATTACATTTCATTTTAATCATTTTAAGTATAGTTAATTGCATTAAAAAATCCCCAAAAAATTCATGCATCATATTTATAATTTTATAAAATTTTGTCAAATTTTATTTTTATTTTTAACATCTGAAATAATTATTTGTTTATTTTCCTTTTGAATTTATTTCATACATGCATACCATGACTTGTTTATTTTATTTCTCATCATCCATAAAACATTTAGAGCCCATTCTTTTTGCATTATTTTATCAACACATTGAGTTGCATTAAATTATTTTTCTCTCATTTTTAAAATCATTTCATATTGCATTTTAGTCCTTTTCTTTAGCACACTGAACCATATTTCTCATCTGAATTTGCATGATTGTTTGAGTGACTTTCATTTTGAATTTTGGCATGAGTTTTTGATATGTTGTTTGTTTCTGGTTGAGCAATGTTGATAATTAATTTGGCAATTTTATAAGATGTTTTACTAGTTATGTGACTGCTCTTTGTGTGAAATCTTCTTGTATGCATATCTCTGCCCATGTCTGATCACTTGTTTGAAAAGGCACTTGTGCCATTGTTTTGGGATTGTGTCTTTGACTTCATAAACCATGTTTAGATTGTTATAGGTCACTTGATTGCCATTATATGTCATTGTCTGGATTTCATTTATCTCATTTCTGTTACTTGTGTCTGTTTTGTACTAACCATTTATGCAGAAGCTGAGGTAAGTTATTTGCGGGTGTGGATAGTTATCCATGTCCACTCTCACTCTTTATGTCTCCCATCTTTTCTTTTCTTTAGGCTTAGGTTGTCGTCAAACCTCACTAACTGTAGGTCACCCGTGCATGATAACATTAGGACTCTTAGTTTCCCTTTAGAGTTTCCTTTGTATCTTCTCTCTTCTCATCTCAAAACTTCTTGAAAACACTTAATAAGGATAAAGTGTATTGCGCACGAGCCTTGAGCGTGGGGAATGAGAAATGAGGGGCTTCCTCTCATCTTTCTAGAGTGCTTAGCGAGCGTCCTGTCTTGGGACGATTCGTTAAGTATTCGTCCCTGTGCCCTAGACTTTGGTGCAATGCAAGTTATGAACTAACTCAAGTCACTTCTGTCCTAAAAAATACAAATAAACTTCAAATCTTTTTGTCCTTCGGGATTGTCAAACTAAAGGCTATTTTCATAAAGGGCACGTTACTTTCCGTCTGAGTCGCAAACATGCATCGACCCTAACTACCGGACGCGAACTTAACGTCGCTCATAAAAAACACAAAAAGAACTTGGTCCGAACTACGTTGACTCTGAATTTCCCATTGCACAAAGGGAGTACGTAGGCCTAGGACGTCGACGTCCTACCGAGTCTATCTTTGTCCCCCCTTCCCCGTTTTAGTGCAGCCACAGATGATAGGATAACTCACCCTTAGAATAGACAACAAGCGTGGATCCCATCGAGTACGATGGACGCGTGGGGTGCTAGCACCTTCCCCTCGCGTAACCGACTCCCGAACCCAGGCTATGGTTGCGATGACCATTCCTTTCCCTCCTCCTCAGGTTTATGCGGTGTTCCCTTTCCCCCTCTTGGGATAAATTTACACGGCTGACGACTCTGGTTTCCGTGCCACTCTCGCGTTTGTACCTGGATGAAAATCCTGGGAGCGACATCTGGCGACTCTGCTGGGGATTACACCTGGTTGACCTATGTTGGTCCATCCCTAAGCGAGTCAATCCTAGCGCTTGCTTGTCTTTGTTCTCTTTGGGTGTTTTTGTTTTGTTTTACTTTATTTGTTGTATTTTATTTTTACCACATTTTCTGCATTGCATTTCATTTTTATTACTGTCATACTGGATATTGCTGTGTTGTGCTGGCTATTTCTGTTTTGCAGGTTGGGTTGTTCTGAGAGATAAGCCCAATACCCAGGCTTGAGTACACCCTAGGATTAGGGTGGAGAGTAGTGGGACCTATGTACCCGCTTGGTACGTTTGCGTGTTCACGAAATTCACAACTAGACAAGGCTATCTTGGGACGCATTCTAGTGTGTGTGTCTTGCGCATGTTAGGATGTCGATCTAGAGAGCTGTCGACTCTGGTGACCGATCATCGAGGACCTTAGTGGAAACATCCCTCTTTAGTGGTGACAGTGGCAGACCACATCCTATGGCAAACCCATTCGCACCTGAGGGCCCACTTTGGAACTCGCATAGGATGGACCCTATCTTTTGAAGAGAATCAGTGGAGGCACTCCTCGATTGACGATAGTACTGTACCCCGAGGGATGAATGTACTATTATTTCTCGACCTCAGTGCCAGAAGCTGAGGACCTTCCATTTCGGAGAATCAGTTGAGGCATCCTCGATTAATGATGGTGCCAAACCAGAAATGGTGAACGTATCATCATTTCTCGACCTGAGAGCTCGGGATACTGAACATCCTAGTACCCACACGTGAGAGGGGATGGGTATTTGCAGGTTTGCAGGTAACTGAAACCTTCAACCTACCCGGTTTTTCTGGATTTCTCATCAATGTTTGATTATCTGGGTTCCTGGTTATCTCAATGGTTCGTTATTTTGGAATTCTGGTTTTCTGGGTTGTGGTTCTCGTTCAGTTAACAGCACAGCACATCCAGCAGTGTTGCCTTGATCCCATGTTTGCATAAGCATATCATTTTTCTTGCATTCTGACATGTTTGACATTTTTCAGGGCTTGTATCTCACTCTTGATTCCGGTTTTCTGAGGTTACCTTGGCATGGATGTCCAGAGAAAGAAGACTGTTGCCTATTCGTTCCCAGATCCGACCTTGACATTGATTCACAAGCTGATTAGTATGGCTGGTCCCGGAGTTCGTACAGAGTTCAGTGGAGGGTATGGGAGACTTCTGAAGTTTGTCTACAATATCTCCAAGTATGAGAAGGATGCCATTCATACACTTCTTCAGTTTTACGATACGTCTTTGCGTTGCTTCACTTTCCCAGACTACATCTTGGCCCCAACGTTGGAGGAGTTCTCATTTATTTTGGGAATCCCCATCAGGCATGACATAGTATTCTTTTCTGAAGAACACCCCGGGATAAAAGAAATGGCTATTGCTCTTCATATTGGTGAATCTGTTCTGAGCAGTAATATTGAGGAAAAACAAGGAGCTAAGGGTTTCTAATTGAAGTTCTTGTTTGATCAAGCTTACATACATGTTAAAGAGAAGAATTAGACTGCTTTCCAAGCTATTCTGGCTATGTGCATCTATGGGATTGTCCTGTTTCCCAATGTTCCTGATCTGGTGGATATGCATGCTGTCAGAATCTTTATTTCAAAGAATCATATACCTACCTTGCTAGGTGATGTGTATCACTCAGTCCACTACAAGAATGAAAATAGGCGGGGAAAAACCGTGAGTTGCTGTCCACCGCTCTTATCTACTTGGTTTCTGAGCCATCTCCCCGAAGCTGGCGCCTTCGTTGATACGAAAGATTCTCTGAAATGGTCAAAGAGGTTAATGGGCTTGACTGCTAACAACATAGTCTGGTTCAACCGTGACTTGCTAGGAATAGAGATTATTTGCAAGTGCGGAGAATTCCCTAATGTACCCTTGATAGGGAGAAGAGGTGGAATTAACTATAATCCTTCCCTTGTTATCAGGCAGTTTGGTTATCCTTTGAAAGGTCCACCTGAAGAGCGAGATGTCAGAGAGTCCTTATTCTTCAATGGTACTGGGGATCAAGAGATGATAAGGAAGATTGTGAATTCTTGGAAGAAGGTGACCAAGAGGGGAAAAACTTCATTCGGGAAATGTAACAACCGGGTTTTCCCTTCCTATAAAGAGTGGATTAAGAAGAGAGTAGAAGAGGAGCTTCTTCCCTTCCCGGTAGAACCACCATCTTACCCCTTGCTGATTGAGCCTCCTACCATAGTTGAGATAGAGAAGTTTAACAAGTTGTGGGCTGAAAAGGAAAAGCTACGAGAAGAAAACAGTGAGCTACAAAGAGAGATTTATCAGTTGAAGCATGAGCGGGGTGAAGCTGTTCATATCGCCGAGTTGAAGACAAAGCTTCTCGCTGAGGCAGAAAAGAAGCTAGCTGACAAGGTTGCATCCAGACAAAGGATGAAACAAGCTCTAGAAGGTATCAGTAAGGTTCTCGAGTCTAAGAAGGAAGGGTTGGACAAGGCTTTGTTAAAAATTCATAGGTTCAATGCTCTCCGAGAAACTGCAATGGCTGAGAATAAGAGAAAGGAAGACGATTACCTGGCTCAGATTGATCAATTGAAGTCGCAGCTCAAGAAGAAATATGCTGAGAACCTATCAGGGGTATTCCAGAGACAAGCAGTCGAGGGTCGACTCAATGAAGCCATAGCCTCCATAGAGGAACTGAATATCCAAGCTGAAGTGAAGAGATCTAGACATGAGGGACCTAGCATGGATGGTGTTTCTGGAGAAGACGCTTGGGAGTTACATTGCCGATACTTGGAAGGGATCATGCATAGGAGAGACGTTCTCATTCAAGATCTAATTCAGAGACCGAAGCATCCCGACACCAGAAAGCTGTTCAAGGAAATTCAAGACTGGAGCAAAAAGCATAATGGATGGGGGGATTGACGCTTGTGGACTTTGATGACATGCCGTAGTTTTCTATTTTCTTTCATTATTTGGACCACCGCCAGGCTTGTTGGTTGGGATATATGATTATTGTGTTCAGACTTGTTATCTTGGATTTGTGATTGTTGACATTTGGTTTTCCTCTGGTTTTCTTAATATATGAGCAGAAGTCCCGTTCTATCTTGTTGTTAAACTGGAATCAAGGGGTGGATCGCCCTGCGGATGTTCAAACATGTTCATTTGCATTTGCATATTCATAATCATTTTGCATAACCATTTTGCATGACAGGTGTTTATCTCCGGTATTCTTATCTTGTTCTAATCTCAGGATTGATCAGCCAGTTCATCGGTATTCTACTCAGTCTGTGGTAACCAGGGTAGCCATGGAACAACTCCGTGCAGAGATGCTTGAAATGAAGGTTCAGATGAGGCAATTTGGGGAAGACGTGCTGGTCATGTCCCAAGAGCAGAAGATGCTGAGGGAGGAGTTCAATCAGATGAAGACTCAGATGGGTTTGATCATGGAAGTCTTGAAAACAGTGCTAAAGAAGGAAAACAGTCATGTCCTCGCTTCCACGACAGAGGCCCTTACTCCTCCCATCTCTTTGGGATTTGATCATGGATTGCCTCGTGAATCTCTTCCACAAGTTGAAGTTCCAGGACTTTCCCAACCGCAACCAGGTCGTGTCTCCCAAGATAAGCCTAAGAATAAAAGATGTGCACAGAGACTGAAGCAGCCTGAAAGAATTTTTCATCCGCTCCCTATGCCATATTCTAAACTGTTGCAACTGGTACAGAAAAGGACTTTGGCTCCTCTCACTGGTAATCCCCCACCAGGCTATGATGCAAGAGCCCATTGTGATTTCCATTCTGGGGCACCAGGACATACTGTGGAGAAATGTAGGGCCCTTCAGCACGCTGTCCAGGATCTGATTGATTCGAGGAAAATTGAATTCACACCGAGCGGCGTAAGCATACAAGGTGGTCCCACTCCAGCTGTTGAAAAAGAAGTGGGTATCCCCATTACTTCTCCCAAAGCCACATCAGGTCAGGGGCATTTCTTGCACTCCTTGGTCTTAGAATCCCCACATCCGCAAATGCTGCCTACGCCTCGACCAAGTCTGAAGAGAAAAGTGCCAGAAAAGATTATGCGCTCGAATCAGGGTCAACAAGAGAACTGCTCTGGAAGAAGACAACAAAGATCACGAAGGCCTGAGAGAAGGTTTGATCCACTTCCTATTCCTCACAGCCTTGTTCTTGTCCGTCTACTTGAAAGTTCTCTGGTTCAACTAAGGGATACCAAGCCTATTCCCCCTGATTATGATCTGGATGCCAGATCTGAATATCACTCGGACACACTGGGTCATTCAATTGAAAACTGCAATGTGTTCAAGCACAAGGTGCAAGACCTGGTAGACTCAGAGATCATTGTCTTCACTGAAGATGATATGTACATCAATGGAAGCCTCCTTTCTCAAATGAACACTCAGTCTGCAAGTACGTCCAGACAGAATTAAGCTTCCTCAGCAATGGCAATCTTCAGCTTCTTTACTGCATTTTCATTTGTAGTTTTTCATTTCTTGTTAAAACATCGTATGCATGTAAGACTTGTTTGTTTTTTTTCGATGATATTAATGCAATGAGTATGTTTTTCTTGAAGTAATCCATTCGTGTTCACTCTTAAATGTTTATATGCACTGCAATACGAATTTTCTTGTTTAGAACTCTTGAGGGAGGATGATGAGACGAAAACGCAAAATCTCTGGTTGTATGTTCAAGGATAGAACCCTGTTGAGGATGTACAGGCATTGTTTCAAACCCCTAAACACTGGACATATAAGGGAGATAGACCCTCGTTAACCCCTTTTGAGCCTTGAAGTAGGAGCTTCTTTCGTACGAAAAAAACCCTCATACTTAACCCAGGGCAGGGTAGGCGTCAGTTAGTTTGCCCAAGCGTTCAAATTTCAAGGAGAGTGTGCATCCGAGGAACCATTACCTTCTATCCCACCGTCAAGAAGTCAAGGGATGTGAAACCACGATGGTTATCCATCAACAATCAAGGAGTGAGACAGTCATAACCCTTTCAAGCAAGTAAGACAACCAGTGTCACACGCTTTGTTCAAAAAGGGGAATAAAAAAAGAAAGCCCGCTAGGTCGAAACTTGTAAACAAGTGACTTAGGCAAAAGTCAGGGCATCCCGCTGGACTTCAAACTCAAAAAAAAAAACTCAAAAGAGTCAGTCCAGGCAAGAATTAGGGATCAAAAAAGGCAGAAGAAAGAAAAAACGAAAAGCGAAAAGGATTGCAAAAGAAAATCCTCGATAAGAACAAATTCGTGTGATTTCAGGCACAAAAAATAAAAAGAGGTGACTGTCACTCCAAAACTTCCTTAGGTGCCAAACCATTAGTGGCATAGGTTCCTTAAGGATCATAAACCTTTTAAGAGATGAGCGTTTGGGTTAGATTAACTGAACATAGGACTGGAGAACATCACGGAGAGTGGGTGGGCACCAATAAATTTTGAGCCATAAATCCTTTTTCTGAAATCGTGAACCAGACCACGTTACAACCCTTAAAAGTCCTAATTGAAACAGGGTTTATTCCGAAAGCGTACTTCAACAGGATAGCGTTCCTGACTCCTATGAGTTGTGCTAATAAGATTTATTGGTATTGCACGTGTGCATTATTTTACCATTCAAAATCAAGGTCGCATCCCAGCTGGTGATTCGTTCACAAAGCTTGGCGACGCATTTTCAATAAAACTTCAAGGTTAACATGAGTGTTGCATTAGAATTATCATTCCCATAAATAACTTGGTCTGTTTGCATACATGTGCCTAAGCATCAATGCAGCTTACACAGTGAACGTCAGTCAAGAAGCTTGATCCTACCAAGTTGGGTTGCTTGAAAATTCTGAAGGACAATCATATCAAAGGGCATGCTGCCAAGAGACTCAGTGTAGAGGGGGCTCTCCCCAGTAAGTCGTGTTAAGGTGTAGCCAATCTGGGGCAGTCACGCTGAGAAGTCTCTCCGAAATTCAGCTATTCTGGGGCATTCATTCTAAGATCAGGGGCAAAGTCACTTCAAAGCTCATATTGGGGCAGGCCACTTCTAGAGCGTGGGAGATTGTCCACTCCTGAAAATGGTTAATTGAAAACACCTCCTCAAGGTTCAAGATACTAAAGCAGAGTATTTTCAAGTCATTACAATCCCTTTCGAGGTAATGTACTTCATGGATTATGAAGACTGGGGCAGTTATGTCGAGATATCTCTCCAAGAGTTTGAAGACCCTGGGACGGTACGAACGCCCGATCTTCTATAAAATCCTCTTGAGACGATTTCTTCCATTAGACCTGGTGGTCTGGGGCAAGTGGAAAGTTCAGAGGGCCGTTTATGACCTTAGAAACAAGTCAGGATTGAATGGCAACAGGATTGTATTTCCCCAGCAGTTTGCTCTCCCCAGCATTGAGATTGCACCTTTACTCAGCAGAGCAGACCTTCCCCAGCAGGAGACTTGGGAAGTATTTTCTCCGGATCAAGACGTTATCTCCCCACAGAATCAGGGTTTTCACTTCCCCAATCCAGTCAGGAAGCGTGCTTTCGCCGACAATGTCATATTCTAGTCCCCAGCAAGGTGGGAGTAAAGTCATTCTCCCCACCAGCAGGCTAAGTTCAGCAGTATCCCCAAGCAGGATGGTATTATGGACTGTTTTCCCCAAGCAGGATGGTATTATGGGCTGGCATCCCCCAGCAGGTTCTGAGCCCAATTGGATATTAGCAATCTTCAGTAACAGACTTCCGGTTCCGTTATTGGCGTTCATTCTCAACTCCCCCAGCAGAGGAGGAATCTCAGGTTCGATGTCACATTCAGTAAAGGATATATGCAATCCCCGGTAGAGTGTATATTCTTTGGATTTCATCCCCGGCAGAAGTTGGGGATCCAAAGAGTCGGTCAGTGTGATCCTTCACAGCAGAGTTCCTGGATTCAGAGGATAATTTATTTTTGTCATCCCCAACTAAATTGGTCTTTTCTCTCCGACATTTATTTTGCTGGAGGGACCCTTTTTACATGTCATAAGCATTCGCATTGCATCCTCAAACGCGTAGCATTTCCATTTCGTATGGAGCATTATGCCAAAATTCAAACATTTGCATTTGAAGCATAAGCCAAGTTTGATACTTCCCTTGCCAGTTCTCTTTCTCAGCAGAGATGGCATAACTCAGGAGATCCTGGAGGGACGCGTTCCTCATACTTATGCTCCCCGTCAGAGTCTTTTATTTAGACTTCTCCTTCCCCAGCGGAGTCATCTTGCATGTGGATTTTAAGTCGGTTGGGAGTTTGCCTTTGTTTGGCCCTTCTCTTTTGTGAAATCCCGTTCTCACCTGGTAGTCAGTTCTTGCTTGACACATCTCGGTGGCCAATTTCCCTTTATCAGCAAGGATGGCATTTGTTTTTCTAGTTCTCTTTATCAGCAGAGATAGCAATCCTTTGAAGAGTTTCTTCGTCAGTTCCCTTTATCAGCAGGGATGGCATTTATTTTGCTAGTTCTCTTTATCAGCAGAGATAGCAATCCTTTGAAGATTTTCTTTCGTCAGTTCCCTTTATCAGCAGGGATGGCATTTATTTTGCTAGTTCTCTTTATCAGCAGAGATAGCAATCCTTTGAAGATTTTCTTCGTCAGTTCCCTTTATCAGCAGGGATGGCATTGATTTTGCTAGTTCTCTTTATCAGCAAAGATAGCAATCCTTTGAAGATTTTCTTTCGTCAGTTCCCTTTATCAGCAGGGATGGCATTTATTTTGCTAGTTCTCTTTATCAGCAGAGATAGCAATCCTTTGAAGATTTTCTTCGTCAGTTCCCTTTATCAGTAGGGATGGAATTTATTTTACTAGTTCTCTTTATCAGCAGAGATAGCAATCTTTTGAAGATTTTCTTTCGTCAGTTCCCTTTATCAGCAGGGATGGCATTTATTTTGCTAGTTCTCTTTATCAGCAGAGATAGCAATCTTTTGAAGATTTTCTTTCGTCAGTTCCCTTTATCAGCAGGGATGGCATTTATTTTGCTAGTTCTCTTTATCAGCAGAGATAGCAATCCTTCGAAGATTTTCTTCGTCAGTTCCCTTTATCAGCAGGGATGGCATTTATTTTGCTAGTTCTCTTTATCAGCAGAGACAACAATCCTTTGAAGATTTTCTTCGTCAGTTCCCTTTATCAGCAGGGATGGCATCTATTTTATCAGCAGAGATAGCAATCCTTTGAATATTTTCTTCGTTAGTTCCCTTTATCAGTAGGGATGGCATTTGTTTTGCTAGTTCTCTTTATCAGTAGAGATAGCAATCTTTTGAAGATTTTCTTTCGTCAGTTCCCTTTATCAGCAGGGATGGCATTTATTTTGCTAGTTCTCTTTATCAGCAGAGATAGCAATCTTTTGAAGATTTTCTTTCGTTAGTTCCCTTTATCAGTAGGGATGGCATTTGTTTTGCTAGTTCTCTTTATCAGCAGAGATAGCAATCTTTTGAAGATTCTTTTCGTCAATTTCCTTTATCAGCAGGGATGGCATATTTCGAGATTCCTTTGTCAGTTATCTTTATCAGCAGAGATGACATAACCTGGGAGAGTTTGTTTCACTTTATACCCAGCATAGCTAGCACTCGTCCGTGTTGTGAAAGTACAGCATTTATGGCTGATTCTCCAGTGGAGTCGTCCCTCCTTTGAGGATTGCAAATTTCTGGGTTCTTTGGTATTCAATCTCTGTGCATCCCGATTGTCTGAAATTCGTCGCTATCATACCCTCAGGACCAAGTTGATTGAATAGGGGCAGCTGTAGCACCCCAAAATTTGCCCTCCTTACTTTAGTACTAACTGGCTTATGTTTCATCTCATTTTGCATTATCATGCGTGCATATCATTGGTTCTTAGCATGGGGTCAAGGTGCCTGAGGCAAGTTCAAAGAGGAGAAGATGTTCTTCAAAGGGTCAAGCAAGAGAGCTCAAGTGGATCACTATCTCCTAACCAGTGCAGAAATTAGGGTTTTGAGATTCTTGGGTTTGTTGCCCCAATGGGCAAGCTTCTTGGGTTTTTATCATCACCAAATGGCATAGCTTATCTTTGTTGGAGAGGATACACATCTTATTCAGAGGAATTTGGATTTGGAGACTGTGTTATTTCCTCCTAGACTGAGGGTACCAAGATTAGGGTTTGCCATAAAGTCAGTTTATTTCTAATTTTTTGGGAAAGATTTGATTCCATGGTATTCCTTGGGTCCCTAAGCATCTAGGAATAGAAGATTGTCCATCAGTTTGGTTCAGGAGAAGTTCAATTGGCCAATGGATTGGGAATCAGGAGAATCAGGAGAAAAGTCAACAGTGAGAGGGGAGTCAACTGTGAAAGCTTGAGGTTCTCTTCAAGGTTTTCAAGGTCTCACATCCTCATATGCTCTTCAAGAGTCAAATTTCATACCATTCATCAAGAATCAAGGGTTGGTACAAAAGTTGCTAAATATGGAAATGACCTATAATTTAAAAGTTTCCTTTTTGGGCAAGTCCTTACACTACATTCAACTTGACTTTTCACCATCAAGAAAGCTTCAAATGAATTTTCCTCAAACATTAAAGTTGAATATCTTTTTCTCCCCTTTCGAACAAGTACTAGTGGGTCTCCATATCATTTGTGAAACTCAGGTTATGACCAAAAGAAGGCAAAGTGGTTTTTAGGGTCCCATTTTCACAACTTTTGCACTTTGGGACATAGTGACCTATAATTAATTCCATTGCTTCAAGGAACCTTCTAACATCAAAGTACAATCCATAAGGACTATTTTTGGCCTTTGAATCAAGTGGATCCATGGTTTATTCTTCACTTATTTTCCATTATTCAAAATTGCAAGAGGCATCAAAATTCATGAATCAAAATGTTTCAAGGCCCAATTTCAATTTAGGTGTGATTAGCAATTGTTGAATAAGTGATCCATCAAGAAATATTTGGATATCCATGCATGGAGGAGGGTGTATTTAACATAATTCAATTTTCTAAAATAATCCAAAACTCATTAAACAAAGAATTACCAAGGCCCGAATGTTGATCAGTGGATTAACCTAACCTATTTAAGCTAACTCATGCTAGGGTGAGAGAGATAACACGTGATTTCAAGGAGAACCAAAGTTTGAACCCTAAAAGCTTCTCTAATTCATATCTCTCAATCAAGAAGAGATTTTCCAAAAATTCTTTCACATTCTTCATCCTTGGTGTCCATAGAACACAAACCAACCATCACTTGAAGCTAAGAGCAAGGGTACAGGTTGCACAATCTCAGGTTAGTGGTATTTTTCATGATCATAGAACTCAAACTTTTGACTTGCATAATGATCTGTGATTATTGGTGATGATTCTGATGTATTTATTTTTGAATTTGGACGCATGGCATGGTTATACGTTGAGTTTAAACTTTTGGACCCACACCCTTTTTCATTCGATTTGCATTGTGTATGGAGTATTTGTTAAAATGATCATGATATTTGGAATCCTCATGTTTTTCTGATTGAAATAGTATACTCACATGCCTGTTCTAGGTTTTTTGGGGTGGTGGTCGCCGGAGAAGACGACCGGAGCTAGGGCTCCGGCGTCTGGTAGGTTCTCCGGCCGGCTAGGGTTTCCACGAGGAAGAGATAATCTGGGTCGTCCGTCTGCTTGACCCAACGTTCCATATTGTGCCATGTTTTTTTATTTTTGAGTTTTATTTTAAGGATTGCATGTTCATTACCCCATGGCTGTTACCGTGTGCACCCAATCATATTCTCTCATTTTAATTACCTTTTTCTTTGGTTGACTTATTTACATGCGTTGATTTAATCATGTGGTGGAGATCTTGCCAACGAATAAAAATAACATGTGCCTATCACGTGGCATGTGTATGGTGTACTGAGTGGTTGCGTGCTTACGTGTGTATCCCTCTTACCCTGTGTTGATTGATCATGGCCTTTGGTTTCATTTACTTGTTGATTTCATTGACTTGATGAGGAGCGCAGGATTAATCAAATGGCGAGTAGCGAGTCAACCATTGACTGAAGACCACGCGTGGACTCCTTTTTATTATTTTATTTTTCTGATGGATTTAAGCTTTGGGCCTTCTGTTTGCACCCCCACCTTCCAGCCCAGCATACTTTCCAACGTGATTCAGTTGCTATTTACACCCCCTTTGCATATTTCTTTATTTTTATTTTAATTTAATTATTACATTTCATTTTAATCATTTTAAAAATAGTTAATTGCATTAAAAAAATCCCCAAAAAATGCATGCATCATATTTATAATTTTATAAAATTTTGTCAAATTTTATTTTTACTTTTAATTTATTTTTAACATCTGAAATAATTATTTGTTTATTTTCCTTTTGAATTTATTTCATACATGCATACCATGACTTGTTTATTTTATTTCTCATCATCCATAAAACATTTAGAGCCCATTCTTTTTGTATTATTTTATCAACACATTGAATTGCATTAAATTATTTTTCTCTCATTTTTAAAATCATTTCATATTGCATTTTAGTCCTTTTCTTTAGCACACTGAACCATATTTCTCATCTGAATTTGCATGATTGTTTGAGTGACTTTCATTTTGAATTTTGGCATGAGTTTTTGATATGTTGTTTGTTTCTAGTTGAGCAATGTTGATAATTAATTTGGCAATTTTATAAGATGTTTTACTAGTTATGTGACTGCTCTTTGTGTGATATCTTCTTGTATGCATATCTCTGACCATGTCTGATCACTTGTTTGAAAAGGCACTTGTGCCATTGTTTGGGATTGTGTCTTTGACTTCATAAACCATGTTTAGATTGTTATAGGTCACTTGATTGCCATTATATGTCATTGCCTGGATTTCATTTATCTCATTTCTGTTACTTGTGTTTGTTTTGTACTAACCTTTTATGCAGAAGCTGAGGTAAGTTATTTGCGGGTGTGGATAGTTATCCATGTCCACTCTCACTCTTTCTGTCTCCCATCTTTTCTTTTCTTTAGGCTTAGGTTGTCGTCAAACCTCACTAACCGTAGGTCACCCATGCATGATAACATTAGGACTCTTAGTTTCCCTTTAGAGTTTCCTTTGTGTCTTCTCTCTTCTCATCTCAAAACTTCTTGAAAACACTTAATAAGGATAAAGTGTATTGCGCACGAGCCTTGAGCGTGGGGAATGAGAAATGAGGGGCTTCCTCTCATCTTTCTAGAGTGCTTAGCGAGCGTCCTGTCTTGGGACGATTCATTAAGTATTCGTCCCCGTGCCCTAGACTTTGGTGCAATGCAAGTTATGAACTAACTCAAGTCACTTCTGTCCTAAAAAATACAAACCAACTTCAAATCTTTTTGTCCTTTGGGATTGTCAAACTAAAGGCTATTTTCATAAAGGGCATGTTACTTTCCGTCTGAGTCGCAAACAGGCATCGATCCTAACTGCCGGACGCAAACTTAACGTCGCTCATAAAAAACACAAAAAGAACTTGGTCCGAACTACGTTGACTCTGAATTTCCCATTGCACAAAGGGAGTACGTAGGCCTAGGACGTCGACGTCCTACCGAGTCTTTCTTTGTCCCCCCTTCCCCATTTTAGTGCAGCCATAGATGATAGGATAACTCACCCTTAGAATAGACAACAAGCGTGGATCCCATCGAGTACGATGGACACGTGGGGTGCTAGCACCTTCCCCTAGCGTAAACGACTCCCGAACCCAGGCTATGGTTGCGATGACCATTCCTTTCCCTCTTCCTCAGGTTTATGCGGTGTTCCCTTTCCCCCTCTTGGGATAAATTTACACGGCTGGCGAATCTGTTTTCGCGCCACTCTCGCGTTTGTACCTGGATGAAAATCCTGGGAGCGACAGTTTATGCTGACAAAACTAACGCGACATACAGACTAATAGATGAACACGACTAGATACCCGGCCACTACGGGGAATGAAAAGTATCACTGTTCCAAGATAGCAATCCTGCCTTGCTTAGGAAAGACGGTCCCTGTAGGGAGAAATAATTGTTCAATCGGTTTTAAGAGGTAAGAACTCTGCCAGGGATATCAGATGGGAAAATCACATCTGATACAGTTGATCCTTCATTCAGGCGTACTGGCTTAGAAGTAGTACTTTGATCCTGCACTTTGAGGTTCAACCACCTTCGGAGAAGCGATCGATGTTTTTTTTTTCGATGTCCAATAGTCAAAAGAATTGCCATCTTTATTTTTAAAAGCAAACAAATTTTGACAATTAAATTCATTTTTGTTTTATTTCAAGAATCGTTGATCACGTTAAAATGTCCTTCTGTAAAGCTAAAACAAATGAGAATTACAAACAAAAGCACTAAGGCTCAAATTTTATTGATAGGATGGAAATCAGCCAAGCGCGTGATCCCATAGAGTATTTACAAAGTTTAGAAAATGGTAATTCAAGGGAAAAGGGCTACATTGAAAAATAACGACCGCTATCCCTCTACCAATTTTGAATTCTGGACATCCTGAGCTTTTATCAAAGATGACCTTGACTAGAGTTTTCCTGATGGATGGCATTACTGCTAAGGAGTTGAACTGATCAGACGTAGTTAATTGCCATTAATCCCTAACTTTTTCCTGGATTGTACTTTGAGAATTCCAATCCACCGGGACTTTTTTGCTTGTGTCTCTAATTTTTTCCTGGACCGCCCTTTCAGATTTTCAATCCACCGAGACGTTTTTTTTTATTATTTAGGCGAAGTATTTCTTGACTACATCAACATATTTTTGGGGTAGGAAAATTCTTCTCCATCCATGGTTGCAAGTCTCAAGGCACCGCCTGAGAAGGCTTTCTTGACCACATAAGGGCCGTCCTAGTTTGGAGTCCATTTTCCCTGGGAATCAGTGAGGAATGATTGTATCTTCTTGAGCACAAGGTCTCCTTTCCTGAAGACGCGAGGTCAGACCTTTTTGTCAAACATTTTCTTCATTCTTTGCTGATACAACTGACCATGGCATAGAGCCGTTATTCGCTTTTCATCGATCAGATTTAGTTCATCATGTCGACTTTGACACCATCCAGCTTCTGTTAGCTTAGCTTCCATCAATACCCGGATTGATGGGATCTCTACTTCTATGGGAAGCACTACTTCCATGCCATATACTAGAGAGAAAGGGGTTGCCCCTGTTGAAGTGCTGACAGATGTGCGATAACCGTGAAGAGCAAAGAGTAGCATCTCGTGCCAGTCATTGTTGGTTACAACCATCTTTTGAATGATCTTTTTGATGTTCTTGTTAGCCGCTTCTACCACTTCGTTCATCTTGGGTCGGTAGGGAGATGAGTTATGGTGTTCGATCTTGAACTCAGCGCATAACCCCTTCATCATTTTATTGTTCAAGTTGGATCCATTATCAGTAATGATCTGGCTTGGAACACCATAACGGCATATGAGATTGTTTTTGATAAAGCGGACCACGACTTGTCGGGTTACATTGGTGTATGACGCTGCTTCGACCCATTTGGTGAAGTAGTCAATGGCTACCAGGATGAACAGATGTCAGTTTGAGGCTTTAGGTTCGATCATGCCAATCATGTTGATTCCCCAAATGGAAAAAGGCCATGGGGAAGAGATAACTTTGAGATGTGTTGGCGGTATATGGATTTTGTCAGCGTATATCTGACACTTGTGACATCTCCTCGTGTACTTGTAGCAATCGGATCCCATGGTCAACCAGTAGTATCCTGCTCTCAGAATTTTTCTTGCCATTGTGTGTTCGTTGGCATGTGTGCCAAAGGATCCTTCATGAATTTCTTTTATCAGCATGTTTGCTTCTGGTCTGTCTACGCAGCGGAGCAAGACCATGTCAAAGTTTCTCTTATAGAGTGTATCACCGCTCAGAAAGAAGCTGCCTGCCAATCTTCTGAGGGTTTTTCTGTCTTTTCTGGATGCCCCAGGTGGGTACTCTTGTTTCTGAAGGAAGCATTTGATATCGTGATACCAAGGTTTGGCGTCTATGACTGCTTCAATCAAGAAGATGTAGGCGGGCCTTTCAAGGCGCATTACGTCAATCTTAGGTATGTTGTTCCATTGACCTGCACTAATCATGGAAGAGAGAGTGGCTAATGCATCAGCCATGTGATTCTCTTCACGAGGGATGTGATGAAACTCGATTCTATTGAAGAATGGTAACAACCTTCTCGCGTAGTCTTTGTAAGGAATCAGTCCTGATTAGTATGTGTTCCAATCTCATTTGATCTGATTGATAACCAGGGCTGAGTCCCCATATACATCCAAGTTTTTAATCTTTAAGTCAATTGCTTCTTCGAGACCCATGATACAAGATTTGTATTCGGCCTCGTTGTTTGTGCACTTGAATGTTAATCTGGCAGTGAAAGAAATGTGGGTACCCTGAGGTGTTATGATGATTACCCCAATTCCATTCCCATAATGATTGACAGCTCCGTCAAAGATTAGTCCCCATTGGGAACCTGGTTCTGGCCCTTCACTGGGTAGTGGTTCATCACAGTCTTTCATTTTCAAATGCATGACATCTTCGTCTGGGAAGTCAAATCCGACTGATTCTTGATCGTCAATCGGTTGATGAGCCAAATGACCAGCTAAAATACTTCCTTTGACGGCTTTCTGAGCATGGTACTCAATGTCGTATTCTGATAACAACATCTGCCACCGGGCAATTCTTCCCGTGAGAGCAGGTTTTTCAAAGACATACTTGATTGGATCCATTTCGGAGATTAACCAAGTAGTGTGACAAATCATGTACTGGCGAAGAAGTTTGGCTGCCCAACCCAGAGCGCAACAAGTTTTCTCGAGCATAGTGTACCGAGTTTAACAGTCGATAAATTTCTTGCTCAAATAGTAAATGGCAGATTCTTTTCTTTTCGTTTCGTCTTGTTGGTCAAGTACACAACCCATGGAGTCTTCCAAAATCGTTTCCCTCTACTGGAGGTGATAGAATTGGTGGGTTCAACAGGTATTCCATGATACTGTCGAAGGCGGTTTGGCAGTCTTTTGTCCATACACAATCCTAATTCTTTTTGAGTAATTTGAAGATTGGCGCGCATGTCGCGGTCATGAGGAATATCAATCTGGAAATGTAATTCAAACGTCCCAAGAATCCTCTGACTTGTTTTTTAGTCTTTGGAGAAGGCATTTCTTGAATGGCCTTGACCTTGTCAGGATCAACCTCAATTTTTTTCTGGCTAACGATGAACCCTAGCAGTTTTCTTGAACGGACACCGAACGTGCACTTGTTGGGATTCAAGCGGAGTTTGTACTTTCTCAGACGCTCGAATAGTTTTGACAGGTGGGTCACATGCTCATCTTTTGTTTTAGATTTGGCAATCATGTCATCGACATACACTTCTATTTATTTGTGTATTATGTCGTGAAACAGAGTTTTCATGGCCCTTTGATAGGTTGCGCCGGCGTTCTTCAAACCGAACGACATTACCTTGTAACAAAAGGTGCCCCATGGGGGTGATAAATGAAGTTTTCTCCATGTCTTCCGGCGCCATTTTGATTTGATTATAGCCCACGAATCCATCCATGAAGGAGAATACTTTAAACTTTATTGTACTGTCTACCAGTATGTCTATGTGCGGTAAGGGAAAGTCATCCTTTGGACTGGCTTTGTTTCGATCTATGTAGTCTACACATATTCTGACTTTTCCATCCTTTTTCGGAACTGGTATTATGTTGGCTAACCATTGAGGATATTCTAATGTGGCGAGGAAACCTGCGTCAATCTATTTCTGTACTTCCTCCTTGATTTTGATGGCCATGTCTGGATGAGTCCGTCTTAGTCTTTGTTTCACTGGCGAACATTCTGATCTTAATGGTAGATGATGTTCCACGATGCTGGTATCCAACACTGGCATGTCCTGATAGGGCCAAGCAAAAACATCTGGATATTCTTTGAGAAGTCCTATCAAGTTTTCTTTGACAGTTGGACTGAGCAGTGCCCCAATCTTGACTTTTTTCCTCTCTTCTTCTGTACCCGAGTTGACCATTTCCAACGGCTCTCTGTGAGGTTCAGTGGACCTTTCTTCTTGTCTGAGTAATCGGGAGATCTCTTCTGGAATTTCTTTGTCTTCTTCTTCTTCAGCCTCAAATACCGGTAATTCAAAGTTGGGAGAAGGCATTGGATCGTATGTTTCAATGGGGTTTAAAACAAGCAGTCTGCATGACGTGATGATTATTTTTTTAGAAGAGATAGAGAGAAATGCAAGAGTGTGTGCAGTGTATTTTCTGAAAAATGATTGTTTTTATTTTTGAGTTATTTTTTAGGATTACCATTTTCTGAAAAAGCGAAAAGTGAAAACAACAATAAATGCGGAAATTACAGAATGACGTCATTTTATTTATGATTTGGTCGATTCATGAAACTACAGTCCTATAAAACAAAACTCTGTCGCTTTGGGCGAAGCGAAGAGAGACATTTATAGAAAGTGAGCCCTATCAAAAAAAAATTTTCACCTGGTCAGGGCGAAAGGTCAAAACAAAGACGGTAAGTACTTAGACTTATGGACGACTTTCGGGACATCGACAGCAACCCATTGGCAGCGAACTCCTCAGTGAATCACAAAGTCTGGTACCTTCTTTCTTGGTTTGTTCTCAGAAATGACACTGATTTCTAGCGGAGCAGGATCGTTGGAGTCTTCCCCCCATGCAGAGTTGTCGTAGACGAACTCTTCTGTTGTATCTTGCAAACTGTTTTCACTCTCAGGTGGATCTCCCTATCCAGTTAGTGGGATATCTTCGAGCCTGATACGAGAGCTTTCAGGAGCGGTGTATTTGACCAAGAAGTCATACTTGCCACTCGATTGTCCTAAGGTATCCCATACTTCTGTGGAACTGAAGGAGTCATCCTTCTCGATGACGTTGACCTCGGGAAAAGCATAGTTGATGAACTTTTACCCTGCAATCTTTGCAGATTCATCGTTGTGCTGGATATCTTCTGAATGCCCTGAGTAATGATCCCATGGCTTGGTGGGGACACAGGTATTCTTTTCAATGATGCTTAGTTGATATGCATTGTTTGGCTGACTCTTTTGCCCCAAGTCTTCTGGGTACGGCTGCCAGATAGGCAAGTCATCCATATAGTCATAGTCAAAATTGTCTTTCATCAGAGTGTCCTCCTCTAATGAGTTGGGTGGAGCACTGCATCCTTCCGGATCACAGTCTCCGTACATCATTTTGACGTCTGATCTCGGTATATATCTCGGACTTTGCGTGGGATAGCAAAATGGCGTATGCGTTTCTTCCTGAGACATATAACCATCTTTGTTGAGATAGGACTTCCACTCTTCATCTGTATCAGAGGAGTCACCCTCATTGATGGTATGTACTTCTTGAGACACTGGGTGAAGGAAGCCTCCACTGTGGAAGAAGTCCTGAATGGGATGAAAACTTTCATTGTTAGTAGCAGCCTGGGTACAGGTTGAGGAAAAACCAAGACCTTTCTTTGTCTTGTTATCAGCAGGAATAACGAGCTGTCCTCATCCTTTCGCGTCGTTACTTTTGATTACTTTGAGAGCATCTTTGTAGGAGGAAATCAGCGTCCCTTTTTCTGATCGATTCTCATTGCGCACCGAAAGTGCTTGGAACTGGGTTCCAACAACCTCTTCCGGTTTTACACAGGATAATGATGATAAGTTACTCACAATTAAGGCCTGTTATCTGCAGACTGTGACTAGCTTGTCATTCTTGACGAACTTCAGCTTCTGGTGAAGTCTCGAAGTGACTGCCCCAGCCTCGTGTATCCAAGGTCTTCCTAATAAACAGTTGTATGCTGCCCGAATGTCACTGGCCTGGAAAGTGACTTGGAAAGTGTGAGGACTGATAGTTATGGTTAGGTCGACTTCGCCGATAACTGTCTTTTTGGATCCGTCAAAGGCTTTGACAATGACCTCACTGCCTCTCATCGGAGATCCTTGAAATGATAGTCGCATTAGAGTAGATTTTGGCATAACATTTAGAGCTGATCTGGTAGCTACTAGTATGCTGGCTAAAGCATCGTCCTGGCAGTTGACTATAATGTTAAGCGCCATGTTGTGATTTTTTCCTTCTTCGGGCAGTTCTTCATCACTGAATCCTAAGTTATTGTAGGAAGTGATATTGGAGATGATGTTATCGAATTTTCTTATTGTCACATCTTGTTCCACAAAGGCTTGCTCTAAGACTTTCTGTAGAGCTTCTCTGTGAGCTTCGGAACTGAGTAAAAGAGATAGCACAGAGATTCTCGAAGGAGTTTGCAACAGTTGGTCCACAATGTTGTACTCGCTTTTCTGGATGAGCTTCAGCATCTCATCGTTGTTCTTTGAAAGGTCGGGATTACTGGATTAACCGACTGGTTGATTGGGAACTTCTGTTTGAGGTTCCTTTTCCTTGGTGGTTCTCTAACTCCTCTGTTGAAGATTCGGCCGCTCCGTGTGACTCCACTGATATCGGCAATGTTTACGACGGAGGGTAATGGAGTTTCCTTTCCATTTTATATTGTTGTTGCACCGTACTTGTAAGGGATAGCTTTATCGGATTTGTACGGTATTGGTCCTGGCAGATAGATAACCACATAAGCCTTTTGATTTTTCTGACCATCGTAGCCGACCTCAATTGGTTTGAGGTTGAGAATCTTTCTACTATCAAGAGGAACTCTTGATTCATGGAGTAGAGGGATTATGGCGCATACGTCTTTGGCCATTTCCTATTTAGGGATTAAGACAACGTCTTTGCTTTGATCAGGAAGATAGTCTTGCATTACATTGATCGAACCAGAACTTGAACATGGTCGAACCTCATTCCGATCCAACTGACTTTGAAGAGTTGCTCGCACGAGGTAGCATCCTTGGTTGTTCTCTGAGCAGATATCACATTGGTGATAATTGTGAGATGGTACATGACCGTACCCGCTTTATCTGCAATGCATCTTGACCAGGTTGGTTCCTAATAGGAGTACATCGTGAATTTGATAGTTGTGGTTAGATTCTTCTTCTATCAAATTTACTGCAGCCTTATTGTGTTTAGGCAACAGGTTCATCTGAACATTTGGATTTGTATCCTTGAAGGATAAGACCCTATTCCTGACAAGCTTCTATACATCGGATTTGAAGCTGAGACAGTTTTCAATGTTGTGCCCTGGTCCTCCTTGATGGTAAGGGCAAGTTTGATCTGGTTTGAACTAAAAGGGCGGATTTTCCGGTATTGTAAGAGGGGTCCTGGTTTGGACATGCCCCTTGACCAGCAAGAGTGGAAACAGTTCTGCGTACAACATTGGTATAGGGTTGAACCCTGGTGGTCGTGTCGTACGATTGTTATTGTACTGTGGATGAGCCTGCTGAAGAGGCTGTTGTGTCCTTTATGGATACTATTGTTGACTTGGTTGACTCTGAGAAACCTGAGGTTGATATGTTGGAGCAGGCGCAGGGTTGATAGCAGGAGTTACCGCTGCTACTGGTTGATACCTTTGCCTTTGCTTTCCGAGAGAGATATTACCAATATCTTGCTCTTTTTTCTTAGGGAAAGCACTACCGTATCTTTTGGTACTGCTAGATGGTCCTGCATCTTTGACTAAACGTCCTTCTCAGACTGCCTCTTCAAGGCGTACTCCCATGTTCACCATCTCAGTAAAGTCATTGGGCGCACTGGCGGCCATTCGGTCGTAATAGAATGAGCTCAAGCTTTTCAAAAAGATCTTTGTCACCTCTTTTTCTCAAGAGGGGGACAGATCTGGGTGGCAATTTCATGCCATCTCTGAGCATATTCCTTAAAGGTTTCTTTGTCTTTCTGCGACATTGCTCTGAGTTGATCTCTGTCTGGTGCCATGTCCAGGTTATATTTATATTGCTGAATGAAGGCAGTAACAAGATCTCTGAAAGTGACGATCTTGGTGCGGTTTAAACCCATGTATCATTTAAGTGCGGCACCGGTTAAACTATCTTGGAAATAATGGATCAGTAGCTATTGATTCTCTATCTGAGTTGACATCTTTCGAGCGTACATCACCAAATGACTTTGAGGGCAAGAGTTGCCCTTGTATTTTTCAAAGTCGGGCACCTTGAACTTGTGCGGGATTTTCACATTAGGGACCAAACAAAGGTCTGCGGCGTCCTTTCTGAATAGATCCTGGCCGCGAATGGCATGCAGTTCCTTCTGCATCTCCAGGAATTGTTCTTGGGACTCATTCATTCTGTCGTACATCTCTGTGTTTCCACCAGAGATTACTTGTGGAATCTGTCCTTCCGGGACAGTGTGTACCACGGGTTGTGGTATAGTCATTATTATGGCGGTGACTCTTGGTTCTTCTATGCCCCGAAGTTTGTAACCTTCAGGAGTTGCTACCATCACTTTTGCGTCTTCGCTTTCTCGAAGTTTGTAACCTTCAGGCCCAGCGGTTGCTGCTGCAGTTTCCGGGTATTCCGTGACCGGCAGAATGTATCCTTCAGGGATAAAGTTGATAGGCATGCCCCAGGGACGGTCTTTAGGCATGTTGTACCGAGGATCATACATCTCTAATATGGGCGTAGATGTGATCTTTGAGATCACGGTTCTTTGTTGTTGCCTCTGAGCTGTTGCCAGGGATTACATGTCACTGTGAAGTTTTCTCAAATCTTTCTTCAGAGCGTCGATTTCTTCTCTCAGCTCTCTGTTCTCTTCCTCGAGATCGTCCATTTTCTTTTGTCGGTTGGCCCAAGTATTATACGAATGAGACAATTTGACTCTAGAATCGCGACACATACGTGAGATTCGAAGGTAAGAAGAATGCATTATGTGAGAATGATGAATGATATGCAATGATATATTTATATATTATTTTTTTGTTTTTTGCTTTAATCAAAAAGAAACTTTAACAAATAGATTGCAAATATCATACAGTGGGGAGACCCCATTTTATTGAATTTGAAAGATTGCAGAAAGGGAAATACAGTATTTTACAAAGTGCTGTAAAAGGAAAAGTCTAAGCTTATGGATCCTGAGTCCTTTCTAAAGAGAGCTCTGGTGCTGGTTCTGGTATTTTCCTTTTCTTTGACCGGGGCTCTTGAGTCGTTGTCGGGTTGTCAGTCCTTTGCTAAGTGAAAGAAGCAAGCAAATTCCTTTGATCTTCTATAGCATGATGTTCTAGAATCTCGATCAAAGCATCCTTTTCTTTTAACAGTTCCTGAATTTTGGTACACTCCACATTGAGGATGCAGTATTTGTTTTTCCAAGATTTCTTTTCCCGTTGAACTTTGTTGAGAGAGGCCTGGAGTTTTTCCGTATCAGGCATAAAATAAAGGACAGATTCCTTTAACGGAAGAACTTCATGACGAGGGTAAGGCATCCTTAGCTTGAGGGCTCTAGTTTGTACCCAGTGGAGATAAGGTTCCACAGAGACACAATCTAGTTTTCCTATAGACTCTCTTCCTTTCTAGTGAACATGTTTTCAGGCATGCACTATTTCTGTCTTTAGTGCCCTGTCATTTTCTCCTTCCTTGAAGAAAAGACCTTCCAGATGAACATTACGCGGGATATGTCTCATCGGGTATCCGAGTTCACGACGAACTAAAACTGGATGATAGTTAATTCCTCCTTTAGTTCCTATGAAGGGTACATTAGGGAATTTTCCACAACGGTCGATGATTCTTATCCCGTCATAGATCCGATTGTACCAGTCTATGTCAGAGTTGGTAAGAGATATGATTCTATGTGACCAACGCATAGTACTCTTATGATCCCAAAAAGCAACAGACTTGGGTAAATGGGAAGTGAACCATTTGTAAAGCAAGGGTACACAGCATGTGATCATTCCTCCACTGTACAAATTCCTTAAGTGTACAGAATGATAAGCATCTGTGAGCAGGGTTGGTATGGGGTTTCCAATCAGAAATATCTTAAGGGCATTGACATCAACGAAGTTATCGATGTTGGGAAAAAGGAACAAACCGTATGTGAGTAGGACAAAGATATCTTCGAAAGCAGTAATGTTTCCTATACTTTGGCTTTCTCTACCAAAAACTTGGCCGGTAAACCTTGGATTCTATCCTTAGTGGTCATGTGAGTCCTGACTTCTGACTCGTCCAAATAGATTGCTCTTGCAATGGTTTGATCCTTTAGAATTTCTTCAAGTCCAGAAAATGGAGCTCGATCAGTGATAGGTAAATCAGTCTGATGAGAGTACTCTTCTAGCGTTGGTGCTAGTTGATAATCCAGGAACGTGAAACAGTGATAAACCGGATCATAAAACTGAATTAGCGTAGACAGGATTCCTTCAACTACATGGACTCTTAACAGAGACAGTAGTCCCCTGTACTTAGTGTAATACCCCAAATTTTGACCACTTATATTTCCCATCATTGTGAAAATCATCATCACAATATGGATGAACCATCATGCTTCATCAGTCTCCCCAAAGATGGGTGAGCATCCAATACAATCAAAATTAGGGTTTCAAGCCCTCTCTGAGTGCTTAGACAAAGGATCAATCAAGAAATGACATGATCTTCAACTTGTCTAATCTCTCAAACATCCACAATGGATCAAAAAGGACTCCCACTTCAAGGATTAAGCACAAGGCTGCTCCCTTCTAGGTGGATCAAGTCTCAAGATCGACAGTGTCACCAAATTAGGGTTTTGGTCGACCAGGGCCTCCATATGGAAATTTTCATCTGGGCACAAGGCAATGATCCAAAACATGACCTAATATGCTTCATGGAACCTCATGAACCCATGCATCAAGTCAATTTTTCCTCAGGGGATGCATTCATCAAAAATCAGGAATTAGGGTTTCTTGACCTAATTCACCCCTAAGTTGACTTTTGGGACAAACCATGAGCCAAGACCTCAAGAGATGATTTGAGGGTCTCTAATACACCATATTGATCCATTTGGAATAATGGATTAATCCAAGAAGCTTGAGCAACAAGTCTCATTTTCATCTGCACCACAATTAGGGTTTTAATGGAAAACTCAACTGTAACTTTGACTTTTGACCTGGACATGCTCCCAAACCCTAATACATGATTGAATATACCCTATGACACCCATGGAACATGTCCATCAAGTTTGATTTAGGTCAAGGACATGATTTCCTGAAGAATTGCACAGTTTGGAATTCATTTGATAAAAAGTCAACTGTGCACAAAAGTCAACTTTGACTTTTTGAGATTTTTCACCAAAATGGATTT
Source organism: Lathyrus tuberosus (assembly GCA_022829125.1). Classification (NCBI taxonomy): domain Eukaryota; kingdom Viridiplantae; phylum Streptophyta; class Magnoliopsida; order Fabales; family Fabaceae; genus Lathyrus; species Lathyrus tuberosus. Next base: position 1,347,550 of record JALAZF010000104.1, on the reverse strand, counting down.
TTAACCCTAAAATGATGTTAATGTATGATTTGAATCATCATTCATCAAGAAAAATCAAGAAAAGTGAGATAACTTGTAAAAGGGGTAACCATAAAACTTAGAAAATTTTCTAAGTTAAAAATAAAGTGGCAAAGGTACCAACTTTGGAGGACCATAACTCCTAAACCACAAGGCCATTTTTTCTCATCCAAAGATGGATTTGTAGCCCTCATTATCACCTACAAAAACTTCAACTACAAGTCATTTCAATTCATTAAGGATTTTGAGTTATGGAGTGATCAAAGTGGCTGAAAAGTGAAAATGTCACTTTTTCCAACACTTAGTGAAATTTTCACTAAGTCAGAATTTGCCTTCACTTTTTGCCAAATGTAGGGGGATTTTTCACTTGGAATCAAAAGAGATCAAAACCAAACTTGTTCAAACAGTTGTTGTATCATGTAAGAGCTTTCCAAAATGGCCAAGAACATTGCCAAATTTAACCTACATCATGAGATACAACATTGGCAAGTTGCCTTGCTGAAATCTGTCAAAGCAAGGCAGAATTTGCATTTTGGCTCGATTTGCCAAAATCAGCCAATTTCAATTGCTCCAATCCACTTGGACACCTCATAGGATTGAATCCAAAGGGGACAATCACTGAGCCAAGCCACCAAGGTCCAAGGAACAAAGAATAGCATGTTGAACCTAGAATGGCCAAAATAGGGACAAGACTTCAAATTTGGAATGAGGCATTCAATGGAACCATCAAGGTGGCATGGACTGAGCCATTCTCATCTGAAATCAGTCAAGACTTATCCAAGACCAAGGGGACCAAAGCTCTGTGCCCTAACCTCTAGTCAATGGCTAGAGGAGACTTTCATTTCCATTGGCCAACATTGAGGAAACCTACTTACCAGCTGCCATGCACTATTCCTTGCAAAACAAACTTGCTCTACTATAAATAGAGCTCAATTGTGGTCAGTTTAAGTACACCAAAGCCATCTAACAGATGCTTTCCTCAAAATCTCTTTCTCTTGGCAAAAATGCCTTTCTTAGCAAGGTAGCTATCGGGTTTTGAGTTTGAGAGCAATTCTGCACAAACCAATCACTCACACACCTCACATACATCACATATGAGCTGATCAAACACTCACATAACATCTGGAACATCAAAATCTCAAAATCACTTGCCATCCACACAAGTTTAAAGTGAAGTTGCAGCTGAGATGCCATAAACTGATCCAGTCCATTTCAATTCAATCCAAGTGTTCAAACACACTCCATATGGTGTAGGGAAGCTGTCCAGATCATCACAACTTGTCTGTAACACCTCCAACTCAAAATCACATCTGCTCTTGCTGTCACGACTTGGAGGTAAGCACATACTTGGTCATCTCTCAATCTATGCATATTTCCTCGCACAATAATTTGGCCATATGTTCATAATCATGCATGGAATGTTTTCCCTCAATTAATTGCATTGTTTGAATCGTGTATCAAAAATCCTAGCCTTCATGCAGAAATTAGGGTTCTTGAGGTCTCTTCGTGATTTCTTGTTGTATGTTTAATTTAAATGAAATTAAAGTACATAGACATGATCGTGAGGTTGAGACGAGCATAATGATATGTGGATTGCATGATATGATTACGTATTCATGGAGATTGGATAGAAAATGCAAATCTGGGCAAACTGAAAAACGCGCGTGTTCTTGGTGTTGTTCTTGGCGCCATTTTCATATATTTGAATATTTGAATTTTGTGATTTTGTTAAATTGATTCAAAAATTAATTTCTCTCTGAGTTTTAATGATTTTGAGTTGATTCTTTTTTTAATAATTCACAAAAATGTTAAAATATTTTATTTTATCAAAAAATCCCAAAAATATTATTTATTTCATATAATTGATATTTTTGTAAAGAATTAATATTTTGATTATTTTTGGCATTTTAAATATTTTTTCTACATTGATTTTACAACTTTTAATGCTTTCTAATTATTTTGTAGGTCAATACTTAATTTTTGAAGCATTAATCCAAGGTCACAATTTGTTTTCCATGTGTTAAACAATTTTTGATCATTTTAATTGAATTTTTATTCAATTAAATACGTTTTGAAAACAAATTAGGGTTTTGGATTAATTCAACCCTCATAAATCATTTTCAAAACTTTTTTTGGGCCTCTTGAGAGAGTGTAAGACCCATCCCCCTTGTACAAAAACTTTTTGGGCCTCATTCATTGTATAAGTCCCTCTGTACAAGTAAACGGCGCGATCGTCGCCTTTTTAAAATAAACCTGGGCCTACCCTCGAGTAGTAAGACCCATTTCTTTTTCTTAAAACTTTTTGGGCCTCTATTAGAGTGTAAGACCCAATCCTTTTTATGACCAAATCGTCTTTGGGCCTCACTTATTGTATAAGTCCCGATACCGTCAAAAAACAAATGGCGCGATTGTCGCCTTTTTAAAATAAACCTGGGCCTACCCTCGAGTAGTAAGACCCATCTCTTTTTCTTCCAAACACTTTGGGCCTCTATTAGAGTGTAAGACCCAATCCTCCTTTTAACCAAAAACATTTTGGGCCTCACTTATTGTATAAGTCCCTCTGCGTTAAAAGAAAACCTCGGCGCGATAGCCATTTTTAAACGGAAAAATCATTTGGGCCTACCCTCGTGTTATAAGCCCCTCTCTTTTCTTTAAACCTTTTTGGGCCTCTTGAGAGAGTGTAAGACCCATCCCTTTGTACAGAAACCCATTTTGGGCCCCAGTCACTTGTATAAGTCCCTCTGTACAAAGTCAAACAGTGCGCTCACTGATAAAACCCTGGGCCTCTCCTGAGCTGTAAGCCCCAGATCTTTCTTTTTCAAAGCACTTTCTCCTTTGATTTTGAATATACTGTTGTTTTTAATCTTTCTTTGTTGAACAACTAACCAAACAGCATGGAAGCACTACAACCGAGTAAGTTTTTACTCGCTTTCATTTACTGCTTTCATATTATAAACTGTATTGTGGGGCTGCTCACTGTAAGTCTCCTTTCATAAACTCATATCTACTGTGTAATAATAGTATAGATATTTCGAGTTTCCCCGACAACTACGTCTAGAACTAGGTGACGCCGTTCCACTTATTCGTAGAAATAGACGCCTAGATCCCCAATAGGAGCACCAGATACAGTCTTCTCTTTGGTTGTCCTCCTTAGGAATCGTCAAGAAGCTCTACTCCCCAAGATGAATGTATTCTCCGTGAATAGCATCTTTGAGTTTCTTCCTAATTCTCGAACTTTCCTGACTTGATCTATTCCTCTTGGATAGCTTGCTTTGAATGTCTCGGGGTTTGGGTACCCACTACGGTCATAATCTTGGACCTTAACTAAGGAACCCTCTTTAAAAGCTAAAAGTCGCTGGATAGTAAACCTCGCACGTTTACCAGTGGTTTTTATCTTTAAAAGAGTTATCTCTCCTAATAGAAAGGAGATGATAATCCCACGGGCTTCTTAAAAGCATCGGCCTCCTCTTGGGCATTGTTCAAGGACCCTATGGCTTCTTAGAAGTATTCACTGCCTCCTCTTAGGCTTCGTATAATGATCTCTTCCTTCGGGAATGATAGCCTCCTCTTGGGCTTCGTACAAGGACCTGTCGGCTTCTTAAAAGTTTCCAGCCTCCTCTTGGGCTTCGTACAAATTGTCCCGACGACCTCCTAGAGGTATAGGAACAGAACTTAGTCATCCTCATAGAACAGTTCTTTCATAGAGTCTACTACTGTTTCTCAAAGCATAGTACGAAAGATAAAACTCTAGACACGGACAGTCTAACTTCCTTGAGTCTCAAAGACATTCTCAAGCACCCTTCGTTAAATAGGAAGGAAACCCGCAGACTCGGATAGTCTCGATACCCTTTGGATTTCCCGTTTCCTCAAAGAGAAGGAAATATCCCTGATCCTCAAATTAAATCCCTGAGTACAGTGTTACTCATATAAGAACTGATTTTCTCTTTTAAATCAGTATATTGGATCTGTCACTCAACTGAAATAGTTACAATAGCCTCCATCTCGGGCTTCGTACAAGATACCAAAATTCTCCCCAGTGGAGTCAAAACAACCTATTCGCCTCTCTCTCGGGCTTTGTACGAGATACAAAAAGCACTCTCTTGTCGAGTATAAAAGATTCCCCTATAGAGTCAAACCCTTTTAGCCTCTCTCTCAGGCTTTGTATGAGACACAAAAGATTCCCTCGTTGAGTCAATCACCCCTTTTTGCCTCCATCTCGGGCCTCGTACGAGATACAAATTCCTTAAGCAAGAGTCGAACTCTTTTAGCCTCCTCTTAGGCTTTGTATAATGATATGACCCACTGGGTCAAAAACTTTTAGCCTCTCTCTCGGGCTTTGTACGAGACACAAAATAGCCTCCTCTTAGGCTTTGTATAATGATTTTCCTAGCGGAAATTAGCCTCCTCTTAGGCTTTGTGTAAGAAAACCACTGGTTGATCCAATCGACCTTTTAGCATCAAAGCTGTGCCTCGTTCGCAGTACACAAACATCAACAACTTCTTTCCCTTCATCTAATCGCTGTAAGCGGCAAGCCTCTGGATTATCTATATCCATGCCACTGTCCCTCTTTTAGCATGAGAAATTCCTAAGGAAAGATGGCATTGCTCTACACTGAGTTAAAGTCTTCTCCTTCAGGTTAAAACCCTTTCTTCGGAAATTATGGCATTGCTCGGATCCGCGTATCTCAGTTAAAGTAATTCTCCTTCTCCCCTCTTTAGAGATGACAAATTCTCTCTAAAGTCGAGGTCTTTTAGCTTCACGTCTTGGGCTTTGAACAAGACACAAATAGACCTTTTAGCTTCACATCTTGGGCTTTGAACAAGATACAAATCACCTTTCGCTTCACGTCTTGGGCTTTGAACAAGACACCAAAACACCCATTTCCTCCCATAGAATAGGAGGAACTACGAACGCTCTGATTTCCCTGTTTCGGTAAACGGGAATACGTAGGCATAAGATCAAAAGAAAAGATCTTAGCGAGCGCAATCAACAAAAAACCCAAATCCCATATCTCCATCAATCAAAAGCAGTAATTCAAAAGCACCAGTCCTAACATCCTAATCCTTGTTCCCCGCCAGAAACCCTTTGCCTAGATTGAAAGAAAGAAAATGGTATTGGCGAAAATACAAATAACCAGTACAAAGGCCCCCCACATTGATAGCATCCGTAACCTAACAGACCGCTGTTTAAACTCAGTATGCAAGCAGGGTTAATTGGAGACATCTATTTCCCTTCCTTATTCAGCTCACAATAGGATAAAAAATGAATCGACCTGTAGTTTAAAGCTCAAACCGCAGAGAGCGACCAGCGCTTAAGAACCGCGTCCAAAATCGCTCGCTACAGAAAAGTGGCGCCCACCGTGGGGCGGGTTCTTTCCTTCTTATAATTTAAACCTTGGGTAAGTCATTTTCATGGCGGTGGCCGCCAACAGAAAAGTGGCACCCACCGTGGGGCCCGTTCCTTTCTTTCTGCTTCTCTTGTGTGAAAAATTACACAAATGGCGACTCTGCTGGGGAGTCTCCTTTTCTGCCTTAGGGCATCATCCCTGTTTTCTACGGAAAATGGGAACTCTACCGAAAAGAAAGATTGACCTCTGCTGGTCCATCTCTTAGGCAGGGAACCACAGATTGGGGCTTCCGCCGGGGAACCCATTTCTGTCAGGAACTTAAGAATCGTAGCTTTATAAGTCTAGGATGATTAGGACATATACTGCTTTTCCTAATTGCTATACGTGTTTATTTTTCTGCTACTGGGAATGCGTGTGATGCCGCATGTGGTGAGATTGAGTATACACTTAAGAAAAGCCAACCTTTTTCGTAGTGCGGAAACTATCGGAAATAGTTGTTACACGATACTACCCTCATTTGAGGCTGGTGATCTATTCTCGGTGAATGACACTTACTCTAAGATTGCACATAACTCGCTGGCGATCCGCTTGTTGTTTTGCTTTCCTGGGAGGAGCTGATGATAATGAGTACAGGTACAAAAATCACCCTAGTATAAACCTTTGGGGATGGGTATAGCCTTGACTTCATGACGACGACCCTTTTACCCCATGTTTTTTCTATGTTTTTGTGTGCTGCATTCATGCATTTATTTAATAAAACATTAAAACATTCAAAAAACTTTCTCTTCTAGTCTCTCTGTTTTTCAAATTAAACTAAGACTGTGATTGCAAATATCAGAGAAAAGGATTACACTAATGGATTTCGGTAGAAGGAGAACTCACCAGTATACCTTCAAGGTTCCAAAACTAGGGGATTTGAGAAAGTTAGCAAGGATGATCGTTAACCCAGAGGCTTTTAGAGCCAAGCACGGTGGTTTGCTACCACTGTTAAGAGTCCATGTAATTAAGGGAATCATGGATGCGCTCATTCAGTTCTACGATCCGGTTTATCACTGTTTCACATTCCCGGATTACCAGCTAGCACCAACGCTGGAGGAGTATTATCATCTGACTGATTTACATATCACTGATCGAGCTCCGTTTTCTGGACTGGAAGAAATTCCAAAGAATCAGACTATTGCAAGAGCAATTCATTTGGATGAGTCTGAGGTCAAGACTCACATGACCACTAAGGGTGGCACCCAAGGTTTGCCAGCCCAGTTCCTGACCAAGAAAGCTCTGTACTTTGCTAGTATATGGAACATGACTGCTTTTGAAAGCATCTTTGTCTTGCTCACCTACGGATTATTTTTGTTTCCCAATATCAATAACTTCGTCGATATCAACGCTATTAAGGTTTTTCTCATTGGAAACCCTGTGCCGACTTTGCTCGCAGAGGCGTATCATTCTGTACATTTAGGAAATTTGTACAGCGGAGGGGAGATCACATGCTGTGTACCTTTGCTCTACCAATGGTTAATCTCTCACTTGCCCAAGTCTGCTGCTTTTTGGGATTGCAAGAGTGTCTTACGTTGGTCGCAGAAGATCATGTCTCTCACCAACTCTGATATAGATTGGTGTAATAGGATTTATGAGGGAATCAGAATCATTGACCGTTGTGGAAACTTCCCCAGCGTACCCCTCATAGGAACTAAAGGAGGAATCAACTATCATCCGATATTAGTTCTTCGTCAATTTGGATACCCGATGAGACACATCCCACTGGGTGTTCATCTGGAAGGTCTTTTCTTCAAAGAAGGAGAAAATGACAGAGCACTAAATATGGAAATAGTGCAAGCTTGGAAACATGTTCATAAGAAAGGACGAGAGTCTCTGGGAAAACCGGACTGTGTCTCGGTGGAGCCTTATCTCCATTGGGTACAAACTAGAGCTCTCAAGCTAAAGATGCCTTATCCTCGTTACGGAATTCTTCCGCCGAGGGAAATTGTCATGTACTTCATGACGGAAACTGAAAGGCTTCAGGTTACTCTCAACAAAGTTCAAAAAGAAAGAAGATCTTGGAAGAACAAGTACCGCACCCTCGACGTAGAGTGTATCCAAATACAGCAACTACTAAAAGAGAAAGATGCTCTGATTGAAATTTTGGAGCAGCATGCTGTAGAGAATCAAGATGACCAAAGGAATTTGCTCGCTCCTTTCACCTGGCAAAGGAATGACAACCCGACAACGGCCCAAGCGCCCCGGTCAAAGAAGAGGACTCTGGACCCATTAGTTTAGGTTTCTGTTTCTGCACTTTGTAATCTACTGTATTTCCATTTCTATAATCCTTTGGAATTCAATAAAAAGGGGTTTCCCCACTGTTTGATATTTGCAATCTAATTGTCGAAGTTTATTTTAATTAAACCTAAAAACAATTAATATAATCATTGCATTCATCATTCTCACATCGCGTATTCTTCTTCCCTACGAATCTCACGTTTGTGTCTCGATTCTAGAGTCAAACTGTCTCATTCGTATAACACTCGGGCCAATCGTCAGAAAAAGATGGATGATCTTGAGGAAGAAAACAGAGAGTTGAAAGAAGAGATCGACGCTCTGAGAGAGGATATGAGAAAGCTTCGTAACGACATGCAAGCCATGGCAGAAGCTCAGCTACAAAGAACTGTGATCTCAGAGATCACCTCAACGCCCATCATAGAAAAGTATGATCCTAGGTATCAGATGCCGAAAGATCGTCCTTGGGGCATGCCTGTTAACTATATCCCGGAAGGATATGTTCCGCCGATCACTGAAGATCAGGGAATCGCAACAGAAGCCGCTGGGCCTAAAGGTTACAAACTTCGGGAAAGCGAAGATGCCAGGGGCATACTCAAGACTCCTGAAAGTTACAAACTTCGGGAGGCGTCAAGACTTACTGCCGTAGTCACGGTACCACCCCCTGTGGTGCACACTGTCCCGGAAGGACAGATTCCACAGACACCTTCTGGTAAGAAGGAAACTATGTTTGACAGAATGGATGAATTCCAGGAACAGTTCTTGGAAATGCAGAAAGAGCTGCAAGCCATTCGCGGTCAGGATCTATTTGGAAAGGACGCCGCAGACCTCTGCTTGGTCCCAAATGTGAAAGTCCCGCACAAGTTCCAAGTGCCCGACTTTGAAAAATACAAGGGTAACTCTTGCCCTCAGAGCCATCTGGTGATGTACGCTCAGCGGATGTCATCCCAGACGGAGAATCAGGACCTACTGATTCACTACTTCCAGGATAGTTTAACCGGTGCCGCACTCAAATGGTACATGGGTTTAAACCATACTACGATCAGTACATTCAGAGATCTTGGTACTGCCTTCGTCCAACAATACAAGTACAATTTGGACATGGCACCCGACAGAGATCAACTCAGATCAATGTCACAAAAGGACAAGGAAACCTTTAAGGAGTATGCTCAAAGGTGGCGTGAAATTGCCGCTCAAATTTGTCCACCTCTTGAGGAAAAAGAGATGAAAAAATCTTCTTAAAGACCTTAAGCTCATTTTACTATGACCGAATGATTGCCAGTGCGCCCAGTGATTTCACCGAAATGGTCGGCATGGGTGTACGTCTTGAGGAAGCCGTCCGAGAAGGACGTTTGGTAAAAGACACTGGATCAACGAGCGGTACTAAAAAATACGGTAGTGCTCTCCCTAAGAAAAAAGAGCAAGATATTGGGAATATCTCTCTCGGAAAGCAAAGGCGACGTTATCAGCCAGTAGCAGCTGTTACTCCTGCTATCGGCCCCGCGCCTGTTCCTATGTATCAACCTCAGGTTGCGCAGAGCCAACCTGACCAACAAAGGACACAACAGCCTCTTCAGCAGGCTCGTCCTCCATATAACAACAACCGTACAACACGGCCACCAGGATTTGATCCTATACCTGTAACGTACGCAGAGCTGTTTCCGTTACTGCTGGCTAAGGGGTACATTCAGACTAAGTCTCCCCTTTCAGTTCTGGAAAATCTGCCTTTTTGGTTTAAAGCGGATCAAACATGCCCTTATCATCAAGGAGGTTCAGGGCATAACATTGAGACTTGTCTCGATTTCAAGTCCGACGTGCAAAAGCTTGTTAGGAGCGGGCTCTTATCTTTCAAAGATATGAATCCTAATGTTCTTACGAACCCGCTGCCTCAACATGAGAAAGCTGCAGTCAATCTGATTGAGAAAGAGACTAACAATGTCTATCAAATTCATGATGTACTCTTGTTGAAAACCAATCTGGTCAAGATGCATTGTAGACAGAGTGGATATGGCCATGTGCCACCTCATAATTATCACCAGTGTGATATCTGCTCTAAAGATAACCAAGGATGTTCTGTAGTGCAATCAGCTCTACAGGAACAGATGGATCTCGGATGGATCCAAGAGCACCGAGTTCGTGGAGTTAACATGGTCTATACGAATTCTAACGTCATTCAAAACCACGACATCCGTGTGATGAATGTCAACTTGGTGGCGATGCACTCAAGGCAAAGCCAGTATCATAATCTGCCGCGGCACGATTACAGTTCCTGTCTGATTTGCTCGGTAAACAAACAGGGATGCTCTTTCATACAAGAGGCCCTCCAGCGTCAGATGGATCTCGGATGGATCCAAGACTACCATGATAGGAACTCCTATCAAATCAACATGGTTCAGATCTTCGACATCTGCGTGATGAATACCAACCTGGTAGAGTTACATGCTGAGCAGGTCCGACTCGGATTCTTAATATCACACGATTATCAAAGCTGTAAAGCGGGTTGCGAAAACGATCGAGGTTGTACCCTTGTCCAGGAGGCACTTCAGCACTTGTTAAATCACTGGTGGATGCCAATCTATATGGACGAAGATACTCGGCAGATTAGTATCAATAACAGGAATCCTACTCGTCGTCAAAGTCAGGATGTCCGATCAATGGAAGGTAACCTAGTGAGGTTACATTGCATTCAAAGTGGGCGTGGCCAGGTGCCACCACACAACTATGATAGTTGTAGCGTCTGTTCGGAAAGTAACCAAGGGTGTTACCTTGTGAGAGCAGCTCTTCAGGGTCAGATCGCTCATGGAGAAATTCATCCATATCCAGGTTCAGGACCCATCATTTGGTCGCCGAACTACCTTGCTGATCAAGTTGAGGATGTTGTCACAATCTCGGGTCATCATAGGACCAGGGATGTTTTTGCCATCATTCCTCTACTTGACGAATCTAAAGTTCCCAACCAGGAACGGATCGAGATTACTTATGATGGTCAGAAAAATCAGAAGGTTCCCATAGTCATCTATCTACCGGGGCCATTACCGTATGAATCAGCTAAGGCGATCCCTTACAAATACGGTGCAACAATAATCGAGAATGGAAAGGAAATTCCATTACCCTCCGTCGTGAATATTGCAGACATCAGTCGTGTAACACGGAGCGGTCGAATCTTCAACCGAGGGGTTGGAGAATCCAACAAAGAAAAGGAACTTCAGGAGGAAATTCCTGATCCACCAGTCAGTCAATCTGGTAATCCCGACTTTTCAAAAGACAAAGATGAGATGCTAAAGCTCATCCAAAGGAGTGAATATAACATTGTTGATCAACTGTTACAGACTCCTTCAAAGATCTCAGTATTATCACTGTTACTCAGTTCAGAAGCACATAGAGAGGCTCTACAGAAAGTCTTGGAGCAAGCCTTTGTGGAACAGGATGTAACAATCAGACAATTCGATAGCATTGTCTCTAACATCACTTCCTGCAATAATTTGGGATTTAGTGATGAAGAATTACCTGAAGAGGGTCGCCGTCATAACATGGCGCTCAACATTACAGTTAACTGCCAGGGCGATGCTTTAGCCAACGTACTGGTAGACACAGGGTCAGCCCTGAATGTTATGCCGAAGTCCACTTTGATGCAATTATCATTTAAGGGCCCTCCGATGAGAGTCAGCGAGGTCGTCGTCAAAGCATTCGACGGATCCAGAAAAACAGTTATCGGCGAAGTCGATCTTCCCATAACTATTGGTCCTCACACTTTCCAAATCACTTTCCAGGTCATGGACATACGGCCAACATACAGTTGTTTATTAGGAAGACCTTGGATACATCAGGCTGGAGCGGTCACTTCGACCCTCCACCAAAAGCTAAAGTTCGTCAAGAACGATCAACTTGTCACGGTTTGTGGGGAACAAGCCTTGCTTGTGAGTAACCTATCATCATCTACTTGTGTGGAACCCGAGGAGGTTATTGGAACTCAGTTCCAAGCACTATCGGTGAGCAAGAACGATCAATACGAAGAAGGAACTTCAATTTCTTCATACAAAGATGCTATCAAAGCGGTCGAGAGTACCTATACGATAGGATGGGGACGGCTTGTCATTCCTATTGACAATAAAACAAAGAAGGGTCTTGGTTTTTCTGCAACCTGTACCCAGACAGCCGCTAACGATGAAAGTCTTCATCCCCTTCAAAACTTCTTCCACAGTGGAGGTTTTCTTCACCCAGTGTCTCAGACAGTTCATGCTATCAATGAGGAAGATCCCTCTGACACAGATGAAGAATGGAAGTCCTACCTTAACAAGGACGGCTATATGTCTCAGGAAGAGGTGCCTATGCCTTTTTGCTTTCCTACAGAAAGTCCGAGATTTATACCAAGATCAGATGTCGAAATGATCTACGGGGATTGTGATCCGGAAGGATGCCGTGCTCCGCCAAATTCATTAGAGGAGGACACTCTGATGAAAGACAACTTTGACCGCAATTACTATGGCCCGATGGATGGCCTGCCAATATGGCAGCCTTACCCAGGAAACTTAGGGCAAGAAAGTCAGTCGAGTAATGAAACTTAGCTGAGCGTCATTGAACAGAATACCTGTGTCCCCGCCATGTCATGGGATCAACACTCAGGTCATTCGGAACTACTCAACATGAAGATGAATTCGCAACGTTTGCAGGACTAGAATTCATTAACTATGCTTTTCCTGAGGTCAACGTCATCGAGAGGGATGACTTCTCCAGTTCCAAAGAAGTTTGGGACACTTTGGGACAACCAAGTGGAAAATTCGACTTTATGGTCAAGTACACTGCTCCCGAAAGCTCTCGTATCAGGCTCGAAGACATCCAGCCAACTGGATGGGGAGATACAGCTGAGAGCTCCAATGCTATGCAAAATGCAACAGAGGAATCCTCCTACGACAATTCTGCTTGGGAGACAGTCTCCAATGATCCTACTCCACCAGAAATCAGCGTCATTTCTGAAGACAAATCAAGGAAGGTGCCAGACTTTGTGATTCACCGAGGAGTTCGCCGCCAATGGGTTGCTGTCGAGGTTCCGAAGGTCGTTCGTCAGTCAAAGTAATTGCCATCTTTAACCTTTCACCCTGCCCAGGTGAAATGGATGTTTTGATAGGGCTCGCTTTCTGTAAATTTCCCTCTTCGCTTTGCCCAAAGCGACAGAGTTTTGTTTTATAGGGCTGTAGTTTCAAGATTCGACTTGTTCATTAATAAAATAAAGTCGTTCTGTAATTTCCGCATTAATTGCTGTTTTCTCTTTTTACTTTTTCTGAAAATGGTAATCCTAAAAAACATTCAATAATAAGAACAAGCAGTAAAATCAAATACACTGCACACACTTGCATTTTCACTATCTCTTCTAAACACGAATCATCACATCATGCAGATTGCTTGTTTTATACCCCGTTGAAACATACGATCCGATGCCTTCTTCCAACTTTGAGTTCTCGGTATTCGAGGCTGAAGAAGAAAATGACGACCGAATTCCAGAAGAGATCTCCCGACTACTCAGACAAGAGGAAAGGTCCATCGAACCTCACAAAGAGCCGTTGGAAACGGTAAACTTGGGTTCAGAAAAAGAGAGAAAAGAAATCAGGATCGGAGCATTGCTCAGTCCAACTGCCAGAGAGGGTTTGATAAAGCTTCTCAAAGAATTTCCCGATGTATTCGCTTGGTCCTATCAGGATATGCCAGGGTTGGATACCAGCATCGTGGAACATCACTTACCGTTAAGATCGGAATGTCCGCCAGTAAAGCAAAGGTTGAGACACACTCACCCGGACATGGCCATCAAAATCAAGGAAGAGGTACAGAAACAGATCGACGCGGGTTTCCTTGCTACATCTGAATATCCTCAATGGTTAGCCAACATCGTACCCGTTCCCAAAAAGGATGGAAGGGTCAGAATGTGTGTTGATTACAGAGATTTGAACAAGGCAAGTCCAAAGGACGACTTTCCTTTACCACACATTGACATGCTGGTTGACAGCACAGCAAAGTTCAAAGTACTCTCCTTCATGGATGGATTCTCGGGCTATAACCAGATCAAAATGGCGCCGAAAGACATGGAGAAAACTTCGTTAATTACCCCATGGGGTACCTTTTGTTACAAGGTAATGTCGTTCGGTTTGAAGAATGTCGGGGCAACCTATCAAAGGGCCATGACTACTCTGTTTCATGACATGATACATAAGTAAATCGAGGTATATGTCGATGATTTGATTGCAAAATCAAGAACAGAGGATGAGCACGTTGAACATCTGTCAAAATTGTTCGAACGTCTAAGAAAATTCAAGCTCTGCTTGAATCCCAACAAGTGCACCTTCGGTGTCCATTCAGGGAAACTACTAGGGTTCATCGTCAGCCAGAAAGGAATTGAAGTCGATCCTGACAAGGTCAAGGCCATTCAAGAAATGCCTTCTCCGAAAACTGAAAAACAAGTCAGAGGATTCCTGGGACGTTTGAACTACATCTCCAGATTCATATTCCTTATGACCGCGACTTGTGCGCCGATTTTCAAATTACTCAAAAAGAACCAGGATTGCGTTTGGTCAGGACATTGCCAAACCGCCTTCGACAGTATCAAGGAATATCTGTTGAATCCTCCGATTCTATCACCTCCAGTGGAAGGAAGACCACTGATCATTTACCTCACAGTCCTAGAGGACTCAATGGGATGTGTACTTGGCCAACAAGACGAAACTAAATGGAAAGAGTCTGCCATTTACTATCTGAGAAAGAAGTTTACCGACTGCGAGACTCGGTACACAATGCTTGAGAAAACTTGTTGCGCTTTGGCTTGGGCAGCCAAACGTCTTCGCCAGTACATGATTCGTCATACTACTTGGTTGGTCTCCGAAATGGATCCAATCAAGTACGTTTTCGAAAAACCTGCTCTCACGGGAAGGATTGCCCGTTGGCAGATGTTACTATCAGAATATGACATAGAGTACCATGCTCAGAAAGCCGTTAAAGGAAGTATTTTAGCCGATCATTTGGCTCATCAACCGATTGACGATCAAGAATCAATCGGGTTTGACTTCCAGACGAAGATGTCATGTATCTAAAAATGAAAGATTGCGATGAACCGCTACCCAGTGAAGGGCCAGAACCAGGTTCCCAGTGGGGACTCATCTTTGACGGAGCAGTTAATCATTATGGAAACGGAATTGGGGCAATCATTGTTACCCCTCAGGGTTCCCACATTCCTTTCACTGCCAGACTTACGTTCAAATGTACGAACAACGAGGCCGAATACGAAGCATGTATTATGGGTCTCGAAGAAGCGATTGATTTAAGGATCAAAAACTTGGACGTATAAGGCGATTCAGCCCTGGTTATTAACCAGATAAAAGGAGATTGGAACACATACCAATCAGGATTGACTCCTTACAAAGACTATGCAAGGAGGTTGTTACCCTTCTTCAACAGAGTCGACTTTCATCACATCCCTCGTGATGAGAATCACATGGCTGATGCATTAGCCACTCTCTCTTCCATGATTAGTGTAGGTCGATGGAATGACATACCTAAGATCGACATAATGCGCCTTGAACGGCCCGCTTACATCTTCGCGATTAAGCAGTCATAGACGACAGACCTTGGTATCACGATATCAAATGCTTCCTTCAGAAACAAGAGTACCCATCTGGGGCACTCAGAAAAGACAGGAAAACCCTCAGAAGATTGGCTGGAAACTTCTTCCTGAGCGGTGACACTCTTTATAAGAGAAATTTTGACATGGTCTTGCTCCGATGCGTCGACAGACCAGAAGCAGACATGCTCATGAAAGAAATTCATGAAGGATCCTTTGGCACTCATGCCAACGGACACACAATGGCGAGAAAAATTCTCAGGGCCGGGTACTATTGGTTGACAATGGAATCCGACTGCTACAAGTACATGAGGAGGTGTCACAAGTGTCAGATATACTCCGACAAAATTCATGTACCGCCATCACATCTCAAAGTTCTTTCTTCCCCGTGGCCTTTTTCCATATGGGGAATCGATATGATTGGTATGATTAAGCCCAAGGCTTCAAACGGACATCGGTTCATCCTGGTAGCCATTGATTATTTCACCAAGTGGGTCGAAGCAGCGTCATTCGCCAATGTAACCCGACAAGTGGTGGTCCGATTTATAAAAAATAATATCATCTGCCGTTATGGTGTTCTAAGCGAGATCATTACTGATAATGGATCTAACTTGAACAATAAGATGATGAAAGAGTTGTGTGCAGAGTTCAAGATCGAACACCATAACTCATCTCCCTACCGACCCAAGATGAACGGAGCGGTAGAAGCGGCTAACAAGAACATCAAGAAGATCGTTCAAAAGATGGTTGTAACCTATAAAGATTGGCACGAAATGCTACCCTTTGCTCTTCACGGTTATCGTACATCTGTCCGCACTTCAACAGGGGCCACCCCTTTCTCTCTAGTATATGGCATGGAGGCAGTGCTTCCCATAGAAGTAGAGATCCTGTCAATCAGGGTATTGATGGAAGCTAAGCTCACCGAAGCTGAATGGTGTCAAAGTCAACACGACGAACTGAACCTGATCGAAGAGAAGCGAATCACGGCACTATGCCACGGTCAGTTGTATCAACAGAGAATGAAGAGGGCGTTCGACAAAAAGGTCTGACCTCGTATTTTCAGAAAAGGAGACCTCGTGCTCAAGAAGATACAATCATTTCTCACTGACTCTCGGGGCAAATGGACCCCAAATTATGATGGCCCCTATGTGGTCACGAAAGTTTTCTCAGGTGGCGCCTTGAGACTTGCAACCATGGACGGAGAGGAATTTGCCTACCCCACGAATGTTGATGTAGTCAAGAAATACTTCGCCTAAACTAAAAAAAAAAAAAAACGTCTTGGTGGATTGAAAACCCGAAAGGGCGGTCCAGGCAAAAGTTAGAGACATGAAAAAAAATCATCCCGATGGATTGGAAATCTCATAGTACAATCCAGGCAAAAATTAGGGATAATGGCAAGTAACTATGTTCAACAGAGGCAAGTCCCTCAGCAGCAGTTACAGCATCATCTATCGGAGGAAAACTCCAGTCAAGGTCATCTTCGACAGAAACTCAGGATGTCCCGAATTCAAAGTTGGTAGAAGGATAGTGGTCGTTATGTTTCAACGTAGCCCTTTTCCCTGTAAATTACCATTTTCTAACTTTGTATATACTCTTTGGAATCACGCGTTTGGCTGATCTCCATCTTATCAATAAAATTTGAGCCCTTGTGCTTTTGTTTGTAATTCTTGCTTGTTTTAGCTTTACAGAACGACGTTGTTTAAACTTAATCAGCGATTCTTGAAATAAAACAAAAATGAATTTACTTGTTAAAACTTGTTCTGCTTTTAAAATAAAGATGGCAATTTCTTTTGATTGTTGAACATCAGAAGAACATCGATTGCTTCTCCCGAAGTAAGCGAACTTCAAAGTGCAGAATCAAAGTACTCCTTCTAAGCCAGTATGCCTGAATGAAGGGATCAACTGTGTCAGAGACCTTGTTTCGTCTGACATCCTCGGCCGAGTTCTCATCTCCTAAGCCCGATCAATATAGCTCCCAACGGGACTATCTCTCCTAAGCAAGGTGGAATTGCTATTTTGAATCAACGGTACTTCTTCGCCCCGCGATGGCCGAGTATCCAATTGTGTTCATCCATTAGTCTGTATGTCGCGTCTGTTTTGTCAGCATATACATACATACATCATGCATTTTTTATTTGCATTCACATTTCATATTGCATCACTATCACTTGAGTCGGTCTTGTCCCCTAGTGATAAACAATTTTCTCAATCGAGTTTGTCAGTTCTTTCCTCATCAGGAAGTGTTGCGTCTGCACAATCTCGCCACCAGTGTATCTTTAGATCAGAGTCGGCACTTGGCCACTTTGATAACTTGAACCTCTGAAAAGCCAGAGAAAACTCTCAATAAACATCACTCTTCGCCATTGAAGATGATATCCTTGCTTTCCCGGATTAAGGAAAATCCACAGAGAAAGCCTCGTGATCAGAGATTCGGCAGCACGCCAGTTTTGCTCCAAAAAACCACTGATGAAAAGGTCATTGGCACCTCAAAATTGGACCCCATCATATGGCGTTTCTCCGGGAAGATCCCGAGAAAAGTATGATGAAAGATCCCAAACGAAAACAGTCTCTCAAGAGACTCGCTTTCCCCAGTAGAATCGACAAACGGCGTCTCCAACAGAGAAGTTTGTACAACTCTACAAATCAGACGAATGGGTTCCCCAGCAAGTCTGACATCAAAACTTTTTCCACTCAAATGGCATCTCCCCAGGAAAATTCGGCGAGAAGTTTGAAGGAAAGCCGCTATGAATAGCGTCCTTTGTCAGTAAAGTTTATTGACAAAAGAAACTAAGACCAGTTCCTTGGTAAGAAACCAGGATCGAGGGGAAGTTCAAATCAGAAACTAAGACCAGTTCCTTGGTAGGAAACCAGGATCGAGGGGAAGTTTAAATCAGAAACTAAGACCAGTTCCTTGGTAGGAAACCAGGATCGAGGGGAAGTTTATTTCAAAAGAGACTGAGACCAGTTCCTTGGTAGGAAACCAGGATCGAGGGGAAGTTTACCTTTTCTAAGCATCATCGCTTAGCTAAAGAAGATAAATGCGTAAGCTACCATTCATAACCACCATCAAAATTTCGGATATTCCGATATTTAATCCTCTTGCACCCCGAATGCCCGAATCCCTTCGTCATTCATACCTTCGGGTCCAAGAAGATTAAATAGGGGCATCTGTAATACCCCAAATTTTGACCACTTAGATTTCCCATCATTGTGAAAATCATCATCACAATATGGATGAACCATCATGCTTCATCAGTCTCCCCAAAGATGGGTGAGCATCCAATACAATTAAAATTAGGGTTTCAAGCCCTCTTTGAGTGCTTAGACAAAGAATCAATCAAGAAATGACATGATCTTCAACTTGTCTAATCTCTCAAACATCCACAATGGATCAAAAAGGACTCCCACTTCAAGGATTAAGCACAAGGTTGCTCCCTTCTAGGTGGATCAAGTCTCAAGATCGACAGTGTCACCAAATTAGGGTTTTGGTCGACCAGGGCCTCCATATGGAAATTTTCATCTGGGCACAAGGCAATGATCCAAAACATGACCTAATATGCTTCATGGAACCTCATGAACCCATGCATCAAGTAAATTTTGCCTCAGGGGATGCATTCATCAAAAATCAGGAATTAGGGTTTCTTGACCTAATTCACCCCTAAGTTGACTTTTGGGACAAACCATGAGCCAAGACCTCAAGAGATGATTTTAGGGTCTCTAATACACCATATTGATCCATTTGGAACAATGGATTAATCCAAGAAGCTTGAGCAACAAGTCTCATTTTCATCTGCACCACAATTAGGGTTTTAATGGAAAACTCAACTGTAACTTTGACTTTTGACCTGGACATGCTCCCAAACCCTAATACATGATTGAATATACCCTATGACATCCATGGAACATGTCCATTAAGTTTGATTTAGGTCAAGGACATGATTTCCTGAAGAATTGCACAGTTTGGAATTCATCTGATAAAAAGTCAACTGTGCACAAAAGTCAACTTTGACTTTTTGAGATTTTTCACCAAAATGGATTTTTAACCCTAAAATGATGTTAATGTATGATTTGAATCATCATTCATCAAGAAAAATCAAGAAAAGTGAGATAACTTGTAAAAGGGGTAACCATAAAACTTAGAAAATTTTCTAAGTTAAAAATAAAGTGGCAAAGGTACCAACTTTGGAGGACCATAACTCCTAAACCACAAGGCCATTTTTTCTCATCCAAAGATGGATTTGTAGCCCTCATTATCACCTACAAAAACTTCAACTACAAGTCATTCCAATTCATTAAGGATTTTGAGTTATGGAGTGATCAAAGTGGCTGAAAAGTGAAAATGTCACTTTTTCCAACACTTAGTGAAATTTTCACTAAGTCAGAATTTGCCTTCACTTTTTGCCAAATGTAGGGGGATTTTTCACTTGGAATCAAAAGAGATCAAAACCAAACTTGTTCAAACAGTTGTTGTATCATGTAAGAGCTTTCCAAAATGGCCAAGAACATTGCCAAATTCAACCTACATCATGAGATACAACATTGGCAAGTTGCCTTGCTGAAATCTGTCAAAGCAAGGCAGAATTTGCATTTTGGCTCGATTTACCAAAATCAGCCAATTCCAATTGCTCCAATCCACTTGGACACCTCAGAGGATTGAATCCAAAGGGGACAATCACTGAGCCAAGCCTCCAAGGTCCAAGGAACAAAGAATAGCATGTTGAACCTAGAATGGCCAAAATAGGGACAAGACTTCAAATTTGGAATGAGGCATTCAATGGAACCATCAAGGTGGCATGGACTGAGCCATTCTCATCTGAAATTAGTCAAGACTTATCCAAGACCAAGGGTACCAAAGCTCTGTGCCCTAACCTCTAGTCAATGGCTAGAGGAGACTTTCATTTCCATTGGCCAACATTGAGGAAACCTACTTACCAGCTGCCATACACTATTCCTTGCAAAACAAACTTGCTCTACTATAAATAGAGCTCAATTGTGGTCAGTTTAAGTACACCAAAGCCATCTAACAGATGCTTTCCTCAAAATCTATTTCTCTTGGCAAAAATGCCTTTCTTAGCAAGGTAGCTATCGGGTTTTGAGTTTGAGAGCAATTCTGCACAAACCAATCACTCACACACCTCACATACATCACATATGAGCTGATCAAACACTCACATAACATCTGGAACATCAAAATCTCAAAATCACTTGCCATCCACACAAGTTTGAAGTGAAGTTGCAGCTGAGATGCCATAAACTGATCCAGTCCATTTCAATTCAATCCAAGTGTTCAAACACACTCCATATGGTGTAGGGAAGCTGTCCAGATCATCACAACTTGTATGTAACACCTCCAACTCAAAATTACATC
Source organism: Lathyrus tuberosus (assembly GCA_022829125.1). NCBI lineage: Eukaryota > Viridiplantae > Streptophyta > Magnoliopsida > Fabales > Fabaceae > Lathyrus > Lathyrus tuberosus. Next base: position 1,326,939 of record JALAZF010000104.1, on the reverse strand, counting down.
TGCTCTTGCTGTCACGACTTAGAGGTAAGCACATACTTGGTCATCTCTCAATCTATGCATATTTCCTCGCACAATAATTTGGCCATATGTTCATAATCATGCATGGAATGTTTTCCCTCAATTAATTGCATTGTTTGAATCGTGTATCAAAAATCCTATCCATCATGCAGAAATTAGGGTTCTTGAGGTCTCTTCGTGATTTCTTGTTGTATGTTTAATTTAAATGAAATTAATGTACATAGACATAATCGTGAGGTTGAGACGAGCATAATGATATGTGGATTGCATGATATGATTACGTATTCATGGAGATTGGATAGAAAATGCAAATCTGGGGAAACTGAAAAACGCGCGTGTTCTTGGTGTTGTTCTTGGCGCCATTTTCATATATTTGAATATTTGAATTTTGTGATTTTGTTTAATTGATTCAAAAATTAATTTCTCTCTGAGTTTTAATGATTTTGAGTTGATTCTTTTTTTAATAATTCACAAAAATGTTAAAATATTTTATTTTATCAAAAAATCCCAAAAATATTATTTATTTCATATAATTGATATTTTTGTAAAGAATTAATATTTTGATTGTTTTTGGCATTTTAAATATTTTTTCTACATTGATTTTGCAACTTTTAATGCTTTCTAATTATTTTGTAGGTCAATACTTAATTTTTGAAGCATTAATCCAAGGTCACAATTTGTTTTCCATGTGTTAAACAATTTTTGATCATTTTAATTGAATTTTTATTCAATTAAATACATTTTGAAAACAAATTAGGGTTTTGGATTAATTCAACCCTCTTAAATCATTTTCAAAACTTTTTTTGGGCCTCTTGAGAGAGTGTAAGACCCATCCCCCCTTGTACAAAAACTTTTTGGGCCTCATTCATTGTATAAGTCCCTTTGTACAAGTAAACGGCGCGATCGTCGCCTTTTTAAAATAAACCTGGGCCTACCCTCGAGTAGTAAGACCCATTTCTTTTTCTTAAAACTTTTTGGGCCTCTATTAGAGTGTAAGACCCAATCCTTTTTTTGACCAAATCGTCTTTGGGCCTCACTTATTGTATAAGTCCCGATACCGTCAAAAAACAAACGGCGCGATCGTCGCCTTTTTAAAATAAACCTGGGCCTACCCTCGAGTAGTAAGACCCATCTCTTTTTCTTCCAAACACTTTGGGCCTCTATTAGAGTGTAAGACTCAATCCTCCTTTTAACCAAAAACATTTTGGGCCTCACTTATTGTATAAGTCCCTCTGCGTTAAAAGAAAACCTCGGCGCGATCGCCATTTTTAAACGGAAAAATCATTTGGGCCTACCCTCGTGTTATAAGCCCCTCTCTTTTCTTTAAACCTTTTTGGGCCTCTTGAGAGAGTGTAAGACCCATCCCTTTGTACAGAAAACCATTTTGGGCCCCAGTCACTTGTATAAGTCCCTCTGTACAAAGTCAAACAGTGCGCTCACTGATAAAACCCTGGGCCTCTCCTTGAGCTGTAAGCCCCAGATCTTTCTTTTTCAAAGCACTTTCTCCTTTGATTTTGAATATACTGTTGTTTTTAATCTTTCTTTGTTGAACAACTAACCAAACAGCATGGAAGCACTACAACCGAGTAAGTGTTTACTCGCTTTCATTTACTGCTTTCATATTATAAACTGTATTGTGGGGCTGCTCACTGTAAGTCTCCTTTCATAAACTCATATCTACTGTGTAATAATAGTATAGATATTTCGAGTTTCCCCGACAACTACGTCTAGAACTAGGTGACGCCGTTCCACTTATTCGTAGAAATAGACGCCTAGATCCCCAATAGGAGCACCAGATACAGTCTTCTCTTCGGCTGTCCTCCTTAGGAATCGTCAAGAAGCTCTACTCCCCAAGATGAATGTATTCTCCGTGAATGGCATCTTTGAGTTTCTTCCTAATTCTCGAACTTTCCTGACTTGATCTATTCCTCGTGGATAGCTTGCTTTGAATGTCTCGGGGTTTGGGTACCCACTACGGTCATAATCTTGGACCTTAACTAAGGAACCCTCTTTAAAAGCTAAAAGTCGTTGGATAGTAAACCTCGCACGTTTACCAGTGGTTTTTATCTTTAAAAGAGTTATCTCTCCTAATAGAAAGGAGATGATAGACCCACGGGCTTCTTAAAAGCATCGGCCTCCTCTTGGGCATTGTTCAAGGACCCTACGGCTTCTTAGAAGTATTCACTGCCTCCTCTTAGGCTTCGTATAATGATCTCTTCCTTCGGGAATGATAGCCTCCTCTTGGGCTTCTTACAAGGACCCGTCGGCTTCTTAAAAGTTTCCAGCCTCCTCTTGGGCTTCGTACAAATTGTCCCGACGACCTCCTAGAGGTATAGGAACAGAACTTAGTCATCCTCATAGAACAGTCCTTTCATAGAGTCTACTACTGTTTCTCAAAGCATAGTACAAAAGATAAAACTCTAGACACGGACAGTCTAACTTCGTTGAGTCTCAAAGACATTCTCAAGCACCCTTCGTTAAATAGGAAGGAAACCCGCAGACTCGGATAGTCTCGATACCCTTTGGATTTCCCGTTTCCTCAAAGAGAAGGAAATATCCCTGATCCTCAAATTAAATCCCTGAGTACAGTGTTACTCATATAAGAACTGATTTTCTCTTTTAAATCAGTATATTGGATCTGTCACTCAACTGAAACAGTTACAATAGCCTCCATCTCGGGCTTCGTACGAGATACCAAAATTCTCCCCAGTGGAGTTAAAACAACCTTTTCGCCTCTCTCTCGGGCTTTGTACGAGATACAAAAAGCACTCTCTTGTCGAGTATAAAAGATTCCCCTGTAGAGTCAAACCCTTTTAGCCTCTCTCTCAGGCTTTGTATGAGACACAAAAGATTCCCTCGTTGAGTCAATCACCCCTTTTTGCCTCCATCTCGGGCCTCGTACGAGATACAAATTCCTTAAGCAAGAGTCGAACTCTTTTAGCCTCCTCTTAGGCTTTGTATAATGATATGCCCCACTGGGTCAAAAACTTTTAGCCTCTCTCTCGGGCTTTGTACGAGACACAAAATAGCCTCCTCTTAGGCTTTGTATAATGATTTTCCTAGTGGAAATTAGCCTCCTCTTAGGCTTTGTGTAAGAAAACCACTGGTTGATCCAATCGACCTTTTAGCATCAAAGTTGTGCCTCGTTCGCAGTACACAAACATCAATAACTTCTTTCCCTTCATCTAATCGCTGTAAGCGGCAAGCCTCTGGATTATCTATATCCATGCCACTGTCCCTCTTTTAGCATGAGAAATTCCTAAGGAAAGATGGCATTGCTCTACACTGAGTTAAAGTCTTCTCCTTCAGGTTAAAACCCTTTCTTCGGAAATTATGGCATTGCTCGGATCCGCGTATCCCAGTTAAAGTAATTTTCCTTCTCCCCTCTTTAGAGATGACAAATTCTCTCTAAAGTCGAGGTCTTTTAGCTTCACGTCTTGGGCTTTGAACAAGACACAAATAAACCTTTTAGCTTCACATCTTGGGCTTTGAACAAGATACAAATCACCTTTCGCTTCACGTCTTGGGCTTTGAACAAGACACCAAAACACCCATTTCCTCCCATAGAATAGGAGGAACTACGAATGCTCTGATTTCCCTGTTTCGGTAAACGGGAATACGTAGGCATAAGATCAAAAGAAAAGATCTTAGCGAGCGCAATCAACAAAAAACCCAAATCCCATATCTCCATCAATCAAAAGCAGTAATTCAAAAGCACCAGTCCTAACATCCTAATCCTTGTTCCCCGCCAGAAACCCTTTGCCTAGATTGAAAGAAAGAAAACAGTATTGGCGAAAATACAAATAACCAGTACAAAGGCCCCCCACATTGATAGCATCCGTAACCTAACAGACCGCTGTTTAAACTCAGTATGCAAGCAGGGTTAATTGGAGACATCTATTTCCCTTCCTTATTCAGCTCACAATAGGATAAAAAATGAATCGACCTGTAGTTTAAAGCTCAAACCGCAGAGAGCGACCAGCGCTTAAGAACCGCGTCCAAAATCGCTCGCTACACTTAGCTCTGAAAACATCAGGGTTGGTGATCATCCTTGCCAGCCCTTCTAAATCCTCTAGTTTCAGAGTCTTGAAGGTGTATTTGTGTGTCTTTCTTCTACCGAAATCCATAACGCAGTCCCTTTTTGATATTTGCAATCATTGTTTTAGTTTATTTTGAAAAAGAGAGAAGAGAAAAGAAAAGTTTTCTTTGTTTAAAAGTTTTTTAAATGAATGCATGAATGCAGCACATAAAAACATTGAAAAAAACATGGGTTCAAGGGTTCAACGTCACGATCATGGAACCATGGCTCTACCCATCCCCAAAGGTTGTATTCCGGTGAATTTTTGTACCTGTAGAACGGGTTAAAAATTCCCAAAATCATTGACCCCCCTAGGGATAACAACAGCAAGCTGGTTCACCCGAGCGAGCTGTAGTATCCTAGGGTAATCTCAATTGAGTGTAGTAGCACGTGTCAACTATTTCCGATAGCTACCGAACTACCAAATGGCCACACGGTTAATGTCTACTAAATCCTCAGTTTCATGGATACCACAATCGGACAATCTGTTTTCACAACTGAAGTCGTTAGACATTGAATCCGCAAAGGGTATCTCCATTGATTTAATGGTCTACCGGGACAGGTTATTCGGGATTCACTCCCTGTAAGACCGCCCGTCTATGCTATCACCTATCTTAGGTATCACTCATACTTTCCACATGCGACATCACTCGCATTCCATTTTGACAGAAAAATAAACACGGATATCAAGTAGGAAAAGCGATATATATATATATATATTCATTCCTAAAACTAACATCCTAGACCTCTTAGGAATTCTAGTCTATAATCCTAAACAGACAAAATGATATCCCCAGCGGAGTCGCCATTTATCTGTAGCGTGCGATTTTTGTCGGTGACGCGACCACCTTATCGCCATGGGGTTCTCCACCACAATGGTAGGAGTGGGGTGCTACTTTCTAATTTCTTATTTATCCCGAGAAGCTGGAAGGGAAAGGGAAGCTATCTAAAACTAACCTTGTACGCGAATGTTTAATTGAACAAACGCTTAAGAGATTCGGGGAGTTCGGGGTCAGGTTATACAATGGGGAGTTGTCAGTTACCCATCCTATATGTGGTTATCCACAGGTTGTTAGCATTAGGTTTTGTTTTGTACTTGATGGTATTTATCCGTTGTGGGTTGGGAAAGTTTGGGAATATTGAGAGAGAGAGTGAGAGTTTTTGATGATTTTGGTGAGGTACTGGACCTCAGTTTTGATCGGTTGGAAGGTACTGGACCTATAGCGTTTGATTAGTATGCGAAGGTACTGGACCTAGAGTTTTTTTATTGGTATGTTCGCTAAGATTTCGCAATCTTATGCCTACGTATTCCCGTTTTAAAGAAACAGGGAAATCAGAGCAATCGTAGTTCCTCCTATTCTATGGGAAGAAAAGATATTTGGTGTCTTGTTCAAAGCCCAAGATTGAAGCTAAAAGGATATTTGTGTCTTGTTCAAAGCCCAAGATTGAAGCTAAAAGGTTTGACTGATAGAGAATTTGTCATCTCTAAAGGGAGACATCTCGTCTGTTTATCACAACTGTTGGGTGACTGTTTATAAAGGAGGATTACTTTAACTGGGATATGAGAATCCAGCAATGCCATAATTTCCTTTATAAGGGTGATGTCATGAAGGGGAAAACTTTAACTCAGTGTAGAGCAATGCCATTTTTCCTTAGGAATCTTTCATGCTAAGAGAGGGACAGTGGCGTGGATGTAAATAATCTAGAGGCTTGCCACTTACAGCAATTAGATGAAATAGGAAGTTTGCCAGGATAAGAGATGGATGACAGCTTGGATATTTGAATCAATAAGTGTGCCACTTACAGCTGTTATCTGGGATTAGGGTTTGTTTTGATTTCTGTTTTGATTGGTGATAATACAGAGAAATGTCTTCCTACAGAGAGTTTTTTATTTCCTCTGAGGGGATGTTGATTTTTGTTTGCCTTGATCAAAGCCCAAGGTTGAAGCTAAGAGATTGATTGACTCCACCGGAGAAGTCCTTATACAAAGCCTAAGAGGAGGCTGGAAAAGACTGACTCAACAAGAGAGTGTTTATATATGTCTTGTACAAAGCCCAAGATTGAGGCTAAAAGAGACTGACTCTTTGGAGGATATCATTATACAAAGCCTAAGAGGAGGCTAAAAGTTTGACTTTTCTGGGGAAAATATTTTGTCTGTCTTGTACAAAGCCCAAGCCCAAGATTGAGGCTAAAAGGGATTTTGACTCCGCTGGGGAGGGTTTGCACGTGTCTTGTACAAAGCCCAAGATTGAGGCTGAAAAGAAGACTGACTCCGTGGGAAAGAAATCTTTATCTATCTTGTACAAAGCCCAAGATTGAGACTAAAATGAGACTGACTCAACTGACTCGGTTGAGGATATTTTAGGTGTCTTGTACAAAACCCAAGATTGAGGCTGAAAGAGGTTTGACTCTGCTGGAGAGTATTATCTGTCTTGTACAAAGCCCAAGATTAAGGCTGAAGAGAGGATTGACTCTGCTTAGGGAAATTTATATGGTGTCTTGTACAAAGCCCAAGATTGAGGCTGAAAAGTGTTGACTCAACGAGAGAGTGTTTTTGTTTTGTACCATTGACTTAACAAGAGAGTGTGGAAAGGTGATTGACTCAACAAGAGAGTCTGATAAGGTTAGCTCAGTTGGGGGAAATCATTATACAAAGCCCAAGAGGGGGCTGACTATGCTGAGGAAAGGAAGGATCATTATACAAAGCCTAAGAGGAGGCTAGCTTCTGCTGAGGATTATTGAGATCCAGAGGCAGGTCCAAGATGGGGAATCAACTCTTGCTGAGGGTTTACAGAAGAGTTGAGATATCAGATGCCCTGAGGTTCTGATTTGGGATAGTGTTATACTGATGATAAGCTGACCCTGGTTGGGGGGAAACTTAAGGTGAGAGTTTAAAGGTTGAGTTTTGAAAACCTATAGAGGTTTCAACTCTACCGGAGGTTGGTTGAATGACCAGGGTTCTTTCCTGTGTTTATAAGGAACTTAAGGATGTCTTTGAGACTCAATAGGGGATTAGTGTCAAGCCTAAAATGGTTTGATGTTTTGACACTGGAAAGACTGCTCTAGCAAAGGATGACTAAGTTTTGTCATATACCTTTAAGAGGTCTTCAGGGTCCTTGTATTAAGCCCAAGAGAATGCATGAGAACTTCTAAGAAGCCGGAGGGTCCTTGTACAAAGCCCAAGAGGAGGCGGGGATGCTTTTAGGAGGCCTGTGGGTCCAAACTTAAGAAGAGTTCAAGAAAAGTTTCACCGAGAATAATCTTTTCTTTAATGAACAGTTCTAGGGTTTGAAGAAATTCAAGAGAGGTTTCACCGGGAATTAATCCTCTCTGGGGAAATGAACTTCTTTGACAATTTCTAATAGTGGCAGTCTGAGAAAAGTTTCACCGGGAATAATGCCTTTCTCTTTGTTCCATATTGTTTAAGCTCAAGAGAAGGCAAGACTGTATCTGGAAATCCTATGGGGATCTAGTTTTGACTGTATTTAAGAGTGACCAACTGGCTTTACCTAGTTCTAGACCTAGTTGTCGGGGAAAACTCTAAGCAAATATACAAGTATATATACAATTGATATATGACAAGTATTTAAAAGGATATGAAAGAAGGACTTACAGGTGAACAAGCTTCCAGCAATTCAGTTCTATATATATATATATATATATATATATATATATATATATATATATATATATATATATATATGAAGGCAAGTAAATGAAAGCTGATAAAACTTACAGGCGAGCAAGCTTCCATTGTAACAGTTGTATGGTTAGTTGTTCAAGAAATTAAAGAAAGTTTTGATAACAACTATGAGTTTGAACCTAAATTAAAAGGGAAGTTGTTTCTGAAAAGGTTGTTGGGGCTTATACTCAAGGAGAGGCCCAGATGAAAAACAGTAATCATACCGTTGATCTGAAGATTGTATCGGGACTTATACAACGACTGAGGCCCAAAAAGGTTTATTTACAAAGAGAAGGGTCTTACACTCTATCAAGAGGCCCAAAAGAGTTTATTTTTGTACAAGAGATGGGTCTTACAATTCAAGGAGAGGCCCGGAAATAACAGTGATCGCATCGTTGTTTTAAAAATAGTATCGGGACTTATACAATGACTGAGGCCCAAGTTATTTATGTACAAAAGTGGATTGGGTCTTACACTCTATTAGAGGCCCAAAAGTGTTTAAAAAGAAAATAAATGGGGCTTACAACTCAGGGAGAGGCCCAGATGATTTTGTTTTGAAAATCGACGATCGCGCCGAGATTTTGAAAACACAGTGGGACTTATACAATGACTGAGGCCCAAAAAAGGTTTATATTTACAAGGAATGGGTCTTACACTCTATTAGAGGCCCAAAAGTGTTTGAAAAATTAAAATCGAGAGGAAACCCTAATTTTAAATCAAAATGTCATTTTTCGAAGGAAATCAAATGAAAAAAAGATATAAAATACCAAATATATTCAAAAACAAGTTGTACACTTTGAAAAATATTTTGAAAAATAATGTTTAATCATATGAAAGCTTGAAATTCAATTGGTTTTGAAAGATCAAAGTGGGAATTTCATTTTAAAAATTGTTTTAAAACAATAAAATGAAATTAATTACAAAAATTCTAACTATATTAAATAAATAATATAAATTGGATTTTTTGTAAAATAAAATATTTAAACATTTTAGTGAATTTTGAGAAAAAAATAAATTAAAAAACATAAATATTCAGAGAGAAATTAATTTTTGAATCAATTAAACAAAATAACTAAAATTCAAAAATTTGAATTATGGCGCCAAGAACACTTGGTTCTTGCCCGCGCCCTCTGTTTTTTGCAGATTTTCATTTTCTCACTTTTCTCCGTGATTTCTCAATGGTTTTGCACGATTCAAGTACCAATCTTGTTTGTTTTTTAACAAGGATTACAACCATATAGTTAATTGAATTTATATTAAGTATGGAGAAAGAAATCAACAGAAAACCTCAAGAACCCTAATTTCAGCATGAACACAATGTAATTCCATACACGATTGATTCTTGGCAATCGATTGGGGGTTATCGCTCTATATACATGCAAGAACAAGATGGTAACTCAAAAATTTATTTATGATGCATGGTATATAGAGTGTGAAGGGTTTATGCTTACCTCTTGCAGCTGGTGATCGAGTTTGATGATGGAGGTGTTGCAACTAGGTTCCAATGATCTGGACAGCTTCCTTAAGTGCCATGGAGTGTGTTTGAATGCTTGGAGTGGATTGAAATGAGCTGGAACTGGTTGTGGTACCTCAACTGCAACTCTGTCAAGAACTTGAGCAATTGGCTGGTGATTTTGAGAATCTGATGTTCCAGATGTGATTTTGTGTTATGGACCACTCATATATGATTTTGTGTTATGTGATTTTGTTTTGCAAGCAATAGTGTGTGGCAACTGCAGCAGGTATGTGGCCAATGTGGATCAAATCGAATCTCAAGTCTTTTCTAGCCATTGACTTGAGGTTAGGGCACATGCCTATGGTCTTTTGGTTCAGAGATAAGGCTTGACTCATTCAGTTAAACTTGCCTCAGTTCATGCCACCTTGATGCATCCATTGAATGCATTGAACAAAATTGAAGTCTTGGCACTTTTTAGCTCTTTTAGGTTTGGCATGGCTATATGTAGATCCTTGGACTTGGGAGGCTTGGGGATCAGATCATTCTCCTTTTGTTTTATCCTTATATGTGTCCAAATGGATGACAAGACTTGGAGTTGTCCAAATTTTCCAAATCGAGCAAATGTACAAAATCTGCCTTGCTTAGGACAGTTGGAAATGGTGATTTTGAGGGATTCATATCTCCCTGCTCAAGTTGAATTATGGGAAGATCTTGTGCTTTTTAGAAAGCCCGCATATGATATAAAACATGTGTGATCATAGTTTTTTTTGAAACTATTTGGATCCCATTGAAAAACCCTCATGAACATTGATGTTCAAGGCTGTTAACTTAGGGAGATTTTCACTAAGTGTTGGAAAAAGTGTCATTTTCATGTTTTTGTCATTTTGATCACTCCATAACTTAAAATCCATACAGAATTAGAGTCTGAGGTAGTTGAAGCTTTTGTAGAGTGTAGCAAGACCTACAAATCCAGCTTTGGATCACACAAAATGGTTGCTTGGATCTCAAGTTATGATCCTTGGAAGTTGGTACCAAAATCACTTTTGTTCCATAACTTAGAAAAATTTTGGTTTCTTATGGTTGCCCCTTTTGCAAGAAACCTCACTTTTCTTGATTTTTCTTAATGAATGATGATTAATACCATACATTAACATTATTTTTGACCTAGGGGAACCATATTTGTGAAAAATTCCAAAAAGTCAAACTTGATTTTGTGCACAGTTGACTTTTTATCGGATGAAATCTAAATTGTGCAATCCTTTGTGAAATCAAGTCCTTGACCTAAACCAAACCTAATGGATGGATCCCATAGGTGATATAGAGTGTATTGAATCATGTCCCAAGGTTTGGGAGCATGTCCTGGTCAAAAGTCAAAGGTACAGTTGACTTTTCGGTTCAAAACCCTAATTGTGGTCCAGATGAAAATGAAACTTGTGAATCAAGCTTCTTGGATAAATCCATTGTTGTAAATGGATCAATGTGGTGTATTTGGGGATCTCAAATCATGTCTTGAGGTCTTGGCTCATGTTTTGTCCCAGAAGTCAATTTAGGGGTAAATTAGGTCAAGAAACCCTAATTCCTGATTTTTGGTAAATGCACCCCCTAAGGTCAAATTAACTTGATGATTAGGTCCATGAGGTCCCTTGGAGTATCTTGGGTTATGCTTTGAAGTATTGGATCATGCCCATATGAAAATTTTCATCTAGAGGCCTTAGTCGACCAAAACCCTAATTTGGAGACATTGGCGATCTCGAGGCTTGATCCACTTAGAATGTTGCAACTTTGTGCTTGATTCTTGACGTGGGAGTCCTCTTGATCCTTTTGAGAGGTTAGACAAGTTGAATATCACGTCATCTCTTGATTGATCCTTTGTCTAAGTGCTCTGAGAGGGCTTAAAACCCTAATTCTTGATTGTGGTGAATGCTCAACCATCTTTGAGGAGATTGATGAAGCATGAAAGTACATCCATATTGTGATGATGATTTGCACAATGATGGGAAATCTTGGTGGTCAAAATTTGGGGTATGAGACCCACGTTCTCGGCGTTTCAAATTTTCCCGCTCAAAGACTTATCAGTTTGGCGTTGGTTTCATAGGCCACCAGTCGAAACCCTTCGACAGCCTTACCTCTATGTCTTCTTCTGACGCATCTTTGCTCGTGTCGACCTGTGCTTTGGTCTCCTCACCATTCCTTCTCCTGAAGTCGAACTGTTTGCTGGCTTTTTCATCATCTCTTCATTTCCCATGTTTGGTCGAAATCTCTCAGCTAACACGTGGTTATGTTTTGTTTTGTGACTCAGTAGAAGAATATGGAGTTGTAAATTCCGAAAGCAGAATGTGACCAAGTATTTTAGAATGGCATGACAAATGAATTAAGGAAAAACAAGGTTAGAAGTTAATGAAACATTGTACTAAGGATATGGTCGAGACCATGAAGTTTGAGAATTTGTGAGAGAAGGAATTTAGTTCGTGAAGGCAAATTGGAAAATTGAGTACGTCAGGAGTTTTAATTGAAGTAAAGTCAAGTGTCGACCTAAGACGGTGGTGCAGGGAGTGGCTATGGCATAATAGAGGAAATTCAAAGGTGAATTTCAATTTAAGGGGGGAGAATGTAATATCCCATATTCCCTTAAATTCTCAAATAGGTGTCAGTTGCGATCAACTGAGTTGCTATGTATTATACCTATGTCATTTAGACCAATTAGAGCTCCCAAGTGCTCTAAACGTTATTAGTTGGAACCAATAGAGTAGCTAGTGAAATCTGAAGAGATCAATTATTAATAAAAGAGACAGACTAATATTAATAAGTGCAAGAGAGGATATTTTGGTGACATCAATTATTTGTCAATTGGTGTCAGATGGCAAAATATCAATTGAGATATTTTATATCATTACATAATATTATTATATATTATATGTTTATGAGTGGATGAGAAAGAATAAGAAGAAAAGAAGAAAGTTAGTAAGAAAACAAAGAGAAAAGAGAGAAAGGAAGAGAAAGCATGAGAAAGCATGGGAGTTTCATTAGATAGTGTAGCCTTGGGGAGGGAAAGCATGAGAACAATGGCGGGTTAGGTTTTTTTGTGTTGAAATTAGATTGATGTTGTTTCCATGTTGTAGTTGTTTTATTGCATGCGTAATGATGATATAACATGTTTAATTAAGTGTATGGTTGCTATATGATCATGTGGGTTGAGGATTTTAGCCTTCGTCTGGCGAGCCCGTGGCGACCTGTTTTCTACTAGCGTCGTCGGGCGAGGTTTGTGAACAGAAAGTGAGCTACCTCGCTACCTGCTCGTCGGGCGACCATGATGTAAATTTGATTCTGTCTCGGCCTCGCATGGGGTTCGTCGGGCGAACCAAAAGCGAGCCAGTCTCGATGGCTGCTCGCTGGGCGAACATGTCAGGGTGCAAATTTCTATTTCTTGTTTTCCTTATAACTTGAGAACTGTAACTCAGATTGAGGCACGGTCGAAAGTGTTGAAAAGTTATTACAATGCTTTACGTTTATTTATTGATAGAATAGTAATGAATTAAAGTGAATATGGAATAATATGTGAACAGGTGAAGATGAACACTTAGCATTTTGATGAACACCATGAGCATTAGTTTGATATTTGGTGAGGAACCTTTGTTCCAAATGTCCTATTTGGTGAGAAACCTTTGTTCCAAAAGTCCTATTTGGTGAGGAACTTGACTTTGAAAGTCCTATTTATTGTGAGACCATAAATTAATCAAGGATTCTTGGTGGAGAATAGCAATGTGCATGTTTATGAATTATATGTTATATATTGTTGTTTTGCTTATGTGATGCATTTCATAGTCTATGCTTGGATTATTGTTGTATCTTGTGATTTTATTGATTGTGTAATAACATGCCTAAAACACTATGAAGATGAGTGTGAAAACTTAGGCTTATAATTAGGTAAATGGATTAAAAAGATAACTAGGTTACAAGCATGATTTAGATAACGCTAGAAGGTGACATTCATGCAATATGATACCTAGGTGAGTGACATGGATGAAAGGTCACCATAGTTGTGAGTGAGATGCATTGTATGGAACATGGATTGTTTTGTGTGATTAAGGTGGATGTGATGACCTTGTGATTGTCGAATACGATCACGTTATGTTTCATTTCGTCGCGTAGTCGGAAACAACCCCCTATTTGTGTCGTCCCAAGAGTGATGCTTATATAGAGCTCCATTAAGATGTACACACCATTACTTTGACAGGTTTGAGTCCCCATAAACACTGGATCACTAAGTGGATTAGAGTCTCATATGGGTAGAGACTTAAAATGGGTTTGGATTCCCATAGGAAGTGACGTTTCTTAAGGTTAGGGTGTCCCTTAGAATCCAAAGTCCATGCGTATGTTAAAGTATGATACAAAGATCCGTGACCCGTGTCGAGAGTCCTAGACGTAGGAATGGACGGGGAAAGATGTCTCGGTATGGTTTTCGTACTAGTGATTGTTTGAGTTCATGAACTTGAGAAACATGTTTCCATACATTGCGAGTTTGTGAACTCAAGTCTTATCCCTTTTTCCTCTTGACTTGAGTTAGAATTTGATTAGAATCCTGTAGCGCCGAGTGAACCCATATGATAGGGGAACTCACTAAGATTATTATCTCACCCCATTATTGTTGTTATTTTTCAGGTGTTGTTTGCAAGTTTAGTATACAAGAACAGTTGTGCATGGATGTTTCAAGGGAAGCTTATACTGTGATTTTATCGTTGTTTATTGTGTACAATGAAGGATATTGTACTTAGATCTTTTATTTTTATTTTATTTTTACACTTTTCATATCTTGTACCATAGATTGTCTTTATAGTTTTGTGAATGGTCAAGTATGTAAACGATGTCAATAGGCACTTATGATTGTGTCAGTACCAAATAATAGCCCTTGTATGATATTTTTTTAGATATATATTATACGGGGCGTTACAAGTGACATTTTTTCAATGAATATGATTTTTGGTAACGTTTGTGGAGGAAATGGTTTGTTCATGCGAGCAACCTTGAAAACTTATTTGAGATTTTGGAATTGGAGAATTCGAAAAATGTGAGTCAACATGTTCAAAATATGAAGGATATTGTCTCATAGAGTTATCATTATGTGTCGATTTAACCTTTTTAGGGCCACCATTTATTTTAACCGGTTCCGATGTTGGTCTCAAATCTGTTGTTCTGGATAGACAATCTTCCTCAATTGCTCTTTGATGTGCAATTTCATGAGGTCACCAACTTTCAAAAATCTCTCTTGAATTACTTCCCATTCAGTCATAATAGTTATACTTAATTTATAATCCTTCATCACACCATCATCATCAAATCAGAGTCTTTTCCAGTGAGTGTAAAATTCATCCATACGTATCGGTTTATCAAGCTTCAACTTCTTTGAAATTAAACTAGCACATGGATGATTGTATGTCTTCCTAAGTGTGCAACCACACTTTGAGCTATCTGAACCTGTTTTATCTGCTCACCTGACTTCGTGAAAAATAAAATACAATTCCGTCTGAGATATATTTCCAACCAGCTGTGAATACAAGATGTTGTCTTTGAATCTGTGTTCTATTATAATAATGCTCCTACCAAAAGATGTTTGTATCTCATTATGTTGTTTTTGAAGCATTTTGTTCACGAACAATAAACTCTTATTTATTTATAAATTTTTCAAAAACATTTATCTCGACAACAACCGGTCTAGCACCCGGTTTAACATCATCCGGTTTAACATCAACTTTCGCTTCATCCATTTTAACATTATCCTTCACTTCCTCTGGTTTAACATTCATCCTCACGGTAGATTTTGAGAAACATGCCTGGGTGAATCATATCTAACATCAATCACAACAGAAAAACAAATTCAAAACTCAAAGTATCAAGCAAATCAAGAGATGCATTTCCGGAACACATGAACCTTAGTTCGGAGATGCATATTCGGACTCAACGTTCATATTTCTAGCTCAAACAACACATTAATGCAATAAATGAAAGATGAAATGAATGAATTTTACCCCTTTGATCATGAGGGGTAAGAACATGCAAGGTGATTTTTTATCCAATTTCTCACTCGGTATTTTCAAATATGAATCTCCGGTTATTCAATTTTTTGCTTGGCATTTCCGGATATGTATCTCCGAAAACATCACTAGGTTGTTAAATAAAACATCTTAGTAAATAAAAACATCATAAATGAGTACAATGGTTGTTACAGAGATGCGTCTTCAGATAGACCTCACTTAAATATTCGGAAATGCATCTCAAAATCAGATTTTGACAAAAATAGAGTTTGTGACTGAATTAGGAAGGACTGTTGTGATTTTAAGTGCGTAAAGACATTTTTGGATTTTCAAGAAATGTGGAATGTCCACTATTGAATTGAATGGGAGATGAGTTTACCCTTCTTTTTGAGAAGTGGATTGAAAATTCAATATCTATTTATAATATGTTGAATTATACACAATAAAACAACGTCATAAATACGATATAAATTCTAATCAATTTTAGATGTGAACGTAGTTTAAACAATAAATTCTAATCAATTTTAGAAGTTACTCCCTCCATTTTTTATTATAAGTCGTTTTTTATTTTTCACACATATTAAGAAATGTAATAAATGTAGTATGGAAAAGAGAAATTATGAATGGTTTTACAAAATTGTCATTTATTAATAATATTGGAAAGATAAATTTACATAATTGAAAGGAGAGAAAATAATAAATATTTAAAGATAAGGTAGAAAAAATAACATTAATTATTCATTGATATTATAAAACGACTTATATTGTGATAAACATTTTTTTTCCCAAAACAACTTATAAAAAAAAGGGAGGTAGTAATATTCTCCATTTCATTAACTTCCTTGTGAACTTCCCAAAGTGTGGCTGCTACTTTTGTTAAATACGTTTTGTTAAAAAAATTAGGCATCTTTTGATTTTTTTTGTCAAAGCAAGTTCAATTCAAATATACTCTGTAAAGATAGTGAGAGTCAGAGAAGATAAAATAGAGCATGAGTTATTTATTTAAGCATTTGCACTAAATTTGTCAAAATAATACCCTGTTTTTTAAGTTTTAATAAACTTCATTTGTACAGAAACAAATAAGAGGCCAAAAAATAGCGATTCTGTTATATTGCCCTTTGTCATGCAAAATTCTGAGTACAAACTGTATAGACTGGTTAACAAATTCAAAATATGGACATTACTATTGCAAAAATGGAGATATATGAGACTAATCAATTTATGATCACAATCTAGATTTCTTGGAGGATAATGGTGATGGTGAGAGTGGTGAGAACACTGATGACGGTGGATCGCATGAATGACGCATTGGTGAGAATGTGGCCGGTAGAGATGGAGTACAATCTTCTGATGATCGTCTTCTTTTTAAAGAATTTTTCTCACCATCCTTCACTTGACCTCTCATTACAAAATCTTTCAAGCGTCTTACATCCGACAACTTGACTGGCTTCAATAGAAAATCCTCGGCTCCTTCCTCAAGGCAACTGCGAACAGTGAAAATAAAAATATTAAGACGCAGGGCTAGAAAATGTTTGCCACATAACAGCAAAGCTTAATGCATCCTAGCTATTCTAAGTAGCAATCACAAAAGCATACATTTCAACGAGCAAGTGCAAGATCACATACTAAAAACGCACATACATCAACGCATAAGCGATAAAATTATGACATGTCATCTTTAGGCAAAAAATTGGATATTACCAAACAATAGATCACATACTAAAAATGTAGGAATTGTTATTGTTCTCCACGCGTTTTCATATTTAAAATTTGTTTTATCGTTTTCTTCGAACCTCATCAAACTTTTTGTTGTTTTTATTGCTTTTTTTAAAAATTTCTCTTAAGTTTCAGCTTGGTTGTTTCCCAACTACATCAGAAACAACAGTATCAACCCTTTCTATGGATTAAATGATTTCATATGATTGCTAACAACCAAATAGCACCATAAACTAATTCGAGGTAAAGGCTTTTAAGTGCAAATACCCAAAGTGCAAATCAGACTAGAATCAAAAGACACATATTTCATTCAAGTTTTACCTATCAATTCGAGTCAAAACATTTTCGGACGACATGATCACCACCGGAATCTCTCTAAAAACAGAAGACTCCTGCTGAAATTAACACAAACAGGTAGAGAGTAATAAGAATCACCTTCCTCCAATATACAATTTCAAAACAAATTTCACATAAAGAGAATTCCATGATCAACAATTCAAATCAGGAAACTCAGCAACCTATAACAATACCTTGATTTTCTTGAGTAGTTCATACCCTGTCATCCCAGGCATGGAATAATCTGTCATTATCAGATTAACCTTCACACCCTGCAACCAGCAACCATAACAAATCAACAATCAAATCCAATTTCCAAAACACAATTCAAAATCCAAAAACAGAATCTACTTACATCAAAACCTATATCAGTATTCTCTCCATCCAATCCCAAATACTGAAGAGCTCGTCTTGCACTCTCCACAACAGTAACTGAAAAAACAAACCTTCAGAATCAATTCCAACCAAAATTCACAAACGCATAAAATTCTCCTCAATGATGCGTTATTATTATTACCTTTGCATGAAGAAATCTTTAACAAACGTTCAATAACCTTGCGATCAACAAGGTTATCATCAACAGCAAGGACGTGTAATTCATCAGCACCGGAATGCGATTCCTCTAACAATTCCGACAAGTTCGACCGGAAAATTTCACCGGCGGGAGACATGATATAGAAAACGGTTGGTGGTTGAAACGCTAAGTGTTGTGTTTTGTGAGTGAAAATGGAAAATGAAGAAGTGGGGGTTTTAATTTAAGAAAGAGAAGAGTGCTAATAATAGTAAAAAAACGTAGAAAATAAAAGTAAACTGATTTGTGGGGCTGAATTGAAAATGAAAAGGCAGAAAAGGGTAAAGAAAATTAATAAAGGTCTAAGATTCGGAGGATCCAAATCTATGAAATCTTTGCAAAATCTACTCTACTAGGTCCACTTGTCGCTTCTGCTGTCAAAATCCAAATCCATAACAAAATCTTTATTTTTCTTATTACTATATATTTTATGGACTTTTCTTGCTACCCACCAATAGGTTGAAAAAAAATATTATTCCGAATTTGTTTACAATTATAAGAACTCGAATATAAGGAAAAAAAGAAATCTAAAATTCAGCACTAAAGATGAAAGTTATGTTTTTATGTTCGCTCAGTTTAATTTATAAGATTAATCTTTGTGCGGTTTAATAGTAAATATTCGGGTCTTGTAAGTGTATTTTTTGTAGGTTTGGATCTTCAGAATATGTTTCGGAACAAATTGTTTATAAAATAAATTACAAGATTAATTCATTAATTGGTTAGTAATTATAGTATTAAATAAATATGAATAGTAGGTTGGTCACGGTCAGAGGAGGCCAAACGTATATTTGGGGTCAGATACTCTGTGATGTTGCCGCGGGTTAAGAATGCTGGAATTTGACTAGGCATTGTGCAGGACACTGGTTTTGAAGTTGAATGATTCTAGAGTCTAGACCACACAAATATTAAAGGTTTACCAACAACCCTTTTTTTGCTTTCTTTGATTCTTCGTCATTGGTTTCTGAGTGGGGCACAATCTTTACTGTTGGGATTGGAATTATTAGGACGGCTAAATGGAAAGGAAAAAATAAGATTTGGAGAAACTTTGAGAATGCTTATGATTTTACATTGACAATTTGACATCTTTTATGTTGAATTTTGGTATTTCATGGTATTGGACTCGTTTTCCGAGCCACGCAGTCGTAGAGGATCTTTGTGGGACCCACCGAAAGAGATTGTAATTAAGAATAGTACGCTAAAAATTAAACTCATGGTCGGCAACTATTTTAATAAAAATCAAACTATTTATAATTTAATTTTGTTATATTTGGTTGAAATTGAATTGGAATCAACTAAGGGTGTGTTTGAATTGGTGGTGAACAGAATTGATTCTAGCAAAATTGAGTTTGGTAGAATTGATTTTAACAGAATTGAATTTAGCAGAATTGATTTATGTTTGGATACATTTATGTAAAAGTGAGTTAGCCAATAAATTTCAGTGTAAAAATCACCCAGAATCAATTCTGGAGATAGAAGCTACAAATTCTAGCTTCAAGTATAATCAATTCTTGAGGTAGAATCAATTCTACTTTTGATAAAAATAAACACCTCACAATCACCCAGAATCAATTCTACACCTCTAGAATTGATTCTGGATCTTCCAAAAGCCAATCCAAACATGCTATAAGAAAATAGAGAGCACGGTCTTCTCTTCCTCAAGAAATAATCACTTGAAAATCACGTGATTTACGCATAGATATTGTATAAAAACAAGTTGACCGTGGTGAGAAAGAAATTGCTCAAAAGCTTGTACAAATTGAACATGAAAATGTAAATTGATTGTTTACCAAAATTTTATCTGGACGAGACAGCTTTCTAAGAAATGTGTTCAACATGGAACAATGTGATGGTGGTGAAATTACTTGGAAAAACACTAGGATATAAGATAATGACAGGATCGGCTCAATATATTTTGAATTCTGAGATAAAATTTTAAATTAAATATTATAATATAATAAAATTGTTATTATTTTATATTAATATATTTAAATTTTAGATTTTTTATGACGTAAAATCATTAAATTATTCTAATCAATTTTATTTAATATATTTTTTCAATTGATAGTATAATCATTATATCTAAATACTCTTTTTATCATTTAAAAAAATCATAATTAAAAAAAAATACCAAAATTCTTTAAAAAAACATAAATTTCATTGTTTTATGTAAGAGAAATTAAAAGTTTATTATTTATAAGTATGATTTTTAACATAATTTTTTAGGGCGTGCAAAATCGTTTATCACACAGGGTCAATAATTTTCACGGTGAATTTGTGGCTAAAAGAGCCTAAAAAATATTAATTATGACTATACAATAATAAAATAGATCCCCTGTTTATTTTTCGCAATAAAACTTTGATAAACCTACACATAACCTCTAAAAATTTAAGACGTTGTTAATTTTTAAATTAATCAATTATACAATACAAATTCTAAATAGTCGTTATTATTATAAATTTTTAATAGACATTATTATTTAATTAGCATATAAAAAATTTAAAAATTATTTTTTTATAAGTCAATTAATTAGAAGGATATAAAAAATGGTGGCCCACTCCTAGGGCCGGCCCTGGATAATGATGGAGAGACTCTAAAAAATTAGAAACTCGCCGAAGAATTCGATATTCGTGATAATGACAATGATCTCTTTATATTAAAGTTTGACCTAGAGGCAGAAAATGAAGGAGTTGTGTCAAAGGGATCGTGGATTTTTTTTATCATTACTTGGCCGTGTTTTATTGGAGCCCAGAGTTCATACCTAAAACAAACATAGAAAGAACTCTAGTATGGATTTGGTTTCTTGGTTTGAACTTAGTGTATTACGATGAAAGTTTCTTTCTTGCAAATGTAATGACAGTAGAAAACCCAACCAAAGTTGATTCTACTACATTAAATATAGAGAGAGGATGATTTTCATGTATTACTGTTTAGATCGATATGAATGAACTTATGGTAGGAAAGGTGTGGAAGAATGGATATTGGTACAAAGTTGTTTATGAAGGGTATCATATCATATACTATATAAGGAATTGCACCTTCTACAAGGAATCAGAGGTGCAAAAGGCTATGGCTCCGACTGAGACAATCAAAATCAATGAAGACACAACAATTAATGCATTAACATCATTGGTGGAGAGAATTAATATTGTTGACTGATATGGAAGTCATGTTGGACAATGGTGAACCATTAAACTAGAAAGGAAATTATGGAAAAGCAAAAAAGTGCAAACAAATTGATCTTCATGAGGATTTGCTTATTGATATTGTGGAGTTATGTGCTTGTAAGTACAATCATCTGCAGATGATCTTCGGTGGTTTTGATGTTGACAACACCTAATGTAAAACGGCGTTCGGTGAAGTTAGTGAAGATCTCTGGTCATGCAACTTCTAGTATTAGCGTCTATCAAAGAAGTTATATCAAGTCTCATCGGATAAGTCAAGTCTCATATGAAGTGTTGAATAAGTCAAGTCTCAGATGAAGTGTTATATAAGTCAAGTTCCAAATGAAGTGTTGAATAAATCAAGTCCCGGATGAAGTGATGAATCCATGGTGAATTTAGCAAGGGGTCTTGAAGTTTCAAGGTTGTGCTCGCCTAGTCACATACCTGAGTGAACAGTGTATTATAAAAGTATAATAGTATCTCATAAGATACTAAGAGCACATCCAATGGAGGTTTCTTAGTGCCTACATGGAGGCCTTAGTTTTGTCCCTTAAGCTTTCAAGCTTTGGAGGAGATCTCATTGCTTAAATATTGGTGTTAGTTTCCTACTAAAGAAACCAAAAAAGTAGGTTTTTTATAATTAAAAAAAAAATAAAACCTGCTCAATGTCTTGAAAAGGGAAGGGAAAAACCAAAAATCAGTGTATGTAAGGTCATTTAATGGACCTAATTTAAGGGATCAAGCATTGGAGTAAAATTAATTTTGATTGCTAAAATATGATGTGTTACATGGGATCAATTAAAATATGTTAAGAGACCAATTTTAATAATGATGCATTGGACATGCCCGAAGACAACTCTCCCACGCATAATAAAATGTTGTTGAAGCCTCTATGCTTTTATAAAATCACCAGAAAATATTTTATGCATGTAATGAGTTGGTTACTAGTTTGAATGAACGTTTAGGAGTATCATTTATATTATATAATTGATTATCTCTTTTGTAACGCCTCTTAATTGATTATTCAGGCTTTTAATCAATTAGTGACTGCAAATTTGAAAATTTTCCACATTTGAAATACATAATCAATTAGGTGATATGCATAATCGATTATGAGCATTAAAAAGCCCATGGATCATTTTTATTTTTGGGCTATTGAAATTTTGTTCCTCAAGGGACAGATGTCGAACTTGATGTTTCAACAACCGATTCGACATGATACACCATAACCACTACAATAACAAGTATTAGACGATACAACAAAAAAGTAATAAAGAACACAATCAATTGTTTACCCAGTTCGATGAAACCACACCTACGTTTGGGGGACTGAGTCCACAACCCAATAAAGGAAAATCATTATTAGTAGCTTAGTACAATTAGACTTACAAGTAACAACAAACCATATGTTATTCAATGCATCTTCCTAACAATACCCAATGACTTTATATTTAGAGCCTCCCCCTAAACATAAGAACCTACACACTTTCTTCTCTGCCACAAAACCAGTGACATGGGCAAAAAACCACTAAACCCTATTGATCAACTTCAATCTTCACAAGATGAAATATTGTTGAATATTACAACTTAACTAGACAAACCTTCTATGACAAGTTACTGAAACATAGAAGTGTACATATAATGTTGAATTTATAACTCAACTAGACAAATTGTTTATGCCAAGTTAGTGAAACATAGAGGTGTACATAAAAATAACAAGGACTCTTGTAAACCCTAACACTCTAAGATCTTCAATGGGAATGCTTGATTTCCAATGTAGGTTTGAGCTATTTATATAGCAAAATAACTTTGGGCTTTTCTCCTTGGATAATTTCTTTAATTCCGTCCAGAATTAATGCAGAATTTATTGGATATTTGATTTATTCCTTGAATATCTCCAACAAGATAGGATTTGTTTTAATTTAAATTCAAATTTAAATATTCATTTAAATTTGAATTAATCTTAATCCAGCTGTTAAACAAATCATCTAATCATATTGTTAAATTGATAACAATAAAATCTTTAACAAATCTTCTCCATAACATACTCTAAAGCACATGAGTCTGGTGCCTGTTGAGCAAGGCCCATATGTCGTACCTACATGCTAGAGCATCGCGCCTAGCATGTGTCCCTTTTGCAGTTCAATATAGATTTAGTAAGCTAGACCAATCTTGAATACTTTGACACTTCTCCAAGTTGTTGCTTTGCTAAATGCAGCCAATCTAAAAGACAAATCCACTATGGACAACAATCTCCCCCTTTGGCATATTGTGGAAAAACAAATATTCAAGATACATAGTAATTCTTTAATCAGAACACAGCCAGAAGATGTACTACATCTTTAGAGCAACAGCAACTTCCATGTATTAGAGTTAAGAACCAGTAGTAGTAAAAGTCAGAAGCATCAATGCAAATGCATACACATAGTCCATTCAGTTGCTCTAAACCAAACATACAATCACGCAATCATTCACAGACTTAGGCATGCATGAATCTAGTACCACATAGTTAGTAGCATACAATCTTATTAACTAACATATATCAGTATGCAATCATTCACATACTTAGTCATACACACAAAATCAGTTAGTAATTGATATTAGAATATCAATGAATACTACTGACACAAATAGATATGTTTTCATAGATACAAGGACCAGGACCAGATGCCTTGCCCGATCCTCTGGCATGGAGCACAAGATTAATGCTTACCATATGTGTGAATGCATTATTCTAGTCATGTTTTGAATGATGTCAAAACTATGATGAAATTTAACATTTTTGTACATTGGACGATATCAACGAAAGTCTAGTTGTGCATTGATCATTTTAGCATTAGGATGCATACAAATAAGTTTAAAAATGATTGGAAATACCTTAGGCATGTTTCATGCATCAGAACTGAGTTTTTTGCGTGGAAAATGTTGCATAGGCTGACACGTACGAGTTCAGGTTAACCTATAGAAGCCTTTGCTTCAGTATAGGTCCACACATAACGTGGATAGGCTGATATCCATACTCCAAGAATGAAGCCTGTGGCCACTGCCTATAGGTCACCTCAGATAGGCTGATCTAAGACTCCTACATGTCGACTGTAACGCCCGGTTATTTAATTAATTATTTAATTAAATATCTTCGTATTATTTGTTTGATTTATGTTGGTTGTCGAAAATATTGTGTTGAGTTGCTATGTCAGTTTTAGTTGAATTAATTTAATTGATTTAAGTTGTGTTGGCTTTAGTTGGATTAATTTAATTAAGATGATTTAAGTTGTAGAAATAATATAGTGTTAATATATTAGAATTATAAGAGAATATTGGGCTTATTTAGATGGTGAGTGTAGTAGTAATAATGGGGGGGGGTAGAAAGTTGGCCCAAATGAAAGTTAATAGAATAATAGTGTTATTATATTAGGCATTTAGAAATAATGAGGAATTAGAAGTAGCAGTAGGAACGTGGAAGTTGCAGAGAAAGAGAAAATAAGGTTTTGGGAGGAGAACGTGGAAGTTACAGAGAAGAGGAAAAGAGGCAAAGCTGGGTCGATCGGAGATTTAGAGCAACCTTCAATCCAAGGTAAGGGTGGGGTTCTGACTCTATAATGGGGTATTCGATGAATGATATGTGGGGTTGGGTTTGTAGAATTACCTCTGTCTGTGTTGTAATGGCTGTCGTGGATATTGAAATATGTTTGTTGTTGATGAATTGGTTGTAGGAAAATTAGTCTATGTTGCTTTAAGGTATAATTTTATTGCGTTTCTGTTGTACTTTGATGGGTGAATTTGGAACTGTTCTGGAATCTGAGGAGAGGTTTGTGAATTGGGGAGAACTGGAACGAAATACACTGAGACTAAGGGAATTGGGGGATGTGGCGACCGTGATAGAGGGCGTGATGAGCGTCACGCAGGTTGTGTGCGAGTGACGATTGTCACTCATGTATTACGACTGTCACACATGTGATGAGGGCTAGGGTGTGGTGACGAGCGTCCCACGGGCCTGCTATGTAATTCTTTCTATTTCCGTTCTGTTCATTCTGTCTGCTATGGTTTCACTTGGTTCTGTTCCATTTTAATTTTAGTTTGAGAGGTTGGTATATAAGTCAGTAGTACTGGACAGAGGATTGATAATGGAATTAATTAACCGATTCTTAGTCGAAAACTACCGAACAATGACGTGATTGCTTGTAGTATATTTTAGTTGGTATAGAGTATGTTATAGTTGTTGTGATATTGTTGTTGGGAATTATAAAGTTGCAGGTGTGAAATATGTTGCATTGCCTCTAATTATTGGCAAGAATTAAGTTGCGGGCCTATGGCCAATGTTGATTTGTTGTTGTGTTGATATATAACTATCATTGTTGTTATTCTGACGTTCATGTTGAGTCGCATTGCATAGCATATCAAGCTGGAGCTGTTGCTCGGTAAGTTGGCCTGGATTGGTAAAATATTAAGTTGGAGGCTTATGCCTTGTTGATGCCTCTACTAATTGGCAAATTTTAAGTTAGGAGTTCTGCTCCAATGGTACCACATGCATGTGCATTTTACAAGTCGCATTCCACGTTGCATAAAGTTATTGTTATGTTGTTGATTAATGTTGATTGAAAGGTTGTGAAGTGGTGATTTTATAATCTGATCTAATATATTATTTATCATACATCCGATTATATTGTTTGATATCTCACCCCTTCTGTGTTTGGTGATGGTTTATACGTCATCCTGCAGGTAATCCAGAGTGAAGGATGTCTACCTTCATTAGTTCAGGTCGGTGTCGTCTCTCTGATACGTAACACTCGGGGGGGTGAACGCTTGTTTCCTTACTGTTGATTTTAGTATTGTTGCTGAATTTTAAGTTGTTTTCTTTAAATACTTGTTGTTTTGAAGTTGTTTTAAGTTGGATAAGGATGTTATGTCATTAAGTTGAAGTTTGTGAATCCGCTGCTTAATTATAAAAGTTGTTTTGTTTCAAAGACTAAAATTATGTGTTATGTATCTATGTTATATGTGATTATAAGCCGTTGTTATAAGTTGTATGTGTAGCATCCTATGTGTATGTTGGAATTTTGTAACTCTGATTTTATCAATATTCGTTAGGTAGAAATGGGGTGTTACATTAGTGGTATCATAGCAGGTCGGTCCGTCCGGCCAAGTTGTCGAGACGTAGCTTTGTTTAACAATCGAGTATTGTTAACTAGTTCTAACCTTTGTTTATGTTGTAGTGATAAGTTGAGATGGTTGGAAGGAACGATGCTGAAATTTCCGCTGCTATGCAAGCAATGGCTCAGGCTATGCAGAATTTACCGAATGCTGACGAGAATGATGGATCTTGTAGTTTGGCGACGTTTCAGAGGGAGAATTCGCCTACCTTCAAGGGTAAGTATGATCCTGATGGAGCCTTGGACTGGTTGAAAGAGATGGAGAGAATCTTCCGTGTGATGGACTGCACTCCAGCGCAGAAGGTTCGATATGGGACTCATATGCTAGCAGTCGAAGCTGATGACTGGTGGCTAGAGACTCGTCAGAGGTTGGAAGCTGCAGGTGAAGAAATCACTTGGGTTGTGTTCTGTAGAGAGTTCCTGAGGATGTATTATCCTGAAGATGTTCGGGGTAAGAAGGAAATTGAATTCCTTGAGCTGAAGCAAGGAAATACGTCGGTGACTGATTATGCTGCAAAGTTTGTTGAGTTGGCTAAGTTTTACCCGCACTATAATGAGGCAAATGCTGAGTTTTCAAAGTGCATCAAGTTTAAGACTGGATTGCGTCCAGAGATCAAGAAGGTAGTTGGATATCAAAAGATTCATGTCTTCTCTGATTTGGTTGATAGCTGTAGGATTTATGAAGAGGATAATAATGCTCATTACAAGATCATTAATGAGAGGAATAGCAAGCACCAACAGAATCGTGGCAAGCCTTATGATGCTCCTGCTGGTAAAGGCAAACAGAAAGTGGCTGATGGAAAGAGGACTAGTGGGGGAGATGCTCCTGCTGGTGTAGTTTGTTTCAAATGTGGGAAACCTGGTCATAAGAGTAATGTGTGTACTGCGGAGGTAAAGAGGTGTTTCCGTTGTGGTAAGTCTGGGCATGCAATATCAGAGTGCAAGCATAAAGAGATGATTTACTTCAACTGTGGTGAAGAAGGACACATTGGTAGTCAGTGTCAGAAACCAAAGAAGGCGAAAACCGGTGGGAAAGTGTTCGCGTTGGCTGGGACTCAGACAACTAGTGAGGACAGACTCATCAGAGGTACATGTTTCATTAATAGTACTCCTTTAATTACTATTATTGATATTGGTACTACGCATTGCTTTATTGCTGCTGATTGTGTTAAAAGATTGGGTCTTATATTGTCTTCTATGAATGGAGAAATGGTCGTCGAAATTCCGGCTAAGGGAGCGGTGACTACTTCTCTTGTGTGTTTAAAGTGTCCTTTGTCGATCTTCGACAGAGACTTTAATGTTGATTTATTGTGTTTGCCGTTAACTGGGATGGATGTGATCTTAGGAATGAACTGGTTAGAATATAACTATGTTCATATCAATTGCTATAGAAAGTCGGTGAGGTTTTCTACTCCTGAAGAAGAGGAAGGAGTTGGGTTGTTGTCTTTTAAGCGGTTACGACAGTTGATGCAAGAAGAAGCTCAGGTGTTCTCATTAATGGCGTCGTTATCGCTAGAGAATCAAGCTATAATTGAGGAGTTGCAAGTGGTGCGCGAATTTCCTGAAGTTTTCCCTAATGAAATTCCTGACGTACCGCCAGAGAGGGAAGTGGAATTTGCGATTGACCTTGTACCTGGTATTAGACCTGTTTCTATGGCACCATACAGGAAGTCTGCATCGGAATTGTCAGAATTAAAGAAGCAATTGGAGGATTTACTTGAGAAGAAGTTTGTAAGGCCAAGTGTATTGCCGTGGGGAGCTCCAGTGTTGTTAGTAAAGAAGAAAGATGGAAGTATGAGGCTCTGTGTTGATTATAGACAGTTGAACAAAGTGACGATTAAGAACAAGTATCCGCTTCCGAGAATAGATGACTTGATGGATCAGTTGGTAGGTGCTTGTGTGTTTAGCAAGATTGATTTGAGGTCAGGCTATCATCATATTAAAGTGAAAGATAATGATATCCAGAAGATGGCTTTTAGAACGCGTTATGGACATTATGAGTATTCAGTGATGCCGTTCGGTGTTACTAATGCGCGGGGAGTATTCATGGAGTACATGAACCGTATCTTTCATACTTACTTGGATCGGTTTGTGGTGGTGTTCATTGATGATATACTGATTTACTCTAAATCGGAAGAAGAACATGCAGAACACTTAAGACTAGTATTGCAAGTTTTGAAAGAGAATGAGTTATATGCAAAGCTGTCTAAATGTGAATTTTGGTTAAAGGAAGTTAGTTTTCTTGGTCATGTCATTTCAGGTAGTGGCATTGATGTGGATCCATCTAAAGTAGATGTTGTGTTGCAATGGGAAACTCCAAAGTCGGCTACCGAGATTAGAAGCTTTTTGGGACTAGTCGGTTATTACCGAAGGTTCATCGAAGGATTTTCTAAGTTAGCACTTTCGTTGACTAAGTTGACTTGTAAAAGTAGATCTTTTGTGTGGGACGTTCAATGTGAAGAAAGTTTTACGGAACTGAAGAAGAGATTGACGCCGGCTCCGGTTTTGACATTACCTAATCCGGGAGAACCTTTTGTGGTATATTGTGACGCTTCTAAGATGGGTTTAGGAGGTGTACTTATGCAGAATGATAAGGTGGTTGCTTATGCGTCGAGGCAGTTGAGAACTCATGAAAAGAACTATCCTACGCATGATTTAGAGCTTGCTGCAATTGTTTTTGTGCTGAAGATTTGGAGACATTATCTCTATGGTTCTAGATTTGAAGTGTTTAGTGACCATAAGAGTTTAAAGTATTTATTTGATCAGAAGGAGTTGAATATGAGACAACGGAGATGGTTGGAATTATTAAAATATTATGATTTCGGTTTGAACTATCATCCAGGAAAAGCTAATGTTGTGGCTGATGCTTTAAGCCGAAAAACTTTACATATGTCGACAATGATGGTTAAAGAATTGGAACTAATTGAACAGTTCAGAGATATGAGTTTGGTTTGCGAAGTGACACCACAGAGTGTTATGTTGGGAATGTTGAAGATTAACAACGATTTTCTAGACAATATCAAGGAAGCTCAGAAGTTAGACGTGAAACTAGTAGATTCAATGGTTGGGATCGATCAGTCGGAGAATGATGATTTCAAGTTAGATGTGCATGGTGTGTTGAGATTCCGTAATCGAATTTGTATTCCTGATGATGCGGAGATGAAGAAAGCGGTTCTTGAGGAAAGTCATAGAAGTAAATTAAGTATTCATCAGGGGGCTACAAAGATGTATCAAGATTTGAAGAAGTTGTTTTGGTGGCCTGGGATGAAGCGTGATGTAGCACGATTTGTGTATGCATGTTTAACTTGTCAGAAGTCGAAAGTTGAGCATCAGAAGCCTGCGGGGTTGATGCAACCGTTAGAAGTTCCAGAATGGAAGTGGGATAGGATTTCAATGGACTTTGTGACGGGATTACCTAATACTTCAAGAGGACATGATTTGATTTGGGTGATTGTTGATAGACTTACGAAGTCGGCTCATTTTATCCCTATTAACATTAGTTTTCCAGTATCGAAGTTGGCAGAGATTTATACCAATGTAATTGTCAAGCTACATGGTGTTCCTTTGTGTATTGTGTCGGATAGAGATCCGAGGTTCACTTCTGATTTTTGGAAGAGTTTGCAAGAGGCGTTGGGTTCTAAGTTGAGGTTGAGTTCAGCGTATCACCCTCAGACGGATGGTTAGACGGAGAGAACTATTCAGTCATTAGAGGATTTGTTGAGAGCATGTGTTCTTGAGTAGGGAGGTTTGTGGGATACTTATCTTCCATTGATAGAATTCATTTATAATAACAGTTACCATTCGAGTATTGGAATGGCCCCTTTTGAAGCATTATATGGTCGGAGATGTAGGACTCCTTTATGTTGGCATGAATCTGGGGAAGGTGTAGTGCTTGGACCTGAAATTGTTCGAGAGACTACTGAGAAGGTGAAGTTAATTCAAGAGAAGATGAAAACTTCTCAAAGTAGACAGAAGAGTTATCATGACAAGTGAAGGAAAGATTTAGAATTTCAAGCGGATGACCATGTGTTTTTAGAGTTACACCTGTGACCGGTGTTGGGCGTGCATTGAAGTCTAAGAAGCTCACTCCTCGTTTTATTGGTCCATATCAGATTTCGGACAGAGTTGGAAATGTTGCTTATAGAGTAGCTTTACCGCCTAATCTTTCGAATTTACACGATGTGTTTCATGTGTCACAACTTCGGAAGTACATTTCAGATTCATCTCATGTGATTCATATGGATGATGTGCAAGTACGGGATAATCTTACTATTGAGACTATGCTTGTACGGATCGCGGATCGTGAAATGAAGACTTTAAGAGGCAAGGAGATTACTTTGGTGAAAGTAGTTTGGTTGGGAGCTGCCGGAGAAAGCCTGACATGGGAGTTGGAAAACAAGATGCGAGGGTCCTATCCCGAGTTGTTTGAACAAGGTAAATTTTCGAGGACAAAAATATCCTAAGTGGGGAGAGTTGTAACGGCCGGTTATTTAATTAATTATTTAATTGAATATCTTCGTATTATTTGTTTGATTTGTGTTGGTTGTCGAAAATATTGTGTTGAGTTGCTATGTCGGTTTTAGTTGAATTAATTTAATTGATTTAAGTTGTGTTGGCTTTAGTTGGATTAATTTAATTAAGATGATTTAAGTTGTAGAAATAATATAGTGTTAATATATTAGAATTATAAGAGAATATTGGGCTTATTTAGATGGTGAGTGTAGTAGTAATAATTTTGGGGGGGGGGGGGGGGGGGTAGAAAGTTTGCCCAAATGAAAAGTAATAGAATAATAGTGTAATTATATTAGGCATTTAGAAATAATGAGGAATTAGAGGTAGCAGTAGGAACGTGGAAGTTGCAGAGAAAGAGAAAATAAGGTTTTGGGAGGAGAACGTGGAAGTTACAGAGAAGAGGAAAAGAGGCAAAGCTGGGTTGATCGGAGATTTAGAGCAACCTTCAATCCAAGGTAAGGGTGGGGTTCTGACTCTATAATGGGGTATTCGATGAATGATATGTGGGGTTGGGTTTGTAGAATTACCTCTGTCTGTGTTGTAATGGCTGTCGTGGATATTGAAATACGTTTCCTGTTGATGAATTGGTTGTAGGAAAATTAGTCTATGTTGCTTTAAGGTATAATTTTATTGCATTTCTGTTGTACTGTGATGGGTGAATTTGGAACTGTTCTGGAATCTGAGGAGAGGTTTGTGAATTGGGGAGAACTGGAACGAAATACACTGAGACGAAGGGAATTGGGGGATGTGGCGACCATGATAGAGGGCGTGACGAACGTCATGCAGGTTGTGTGCGAGTGACGATCATCACTCATGTATTACGACCGTCACACATGTGACGAGGGCCAGGGTGTGGTGACGAGCGTCACACGGGCCTGTTATGTGATTCTTTCTGTTTCCGTTCTGGTCATTCTGTCTGCTATGGTTTCACTTGGTTCTGTTCCATTTTGATTTTAGTTTGAGAGGTTGGTATATAAGTCAGTAGTACTGGACAGAGGATTGATAATGGAATTAATTAACCGATTCTCAGACGAAAACTACCGAACAATGACGTGATTGCTTGTAGTATATTTTAGTTGGTATAGAGTATGTTATAGTTGTTGTGATATTGTTGTTGGGAATTATAAAGTTGCAGGTGTGAAATATGTTGCATTGCCTTTAATTATTGGAAAGAATTAAGTTGCGGGCCTATGGCCAATGTTGATTTGTTGTTGTGTTGATATATAACTATCATTGTTGTTATTCTGACGTTCATGTTGAGTCGCATTGCATAGAATATCAAGCTAGAGTTGCTGCTCGGTAAGTTGGCCTGGATTGGCAAAATATTAAGTTGAAGGCTTATGCCTTGTTGATGCCTCTATTAATTGGCAAATTTTAAGTTGGGAGTTCTGCTCCAATGGTACCACATGCATGTACATTTTATAAGTCGCATTCCACGTTGCATAAAGTTGTTGTTATGTTGTTGATTAATGTTGATTGAAAGGTTGTGAAGTGGTGATTTTATAATCTGATATAATATATTATTTATCATACATCCGATTATATTGTTTGATATCTCACCCCTTATGTGTTTGGTGATGGTTTATACGTCATCCTGCAGGTAATCCAGAGTGAAGGTTGTCTACCTTCATTAGTTCGGGTCGGTGTCGTCTCTCTGATACGTAACACTCGGGGGGATGAACGCGTGTTTCCTTATTGTTGATTTTAGTATTATTGCTGAATTTTAAGTTGTTTTCTTTAAAGACTTGTTGTTTTGAAGTTGTTTTAAGTTGGATAAGGATGTTATGTCATTAAGTTGAAGTTTGTGAATCCGCTGCTTAATTATAAAAGTTGTTTTGTTTCAAAGACTAAAATTATGTGTTATGTATCTATGTTATATATGATTATAAGCCGTTGTTATAAGTTGTATGTGTAGCATCCTATGTGTATGTTGGAATTTTGTAACTCTGATTTTATCAATATTTGCTGGGTAGAAATGGGGTGTTACATTGACCTGTTGCTTATATAGGCTGGCCTAATGACATTGACAGGCCGACCTATTGCTTTCATAGCCCGACCTGTTGCCTTTAAAATTTCATTTTAATTTCCTATTATTTCTTTCTTGCATCCTTTTTGCCTAATTCCTCCTATGCATATATATACTCATACATGCATCTTTTTCTAGCAATGTAACTAATGATTTACCTAGACGAAACCAGCATTACAAAGCTTACCCATCATCTTCAACCTTTCTTCTATGCTTACACACAATCAAACTACACATAATCATTTTTTGATTGGAAGACCATCTAGATTAGGGTTGATAACGTCCAATTAGGTTGGTGTAACCTAGAATATTGGGTTGGGTTCTTTGCGTGTTTCAACTAAGATAACGAAGTTGGGGTTTTCCTTTAAGATCATTGGTATTTGAAGGTTTTGGACAAGATCACGCAAACACGGATTCGATCGAGTGAAGAGGCCTTGGTACTTTGTGGGTATAACCTTGCAAAGGAATATCGCAAAACGGTGGATCGTGTTCGTGAATCTTGGGTTCAACAAGTGTGTGCTAGGGATTAATCCGGCCGAGCAAAAACCTTGAAGACGAGGAGGTCTTGAAAGCAAGTAGTCAAGAACTAGTGGATTGTAGCAGTAGTGTTGGTGACTTGATCTAGCTTTGATCAAGGGTTTAGAGGTGGTAAAATCAACAACAAACATAGGGTTTGTGGGGTTATAGTTCTTCATCTCTTGTATAAACATTTTTGCAAAGATAAGGTTAATTGCAAGTATCTCAATTCAATTTCGGATTGGGGGCAGACGTACCCATAGCGAAGCCAATTAGGGAACTGGCTAAACAAATCTCTCTCTCTCTCTCTCTCTCTCTCTCTTTCTCTCTCTCTCTCTCTCTATCTCTCTCTCTCTCTCTCTCTCTCTCTCTATATATATATATATATATATATATATATATATCTTTAATTTTCACATTCGCAAATTTATCGAATCTTTGATTGTTTTGATCAATTCGTTTGGAAATAAAATTTTGATTACGTTTTTGAAATACTATTTGTTGGTATAATCATAATCATTTTGATTGTGATTGGTTTTAAAATCAACAAATCACATTTTCCAAGAGTTATCGATTGCACTCAAAGTGTTCTATAAATTGCTTCAATAGTTTTAAATTGAATTTTGATCATTGGAAATAAGCCAAACATATACCATTGCATTTAATTGGCTTGTGATTGATATTTGTTGAGAAATTTATACTCATTATCATCCAATTGGTTTATGTTACGCATATCCGAGCTTTTCGATAGTTGATTCGGTTAGACGATTCGATTCGGGTTGTTTACGTTGTGCCATAAAGCTTTTGAAAAAGTGTTTTACCAAAAGATATGTTTTTATATTTGTGATCTATTCACCCCCTTCTAGATCGAAGTCTATCGTCTAATAAGTGGTATCAAGAGATTCGGTTTATTTCGGGCTTAAGATTTACTTTTTAGAAGAATGGCTACCGAACCAAAGGGAATGTACAATAGAGCACCAATTTTCACCAACGGAAATTATGGCTATTGGAAAGCTTATATGCGTGTTCATGTTAACTCCATTGGAAAAGGTATATGGGACGCTATTCAAAATGGTCCGAATGAAATAACCATGACCAACGAAGGTGTTACAGTACCTAAACCGAAAGCACAATGGGATGCTAATGATTGGAAAGCAAAAAATACACTCACATTTGATTTGGGTGTTGATGAGTACAATCGCGTTTCTCATTGTGAGACCGCCAAGGCTATGTGGGACGCATTAGAGGTTGCCCATGAGGGTACTAATGATGTCAAACAAGCTATGATCAGCACATTAAACAAGAGTTTGAATTGTTTCATATTAAGCATGGGGAAACCATTGCGGATATGCGAAAACGATTCACACATCTTATAATTCGATTAAATGCACTAGGTAGGCCTATTTCCAATGAGATTTATACTAACAAAGTTATGAGGTTTTTAAGTAGGGAATGGTAGCCCAAGTTCACCTCTATCAAGGAGGCAAACGATCTTAAAGTTAGATCTAACAGCTTTGTTCGGCAAATTAGAAGAGCATGAGCAAGAACTCACTTGCTTGGCAAAATATGAAAAAGATCTAAAAAAGAAAGTGAAGAAGGAGAAAGGCAAAGACAAAGAATAAGGGAAGAAGTCCATAGCTCTAAAGACTTCTAACTCAAAGACCTCAAATTGTGAGCTAAGGGATTGTGAATCTATAGATGACAATGATTCCAATGAAGAGGATATGGAGTTGTTTATAAAAAGATTCAATAAATACATGTGGAAACATGGTGAAAAATACCCCTACATGAACCGTGGAAAATCAAGAAGACTATCAAGTTCCTCAAAAGAAGATGAGCATAAAAAGGGGAAGTCGAGAAGTACTTGTTATAATTGTGGCAAACTGAGTCACATTAAGTCAGAGTGTCCTACAATCAAGAAAGAAAAGGAAAAAGGTCGTCACAAAACGTCTCGAAAGTCTAGAAGAGCTTATGCCGCTTGGGAGAGTGAAAGTGACTCTTCAAGCGATGGAAGTTCTACCTCAAGCATTGAATCGACAAAGCTTTATTGTATGGCAAACAAGGAAAATAAAAAGTTTGTGTGTCACTCTCAACTTCAAGCTTCACATGATGTGGCTTTTTCCCAACTTCAAAAATCTTTTGAAAATCTACAACGACAAGCTATAGATGCTTTCAAGAAATTAGCTTCAAATAAGAGGATTATCTCTAATTTGGAGGCTAAGATTTTACAAAATGAAAAGAATTTGGAAGCTCTAAGGAAATATATATTAGATATTCCAAAAGATCAAAATGAGATTACTAAGCCATCTTGGTTTGGTTATGAAACTTGTCATATTTGGCAAAAGGAGTCAAGGACTCTTAAAGAAAAATTAGCTAAAGCTTTGCAACCAAAGGTCACCTTTGCTATAGACAATTCCAAATATGACTTACCTTCTCATAACCCTTATAAAAGGTATAATTACATTGCCAAGGAACAAAATAGCAAAATGAC
This sequence comes from Lathyrus tuberosus, assembly GCA_022829125.1. Taxonomy (NCBI): domain Eukaryota; kingdom Viridiplantae; phylum Streptophyta; class Magnoliopsida; order Fabales; family Fabaceae; genus Lathyrus; species Lathyrus tuberosus. Next base: position 1,291,196 of record JALAZF010000104.1, on the reverse strand, counting down.
ATATTCTCATAATTTATATTGTCACTATTGTTGCAAGAAGGGACACACCGTTGCTAAGTGCTAGTTTAGGAAACACTTTGTTCCTAAAGGGGTCTATCAATAGTTGCCCAAATGCAATGGCTTACTAACCCTCAAGGACCTAATGTAGATTGGGTACCTAATATTAGTTGTTGATCATGCAGGAAAAATGTCTTGACTCTATAAAAGAGAGTATAGGATCTCATTTGTGGAAGATCAATGCATAATAAGGTGACATGTCCTTACTGTGTTGACCTATGTGACAAGCAAGGTGGATTCTGTTTCCGAAGAGGTTAACATTTAGTTCTTTTTTATTTTGTAAAAGTATGCGATGATTACTAATGGTTCTATCCAAGAAGTGTTGGAAAGGTGGTATGTTTAATGATGTAGATTTATCTTCAATAAGACATACTCAAGTGCATCAAACTAGGAATGATCAGCCTAAGATGATGATACATGAGGAGGAGAAAGATAGTCATCATGATTAGATAAGATTGAAAGTCCAACAACAAGGATGATCATCAAGCCAAAGTACCTCTTGGTTACATTATTGATTTCACTTTCAAATACTTATACAAGAAGAAAAATGGTAAGAATGTTTCAGTTTTTTTCTTTTTGCATGACATGTTTTGCATTTGTTTCAACTTTCGTTTAAGAGTTTCTCGTGGAATGATTGTGCATCCTCCATCTTGTGTACGGTGAGGTAATATTGCTTCTATCCTTTCTTACTTTGTGAGTAAGTATTGCTTTTACATGTTTATTTCAAAAAGATATGTGATGAATTTTGTGTATGATGTTTGATATGTATGTTCACTTCCAAAAATGTCAATGCAAACATTGTGTGTTGCGTTTAAATTGTTTATAGTGACTATGTTGCAGATGTCTTCATATTTCATCTTTATTTTGAACCAATTCATGCTTAAATTTTCATGATTGCATGAGTCTAGCAAACAAACCATAAAAATCTATCATATGCACATGTCTCTCATCAAGTTTTTGTGCATGAGTCAACTTGGATCTTTCTTGGTCTCTAAAAAATTCAAATTGAGTCAGATTTTTGCATTTTTGAAGTCTTCAGGTCGACACATGGTCGTATAGGTCGGCCTATGAAAATCAATTTTTTTTCATTTTTAAAAATGCTACAGTACAGGTCGACACATATTATTTCAAGTCGACGCATGATTTAATTTTTTGAAATTATTGTTGTTTCGCTTCAGTATGTGTCGACCTATGATCTGGATAGGTCAATGCATGCATGTTGTGGTGACTCATAAGTGCAAATTTGAGACATTTCACTTCATTCTCTCTTCTATCTTACATGTACAAAGATCCCAAATCTCTCCAATCCACCATTACACTTGAAACACATAAAATTCTCATTTCATCTCCTCATGTCACCAATATCCCATCACTTATATTCAAATCTTTCCTTAATATCTCTCTTATTATCATCCTTCTTCAAAATTGTTCTCCAAAAACCCCCCAATTCATAATATCTCACCTAAAATCCAAATTTCTCTTCTTGTTTGTTGTTTGTTGTTGTTTCTTTATCTTGCGTTGCGCTTGTTTCTAGTGTTTAAATGTGTGGGAGTACATAGTTCTCTCATCCTCTCACATTCTTCATTCAAACATTTTAACAAACACTTGGTGTGCACATCTCATTTCAACATTTTTATGACTTCCAAGTCTAAAAGTTTGGCTAAAGGCAAGAACCAAGCTAGTTCATCTACAGCTGCCTCAGAGAATCCTTTAACTTTTGTTTCAAAGAAATACGCTAGACATTTTGAGATCAAGCATATATATTGTCTTGTTTTCAAGAAATTCATGTAGAAGGCAGATACAATTGAAGGCATGTGTTTACCCGAGGTTGTTAAGCGAGTTGAACATCAAAAGATTTATTACTTCTTACAGTTGGCTAAATAATACAATGAGGACTTTATCTGTGTGTTTTACTTTGGACTACATGAAATGGATGGTTCTAGCTTCAAATTTTCAATGGGTAAAAAAATTTATCATTTCAAGGATGAATTGTGGAATACACTGTTTGGTATTACTCTTAGTGATTATGATGTTGATGAAGAAGTTGATGAGCTAGTAACTGACTCTGGCACACATAAGGACTTTGATTGGAGTGTTCATTTGAATGAGATGCTCAAAGTCCCTCGTCCTACAGACTGTTATGATCCCATATCCACTGGACAATTGAAGATGCTTCCTAGGATTCTGTTGTGGATTGTTCTCATATCCTACGTCCTAAGAATGGAGGCTTCTCAAGGGTCGATTCTCTTGAAATTCATTTGGTGTACATTTTACTGCACAAGGTCAAGATAAATTGGCCGTATTACTTTGTGTTTCGCATGTTCTTTGTCAGGACATGCAACAAAGGTACATCTTTGTGTTATCCCTCCATGATTGCCAAAATCCTGAATGACTTCAACATTGGTATGCCTAATATCATCTATAAGTCTCCTGGTTTGTCTCAAGAATTCTCTCAACGTACTCTGACTGACATGAATTATTTTTTGGGATGTCACGCGCCGAGCATACTATCTCTGCCTAGGTAAGAATGGAAGGAAAGTCTTTAATTTTGATAATCCTGGTGAACTTGATGAGGATCACATGGATGATGAGCAACCTGTACAGGTTCCACATGATGCTAAAATAGGAGATGATGTTATGGATGAAGCGCATCATGGGGTTGATCATGGTGTTAGTTTTGGTGGTAGTTCTGCAGATGCTTCCTAGATAGTGACCATGCTTCAGAACATGCAGTTGAAGTAAGATGAGAGGCATGCTGAGCAGGCAGAGCAGTTTCGTTTAATGCAGGAACATATGGCTACTCAGGCTCCTGATTTTTAGTCTTTTGTTGCTTATACGAATGAGAGACTAATGTTAATGCGGAATACTGTAAATGAGAATCATACAGTTGTTATGGAAAGGATTAATATATGATTATGGCTCAATAAACTGATGTTGCTCATTATGATCGCTTTTACCGCGAGGTCTGTGAAGCTGCTGCCATGGATGGAAGACTAAAACTAATTCCAAGAGGCCATGGAAGGAGATGAAATGTTTTAGTGTTGTGTTGTATGTCTTGGATCTGTGTGTTTTGATTAGTTAAGTCTGTTAAGTTGTGTTTGAATTCTTCATGCATTTGCATTATGTTTTGGTTTGTTGGTTCCTTTTAATTATGTATGAAAAATGTGCTTTAATGGTTGTACTATATGTGTAACTTGAACGACTCTTACGTATTGTTGGTATGTTTTTTAAGTTTGTGTTATTTACATATGTGTTGTATGTGAGTTGTCATACCCCAAATTTTGATCCTAGATTCCATCATCATTCTAGGAGCATCATACATTGCATTGCTAACCCTAACCTTGTACAAGTTACTTTTTGTTTATTTCATTTATGAATTAGGGTTTTGAATCAAGAGAATCAAGAGGATCTTTATTTGATCAGTCAATGTCTTGGATTGATCATCAACATACCAAGTGTGCATACATTCAAGAGGCCTCTCTCCATCAAAAATCAAGTGCAAATTGGTCTTATTACAAGTTCATTGAAGCTCAATTTCATCTGACCCCAAATTAGGGTTTTATCTGACAAAGTCAACTGTGCCTTTAAATTTTGATCAAAGCATGATCCCAAGCCTTGGGACATGATTCAAGACACTCAAATACTTCCTTGGAGTCCATCCATGGTGTTTGCAAAACTCAAGAATGCAAGATCATTGAGGATTACACATTTGAATTCATCTGATACTCAAGCTTTTATCTGCAAAGTCAACTCTTTGACTTTTGGATTTTTGGTCAAAATTGAAGTCCTTAAGCTAAATTTCATGAAAACATGCTTGATCAATGAGTTTTAGCATGAAAAATCAAGAATTTGGAGGGTTCTTGCAAAATGGGCGAAGTTAAAGAAGTGAAATTTTTCTAAGTATGGAGGAAAAACCCTATTTTTGTGCCAACTTTGAAAGGTCATAGTTTTCAATCTTGACCACCATTTTTTATGTTCCAAAGATCATATTAAAGCCCTCACAACATACTACAACTTTGTCAATTAGGGTAAATCTTCAAAAAGTGCATTTATTTTGAGTTATGAGGCCATCAAGTTGGTGAAAATCTTTCAACACTTAAAAATTTTTTAAGGCACTTTTTGTTCACAAAAAGTACCAAACTTTGGAGTCAATTTTCACTATGATCCATTGAGAATCAAGAAATTTATCAAAAATGAAATTTGTAGAGCATGTTTGGGGCTTTTCAAAAAGTACAAGAAATCATCCATAGCATTTTTGACCTAGGAGTTTCGAAGAAGGGAAGTTGGCCCTCCTTACTTGAAGTTTTGGTCATTTTCATGTCAAATGCAAGTAGCAAATTCAAACCAAATTTGCAAATGCCTTGATTACAGGCCTTGAGACTTGTAAATCCATCCATAATCAGAAGGTTGTATAAGCATTAGAGGCATTACACATTGTATTAAGACATTAACCAAGTTATTATGCCATTTTTAGAAGAAAGTTCACAATGCCATTTTGGAAAAGTGACTTTAATCACAAAGTCAACTTGTCTTGAGCTCCTAACATGTTGCTTCTGCATAAACCTCTTTCTTTTCACAGAAGCAAAGCCTCCAAACCACTCAACAACTCTAAGGGAGTTGGTACTATGCATCGAAAATAAAAAATTCCATGAATTGCCAAGTTACATTTCAACTAAACCATGGTTTCTACAAGTTGCAATTCTGCAGAACTTGGTCCTCCCTCCTCCCCTATAAATAGAGGCACATTTCAAGCCTCAAACACATAACAAAAACCTCATCAAACATCCTTCAAACCTCCTATTGCAGCATCTTGCAAACCAACTTCCTTTTTTTGTGCCAAGAAACCTCAACTTGCACAAACACACCATCTGCCTTTTCCAAACGCCAAACCACCAATCCAACTATTCAAACACATCACAAATCATCCCTTAAAGGTGTCCAAACTTTCATCTTCACCCCAAACCTGCTAGAACAGAAAGTCAACCTTCAAAACCAAGTTTTGTTGACTTTTTTCATTTTTCAAGCCAAAACTTGAGTTTGACCTGTTTTAATCACTCTAACACTTCCAACACACTCCATAAATCATCCCTAAATTGTTCCAAACCTTGTTTTGCTTCTGTAACTTCATTTACTTGAAGTTCCATTTTGGTCACTTTTCATATTTTTGCACGAAGGAAGCATATTCTATTCCAGTTGGTGTCTTTTGTTTCCAAGCTGTCATACCCCAAATTTTACCCTTAGATTCCTTGATCTTTTGCACGTCATTTCTAGTTCAATCATCCACTCATAAACTAAACCATTTGTTGCAAAAGATCCAATTACATGTTCAATGATCTTTTTTCTCTTTGCCATATCCAAGATTCAAAGTCCCCTACAATTCAAAATCTCATTTCAAGTTATTTCACGTTACAAGGTGCACAAGGTTTAAAGCTCTTCACAAAATAAAAAAAAATTCAAGAATGTCAAAGATAGAAGAATGGTTGTGTGGTTTTTCTTAGGATTCAAGTCAAGAGTTTCATGAATCATGTTGCATCCATGTTCATATTTTAAAGTCAAAACTCAATTCTAAGGAATTCAAAAGATTCAAACTCAAGAAGTCAAGTGTAAGATCCAAAAAGGCCCTATTCAAAATAAAAAAGTTTGAAAGTTCAAGGCCAAAGTCAAAGAGAAGACTATTTTGGATATTAGGAATTTATCATCAAAACACAAAGTGGTGTACATGTTCGCATTGGTTCTTTACCAAATATGACTTGATTTCACATTCGAAATGTCAATGATCAAGACCATCACCATTCAAGTTCAAGGATGATTCTTTTTTTTATCTATGACGTCAAAAGATTCAAAACATGACAAAATCCAAGATAAGAGTTCACATTAAGGTGCACCAAAGTTCATGTCATTCATCACCATTCAAAGAGAATTTGTTCCATTACAAGATTGTTATATTGAAAGTAGCTTACATCAACACTATCAAGTTGTTTCTAAATACAAATGGGAATGGGCAGTCATGAATTTGTAATTACATGTGTCACAAAATTAAGATTTACATTAAGCAAAAACTACCACAGTTGAGGAGTGAGACATCTATGGAGCTAGGCTGTGATTCTCATGGTTATTCACGTGCTAGATGTGACCCTGTTGCTAAGTTTTATATCCCATATGAAGAAGCTAATGCAGTCTAACCTATGACCGGTTCTTGTTCAACTCTTTACAGTGATTCAATTAATTTTCATTTGAAACACATGTGCTGCCATTTTTTGCCACAAAGTACTTTGAGTCAGAATTTGAAAAAAGAATAAGACTGGCTTGGATGTTTGAACCTGAAAAAGAAAAGAGATTTGAGTAAATTACCAATGATAATAAGCTTCAAGTTCATAACATGGTTGTTTCATCACACCATGACACCATGTTTGACGGTAATTGAACGAAAATTGGGGATGAGAATAAAATTGTCAAGAGCAATCAACAAAAGGACATTGAATCAATGACATTCATCATGTGATCAAGGCATTCAATACTTTACCAAAACAGCAAGCCGACATCATTACGACAAGTTTTTAAATCCCCAAAACATAATAAAACATGATCAAGGCAAGAATCACATGTTCAAGAGAAAAAATCAGAATTAACAGTCATAATGTTTCTTTTCAAAGCAGGATACCGACGAGAATTAAAAGTACTTAAGAGCCTTGAATTCATTCAAGCTTATAAAAGGACACGATTTGCAGAACAGCAAGGGCAGAAAAAAACCCTGCATTCACAGAACAATCACAGTGAGCAAAACAGCAGAATTCATATACACACGAGTTCTTCAGCAAGTAAAATTTCACACCAAAAAAATTCAGAACAGGATTCACACACACACATACACAGCGAGAAGGAGAAAAATTCAGAACATCACATATCAGAATTCAAAACAAATTCATACAGAAAATCCACCATCATATACACAAGAACGCGCAACAATTCAAATTGAAAATGAGGGAAGTACCATCGAAGCCGCCGTATCGAAACCTCCGTGTCAGAACCATCGAATCTTCTCTTGCACTCGTATCGTAAGTATTGCTTCACCTTCTCTTGGAGATTTCATAATTATTGATGTTGTTATTGTTAGTCTGGGTCGGGGAAATGAGGATGGTACCCGGCCAATCAATTTTTTCTTTAAGTTTCACATTTGAGTTTTTTTTTTGTGGGCTTAAGACCCACCTTTTTTTTCTTTTTTTTAAAAAAATAAATAAATAAAAACTTTTTCTTTTTTATAATAAATATAACTAAATTTATTTTTTCCTTTTTTATTAATTTAAATTTAATTTTGTTTAAATGTTGATTTAATATTAGGAAATTAATTAGATTTTAAAGTGGCAATTTGACTTGTGAATGTAAATTAAATTCGAGATTCATGTTTAATTTGAATTTGTGATTGATTCTTAGTTTAAATTTACGATTGAATTCTCGATTTAAAATCATGGTTGACACTTCTAAGAGTGATTGAAATTTTGTTATGATCTTAGTATTTTGCCTGATGGCTTGATTGTTTATGACATCTTTTTAACTTATGATCGCTTGCTTGTTGATTTGACATATTCCCTTAGATTACCGATTCAATTTTATCCTCGATGAATTGAATCAGGTTTAATCTTAGATCAGTCATTATTGCATGATAACATTAGGTTAGCGGTTTTCTCTTTAATCTAATTCCAAAGGAAAGGATCTCCTCCGTTGATTCCATGTCACGATTAAGATAGCTTAGCCTAGCTTTATTCCTTCCTCACTCTCCCCTTTATCCTAGCCTTAGGATTAAAGTCGTCGTACTCTATGTAAGTTCCTACCACAGACACTTACTCATTTTTCCCTTTCATTCTAACTTTATGATTAGAGTCGTCGTACTCAATGTAAGTTTCTGCCATGGACACTTACTTTCCGTTTTATCCTAGCCTTAGGATTGGAGTTGTCGCACTCCATGTAAGTTATGAACACTTACTTACTTACTCCCTTTTTAACCTAGCCTTAGGATTAGAGTCGGCGTACTCTACATAGGTATCTTGCCATGAATACTTACCCCTTCCCTTGGAACCTTGACCACAGTCAAGAGTTTCTCACCCTTATTGAGGGGAACTACGAATGCTCTGATTTTATTTTCGTCTGGATACGTAGGCACAAGATGCGATGTCTTGGCGAGCATACTTAGAAATAAACCCCTAGGTGTTTCCCTTATCACATTCCTTAGCAAGCAAACAATAATATAACACAAATAAAACAAGAGGTTCCTGTAGAGTACTGCAGATACTTAGGATGCTAACACCTTCCCTAGGTATAACCAACCCCCGAACCTTAGATCTTTTATCTGTGTTTTTACATAGCGCACGTAGAGTTTTCTTCGATCTTTACCATTTCCTTTGGATAACTTAAAGCTCGGTGGTGAATATTTAAAGATTTGTGATTCAAGTTAATTTAATAGCCTGATATCTGATTCTCACCACAACAGAAATTGCGACTTCACTGGGGAATAATGTTTAGAGGGTTAAACCTAACTTGCTTATTTGTGATATTTATTTGTTCGCTTGTTTGTTTTCACTAGCGCAAAAACGGTTTTAGACAGCGTTTTTTTAGCCTTTAGACAGCGCTTTAAAGCGCTGTATAAACCAGCGACGCTATAGGTTTAGACAGCGCTTTTGGTATTACCAAAAGCGCTGTCTAAAGGGGCGTGTATTTAATGAAAAGCGCTGTCTATGGTACCTTTAGACAGCGCTTTTTCACATTATATGGATTACTTTAGACAGCGCTTTCGTCAAAAGCGCTGTCTAAGCCCTACCTTTTTTTGACTTTTTTGGTACACCTTAGACAGCGCTTTCTCCAAAGCGCTGTCTAAGACCTTCCATTTTTGACTTTTTTAGTACACCTTAGACAGCGCTTTCACCATAAGCGCTGTCTAAGACCTTCCATTTTTGACTTTTTTAGTACACCTTAGACAGCGCTTTCACCATAAGCGCTGTCTAAAGTGGACCTTAGACAGCGCTTTCACCATAAGCGCTGTCTAAAGTGGACCTTAGACAGCGCTTTCACCAAAAGCGCTGTCTAAGGTGTACGAAAAATTTTATATAATTTTTTTTTAACCACAATTTTACCAGGTTTTTTCAACCAGAATTTGACCTGTAATTTTCAACCAGCAATTTTTTTCAGAATTGGCAATTCAAACCATTGGCCTTTCTACACCAAAATTATATATCCAAAATTGGCATTTCATACCAATATATATATTTAAAATTACAAACCAAAATTGTATATACACCTATTTATAATTACAAATCATTACATTTTTCTACAAATGCACATTTTACTTATTCACCAAAATTGCATCCAACCAAAGCATTGCTTCCAACCAAAGTTATTGCTTCCAACCAAAGCATTTTTTCTACAATGCACATATTACTTATACACCAAAATTGTATATACACCAAAATTGCATCCAACCAAAACATTGCTTCAATCTACATTATAGGTCCTGAAAACACAAAGATTGTAATTCAAAGTATTAAAATTCAAAGTATATACACCAAAAATTGTAATTCAAAGTATATACACCAAAATTGTAATTCAAAGTTTGTAATTCAAAGTATATACACCAAAATTGCAATTCAAAGTATATACACCAAAATTGTAATTCAAAGTATATACACCAAAATTGCATCCAAAATTGTAATTCAAAGTTTGTAATTCAAAGTATATACACCAAAATTGCAATTCAAAGTATATACACCAAAATTGCATCCAACCAAAGCATTACTCCAACCAAAGTTACACATATTAAAATTCTCATCAATTAAAGTAAGAGTATAATATTATACCTTAAGTTTGTAAAATTCCGAGCTCCATAATGTATTGACACCACTCCTCTTTGATTTCATCCAATAGAGCCTTTGTGTAAGTAGCACTCCTGAATTCTTCAAAATACTACATAATAATATAACATATAGTTTGATTTAGTTTTAACTATTTCATTAGACAATATGAGAGATATGTGTTAAAATAACTCATAAGTTAGAAATACATACATCGGGTGGAATCTCCATTCGATCCAACGAAATAGTGTCTCTCATAAATCTCAACATGAAATAGCCGCAATCTATTTGATTGCGTTGCCGAGGACACTACAAATGAAAATAAAATATGGATAAATTCTAAGTTTTATCAAGTAAGCATCACTAATATAATAAAACATGTGATAATTAATATACCTTCACATAATTCCATGTAATGGTGTGGTCGATTCCCCGATGTTCTAGGAATGCTTGTATAGTGCTAATAAAATATAAATGAATATTTAGAACAATTCACATAAATAAATAAATATACACATTTCTATTTAGAACAATTTCACTTACGTGTCAATACAGTCCTTCATATCCGGGTATGTGGTCCAATCATTTCCTAAGGAATCCAGATAATACACTACTCCGCGGATAGGATTGATTGCAACCAACAACCAATGTCCACTGTAAGATTAAACAAGTGTTAGATAGAAACTTTCTACACGAAGTCAAAATACAAAAAAAAATATAATAGATGAATTTAGAATGAAAATCTAACCCAGTATTAAACGGTAAAAAGTACAACTTTTCCGTTTCTTGGTTGTCCATAAAGACGTTGCGTATATACGCATGGACCTCATTTGGTTTCGTCAATATTTCGGTTAAGTTGACAGCGCTGGGGCATAAGAATGCAAATCTTTGCTCCAATCCCCGGGGGCGCATAAAACTGTCATACAGAAACCTGAAATAAAAACATCATTAACATTAGAATATTCATTTGAAAAATAAAGTAAATAAGTTGTTCAATTACCAAAGTAGATCGGATATACCTCAAGTATATATTGACAACAGTGACGCCCAATTCTGTATGTTGGAAAACTTGCTCGAAGTCTTCATTACCAACATTCTGGTCAAATTCAAAGCCATACAAATCTTTCTCCATAGTTATCAGACGAACACCTCCAGTCGGAATATCCGTCATTAATTGTAGAAAGGTCTGAAGGCACGTCCTAACCTTGCCGATAGGTTGTTTTCTAACCCTGGTATTCTTAGCACCAACAGTTTTTTGCGTTGAAACGTTGCTAATCACTTTACCAGGCAGCTATAAATCATATAATTTGTTAGATGAAGTATAAGATATCCAATTTATCATTTTCTATGCATATAATTGTGATGTACCTCTTTTTTTGAGACAACGGACTCGGTATGCTCCGGAATCCGCTTATCCTTTGTTTTGGATTTTGTTGGAGTCTAAATAACATTGCCATGTAAAAAATGAAAATAAAATGCTCGTAAAATCTTTGAATTTACACATTAAGATTAACAAAGGTTTATAACGGTTTTAAGCATATATACCTCATATCCTACGAGTATGAGATTTGACGGCCATGCAACAAACGACCCTATAGCTTGTCCCACCACTCTTACCTCCGAATCATCGTTAGGATAGGGTAATAGTGCTTCATTCTCCATAGCAATATCAACTGATACTTTCAAACTTCCAGTAGGGAGGGATTCATTATGAAGTACTGTGACCCCATTGTTAAACACTTTTCCCTTGGCAACCATCCGATGAATTGGTGAAGATAAGAATAGTTGACATTGGTGAATGCCCTAAAACCAAAAATACATATGTCATTGTTAATGTGTATATATGTAATTAAATAATTTAAGCTACTAATATAATTTCATAGATATATATATATATATATATATATATAATTACCTCTGGAATAATCGGATGAAAGCTGCAGTTGATACTATCCTTCTCTGATCCATCTCTAACACCAGAAGCGTTATCCCTTTCTTTTTCCTTTCTTAATTCCCGCACCTCGGCTTCTAGTGCTTCCAATTTAGCTTCAAGTACTGAATAACTAGCAGCCTTTCCCTTTTTAATATTCAGGGAGGTCGGGGTGATCCCAAATGCCTTACCCCTCACCCGACCAGGATACTCAGGGACATCTAATGCCCGACTAAGTATGCTCCTGGTATCATCTGCAGGTACAGACTGAGATAACGCCTCCTGAAAATCAGATGAATATCGAATATTTGTCAAATATTTGTTAATAAAGTTTTGACTTAATTAAAGAAATATTGTTATACTTACACATTTCTCATATACTTGTAGAACCTCTTCTGGAACAGATCCAGACTTGCCCACACGGGCTTCCTTCCACAAGACATGTGCAGGAAGAGATGTTTCAGAGCTACCCGCCTTTTGTAACTACATATAAAGCCAAATAATATGATCAAATATAACTCATGATGAACAATTATTATGTCATTGCAATTTATTGATACTTACCAATTGTTGCTCCAAACGTCCATATCCAGTACGTCCTTTCCTGTATTTATATTGGGGATCTGATGCTCTATCCCGATTAATTGCACTTAAACTCTTAAATTGCTCGGTTTGTCGTTTGGCTTTAAACTTCACCCATTCTTGTGGTGAAATGAAACTTGCATATTTAGATGGAAACTCTCCATCAACAAAATTACCTTCAGCATCCTTAAGATAGGTTTTGTTTAAATATGTCCTAAACCCTCTTAGGAGCTTCCCTGCCAATCTCATCAAATAAGCTTTTCTGTCGTCCTCGACATTAAAGCACCTCTAAAAAAACCATACACATTGGTTAGTACAAATAATTTAAACGACATAATTAGTTGGCATAATTAAAGACATAATTATGGTACCTTTATCTCATTCCAAATTTTTTCTTTGGTTTCCTTCAACTGTTTGTTTCTCCAGTCATCTAAAGTAATAGGAACCTCATTCCTTACAAGTGTACCAATGAAACTTGTCAACATATGACCGTTAGGCTCAACAAGTGTGCCTGTTTCGCTCCAATGCACATTATAAGTCATGCCTTGATTTCTAGCATGGATCACTCTCCTCATTATGGTTATTCCTCTCCTAATCTCTTCTTCCATAGTTCTGCTACTTCCAACCTGATCATCATGTGGATGATCATCATCATGTGCGTGATCATCAGCATGTGGGTCATCATTGTTAGTAGCCATCTAACCTGTAATAAATAAATCAAGGATATCAAATATAATATATAACAAATATAATAAAGAAATAAAGGATATCAAATATAAAAAATATGACATAATATATAACAAATATAATAAAGAAGTCAAGGATATCAAACATAATATATAACAAATGTAATAAAAAAATCAAGGATATCAAATATAACAAATATGACATAATATATAACAAATATAATAAAGAAATCAAGTATATAACAAATTTTACCTCTTTCACTAACATCTCTTTCTTTTCTTGGTTGGAATATGAATTACTTGTTTCTTATCAATGCGGACGGATGAATGGATCCAAATTCCCTCGTTATGGTCATTTCTGATATATGACCCATCCGCTATAAGATCCTCATCCATGAAATTATATTAGTAGCTTAAATTATTTAATTACATATAACTCTGTGAAACTTTTATCCGACCATCCATTGCCCGCCTTTAAGTTGTACAACTTCAATACCGCAGACAGTCTTGTGAATTTAGTGCAACCTTGATAGAGCGGTTTCTCTGCATCGCTTACCAACCTCAAGAATTTACATTATTAACATTAACACTAACACTAACACTAACACTAACACTAACCTAACACTAACACTAACACTAACCTAAACTAAACTAAACTAAACAAACACATTATATAGCAATAGTTAACAATGTAGAAAAATGTTAACAAGAACAAACTATAATAGATGTTCTAAACTAACACTAACACTAACACTAACACTAACCTAACACTAACACTAACACTAACCTAAACTAAACTAAACTAAACAAACACATTATATAGCAATAGTTAACAATGTAGAAAAATGTTAACAAGAACAAACTAAACTAACACATTATATTGATTCTATTCCTATATCACCAAAAATGAAGTTAGCACATATTTTATTCTTATATCCAACAACAGTCCAACATTAGCAACAACATTAACAACATTAGTAACATTATCAACATTAGCAACAGTCCAACATTAGCAACAACATAAACAACATTATTATCAACATCAACAACAACATTATTATCAACATCAACAACAACATTATCAACATTATCAGCAACATTATCAACTGAAACTCTGAAACTCTGAAACTTCCAAACTGAAACTCTGAAACGTGTAAAATGTGTAATACTCTGAAACGTGTAAAATGTGTAATACATCAACAACAACATTATTATCAACATCAACAACAACATTATCAACAGCAACATTATCAGCATACCTTATAAAATGTGTAATAATCTGAAACTCTTAAACTTCCAAACTGAGTGACGAAAACGCGAAATGAGAGAGGAACAGACGGTCACGGTGGAGTAAAGGTCGTCGGAGTCGCGAAATGAGGGAGGAACGGTGGACGACGGCGCGGTGGACGACGGCAAGGGTTTAGCTCAGGTTCGCAAGTATCCGTTCGCAACAGGGGAGGGAGAAGAAAGAGCGCAAAACTGAAAATGAAAACTGAGTATATTCATATATTTTAATTTTATTAGACCTTAGACAGCGCTTTTAAACAAAGCGCTTTCTAAGGTGGTCCTTAGACAGTGCTTTAAAAGCGCTTTCTAAGATTGGCCTTAGACAGCGCTTTTGTTTTTATTTTTTTAAATATTTAAGACCTTAGACAGCGCTTTCCTTAAAAGCGCTGTCTAAGGTCTTATATTTTTTTTAAATTTAAAAGGCCTTAGACAGCGCTTTTAAGGAAAGCGCTGTCTAATATTTTCCATTAAATTTTTTTAAAAATTTAAAAGGCCTTAGACAGCGCTTTTCACTAAAGCGCTGTCTAAGGTCTTATATTTTTTTGCGCTTTTCCTTTATTAAATTAATAGATTCCGTGTTTTTGACCTATAGCAGCGCTTTTGTAATAAAGCGCTGTCTAAGGTGAGATGTTATAAGTCCTTTTTGTTGTAGTGTTTGCTGTTTCATGGGTTGTTACCTTTGTGTGGTGAGATAAGTCCTAACCTGGACTTGAGTGTACACCTATGATTGAATTGTGGTATAATCAATAGTTGACTGTTGGGAGTAGTCATAACATGATTAACATATGATATAACCATGCTCAGCGGAGGCCCCTTTGGGATTACTGATGTCATACGAGTAGTCGTATTGGCATTACTTTTTTCGACCTGGGAGTCCGTGAAGCTGAGGACCTTTAGTATCCCTTTACCCCTCTAAGCCTTTTTAGGACGTAGTGCAGTGATTATCCAGGTGTAGACCTGTGATGGTTGTCATGCGATACTACACTCAGACGAGTCTATCTTGAGAATATTATTAGCCCGCATGAGTAGTCGTGCAAGCCGATAATATCTGAAAGGTTTATCGATGACTCTGGGAACCTCTTAGAACCTTGTTCTGCAGATACAAGAATCCTTAGTACACACCTTTTGGGATGGGTAGACTATGGCTTCATGCTCATGATCTTCAAACCTAGGCCCTTGTGTGTTTGCTTGTATATATGTGTATATGTACATACATCTATCCATACATTCATGCATTCATGAATAACCCTTTGGTTTCAAGGAATTTAATTAATAAAGATCATGGATTTTGAAATGAAACTTTTTCAGTTTTTCAAAAAAAATTTGCAACTTGCCTTTGAGTTCCTTGAAACCATTTGGCTTGCATTTGCATTTTCATTCGCATGTCATCACATTTGCATTTTATTTCATTTACATTTCTTAGCCTTGAGTCTCATCCATTCTTTGTCCATAACCCAGCAGTTGACTTCCCGAAGCCAGCATTGGCCTTGAAGTAGCTTTTGAAGGATCATGAACTCAGGAGAGCAGAGCTAGTTCATGACCAGAGTGGATTTTGAATTATTGAAAGATCAATTGGATCTGATTGTGGAATCTATGACAGTCTTGGCAAAGAGAGATGACAATATTCAGAGGACTTAAGTGAACAATGTTGCCCAAGCTCAACCTGTGCAGATTCCTGTTGAGAACCAGGTTATACAAGAACATACCATTGTCCGAGATAGACATTCCTCTTCTGTTGAAGCCATGGAATACCTTAGTTTCGCATTCTCTGAGCCAGATTCCCAAGAGGCAGTCCCTATGATGAAAACTGAGGACCCACGATACGTTGAGATAATGGAAAAATGTCGTGCCTTGGAAGAAAGGCTTGATGTCATTAAGGGTTATGATGCAGCTGATCTGAATGCTCTGAACACGTGTTTGGTACCTGGCCTTGTAATGCCTCCAAAGTTCAAGACACCGAAGTTTGAGAAGTACAAAAGAGATAGTTGTCCAAAGCAACATTTGGTGATGTATTGCAGAAGAATGACTTCACATGTCCGCAACGACAAGCTTATGATCCACTATTTCCAAGATAGTCTAAGTGGGGCATCACTGAATTGGTACATGCAGCTAGAGAGTGGCAACATCCAATTATGGTCAGACCTTACCAATGCCTTTGTGAAGAAATACAATTACAATCTTGACTTGGCTCCCAGCCGCCTGCATTTGCTAGGCTTATCTCAAGAAGACAATGAATCCTTCAGAGGATATGCTCAGAGGTGGAGAGAAGTAGCTTCTCGTGTTCAGCCACCACTTTTGGATAAGGAATTGGTTGACTGGTTCGTGGATACTTTGCAAGGCCCGTACCGAGAGAATCTGTTTAGCATTGTGACATCAAACTTCTCTGACTTGGTAATAGCTGGAGAGCGCATCGAGAACGGTCTTAAGAATGAAAGAATCCAGGGCATCTCGAATATCCCAGCTAGTGAGAGTGAATCAATTATCAGCTCTCAAGAGGAATAGGAGGGAGAAGGTAATTCCATCTGGGAATCTCCGATACCTTAACCTTAGCACTCATGCATCTCAACTGTTCAGAGTCAGCAATCTTTTGGGTCTCCGCGTCAGACATCATTCTCTCTATAGGGGCAATATTATTCTCCAAATCGAAGACCTCATTAGTATCAACGATCCTACCACCGTTAGCCGCGTCAACACGCTCGATAAAGGCCAAGGAAGCCAGAGAGGCATTTCACTCCGCTACCAATTTCATACAGTCAGATATTGCCAGATTTGATCAAAGGTGAATTATTAGTGCCGAAGGAGATAGATCCAGCGATCCCCCATACCCACCAGACTTTGACGCTAGCGCCCGATGTGACTACCATGCTGGGGCATAGAGGCATTCAACTGAATATTGTAAGGTTCTCAAGAGCAAGGTCTAGACTTTGCTTGACTCCGAGATGTTCTCATTCACGCCTCAAGGCATTCAAATCGATAATCCTTCACCCAATCAAGCGGGTTCATCAGTCCTGGCTATGGAAGAAATTACCGAGAGTGGATGTGAAGATGATTCTCAGACTGATCTCGACAGTCAACTTTGAAGATGGTTAGCTCAATGACAAATCAAGAGAGGAAAGCCCATCCCCCGATGCTGGCAATCTTTTGGCTCATGTCTTTACTTTTGCATTTTTGTAGTTAAGTGCTACTTTGCTGTAAAACACTGTTGTTAAACATGGTTTTATTAATGAAATGAATATGCATATTTTGATTAAGTCCATTCGTGTTCACTCATTTTTTTATATATCAAATTCTTGTAAGCAAAATCTAAGGGAGGATGATAAAATCGAAAGACGCAAAACCTCCGATAGTATGCTTTTGAATAACACCCTTGCTGATGATGTACAAGCATTATTTCAAATTCCCCAAACACTGGAGAGATAAGGAGTTAGTCCCTAGTTAACCACTTCGAGCCTAGAAGTAGGAGTTTCCTTCGGATTTCTAAACCCTTACACCTAACCTGGGGCAGGGTAGTTTTTAGTAATCTAATCATGCAGATGTTTCATTTGTTCTTCAAAGGACCAATGACTTAGCAGTCACAAACCTTTCCAAAAAAGATAAAAAAAAAAGCCCGCTAAGTCAAAGCCTATGAAGGAGACTTAGGCAAAACTAGGGCATCCCGATGGATTTGAAAAACAGAATCAGTCCATGCAAAATTAGGGATGATAAGAAAATCGAAGGAGGTCCTCAAATCCTCAGGAAAAAATAAGATTCAGTGACCACCATGTCAAAAAATCAAGGGCCACTGACATCCATGGCCAAAGACAAAATAAAGTAACTGTCATTTCAAGATCTTGAATCGTCATCTTCACTTTTACACTGCCAAACTTTAGATGCGTGCGTCAAAATTAGATGAACATATGACTGGAGAAAATCAAGGAGAATGGGTGGGTTAAAACAAAACTTTGAGTCTTATATCCTTTCTTTCTCAAACAATGAATCGGGTCACATTACAACCCTCGAAAGACCTAATTAAGGCAGGGTTGTTTCGAAAGAATACTTTGGTAAGATCTCGTCAAAACTGGTTCCTAAAGGGGTTTTCTTACCATTCATGTGGCATTTTGATCAGTGTTCCATTCACTATATGTCGCAACATAATTCTAGTGAACAAACTTGGATTTCAAAACTGTCATATACATTGCATTAAAATTATCATTTTCAAAACGACCAGTTTTACTTGCGAGTAAACACTTGACCCCAAGAAGGTTTCTGCAATGAAAGGTTTGATTAAGCTAAGATGCAAAACTCCTGAAGACTCCGTTGAGCAGGAAGGCAAGCCACTCCAAGATTCAGATAATCAGGGGCAGTTAGGTCGAGATTTGACAAATCTCTCAAAGATGAGCCGATCAGAGGCAATCAGGTCGAGATTAGATAAATCTCTCGAAGGTCAATTAGTCTGGGGCAACTCCTTCACAAATACAGCCAGCTAAGGAATCTGACTTGGTATAGGAAGCTCAGTTTGGGGCAACCCCTTCACAGATCAACCAGCTAGCAGGGGCAAGTTTATTTCCCAGTTGTTACTCCCACAGTCTGAATGACAAGTTTAAATACTTTGTCTCGCAAATGCTTTTAACTTGGGGCAGTTATGTAGAGATTTGTTGAATCTCTCCAAGAGTTTGAAGACACTGAAGCATCTTGTATGCCAATTCTTCTATAAAATCCTCTTGGTAATTTCTTCCCATAGACCATGTAATCTGGGGCAGAGGAGATTTGAAGATTACTTGTTACAAGAGTCGTTGCTCGTTATGATAATCAATATGCAATTGAAGTGAAAAACTACATTGTTCTCGTAATATCTTTTGCCAGCTCCCCAGTAAGTTGTTACCTCAGTTGATCTTAGAAATTTCCCATGGATCTCCCTCTTCCAACAAGGAAATCAGGCTTATGATGGCAATCCCTTAGTGAATTCATGGCGTTATACCTCCAAGTGGAATACTCTCTCCCCCGAAGAAGGTTGAAACCTTGGAGTAGAACTGTTGATTCTACATGTTCATCCCTAGTGATGTCCCTATCAGATTCTACATGGTCATCTCCAGTTTTGCTTCTCCTTGTCTGTTTTGTCAAGCATAAGCATAAACATGACATACATATTAGAACAAGATTTGGTTCTGCAAGATATCTCTTTGTTTTAATAATAACAAAGTTGTATTTGTGTGAGAACAATTTTGGTACTCTAACATTTGTTTTCTTAAGTATTGAAAAACAGATGCTAACGCTGATAAAGATAATTCAGACTCTGATAAAGCTAGTTCTGACTCTGATAGAGATCATGTGAAACATCACTCTCAAATTCTTAAAAGTCACTTATGCATCAAAGAAGCAAGATTGGTTCTGATCTACTGTGCTTTAGAAAGGCTCTAAGAAGACAATATGTTGTTGCTGCAATGTTCTTTTGGATTCTGGTTTTGGACTTAACTCTGATACTTATCTTCTAAAGACTAAGTGCTAACGACTCTGAAGACAAGGTTCTGATGAACAACGTTCTGGAGACTCTAAAGACTTAAGTTTCTGAAGACCAAGTTCTGAAGACTATGAAGACAAGGTTCTGCTGAACAAGTTATGAAGACTTTGAAGACTTATGTTTCGGATAACCAAGGGTTCTGAAGAAGGAGTGCTGAAGACTCTGGAGACAAGGTTCTGCTAAACAAGCTCTAAAGACTCTGAATACTCAAGACTCTGAAGACCCAGTGATTCATTCTTATGATCATGCTTCAATCATATCAATTCAGAAGCCTCTGATGGATAGAAGAAGATGAAACGTTTGTGAGGGAAAATAGTACATAGTACATATCAAACACGTTCTTTTCCATTACCATTCCACTATCCTGATTTGGTGGTACAAAGAACAATTTGAGTGTACGATTTTCATCCCAACATAACGACATTATTTCAAGTCGCCAGTACTTTACTGATATTACTGATCTTCCCTTCAACGGATCTTTTTCTGGCTATATAAAGACTTGATCATTCGAAGAATCATGTGTCACACCAAGTGTGAAAAAGAGAGATATACAAAACACTGATTCATACGAGTAAGAACTCAAGCAATAGAGAAATCCATGAGTGAACAGTAAAGCACCACAATATAAAGAAGAAGATTGTTCTTACTGTATAGATTCTCTCTAAGTTAGATTGAGCTAGAAATTATGTTTATATTAGCTTATGTAAGAAGCATTTCATTGTAAACATTTTATTTGATCAAACAGTTGCTTGAATTCCTTAAGGGACCAGTTGGGTCAGAATCCTTAAGAAGAGACGGTTAGTCTGTGTATTGTTAGTCATCAGCAGTTGCTAGTGCAGTTGTAACCAGTTTGGTTATAGTGGATTAAGTCCTTGTGTATAAGGCGAAATCACCTTGGCGGGTGGACTGGATTAACTTGATAGTTTTCAAGTGAACCAGGATATATCGTGTGTCTTTATCTATTTTTAGTCTATTTGTGATATTTGTTTGAGTTTCACAAAAAGCTTTCATTTTGAAAACCCAATTCAACCCCCCCCCCCCCCTTCTTGTGCTTTTCTCACGCCTTCAATTGGAATCAGAGCTCCGGTTTTGATTGTGATAAAAATATTTATCAACACTTCACCGTGTTCAGTACTGATCCAGTATTTATGTGAGATATCATGGTTGGTGCAGCTAATGTTAATACTGCTGTAGAAGAGAAAGATCATTACAGTGCCAAACCACCAGTCTTTGATGGTGAAAAGTTTGACTAGTAGAAAGACAAAATAGAAAGTTTCTTTCTTGGTTATGATGTAGATCTTTGGGATCTGGTAGTCGATGGCTACACTCACCCAGTTGATGCTACATGTGCTAAAATATCCAGAAGTGATATAACCAACCAACAGAAGAAAGATTATAAGAATCATCACAAGTCAAGAACCGTATTGCTAAATGTTATCTCATATACTGAGTATGAGAAGATAACAAATAGAGATACTGCCAAATCTATTTTTGATTCTCTAAGAATGACTCATGAAGGAAATGCTCAAGTTAAGGAGACAAAGGCGCTGACCCTAATCCAAAAATATGTGGCATTCAGAATGGAGGATGATGAGATAGTTGAGACCATGTTTTCAAGGTTTCAAATGCTAGTCGCAGGACTTAAAGTTCTGGACACAGGTTACTCAATTGCTGATCATTTTAAAAAGATCATCAGAAGTCTTCCCAAGAAATAGAGACCTATAGTAACAGCTTTAAAGCTATTCAAGGATCTTGACAGCATAAGTCTTGAAGAGTTTGTTAGTTCTTTAAAAAGTCATGAGATAGAGCTGGAAGAAGATGAACCTCAGAAGAGAAGCAAATCTATAGCTCTTAAGTCTAAACCTGAAAAGGCAAAGGCTTATCAAGCTGAGGAAGAATCAGGAGATTCTGGTGAAGAATCAGAAGATGAGTTGTCGCTAATCTCCAGAAGGGTCAACAAACTCTGGAAGCATAGGCAAGGAAACTTCAAAGGATCTAGAAGAAACAAAGGCCGTTATGAGTCATCATCTGCAAAGAAGAAGCAGAACTCCAGAAAGGAAGTTATATGCTATGAGTGTAATGAGCCAGGTCATTACAAGAACGAGTGTCCAAAGATCAAGAAAGACAAGAAGCCTAAAAAGAACTTCTCCAAAGCGAAGAAATGGCTGATGGCAACTTGGGATGACTCTGATTCTAAAGAAGAAGACTTTGATGAAGAACAAGCAAATGTTACGCTAGTGGCAATAATTGACGATGAAGTTTCTGGAGAACCAGAAGACAGAATATCATCAGAACCAGAATCAGACTCAGACTCTGAATTAGAGGTATTATCTAAACTCTCTCATTGTGAATTAGAGTCTTATCTTTCGGAAATGCTGGAAAAGTATCAAACTCTTCAGAGTAAATACAAAGATCTTAAAAGATCACATGTAATTGCTTCCAAGGAAAAAGATAAGCTTGAGCAGAATAATTCTTCTCTAAATGAAAACATTTTTTGCTAAAAAAATAGTAATTATGCCTTGAAAAGCAAAGTTGCTAAATTAGAAGAAGAATTAATCTCCAATGTCTCTGACGCAAGCTATATCAACAAGTATGATAGAGCATTCCAGTATTTTCTTGCTAAAAGCATAGATAGAACCAGAATAGCTTCCATGATCTATGGAGTAGGCAGAAATGGTAAGAAAGGTTTGGGATGTACAAAATCATCTGAAATTGACAAAAGTTAAACTGTTAAACCAAAACCTCTTTATGACCATTTTATGCCTTATGGCACTGAGATTGTTTGCTATGAGCTTGCACAAGAACGCCCACCGACACAGAAATATGTTTCTAAAGTTAAATATCATGCACAAATTCCACATGATTATCCTGTTTCACAAAAGCCTAAAGTTGTGAAACACTCTGGGAAAGCTACAAGACAGGACCTAGAAAGTGGGTACCTAAGGACAAGATAATCTATGTTGTAGATATCCTTAGCAGCTCAGTTGAAACACCAGTCATGGTACCTGGACAGTGGTTGCTCACGACACATGACGGGAAAAAGGCATATGTTTCAAAGTCTGGAACTTAAGCTTGGAGGCTTCGTCGGTTTTGGAGGAAACCAGAAAGGAAAAATCATTGGCTCTGGAACCATTGGTAATGGTAACCTTCCTTCTATTACTGATGTTCTTTTAGTCGATGGTTTGATACATAACCTGTTGTCAATTAGCCAACTTAGTGACAATGGTTATGATGTCATCTTTAATCAAAAGTCCTGTAAGGCTGTAAGTCAGAAAGAAGGTTCAATCCTATTTGTCGGAAAGAGGAAAAACAACATTTATAAGATTAGACTTTCTGATCTTCGTGAAAAGAATGTCAAATGCTTAATGTCTGTTAATGAAGAGCAATGGGTATGACATAGACGTTTAGGCCATATTAGCATGAGGAGGATTTATCAACTAAGCAAGCTTGAACTCGTCAGAGGCTTGCCAAATCTGAAGTATTCTTCAGATGCTCTTTGTGAAACATGTCAGAAAGGAAAGTTTTCTAAAACTTCCTTTAAAGCAAAGAATGTTGTGTCTACCTTTAGACCGTTAGAAATTCTACACATTGATTTGTTTGGACCAGTGAAAACTGCCTCAATCAGTGGAAAGAAGTATGGATTAGTAATCGTTGATGATTATAGTCGTTGGACATGGGTAAAATTCTTAAAAACACAAGGATGAGTCTCATTTTATGGTCTCTACCTTTTGCTCTCAAGTGCAAACAAAGAAGGATTGTAAAATAGTCAAAGTCAGAAGTAATCATGGCAGAGAATTTTATAACAGATACTTTGAGAATCTTTTTTATTCTCATGGCATTTCCCATGATTTCTCTTGTCCCATAACTCCACAACAAAATGGAGTAGTGGAAAGGAATAATAAGACTTTGCAAGAAATGACTCGTACCATGATCCAAGAAACTAACATGGCTAAGCACTTCTGGGCAGAGGCAGTAAATACAGCATGTTACATTCAGAACAGAGGTTCAATAAGACCTATTCTGGGTAAGACTCCTTATGAATTATGGAAGAATAGAAAACCCAACATTTCATATTTTATTCCTTTTGGTTGTATTTGTTTTATGTTAAATACTAAAGAGAATCTTGGCAAGTTTGACTCCAAAGCTCAAAAGTGTTTACTGTTAGGATACTCTGAACGCTCTAAAGGCTACAGAATCTATAACATAGAAACACGAATTGTTGAGGAATCAATTCATGTTAGATTCAATGATAAGCTTGACCCTGAAAAGTCAAAGCTAGTTGAAAAGTTTACAGATCTGAAGATCACCTTATCAGAATCTAAAGAAGAAAAAGATTCAAGAGAGGCAGACAAAGATGCAGATTCTCCAAATTCAGATACAACCTTACCAAAAACTGAAAATAACCCATCTCATCAGAAGAAGAATAGATTAAAGACTTCTCATTCTGAAGAATTGATTCTGGGAGATAAAGCTAATCCATTCAGAACTCGTTTATCATTCAGACATTCTGAAGAAACCCTTCTGGGTTTGGTCTCTCTGATAGAACCAACAATAATTGATGAAGCTCTAAGGAGAATGAGTGAATTCTGGCCATGCAAGAAGAACTGAAACAATTCACCAGAAATGACGTATGGGATCTTGTTCAGAAGCCCAAAAGTGTCCACGTCATTGGAACTAAATGGGTATTCAGAAACAAGTTAGATGAGAAATGTGAGGTTGTAAGAAACAAAGCACGACTAGTTGCACAAGGTTATAGTTTACAAGAAGGGATAAACTATACAGAAACCTTTGCACCAGTTTCCAGATTAGAATCTATTCGTATTTTAATCTCATTTGCTGTGAATCATAACATTACTTTATATCAGATGGATGTAAATAGTGCATTTTTAAATGGATATATTTCTGAAGAAGTGTATGTGCACCAACCTCCTGGTTTTGAGAGTTCTGAAAACCCAGATTTTGTTTTCAAACTTAAAAAATTGTTATATGATCTGAAATAGGCTCCTAGAGCTTGGTATGAAAGGCTAAGTAACTTTCTTTTGGAAAATGACTTTACCAGCGGAAAAGTGGATACAACACTCTTTTGTAAAACCTTTAAAAAATAACATTCTGATTGTTCAAATCTACGTTGATGATATTATATTTAGTTCTGCTAATATTTCCCTGTGCAAGGAATTTTCCAAGTTAATGCAGGCTGAATTTGAAATGAGTCTGATGGGAGAACTCAGATTCTTTCTGGAAATTCAAATTGATCAACGATCAGAAGGAACATACATTCATCAGAGCAAGTATGCAAAATAACTTCTGAAGAAATTCAGTATGTCAGAAAGTAAACCTGCTAAGACTCATATGCATCCGACATGCATTCTAGAAAAAGAAGAAGTAAAAATGTTTGTCAGAAGCTCTATCGTGGTATCATAGGATCTCTTCTGTATTTGACAGCTTCTCCTCCAGATATTCTGTTCAGCGTATGTCTTTGTGCTCGTTTCCAATCATATCCAAGGGAAAATCACTTAACTGATGTTAAGAGAATTCTAAGGTATCTAAAAGGAACAACTAACCATGGCTTGATGTATAAGAAAACATCAAAGTACAAGCTTTCTGGTTACTGTGATGCAGATTATGCTGGAGACAGATTGGAAAGGAAAAGTACTATGGAAACTGTCAATTTTTTGGGAAGTAACCTCGTCTCCTGGGCAAGCAAGAGACAATCAACAATTGCTCTCTCAACTGCAGAAGTAGAATACATATCAGCATCTTTGTGCAGTACTCAGATATTCTGGATGAAGAATCAACTTGAAGATTATTAGATACACGAGTGTAACATTCCTATCTTCTGTGATAATACTTCTGCCATTTGTTTATCTAAGAATTATATTCTACATTCTAGGGCAAAACATATTCAAATAAAACATCACTTTTACGTGACTATGTTCAGAAGGGTACTTTTCAGTTAAAATTTGTGGATACAGATCAATAGTGGGCTGATATTTTCACAAAACCCCTTGCTGAAGATAGATTCGTATTCATTCTGGAAAACTTATTTATCAAACCTTGTCCAGAATGAGATGATAATATTTTAACGTGTCAGGCTACCAGAACGTTTGATATAAGATTCTGATGTTAAGTAAAGTGTGTTAATTATTTTCTTATTGACTTTTTGATTCATGATACTTCTACAAGTTAGAAAATGTCCTGATCAGGAATTAGTCCAGTCATATACCTCTTGGTATTCTTGACGTTGGAAACATCAAAACGTGCTCTCTTGAAAACAAACGGCTATGATTATTTGTGACATGTGTCCAAAATTAAATCATACCTATTACTCCCACCTTGTCATAATCACTATTTTTGATATAAATATGCACTATCTCACTTCACACACTACGCTACTCTCACTTCCCACACTTTTGTCTTAGAAACCTTAAAACCCTTTTGCACTCTGAAACCTCATCATCTTCTTACAATGGATTCTTAACAACAAAGCATTTTTGAATTCTCTCAACAACATCAACAAGCAGAATCGACATCAATGGCCTCATCAACAACTACTCAAACAGAATCAACTTCTCTCCATCAATCACTCTCCACTTTTTAGAAACCTACTGTAGTTCACATAGTGGATCGTCCTTCTTATATTCATCTGGCTGCTCCCTTCTCAGAACTTGAAGTTCTAAGTGAATGGCTGGTAGACTTTGATAACCTAAAGGAAAATGGAATAGACTTAACCAAGAATCTAACCGATCAAGGTTGGAAAACCTATTTTAATCGTCTCTACGGTCCCATTTACTCAAATCCCATCAAGGAATTCTGGAGATACGCTGACGCTGATGAACACTTCATTGTTTCATATGTTATGGGAAACAAGTTCATCATTACTGAGAAATCCATAGCCATGCTACTTGGAATGGAAAACTCTGGAGGAAAAAGAATTTACAGGATGAACCATAAATCAAAATTTCTATCTGATGTGGTTTACCCATCAATTTTCACTTAATCCTCTAGTGGAAAACCACCCTTCAAAACTCTGGATTTATCAAGGGAACTTCGTGTCTGGCTGAAAATTATTCTGGGATGCATCTATCACATACTAAATTCAATTTCTTCTGATTTTCTCAACACTGATCAGAAATTCATGCTTTACTATCTGATGAAAGGAGAGAAAATTTGTCTTCCCTAGGTTTTATTCAGATATCTCAGAGACTCAGTAAGAGAAACAAGATATCAATCAAAGAAATCTAAGAATTACATTCCTTTTGGTAGATTGATCTCAGATATTCTGGTTGAAAGTGAAATGATTGATATCTTGTCAACTATGCCAGTCACAAATGAATTGAATGTCATTACTGGAACCCCTCTGAATAGCAAAAACCTAAAGAGAATGCAGATTATTGATGAAATCAGAGTTGAAACAAGCATAGCTACATATTCAAAAAGTCTGAAGTAAAAAAGAATGGTGTTAGATGGATATCCTCTATTCACTAAACATGATAATCCAGAGGTTATATAAGCATATATTCATCTACGAGAGGAAGAAGGCTATGACATGTCCAACTCCAGTCTTGACAATCTGATGGATCATCCACCTAATATGATGAAGAAGAAAAGATCTTCCTCCAACACAGCTCCTCAAATGAAACCTGCAAAGAGGCTGAAGAAATATCCTGGTGAAGCCAGCACAAGGAACATCTCTCTGAAATCATATCCAGAACAACAAAGTAAGTCTTTTGAATCTCCAATTGTAACTGCATTTGTTTCTATTGATATAAATTTATCTTCATCTCTTCCCGTTTCATCACCATCACTTACAACTCAACCATTATTCTCCACCCTTCCACCAATATTTTCTACTGTTGTCACCACCTCTCCAACACCAATTTCTAAATCTCCTACTGAAGAAATTCCTGTCTCTACACCACTTTCACCACTGGCTCTTAAATTTACCTCAACCCAACCAACTTCCACCATTGTTATCCAACCAACTCTTGTCACATCTGTTCAACCATCTCCATCCATTCAAATCATTGAAGAAATTCTCACCGAACATCCACAAACAACCATCTCACCACCACAACCAATTCTGGAATCAATAATAGATAATCCTGACCCTTCTCTAAACAATGATACCATCATTCTTGATGACTCTGTTGAAGATGAGTAACCCTTAATTGAGAATCAAACCTCTGACCTTCCTCCTAACCTAGATGAAGCAATATATGTATTTAAGGACAGTGTGGTTATGAGATTCAGGACACTCTCTGATGAATCAAATACTAGTGAAGACCCTTCTGACTTGGGTGCTTCATGGGATCAATTCAATCAGTGGATGTCTGAGGAATTTCAGAAGATTCAAAATCTTTCTGTTCATGCAAAGGGTTGTTTTGTTCAACAAGTTGAAAAGAGGTTGCAAGAGAAGAAGGAAGCTGAAGCTAAGCTAGCTGCAGAAAAGGAAATGGCAGAAAGGTTAGCTTAAGAAGAAGCTGAAAGATTGGATAAGGAGGCTAAATATCAAGCTGAAAGAGAAGCTTCTAAAAACTCCTCTTTTGATCCAGTGTTGAAAACTCTGGCTACCCTTCATAAGGAACATGAGTTGTTCAAAGCAAGAATGTACAAGCAAGATGAATTCACTGTCAATATTCAGAATGCTCTTGCTCATATTCTTCAGAGGCTCCCTCATCCTTCTCAACCTTAGGCACCTTATTAGGCTACCCCGTAGTTTGTCTTTGACTATTTGTTTATGGTTTGATGTACTTTTGGATTATCATTTTGATTACCCTTTTTTATTATGACAAATAGGGGGAGTACTAATATGGAAAAAGTTATTTTGATAAATATCTTGTCTCTAATCATAAGCTTTAACATTCTAACACTTTAAATGGCACATCTTTTTAGAATATTTTTCAGGAAAAATAATTATATTGGCAAAATGACTCTGATATCAATCAGGCTCTGATTTATTTAATCAAACTCTATTATCAGAATGAATCACCACTATAATCAAGTTCTAATATTTTGGATCTCTCTAGATCTTTGCAATCAGGCTCTATATCCCAAATCTTATAATATTTTGATAAGTCTTAGATTCAGGGGGAGCTTGATAAAGGGAAGTTTACTTTGAACTTATCTAAGTCAATTCTTATTATCTTCGTACAAAATTGTGTTATCAAAATACATTGTTTTGTCATTACCAAAAAGGGGGAGATTGTTAGAACAAGATTTGGTTATGCAAGATATCTCTTTGTTTTGATAATAACAAAGTTGTTTTTGTTTGAGAACAATTTCGGTACTCTAACGTTTGTTTTCTTAAGTATTGAAAAACAAATGTTGACGCTGATAAAGATAATTCTGACTCTGATAAAACTAGATCTGACTCTGATAGAGATCATGTGAAACGTCACTCTCAAATTCTCAAAAGTCGCTTCTGCGTCAAAGAAGCAAGATTACGTCTGATCTACTGTGCTTCAGAAAGACTCTAAGAAGACAATATGTTGCTGCTGCAATGTTCTCTTGGATTATGGTTCTAAACTTAACTCTGATACTTATCTTCTGAAGACTAAGTACTAACGACTCTGAAGACAAGGTTCTGATGAACAACGTTCCGGAGACTTTGAAGACTTAAGTTTCTGAAGACCAAGTTCTGAAGACTCTGAAGACAAGGTTCTTCTGAACAAGTTCTGAAGACTTTGATGACTTATGTTTCTGATAACCAAGGGTTCTGAAGAAGAAGTGTTGAAGACTGTGAAGACAAGGTTCTGCTGAACAAGCTCTAAAGTCTCTGAAGACTCAAGACTCTGAAGACCCAATGATTCATTCTTCTGATCATGCTTCAATCATATCAATTCAGAAGCCTCTGATGGATAGAAGAAGATGAAACGGTTGCAAGGGAAAATAGTACATAGTATAGATCAAA
Source organism: Lathyrus tuberosus (assembly GCA_022829125.1). Lineage (NCBI taxonomy): Eukaryota > Viridiplantae > Streptophyta > Magnoliopsida > Fabales > Fabaceae > Lathyrus > Lathyrus tuberosus. Next base: position 1,261,408 of record JALAZF010000104.1, on the reverse strand, counting down.
CACGTTCTTTTCCACTACCATTCCACTACCCTGATTTGGTGGTACAAAGGACAATTTCAGTGTATGATTTTCATCCCAACATAACGAAATTATTTCAAGTCACCAGTACTTTACTGATATTACTAATCTGCCCTTCAACGGATCTTTTTCTGGCTATATAAAGACTTGATCATTCAAAGAATCATGTGTTACACCAAGTGTGAAAAAGAGAGATATACAAAACACTGATTCATACGAGAAAGAACTCAAGAAATAGAGAAATCCATGAGTGAATAGTAAAGCACCACAATACAAAGAAGAAGATTGTTCTTACTGTATAGATTCTCTCTAAGTTAGATTGAGCTAAAAATTGTGTTTATATCATCTTATGTAAGAAGCATTTCATTGTAAACATTTTATTTGATCAAACAATTATTTGAATTCCTTAAGGGACCAGTTGGGTCAGAATCCTTAAGAAGAGACGGTTATTTTGTGTATTGTTAGTCACCAGCAGTTGCTAGTGCAGTTGTAATCAGTTTGGTTATAGTGGATTAAGTCCTTGTGTATAAGGTGAAATCACCTTGGCGGGTGGACTGGATTAACTTGATAGTTTTCAAGTGAACCAGGATATATCATGTGCCTTTCTCTATTGTTAGGCTATTTGTGATCTTTGTTTGAGTTTCGCAAAAAGCTTTCATTTTGAAAACCCAATTCAACCCCCCCTATTTTTCTTGTGTTTTTCTCACACCTTCAATACATGCATTTATACATATGCTTATCATCCGACTATTTTTGCTATCTTTCTGGTGTTTACCTATTTCATTCACTTTGGCGTTTATTCCCCAAGTGACTGGGTTGTCTCTTCTCTCCAATAGATTCGTCACCCCTAGGCATAAAGTGCCCAATCCTTTCTAAATTCCCCACAAAGTTTGATTCTCGTGGATGATGGTTGCTTTAGTTATCTTTTCCATGTTTGGATAAGATAAATCCCCATTTGAGTTCATTCCTCAATGGTTGGAGTCTTGTTTGACTGTTTCTTTCTAGCTTGTTCAGGATTGAACTTTGGTCTCCGGTATTTGTCGCTTTTGAAGCTAATTAGGTCGCCGAACCTAATTTGAACGTGCATTTATTTTGCACTGTGTCTCACAGGAAGAATCTTTTACAGATCCTCGTTAAAGACATAATATATTCTCTAGCAGGGTTGTTATAACATCTCCTTGGAATTCACACCCAGACAACAAGTGGCAGTCTCCTTAAGAAGCTTGTTTTGTCATTGGTATTTTAAGACGGTAAGTGGCAGTCTCCCCTAAGAAGCTTATCCGTCTTTGCCATTTCCTTCAGCTTTTTACAATGATAAGTGGTAGTCTCCCCTGAGAAGCTTATCCCTCTTTGGTGTTTTCCTCAATCTTTTGTATACAATAAATGGCAATCTCTTTGAGAAGTTTGTTTTCTAAGGCGATAAGTGGCTGCCTCCCCTAAGAAACTTATCCGTCCTTGGTGTTACTCAACCTTTTGTGGTTACAATTGTTGTTACCCCTGTTTGGTCATTTTCCATCAACTCTTTGATGACGATTTGCAAATACATTCTTTTTCATCAACCCCTTTGATGAGATTCTTACTTAAGGTGTTCTTTCCATCAACCCTTTGACGATGTAGTCTGAGATCAGGTTTTCAATCTGTCAATCCTTTGACGATGTATTCCTTCGGACAGGTGTTCTTTCCGTTAACCCTTTGACGATGCCAGCCTTCCTTCCACCAACCCTTTGATGATGTGATTGTTTACTTCAATTATTTTTCCTTCAAACCTTTGACGAGGATAATGTTTGCCTTTCTGTCAACCCTTTGATGATGTAGTCCGAGATCAGGTTTTCATTCTGTCAATCCTTTGACAGTGTGTTCCTTCAGACAGGTGTTTTTCCGTCAACTCTTTGACGAGGTGTCTCTTGGATGAAGTCATTTTTCTTTCTGTCAACCCTTTGATGATGTCAATTGGGTTTGTTCCATCAATCCTTTGATGATGGCACACTTTGATGAATATTTAAAGATTTGCGATTCAAGTTAATTTAATAGCTTGATATCTGATTCTCACCACAACACAAGCATTCCAAAGCTTCATAAGAGGTCCATTGGAGGTGTCCAAATCATCAAAACTGCTCTGTAACATATTTAGAGGATTTTGGCTTTTTGCTCCAAGAGGTAAGTTCATTTTGAACTTGAACTTTTTAAACCATGCCCTATTTTGATGTGCATTGATCATGAACTTGTTTATTATGATGTATAAGATGTTTTTGAACCATTAATTGTTGCTTATCATGTTTGAATAAGACTGTGCTATTGAACTTGCAAGTTTGTGCTATTATGAGGTTTCACTATCGTGTTTTAATTTAGGGACATTTTTAGACAAATCTAATTGAACCACTAGATTCCTTGTGAAAAAATAGGCAAGTTAGGTTTTTACATCTTTGAATTTCATTGAGTATACACAAAGTTACAGTTGCTTTTGCAAATGATTGAAAATGGTGGAGTTTTTGGTCCAAACCAACCATGGCGCCTTGGCTGGGTCTTTAGGGCAAGGCTTGGTATATTATTAATTTAAGGGAGTTGATATAATGGATGTATCACCACCCTAGTGGTTAGAGGCATGTGTGTGTGTATGTTTGAGCAAGAGAACTGGGGTTCGAATCCCCCTTCCCCCAGTTCTTTTTAATTCTTTTCACTTTCAAGTAGGTTTCATATATTATGTATTGATTCCATTATTATTCACAAAGCGTTTCCTAGCTCAGTTGGCCTTATTTTGAGATGTAATCCAAGATGGCGCAGGTTCAAGTCCATCCAAGACCACATCCCCTATTTTTATCACTTGTGTTTCTTATTTTCTTCACAAATTGAAACCCCCATAACGTCTTCATCCCAAAACATTTTTGAGCCATTCTTTTTGCTAAATGCTCATGAATATGTCTATTTTCCGTTTGTAAAAGTAAATTTCCAAAAACAACTATTTTTCTTGCACTTATGAGTGTTTAAAGTGAGTGACTTTTTAGAGTTTTCTTAAGGTTCCTCTTGATTCCTTTGATTGATCCCTTGGTTTCCCCTGTGTATTTTGACTTGTATGAACCTCCTACACCTTGTATGAACCTTGTATGATGTTGTGAACTTGTATATCCTTGTTTTAATTTGACTTTGACACATTTTCAAGTGTATGTTTACATGTAAATGTATGTTGAAACTTTGTTCATACCATGAGCTTTTGCTTGGCCTTTTTATCCTTAATATGTGACTTTCCTTCATGTTTTGTATGAACCTTGATGTTCACATATGCCTTGTTTGAATCATACCATATTTAGGTGTTCTTAAACACTTAATTTTTGTCTTAAACATGCCTTTGAATACATGCTTGTATGTCAAACTCTTTGTGATGTTTCCCTTTTGTTTAAGACCAAACCCTAACAGGTATGCTTGGTTGTTACCTACTTGTCCTAAACATGTTTAGCTTGTATCCATAATTGAATGTTCAAGTGATGTCTTAACTTGTTCACATGATGTTTAGACTTTAACTTGTCATCTATAAGTATGCTCAGATGTCATCCATTATATGTTTGCATCTTCCATCCACATGTTATTGTTATGAACATGTCTCCTTGCTCAAGTATGCTTTGGTTATTACCTTTACTTGTCCATGTCTTAAATTGTATTCATGATTAAGTGATGATCTTAACTTATACATGTTTACCTTGAATCTTGATTGTTACCATGTTAAGTAATGCTTTGACTTGTACATGCCTCATTTCATCTTTGAATCTTCTTCATGTTAAGTAATGTCTTGACTTATACATGTTAACCTTGAACTTTATTCTCATCCATGTTTAAGTGTTGTTATAACTTATACATGTTATACTTGAACCTTGAATTGAATTTTTGTAAATGTTGTCACACATGTTCCATTTAATCTTTGAATCTTATCCATGTTTGAATGTTGAATTGTATTCATGATTAAGTGTTGTTACAACTTATCCATACTTGTTTTGTATTCATGGTTAAGTGGTGTTAGTAAAATGCATGCTTGCCCTAATTGTGTACTTAAACTTATCATCCATGATGCTTTAATCTTGTTAGAACTATACCTCATGTATGTTTATGTGTTGTAACATCTTTGTTTAAATGTACTTACCTTGGTTGTTACCATGTTGATTTATAACTTCATAAAACTTTGAATGTGTTCTTGGTTTTTACCTTGTTCTTTCATGACTTTGTCAAGTATTTGCTTTAAATGTTGTCACATCTATTCTCTTGCTTTTGTTGTAACCATGTGCTTTATATTTTTCATACTACAATTAACATCACGTTTGAATACTTGCAATTGATATCATGTTTGAATATCATACTTGTTCATTTCATCCATCTATTCATGCTTACTTTGTCAAGTTATTCCCCCAAGTGGTGTTAGCTTGTTAGCTTCCATCCTTAGTTTCCTCTTGTTTCCAAATCCAAGTGAAAGAATACATCATTGACTCAATGTCATAGGTAGCTTAGCAATGCCCAATTCCCTTTAAACTTGTTAGAGTCATTAAATCTTTCAAATTAGACTTAGGGTAGAATTTACAACTCTTTTGATTTTGTTAAGTCAAGTAAGTGTTAAGGCTATAACACTTACCTCCCCCTTTGAACCTTGATCATAATCAAAGTGTTCATTCATCCTAGTGAGGTGTACTACAAATGCTCTGATTCCATCCTTGTAAGGATGTGTAGGCACAAGACCGCAAAGTTTTGGAGAGCATACTTAGTAACTAAACCCTTAGGTTCATATCCTCACCAATAAAACCCAAACACAAGGCATTTCAAAACAATAGCAAACAATAACACAAATACTAGCAAGAGGTTCCTATAGAGTACTATAGATGCTTAGGATGCTAACACCTTCCCTAGGTATAACCAACCCTTGAACCTCACAATCTCTTAGCATTGATGTTCCGTTGCAAATTAGGGTTTTATACGGCCTTTTCCCTTTCCCTTGGATAACATAAAGTTTGGTGGTGAATATTTAAAGATTTGTGATTCAAGTTAATCAATAGCTTGATATCCGATTCTCACCGCAACATGAGTGCACCACTTATTCTCTGCAATTGCCTCTACGGAGTTTTATATATATATATATATATATATATATATATATATATATATATATATATATATATATGTGTGTGTGTGTGTGTGTGTGTGTGTGTGTTGTGTGTGTGTGTGTGTGTGTGTGTGTGTGATACTTCTAATGGAATAATTGTCTTTTTTTGATGTTGTCAAATGGGGAGAATATTATGAAGAGGATAATACACACATTTCGGGGGATTTATTATGTATACCGAAGACCGAAGAAAAACATAATGTTTATATGATTCGAGTTTTGCCATCATAAAAAAAGGGGAGTATGTGAATGCATTCTTCTAGTCATATTCTGAATGATGTCGAAACTAGGACAAAATTTAGCATTTTTTTACATTGGACGGTATCAACCAAAGTCTAGTTATGCATTGATCATTTTAGCATTAGGATGCATACAAACAAGTCTTAAAATGATTGGAAATACCTTAGGCATGTTTCATGCATCAGAACTAAGTTTTTAGTGTGGAAAATGTTGCATAGGCCGATACATACGAGTTCAGGTCAACCTATAGAAGCCTTTGCTTCAATATAGGTCCACACATAATTTGGATAAGCCAACATCCACGCTCCAAGAATTAAACCTTTGGCCATTGCCTACAGGTCGCCTCAGATAGGCTAACCTAAGACTGCTACAGGTCGACCTGTTGCTTATATAGGCCGACCTAAAGACCTTGACAGGCCGACCTATTGCTTTCATAGCCCGACCTGTTTCCTTTAAAAAATTCATTTTATTTTCCTATTATTCCTTTCTTGCATCCCTTTTTCCTAATTCCTCACATGCATAAATATACTCATACATGCATCTTTTTCTAGCAAGGTAACTAGTGATTTACCTAGAAGAAACCAAAATTACAAAGCTTACCCATCATCTTCAACCTTTATTCTATGCATACATATAATCATTTTTTGATTGGGTGACCATCTAGATTAGGGTTGATAACATTCAATTAGATTGGTGTAACCGAGAATATTGAGTTGAGTTCTTTGTGTATTTCAAATAAGAAAACCAAGTTGGGGCTTTCCTTCCAAATCATTGGTATTTGAAGGTTTTGGACAAGATCATGCAAACATGGATTCGATCGAGTGAAGAGGCCTTAGTACTTGGTGGGTATAACCTTGCAAGGGAGTAGCGCGAAACGATGGACCGTGTTCGTGAATCTTGGGTTCAACAAGTGCGTGCTAAGGATTAATCCGACCAAGGGAAAACCTTGAAGACAAGGAGGTCTTGCAAGTTAGTAGTCCAGAACTGGTGGATTGTAGCAGAATTGTTGGTGACTTGATCAAGCTTTGATCAAGGGTTTAGAGGTGGTAGAATCAACAACAAACCATAGGGTTTGTGGGGTTATACTTATTCATCTCTTATATAAACATTTTTGCAAAGATAAGATTAATTGCAAGTATCTTCATTCGATTTCGGATTGAGGGCAGACGTACCCATAGCAAGGTCGATTGGGGAACTGCCTTAAGAAATCTCTCTCTCTCTCTCTCCCTCTCTCTCTTCTCTCTCTCTCTCTCTCTCTCTCTCTCTCTCTCTCTCTCTCTCTATATATATATATATATATATATATATATATATATATATATATATATATATCTTTAATTTCCGCATTCGCAAATTATCGAATCTTTGATTGTTTGGATCAATTCGTTTGGAAATAAACTTTTGATTACATTTTTGAATTACTATTTGTTGGTATAAGCATAATCATTTTGATTGTGATTGATTTTAATATCAATAAATCACATTAAGTTTCCAAGCGTTATCAATTGCACTCAAAGTGTTCAATAAATTGCTTCAATAATTTTAATTGAATTTTGATAATTGAAAATAAGTCAAACGTATAGCATTGCATTTAATTTGTTTCTGATTGATATTTGTTGAGAAATTTATACTCATTATCATTCAGTTAGTTTACGTTACGCATATCTAAGCTTTTTAATAGTTGGTTCGGTTAGACGATTCGATTAGGGTTATTTTCGGTGTGCCATAAAACTTTTGAAAAAATGTTTTTGCCAAAAGTTATATTTTTATATTTGTGATCTATTCACCTCCTCTAGATCGAAGCCCATCGTTTAACATTAAGGTCAGTACTAAACTAAAACACTTCATACTCCCCCTTTTTGCCATAATTTGGCAAAGGGTTAGCACACCAGTAAAACATCTAGAAGCTAGTTATGTATAGGTTAGTATGTTAGCACGTACACAACGAAAAACATGAGAAACTAGAACAACATCAAATGATGCACAATCATAAGATATGTCTTAACATTGCATAACATCAAGAGGCTAACAAGTTATTACAAGTTCAGAAGAAAAAAAAATCCTCCAGCCTTCATGTCTGATTGAAGCAAGGAAGGATATCCAATCTTCATCAACCTCTGAGTTACTTTTTTTCATTAGATTTTTCTTTGCAGTCTTTATCCTTATAACACCTCTCCAAATATAAGAAGTGATTGAAAAAGAGTAAATCACCCTGAATATACGTGCACCATAGAGAATAAGAGAGAGAATTTGGCTTGGTCTCCTTACATGTTTCCCTAGCTTTGAGTGCTATAGGACCTCACATATGCACACACCAAGTGCACTTCTCAATTGTTCAAAACGAACATCATCTAAAGGCTTAGTGAATATGTCAGCTAGTTATTGGTCAGTTGCAATTGTCATACCTTGAATTTTTCCCCTAAGATTCTTCACTTGTTAACTGCATCTCGTCCATATACATCATCATCATAATATGATCATTTAATTTGGCCATTAAGTCCCATTTGCATAGTTAATTTAGTGATCAATTACGTGTCACTTTAGATTATAAAAAAAGAATAGTTTCCTTACTTGTTTTCATTTATTTTTTTGCCTTTGTGTATTTGCATTATCTTACAACATAATTCATTAGTCTATCATCATATTATCATCACTTTTATTTTTGAAATTTTTTTGTTAAGATCAATTCACTTTTGTCTTCATATATCATTATCATCATCCTTTAATTTTAAATAAATACAACGTGATGTTAAGTTCAAATCACATTTTATTGTTTTTCTTTTAATAAATATTAACGTTGCACAAACATTGTTATTGTACATCCATCTAGGGTAAATTTTATTTTGGGGTTAAATAGTAAGTTTCAAAGAAAATTTGGTTTTTCCATTTATTTGAAACCATATCACATTCATTTTACACCATACATGGACATTTGGATTTGAAAAATAAGAGGTTATTGGTATTTTGTACACAAGGCATATAAACCCAAATTAATTGAAATAAAATTAAAATTGAACTCTTATTTTTGTTACATACACTTGGTTGACATATTAGGCATCATCAACAACAAACAGCAACATCAGGCCATGAGCATATCAAATTTGAATTGAAAAAATAAAATTAACAAACTTCAAATTTAATTTGAAAAGATTCTGATTAGTATAAAGTCACGAGTAGCATTCCCTGAACTTTCCATCCACCGCATACATCAATGTCATCTTAGTGTAGCCGTGAAAAAACAAGTAAGTTGGAAATGAAATTGAGCAAAAGGAAAAACAACTTACCATCACATCCATAATCCACAACATACATATTATAAGCATTATCATACATACACGGGCAGGAATCAAATTCAAAATAAAATTGGAAAAAAATAACAAACTTAAATTTAAGTGAAAAAGAATTTTGTTCATTACAAAAGCATGATCTACAAATGCAGTACATACACACATACATATAATAATCTGGAACACTCCATACATGACCATTACATTCCTCACATACACTCGCACTCACGCATTTTCTGCTTAGAACGTCACGTTTTCTTCATCTTCAATCGCACTTCCCTAACCTCACTCACACACTAATTTTTTCCCTCCTAAAATTCCCACACAAGTCTCATACCACCCTCAATAATCCTCCCATAAAATCCCATATCAATTCACTCATAGACACACACTAAAAAACCTACTGAAACATTGCTGCAATACCACTTCCAACACCCAAAAAAATCCCTTGCAAAGCTTTTGCAATCATCTCGAGTATAATCCCAAATCCCATACACCATCACCATATAACCAGAGGATAGAACAAGAATTGTGGAGGAAGAAAGAAGAGCACCATAAGAACAAAGGCAGAAGAGGAAGAGGAAATAAAGTTTACCTGAGTCTTGAGCTTGTCGAAAACCGCCGTATCGGACGAAGAGGTTGTCTCTAGAGCATCTTTTTCATTAATTTTGTTGTTTTTTCTATCATGTTTTTTTTTTGTAATTTATGCTTCCCCTATGACGAAATGCATGTAATATTATGTAATATGGAAAAACCTAATGGATTGAGGTTAGGGATTGTGGGGGCTAGGGCTTTATGATTTGATTGCTAGATTGTGTGTTTGATATTTCAATTTGCATATTCATACTCATGTTTGAATTTTGGTAAAGATTTGTGTTGGTAAATTTGGGGTTTTAGTGCTTTTTGAGAGGATCTGGAAAAAGTGGGATGAACACCTTCCTGGTGTTCATCTTGATTCTTAACTGAAACCATGCTTTGATCCATTTTTAAAAAAAGGAAACAGTAGAACATGTTTTTTAGTGGGGAGAGAGAGAGAGAGAGAGAGAGAGAGATTCAGATGAAAAGAGATAATGTATGGGTGAGAATGAGTTCACATGATCAGTAATCTCTCTTTTCATTCAATCCTCAAACCTTTTCATTTTTCCACTTGGCGTGCATTACTACCGTTGGATTCAATTACTAATGGCTTTGTCTTGGGGTCCCGTGTGGAGACCCTTTTAACAACCCAGTGCTCCCTCTAATCATCCTCGTTGGAGATCTTGGCCAGCTGGTGGACACCCAAGATTGAGTCAAATAAGTTAACTCTCTTGGCTCCTTTTGGTTGATGGGCCAGCGCCCTTTGGGCCCTTGCGCCATGGGCATGCTAAACACCCCCCCCCCCCCCCCCCTTGTGTTTTTTGTTGAGTTGTTTTTTTTTGTATTGTTGTTGTTGTTGTGCCTAGCCCTTTGCTTTTCATAACACCCTCATATCTCATGCACCCCTCTTTTTTCTTTTGTAACTTTATTTTCTTTCATTTATTTTTTGAAATAATCCAATATTTTCAAAACAAAAACTCTTGATTAAAATAAATCTCAAAGACATTCAAAATATTTTTATCAAAATCAAGTTTTTGTTTTTTCTTCAAAATAACGCAAATCTAAAACACTTGATCTCGTCAAGTTTTTTTTTCCAAATTAATCGCTTCACAATTTTTTTGCAATAAATAATCTGATGAAAAAGAATTTAGTTCGACGTACTTGTCCCTCTTGATCTCCGAGTATTTGGACGATGGTCATACTTATCCTACCATTCGAGTACTCATCTTCCGTTTCAAAATACATTAAATAAACGAATCTGATCCATTTTTTCGTGGATGAAAAAGATTAGGTGAACGTACTTTTCCTCCTTAGTCCCAAATATTTGTGTGATGGTCGTACTTAGCCTCCCGCGTGAATACTCGTATTCCGTTAAAGAAACATGACTTAATTCGACTCACAAATTTCATAAATAACATGGACGAACGCAAGATGTTAGAATGTTTTATGCTCGAATACGATGAGGACATAACTATGTGAGATTCCAAGTTCTGTTGTTCATTCTGACGTGATGACAATGCTCACTTCTCCATGTTTTTAGTAGCAAGTAATGTTTTCCGCTCAAATGCGAACTAAGAATCCTTTGCTAAAATCGACCAACACACAAACATTTGCTACCCAGAACTACGTAGCTTTGAATTTCTCATCACACCAGAGGATACGTAGGAGCAAGATTCAATGTCTCGTCAAGCACTATGATTAAAAATTAAATAAAAATATTTTCCTTTCCCAGAACTATGTAGCTTTGAATTCCTCATTGCACCTGGGATACGTAGAAGCAAGACTTGCAATCTTGTCAAGCACTCTAATAAAAAAACCTATTTTTTAATCATTTCTTTTCTCCTCTAAAAAACTTTTAATAATTAGAAGAAAGAAAATAATGAAATCTATGACTCTATTCTCAAAGTTGAGTAAATGGTTCTCATTTAATACAACAAATGTGAGGGGTGCTAACACCTTCCCATCACATAACCGACTCTCAAACCCAAATTTGGTTGGGATGACCATTTTCTTTTTGTTTTAGGGTTTTATCGATATTTTCCCTTTCCTTTTAGAATAAATAAAGTTCGGCGGCGACTCAGTTATCATCTCGAGCGTGCGAGCGCTCGTAGTCATTTTTTTGCGTCGCAACAGCTAGTACTCTATTAGGGAATGCCTCTTGTAAGAGATGCAATCCTAGTTTAGTTTGATTTGTGATGAATGCTGGCCTTGTTCACTTGCTTTCTTCTTCCTTATTTTCCTTTATCTCTTTTGTGTTATTATTATTCCTTATATGCTTTTTAGTTCTCATGGTACTATAGTGGATGATCTAGATGCTTAAAATACATTGTGAGATAGGCTCTACACCCAAGTATTGAGAAGAAACATAAGATATGACGTTGGTTGCATAGTGTTAGCCAAATGGACATATTTGTTTTGTTAGGGTAACATGAAAATCACACTTAGAGTCGATCCTCTTGAGGATGTTGTTGTCCGGCAAGTAATTTTTCGTAGGCGACAATGCTTTCCTGTTGGGTCTGTGACTCCAAGAACATTTTAGAACCTGGAACACCAATGGTTACATACTGTTAGCCTACTAGACGTAATTGTCTTATTTGGGTAACACGAGAAACTTACTTAGAGTAGATCCTCTTGAGGGTATTGTTGTCTAGTAAGTAATTTTACTAATGTTGGCTATGTTCTTAGGTAGAATCCATGACTCTAGGAACCTTTAAACCCTAAATCCACCTTGATCAATGTGTGGAAAGAAATCATGAGAATCTGTACCTGGACTTGTTTGGAACCACTTGACTCCAAAAACCATTTCATAGCATTTGCATTACATGTCAAAAAACTTAGCATATGTTTTAATTTTCCAGGGAATCTAAGAACTAAGATCGTGAGCATTTAAATCTAGAATGAGTTCTGAAAGAAAAAGAACACTGCCACTCAAGTTCAAAGTGTCTAAAGTTGAGAGCTTGATAGCCTTGAGTACCAAGTTAACCACTACTAGTGAAGAAGCCTTCATAAAAGACTGTGAGAAGATACTTGGCTTATTAATAGTGAATGTGATTATTTGAGCTCTTGTTTCCATGGCTTAGTATTATGACCATTCCCTCAAATTCTTCACCTTTCGAGACTTCCAATTGGCCCTGACCATAGAAGAGTTTTAAAGAATCTTAGGTCAATGCTTGAAATATCATAACCCATTCACCAGTCTGGAAGAAAATTTTTCACTAGAAATAATGGCTTCAACTCCGAGTCTTCTTATGATAGATGTGGAAGAAAACCTTGAAGTTAAAGGGGTGGCACAATGGTTTTCAAAGAAATTTTTAAAAGCCAAAGCCTTAGCAATAGAGAAATCTAAATATTGGAAATCATTCAACATTGTTCTAGCCCTTCTCATCTATGGAATTATCTTGTTCCCTAACATCGATGATTTCATACACTTCCCAACTATCAACATATTCCTGGCCAAGAACCTTGTTCCAACTCTTCTCTCTGATGTGTATTACTGCCTCTATGCCACACACGAGAAGAAGAAAGGCATGGTCATGTGTTGTACTCCCTTAATATACACATGGCTTATATCTCACATGCCTCAAGAAGGACCATTCGATGCAGAAAGTCTCAAATGACCTCAGACGCTGGCATCCCTTTCAATCGATTATATCATCTGGTATAAGTAGAATTTGGAAGTAGAAAGCATTATCATGAGCTACGAAGACAAAAATGTAAACATGCATATGCAAAAATGACAAAGATTTCAACAATAAGTCCGTCCCTTAGAATTAGGCAACATGATAAACAAGTGCAAACCAATATTCAACAAAGAAGTTAAACATGTGATAAGGTACAAGGAAAGTTAACATGGTTCAACAAACACATTTGATCATGGTGTACCTAAGCTACAACACTCATGTGAACAAGAAGAACATTGATACAAGTTTACAAGGCATGCTTCAACAAATCAAGTCAAGTACTAAATCATGATTTAAACCAAAGCAAGATCTAAAGCAAGCATGGTACAACAATTTAAAACATGTATACACAAAGACAAAGTTTACATCAAAGCAAGAAGTCAATGCATGGTTTCATTATATTTTAGGTCAAGAAGTAAGTTCTAAACAACATGGATGTCCCAGGAATGTGTTGCAATGCTTAGTTTGGCTTGAGGTGATCTAAATTCTTCTGTCTAAATCAATGAGCAAATGAGAAAAGTGAAGTTGTGATTATGGTGTTCAAGCTATAACAGGTGTGTTCTTAGACTTTGGACAAGTTGTATATGATGTATGTAAGTTGTTTAGATGGAGAAATAAGATGGAAAGTGGCTAGGATGTGAAATTCGAATTTCACTTCAATGATGTTTGGAAATTTTGCAAAAAAATGTGATTTCTAGTTTGAGAGGTTTATGCAATGTGTTTGTGTGTTTCAAAAGTTTATATATGACTTATAAAACGTGTTTGAATTGTTGGAATAGATGGAAAAGGTTTAATCAAAGCAATGCCATATTTGAGATTTTGACCACTTTGAAAAATATGAGATTTTGGAGCAAGATGATTATGAGACCATGAGATGTTTTGGCGTGTGAAAATGATCTGAAATGAGGCACTATTTATAATGGAAATGGTTTGTAAATGGATCAATGGACAAAGACAAAGTTTGGAGGATCTTTGATGAAAACCATAAAAGTGGATAAGGGTACAAAAGTTGGTATACTTTAGTAGCTTCTAAAGTGCCATGCTCAAAATATTTTTCTCAGCAAATCCAACATCTTCTGATGTTTAGATTGTGTCTTTAAATCATGGAAAAAGTTTTGGTGATCATAATTTCACTTTTCAAGCAATGAACAAAAAATTTTAAGATAGCATGTTAGATCATGTCTTTCTCCCACGAATGAAGATCAAATGATGCACGATTTGAGATTAATGTGAAGATCTTATGGCATGGAACAAGTTTCTAATTGATGAGGAGCCTTGAAAATGATTAGAAAGTAGCCAAAAGTGTTCTTGAATTCGTGCACTTGTAACATAATTTTAACTTAGTAAAAATCTGCCTTGAAAATTCAACTCTATTATGGCTTCTTGCATAAATCATAACATTATGCTCAAGCAAGATAATTTCATGTTCTTGGTATCATTGTAAAGATGAGATCACATACTACAACTTTGATGTTGATCACTTGGAAAGAATCAATTTGGACCATTGAGAAAGATGTCCATCAAAATTGGATTTTTCACTGATTTATACTTAGAAAAATTCCTAAGTATTTGTCGCTTTCACATCTTTGAAAACTTTAACTTTGAACAATCATAACTTTGAATTGGTAAATGCTTTTGGGTACGTTCTTTCACCAATTTTAATTGTGTGATACCATCTTTAAAATGAGTCCTCAAGTGTTTCCATTGGTTGCTTGAGGAAAAAGTTATGGTCTTGGAATGTAGGGCATTTGATCACACAATTTTGTAAATTAGAAAAATTTACAAAATCCTAATTTTCCCAATTCATGATATTTGGATGTTTTCTTTGATTTTTTTGATTAGTCATGATCAAATTCACCTATTTTCATGATCCTTAACTTGTGGAGTCCATGTTTGACCAAAAATCTCAAAAGTCAAACTTTGACTTTGATGAACAATTGACTTTTTCCAATTGAACTTAATTTCTCCAATTGCTAATGGATCAAGCTTTTTTGAATCAATCCAACCACATGAATGAGCTAAGATGATTTACTTGAGGTCTTTGAATCATGTTTTGAGGTGTAGGATCATGCCTTGCTCAAAAAGTCAACTCAGGGTTGAATTAGGTTAAAACCATAGTTTAGATGAATCTGATGACTTGGGGCTTGATGAAATGATATTGATGGAATATTGCCCTTGATTAGTGATGTGAGGAGGCCTTTTATCATGTTGGATAGTTGAGGATCACACAAACCCTTGATTGGTCAACTCTTGAGCTTCTTGGTACCAAAACCCTAGCTTGCAGTCAAAGTAAACCAAAGTACATACTCTTATGGTCTCAATGGATTAGCAATGCGTAAAACACACTCATGAGATGATTGATGTCATGTTAAAGTGATGCCAATGAGGTGGAATCATTGGTTTAAAAATTAGGGTGTGACAGATGCCCCTATTTAAGTTTCTTCTATCCGGAGATATGGAGATTGAAATCTTCGTCTCGATGTGATAGGAGAGAATTAAATACAAACATGCACAATTTTTGGCCCTAAGATACCACAAAGATGATCATTATATGATATTATAAGATATGATATGAATGCAAGACAAGGATTCTGTGGGAAATGATGCCACAGGAGATGAATATACTACTAAATAAATCAAGCAGGACAAAGGAAAAATCACAGGGGAATAACAACAAGCTAATCCACTGGGGAATAATTTAAAATTACTGAGGAAAAGATGACAACTCCACTGGGGATGAGACTACCAACTACCAAACACAGGGTAGCTTAAACACAAGGTAGCTCCAAAAGAGAGAGATATGTATTACTTACTACCAAAACATATGGTAGTCTAATCAAAGACAATAAACTTAAAAGGAAAGATCACCTAATACCAAACATATGGTAGCCTAAGCAGAGGCATCTAACCAAAAAAAGATAGACATATTACCTACTATTAAACATATGATAGCCTAAGCAAAGGTAATAATCTCAGAAAGAAAAAAAAAAGGCCCACTACCAAACATATAGTAGCCTAAGCAAAGGTAATAAACTCAGAAGGAAAGATGACCTACTACCAAACATATGGTAGCATAAGCAGAGGCATCTAACCAAAAATATAGACATATTACCTACTATCAAACATATGATAGCCTAAGCAAAGGTAATAATCTCAGAAGGAAAGAAAAGAAAATGACCTACTACCAAATATATGGTAGCCTAAGTAAAGTTAATAAACTCAGAAGGAAAGATGACCTACTACCAAACATATGGTAGCCTAAGCAAAGATATCTAACCAGAAAGAAAGATGTATTACCTACTATCAAACATATGATAGCCTATGTAAAGGTAATAAACTTAGAAGGAAAGATGACCTACTACCAATCATATGGTAGCCTAAGCAAAGGTACCTGATCAAAAGATAGACATATTACCTACTATCAACCATATGATAACCCAAGCAAAGGTAATAAACTTGAAAGGAAAAAATCACCTACTACCAAACATATGGTAGCTTAAGCAAAGGTATCTGACCAAAAATAAGCTTCTATGATCAAAATATGATTCAGCTTCTTCTTTAACTAAATGATCCATTTAGAAAAGGTAAATAAACTTCCCTAACGCTTCGAGGTTTTATGCCATGAACAGGTCTCAGTTTCTTCTTATCAAGTCTTCCACTTGAAAAGACTAAAATAAACTTCCCCACCATTTCGAGGTTGTAGGCCATGAACAGGTCTCAGTTTCTTCTTATCAAGTTTTCCACTTGAAAAAGTTAAAATAAATTTCCCCACCATTTCGAGGTTGTAGGCCACGAACAGGTCTCAGTTTCTTCTTATCAAGTATTCCACTTGAAAAGGTTAAAATAAACTTCCCCACCATTTCGAGGTTTTATGCCACGGACATGTCTCAATTTCTTCCTGAAAGGAAGGTAATAATAAACTTCCCACGCTTCGGGTCACAATCCACAAACGGGTCTTCGTTTCTTCTAATCAAGTCTTACACTTGAAAAGGAAAAAGTACAAGCTCATAAGAAGGTAATCAATTGTTGGGATAAAATATTTATTGAGGATTGGGACTCTCACTGGAGATTTATAACTTCACCAGGGATCCATAACTTTTCTGGAGATCAATAAACCTCAACGGGGATCTTCAAAGAGACGCAAACTGGTTGGCTTGTAAAGCACGCCTTCTCAAATAAAAAGAAAGATCAACTGTAAGAATCTTTACCAAACTTCTCAAAGAGATGCCATTTGATGGAATTAAATTTTGATGATGTTCTCACTGGGGAGAATTGTTGATTGTAGTTTGAATTTGCAATGGAACAAACAAAGTCCTTGTAACAGAATATCTCAAATAAAGAGAAACACTTGTGAAGTCTTGAACAAACTTCTCTGCCAGGACTCCCAGAGAGATGCCATTTGATGAAAGAAAAGTTGATAATATTGATAATTTCACTGGGGATAGACAAAGTGTCTTGAAAAGAAATTTCCATTTGTCATCCAAATAGAAAACTTGAGAACGAAACAAGCTGCTCAAATAAAGAGACCGCCACTTGTCGTTTGGTATAAGTTCCAAGAGAGTGTCATGACAACACTGCTGGGGAATAAAGAGTTTGTCTTCAATGGGGATCTGTAAATAGATTCTTCCTGGAGAGACAAGGTGTCCAAATGTGCAAAATAAATGCACCCTCAATCTAGGTTTAGTAGCCTAGAGAGATTCGAAACCAGATAATTGCTAGAGACTAAGGTTCAATCCAGGAATAAGTCGGAGAGAAACGGTCAAATAAGACTCCACCCAGTGAGGAATGAACTCGGCTGAGGTTTTATCCTATCCACAAATAGGAAGGAGAACTAAATCAAAATCTTCCATGAGAAATAAACTCAGTGGGGAATCAGAAAGGACACATACTTTCTGTTTAAAGTTGACGACTATATTGGAGAGAAAACATAAATATCACCTGGGGAATAAACGTAACCAAGATGAATGAAGTAAAATAACATCAAGAGGAAGTGAGATGGACATGTATCATATATATGTGTATGAATGTATGTCATGCTATGCCTATGCTGACAAAACAAGCGAGGTCAGGTAAACTTGAGATGAAATAAACATCTCAACATGGATACTCAACCACTCTCAATAAGATGGAAACATCACTAGGGATGAATTGATGACCACATATGGAACAAAGTCCTGCTTCAAATCTCCAATCTCTTTGGGAATAGGAAGATACTTCACTTGGGAATAACCCCAAAATAAACTATTATCATCAATGAACCACTGAGAGATAGCAATATGAACTCTGCTTCGTGGGGAAAGAAAAATCCACTGGGAAAGGAACACCCATAACTGGAGAAGCTTGAATCAAAGTTGTAACTGGTGACGCCAGACTTGAGACTTTATAGGGGATAAAATAAATATCCACTTCACTAGAGAGGTCTAAATCAGAGTTGTAGATGGGAACGCCAGAGCTGAGACTTCATGGGGATGAAATAAACATCCACTTTGCTGGGAAAGATTGGAGTTAAAGAAACCACTCGGGGAAATTTTGCACCAATCATGCCATAACTGCCTGAAGTAGAGACTTATTGGGGATGAATTGAAAGCCACGGATGGAATAAAGTCCTACTTCAAGGTTCAAATCTCTGGGGAGTGGAAAATACTTCATTTAGGGATTACCCAAAAGATCCATTGAGGGATAACATGGACTCCGCTTCACGAGGGAAGAAAGATCCGCTGGTAAAGAATCATACATGAATGGAGAAGTTTGAATCGAGGTTGCAGCTGGAGATACCAAACTTAAGACTTCACAGGGGATAAAGTAAATATCATGTTGGCGAAAAGAAATGCATCCAACTGGGGACATTGGGATTCTTGAATCACAGCTTAATCGGGGCTCAGGCTTAATACTTCACTGCGGAGTACTAAGTTAATAATAAAACCATTGGGGAACTCTTAGGTCACACACACAACATGCCATGGCTACCTGGAGTAAAGATTCATCACTGGGAATATGTGTAAGATTGATCACAAGAACACACTACTTAGGAGAACACTTAGTTCTACGCTGATGAGTTGTATGTTTATCATCACAAATGAAACAACAATTCTTGTGAATGGACAAAAATAAACTTCAATTCTCAAATGCCCTAGATTACATGGTTTATGAGAAGAAATCATCTCAAGAGGATTTTATAGAAAACTTGGCATCCATAATGCCCCAGTGTCTTCAAACTCTTGGAGTGATTTATCGAATCTTGACATAACTTCCCCAGATTGACTGTATTCTGCATAACTGAGCCTTTAAACTTTCCCTTTAGGGATGGTTAGATTTGTGAAAGCAACAACAAGGAAATAACTTGCCCATGTTTAGCAAAGTCTTCAGGCAACATGCCCTTGGATATGATCATCCTTTTGAAATGATTTGCCATTTACTCATCAGAGTCTCAAGTCTTAGAAGATTAAACTCATCACTGATGCTCACATGCAAGCTTCTATGATATCAAGCAGAAAAATGTTAATTCTGAGAATGATAATGCAACACACATGTTAGTCTTGAAGTTTTTTATCGTAATAACCTGTGACTGAATCACTAGTTAGGATATGACATTAATTTTCTTTTACAAATCCAACACAAATTCATAGCTCATAGGAGTCAGGAAACGTCTTCTCAATGAGTATGCTTTCGAAATAAACCCTGCTTAAATTAGGTCTTTTGAGGGTTGTATCGTGGCTTATTTCATGATTTATTAAACAAAGGATTTAAGGCTCAAAGTTCATTTATACCCACTCATTCTTCGTGATATTCTTCGGTCCTACATTCACCTAACATGACGCGATCACTCATTTCTTAAAAGGAGTTTTGATAAGGTTGAGAAAACACAGAGACTTTGGACATGGCAGTCACTTACTTTTGGTGTTTGATCACGCGACTTTGTTATTTACTGAGGATTTCTGTTTTGTAATCCTTTGTTTTCTCTTTTCGCGTTTTTTCATTCTTTTTGTTTTCCCTAACTTTTGTCTGGACTGAGTCTTTTGGATTTGACATTGAAGTCTAGCGGGATGCCCTAATTTTGCCTAAATCTCCTTCATAGGTTTTGACTTAGCAGACTTTTTTCTTTTCATTTTTTATTTATGAACAAATCGTGTGACTTTAAGTCATTTTTGACTTGTTGAAAGGATTGTGACTGCCTCCTTCCTTAGCTAGTTGAAGGATAATCATTATGAATTTGACCCCCAGTCTCTTAATGTGTGAGGGATAGGTGTGGTGGATCCTCGGATGTTCACTCCCTTTTTGAAAGTCTGGGCGCTCGATCAGCTTAACCGAAAACTACCTTACCCCAGGTTAAAATTGAGGGTTTTTGTACAAAAGGAAACTCCTACTTCAAGGCTCAAAGGGGTTAAAGAGGGTTTATCTCCCTTATATCTCCGGTGTTTGGGGATTTGAAACAATGCCTTACATCATCAACAGGGTTTTATTCAAAAGCATACAAACAAAGATCTTTCATTTTCAATTTCGTCATCCTCCCTCCAATTTTCCGCCTAGACAAGAGATTGGGTAGCATTGGAATTATAAAGCAGAAAAAAGCATTTTATGAGTGATTACGAATGGATTTCTTCAAGACAAACATATTCATTGCATTAATCATTCAAAACAAACAAGTTCTTACATGCAAAAACAAATGCGTTAACAAACAAGGAGGATTACATACGAAAAGTAGTAAATGAGCTAAACATTTGAAAAAAAAATGCCTAAAGAACAGTCTTCATACTCCAGAGCATTAATCAACCATGTGCACAGAGGAACCTGCTCCACGTTCTAGCAACAAACTGACTTCTACTTTGGGGTCACACTCCTTGAATGACATAATACCCTCTTGGACCAGCTTTTGTACTTCTTTCTTGAGAACAAAAAAACTTCAATGTCGTGTCCGGGCGCACCTTGATGAAATGCACAGAAAGAATCGGCTTTGAAATAACTCATATGGATCTTAGGGATGGCAGGCGGTGCTCTTGTCTTTACCAACCCCTTCTGTACTATGACAAAGTACAACTTAGCATAAGACACTAGATAATCATTAGACTTTTCCTTCCTCTAATTAGGCTGCTAATGAGTAGGAAGAGGAGAATAAGGTCGACATTGAGGTTGCTGCTAGAATTGTGGCGGATAGGCTGAAGGTACTGGTGTTGTGTTCATGGCAGCGTCAACATGCTGATGATTATGTCTGAAACGAGACCTCCTAGGCTTCCTAAGAGGAAAAGCAACATCATCCTGGTCCTGGCTCTTGGGAAACTCACTTTTGGACTTCTTGACACCGCTGGACGAACCAATGTCTTTAGATAGAGTTCCCCGTTGACACCTTCTTCTAGATTTATTCCCATATCCATTATTTCAGCAAGATCATGAGATGTACTGGCTACTATCTTTTCGGGAAAGAACATACTCAGATTCTTCAAGAGCATCTTAGTCATCTCTTCTTCTCCCATAGGAGGTTTGACTTGAGCAGCGATAAGGCTTCAACCAGAGTAATTAGACGCCCCATATCAGCCTTCAAAGTAGTTACCTCTTTTCGGAGTTCCTGGTTTTCTTGTTCAAGTTTGTCTATCTTTACTTGTAGTTGGCTTGAGTGTTGTACTGATAATAACTTTATTATTGGAGATAACAGGCAGGAGTGAGGACCTGGAACGCAAGAAAATGCAATGCTAAATGATGCATGTTATGAAAATGCAAATGAACTTTCAAGTAACTCAATAATTATATCACAAACATCATAAAATGGATAACATTTTTAAATAACTAAAAAATAACTCATTTCATTAATAAACTTTGAAGGATTAAAAATAGAGTACAACTTTCAATAGTCCTAACAAAGTGGACATATACAAGGAAATGGAAACTAGAAGCCCTAAGAAACTCCATGGGAAGATCAAACCCCTCCTTGCAGCCTCCTAGTAAGCTTTTTGATCTGCTCCTTCATCCCAGCCTTCTCAAGTATGAGCTTATCGACGACCAACTTCCACGTAACTGATAACGGAGGAGCGTCTGAACTTTGAACAGCAGGGACTGATGGAGTGCCAGAGGAAAATAAATCCTCTTGCACCTTTCTCTTCTTAGTAGAATATTCTTCACTTTTTTGCTTCAAAAGCTTATGAAGTTTTGCATTCTCATTGTTGACAACTTGGTACTTATTCTTCCAAGCGTCTATTTCTCATTGCACTTTGGTCAAGGCAATCTTCAGCTTTTCTGCATCATTCATGAAGACCAAGGTAGGCTCTCTAGTAGCTATAAGTAGAGGTTCGTGACGGGGATAAGGCATCTTTAGCTTGATGGCCCTATCTTGCACCCATTGGAGATAAGGCTCTAAGGAGACACAATCTAGTTTCCCTATCACTGTCCTTCCTTTTTTGTGAACATGATGCCAAGCGTGCACAATCTTCTCTTTAAGCTCTGTGTTGTCCTCACCTTCTTTTAAGAAGAGACCCTTTAAATGGATGGTATTTAGCATGTCCTTCATAGGGTAACCAAGCTAACGACGGGATAAGGCTGGATTGTAACTGATGCCTCCCTTTATACCAAGTAGAGGTACATTAGAAAAATCACCACAACTATCAATAATTGACACTCCACCATAAGCATGATTATACCACTCAATGTCAGAATGAGTGAGAGACACAATCTCCTGCGACCACAACAGACCATCCTTGAGATCCTAAAAGGCAGCAGACCAAGACAAGTGAGGAATAAACTAATTGTAAAGCAATGATGTGCAACAGGTAATCACCACCATGAGAGTTCCTAGGGTGAACAAAATCGTAGGCATCTGCGAGCAAGGTTGGAACTGGATTTCCAATCAAGAATATTTTGATAGAATTAGTGTCAAAAAAATTGTCAACATTAGGGAAGAGAAACAGTCCATAGATAAGCAAGGCAAGAATAGCCTCAAAGGTATCCATACTCTTCATGTCAGCAAAATATTGAGCTCTATCCATCAAAAACTTAGCGGGCAACCCAAGAATTCCTCCCTTGGTAGTCATGTGAGCTTTGATCTCTGACATCCTCAAGTGGGTGGCTTCTGCAATGTTTTGAGGCTTATGGATCTCCTCCATTCCAGAGAATGGGTCTTGATTAGAGATAGGCAGTCCAAGCAAGCAAGAATATTCCTCTAATGTAGGCATGAGCTGATAGTTTGGGAATGTGAAGCAATGATACAAGGGGTCATAGAACTGCACCAAGGTAGCAAGAATTCCATCCACCATGTTAAGCTTCAATAAAGATAAGAGTCTTCCATACTTGTCCTTGAAAGCCAATGGATTAACAACCAATCCTCCTAGCTTCCTCAAATCTTCCAGGTTAGGACTTTTGAAAGTGTATTTTTGTGTTATTCTCCTTCCAAAATCCATGGTAAAACCTATGATGTTTGCAAGATAACTCCAAGTTCCTTGAAAAAGTTGGTTAGAAAGATGGTGCGTGACTGCAAGAATGGATGCATGCACAAACACACATATACACAAACATATTGGGTTTAGGGTTTGACGTCACGAGCATGGAGCCATGGTCTAACCACCCTAAAGGGTATGTACTAAGGGTTTTATGTACCTGCAAGACAAGGTTCTAATAAGTTCCCAAAGTCATTGATCCATCTTTCGGATATTATTAGCACACGATTACTCGGGAATCAATAATATTCTCAAGAGAATCTCGTTTGAGTGTAGTATCGCGTATCAACTATTTCAGTTTTACACCTTCGTAGTCACCGCACTACATTCTAATAGGCCAAGTAGGGTAAGGGTTAACTAAGGTCCTCAACTTCTCAGGCTCCTAGGTTGAAAGTAGAAAATATTTTCATGATTGCTCGTTCAACAAATACCACCCTCAAGAGGGCCTCCACTGAGGGGGGAATCTCAAGTTAACTTTTTCAGGATTACTCCCTCAAAGCCTCCTTGACTATACCACCCAAAGATCCCAAACACATAGCAAACAAATGTGTACAAACGTACAAATAACACAAATCAACAAGGTAGGTTTAACCCTCTTAGGGAGAATCCCTAGTGAAGTCGAAATTTTTGTCGCAGTGAGAATCGAAGACCATAGCTATTGAGTTAGCTAGGCATCACAGATCTTAAGATATCACCATCTATCTTTAATTTATCCAAGGGAAGGGAAAAAGAAAGAATTACCCATAAACATGCAATGCAAATACAAAGCAATAAAGAGGTATATGGTTCGGGGTTGGTTATACTAAGGGAAGGTATTAGTACCCTAAGTATCTATAGTATCTTATAAGAACCTCTTGTTGTATTTGTGTTATTGATAAGTTGTTTGCTATTTGGATTGAGTGGGTAGATGAGAAGAAAAATGTTTTTTTTATTGTTTTTGTGTTTGGCGTGACACAAAGCCTTGTGCCTACGTACCTATAAAGGATCAAAACCTCGTAGTTCGGGGTATAAATTAAAAAGGGTTTGTTATGGTGGATTTTAATGAAGAAGAGACAAGTTATCATCTTAAGGAGAATACTCAACTTAAACACAACAAACACGTGGAAGATGGATCTTTACTTCACATTGAAAGAAGGGCTCCAAATTGGATTATAATCAACAAGTATGCCACGTACCTCTCTCAAGTGGAAAAGAATCAATCATCTTTCTCACAATGTCATGGGGTAGGAGAATTATATCTCAACTAAGGATGACTACTGTCTAATCTATTTGAAAAGGTTTTAAATTGAAAAGCCAAAGTGACAAAAGTTTTGAATTAAAGTTTGTGTCTTTTAGTCTTTGTGAAAGAAGTTTGAATATGCTTAAGATGTCTTGAAGCATTTGTTAAGAAAAGAGTTTGAAAAGATCAATGACCTAAAGTGAAGGTTTTTATTGAAAGTGGTTTTGAGTTTGAGATAGGGGAAACCCTAATTGAATTATATAAATTGAAAATAATACTAAGGGAAACTTTCTAAGGGATAGCAAGTTTAAGGATTACAAGTTAGGATATATATGTACAAGAATGTAAACATGCATATGCAAAAATGACAAAGATGTCAACATTAAGTCCCTCTCTTGGAATTAGGCAACATGATAAACAAGTGTAAACCAATATTCAACAAAGAAGTTAAACACGAGATAAGGTACAAGCAAAGTTAACATGGTTCAATAAACACATTTTGAACTTCTGGTAGCAGATCTCAGATGTCATAAGAGATGTCGAGACATTGATCTCTGCTTCTCTGAACAAGGGCAGAATCAAGAACATTCAAAACTGCAGACGTATAACAATATCGTGACAAATGTTTCAACATCAGTCTAGACATATACTTTTGATCAAGAAAGCTGACTGAATTTAACATAACAGAATGAAAAATAACACAAAGATATGATGACCTAGTTCGGTGAACAACAACACCTACATCTGGGGGTTACCAAGCCAGGAACGAATTAACTATCAGTAGTATTAATTCTAAGTATACAACCACCAGTAACTCATCACTTAATTCCCTACCCAGTGAAATTCTATCTAGAACCCCATCTAGATAAGAGAAGCCCATCACAATTCATAAATCACCTCAGTGATATCTAACAGTTACAACCTCCGGCAACTGCATCAATTTGTTCAATTGAAAGACACCTCTTCCAATACAATATTCAGTTAAGACTCTTGACTAACAATAACACTTGAATTTGCTTAATAACTTCATCCAAGAACAATACACAATTCATTACCTACAGGTTTCTGAATATTTAAACCTATGCCAACCACGATGTATCAAACTGATACAAAGGGTGACTTACAAAACAAGAAAGCACACGACTCTAAAAACCCTAAACCCTTATTTCTATTTTTAAAAATATCTAAACAATGTCTAACTAGGTCTCCTTTTCTCATTACTTGGTCCTAGGTCTTGGTCTTCCTTTTATAATCTCCAGCAGTCCATGGGTTTCGAAATCTCTGTTTAGTTATTCCTTGATCCATGTTCTAATTGCTCCTTAAATCTTAGATCAGATCAGCAACAACCTGCTATATCATACCAAGATGTCGAGTCCACAAGCTAGGACATCTTGTCTGACATGTTTTCTTTTAACAGGTTTCTTCAATGTTAGGACACCTTGATCAACACCATGTTTTACCAAAATTTAGTCAAATCTTTAGAGCCTTCAATCTCCCCCTTTTGACAAATATTGGCTAAAACACCTTTTGCACAATAAACCCGGGAAGATACAGAGAGATGGAGTAGAAAGTCCTGAAGTTATTTCAGCCAGCCTGTGACAAGTCTAGCAGAAAATAATGTGACTCCTAGAAGCTTTCACTCTCCCCGTCCATCTGTATGGATGGTTTACACGGTGCACACCACCTGTTGTATGTCGTGTACCCTTTGACCAGGTGTACATGAGGAAGAAGATGCACGACACTCCTCCTCAAAACCAGTCCCTATTTATCATCCTTCATTATCTAGACCAGAGCTTAGAGGAGCAGGCCCCAATTCTGGATAACTCAGAACACAAGACACAATTGTGTTCATAACTCAAATCACAAGACACAAAAGGAAGACTCAGAAAGGAAACTGAGACATAAACAGGATGTTAAAACATCCCATCCAACATCCTTGCAAAACAACTACAAGAATGGGCTCCACAACCAAAAGGATATTAGTTATGTGTTGTAAAGACCAACCCATAACTGAGATGAATACACACCCATTCTCCCATTTTTTAGCAAAAAATAGGCAAAAATAACCAACACAGTTCCAGAGCCAAATGATACTTACCCAAACCCGGACAAAAGCCATGAAGACACGACATAACAAGAGAAACACAACATGAGACACAAGGAGCAACGATCCCCTTTAAATAGCCAAGCAGTTTCTCTAGGAATAAATGATCCATAGAAGTTACCGAAGAACAATTCAATGAGGATATAACTTCATCATAAATGACTGTGCACCGCCCAACTAGGATTTGACTGTTTCAACTTTAGGGTGAACCATCCAAAGAATGTGCATGTACCAAGACACATATTTTACACGCCTTCTCTTAGGCATGCTCTCCATTGTCCAAGGAACACCGTCCAAATAAATCTACTTGGAATTAACCACAAGTCCTAAACAATGTCCTAACATCTGGTCAGACTTTGTCTAGTCTCTCTTATAGTCTCTGAGACATAGTCACAGATCCTTTAAGTAACCCTAACATGCTCCTTTCAATCAGGGGCTGACTAAGATGTTAGGACATCATGTCCAACATCTTCCAACAAGGACTCCCATGAACCTTAACACATTCTGCAGAGAGAAATAAATTCTCCCAAACAATATCCAATCTTATTTCTCAGCTCTCTTCTAAGAATTAAGAACATAGTTGAAATAAGTCAAAAGCCTTAACAATTCAAACTCCCAAGCAGAGTTGACAAGGCCACAAAATCAACACACCATGATGTCAAGACATCTTGCCTCACATCACATCCTCACAAGAATCACATGAGCATCTTCTTGCTCATAAGTGAGAAAAATACCATGACCACACTCCTTGTATCATAACCAAAGAACTTTGGATTAAGATCAACTAACACCATTGATAACTCTCCCCCTGAACACATTCATACACTGTACAAATTCCTCTTGAATTTTACAACCATAAACAACCTTGTTCTTAAGAATAAATCCAATCAAACCTTGAATGCTCGCATCCCAGAGAGAGATATACAAGTTCTCTTAGCTTCTTAGTTAGACAGACTTGGAAGACACCAGACCCCTTCTCCATATGAAGAGTGATACAACTTCAGCCTGACTCATTCTCAAACTTCAGCCTGATACACTCTTTTCTAGTGATACTTCCAGCAGAACCTATCACCAGAATCCACACAGTCTTGATAGTAGCTCTACACCATACTCAACCATGAATAGATATAGCTCCAAGACTGAAATTCAACCTCAGTCATCCTCCAAGAATAACCAAAACTAGGAATAATGTTCCAACATTATTTAGGACATCAGTCTCAATCAAAGAAGACACTACTTTGATACTTGAATCACTAAACACTGGACTTACCATTCTCACATTTCCATTAGCAAGGAACATATGAGAATCACAACAGGTCACAGATGCAGTAGATCATAAACAATCACATAAGGCAGAATACCACATAGAGAAATAAACTCTCACGAGCCTCATGAAGCTTCAACCCAAAAGCACAAAGTTCAGACATCCTATTCTAAGAAGACTTCTCAGCAAGGTCTGATTCTTCTCTGCCCTTCAGTCTTCTATCCTTCAAAATTCCACCTTGCACAGTCCAACACAAGACACAGTACATCAGTACTAGCAATGGCTAATGTTTCAGCAGGTGATGACATCATAAGCCTAGAGCATCAGGCTTGAGCTGGTACTTCCTTGAGTCACACTCAAAAACCACCTTCCTTCATAAGTGACCAATCAGAATACCTTCCACCATGTCCTTGATCATGAGGGAACATAGTTGAATCTTCCAGTACTAACATCCCCATACCCCAAACATAACTCTAGAACACTCATATCCAATCATCTTAGATGAGACTTCAAGAAGAAGATATGAAAACACCATGCAATCAACAACTCCCTTGAGCTTTTAGCTATTTCATGATCCTAACAGGTTGAGATAGACTTTGGAAACAACCGTATAGTTGGAGAGCAACCACTCCCAAGGAGACTTGCCTATACAAGATGGTACAACCCCAACGCACACAAAAGACTACATCATAAGCATCTTGATGTTCAGTCCAATGTCAGAACATTTGATCACTGACTTGACTAGCCAACTGACGAAACCACACATACCTGAAACAGTCTTGAAGGTCAAACCCTTAAACTTCCAGACAATATCCCACATTGAATGGCCTTTCCACCATATTAGAACAAGAGTTATATGTTCTCATAGACTTGATCATGAAATCAAGTTTGAGTAAACAACCTCTATCCTAATTATAAGAAAGAAAACCAACAACTAATCCTTTTCAGGATAACTCAAGGGAAGGAACAAATACCCTGATGGCAGCCTCCATAATTCTCCAAGGAAATCATCTACACATGATTAGATTCCACGCCAGAACCAAACCAAATAGTCACAACTATCTACATGATCATTCAGATTCAGCTTTGAAATACCACAAAAGTCTCCAAGATATCAGGGTAAATGTCCTAGACATGTTTCCTTGACTACCATATGCACAAAATCTGGTAGAGATGTCTTTACAGTCCTCCACTAGTAATTTGAACACATACTCCTATAGGGGAAACATGAACATAGCTTCTGCATCCCTATGCGCTTAGATTGGAAATAAAGTGACTCAATCGAATGTTCATTAAGATGACCATGTGTTGACCTTCAGCACATCAGCACACCTCACCATAGGAAGAAATCTTCAAGTCACAAAACTACCTTAAAATACCATCTCCGGCATACCAGTAACTTTCTTGGATAAACATAATCACTTTCCAAGACACATATCCAATGTCTTTACACTCATGAGATGCTTTAACATTGATCAGCAATTACTCCAGTTCCAGCCTAGTTGAATATCAGTACACTTGTGCAATTTGTAACACCCCTAATCTATAACCCCAATTAACAAAAGCAGTAAAAGAAAATTCAAAATTTCATCAGAGTATATTTATAAATTCACAGGATAGACCGAGGGGTCACATCAAATTGAAACAAACATACAACACCTGCCCATAAAGATATGCAACACTCGCAGGTAGCAAATAAACAGAGGAACTTAGTTCCTACTACCCACAATTCAAATACAGAATAAAGCGGAAAATCTGTACTGAATCTCATATATATATATATATATATATCATAAAAAGTTTGTCATACATGCACAAGCCAAAAGATATGTATACATATACACATCAAACTACAAAACGATCCCCCTGACTACCCGGTGCCACATATCAGAGCCGACCGACAAAAGAATGAAGTTCTAAGCTTCACAAAAAGACCACCAGCATCTAATCTGCAATGCCTCATAGAGCATTATAAAACAGCAGAAGGGTGAGAAAAACAATCATAATATAATTGCATACAATTATATATAACACAAAAAATACACATATATACGGTTCTCACCACAACGCACCCCAGAATTCAAACACAAAACAACACAATGTGTATTTCATTTTTCCATCACCAAAGTATACCAACTATGCACAATACAAGTATCACCAACACATATACATATATCAATTTATCAATTTTATCCACAATTCCACACATAAACACACCATTAATGATTTATGCAAATGCAAGAGACCGACACAACGACTCAATGCATATGCACATGCGGTACCGACTTCCATCAATTCTCAACACCAGTTCACTCAGGAACTATTAGAACCATCGCTCGTTACTTAGTGTAACTCCCCGTCGGGCATACGATGTTCCCCGTCGCTTTCGGTCCTCTTTGTATAAGGCTCACGACGTTTATGGGTCGCTTTCGGTCCTCTTTGTATAAGGCTCACGATCCGATCGCTCACACCCCACATGGGCACACGATCGTCTATAACCATCGCTTTCGGTCCTCTTATTTTTAAGGCTCACGATCCAATCAGATCGCTTTCAGTCCTCTTATTTTTAAGGCTCACGATGTTATAGCAGATTCTCTCTGGAATCAATCCATCACTCAGGACGTCACAAGAATGCATATCATGATGCTCAGCATACAATGACCCATGACATTCAAATGCACACATATATGCAACCATCTCACTTAACATAAATCATGCTTTTCAATTCAAGCCCAAAACAATGCCTTTATTTGCCATACGGCCACAAACCATCATCACGCCACCTAAACACATGCATTTATATCATATAATCCGCACACAAGTCATACAACTATATCTCAAGCCTGTTGCGTAATAATGCCTCAAATACACACAGTTAAAACGGTAAAAGTCGACACACAACACATTTCCAGATTCCCGACATAATTAAATCGGCTAACAATCTCAAAACCATTACAATAATAAAGAACATTTCACAAGCTTTCTAACGCATCAAACCACGCCTCAAATCGACTCACGGATCAAAAGTTATAAGGAAACAAATTGGGAAAAACTGTCATGTTCGCAGTGCGAAGCTCCTAGCGAGTCCTTCGCTTCTCCATTCGCAGTGCGAATGTCCTAGCGAACAGTGGCAGAATGGAAAATAGCCTAGAAAATTCCCAATGTTCGCAGTGCGAACCATCCAGCGAATGCTCGCTACCCCATTTGCAATGTGAATCCTCCAGCGAACAGTGGCAGAATGAAAAATAATACAACATTCGCAGTGCGAACCTCATGCGAACGCTCGCCACTCCTTCGCTGGCCATTCGCAGTGCGAACCTGCGATTTCAGCAAAACCCAGCAGCGCACCAGTTCATCCAAAAATGATATTTTCTCAACCAAAACATTTCCAAACCAACCTATAACAATTAGAACATAACTCAATCGTGGTAACAAGTATTCTACTACGTTTACACCGATTTTCGACCGTGAAACCATCGATATCACATTATATTTCTCATTTCAACCTAGAATCCAAAACTAGAGAAAGACAATAGCATATGCAAACATATACATACATAATCATACACAAGCATAAGATAATCGAGTTTCACACCCTTACCCGATTTAATCGTGTTCTAGAAAGTCGGTTGATTGATTTCCAAGTTTTCTCAAATTCTCTCTTTTTCTTCTCTTCTCCTCTTCTTTTCTCCTTCTCTTCTTTTTCTTACTATTTTTCTCTCTTTCTATTTTCTATTATATTCTAACTTAACAAAATAAATCTAAATGCCTAAAATACCCCGACACTCAAACATCTCGCAAATGTTCCCAAAACGCGATAAAATATATTCACGATGAAAAATAACATATTTTCACATAAAAGTCAGAAATAAAATAATATAATAATAAAATAATAAAAAACGACTCAATTAAATAAAAACTGACAAAACTGGGGCGTTACACAATTCCTCCTAAATACTTCCTTCAAGGAGATCTAATAGAAGATTCTCAAGAAAAAATAAATTGCTCTTGGCTCTCTTCCATGGTATGACATTCTCATGTCACACTTCTGAGCACTCTTGGAACATCCACTTAACCATCCACTCTTCTGACTCCATTTTCCAAACACATTCAAGAGTGCCTTTATGAGTGGACTTGAGAGACAACTCAAGTATCTTTGGCAACTTTAAACATGAGAAAGAGTGTTTATCAAATCTGATGGATACACAATACCTCAACTCAAGTTTTTCTTCCTATTGCCCTTCATGTTACCTAATTGAAACTATCTCCCAAGAAACATATAAAGCTCCTTCAGAGGACTCCACATCAGAATGCTCTCTCCTGTCTATTACTCCAGACTAGAGGAGACAAGAACAACTATAGAGACTCACACCATTTTCAACATGCACCAAGTAAGATGTCAGAACATCTTATAAGGTACCATGCATAGCAATAGCCTCATCAGCATCAGTAGCGATAGAATCTTCGTATCAGTCAACCATCAGTAATTGTTTGTCTAAAACAACCAATCCCATAACACCAATGGATGGAGTGATCATGCAACCTCCTTCCTTGTTCAAAGACCAGAAAATATCTTCCCTAGAACCCATCCAGAAACATAATAGGATGCCTGCTCTGATACCAATTGAAATTCTGGTAGCAGATCTCAAATGTCCTGAGAGATGTCGGGACATTGATCTCTACTTCTCTAAACAAGGGCAGAAACAAGAACATTCAAAACTGCAGACATATAACAATGTTGTGACAGATGTTTCAACATTAGTCTAGGCATATACTTCTGATTAAGAAAGCTGACTGAATTGAACATAACATAATGAAAAATAACACAAAGATATGATGACCCAGTTTGGTGAACAACAACACCTACATCTGGGGGCTACCAAGCCAGGAATGAATTCACTATCAGTAGTATTAATTCTAAGTATACAACCTCTAGTAACTTATCATTTATATGCCTACCCAGTGCAATTCTATCTAGAACCCCATCTAGATAAGAGAAGCCCATCTCAATTCCTAAATCACCTCAGTGATATCTAACAGTTACAACCTCCAGCAACTGCATCAATCTGTTCAATTGAAAGACACCCCTTCCAATACAATATTCAGTCAAGACTCTTGACTAACAATAACACTTGAATTTGCTTAATAGCTTCATCCAAGAACTATACACAATTCATTACCTACAGGTTTCTGAATCTTTAAACTATGTCAACCACGATGTATAAAACGGATACAAAGGGTGACTTACAAAACAGGAAAGTACATGACTCTCAAAACCCTAAACCCTTATTTCTATTTTTACAAAAATCTAAACAAGGTCTAACTAGGTCTCTTTTTCTCATTACTTAGTCCTAGGTCTTGGTCTTTCTTTTATAATCTCTAGCAGTCCATGGGCTTTGAAATCTTTGTTTAGTTATTCTTTGATCCATGTTTTGATTACTCCTTAAATCTTGGACCAGATCAATAACAACCTGCTATATCAGACCAAGATGTCGAGTCCACAAGTTAGGACATCTTGTCTGACATGTTTTCTTTTAACATGTTTCTTCAATGTTAGGACACCTTGATCAACATCATGTTTTACCAAAATTTAGTCAAATCTTTAGAGCCTTCACATTTGATCAAGGTGTACCTAAGCTACAACACTCATGTGAACAAGAAGAACATTGATACAAGTTTACAAGGCATGCTTCAACAAATCAAGTCAAGGACCAAGTCATGATTTAAACCAAAGCAAGATCTAAAGCAAGCATGGTACAACAATTTACAACATGTATACACAAAGATAAAGTTTACATCAAAGCAAGAAGTCAAAGCATGGTTTCATTATATTTTAGGTCAAGAAGTAAGTTCTAAACAACATGGATGTCTTTGAAGTGAAGCATGCACAAATATCAACTATTTAAAGCATTCAAGACAATGGAAATCAAAGTGTCAACAAAGACAAATATTTCACACAGGATAACATTTACATGAGCAAGTATCAAAGGCATGGATCAAAGATCAAACAAAAACCCTAGACAAAACATGAACATTACATTCAATAATCAATTTGAAAATATTTTAAATAATTAATGAAGATAAAGGAAAAACAAGTATATGAACATGGCAATTAGTAAATAAACAAAAGATAATATTTAAGCATTAAAGGGAGATGTAGGAATAAAAAATATATATATATATATGTTTTTGGTGATATTTAAGCTTTAATTAAGATAAATAATAGAAATACATAAAAGATAATTAACATTTAATATTTTAAAGTAAATTAAAATAAATAAGTGGGATAAATAAATCAAAATGTTTTTTTTTTTTGTATTTTGGTTGTGTCACACCCCAAATCTTGACCACAAGATTTCCCATTATTGTGAGGATCATTGCCACAATAAGGATGTACCATCATACCTCATCAATCTCCTCAAGAATTGTTGAGCATTCACTACAATCAAGAATTAGGGTTTTGAGCCCTCCCAGAGCACTTAGACAAAGGATCAATCAAGAAATGACATGATCTTCAACTTGTCTAACCTCTCAAACATCCATGAAGGATTAAAAGGTCTCCCATATCAAGAATCAAGCACAAGGTTGCAACATTCCAAGTGGATCAAGCCTCAAGATCGACAGTGTCACAAAATTAGGGTTTTCGTCGACCAAGGCCTCCATATGAAAATTTTCATCTAGGCATGAGCCAATACTTCAAAACATGATCCAAAATGCTCAAAGGGACCTGATGGATCTAATAATCAAGTCAAAATAGCCTCAGGAGGTGCATTCATCAAAAATCAGAAATTAGGGTTTCTTGACCTAATTCACCCCTGAGTTGACTTTTGAGGCAAGACATGAGCCAAGACCTCAAGACATGATTTGAGGACCTCAAATACACCACATTGGCCCATTTAAAACAATGGATTGATCCAAGAAGTTTGATTCACAAGTTTCAATTTCATTTGGACCACAATTAGGGTTTTGAAGAAAAAGTCAACTGTACCTTTGACTTTGGACCAAGACATGTTCCCAAACCTTGGGACATGATTCAAGACACCCTAAAACACCTATGGAATCCATCCATTAGGTTTGAATTAGGTCAAGAACTTAATTGCATAGAGGATCACACAGTTTGGAATTTATCTGACAAAAAGTCAACTGTGCCCAAAATCAAGTTTGACATTTTGAATTTTTTTCACAAATATGGCTCCCCTAAGTAAAAAACAATGTTAATATATGGTTTTGATCATCATACATCAAGAAAAATCAAGAAAAATGAGGTTACTTGAAAAAGGGGCAACCATAAGAAACTTAAAATGTTCTAAGTTATGAACAAAATGGATTTGGTACCAACTTTGCAAGGCCATAGCTCCCAAACCCTAAGGCCTTTTTCTTCCATCTAAAGCTCAAATTTCACATGACATACTTCAAAAGTGTCAACAACAAAATATTCCAATTCCTCATGGATTTTGAGTTATGAATTGATCAAAATCACTAAAACATGAAAATGACCCTTTTTTCCAACACTTAGTGAAATTTTGGACAAAATCTGTCTAGGTTTTTCACCAACTTTAGGGACATTTTTCACCTTGATCCAAGCTAAACCAGACCAATATTGGACATCAAAGTTAAAGTATGTCATGAGAGCTTTCCAAAGAGTACCAGAACTCATCCTAACTCCACTTGAGTAAAGAGTTACAAGCCTTGAAACATGGCATGAAAACCTGATTTTTCTAGACAGCATGGAAACTAAACTTCTGCCACACGATTTTGCCCTTCAATTCTTGTCACTTTGACAACTTTGTCATCTTCCGAAAACACAAAGGATCTGATGACTCACTTGGTTCATGATCAAAGAGGCAAGGAATTCAACTTGGCATGTGAAAATCATCATGACATGAAACTTGGAATTCAAATTTGGCAAGGTAACATCAAAGCAATGCATTGAGGTGTCATGAACCATATCACAACACTCCAAATCAGTCAAGGTTTCAGTCCAAAACTCTGAGCATTCAAACCTGCAAAGATTAATGGAGTCAAGATAAGAGAGTTGACTTGGCACTTTTGAATTATCCAAGTTAATGGCTACAAGCTTCTACCATGATCAACCTCCAAACACCATTGCCCCCAAAACAAACTTCCTCTACTATAAATAAAGCTCATGTGTGACTGATCAAACCACCCCAAAACCTCTGAATTTATGTTTTCCCCCAAATCACATTCCAAAAACCAGATTTTGCTTCTTCTTGAAGTCACTATCGAATTTTCAAATTAAGAGCAAATCCATCAAAACCAATCATGCAAACACCTCACATACATCATATATGAGTGATCCATAACCTAAAAACACATCTGGAACACCAGAATCACAAAGTCACCATTCATTTGCTCAAGCTTTTTGGCAAGGCTGCAGTTGAGGTGATCCAAGCATCTCCAATCAAGGCCAGGCATCTCAACACACTCCATAGGGTATAGTGAAGCTGTCCAAGTCCTTACAACACATTTGTAACATCTCCATAATCAAGCTCAATCACTAGCTGCAAGAGGTAAGCCTGAAACCTCCAAACTCTATAATTCATGCATCATAAATATGTTTTCAAGTTACAAACATGTTTGTGAACTTATGTGGAGTGTTTCCCCTCAAT
This sequence comes from Lathyrus tuberosus, assembly GCA_022829125.1. Lineage (NCBI taxonomy): Eukaryota > Viridiplantae > Streptophyta > Magnoliopsida > Fabales > Fabaceae > Lathyrus > Lathyrus tuberosus. The sequence continues at coordinate 1,224,835 of JALAZF010000104.1, read as the reverse complement.
CAATTGCTATGTATGAATCGTGTATAGGATTTCATGATGTTCTTATAAAAATTAGGGTTCTTGAGTTCATCTTCTGATTTATCACTCCACACTTAATATAAATGCAATTAATTTATATGGTTGTAATCCTTGATAAAAAACGAACAAGTTTCATGTTTACAAAAAGTTGTTTTCATTGAGTAATCAGAGAGTTATGGAGGATTTTGCAAATCTGGAAAACCAGGGCACGCGCGAGGTTGAAGATGACCGTTGGCGCCCTTTTTCAAATTATTTGAATTTTTGAATTTTTGATTATTTTCTTAATTGATTTCAAAAATTAATTTCTCTCTCAATTTTAATCATTTTTTATTGGTTCTTTTTTTAAAATTTCACAAAAATGTTAAAATATTTTATTACAAAAAATAAAATTTATATTATTTATTTAATATAGTTAGAATTTTTGTAAATAATTTCATTTTATTTGTTTTTTAAACATTTTTAATGAAATCTTCACCTTGATTTTTCAACTTCAAATGAATTTCAAGCTTCCATGTGATTAAACATGATTTTTCAAAACATTTTTCAAAGTTTACAATTTGTTTTTGAATATATTTGATATTTTATATCATTTATTATTTAATTTTCTTTAAAAAAATATATTTTATTTAAAATTAGGGTTTTTCTCTTGATTTTAAATTTTCAAACTTCATTTGAAACACTTTTAGGCCTCTTGATAGGGTGTAAGTCTCATCCCTTTGTAAATAAACCATTTTGGACCTCAGTCATTGTATAAGTCCCGATACAATCTCGACGCGATCACCGTTTTCAAAACAAAAACAATATGGGCCTCCCTTTGGTTATAAGTCCCATTTTTCTTCTTTTTCAAACACTTTTGGGCCTCTAATAGAGTGTAAGACCCAACCCCCTTTGTACATAAATAATTTAGGTCTCAGTCATTGTATAAGTCCCAATACAATTTTCAAAATAACGGTGCGATCACTGTTTTTCATCTGGGCATATCCTTGAGTTATAAGCCTCATCTCTTGTATAAAAATGAACTTTGGGCCTCTAATAGAGTGTAAGACCCATCCTTTATTTTTGTAAAAACAACAATTTGGACCTCAGTCATTTGTATAAGTCCCAGTACAATTTTCAAAACTACGACGCGATCAACGCCCTTTCAAAAGAATTCATCTGGGCCTTTCTTTAAGAATAAGCCCCAAAATTCCTTTTACAACAATTTTCCTTTTGAATGGCTAACCATACAGTTGTAGTTACTATGCTTGGGCTTGCACAGCTATAAGTTCCACTATCTTCTCAATATACTTGTTTATATATATCATCTGTATATATATATGTGCATGTACATACTTGCTTAGAGTTTCCCCCAACAATTAGGTCTAGGTCTAGATCAAACCAGTGGTTACTCTTTTAACACAGTCAAAACTAGTTCCCCAGAGGAAATTCCATATACAGTCTTGCCTCCTCTTGGGCTTATATAATATGGAACAGAGAAAGAAATTATTCCCGGTGAAATTTTTCTCAAGACTGTCACAACTTAGAAATTTTTGTACAAGAAATTCATTTCCCCAGAGAGGATTAATTCCCGGTGAAACCTCTCTTGAATTTCTTTAAACCTTAGAACTGTTCTGCAAAGAAAGGATTTATTCCCGGTGAAACCTTGTCGCACCTAAAAAAAATCACTTCATCGAAGACACGACCCTTGCACGAAAGGCGCGGAACGGTTCGACAGAGTCGCCACCGAACTTTATTTATCCCAAAAGAGGGAAAGGAAAATATCGAGAAAACCTTTAAGGAGGGATAAGAACATGGTCGCCGCAATCATATTCCGAGTTCAAGAGTCGGTTATGTGAGGGGAAGGTACGCGCACCCCCTCACGCCCGTTGTACTCAATGGGATCCTCTTGATTCGAATCGTGATGCTCGTTAGCTAAGCTTGTTTGTTTTCTTCTCTAAAATAAAAAGCGAAACAGTACGATAAAAGGAAAAGATGCTAAGGGAAAAAAGGGTGGTTTTAGGATAGGATGCTCGGCAAGATCATCACAATCTTGTGCCTACGTATGCTCATTCGGACGAGAATGAGTAATCATAGAAATCGCAGTTCGACTACGGGGTTTGGATGGAAAAGATGGAAGTGTGGCAGAAAAAGTGGAAAAAAAAGTGTGGTAGACGCAAACGGGGGAAAAAGAAAAATTGTGCTCGCCAAGATCATCGCAATCTTGTGCCTACATATCTTTATTCGGACAAGAATAAAGAATCAGAGCAGTCGTAGTTTGTGGTATGCCCAAGAAACAAAGGGAGAGAGTTGGTTTGTTTAAAAGGCCTCAATTGCTCACACACGAGTAAGAGAACCCGCACCTAAACAACCGAAGAGAGATCAAAGATTTGAACCCCCATTTTTCACCTTGAAAAGTGTTTCAATAGTTGTTAGTCGTTTTGAGGTTTATTTGAGAAAATCCGCTTGACGTTGGATCAAGGGTTTATTTGTATGTGAAGTGGTTAGTTTCAAAAGAGTTAGAGGTTGATTTTAAAAATGGGCTCGACGACAAATCGAGGGATTGGTTGAAAGGTTTGTTTGAAAATAGCTCGACAACGAATCATGATTTTGATTCAAGACGGGTGTGAGAATCGATCCTAGTCCCTAGGGGTGCTCCTAGTCACGAAACCACAATGAAATGAGAATGGTTGATGGCGATGCTAATGAGCAATTGACTTACGGGGTGTTTTGAAAATGGCTCGATGACGAATCAAGAATTAGTTTGAAAATGGGTTGTCTATGCTAGTCCCTAGGGGTGCTCCTAGTAAACAAACCACAATCAAAGCAAGACTAAAGCGTACATCGGAATGGGAGAGGGGTACATGTAAAGTACAGGGGATGACATGAAATAAAAGGTCTCATTGTACTGTCGCGGTGAGAATCGGATACCATAGCTATTATGTTAACTAGGATCACAAATCTTAAAGTTCACCACCGGTCTTTATTTTATCCAAAGGAAAGGGTTAAAGATCGAAAATCCTAATAAGAGAATCTAAGTTCGGGGGTTGGTTACGATTAGGGAAGGTGTTAGCATCCTAAACGTCTGTAGTACTCTACAAGAACCTCTTGGTATTATTTATGTTATTTATCGCTTGAAATAAGGAGAAGAAGTTATTTGCAAATTAAAATTAAAATAGGTAATATCTAAAAAAAGAAAATTTAAAACTGACAACTAAATAAGCAGTAATTTTGAAATTTTTAGGATTAAGAAAAAAAGTTAATTTAAAATAATTAATTGAATTAAAGTCAAATATTTAATAAAATTAATCCTTTAATGGATTAATTAGTATTAAATAAAAGAATTTAATAAAATTAATCAAAAGTTACTTAATAATTATTTTTTGAGTTTTTTAATTTAATAAAATATAAAATTAAAAGAAATTAAATTAAACATAAAAAATTAATAAAGAAAAGGAATGGGTTTAAGAGAAATAACAAATAAGTGGGGTGCATTTAGAAAAAAAAGGGGTCCAGGCCCAACAATAAGGGTCCAAAACCAACCGAAATCGAATGGCAACTGAATTTAGCTTTGAAGCTAACTAAGAGTGGATTCATGTAAGAATCACTCTATGAGAAGCCAAGCAAATGACTATATGCACTCAAGCGGTTCTCGAAAGTTAAATTAGAATTTTAACTCCGAAAGCGAAATGCAACGAATAAATAAATATAAATCCGCATAAAAACCGATGAAAATCGACAAATAGTTTGCTACACTCAACGTGGTCATCGCAATGGATTCAAATTATGCGGATCTAAATTTATAAAAAGGAAACAAAACTAAAAAAGAAATTTTAAAGTGTTTTAAAATTGTAATATTATTACAAAGAAAAGAAAATTTAAAAAAATTAAAAAAACCTCAACAATATTGCTATCGCGAAAACGCGGTCATCGCAACCGGATCCGAATTATACGGATCCAAATGTAACAAAAAAGCAACTAAAAAAAGAGAAATTTAACTTTGATAAAAAAACCCTCAACAATGTTGCTATCGCGAAAACGCGGTCATCGCAACCGGATCCGAATTATACGGATCCAAATATAACAAAAAAGCAACTAAAAAAAAAGAGAAATTTAACTTTGATAAAAAAACCCTCAACAATGTTGCTATCGCGAAAACACGGTCATCGCAACCGGATCCGAATTATACGGATCCAAATATAACAAAAAAGCAACTAAAAAAAAAAGAGAAATTTAACTTTGATAAAAAAAACCCTCAACAATGTTGCTATCGCGAAAACGCGGTCATCGCAACCGGATCCGAATTATACGGATCCAAATATAACAAAAAAGTAACTAAAAAAAAGAGAAATTTAACTTTGATAAAAAAACCCTCAACAATGTTGCTATCGCGAAAACGCGGTCATCGCAACTGGATCTAAATCGTAAGGATCTAAAATTTTTTTTAGAGATAGAAAATGCATAGAAAAATAAATTTTAAAACATTTTAAAGCGACAATGTTGCTAACGCAAAAATGCGATCATCGCAACCGGATCCAAATTGTGCGGATATGAATTTTATAAAAATAGAAAAGCAAAAGGACTTTTAAAATGTGTAAAAAAAAAACAGTGTTGCTACCGCGGAAATTGGATCATCGCAACCAGATCGAATCAAGATAAATGTCACGCATTATACACGATTATATGTAAATAGCGTATCGACACGATTTAATCCAAATAATTAAAACCAAAATAAAGCAATGACTCTCTCTCTCTCTCTCTCTCTCTCTCTCTATATATATATATATATATATATATATAGACAAATCAATTGAAATATTAAGGTTAATATTTAAACAAATATGTTAGAAATCAATGGAAAAGTTTTTACGCACCTGCAATGTGGTACCGGCATGAACAGTAATGTAGCGGTACACGAAATAATGAACAGCGCGGCATACATATATTTGTTAGTAACAATTGGCATATGATTGTTGTTAGTAACAATTGGAAATCAAAAGATCCTATGCATACAGTGTTAGTAACAAATTGTTAGAAATCAAAAGATCCTGCGCATAGTAACGACATATGAAAAGTAACATATATATTAATAATTAATCGAAACCATCATATATTGGAGAATGATAGCAGCAGTTTAATTGAAACAGTGAGGTAACCATTACCGGTGGTGTCGCACAGTTTTTGTATATTTTTTCTTTTTTTCTCTCTTTTTTTCGGGGTCCCTTCAACAATGTGTAACTTAGGTATATATAGGGACTAAAATTAGGGTTAACTTTTAGTTGCCAATAATGTCCCTAATATCCAATTGGAGGCCCAAATTAAATAACATTAAAATTAAATAAAATTAAAACTAAATGATATTAAAATTAAATAAAATTAAAACTAAATAATATTAAAATTAAATGATATTAAAACTAAATGATATTCAAATAATTTAATAAATTTAAAATAGAAACTAAAACCTATTTATTTATTCTAAACAGTATTTAAATTAAAAATAATGATAATAATGAAAATAAATATTTAAAATAAAATTAAAATAAAATGCTAATTACTATAATTATTTATTCTAAATAATATTAGTTAAAAAATTAAAATAAACGGACCCCAAATAAATAAAAAACGGACGCCTAAGTGATCGAAAAAATAAATCGAGTACACTAAAATAGATCAGTACGAAATATACGACATGGAATAATACCAAATTTTAGGGTCAAAAATTAGGGTGTGACAGATGCCCCTATTTAAGTTTCTTCTATCCAGAGATATGGAGATTGAAATCTTCGTCTCAACGTGATAGGAGAGACTTAAATACAAACATGCACCAGTTTTGGCCCTAAGATACCTTATGATATGATATGGAATGAAAGACAGAGATCCAAAAGTTACATCTGAAACATTTAGTAAAGCATTAAATGTACGGGTGAAGATTTGAAGACATATCTGGGAGAACGTCAGATAAGGAACAACATATTTGGAAAAAACATAAGATAAACAAGGTCATATCTGGAAGAACATCAGATAGACACAAAAGGGGTTTGAAAAAACATCAAGAGTAGACACATCTGGGAAAACATCAGACGGTAAAAACAAGGTCATTCCGGAAAAGCATCAGAATAAAGTCACATATCTGGAAGAACATCAGATAAACAAGGAGATATATCTGGAAGAACATCAGATAACAAAGACTCAATCTGGAAGAACATCAGAAATAGAGACATATCCGGAAAAACATCGGATAGATTCCGAAAAAGCATCAGAATCGATATGAATGTCTGGAAAAACGTCAGACAGGTTCTGGAAGTACATCAGAATAAAAGTACATATCCGGAAGAACATCGGAGCGATTCTGGAAAAGTATCAGAATCAAAGGTAATATCTAGAAGAACATCAGATAAGTTCTGGAAGAACATCAGAATAAAGGACACATCTGGAAAAACGTCAGACACAACGTCATATCTGGAAGAACATCAGATAGACACAAAGAATGTTCTGGGAGAACATCAGAGTAAAAGTACATATCCGGAAGAACATCGGATAGAGGGACCCATCTGGAAAAACGTCAGATGGAAAAGAAACCAGACATCCAATAATGGCCTTGAATGAAAGGTACAATCACAATATCTAATAATGGTTTTAGATGAATGTGAACAAAGATATACCCAAGAAAGCATTGGACGAATATGAACAAGGAGGTACCTAAGAAAGCATTGGATAGACGCGAAAATATCTGTTTGGTAGGTTCCAAGTGAGTTGGAGTTTGACTGCAAAGGTAAGACGTGGATAACAACACGACCAATGGATAATGCAAATGAGTGCAAATGAGGATGACTCTCTTGCTATGCATATGTATATGAATATGATCAAATGCAAATGTAGATGTAATGCAGACGTCGAAGACACGACTTGACTCTTTTATGGAGAAGACAAGACTGGAAGACTGATTCCTCAACACGGAGATCACTGTCATTCTGCTTTGGAACTAAAGATGCTACTGAGCACAAATCTGCCACACTGGTAAACTGTATTAAGTTGACGATCCTTGTAGGAAGAATGGAAAGTTGCATGGGGATTCTTCAAGTAAATTTCCCCCAGCTTAGCTGATTGTTGTAGGTGAACTGTTCACTGCTTCAGCTTGTCCGATTCTGTAAATGACTGAATTACTGTGCACTTGGAAAGCTTGCCTCAGCATGAGTCTTGAAAAAGTCTTCTGTATAAACCAATTCTGAGAAGGACTTGCACTGAACAAATCTTGAACTGATTCTCAATAGGATCTGGAAGGAACTTGCCCCTGATTGGATCACTGACCAAGTTTCTCAAATGTTTGAAAATTCCTTAAGCGGAAGCCAGATTGCAAACAAAAGTGTTCATACAACCATAGTAAATGCAAAGTTCGTGCAACTTTTGAAATCAAAATCATTTTTGGAAAGAGGTAAAACAATAGGGTCACTGGTCAGAACACGGTGGTTCAAGACATTTAAAAGTGAAAGATAAAGCAAAAAGGCGTGATGCCAAAAAAATGATCTGCAAAGATCTTTAGGAGTCAGTTTACGCAACCTCGTTGTAGTATGCTTTCAAAATAACCTTGCTTCAATTAGGTCTTTTGAGGGTTATAACGTGGCCTGGTTCACGGTTTAAGAAACAAAGGATAAAGGCTCAAAGTTTATTTGTATCTACCCAATCTTCGTGATGATCTCCAGTCCTACACTCAGTTAACTCGGACTTTGCACTCAGGTTCCCATAGGTTAGGGATTGCATTGATGATAGTGATGATGGTTCAGAAGTTAAGGGACTTTTGAGGTGACAGTCACTACTTCCTTATAACTCTTGGTTGTTTTTTTTCATTGAGGATTTCATGGTAAGGATTTAAAGATTTCTCCTTTTTATTATCCCTAACTTTTGCCTGAACTGTTTCTCGTGAATCTTACAGTCAGCAGGATGCCCTAATTTTTGCCTAAGTCTCCTTCATAGGTTTCAACTTAGCGGGCTTTTTCCTTTTTTGATTTTTATCTTTTTTTGAAAGAAAGTGACTGCCTGGCTTAATGATTACGACGAACCATCATCGGCTTTTGACTTGAGGGACATCTTCGACACTTGCTTGTTGCGTGTAAAGGAAAAATTGAGAATGCAACCTTTTTGTTGAAAGATGTCTTGCATGAAATTCTTGTATTTGAATGCACAATCCAGTTAACTGAGAACTACCCTGCCCCAGGTTAAGATTGCGGGTTTTTATTTGTAAAGAAAAGAAACTCCTACTTCAAGGCTCAAAGGGGTTGACGAGGAGTTATCTTCCTTATTTCTCCAGTGTTTGGGAATTGAAACAATGCCTTACATCCTCAGCAAAGTTTTGATTTGAAAGCATACCGACAATAATTATGAGTATTACGTTTTCATCATCCCCCCTCCAATCTTAGCATAATCAGAAGGAAAGTGGAAAAGAGATAATTTTTTTGTTTTTGTTTTTGTTTTTTTTTTTAAATATAAAGCGTAAAATAGCAAACACAAATGAATTGAATTAAAAGTTGCAATGCTCATTTTATTAATTATGAAAGTACAAACATAAATTGAAAGCAAACAGCTAATACAAAATAAAGAAAATTCAAACAACAAGAAACATGGCCTAGTGACTAGTCAGAAACAAATATGAGATGTCCTGTCTGGAACACCGGCTTTTCGCTGAAGTCGACTGAAGCTTCACTTGGTGTGATCTGGCAGCAATAAGCTCATGGAGAGGATTCTCAAAGGGAGGTCGAGTAGTCTGGGCAACAACATGAACCAGAGGTCTAGGCTCGGCGAAAACTGGAGCTTGAAACACTGGTCTGAAAGTCTGACCAATCATAGCAGTAGATGCAAGAAGTGGAGAGTAGTTGTGAAGTAACCCAAACTCTGGCGAAGTTAAAGGTGGCACTTGAACAGGCTGAGGATCTGCATCTGAAACTTCCTGGATAATAGTTCTTTGAGGTGGCTCTCCTCTAGCAATCAAAACTTGAAGTATCTCAGTGAGTTTTTCCATACTTGACTTAAGGTCGTCGATCTTCATTCGGATCTCAGCATTGTGTGCTTCTTGCTCTGACATTATGCATCTGTAGTTAGCTCTAGTCCGATATCTGTGTCGAGGAATCAGCTTGATGACTCACAGGTGACACTGGAAGATAGAGACATCTGGAAATGAGTTGCTGGATGCATGCAATGAATCATGCAAAGATGCAAATGATATGCAATGCCATGCAATGGTTTCAAGGAACTCAAAAGCATGTTGCAAACATTTCGAAAAGGCTGAAAAAAAATTCATTTTATAATCCATGATCTTTTATTGATTTTGCAAGGGAAAGAACAGTTGAGTTTCTTGAAACCGAATGGTTATTCATGAATGCATGAATGGATGCATAGACATAGGTATACACATATACACATATACAGGTAAACAAGCCAAGGGCCTAGGTTTGAAGATCACGAGCATGGAGCCAAGGTCTAACCATCCCAATAGGTGTGTACTATGGTTTCAAATGTACCTGCCGAACGGGTTCTACAAAGTTCCCAGAGTCTACAATCTATCTTTCGGATATTATCGATTTTCCAAATCACTTGGTAGTCAATAATATTCTCAAGAGAATCTCGTCTGAGTGTAGTATCGCGTAGCGACTATTGCAGAAATAGACTCCCGCATAGTCCCCGCACTACATCCTAATAGGCCAAGTTGGGTTAAAGGTAACTACGGTCCCCAGTCCCGAGGGCCTTTAGATCGAAACCATATCGTCTTCACGAATGAACTCGTTGGACAAATATTTTATTCGAGAGGGCCTAGACTGAGTGGTGAAGTCTCAATTCACTTTTTCAGGAATCGACTCCCTCAAAGTATCCTTGAATTCTCACCGTTTTCATATCTTAAGTTCACTCTAGTCCAAGTGTAGGACTTTGTCTCACCACACAAAGTAGCAACCCTGCAAACAGAAAATCCAAGCAGAACATGTATATATACAGATATAAAGATATATAGGCAAACAAGCAAATAAATAACACAGATATAAACAAGTTAGGGGAAACCCTCGAAATTCCCCAGTGAAGTCGCCATTTCTGTCGCGGTGAGAATCGGATACCATAACTATTATGTTAACTAGGATCACAAATCTTAAAGTTCACCACCGGTCTTTATTTTATCCAAAGGAAAGGGTTAAAGATCGAAAATCCTAATAAGAGAATCTAAGTTCGGGGGTTGGTTACGATTAGGGAAGGTGTTAGCATCCTAAACGTCTGTAGTACTCTACAGGAACCTCTTGTTATTATTTATGTTATTTATCGCTTGAAATAAGGAGAAGAAGTTATTTGAAAATTAAAATTAAAATAGGTAATATCTAAAAAAAGAAAATTTAAAACTGACAACTAAATAAGCAGTAATTTTGAAATTTTTAGGATTAAGAAAAAAAGTTAATTTAAAATAATTAATTGAATTAAAGTCAAATATTTAATAAAATTAATCCTTTAATGGATTAATTAGTATTAAATAAAAGAATTTAATAAAATTAATCAAAAGTTACTTAATAATTATTTTTTGAGTTTTTTTATTTAATAAAATATAAAATTAAAAGAAATTAAATTAAACATAAAAAATTAATAAAGAAAAGGAATGGGCTTAAGAGAAATAACAAATAAGTGGGGTGCATTTAGAAAAAAAGGGGTCCAGGCCCAACAATAAGGGTCCAAAACCAACCGAAATCGAATGGCAACTGAATTTAGCTTTGAAGCTAACTAAGAGTGGATTCATGTAAGAATCACTCTATGAGAAGCCAAGCAAATGACTATATGCACTCAAGCGGTTCTCGAAAGTTAAATTAGAATTTTAAATCCGAAATCGAAATGCAACGAATAAATAAATATAAATCCGCATAAAAACCGATGAAAATCGACAAATAGTTTGCTACACTCAACGTGGTCATCGCAATGGATTCAAATTATGCGGATCTAAATTTATAAAAAGGAAACAAAACTAAAAAAGAAATTTTAAAGTGTTTTAAAATTGTAATATTATTACAAAGAAAAGAAAATTTAAAAAAATTAAAAAAACCTCAATAATATTGCTATCGCGAAAACGCGGTCATCGCAACCAGATCCGAATTATACGGATCCAAATGTAACAAAAAAGCAACTAAAAAAAAGAGAAATTTAACTTTGATAAAAAAACCCTAAACAATGTTGTTATCACGAAAACGCGGTCATCGCAACCGGATCCAAATATAACAAAAAAGCAACTAAAAAAAAAGAGAAATTTAATTTTGATAAAAAAAAACCCTCAACAATGTTGCTATCGCGAAAACGCGGTCATCGCAACCGGATCCGAATTATACGGATCCAAATATAACAAAAAAAGCAACTAAAAAAAAAGAGAAATTTAACTTTGATAAAAAAAACCCTCAACAATGTTGCTATCGCGAAAACGCGGTCATCGCAACTGGATCCGAATTATACGGATCCAAATATAACAAAAAAGCAACTAAAAAAAATAGAAATTTAACTTTGATAAAAAAACCCTCAACAATGTTGTTATCGCGAAAACGCGGTCATCGCAACTGGATCTAAATCGCAAGGATCTAAAATTTTTTTTAGAGATAGAAAATGCATAGAAAAATAAATTTTAAAACATTTTAAAGCGACAATGTTGCTAACGCAAAAATGCGATCATCGCAACCGGATCCAAATTGTGCGGATCTGAATTTTATAAAAATAGAAAAGCAAAAGGACTTTTAAAATGTGTAAAAAAAAGCAACAGTGTTGCTACCGCGGAAATTGGATCATCGCAACCAGATCGAATCAAGATAAATGTCACGCATTATACACGATTATATGTAAATAGCGTATCGACACGATTCAATCCAAATAATTAAAACCAAAATAAAGCAATGACTCAAAAAAAAAAAAAAAAAAAAAAAAAAAAAAAAAAATATATATATATATATATATAGATAGATAAATCAATTGAAATATTAAGGTTAATATTTAAACAAATATGTTAGAAATCAATGGAAAAGTTTTTACGCACCTGCAATGTGGTATCGGCATGAACAGTAATGTAGCGGTACACGAAATAATGAACAGCGCGGCATACATATATTTGTTAGTAACAATTGGCATATGATTGTTGTTAGTAACAATTGGAAATCAAAAGATCCTATGCATACAGTGTTAGTAACAAATTGTTAGAAATCAAAAGATCCTGCGCATAGTAACGACATATGAAAAGTAACATATATATTAATAATTAATCGAAACCATCATATATTGGAGAATGATAGCAGCAGTTTAATTGAAACAGTGAGGTAACCATTACCGGTGGTGTCGCGCAGTTTTTGTATATTTTTTCTTTTTTTCTCTCTTTTTTTCGGGGTCCCTTCAACAATGTGTAACTTAGGTATATATAGGGACTAAAATTAGGGTTAAATTTTAGTTGTCAATAATGTCCCTAATATCCAATTGGAGGCCCAAATTAAATAACATTAAAATTAAATAAAATTAAAACTAAATGATATTAAAATTAAATAAAATTAAAACTAAATAATATTAAAATTAAATTATATTAAAACTAAATGATATTCAAATAATTTAATAAATTTAAAATAGAAACTAAAACCTATTTATTTATTCTAAACAGTATTTAAATTAAAAATAATGATAATAATGAAAATAAATATTTAAAATAAAATGCTAATTACTATAATTATTTATTCTAAATAATATTAGTTAAAAAATTAAAATAAACGGACCCCAAATAAATAAAAAACTGACGCCTAAGTGATCGAAAAAATCAATCGAGTACACTAAAATAGATCAATACGAAATATACGACATGGAAAAATACCAAATTTTAGGGTAAAAAATTAGGGTGTGACAGTAAGGTAGCCCAAGAGGAAGCCGTGTGTGTGCAAAGTGTCCTAAACTAAGCCTTGAGCAAGAGTCGGACAAAAGCTCCATTGTTAGGGTTTATGTACAAGGTCCAAGCAAACAACAACATTCCACCAATTGGAGTCTTTTATTGTTTTGATATTTTTATTGTTTTTTGATTAAGTGTTTGAACAAAGAAACAAGAAGAGGGAGATGAACAAGATAAGATGAATATGATATGAACAATATGACTATGAGCAAGATAATATTGACAAGAAAGTAAAGCAAGATAATCGAGCGGAAAGTAAAGTTAGTGGTTAATTGATTAGTTGTTAGAACGAATGATCCACGATGGTTAAGACCATCCTTGGGCTTGCAAACATAGGTTTGAGCCACGAAGAATCATTTTTCGATATGGGACATGTAGTGCTAAACCATCGTAGCACGATCTATGACGAATATCATACTATAGGAGGATGTGCAATTTATTTGTGTGCTAAAACACGATAGAGAAATGAAATTGAGGACCATTCTCCAATGAAATTGTGCCACACGAAAAAAAATGTGAGAAACTCATCTTAATCACAAACTTTTGTCAATTAAGCGAAGGTAACCTATCACGATCCCAAAGTATAGAAGGAGATCTCGATGATCACTCACCACATATTTGAAATAATGAAGGTTAATCGCTTCAACCATCAACATTCGTGAATAGAAAGACTTCATCGATAGAAAATGAAAAAAAAAAGATAGAAGAAGATAATGCGAAATGAAATGAAAATCGAAATGGTCTCATCTTAATCGAGAAATCGATAATCTATGATATTTGACTTTCATTGACCAATAAAATAGAAAATGACCTCATATTGATCAAGATTTTGAATCGATTTGAATAAATCAACTAATCATGATTTTTGTTATATCATTGGCCCAAAATGAAATTGAAAACGAAATAGGAGAAAGAAATCAAAATTAATGGATCTTAAATACAATAAAATGTTAAGAAAATGAAATTAAAACAAACCTAGAAGATAAAGAAATAAATTGAGAAAAAGAAAAAGAAAAGAAATTAGCAAGGAAGAGGGGGGAGAGAACTAAGGTGGTTTGGAAATCATTTGGGCTGAAACTAGGCCCATCATTCCTTAAAAGAAAGAACACATATTGTTTTTAACACAAAAAGGGTGAAAAAGTGAAACAGGCTTATGAGCCCAAGGCACAACAACAAACAGTATTGCATTTTTAGTAAAACCAACAATCTATCAGATCCGCTTATTTCAAAATGCGCATAAAACAAGTCAAAAAAAAATGCATTCACATTAAAAAATAAACTAGGTCAAAGTAACTGCTTATTTACAAACATAAAAAATGGAACAAAATCCAGAAGAGAAGAAAGTATGCTATCATCAACAAATTGAACAGAATCACGTCGTCATGCACCCACCTTTCCTCTTCGCTTATGATTTCGCTTTCGTTTCAACCTCGTTCGATCTTCGCTTTTGCTTCCTCAGATTCGTTCGCGGTTCTGTGTGCGTATGGTTTATGTTATGTTTCAGTTTTGTTCTCTCATCTTCCCCTTCTCGCTGTTATATTTCGGTTTAGATGGGTATTTCATTTGATTTGATTTGTGTAGGTTTCAATTCATCTCTTCTTCTACTTTTCTGTTTCACGATTTGGTTGATTTTGGGCTAATTTGTGGTTTGAGTGGGTGTTGTGTTGTAATGGAGAGTTTGGGTGGAGAAGAAGATTTGGGTTGAGGGTATTAAGGTGAGGTTGAAAGGAAATTTTTGTGCAGGTGAAGCTTTCTGTTTATGGTTTGTGAAGGTTCGTCGTTGTTATGAGTGGGAGGTGATTACAGTTTCGTAAAAATGGAAGATTTATGAGGAAAATTAGCAGAGTTATTGTGGCTGTTGAAGCTTGGGAAAATGAAGGAGATTTATGTCTGATTTATAGGAGTGTACATGAGGCGTGAATTGGGGAATTAAGAAGTTGTTGCTACGTTTTGTGATGTGTGACGTGGTGTGTATGTGTTGAAATTGCTACAAATTTCTAGAATATTCTTAAATATAATATGTAGGAAAATGGTAGAAGATCCTAGAATTATAATAGTTATGAATATGGTAGAACAATCTAGAACTATAAGTATATTAAAATGATAGAAGAACCTAGAACTATCATGACTGTTTGTAGTTGGTTAGTTGATAGTTGATAAAAGATAGTTTTAGAAAATTGTTTAGAAGAAGGCTATGTCATTGATTTCTTGGATGATCAATTACATGATACCAATGGCCTATTTATAGGCTCAAGTCACTACCTTCTACATTACATTAGTTCTTTCTAGAGTTTTCATGATATATGAGTATCATGATAGTTCTAGGTTCTTCTATCATTTTAATATACTTATAGTTCTAGATTGTTCTACCATATTCATAACTATTATAATTCTAGGATCTTCTACCATTTTCCTACATATTATATTTAAGAATATTCTAGAAATTTGTAGCAATTTCAACACTCCTCCTTGATGCAAATTTCTGTGACTCCAAGCATAGCTCGTAGCTCTTCGAATCTTGGTCTCGGCAACGCCTTCGTGAATATGTCTGCAATTTGATCTTCTGTTCTACAGTAGTCGAGTTTGACCTCTTTAGTTGCTTCAGCTTCTCTGATAAAGTGATACTTGATTGCTATGTGTTTTGTTCTGTTGTGATGTACTGGATTTTTCGCTATTGCAATTGCTGATTTGTTGTCGCAATTGATTTTTGTAGGCCCGTCCATTTTTTCTCCCATGTCTTCAAGTATCCTTCGAAGCCATATAGCTTGACTCGTTGCTTCAGCAGCTGCCACATACTCTGCTTCTGCTGTAGATTGTGCAACCGTAGCTTGCTTCTTCGACGCCCAAGAGAAAATTCCTGATCCTAGTGAGAAAGCATAGCCAGAGGTACTTTTCATGTCATCTACCGAACCTGCCCAATCACTGTCGGTGTAGCCAAGTAATCCTGAGTTGGTTTCGGTAGTGTACCATATACCTAATTCTTTTGTTCCTTGTAGATACCTCAAAATTCTTTTTCCTGCTCCAAAGTGTATTTGACTTGGGCTTTGCATGAATCTTGATAAAAGACTTGTAGCATACATTATGTCTGGCCGTGTAGCTGTCAAATATAGGAGGCTTCCAACTAGACTTCTGTATATGGAAGCATCAGCTTCTGGTGCTCCATCATTCTTCTGTAGTTTCTCATTTGTTATGAGTGGAGTAGCGACTGGTTTGCAACCATACATCTTGAATTTCTTAAGTAAGCCTTCTGTGTATTTCTTTTGCGAGATGAATATTCCTTCTTTTCTCTGACTTACCTCTATACCGAGGAAGTAACTCATCAAACCAAGGTCGGTCATCTCAAAGGTCTTCATCATGTCTTCTTTAAACTCCATCATCATCTTAGTATTACTTCCCGTGTAGATAAGATCGTCCACATATAGAGAGAGTAAGAGAGTATACTGACCTTGAGACTTGATGTAAAGTGTAGGCTCACTTTTGCTCCTCCTGAATCCTCGACCCAGGAAATACTGATCGATTCTGCTATACCATGCTCGAGGTGCTTGCTTCAAACCGTAGAGTGCCTTTCTTAGTCTTAACACTTTGCTTTCGTCTCCTTCAGACATGAATCCTTGTGGCTGCTCCACATAGATCTCTTCTTCAAGTACTCCGTTGAGGAAGGCAGATTTGACATCTAGTTGATGTATACTCCATCCTTTTTGTGCCGCAAGAGCTATTAGAGCTCTAATGGTATCAAGACGAGCTACTGGTGCAAATGTCTCATTGTAGTCAATCCCAGGTTGTTGTGAGTAACCCTTAGCTACTAGTCTCGCCTTGTGTTTTTGTATGGTGCCATCAGGGTTGAGCTTTGTCTTATAGACCCACTTAACCCCAATGATATCTTTTCCAAGAGGACGATTTACTAACTCCCATGTGTTGTTTTTTTCGATCATCTTTATCTCTTCTTCCATTGCCTTGACCCATACTTCCTGCTTTGACGCTTCTTCAAAGCTTCCAGGTTCAAGAATGGCCAAGTTACAGGTTTCATATATATCCACCAAGGATCTTACTCGTCTTGGATTAGACTCTGGTGATGATAGTTCTTGATCTTCTTGTTGTGGTGGAGGTGAAGCAGATTCACCTGAGTCTTCTTCCTCAGCTTCTTCTTGAGGTAGTTGGACTGGTATAAGGATGTTCTTCTCCACTTTTTCTTCATCCCAATTCCAAGAAGCATTCTCATCAACTTCAACATCTCGACTGATGATGAGTTTTTTTGTTTGCAAGTTGTAGACACGGTAGCCTTTAGAGATAGTGCTATACCCCAGAAAGATACCTCGTATAGTCTTATCTTCAAGCTTGTGCCTCTTCACGTCTGGAATATGAATGTAGCATATAGATCCAAAGACCCTTAGGTGTTTTGCTGATGGCTTCTTTCCATTCCAAGCTTCAATTGGAGTCTTATCTTGTACTGCCTTAGTTGGACATCTGTTGAGTATGTAAACAGCAGTGTATACTGCTTCAGCCCAGAATGTGTTAGGAAGTCCCTTCTCCTTGAGCATCGATCTAGCCATTTCCATAACTGTGCGATTCTTTCTCTCTGACACACCATTTTGTTGAGGAGAATATGCGACCGTAAGTTGTCGCTCAATGCCTTCATCCTCACAAAATTTGTCAAACTCGCGGGAGGTGTATTCCTTGCCTCGATCACTTCTTAGTACTTTTATCCGTTTTCCACTTTGATTTTCAGCAAGGGCCTTGAACTTTTTGAATACTCCAAAAACTTCTGATTTTTCTTTTAGGAAATAAACCCATGTCATTCTAGAGAAGTCATCAATGAATAGTATGAAGTACCTGTTGTTCTCGTGTGATGGCGTTCTCATTGGTCCACAGACGTCAGTATGTATCAGCTCCAATAGATCTTTCGTTCTCCATGCTCCGCTTGTTGAGAACGGAAATCGGTGTTGCTTACCAACGAGACATCCTTCACACAGTTCATTATTCTCCTTTATGCTTGGAAGATCTCTCATCATATTCTTCTCATGTAACAACTTCAAGGCATGTGTGTTGAAGTGGCCAAATCTTCGATGCCAGAGCCATGAATCATCAACTTGCACCTTCATGGCAATGTTAGTTGCATATTTTAAATTTAGCGGGAAGCTTCTATTGCTCTTATTCATCTTCACTTGGGCTATCTCAGACCTTTTATTTTTGTTGTCTAAGATTTTGCATACACCTCCTTCAAAGTGAAGTGTGTAGCCTCTCTCCATCATTTGGCCAATGCTTAGAAGATTTTCTTTTAGGCTGGGAACTAGTAAAACATCATGGATGAGTCGTGTACCTTTATTTGTCTCCACCATGACAGTGCCTTTGCCTTTTGATTCAACCACACTTCCATTTCCCAGTCAAACTTTGACTTTGACAGACTCGTCAATGCTTTTGAAAATAGTCTCATCCTTAGCCATGTGGTTGCTACATCCACTATCCAAATACCAACTTCCACCTTTTTCTTTGATTGAGTCTTGAGTGGCATAGAACATACATTGTTCTTGATCATGCTCCTCTGCGATATTAGCTTGATGCCTATTTTTGTTGCGACAATTTTTCTCTACGTGCCTGAACTTCTTGCAGTGGTTGCATTGTGGCATATTACGGTACCAACAATTTTTCTCTGCGTGGCCTAGTCTTTTGCATATATTGCATTGAGAGTTTTTGTCTAGCTTGTTCTTAAGGAAATTTCTAGAAACTTCTCTTCTTCTGGAAGTTTCTCCATAATTTTTCTTTCCTTCACTTTCTTTATTTTGGGGCTGAAATTTTAGCTTTGACTGGAAGGCATTTTCTAGTGTATCTTCTTTATGCCTATACAGTCTTTGCTCATATGCTTCAAGAGAGCCCACAAGTTCTGTCACTGATAGAGTGGACAGATCTTTGGTTTCTTCAATCGTTGTCACGATTGGGTCAAACTTTTGGGGCATAGTAATTAGAATTTTTTCAACGATTTTCTTGTCAAGAATTTCTTCCCCAAAAGCTCTCATTTGATTCACTATTTCTTTAACTTTAGAATAGTAATCTTTAACTGTCTCAGACTCCTTCATCTTCAATAGTTCAAAATCTCTTCTTAGAGATTGAAGTTTAACGGCACGTACCTTATCGCTTCCTTGAAACTCCTCCTGCAGCGTGTTCCATGCTTCTTTGGCAGTCTTAGCTCCCATAATTCTTGGAAAAATTGCATCAGTCACCGCTTGTTGCAAGGTGAACAACGCCTTTGAATTTTTCTGTTTGTTTTGCTTCAACTCTTTTTCTTGAGCTGCATTAAGAGCCGAAGTATCCGCGGGAACGGTGAAGCCTTTTTCTACTATGTCCCATAAATCTTGAGATGAAAAAAATGTTTCCATTTTAACACGCCAGAAATCATAATTTTCACCATTGAAAATAGGGACAGAAATAGATGATGATTGAGTGGTGTTATCCATAGTTTAAAAAAAAAATTCGGAGTGGGTTTATAGTACAAAGAAAATTTTTGTAGTAGTTTGGAGGATTTTAGAATGTTAGGTAGGTAATATAACTACGCCCAATATATGACCGAACGTAGCTCTGATGCCACTGTTTGTAGTTGGTTAGTTGATAGTTGATAAAAGATAGTTTTAGAAAATTGTTTAGAAGAAGGCTATGTCATTGATTTCTTGGATGATCAATTACATGATACCAATGGCCTATTTATAGGCTCAAGTCACTACCTTCTACATTACATTAGTTCTTTCTAGAGTTTTCATGATAGATGAGTATCATGATAGTTCTAGGTTCTTCTATCATTTTAATATACTTATAGTTCTAGATTGTTCTACCATATTCATAACTATTATAATTCTAGGATCTTCTACCATTTTCCTACATATTATATTTAAGAATATTCTAGAAATTTGTAGCAATTTCAACAGTATGACATACGGATGAAAGTTTGTGGACGCGGTTTTCATTTGCAGGTTGTGATTTTGTTATGGCTGCTTTGTATTACTCATGGCTACGTGAAAAAGGTTTTGCGTGATGCGTGTCTTTTATGGTGGGGTCATGCTGTGTGTATAACAGAATCATGAAGGCTGTGTGTTTGTCATGTGCGGGCATTTTCATGTGCTGTGAAGGTTGGAATTTATTGTCATTTTGGTGTACTACGAGTCATGTACGTAACAGATTGGAGTGGCTTATGTGAAATGGCTTGGCTTTGTGGGGTCCTTTGTTGTTATGGTCTAAAAATGAATTAGAAGCAGATGGCATGATGTAGTGTTTGTTTTATGCAGGTGATTTTATTTTCTCAGTCACATGAAGAAATAGAGCGATACGACTTGTATGAATCTTGGCAAAAGGGTGGCTGAGTTTTGACGTCACGTAGTGGAGTATGGCAAGGCTTGTGTTAAGGAGCTGGATGGCCTGTTGTGGTTAGCAGACGTGGTGAGTATCATATGTGTGTTAGCTCTTGGACAAAATGAAACAGCGTGGATCCTTAAAATATTGTTTATGGCTTCATGGTGGGCTTAGTATGACTATCTTGAAAATAGTGGCTTTGGTTTATTTTGCAATAGGTTAGGAGTTCGTAGGGTCAGGTTTCATTTACAACTTGGCAAAAGGCTTGAGTGAATCATGGCAATTGGAATTTGGGCTTCTTCTTTTTTGTAAAAGTATATGATGTAATGGACTTTGGCATGGTAATTGTGATTTGAATTTGGGATGTAAAGAGAAACTTTGACAAGGAATTGTAATTTGGATGGAGATGAAAATTGGAATGAATTTGAATTGACAACAAAATAAAATGGAATGGAAATGCTTGAACTTGTTTTTTTTTTCATATATTTTTCTTGTGACTTGTAATAAAAAATAGAAGTGGGCCAAATTTTGGATAATGGTTTATGAGAAAAGAAATGGTAAATGGACTTGATAATTGGATGATGGATTTAAAAGTGGTATGAAAATGAATATGGTTTAAAATAGATAAATGAAATGGATAACAAAAAAGAGCGGTTCTTTGAAATGGATATCAAGAGGTGGATATGGTTTAATTGGTAGAAAATAATGGAAATTGGTAAGAAATAGAAAGTGGAAATATTGGATGAACTTAAGAAACAAACAGATAATGGGTTCGGATAAAAAGAAAATGGGTGATGGACTTGAATCATGAATTCTCAACTAAGATCCACAAATGAACCTCATGACCAATCTTAACCCAATGCTACACTCCACCAATCTCTGATTTAGTCTTGAAGAGTATGAACATGAAGCAAATCAGATCTTCAAAAGGGTCAGAAGAATATGACTTTGAAACGTGAGTCATACTATCCAGAAACCCTAATTGAATCTTTAGCCACACACCACCCGACTCATTACAAACCCTGGCCTTGATTTTGCAACAAACCTTTATTTGACCAAGCAAACTAAGTCAAAACCAGATGAACTCCAGTCCTTATTGCACACGCTTCTGATTGGATGAACCTCAAATGAAACTTGATTCGATTCAATTCAACCTCATGATCAAAACAACATATTTTTTGGATTTTCTGAATAACAATTAGTGGATGGAAGTATAGATGAAAAATATACATAGGTAGGACAAATTTGGGGTATGACAAACCTTTCTTTAACTTTTCTTTGGCTTGGACCCACAGGCTTCCTAAAAGCATCCCCAGCCTCCTTTTGGGGTTAGTACAAGGACCCTCAGGCTTCTTAGAATTCTCAGCCTCCTCTTGGGCTTAGTACAAGGACCCAAAGACCTCCTACAAGTATAGGACAGAACTTAGTCATCTCTACTAGTTCAATCCTCCAGAGAGTCAGAATTCCAAAACATCAGATCAGTTTAGGGTTGATTCTCATCCCTTAAAACATCAGCCTTCTCTTGGGCATCATACAAAGACCTCTCTCTACACTAGAGCCTACCACTTCTTGAGAGACTTGGATAGTCTCAGCCTCCTCTTGGGCATCATACAAAGATCATTCTCTAGTTAAGAGACAACCTCTTCATACTAGTAGACTTGGAAAGTCTCGTCTCCTCTTGGATCTCAAGGAAACCCTCAAGTTTCCTAAAAAGCACAGGAAAAACCCTGACCACTTCATCAATCTCCAGCAGAGTTTGAAACCTCCATAGGTTTTCACACTCAAAGTTTAAACCTTTACCATCAATAAAACCTTAACAGAATCAGAACCTTGGGGCATCTGATACTGCAAATCTTATTCAATTCTCAACAAGAGTTAATTCCCCAATTTGGACCTGTCTCTGGATATCAATAATCCTCAGTAGAAGCCAACATCTTCTTAGGCTTCATATAAGAATTTCCCCAGCCAGCCTCCTCTTAGGCTTTGTATAATGATTTTTCCTCAGCAGATTCAGCCTCAATCTTGGGCTTTGTATAAGACAGATAAAACCTCTCCCCAGTGGAGTCAATTCCTTTTAGCCTCAATCTTGGGCTTTGTACAAGACAAATCATACTCTCCAGCTGAGTGAATCTCCTTTTAGCCTCAATCTTGGGCTTTATACAAGACAGATGTAAAACTCCCTAGTAGAGTCAACCTTTTAGCTTCAACCTTGGGCTTTGATCAAGGCACACAAAAATCAACATCCCCTTAGAGGAAATCAAGAGTTCTCTCTGTAGGAAGACATTTCTATGTGTATCACATATCAAAACAAATAATCATACAAGCCCTAATTCCAGATAACTGTTGTAAGTGGCACACTTGTTGATTCAAAAATCCAAGTTGTGATCCCTCTTTTATCCTGGTAAACTTCCTCTTTCATCTAATTGTTGTAAGTGGCAAGCTTCTGGATTATTTACATCCAAGTCGATGTCATTCTCTTAGCATGAAAGATTCCTAAAGAAAAATGGCATTACTCTACACTGAGTTAAAGTTTCTTCCTTCATGACAATTCCCTTGTAAAGGAAATTATGGCATTGCTGGATTCCACACATTCACTACTACGAAAAACCCATTTAACAACGGTTGTAAATGACATATAATGACGGGGGCGAAGGTGTTGTTATATAGAGTGTTGTTGTATATGAGGTACATACAATGACGGTCCTGGGACCGTTGTTGTATTCCAGTATGCGCGCACCATTTCACGACGGTTAGTTTAGTCAACCGTTGTGATATAACTAAACTGTGATCTGGTTTGATTCTCAGCAACAACATTTTTTTATTTATATTAGCGTTTGACATACAACTACGGATATGTTTATAACCGCTGCCGAAAACAGCCTGTTTTAAATGTAAAATTTATCTGCTTATCAAATTATTCCTATAATTTATCCTGTCAAAATAGCTTCTGTTTACATGCAAACACAATATGTGCATCAAACACAATTCTTCCTATATTTTATCCTTATAAATGAATCAGAGAATTTACATCAAAAGAAATTTACATCAAAAGCTAAATGAGTCGGAGAATTAAACTGCTAACATTGTTTAAATCAAAAGCCAATATTATTGATTTCATTATGTGCATCAAAAGACAAAACTATTGTTCACATTATGTGCATCAAAAGCAAAAAATATGTGCATCAAAAAATGTTGCTGATATATCAAACAGCAGGAGCAGAACCCTTAAGCGCATTGTGGATATACGCCCAACGTTTACGAAGATCCACAAAGTCCTCAACGGGGAATGGGGTTTCGTCGTTAAACATCTACATAAGAACAAAAAATTGAAGATCATACATGATCATAATTCAATAGTCAACTTATATATTAATATATGTAAACATTTATGGCATATATTACCGTATCCTATGAATCAACAGTGCCGACAAGGACAATGTTTAACATGTGTTTCATGATAAAATACCCACACTCGTAACTCCCGCGTTGTTTCCTCGTCTAAAAATTACATGAATATAAAAACATGAATACAACCACACATCCATGAATGTAAATGAAATAAACAGGTAATCGAGCCACTTACTTTAGGAGCAAGGTATGTGGGCTTTTTTCTAACATTATTCAATATATTAACTTGCTCCACAATACTGCACATTGAAAATTGAATTAAACATATTACATGATAAACTAATTACAATTAATGCCAAAGAAAATGATATTAAACAAAGACACTTACGTTAATACAAGATCTTTCATTGGTTTGTGGAGTGGATCGTGCAAGGAACACAGTAATGTCACCGTATTTGTCCTAAACGATATTACGATCAATTGCCAATGACCACTGAATGAACACAAGAATATATATATATATATTAGTTGTTACTAAAACAAAACTAAATATAGAATATAGAAATAAATTACAACAATACTAACCTACATAGGAATGGTACAAGGTAACATTCTTTTCCTCCGTCATTTAGCCGACTTTTCAAGTACTTTTCTCTGATATTTTTATCATTATACGCCCAAGCAATAAAACTTGGGTCCAAGATTCCATAGGTACTTTATTTATTCAATTCTATACAAACACGGTGAATGTACCTAAATGGTCAAAGAAAATGAATAAATTAAGGGAGAAAATACAAAAAATTATAATGTTCTATAATGACATGTATATTCGACTGTATACTTACGTGCACCAAACTTGCAAAATAGATATGTCAAGCCACTTATATCCTGCGAGAAAATCCCTCACATCTTCAGAAGTGTAATACACTAAATCCAATTTAGGGCAATGTTCTAGCGGGAGAGCTTGCGCAAGGTCTGTTGTTGAAATGGACAAGTATAAACTTGTTATTTCATTTGGACTAGGGTCCAATATCCCATTGCGGTTATCTACAGGGGGGAGGGGCTGTACAATTACTCCCTTTTGTAGAAGAGTGATTTACGACACTTCTACTTGGAGTTTGATCATCACCAACACAACGATGATCTTCATTAGTTCGTTGTTCGAGGCTTTCACTTAATCTCTACATCATAACTTTCAATTAGAATATAAAACAAAAATAAGCACAATATATTCAATTAGAACATATAATATATATCATACAAAAATAAGCGCGATTTACGACATATACCGAATACAACTCTTGTAACCTTTCAACTTCTTTCTCCCTTTTTTCCCTCTCCTCTTCAAACAGCCTCCTTTGCTCCGCCAATTGCTTCTCAACATTCTTAATCTTTTGTCGTTGAGCAAGAAATTCAGCGGTTTCGGTGCTTCTTCTTTGAGATCCAAAGTATGACCTCAAGCCGACACCATCTCCAACACCACGGACACGACCTCCATGCTCAGCTGTTCCGATAGCTTCGACTAATATGTCATGTTGTGCTTCCAAAACAAATGTGCCTTCAAGGGCCGCCACAACCAAATTATCCTACACAACATGAGCAACTTACATAAGCAAACACATTTAAATAACAACTCATGGGCAACTTACATAAGCAAACGCATTTAAACAAGACATATACTTACAATTTTCTCAGCAACTACTCTTGAAGCCTCAGAGGTGTACTCTCCATTAGGTCTTAATCGAGCCCTCTTCCATTTCTCATGTCTTGAAGGTGGAGATGGAATGTCACC
Source organism: Lathyrus tuberosus (assembly GCA_022829125.1). Classification (NCBI taxonomy): domain Eukaryota; kingdom Viridiplantae; phylum Streptophyta; class Magnoliopsida; order Fabales; family Fabaceae; genus Lathyrus; species Lathyrus tuberosus. The sequence goes on along the minus strand of JALAZF010000104.1, from coordinate 1,199,444 downwards.
ATCTTCTCCTTCTTGTAGTTTTTCCTGCAGGATCCTCTTCTCAAGTTTCCTGTAACCCCCACGAGACAATCTATGGGGGTACATGTTTTTCGCCTTGTTCTGAATTCCTACTTCGCTTTTAGCCTGTTATTAACATAGTGAAAAATGTGTATGATTAGTATCTATAACTCATTAGCATAACATTATAGGTTACATAAGACTAGTACTAACCTTGAATTCCTCAGAACGGCATTTCTTCGCAAACTTGTGCCACACCTTCTTCGATAAAAAACTATACCGAATCCATGGAGGTTGAAGACCGCTCTTAGGCTTCTAATGTAGTCAGCCGTGAGCCATGACTTAAATCCCCTACAACGAACACCGGCATAAGTTATCCATTTTCTTTTCAATTTTGAGTCATCGGTAAACTCAAAATTCAACTACATTAAATCAATATATAAGTATGAATGAGAAACTATAGGTAGTGATATCAAATATATGAAAATTATAGTGAAATACCTTAACGTCTGTCCATATGCTGTCTTTGACATTAACATCCACTTCTCTCCAATCATCAATCATTATACTGACTTTGCTACGTGCAAGGAACACAACATAACTCCTAAAAGTAGCGTAATGTGGACAATCCACTAATCTGTAGTGCGAATCAAACTCGATCGGAATTTTTACACGAGATGAGTTGTGGACTGATGTGAATTGGGGCATCATTGTGACACCTCTTTGTGATCTTTTCGTTTGACTTTCAGTTGTTTGAGTTTCATTGGCTAACCTTTAATTTGTTTGAGTTTCTTCGCTGGTTTCTGATGAAGAACTCGACAAGGTCGACATCTAAGTTCAAAAACAACAACAACAACATGAACAACAATGGAAAAAGAGTTTACTGTAGATGCATGGGGAAATATTTTACGTACCCTAAACGTGACGACGAAGTAAACGATGTTGGTGTTGGTGTTGTTGTTGTCTTCATTCCTTACGATAACGACGGTGTTGTTGTTATCTTCCTTCTCGACGGTGACGATGGTAACGACGGTGTTGGTATGTGCGTAATCTTCTATTTTCTTCACGATGGCGACGATGATGGCGAAAATGACAACAAATGGATACTGATGATGCATGCTTTGGTTGAAATCGTGTATTGTTTCACAGTATTAAACGTTAAGGTTTAGGGTTGAAATCGTGTAACATTTTGTCTGGTTTCTAATTTCAATGGAAAAAAGGATACTGAAGAGACAATGAAACTAGCTAGCTTGGAGAATATTGAAAAGCTACTGCGACGGTCAACAATTTAAACCGTTATGATATATTATTTTCATAATGAAATTTCATATTAAAGCGCCAGAGTTATTTTTAGAATTAAAAATTAAAAAAACATACAAAATATATCACAACGGTGTATATAAACAACCGTAGTCATAACTTTTAATTTTTTTAATTAAAAGTAAATAAAAAAGTAAAGGCTCGCTTTAACATAAAAGGAATAATATATATGATGGCGCTGAGGTTCGAACACATGAAAGCTTGAAGGTATCACCACGGTTGATTTATCAACCGTTATTATATACAGATAATCACCACGGTTGGTTTATCAACCGTTGTTATATACAGATAATTTTTATTCAATAAACAAATAAAATACAACTGCGCCTTAGTTTAGATATGTCACGACGGTGTAGGGATGAAGCGTTGTGAGCATGGCGTCGTTGTTTACATGTTTTGTAGTAGTGATTCCAGTTAAAGTATTTCTCCTTTATAATCAATTACCCAACAACTGTGGTAAACGGGTGAGATACCTCCCTTTAGAGATGACAAATTATCTCTCAGTCAAACCCATTAGCTTCACTCTTGGGCTTTGAGCAAGACACCAAACATCTTTCCTCCCATAGAATAGGAGGAACTACGATTGCTCTGATTTCCCTGTTTTCTTTAATGGGAATACGTAGGCATAAGATTGCGAAATCTTAGCGAGCACACAAATAAAAAACCTTAGGTCCAGTCCCTTACCAAAAACAACAGAAAGCCCAAAACAACAAAAAATACTCTCTCAACATTCCCAAAGGAGAAACTTTCTCAACCCATGACAGATAAACACCAAAAAGTATTTAAACATGCCATAAAAGGTCTATGGATAACCATATATACACTGGAGTAATTGACAAATTCCCTTTGTATAACCTGACCCCGACCCCCCAATCTCTTAGCATTTGTTAAAGAAAACATTTGCGTGCAAGGTTAGTTTTAGATAGCTTCCTTTTCCTTTCCAGCTTCATAGGATAAATAAGAAATCAGAAAGTAGCACCCAATTCTAACCATTACGGTAAGGTGGTCGCGTCACCGACAAAAATCGCACGCTACAGGTTGTATTAAAAATAAAATGGGAAGATTTAAAATTAAACAAAATGATTAAAATTAATTAAAAGAAGTAAATAAAAAGGAAAAGGAAAAAGTGGTAAAAAAAAATGAGGGATGTTGCCAATGGGGTTTGAACCCACACCCTTAAGCTTTAGGCTTAAAATTCTATCCAGTGGACCATGTACTACATGGTGATAACAAATGTGCGCGGTAAAATAAATATCAAACTTCCAAGTGAAAATGAACTAAAATAAAAAATATCAAAAGATTTTGGGCGAAGGGGATTCAAACCCTAGACCTCTCACTTTACACACAAACCAGCTTTAACTACTGAGGCACAATGTCAATCCAAACAATAAATAATATATTAAACTTAATATTTAAAAAAATGAAAACTTCATCTTCTTCATCGCTATTGTTACTGTAACTTTTTAGTTTAAAAAAAAATGCAACTTTTCCATTTTTGAACCAAACAAGGAATATGGATATAACATCTTGATCAGAATTTCACAAGGATTTCAAATATGCCATTAGTTTTTATTTATTTTTATCTCAACTCATGAATTTTAAGCAAAACCAGAAAAAACCTAAAAATTTAAACTAAAATTAAATTGCATATACAATCAACCAATGCCCATTTTCATGGGGGCTTTCACTCAACATGTTAAGGCAAGTATAATGGTAACTTGAATAGATGAAAATGATGCCTCTAACTATGAGTTTGAGAAATGAAATTTTACCTCAAAAGTGAGAAATGTTTCTTGATCTTGGAGCAATTGCAGAAGTACTTTGATGATTCCTACACCTTCAGTGATGTCCTAGTAACGTGTTGCAATGCTTGGTTTGCCTTGAGGTGGTATGAATTCTTCTATCCAAATCAATGTGCAAATAAGAAAAGTGAAGTTGTGATTATGGTGTTCAAGCTGTTACATGTGTGTTCTTAGACTTTGGAAAATTTATATATGATGTATGTAAGGTGTTTGGATGGAGAAATAATATGGAAAATGGCTAGGATGTGAAATTCGAATTTCACTTCAATGGTATTTGGAAATTTTGCAAAAAATGGTGATTTCTTGTTTGAAAGGTTTATGCAATGTGTTTGTGTGTTTCAGAAGCTTAGATATGACTTATGAAATGTGTTTCAAGTGTTGGAATATATGGAAGAGGTTTGATCAAAGCATTGTCATCTTTGAGATTTTGACCACTTTGAAAAATATGATATTTTGGAGTAAGATGATTTGAGACTATGATATGTTTTGGTGTGTGAAAATGATCTGAAATGAGGCTTTATTTATAATGGAAATGGTTTGGAAAAGGATCAATGGACAAAGACAAAGTTTGGAGGATCTTTGATGATAACCATAAAAGTGGATAAAGGTACAAAAATTGGTATGCTTTAGTAGCTTCTAAAGTGCTATGCTCAAAAGATTTTTCTCAGCAAATCCAACATGTTCTGATGTTTAGATTGTGTCTTTGAATCATGGAAAAGGTTTTGGTGATCATAATTTCACTTTTCAAGCAATGCACAAAAAAGTTTAAGATAGCATGTTGGACCATGTCTTTCTCCCATGAATGAAGATCAAATGATGCAAGATTTAAGATTAATGTGAGGATCCTATGGCATGGAACAAGTTTCCAGTTGATGAAGAGCCTTGAAAACGATCAGAAAGTAGCCAAAAGTGTCCTTGAATTCATGCACTTGTAACCGAATTTTAACTTAGTAAAAATCTGCCTTGAAAATCCAGCTATATCATGGCTTCTTGCATAAATCATAACTTCATGCTCAAGCAAGATAATTTCATGTTCTTGGTACCATTGGAAATATGAGATCACATACTACAACTTTGATGTTGATCACTTGGAAATAATCAATTTGGACCATTGAAAAAGATGCCCGTCAAAATTGGATTTTTCACTAATTTATACTTAGAAAAATTTCCAAGTATTTGTCACTTTCACATCTTTGAAAATCTTAACTTTGAACAATCATAACTTTCAATTGGTAAATGCTTTTCGGTCTATTATTTCACCAATTTCAAGTGTGTGATACCATCTTTAAAATGAGTCCTCAAGTGTTTCCATTGGTTGCTTGAGG